>VDFB02281492.1:756821938-758144586 GCA_007258455.2 Sequoia sempervirens | reverse complement strand
TTTGTGCCCAATAAGCTTGTTTAGATCGAGATGATAGCTGCTCTACCTTGCCCCTCAAGTAGAGAATCTAAACTCGCTTATCGCCAGATAGTCAAACCTTGCCCGGGCTCTCGCTTCCGCTTTCCCGAGGAGATTGGATAGATTAAATTAGTTGTAGTTAGTAGATCTGCAAAACCAGAGAAAACTTAGCTGCAACGATAAGTTCTTTCAAGAAAGCCTTGTGCCTCTACAGCTGAAACAAAAAGACAGGACATAGTTTAGCTTATTTCCCTTTGCAAGTATTTTTGTCAAAGCACAACGAGGGAGCTTCCCCTCCTAATTTGAAGAGCACTCATTGCGTAGTGTACATAGGCTTTTCATAACAACTTTTACTCCAGAGGTGTTAGTTGTTACGCCAACAGTTTGTTAGAAAATAAGAAAGATGATAGATTAGCATTCCTACTGTGACTTAACTATAAATTGAAAAGTTTGGATTATATCTCGTCATCTTTTCAAGAAGTGTTCCATGAGCCATGAAGGTTGCCACCAAGTAGGGAGCTGCAACATGAGATTCAACTCCTATCTGAATCTCCTCTACCAAATATTGAATTGTACCTGCAGTGACTTTTAGAGTGCAATAAGATCAAGAAGCAACTTCAGGAGCTACTAGAACCAAGGGTAATAAACCCTAGTACTTCACCTTGTGGTTTGCCTATTGCGATGATAGAAAAGGATGGTTCTTAGAGGATGTGTATTGACTATAGAGCTCTGAATAAAATCATCATTAAAAAAAACAGATACCCTCTTCCAAGGATAAATGATTTGTTAGACCAATTATAGCATGCCAAGCATTTCACAAAGTTGGATATCGAATCTAGTTATCATAAAGTATGCATGAAGGAGTACACTTGGAAAACTGTATGTGATCATCATTTGTAAGCTTGATGGAAATGGACCTTCGATATCCAACTAGAGTAAGATCTAACTAGATTCGATGATGATCACACATGGAGTACACTTGGAAGTAGACCTTCAATATCCAACTAGTTATCATAATGTAAGAGGACTAGAGTAGACATTCTAAACTATTTTGGAAATCTGAATCCTGAAGAGTTGATAGATTGGATCACTTATCTAGAGAAACATTTTGAGTATGAGGACATCATGGACCTGGGCAAGGTGAAATTTGCGAAGACCAAGCCAAAATGTCATGTTGCAATATGGTTGAAGGAAGTCCAGTTGGAGAGGAATAGAAAAGTGAAGCCAAGCATTGAAAAATGGGACCAGATGGTGGAGAAGCTAAAAGCCTCTTAGAGTAATCATGCATTAGCTAATGAATAATTAATCTTTAATTAATTATTAGTCTAATTTATTCTCATGCACTTAAGCTAAACTTATGAGTTCTTTATTCAGTTAACTAAGTGTTTTTCTATGTTAACTAAAATGAGCTATTATTAGATCATTTTGTCTCATCGCATGTGATATCGGCACTTGTCATGATCTAATCCCTTTATCATTTAGGATTGCTCCTATATAGCACTCAACCCTCATTGTATTAACTCTAGAGATTTACTCTCGAACTCTCAACCTTGAGGACTCTTGTTTACCTTGAAGATTCTTGAGGTTCTTCTATAGCTTTTTCTTGTTGAGGAATATTGCACATATTGTTTGCAGATCTCTTGCGTGAAAGGTGTCTTTGTTCGTTGTTCGATCATATAGCTCGTGTTTTTCATAATTCTAACATGGTGCCAAAGCTTAGATTCAGCGAACCCCTTCTCGATTTATGAGGTTTTTTCTAAGTTGCCGGTTCGGGTACGGGTTCAGATACGGGTTCGGGTTTGGGTTCACCGGTTCGGCAAATTTTTTTTTTCCTAGGGTACGGGTTCGGGTACGGTCGTACTATATATATATATTATAAATTTATAAACATAATGATAATGCCATAGACTCATAAGCATGCTCAAAATTATAATCATATGATCAGATTCATAATGCCATAATGCCATAGAATATTGAAACAATGAAATACGCCATACGGTAATACCTCATATAATGTGTAATCATATTCATAATTTGCAAAAAAGTAAATAGTAAATATTCAAGTCTTAAAATGTCATTACACATTGAAAATTCAAATTACAATCAAGAAAATATTTAGCCAAGTCAATATAAGGCAATCTGGGCACTTTTTAAGGTTTTGTTTTTTGTTTTTAAGTTGACTTTTTGCCTTTTTTAAGGCTAGACGGCGTGGGTCCTCCCGGGTCCTTCTGGGTTCTCCCCGGGTTCGGCCAAGGTTCTCCGTTTTCCACCCGGGTTCTCTGTGGGTCCTTCACAGAAGGACCCATAGAGAACCCGGGTGGAAAACGGAGAACCCAGGAGAACCCAGAGCCGAACCGAACCCGAACCCACACGTATTTTGGCGGGTTCAGGGGGCTAAACTGAAGGACTCGGTAACAGAGGGTTTTTTTCTTCAACAAGGGTTACAAGCTTCACATCTAAATCCCCTTTACTATTTTTGCTAAAAAACAAAAGAAAATCTGCCACCCCTAGGGGCTAAAACTTTTTTTTGCTTTTTTTTTGCAAAATAGGCAGAATCGAGAAAATGGGCGTAACTTTTCACTCAAGTATCGAAATTGGGCAAACAAGATATCATTAGAAAGCTCGTTCTGAGCACTATCCAATGGTGCTGGTTTTTTTCTTAGTTTTTGCTGCCGGTGCATTATACAGCCTGTTGAAGTCATAGGTGTTGTTTTCAGTTTCGAGCTCTTAACTTTTGACCAATTTCTTCGTTTTTTGTGATTCCAGCGATGTTGGAATTGTCTTTCAGAGCTCTTCACAGCCATCCATGCACTTTTTCCAGATTGTTATCCGAGTACATTTTATTCAAATTTTTGTGTTTTCACACTCTGGAGAATTACTTGGCCATCGTAGCTCTTGGAAACTTTTTGTTTGCATGGGATGACTCGTTTTTAGCTTTTCTTTATGTATTTCCAATATTCTATCCTATTTGGGCATTGTAGACATCTTTTTCATGCACATTCTCTTTTGTAGATACACTAAGTTAAAATGACAATCTAGTGTATATTTTTTGGGGATTTTGCACATCTTGTTATGCCTTTTGTATTCGCACTATGATATAAAGTGCCATCGGGGGGTTGATGTTTTCCTTTGGTTTGCCATCACACCTTGGTCAAGTGAGTGTCCCTTCCACGATAGCAGTGAGTCCCAGTGATTCTTGCCTCATGCATGTGTACCTTAGTGTGTACCTTAGTTTGCACACCCTTTTATTTGTAGGTTGTTTCTCCTACATGCACTTCTTGGTTTCACACAATTTCAATGTAACTATCATGGCTCTCCCTTTTTAGCATTATGGGGGGTTTTCTACTGTTGGTGCTAATACTTCCTTAGTTTCACAGTTTAGAGTGATCTATGTATCTAGTTCTTGTTCCTATGTACTTTCAAATGCAGCATACATCAACGGTTGGTTACATGCATTTCAGTGAGATGGATCTTTTACCATATGGACACTCTTGCTTTCCTGTTTTTGGAGGTTCTTCATTTCGGCACTATATCAGTCATCTTTCAACAACAGTCTACAACTTCTCTGTGCTTCAGCGGTGTTCTACATGTTCCTTTTTTTTGGGACATTGTCTGGAGAAATTATCACGAATGAGGACATCGGTTGCTGACATAGCAGAGACGGAATCCTCTGCTGGCCACACGAACTGGTAAGACAAAAACCTTACCAGTCCCTGTTTCTTCACTCATCACTGCTGTCATCCTTTCTGATCCACAGACTGGTATTTTAGCAGGTCATACACGGAGGGACAGAGTATAAGGGAGCGAAATCCAATGCTCAGCGTGACCGAGCCCAAGGCTCTGGCCACCACACCCTGGAGTTACCTACTACGCCCAGAATGCAAGATACTACTGGCACAAAAGCTTATCTGGAGTCATAATCTAAGTTCGCAGCCAGTCATTGAGATACTTAGACAAGCGCGCCAATCAGGAAATACCAGCGACAATCCTTCTTACTCAGCAAGCTCGACAGCATGATCAAATCTGAGACCATGGCGGGTATCTAGAGGGAGCATCATTAATATTTCTGAGATCCGAATTCTTGATCTGTATGTGCCCAGAAACTGTGCTACTGTGATTAGCCTGATTCTGGATATTGTTTGTATGTGCTCAAACATTGGGAGCTATGTGTAATTGTGTGAATCTGGAAATTAATGCGGTGGTCTCTCACTCAGTTTAATCTGTGTTTCATTTGCATTAGAAGATAGTTGTGTGTTGTTAGTTGACTATGATTGCACTGAAATTTTAAGTCTCTACATTCCTTCAAGTCTGGAAATCAGTATTTGTCAAATCTGGGTTTTACTGTTACTGTGGTTTTAGGCCAGCACCTTACATACTACAATTGTTTAATTTGTGTAGCACACGAAAATGCAGATTTTAAATGCATAGCATTAAATTTAAGCAGGAATGAAGGCTTCAATTTGAACCACTAATAGAGACCAATTATCAACAAACTAAATAAGGCCCTTAATCTTGGGAGTTACACATTAAATGTTTGCAGGTTAGTATACTACAAGTATTAATTTTAAACAATTGTAAAAATTAATTACTTGCATGTATTACTCTACCAAGGTACAAACGCATTGGGCATCGTGTACTTAACTAGAGTTATATAGATAAGGAGCTCTAGTCCACAATTCTTCCATGCATTTCATCCTAATGATGGATCACATGGTGTGGTCTGAAATGTTTATGTAAAGATTTTCACATGGTTTAATCCAGATGTTGCTTGTTAATAACATGGACTCTGAAAGCATATAAAATCTAAAATATCTAAATATATTGGAAAGTTCATAAATTTATGGAAGAACTAAATACTTTTACAACCACATTCGTTGTTATGAATTCTCACTAGTCCAACTGGATAAAATTATAAAAGAAAAATAGAGAAGATTTAAATTTGTTGGCAAGTTTTAACTTCCCTCTATTTATTAATAGCACACATATGGCATCTTGCTGTTTGTTACCTATTGCTAACTATCATAAGAAAGCTCAACAATCTCTGATTTCTCTTATACTCGAGAATAACAAGAACTCTAAACTATCAATGAATAACATTTCCATTTCATTCTAAGTTAAAATCTCCAAAAAAGCAATTCAATCAAATGACCAAGAGAAGTGCAACAGTAGTAGCTAATTGTTACCTTGCTCTCTGCAGCAATTCCCAATGCAGAGGACCAGTTGTCATATTGAAAGCTCCAGGGTAGCATATTAAATGTACACCTGATTCACAGGACAGAAAATAGTTATTTCAATGCAAAAAGAAACAAGTTTTGATTTTTACTTTTAACTTATTTATCCAAAGATCAAATAAAAGATAATCAGCTATACAGATTGATACAAAAGAAGTCAAACCCATAATTTGATACAAACGTAGCCTCTATCTCATTTCAAGTAATTTATAAAAGCAATCTTTATAAAAATGTCCAAGTTGGAACTCTTCTGTTTGCACACATGAAGTTGATATTAGATAGAATCACTCTGTACAAATTCACCAAGGCAACTCAAAATGAACAAAATTTTAAAACAATGCTGTTAAACCAGAGGAGATTTATTACATCAGAACTGTACAATCCCCTCAACTCTGTGTCACTCATCTCCATGACATTTGAAAGCCTTTAAACGATGCCTCAGATGGGACTCAATCTTGATTGTTATTGTTTACATTTTGTTCAATGCATCAATTTATACTACATCAGATCCTTAAAAACCTCAAAACAAGTTCAATTTTCTGGAACATTGGCAAATTAAGATTCCATTTATCAAGATATTATATATTTTTTCAGCTCCAGTCCCATAGAAGGGAAGAAAGAAAGAAAGAAACCATGTTGATGTCTGCAAATGGCAAAAAGTAGGCCAATGGGACTCAAATATTCTGTTAGAAGAGATAAGTATAAGAAGATTGTAGATTAAAATTGAACACTAAGCACAAATCTGTAAAGAAATGTAGTCATAACAAGAGGGGTAAACCCAGAGAAGTAAAACATCAGTTCATAAAGAATACAAGTACAAATATTCATGTGAGAGAATAACCCTTCAATGAATGATGGAGTGGATGAAGATGAAAGAGGGAAGCCAAGATAAGAGATGTAGGAGAGTATGATCAAGAGAGTTGGGACTCAATCCCGCCATTTCAAATTTTGCATAAGTCCCTCCCTGTTGTGTGTCACCCTCTTTGACCCACCACTTATAACCTATGTCACAAGGTTCAAGTTTGAGTTCGTGTTCGGCAACACTAAAATTCAGATGAAGTTCAGCAACAGAAAAAAATTTGAAAAAAAAATTGTCATTAAATTTGCCTTATATAAATATTAAAATATTAAAATATAAATATGTTTAAACATTTTAATTAAATATTATACATGTTAAATATATTCAATTTAACATATTAATAATTAATCATCTAAACTAAATATTTTAAAATATTAAATAACAATAAATAACTAACACAATAATCACAATTTAATAAGGACTCTATTATTAATTTCAAGCAGTCAGAGAAAATTATATTGTATAACAATTTCAATAATAGTAATACAATCGTCAAAAGACTATTATTAATAGTAGCAATTTATTCAAATACCAGCTATATTCAATTTAATATATTGATAACTAATAACTTAAATTAAATATTTTAAGATATTAAATTTTAATATATTAAGAATTAAAACAAAGTTGATTCATTTTTAATATGTTAAATTTTTTTAGAAAAAAAAAACTAAAACAAAAATAAAGAAAAGAGAACAAACCATGAAAATAAATGAAAATTAAATGAAACCCTCTCATGTGTGTCTTGCAACTCACAAATTTCAAGCGAGCTCCTCAACATATCACGAGTGGATACAGTGTCAACAAACCAAAAAAAACCCCCCAATGATGCCCACAAAAAAGAGTTGGTCAATGTCGCTATATGGAAGATTCACAGAAAAAGTAGTGAAGCCCGCAATGAAGTTCGCATTTTTTTCTCCAAAAATTCTGGTTGAAAATGTGTTTTTAAAATACATTTTTGATTAAAAAACTCTAACCCATTTTACTATAGGAATTTTAGGGCAAACTAAAACAATATTTTTGGGTTTTTTAAAAAATTTACTAGATATCAACTATCATGGATCAAACTCACTGAACTCTATGACATAGCTTATAACCAATCTGAGACATCCTAAGTGGCTCCCCATGTACCTAATAAGTGTTAAAAGTTGCAAATAATTCAAAAGATTCTAAGTGTTTGGTGTTTTTTGGTCATTTACATTAGGTTTGGTAAGTTGTTGGACTTGCGGACTTGCAAGGTTTCCCTTCAAATCATGCCTTTCCCTGCCTGCCTTCCCTATACCTTCCCTTTATATTTGTTAGCTTGTCAGACTTACACCTCCCTAAGTACTCATCCCTTCTCCCAAGTACCTATTCCAAGGTCTCCTCAAACTCCAATCCCCAAAACTTACACTATATCTTCTCATTGGAGTTAAACCATCAGACTTCCTCCATTTCGCCCTACCTCCATGTCATGAGTCTCTTGCCACCTCCAACTCCCGACAACTAGTCCAAATGCATAAGGTATGAACTATGACTTTTCCTTAACACCCAACAATTCAAGACTCGCATATTTTTCACCTACTTCCCACCAACTCACCAGAATGGCCCGAAAAGGCCATGTGGTCGCTGGAAAAGTTCCAAGTACAACAAGAAAATATTGATAGCTATCAAGGATGTTGAAGATTCTTTTCACTTGGTTTTGGTGTAATCTCAAGGTGGTTTTCAACAAAGAAAGCTAGTAAGCAAATAGAATTCCATCTAACAGTTGATTTTACCTACCCGCGATCACTCAAACCATAGTTCACAAACTCAGACTCAAAGAGTACTCAGCAAGCCAAAAAAAATTGACTCGGAGAGTACTCAGCACCTTAAAAAACACTTAAATTTTTGAAAAACTATAAATTTTATGCAAAATATAGCTACAAAATGAATCAAATGAGTTTGGTGAGGGTTTGGGGGAAACACCCCTTGTAATGTCCCCTCCAAAGTGAGACATCAGTATTCAGTAGATTAGCCTACCATTATGACCCTCGTAGGCTAATGAAGGTGATTAGAGGGTCTTCTGAGGATTGTATCACCTCCAGTGTTCAGTGATGATCGGCTTTGGCTTTCGTTTGAGGCTTCCAGGACTCAGTATGCTCAACTTACTATTTATAGTAAGTCAGATTTGGATAGAGTGGGACCCTTACTATTTTTAGTAAGGCATATGATCGTATGGAGAATCATCAGGTGAGTCCCCAGTTCAGATGGCGTGATGAGATATGATGTATTTAAGAAGATATTAATATCTAATTGGCTCTATAACATTAATTTATTAAAAAGATGATATTTTAATGTTATAACTTGACAGTCAAATCATCATTAAAAGGGGGCCAAATTAAATAATTAATTGAGGGCGCCTATCCCAAGGTTGGAGATGAAATATTTAATGGTATAAAGTAATAACATTTTAATGTTATTAAAAATATTGCTTTTTGTGGAGAAATCGACCTCTTGTGAAGAGTTATATATTTGCCTTGAAGATGAAAAAAGAATTCATTCTGATGAGCACTATTTTGAGAGAAAATTGTCTGAGAAGTGGAAGCCAAGGGTTTTCAATCTTCGAGCCATTGGAGAATGTTCAATCTTCAGTGTTGCAGCCTTTTGAAGTAGTGAGATATCTACTGAATTGGGCATACAGGAGGACATCATACAGGTGTTCTATTTGTGCAAATTGGTGGGATAAATCTGAGGGGTTTGATTGCATAATTTTCCAGAGATTACAGAGTTAAGAAGAAGCATTGCAGATTCCATCTTGATCTGCTTATATCAGATTTCAGAGGACTACGCCTTTGATCATATTATTCTTCATTTGCAGCAGAGGGTGGCTGAACCAAGAAGGGGCGATTTTGGTCTAAGTGGCTTTCAAAAAAATCAAATAAAATTCAACAAGGGGCACCTAGGCCTACAGACACCAGCCACACCATCTCGGAGCAAAAAGGCAGCCTATTAGAGGAGAGTTGAATTTATTTGTGGGTGCTTTTTGGCTGCAAATTGCAAACAGCAGCTGCATGTTTTCGAAATAATTCTGGGTATGATTGTAATAAATTGCTCTTTGAAAAATTGATCAATAAGATATACTGGAGGAGTTGTTTACCCTAGTTAGCTGTATTTCTTTTATGCTTTGCATTTGTTTTATATATATATATATATATATTTCAAAAAAACCAAAAAAGCAGAAAAACCCTCACAAAACACAAAAAAAATTATAAAACCAAAACAAGCTTCAAAAACTAGGGCATGGAGTGTTCTTACACCCCCAGCAAAGTGCGGGGGTTTGGGGGTGGCGCACCATTTTCACAATTTTATCAATCAAGGGAGAAATTAGGTATTTGACACATTTTTGTTAAAATTATTTGCTCTCCAACTGCTATGTGAGGAAGTGTGAGGGGCATTCATGCATTTATAGGAAAAAATCATGAATTTTTTTGACAATTTTTTCTGCTTTTTTTCTTCACTTTTTCTGTATTTTGCATTTTTTATGCATTTGGCAAGTTAACTCACGAGTTACTCAACAAGGTTCAAATGTGGTGAGTACTCGCCAAGTTTTCCAACCATGACTCAAACAATTGTTTTGGTGCCCTAACTTCACAAATTGAGCAAAATGAACACTGTTGCAACCAAGGCAACATTTATGTAGGTGGCCAAAGTGACAAGGATCGGATTATTTGTTGTTCTCATGTAATAATGATGATAATGGCTCAAATTAGCCATTAATGCTTATTGATAACCTCTACGACCACCCAACTTGATTTGATCAACCACCATGCTAAAGATTGTGTTGCAAATGCAGATTTGAAGAAAAGAACCAAGGTAAAATGTAAAATGGTGTGCCTATGTTTAATGCGGCCACTAGGGTTTTAGCCCGATGCATTTCCACCATGTTTTGGACAATTCGTGATGGATTTGTTAGACCCATTTTGGCTCTACACACTCAAAATCCCCAACCATCATGGCACACAGTAATAGAGATTGAAATGATGAGGATTTTCAGCCCATTTGAACTACCCTACGAATCTTGACAATGTTGTTCTCACCTGCAAACATTAATTGCAACAATGGCAATGATCTAAGCAACCCCTACTACACTCTTCCGTTGCATTTCCTAAGTTCATCCTAATTTCCAAGGCCGGAGATCTAGATGTTTGCAATTTTTCTTGTTTGTAGGGGTTGGTAATTATGGGTTTTCATAGAACAAAAGTGCAGCAAGTTTTCTAGGGTTTCAAATTTGTTTGTTCATTCACTATTAAAGCAACATAGTCTAGAAGTTGCAGAGAGGTGATTGTTAAAGTTGATATTTGTGATCTAGTTGCAAATGTTTTGGAGAGTTTTGGGTTAAGAGATGTGATAGGTTCCATTTTATTTTTAATTCTCCTTCACCACATTTGCTAGTGTGACTTTAATGTAAATTTGACAATTGTTGCAGCAATTCAATTCATCACAAATTTCTCTGTAATGGTCTCTTTTATGTTATAACTTATATATGAATATTTGTCAGATTAGAGAAGAATTATTAAGTAGACTTAATTGCTTGTGTCACACATCTTCTGTATTTTTCTTGATTGTTCTTAATGGCTGAATATGACTCTTTGACGGTATGATCCAATAAGGCATTGGTCATGAAGACTCTAACCCTCCACCCATATTTAAAACAACAAAAATTGTTCACAAGTAGTCATAAAAAGTAGACTAGGATATATGCTGCTAATGGTACAGTGACATAAACTAGGGAAAATCTTAAGCAAAAGCTAACTCTTATATTCTTAGAGAATCATGTTCAGCATATCCATACTTGGCCAATGTATATGAAACTTTCTCAAGAGCTTATAACACTGGCATTATCTACAAATTTGTGTGCAAAGTATTGAATCAGCTTTAAAAGAGGTCTTTGCAGCTAGTAAATCTTAACCTAGTGACAGAAATGAGGATCTAGTATGCAATTTGGGTATAATTGTTGTTTGTTGTTTTGGTTGTCCATTTTCTTTGATTTGAATGCTTGCTAAGGCATAGCTCTAGGAACACCCTCCTAGGTTTAAGTTGAGACCAAAGAACAAGAGAATTTACCCACTCTTGTAGTTAGCCTTTAACCTTCCTAAATTTGTTGATAAGTCTCTCTTTACCTTCTTAATGACAAACTCTTGGCCTTGAAGGTGAAGAAAAGCTCTAGGATTCTTGCCCTACTGTTTAAAGACCTAAAAAAGAGGATGATGACTAAAACTTAAAACTATCATTTCAGATGTTTAAATATTGTAGGATAGTGATATATCAAATTTTGACTATTATATAAATTTTCATATTTTATTTCAATGATCATGCATAAATTTGTATGTAAAACAGTTTTAAAATTTTTAAAATTCTAAACTTTGGTGAACATTTCCCCTTCTCATGTGGCGCTCCCTACATTGGTAAAATAGGTCATTCCATCAGCACTAGGGTCAAGGAGAATGGCGGGGACATCAAACATAATTGCATTAATAAATTTGTGCTTGTTAAGCACTCGTCCTAGACCAGACACTACATCCACTTAGAAGATGCCATTATTCTTGTGAAAGAGATTTTTTTTACAAAAGAAAAATACGAGAAGCAAGTTAGATTAATAAGCACACACATAGCTTAAAAGAGGATGAGGGTTGGGGTTTAAGCCATTTGTGGCAACCAATCTTAACCACCCTTGAACCTTTCAGTAGAAAGCATAGTTGACTTCCACTTTTCCTCTTCAATCTCTCCCTCCTCTTTGTTTCCTATCTTCCAATCTTATCCCTTGGACCTCTCATCTTCCCTCTTAACAATCTTTCCAAGGTTATTTTATTTCTTTTCTATTGCTTTTTCTTTTCCTCATTAGGTATAGTGCTTCTCTTTTCCTTTCTAATTATGCTCTCCTTTCTCACGTTATCTCATGTCTCCCCAACCTCACTTCCCTTCCTCTTTCCATTTCTTACTCATTTGTCTCTTTACCTTTCCCTTATAAGTTATATCCCATTACTTAGCTTTGCATTTCATAGTTCTCATATTACAGTCTTATCCCTCTTATGTTAAAAATCTTAATTTTTATTTATTGTTTTTTGTTGGTTTCCATGCCTTTATTGACATCTATTGCTTATATTGAGCTACCTTGGAAACCTTTCATCATTTTGATCTCAAGATCCTAGTGATGAATCACAGAATGTGATCAGAAACATTGAGGTAAATTGAATGTACACAGTTTATACCAGAAGCTTTTTTGTACTATTCATGATTCACATTAAACTTACTTTGTCCCCTTAAGGTACGCACATACACACACAAATGCATACATTCATTAGGCTAGCTGATTTTTGACATTACAACCACTAGTCTGCTTTGTTGATTGTTGTTGCAATATTTACCTTAGTTCTCTCTCTGTGCCCCTTCTGTCTATATTGGTATTTGGGATAACTAATAGGGAGAGCACATCAAATTTAGATAATCTGCAAGAAATAAGTTTTCAACATATTATCAAAAGTCCTATGTTGTCTAAGGAATCTCTCAAAATAAATATAACTTGAATCAATAAACCATCTGAAGAGTGCAACGATCTGAACTCTCAAGCCAAAAGAGGGAGCCCATGACATCCACAAGAGCAAAGCCACAGACTAAAAGCTACCATAAAAGGTACCATATCAAATCTCGTGTCTAGAGAGTAAAGGTGTGAATTGTAAGCTGAAAAGGTGAAGGTAGGATGCAGACTGAGGCCATGGAAGGGAATCTGTCGAGATTGTCGATGCAATCAAGATTGTTAGGATGGATATGGCATTTTTCACACATCAGGAAATGTTGTGTAAGAATTGCTGGTGTTACAAGGCATTTGCATTGTTGGAAGCTAGTGGAACAACCATGGAGGAAAATGTTGAAATTGAGGCAAAAGAGTTAAGAAATGGAAACTCCTTTCAAATGTTAGAATCTTCCTCCCAAGTTCCCAAAACAAATGGAACATCACTATAAAATGGAATTGACTGGTACAGTAAAAGAGTTAAGAAATGGAGACTTCCTTTATATGTTAGAATCTTCATCCTCCCAAGTGCCCGAAACAAATGGCATGTCACCAGAGAATGGAATTAAATGGTTTAGTATTCAATGGGTTTAGCATTTTTCTGGCAGAGCTGTTGCCACTACATATATTTGTCTTAAAGTATCTAACAGGGTCAAATATTTGTTGCTTTTGAGATCAGTCCATGAAGTGATGGATTCCACCCTTTCCTTGCATTATTAAAAGATAGAGAGCCCTGCCAAAACATTTTAGGAAAACTCATGTGTGGTAAATGCATGGTTTGAAGTTCTGGTTAGTTCCAGCGCTTCACAAACTTAACTTAAAAACTTGCCATGGAAAAAACAATCTCTGAATCTTGTTTATACCCAATAACTAGAGAAGGATTGCATCAAAATAATTTATGATTTTTTATACACTAAATAACAGTCACAAAAAGAAAAACCTAAATGATTTTACATAATTACCACTAAAATAAAATATTTAAAACCAAGTAGAGCAATTTGTACCTATACTCGAGAGTTAATTGTCCTGTGCTCTTATCATCACACCAATGATAACAATGGAAATGAGTACTAAGTAGCATATAGAAAATCAAGCAATGCATATTCATAAATATTAAAATAATAGGCAAATTTAGTAAATGCAGGTCTATAGGAAGTCAGAATGTTGTATGATTCTAAGAATACCATTATTAAAAAATAAAAGCAAATTAAAATGCTGCAGAAATGATTCCATTGATGGGGTAATCTAAGAGAAAAAGTCTGAGACAATCAGTTTCTTGGAGAAAACCCCCGGATGGAATCTGGAAGCTCGATTTTGATGTATATCTAGGGGTAATCCAGTACTGGCAGCTGCTGACATCCTTATTAGAGATGCTTCAGGGCAGTTAATTAGTGGAGGCTCATTTTTCTTGTGGACAAGAATAAATAATGAAATGGAGTCGGAGCCCTGCTTTAAGGAATCAAGATGGATTTATCAGTTGGGTGTAGGATATTGATCATAGAACAAGACTCAGATTATTATTGCAGGTCGAGCTAAAGGAGCTATGGTGAATTGGAAATTAAATAATGGCATATTTGAGGCCTATAGTTAATGTGATAATTTTGAAGAGAATTTATTCGCTCATTGTTATAAGGAATACAATAAAGGTGCTGATTTTATAGCAAATGCTAGGATTGACCATCCTTGGTGAGCCAAAGGCCAAATGTGTGGGATTGATTCCTTCCAATTCATAATTGAGATTGTCCTTCTAACCCAAGGAATGTGTTATGAAATTTGGTTTCCCCATTTTATGGGGCCACATTGCCTTGTAAAGCGGGTGGACTTGCATCATATTTTCCAACCAATGAGGGAATTTAAATCTTCCTCAATAATAATAATAATGAAACTTTATTCGTTCAAGGGTTAATAGCTGGTAAGTGGTAAGGATAAGAGAAAAGAAAGGAAATGCAAAGTGCCTAATAGAGGCATCAAGCTAAATTTCATGGGGCCTCTATAAGCAACCTTGGTTTAGTAGAGGCGGGTTTTATTCTAAGAGACAAGAAAGATAACTTCACACTAGGAGGATCACAAATTCCAGGGCATAAAACTACTAACATTGTGAAGTCGGAGGCCCTACTCGCAGGCATTCAAGATTCATTTAGAGCTGGATATAGAGAGATTGAAATAGAATGCAACTTGTGAATTGTTGTTAATGCTATTAATAAAATATTTTTTCCTAATTGGTCTCTAAAGGTGATACTATGAAATATTGATATAGAGAGAAGCTTTTTTCTTTTAAAATTTCCCATTGCAATAGGGAACAAAATAAGGTTGCTGATCTCTTAGAAAACTCAAGCGCTTTGCAAAATTCTTTCTCATTGGTGGAAAGCATGGAGGTTGATGAATGAGAGAATCTGCATGTAACAATAGAAGAAGAATGCCCTTAGTGTGCATTTACTTCAAATTGAAGTGAAGATGCTGTTTGTGGTAAGATCACAGCAGTAAGGTAGATGGACTACTAACTTTCACATGCTTTGGTGATGCATCATCAATAATAAAGATGCAAAGGAGAGCTATGTGGATATTTTCAATAGTGCATGTGTGCATAAGTCTAGGTGGTGCTATCTAGGAAGCTAATGATGATTTAGGGTTTATGTGGCTGGTGTTTACTTTAGCAAGGTATTTTGTGATCATGGCAAGTTTCTCCTCTTCTCGAGACCCCTTGAATCAAAGGCTGGTCACATATCACAAAGTGAAGCTTATTTTTAACTGCAACTCAGCGACCAACCTTAGGATTATTAAAGCAGTTCTGGTAACATGAGTTTGGAGGATAATGGTTTATTACAGTCTCACACAACCACTTTGGCAAAATTCAATGAGAATATGAAGCAACTTATTGGTAATGCAGTGTTGAGGGATAGTATTCTAGTGTTGTTGATTCTGAAGCCTTTGTTGAAGGAGATAAGAGGCATTGAAGGTGGATTCAGGTTAGAAGGAACAGAAGAAGTCTAAAGGTAAGGGCCCAATGGAGGAGGAAGAGATAGATTACATGATAAAATGGATGAGAATGGATATTAGAGATTTGAGAATTAATGCAGAGATTTTAGAGAATTTCATGCAAGATATGTATAACATGATGAGAAATATGGTGGTTTCAATTCAAAAAGGGGTGCTGGAAATAACCTATGGCAATGCAATACCTTTCTTGGAACATGTTGTACAACAGGATGTGTTGGTGCATGGGATAAAATTTCATAGGCTGATAAAAGCTATGGATGAAGCTGTGGAAGCAAAAGTAGAACTCACCCCATTTCAAGCTTAGGCATGTACAAATGGGCATATGAATGCTGGAAATTCAGTTCTCTGGGTAGCAGTTCTGTCCAGGGTGTTCAACAAGATGGAGTTTAATAGTGGTGGTGTCATGGCAGTAATATGTGACAGCTCCGATGAGGTGGAGAATTTGAAAAAAGAGGAGGCTTCAACCAGAAGTTTAGAAGAGAAAATTCTACCAGTTTACAATCAAAAAGAAGATTTGGCTTTGTGTGTAAATGAGCTGAGAGCTATCCACAGGGATGGACACTTGGGGGTATAATGCCTTTTTATACTGGCTTCTCTTTTGTGCAAAGGATTGGTTCATTCAAAAAGTTGGCCTTATTTGCAACTTGACATGTAGTTCAAATTTCGGAGGATTCAGAAAGACAGAGGAAAGCCAAGGAGGAGGATGGATGTCCTATGGATGCTATGTGTGCAAGAGAAGGTCTGATAGCATCTGCCAGTAGTAGACCAGGAAAGGCTCTAGTCATTTTGATTGAGCTTTCCTGCGTATTTCTTGCAGGAGTTCATATTTTCCATCTATTTCTTTTTGTTTAGGTGTTGGATGGTGCAAGGAGGTATCCTGTGCGTAACAATTTTTTGCATTGATATGGGATCATTGGGCATGTTGTTCTTGCTCTCTGGTGGGCTGGGAGGTGTAGGTTTTCTTAAAATTTGGGTAGTTATTTGGTGCTGAATCCTGGTTTACCAATCTTTGTACTCAGTAGCTTTGGTAAAATTATATTTTATGGGGAAGAGCCCCAATGGAACACAACTTAACGATCCAAAAAAGACATGCTGCAGAAATATATTTTATCATTTTGTCTGAAGCCCATCTGAAATTCTAAAATGTATCTAGAAGGGACCCACATTCTGTATACTGCTGAAGAGTTATTTCATGCATTGCTTTCAAAAGTGAAACTTGAAGAAAGAAGAAAATGTTTGCTTATTGGATACTTACCAAAATAATGCCTGTTCAAAAAAAATTACAAGTAACAGAAGCTAATTAATCAGTTCATAAGTTACATTCTTCATGTTCTTCACAAAATGGAAGCCCAGCCAACAAGAGAAACAAAAATGAAACTGGCTAAGGTCTGTAAGTAAAAATAAGTATAACATCACTGAAGCTATGATTTGCAATTTTATACTAATAGGTACCTCTGGCCGCATATAGCATAGCCAATTCTTGAAAGCGGATGTCATAACAAATACCTATGCCAATACGCCCTACATCTGCAAATACATATTAAACATTTAAAATGCATCATCAATCATCTATCCTCCAAAATACATTATAAATCACCTATCCTTATCTTATGCATGCATTCAATGGTTAGTACCCACACACACACACTAATTGTATATTGTATCCATTCCAAAATAATAGGCTGAATGTGCAATTCAACAAATATGCTTAATTCAGAACATGATGTTAATTTTAAGATCAGAATTTAAATAAGCAGAAATAGAACAATTTCAAACAATAGAACACAGCATATACCCTGGGAAAACCCTCCTTCTTGAGGGAGAAAAACCCAGCAACAATATATCACTTATATATTGATAAAAAAGCCAACAATAAGCTTTACAATTTGGCCAATTACAAGGCCGATCTGTAGCATCACTCTTGATGCAAATTACAACCAATGAAGAAAGTCGAACACCTTGATGTTAATATCAATCTGCACTTAGAGACGAACTTCTGCTGTAGATAATGCGAACTTGTCTTGAATAATGATGAATGAAGAAATGAACAGCGCCTCCTTTAAATACATTTCGATATGGAGACTATCAATCAACACGTCTCTTCAAAGATGAAAGGTCGGCCTCAAGTAAGGAGATGAGACTTCCACAAAAGTTGGCGATTATTTAGTTAAGGTCAGCCATCATTAATAATATAAATTACAAATTTGAATGGAGGCGCCTCTTCACAAAAGTCGGCTCCAAATAAATAAATAAATAGCCACAGCTATATTTATTTATTTGCTTATTAATTAAATCGATATAAGGATGAAACCCGAAGCTATATCATCAACACATGAAATGCATCATATATGAGAAAGGTAAGATGCAAGATCAATAAGACCTTATGGTTGTTACCTACTGAAAATGCTGATATTGTGTTGAGCTGAACAGTGAATTCGGAAAATCAGAAAATACAAGATAATGACAAAAGTCACATTCAGGTCAAAATACATTGTTAGAACATCCACTCATAAAAGTATTCCACATCTCCTTGCTATGAGGCAAAACCAGACCCTTTTTCAGGGCAACCCACATCAATAGTTCTAAAAATATAAAGCAGAGCCTCAAAAGCAATCACAAAGAGAGGGAGCAAGAGCACATCCATACCTGATGGACCTTTGTTCGGTAACTCACCATTAATTTTCTCTTGACCTAATCATTAAAGAGAACTTCCACCATCCTACAAAAGTTATCAAGGAAGCCAATTGCTTTGAGCATCATCAAGATAAAGGGCCACCCTATCCTATCATAAGCTTTTCTCAAAATCTAGAGGGGCCATATAGATATTCTATCCAAATTTCCTAGCCTAATCAAGCCCCTCCCAACTAGAAATTAAATTTTCATGAATGCATCTTATTTTATTAGCCTAATACCCATAGCTTTAGCCATAATCTTGTACCACACATCAGGGAGGGTAATTGGCCTTCAATTTTTATAAGTGTCCTATACCATTCTTTAGGCAAAAGCTTAATCAGCCCTCTGTCAATCCCACTTCCAAGAGCTACCCCATTAATAGCTTCTTTGTGGACCTCCAATAGATCAAGTACAATCCATTCAATATTATTTTTATAAAATTCAATGGGAGCCCATCCCAACCCAATGACTTAACATTCTTCTATACAAATTTCTTCTATAGAGGTCTTTGTTGGGCTCAAGGGCATCATCCTTCTTAACTTTGTTTGGGATAACTCCCTTGCACGCTTCTCTAGCCTCCATGCTTGTATTATCACAATCAAAGGTGAAAATGTTCATGTAGAAATTTCTAAAGGAAACTTTCAAATCCTTCTAGTTATCAATGATATTTCCATTTATCTCAATAGGGTCTATCTTTTCTTTAATAAACTTGGCTCTCAACATATTGAAAAAGTTGGCTCCTTGGGCAATATAGCTTTGATGACACCTCTGTCTCTGCTTCACCTCCGCCATTTTGTTCTTAAGTTTAATATTACAAGGATGTTTCTAAAGAGATTCTTTACACTCAACCATCTTTTCTTCAAATTCAATACCAACTTTCCTCCTATCAAGAGCTTTTTGTTTCCATTGGTGCTAAGAAATATCTTCCAGCTATTTGTCAAGTTACCCCAAAATGTGATGGCAGAATTAGAAGGGAAAATACTTTTGTTGATATTTTTAATGTCTGGACGCCATTAGAACAGTCTTTATCAACAAGCAAACTAACATTCAACTTCTATAAGCCACTCTTGAACTGTACCATTAAACATTACTGATATCTCAATAGAGTGATGATCAGACATGGCTAATGGGATGACCTTCACACAGTTGATGCACTACCTGTTACATATTTGAAATGCATGCTTATTCAAATAAAATCTATCAAGCCAAGGGTACTCTTTTCTGCCCTTTTTGGTTATTGCACTAGGTAAACCATATGATCTAGCTGTCCTTTCTACTTTTTTCTAAGGGTCAATTAAATTAAGAACTCTTTTGTACTTTGACAAAAAAACAATTCATTACCTTTCCATTCAAAAAAGTTTCCCCTAACTTTGTCTTATTTATGTTCAATCATGTTATAGTTCCACCAGTACTCCAGCGAATTCTAGGCAACTTAGAGGCAATCCATCTCCAGGGTTCACATCTTTCACTATAGTCATTTGAAGCATACAAGGATGCAATTCCAAATTTCATACCATTATTTTCCACAATAACACATACAAGTCTATCACATGGAGAGCAACCTGAATCTTTCATATGTGGGGTAGGATCGTTACCAAGCAAAATAGCAACTCCACACTTCCCTTCATCATAATTAGAATAAAATAATTTAGCATTGTTCCATTCAAATCTCAAGCAACATTTTAAATTAAACCCAACAGATTTAACCTATTGAACCAATAGACAGTCCATGTCATGCTTAAAATTACACAAGGCTCTTAAAACATATTTCCTATCATGGGCCTCAAGGACCCTAACATTCCAACATATAACTTGTAATCTTCATTTAATGGGGAGGCAGGAAGGGGGTTTTGAACCTTTGTAGAACCTCACAAAACTGGCAAGCATCTTTTCTTCTTTCCCTTCTTTCCCAAGTTTAGGGAAACCACAAGGTGACTCAACAGGTTTTCTTTCCTGAAATCATCAATAATTTCATTAAAAATAGCCCTACCTTTCTTTTTTCCTTTTGAATCATTTTTTGAAATAGGACCTTTATGTCCAAGGTCAACCATTAGTCTTTCAGAAAAAACTCTTTTGCCTTTTTGATCCTCCCACAAAAAACATCTTGCCTCTATTCAACCTACATGACAAATTCTGTTTACTGCAGCATTTGGCTTTCTTGGGAGTCTTGGGAAAAAGTTACAGACTCCTCTCTGTATTCATTGCCCATTTTGTGAATCTCACCATTAACACAACTATCACAATTCATGTTAACCAAAGAAGGTTCATTCCAGATAGTTTTATTCTAGATGTTTGCTGAGAAGTCAATTTCTTTGCACAAGCTTTCATCCATACTTTTAAATTTATCTTATTTGTGTATGTAAATTTGCAAAGAAAGAGATTGTAATGTATTTGGTGGTGTTATGAAATTGGGGAAAGATTTGACGTCTTGTCCCTTTCTTGTAATTTGGAGAAAGTAAGAAACTTTGGAAATATGATGATTTAATTTAATTGGTAAAATGTAATGCGCATAGATTTGATTTATGAGAATTTGTATGGTTGAAATGAATGTGATGATTAAGAATGAAAATTCACTCCTCTATCTCTCTTGTGATTGCTCTATTTTAGAAAGGCATGTTGGATTGAAAATAGACTTGAAAAAGGGCAACCTTCTTTCAAAAAGAAAAATTAGAAAAACCTTCTATAAGGGCTCAAACATGTTTGAATAGATTTATTTTAGTCTCTAGGAAAACTTGCAACAGTTAGAAAATAAAGCCAACCAGGAAAAATCTAATAAAGCCAACCAGGAAAAATCTGATATTAAGGTCAAAAATTGATCAAGTGGATTTTCTAGAAAAAATCTGCAATCCTGAAGTGTTGTGGACAATTTTATAAAATATGCTGTTTCCAGAAATCTCCAGTCCAACAAGCTGAATCCGCAGTCTAAGTTTTAACAGCAAATCATGATCTGATCCAGTCCTGATACACATGGAACTTTTATGGGTTCTCATCTTCATTCTTATCATCATGTTTGATTTTACCTTCATTGAAATTAAAGAGGCTGGAGTAAATTAAGGCTTGATTGTTTTAATGCCTGAAGTGTTTATTCTATGGTGACTTGTACCATGTTATGTGAATGCATATTGTTGTTTAATCTCTCTCTGGGAATGCATTTTATTGTTTACTTCTCTCTCCACCCCAACATGTGTACTCAAAGATGAAATGGAAATGCTCATATGTTTAGAAATGAAAATGAAATGAAAGCAGACGTTCCTTCTTTTTGAATCTATTTTTAAAGGGTAAAACAATGAATATTGTATTAGCAAATGTGATCATCCTTGTATGTTGCCTTCTCTCCCTTATCTCCTGCTTTACTTGATGTTATTTATTGTTTTAGCATAAAGGAATGAGAGAGGCCAATTTATGCGTGTTAGATTTGATGTCTCTTTCTGATTCCTTTAGTTAGTGTCTTGAAAGTGTGGCCCTTCACTTTTCTTCTTAAACACTTGTCGACTAGGACACCCTGAGGATTTCATGCTTTAGGGTGCTGCATTTGGTTGTGGCCTCATCCTTGTATTCTCTTACCTTCCACAACATAGAGTGTACACATGGAAATATGCACCACCCACCCCTACTTCACATTCACTATCTCTCCTCATGCATTATCTGACATGTTCCTTATGTACATTATCTGCATCAAGTGGCATTGAACATGGCAATGACACTTGTTACATGCATGTTGCATTACCATTTGACAATGTTTTTGGTTTCAAAAAATAATTATTTGTTGTGTTTCGTTGAGTTTTGTCCATGGTGGATTACAGGCATTAAAATTCCTTTACCATCTTGGAATTGTGCAATGCTTATAGCATGACCAATAACATCTTGATGTTCTCCAGTCACAACTCACTTACATCTTTTAGATGAATTCCCATCCTTTTTTTGACCCTAAATGTTAAGGTAGTCTTCCTTCTTTCCAAAAGTTGATCTTAGATAGTTTGGTTTACAACTTATGTTCTCTAAGAAGTCTACTATTTCAAGGTTCTTCATATACTCTTGCTAAAGGTCAATATGTCATCTGAGAAACATGATGAATTTGTCTATGTAAGGTCAAAGATGTTCATCATTCTCACTAAGGTGATTGCAACATTGGTTAGTCCAAAAAGCATCATTAGGAATACATAATGTCCACCTATCATAAAGGTTATCTTAGGATATATCTTCTCCCTTGATTGTACATTTGGTGGTAACCACTTCTAAGGTCTATGTTCAATGGCATTTCCAAGATGGGGGCAACAAGAGACATGTTTTGAGGACAAGATTTTGAGAGGCTATTTTTTGGGGACATATATGTATATACACATTTGGTTATACATGACATCAAGATTCAAGTTTAGACATTCACATAATGCATCAAATTCAATACTCTATTCAATATTCATTGATTCTAGTCTAGCAGCAATAAAAAATTAAAATTTCATTGTTTTCGTCATGACAAAAGGCCCCAAGGCTACAAAATGAGAAAATGCTCAACAATAGGCATATCAATAAGATTATATTTAAAAAATATACAACTATTAACAACTAGACCTCCTACAACTACCCCTCATCTAAGCTCTAAATATCAAACCGACCTCTAATGTTGTGTCACTCCCTATATCATAAATTGGGACTCATCCAATGAGACCCCAAACCAATGCTTGTTGCACATACTCATTGATTTGGTCTAGCATCTTCAACAACATCCCAACATCCAGCTAGAGTCTATCAATCTTGAAGTTGCAAGAGCACTATAAACTACAAGTAACTTCTTTCATGTAGAGGTAAGCTTATTTCTCTTGATGAAGTGGATGAAGCTATAGGTAGTCATAGAACTATCTCTCTGCAGCAAAAGAACTAGCTACTTATAAGAGCAAGCAAGTGGCAAGCTACCACAACTTTGTTGTATCCTTCCCATGCCATGTCCATCATCCAATAGGGTCTTTTTGAGCAAGAGTACCCTGATATGTCCTAGGCACTATGAATTGAAAATTAATTGTGGTAATTGTGAGTTGCAAATGGGTAGGTGGGTTAGATATAGGGAGGGTTATTGTGTAATAATGAGTGCAAGGGGGTGGTGGGCCCCCAACGCCCTTTTTCTTCTTTTGTATTAATATGCTATGTATTTTTTCTTAATACAAAATAATAGGCTTGGGAGGGTTTGTGGGCTAGATGTGCCCAAGATGCAAGCCTCTACTAAGGAGGTATTTTGGGCACATCCTTGAAATCCATGGGGACAAGGGATGGCTAGGAGATGTCCCCTTCCATCCTTGTGTCATGGGGATGTGATAAAGGGTAGGGATGTAAGGTTTGGGGGGGCTGCATTCTTGTGTAACCTTGGTCTATTCTAGAGAAACTAGAGGCTCCCTTTTAAGTATGTTTTGTAGATTGTTAATTTTGAGTAAAACAATTTACCTCTTATATTAACCTTTTTGAGCGACCTATAATCTAACTTTATCACATCCTCATTATTCTATGCTTATGAAAAGATTAGCCAGCAAAGAGAAGACGTCGGAAGTTGTATGCATGCCTTCTTTGAAACTTCTTGTTTTCTCACATGTCTAAATCTATATGGGGATCTAAACTTTTGTTGGTTATTTCTTTCCAATTTTATTGACCACCTACATCTCATTGTGGTGATAATTGAAATGGAAAGTAAGGTGACCAATAGCCTTATGCAAGTGTGCTTCATAGATCAGCTTTTGGTGTTGATCACCATGATTGGGCACTTTTGACTAACACCCTATAGATTGTAAGGCGGGTAATTACCTCTCCCCTCCCCCCTACTCGAGTCACAAGCCATCCACTTCAATTGGCACATGAGCTGTAGTTTGAGCAAACTACAAAGGTTTGTGACCTAAGTCAATGAAGCATAGTGTTTCCACTAGAGCGTAGCTAGAAAAATGTACAATTCCATTAATGGTTGAGTTGCAACAAGCTCTTTAATTGAAAGGTTCTAAATGATACATGTCTAGATGGTTGTTTTAAAATGATTCAAGTTGGTGAGATCAGTACAAGCATTGAATAGGGCCTTTATTGAGTTGGTTGAATGCCTTCAATTGCACAATGAAATGTTGCATTAGTGTTACTAAATGAAATTGAAAGACCAAGCAATGTACATTAAGCCATATAACAAAAATATGGCATAAGTTGGCAAGCCCAAGGAAGCTATGAAGTTCCTTACTGGATTGAGGAGCAAGAAGGTTAAGAATGGCACATTTCTTCCCTAGCTCAACTTGTGCAATAAATGCATCTATGATGTGTCCAAGATGCTCTTCAATGCAAAGGAACACTTATCTACATTTGGCACTAGGATCCTATCATTTACCATAGTTACTAGGATACAAGAACTAGTACTCGTACAAGAGATTATTAAATATATTAAATAATGTAATATTAATGGTCATCTTAGTTGTCTTTAGTTAGTTTAGATAGTTTCTAAATTTGTCTTCAGTCTACGATCATTTCTTTTAGAAACATCGTCTCTTGTAAATCTATATAAGGAACTTTCGTTCCTCTGTTTAATACATCGAATATCTTATCATGGTATTAGAGCGGGAGCCGGTCTGGGTCTAACTCCCTCACGGGAGGGCTCAGGGATTTTGAGGAATTTTTTAGAGTGTGTAATTCACGATTTTTTAATCGTGTGAGACTATTCGTGGAGGATTTGGCCTTCTTCTGGCCGCAAGGGTTTCTGTGTGCGTTTTTGTTCCTGTAATTTGCATTTGAAATTTATGTGAGGACTTATGTAATTTGTGAGTCAAGGGTATATGTGTGTTTCTTCAGTTCAAAGGATATGTGCGTTGGTTTTTGAAACCAGCATGGGATTTTTTGTGAAATCACGTCGTTTAGGGTTCGTGGGTTTCTGTTTCTGAAACGCGTGGGTTTGCACGACCTCTGTACTTGTTTTTTCCTGCTCCTTCTGCATCGAGGGTTCTTTTTTACTTGTCGGTCATATTCCTTATCCGCGACCTCTAGCGTGACGTTTTTGCAACGTTTCTCGGTGCCGCATGACTCCAACAGAACGCGTGAGGTTCTTTTCTTTTTGTGACGAGATTGCAGGCGCGCCGAGGGTTTACTTCTGTGCAACGGGATAACTGCTCCTGTGCGTGTTTTTTTGTTTGACGAAAGTTTGTAGACGCGATTTGGGTCTTTCTGGTTTCTTCTTCCTGCGACCCGCGTCGAGTCTGTGGACGTTGACTAGGGTTTGGCTGCTCCTGTCTTCAACTACGGCCTAGGGTGTGTGCTAGGTCGTCCGGATCTTTTTCTGGAAGCTTGATGTTTCTTTTTTATTGCTGCGGACGCGGATCTTTGTGCAGAAAAACCGCGGGTATTTTAATTTGCTTTGGGCATGATCGTTTGGCGTTGGGTTTCCGCTATGTGAAAGTATTTCCACGCGAAGTCTGGTGTTGTGCCGCGTGAAGGTTTCTATTTAGGGTTTTAATAATTTTTTCCTTAAAAATTATTTTGGGGTTTTAATAATTTTATCCTTAAAAATTATTTTTGGGGGTTTTTATAATTTTTCCTTAAAAAAATAAAATTATTTGGTGGGGTTTTATAATTTTAGCCCTTAAAAAATTTCTTATTTGATGGGTTTATAATTTTCCTTAAAAATTATTTTGAGGGTTTTTTAATATTTTTTCTTGAAAAATTTTGTGAGGTTTTCTAATTTTTGCCTGAAAAATCATGAAAGGGTTTTACCGTTTTTCCTTAAAAACGATGTTTTGTATGTTGATCCGTGTTTCGGATTCCGTGCCAGCTACTTGGCTTCCTTTGTGGGTTTTTTTACCGTTTTTCCGAAAAAACGATGCTTTGTAAACTTCAGATTCAGGGTTTTGCAATTTTGTCCTCAAAAATCGTGGTTTCTTGCAGTCTGTTCTGGAGCATCGTGCTCATCTGCAAAAGTTTGGAGGGTTTGCCGATTTTTCTTCAAAATCGTGGTAGTTGTTTCTTTGGAGTCTCTAGCTACAGGGAGGGACAACTTTGTTACCCAACATCAGGTTGGATGTTTTGTGATCAGTTCTGCTTGTTTTCAGAAGTTCTGCAGTTTCTGAGAGAGTTAGTGGCACTCATCTCAAGTGGCAGAGTCAGTGGCAGACTCTTGTCTTTTGTGGCAGAATGTTCTTTGTTTTTGTGGGTAGTTAGAACGATGACCATTAAGGGAGGGTATTAAATATATTAAATAATGTAATATTAATGGTCATCTTAGTCGTCTTTAGTTAGTTTAGATAGTTTCTAAATTTGTCTTCAGTCTACGATCGTTTCTTTTAGAAACATCGTCTCTTGTAAATCTATATAAGGAACTTTCGTTCCTCTGTTTAATACATCGAATATTTTATCAGAGATGAGGATAGGTATTTGTACAATATTTTCCAAAAAATGAGAAACAACACTTGGAAACAATAAAATATCAAAAAAAATTTAAAAATTAAATACACAATGGCCAAACAACTTCAACAAAATGTAAAATGCTTAGAAGTTTGAAACCCAACATTTTAAAGTAGAGAAATAAATGTCAATGAAAACAAAGATTGTTTATTGATTGCATTCCATAGGAACATGTCCTTGGCCCTCAAACCCTAGTCCCTATCCCCAATGGTATTTTGGGTACAGCAAGATGGCAGGAGATGTCCCCAAAAAATTGTTGAACTGACAAAACATTTCAAAAACATGATGTAATAGAAGGAAACATCTATGAGATGTTTGGTCATCCCTAAATCGACCAAGGATGTCTATGACATCCCTTGACCATCACAAGGATGGCCAAATGTCCTTGACATCAAAGTTGATTTCTATAATTCTTTAAATAAAAACAAACGGCTAGCAAAAAAATAATGGTTTTAAAATGTGTGGGGGTCCCACAAACTCTCCCATGCCCCTTATTCAACCCTAAATCATAAAAATGAAAAAGGCTCCTCTCCCATGAAAATTTCATTTCAATTTGCATGTTTGTTTATATTGTTGTTGTTGTTGGAGGATACCTTTGGATATTTTAAAGCTCTGCCACCAATTTCAAACTCAAGAGGTACTATCATTTAATCATTTAGTGGGAATTTAAGGAGATTATTAATTTGACTAGTTTTCTTTTTAAATACATAATAGTTAGGCCATTAACCTCTTAGGGAGTGTTTGTAATTATCATTGAATTTTTTTTTAATTTGTTGTCACACAAAAAACATAAAATGTTCAACAATTTAACAAAACTACAAACCTTTGAAACATCATTGACATAAAAAATGAGCATTAGCAACAATAATGACAATGTGATTAATATGGAGAACAAAGAAGTAAACAAAATGGAATTTAAAGGGAGTGTTGGAGTTCTTGTTCTTTTGAAAATCCACACGCAAGTTCTATTGGAACTCCACAAGATTGTTTTGCATGCCCTTCATCCTCTTTAAAAATTTGAAAAAGGCCCTTTCAACCCCAAAATACCCTTCCTACAATTTGCCACCAATTTAAACACTAATAAGGGTAAAAATTCAAGGGGCAAGAAGCATTGATTGTGTCATGTTTGCAAAACTGATTACCATGGGAGCCATAGCAGGATTGCACACCATTTATTGGGTGAGAGTGGACATAGGTTTAGAGTTTGTGATGCTATAACATTGGGGAAATGGACTGAAATGACTAAGTTGACCGGGGAGGGTGAAGAAAAAACTACTACAACTACATTGCAATTTATTGAGTATTCCAAAAGAGTTATGATAGAGGGAAGATAATGGTCACTTTTACTGCATGTGAGAAAATACGAAGGTAGGGTTATTAAATTTGCAAAAATGCATGAGCAAGCAAATGATTTAGTGACCAAGTTTTTTATGCCCATGACATCCCATTTCATTTGGCAAGGTCTCCTTATTTCAAAGGTATGCTAAGAGATGCAATGGCAATTGGACCCTCTTATGTTCCCCTTGAAGAACACGGATCACATACCTCCGTCCTCAACAAACAATATGCTAAGGTGTAGAGGAGATGAGACATACATTGATTAGGAGTGGTTGTTACATTGTCATGGATGGGTAGATTAATATTCGACATCAACCACTTATTAAAATTTTTGTTACATGTCCTGTTGGTTCATACTTTCTTAGAGCTATTGATTTCTCTAGGAATCGTAAGGATGTTGATTACTAGTTTAGCTTTTTGAAGGAGGCCATTGACAAGGTTGGGTATTCTAATGTTGTGTAAGTTGTGACAAATTTAGCTCATGTTTGTAAGTTGGTTTGATGGTTGAGGGCGCTTACAAACATAATTTTTGGACTCCATGTTGTGTACATGCTTTAAATAATGCTTTGAAATAAATTGGCAAAATAGGTTGGGTGAAGACAACAATGGCTAAAGCTAGTGACATACAAATGTGTGTATGTAATCATCACACTTCAATTGCATTATTCCGATCTTATTCAAAGAAAGAATTCTTCAAACTAGTTGAGCTTAGATATGGTAGCTATTTTATTTTACTTAAGAGGATGTCGGAGGTAAAGGACGCTCTACAATCCATGGTGGTTTGTGGAGAGTGGAAAAAGTTGGCATGATCAAAGATAGAAGAGATGATGCCTGATAATGCTTGGTGGTCCAATATTAGCTAAGGAATTTTTATTTAATATGTTTCTACTTTGTTTTTAGTATTTTATTTTTAATTTAAATCTTAAATTTTTAATATTTTTAATGTTTGGTTATTTTTTAAATTTTGCTTGCAGATATATTTGTTCTATCATATCACCTATTGTTAGGGTAATTAGTTATGCTAATATTAACTCTCCTAGCCATTAAGAAATTTATGAGACTTTTGATAGCATGCTTGACCAAATGAGGCAAGCAATTCATGACAAGGATCCTAGATTACAATTCTATGAGGAGCATATTAGGCCTATTGTCACAAAGAGATGGAACACAATGAACATCCATTCATAGTTCACCTAGATGCAATGAGTGCTAAGTGGACCATTCATTATCATGAGAGATGGGTTCTTGTGAACCACTACTCATGAAACATGGGTCAATGAGTTTGACTCAAAAAATACACAGTTGAATCTTGATAGCAATATCACAATTTGATACGCTGTGGAAATTACCTCCTATTTATCAACTTAAAAAGTACTAAAATTTCTTATAGAAGCACCTTTTTTTTTGCAAAATGTATCAAATGAGTCTAAAAAACCATGAGTAAGTGTTTCCTATTAAATTTGATTCTTGAATACATATGGATTACAAAATGGCATCATCATGCGAAGCCAAATAGTGGATGCAGTAGCTCGACATTGAAGGCTATGTGTGTGGCTCTGACTCAACCAAATCAATGACCTCTTATTTGTTGTCTACCTCTCTTGTGCAAAGCTGAAGGTTGTATTGTATTTTATAATAATAATGGCATTTGAATCTTTGATATTGATAGCATGATATTTCATCATTGATCAATGATATTATGATAGTGATAAAGATAATTGTCTGAGTTGTCAATTCTAAT
This sequence comes from Sequoia sempervirens, assembly GCA_007258455.2. NCBI lineage: Eukaryota > Viridiplantae > Streptophyta > Pinopsida > Cupressales > Cupressaceae > Sequoia > Sequoia sempervirens. The sequence goes on along the minus strand of VDFB02281492.1, from coordinate 758,114,797 downwards.
CTCCACTCCCAAATCCCATCATTGTAATCAAATTTCTTATATGAAAAGAGATCCTAATAACTAATGGGGGTCTAAGAGTGGAGACCTCAATGGGGTTGAAGGGTAGCATCCCTCATGGGGGTCTAGGGGCAACACGCCTCGTGGGGATTTGGGGGTTAACATCCCCAACGAGATTGAGTAGCACCCCTCCTGGGGGTCTGCGAGCAATGCCCCCAATGGGGTTGAAGGGCAGCACCCCTCATGAGATCCGGGATCAATGCCCCTCGTAGGGTCCGAGGGCCTTTGAAACCACACAAAACTTCATGTCGCACACCATTTTCACAATTTTATCACTTAAGGGAGAAATTAGGTATTTGGCACATTTTTGTGAAAAATATTCTCTCCAAGTGCTGTTTGAGGAAGTGTGAGGGGTGTTCATGCATTTATAGGGAAAAAATGTGACCTTTTTCACTAAATTTCTACTTTTTTTCTTTGTTTTTTTTCTTGTTTTGCATTTTTAATGAGTAGCAATTTTTTTTGTCAAACTCGCCAAAAATTCAGCCTAGCAAGTTAACTTGCAAGTAACTCAGCAAGGTAAAAAAGTGGCAAGTTCTCATCGAGTTTGCCAACTATGCATCCATCTTTATATGGCTACCTATGCTCTTAATCCCAAGTGGTATGCACCTAAACCTAGCCGAATTCTTCCTTTTGAGGATGATTAAGTAATGGAGGGGTTCATGAAGGCCCTTCATAAGATGTATAACGCTGAGCCAACCATATTTTGGGAGCAATCACTTCAATTTTGTGATCTTCAAGTTCCTACATTCAGCAAACAAGAGGCTAGAATGGATAGGGGCACAACAAAGAAAACTTTTGGATGGTGTATATTTGATGGGAAAGACACACCAGAGTTGAAGTAACTTGCTATTCATCTACTCTCACTAATTGTTAGTTCCTTTGCTACAAAGAAGAATTGGTCCACCTATGGCTTCATCCACTTGATCAAAAGGAACACTTTTACCTCTAAACAAGCGAAAAAGGTAGTTGCAATTCATAGTGCCCTGAGAGTTCAAATTGCTAGACTACTAAGTATCAATAGACTCCAACAGCAAATTAGGATGTTAATCCCAAAGATGTTAAGCAGATTGATGAAGGGAAGGTGCAACCGGGATTGGTCGGGCTTCCATTGAACAAACCACAACTTCAACTACAGAGTAACACATATAGCTCTTTTGATATTGATATCCCAAATAAGACATAGTTGTGTTTTGAAGTTTGAAACTTTGAGTTTAAACTTTCAACTTTAAAATTTGACCAATGAAATTGAAATCAGAAATTTTAATGTTGTTATACAATATACTCTTGTTACACTTCTTTCATGATTAGTTTTATTGTTGTTATATTGCTGTCCATTAACTTGTAGAAATCTCTCTCTCTCTCTCTCTATAAATAACCCTCAGACTGCCATCCCCAAAATGTGTCCCCTACCTATATATATATGTTTTGGCGAGGGTAGGGATTTTGGGATATATATATATATATATATATATATATGTATGTGTGTGTATATACATACATATATACATATCATAGTTACAAGACTCGGACTTGGCTAGGGTGATTCGACTTGGGACTCGGGACTCAGTGCCCAAACTCAGCAAAATGAAAAAACCCTAGAAATTTAGAGATTTTTAAGGATTTAAAACTTGTTTCAAGCACCCTTTGTTAAATAAACCTTAAAGACACAATAACATCATTAAATAGAAGAAAATTTGATCACATACACAAGTATACATCAATCACATAAGTATAAAGTACACAAATTGCAGCTGAGCTGTTGAAGGAAAGAGCACACTTAGATATATAAATATAGTCAAATGTATACAAAACTCGTGGAATATGAAATCCATGACATCAAATGTTCCAAACAAATATGAAATATCAAAACAATAACTACAAGTCTATGGCTCAAAGGAGTCTACACCCTTCCATGAAGGCATCTAAGGTGGGTCCTAGATGATGTAGCAACTGCAGCCATAGTCTATGCTTGTGACTCTATGCCACTCTCAGCAACATTAGTTGTGGATGTGTTTGCTCGTGCTTTAGCCTCCTCCTCTGCCATGGCTATAGCCTCAACCTCTCTATCTGCCCGGTCAACCCAATCAAGGTCCTCGTCACTAACACAAGTATACATTGATCATATAAGTATAAACACAAATTGTAGCTGAGCTACTAAAGGAAATAGCACACTTAGATATATAGTCAAAGACTCAAATGTATACAAAACTCATCGAATATGAAATCCATGACATCAAATGTTCCAAACAAATATGAAATATCAAAAGATTCAAAACAATAACTAGAAGTCTATGGCTCAAAGGAGCCTACATCCTTCCTACGAATGTGTCTAAGATAGGTCTTGGATGATGCAACAGCCATAATCTCAAGTTTCAAGGCAATTTCCCTAATGGGGTTGAGGGGCAGTGCCCTTTGTGGGGGTCTAGGCGCAGTGCCTCCAATGGGGTCGAGGGGCAACGCCCCTTGTAGGGGTCTGGGGGTAGCACCCCTAGCGGGATCAAGGGGCAATGCCCCTTGTGGGGGTTTGGGGGTAGCGCCCCTAGTGGGGTCAAGGGGCAACGCCCATTGCAAGGGTTTAGGAGTAGCGCCCCCAGTGGGGTCAAGGGGCAACGCCCCTTGCAAGGTTCTGGGGGCAGTGCCCCTAGTGGGGTCGAAGGGCAGCGCCCCTCCCGAGGTCTCGAGGCAATGCCCTGGGCGTGATACAAGGCGAGGTTGAGGGCGGAGCCCCCGCCACCAAGCCCAAATTAAGACCTCCAAAACCATACAAACCTTCATGGCGTATCATTTTGCATTCACAATAAGTAAAAAAAAAACAAGTTTTAACTTTAAATTTCATGTAATTTTTTGCACTTTTCAAACCCTGCCTGCCAAGTCCTACTAACGAGACTCGCCTAGACTCGGCAAATCCAGCCAAGACTCGGCAGGACTCGACCAAGTCTGAGTCTGAGCCCCCAAAACTCGGCCAGGTGGCTCGACTCAGGACTCGCCGAGTCCTAGCGAGTCTCGTTTCTGTGATACATATATGTATATGTGTGTATGTCTATGTATGTATATACCATAGAAGCAAAAATCCTGAAAAAATCGCAATTTTTGCAATTTTTAAAAAATCCTCAGGCTTGCTGATTTTTCCCCCAATTTTTTTAGGATTTTTTGCAGACCGTTGATTGGCAAAAAATTGTTGAAAATCGCCATAAATCATGCAAAAAACTCCCGCATGAAAAACTCTAAATTTGGTGTGTTTTCTACTATAAATTAGGGTCACGATAAGTTAAGGGTGACCGTCGTCAACTCTATAGTCTACCCTACATACATGCTTGAACAAGTTCCTTTCTGCTTTGGACTTTAAGCTTGCAGTCTTGTCAATATCCCCTAAAATAAAGTAAACCACAGTAAAATAAAGCAAGGGATTCTTCATTAATCAAAATAAGCAATTCCAACCATTTTCACTAGTCGTGCCTGTGTAAGGTGACCTTATAAATGGTTATAGCATTTACCACCTCCATACCAAGAAAACTTCAGAAGCTAACTTTGATGACCAAGTTAGTCAAAATTTTACATATGAAACCTGCAAAAAGAATGAGCAGTCTACACCAAATCAGTCCAAATTGTAAATAACTTTATTGTATCATTTTAAGTTCATTGTATGTTTAGATGTTAGGTGATAGCTTTGACTCTATTGCCCTCAGATAAAACATTGATCAAATTTTCCCAGAGATTTTGAAGTCCTCATATGCCCCAAGTTTGTCCCAAGGTCCCCAAAAAAAAACATTTGTGGTACCTATACAAAAATCAATGATCACACTACTTTGTCTCTCTTTTTGTCATAGAATCATCATTTAAATGTCAATTCAAATCAGTTATAGTCTTCCCCCTATCAGGTTGCAGGGTTGTCATGTTTTGGTCTAGTTTTTTAGCTAACTGTTGCAAAATGTCCAAGGTTGTACTATTCCAAAATGAAAAAGGATGAGGTTCCTCCTTGATGATGACTGCAGCAATGAAATGAAAGTATGTAAATGTCTAATACAAAATCTATAACCTGCATAGCCTATAGGTACTTTACTTTACATAGAGAATATTAAAAATAATTTCACTTCATGTTCAAAACTTATAAAATAGCTCTTGAAAGATTTCAATCCCGCACCCATTTTTATGCCAAGCATGCAGATTATGTCTATAATTCAAAGACATCATTTTGCAAGCTTGAAATCAGAGACAGTGCATTACCCTGAATTCAGACTCCATTCTCTGATTGCAAGCTTGCACAGCTTTAAAGAGTATCTGCCTAAGGATTTAACCATTCTCTTGGACTGGTAATGCACTGTCTCTGATTTCAAGCTTGCACAGCTTTAAGGAGTATCTGCCTAATATTTCAACCATTCTCTTGGACTGGTAATGCACTGTCTCTGATTTCAAGCTTGCACAGCTTTAAAGAGTATCTGCCTAAGATTTTAACCCTTAGCCAATCCTTTATTTTATCACACTTTTTCATCCTCCACTTTATTTCATTCATGTCATTGCCTTCTCAAAGCTTTTGGTCACTTGTATCATTTATGACTCCTTCATACACTAGTCTTTTCCACTTTTTTCAGTTGTCATTTCTGCAAAGATTTTACATTACAATTGATTCCATATCTCACATATACACTACTCTATTGTATGAGGTGCTCCAAACGATCTTTAGTTCACAACCTAAGCAAGAAACAGATGCCTTTAAGCTCAACAAACATAAACTTGATAAACAACATGCAAGCTTTCTACAATTCATGGGGTAAAATCTCTATTTTATTTGCTCTCTATATCTCTATGCTATGGAAATGACCTTAAATTTCAAAAAAGAGTAGCATTTGTCTCTTTTTCTACTATTTTTTACATTTTTTTTCAAATCCGAATTTTTTCCCTATTTTTTCAAAAAATCCTGAACTTTTGGTTTGCCATTTTTTCCCCAAACGATTTTTGCTGCTATGGACTATATACTATATACATACACATATACATATATGTATATGTATGTATGTATGTATGTCTATCTATTTACATACATACATACATGCAGACACACACACACACACACACACAGCCGTCCCCAAAAAATGGCCCTCAAACTGCCATCCCCAAAACACATCCCCTACCATCCCCAAAACATGTTCCACCCGTCCCCCTCCTCAAAATACCATGGAACACAGATTACTAATATTTGATAATCATCATCATGAAATAAACAATTAAATTTTAATCTATAATCACCCAGAGGCAGCAAACAGAAACCAGGACAGGAATACCATTATTGAAAAACATGGTACAAAGGGTATTCAGAGATGACTATATGTTCAATCAATTGATAAACTTCAGTGCATGCAGACATCTCTATCATTTTTATTTTTTCTCTTCTACTAGTATCTCTTTCGGCTTTGATAAGAAAACTTTCTACTAGAAAAAAAACTTGTACATTTTCTTGTAAAAAACAGAAAATTGCAAGTCCTAGTACATTTCTTTGATTGTTTTAGCTCTTCTTAACCAGTTATCAGCATTTGAGTAAAATAACTACTGTAATTTATATGATATACTTAAGAAATTTTATAAGAGGTCTCCCATATTTCAAGGAAAAATTCCTGGAAATGTATAGAGATGTGAATAAATTCACCTGAAGTCTCCTGACATTTGGAGATGTCCTGATATCTGTCTCCGAGACAGGGATGCATTTCTGATACAAGAGACAAGTACCAGGGGTCATGGTACAAGTTCGTGGGTAACGACAGCTTCCCATGGTTTTGTTTGCCTTCTTCACACAAGCTTTAACTCAAAACTCCTCAATTTTAGTGGTGTATCTGCAAGCATCTTATTCTCCATGATTGTTAATGGTGAGGAAATCCAACTCTTTCTGGATTTAGGGCTTGCATCTATCATGCTGCATAAGAGAACCTTTTGCTCAATGTCCAGAATCACCCTACTAATAATTGAAAAATAGATATATTATTGAAAATTACCTGTATGGCTCATCGCCAAAGTTAATTGTCAAAATGCCACTGTGAATGTTATCTAGATTGGCTCAAACACCAGATCGAATGTATACAATGGAAACTCAGTGCTTAATGCTAGACTTTGTCTGCTTATACTCTTACCTTGGGATTTAGCTCAGTTGTTACTAGACTACTAGTTTGAATTCCACTATGCTTCTCTATTTTACAGTCACCTAGAGACTTTACTATAGGGGTTAGGACCTCAACCATGTCTCCATGCCCACATTTTCTAGTGCCTATGCTTAAATTAAGATAGTCATATAACCTTATTGATTTGCTCCCACACCTTGACTTGAAAAGGCATCTCCATCCTCGTACCCATACCCTTATCTCTAGGTGACTATGCTATTTCAAATATCTTAAATATTATCAGTTTACATTGCCAAAGATTTGTATTTTTGTTTTTTCAGGTCTGCTGCCATAGCCTTTGTTAGTGCAGTTCTACAGTTGGGCGATACATTATAAAAACCACAGTATTTAGACAGGTAATGTAGCTTTTAACTATAGTACTACTACTGAGTCCAATTTTGTTACCTGGATTCCAGACTGCTCTCTGCACAAAGGCAGTATGTAAAACTCCTCAAGCTTTCAATAAGATAACAGATTCTTTTTTATTTGTCTTTTTAGATGATAAAAACAAGTGCAGGTGTCCCCTTCCACATTTCACTGTCTCTTATAAGTGTCTTAGTTCCCAACTTTTTCCTATAGCCTTGTCCCTATTTTGGGAAACTACAATTACAAATCTTGGTGAAACATATTATAAATTGATGAAACTCTTTTAGATAAACTGGACAAAAACTTCTATGCAGGCTATCCAGATGAACTTTGGCAAATGCATTCCCGTGAAACTTTAAATAGTATTATTTGTTCTTACTTCTTCCACCTTTGGCATTGCTTCCAGGTTTCAAACCTGGTTCCTATTTGCATCATATTGTGGAGACTTGGCAAGACTGACAGAAGTAAGAACAAATAATACTTGACGAGCCAAGTAAATCAAAATGGACCATTCTGGGTTAACTTGCAAGTGACCTTGAGTCCATGCAAGTCTGACAGTTCCCTGGCACTGAAGTTTTTACTATAATTTTTTTATTTTAAATTTTTCCAAGATTCTTCCCTGACCCTGAGTCCTCAAGCAGTCTGCTGAAACTGAATTGAGTTTGAATCCCATCCCTATTATTTGCATTAATGTGATTCTGATTTGTTTTTACATGTTTATGGTTTTCTTCTTTAAAATATACAGTTTTTTCTTCATTTGTGCTCCCTTCTAAATGAATAACTTTTTCCTTACATTCTAGCTTCCCAACTTAAACTTCCAAAAAAACATAATATTCACGTCTGAGTTTCAAGTATCTATGTTGAATATCCATTACATTGCACTTATTTACAGATCTCAATTTAATAATGCAAACTTCTTCAAGACCTTACATTCAGGTACTAGATATTTAGACCAAAATTTACTATTCCCACTTCAGATAACTTGTGTTAAATGACTGAATTAATTCAGTGCACAGCATTTCAAAAAAATATAATATAAAACCAACCGGCTACCATCTGAGAGACAGCACAGCAGTCACTAGGCATAGTAGCAAGAAATGAACATACATGTTTAGCTTGCATTACAAATTCTGCTTAACTTCTTTTCAACTTAATGATATACAATTACTTGTTTCCAGAACTGTTCGGGTATTCCCAGGTCTGAGCATTCTGGATTAACATATTTATGTTGAATATCCATTACTTCAGACCAATTTATAGATTTCAATCAGATAGCACATGTAGTTAGCATAAAATGACTTTTTAATGTTTTGTTAATTTGGTTGTATCTGACTATGTATTATTTATTTGTCAGCTTGTAGGTAGTTGTTAGAAGGCAGTTATTAGTAATTGTTGATGGTTGTATTCTGCTTGGCAACCGTCGGATCCTTTAAAGGGGGTTTTCATAGTCAAGGAATGTAATCTGATCCTTGGCTGACCATCCCTGATCTACTTCTATGTAAGAACTTCAGATGAATAGAGATATACTTATGTTACTCTATCTGGTATTCTTTGTTATTTCTGTTCATTATTATAAGTACTAATCTTATTATATATAGGAGTAAATGGCACAAACTTTTCCAAGATCTTACACTCGGGAACTAGATATTTAGACTGAAATTTACTATTCTCACTTCAGATAACTAGTATTAAATGAACGAATAAATTCAGTATATAGCATTTCAGAATAACAAGATGTTAAACCAACAGGCCAGCATCTAAGAGGCAGCACAGCAGTTACTAGGCATAGTTGAAACAAACAAACATACATGCTTAGGTTGCATTAAAAATTCTGATTAGCTAATTTTCATCTTAATGATATAGGTTACCTGTTTCCACAACTGTTGGGGTATTCCCAGGTGTAAGTGTTTTGGATTCCTTGAAGGAAATTTTTCCAGGAATGTCAATGTCAAAAAGATGTATCTGCAAAACCACAAAATCCATTGCTAAATATCATATGTTGAAAATGAAACGACTCAAAAATAATTTTGCTTGACCATCACAGTAATGCAGATTTTTGTGACCTCTAAGTTCCGATCTTAGACACTCATGAGAGCAAGAGTAATAAAGCATCTAAACCTTCATTTGAAAAGAGATTGATACTCAATACATGCCTTTCTGTGTTTACCCTTCAATTCTCCATCTTTTCCAAATATACAACATGTGTTGTACAGATGATCACCACTTCGCTCAGAAATTGATCCACCTATGATTGTTATCCCTCTGCTGCGGGCAACTTCAGAAAGCATCGACATTGAAGGAGATGCACTTCCACCAGCATCTATATCTTCTGCATACACTGGAAAACTCACATTTGAATATGGGCCATTCCATATCTCCTGTCACATAATTCAAGAGAGAATCATGGCTGTAAATTCTCAAACCAATTTCAAACAAAAAAGTTGTCAATTTTCAATATCAATTGAAACATCTTAAAAGGGAAATTTAAAGTTTCCAGCTTAGAGATAAAAAATAAAATAAATTATATTAACACCCACAGATAACCTAAAACTGAATTAAACATCAATTGGTGTGAACATAAAATATATGAATCAAAAATTCCAATCAAAAAATGTATCAAATTTAGCTAAAAACATGAGAATTGCCACAAAAGTAGATGATTTTTAATTTTCAAGAAGGAATTAAGTGTAGCATGATGAAGATTTACATCATGATAAAGAATCACCCAAAATGAGCCACACAATTTCTAGCTCTTTTGCCTCTTCAGCAACTGTTGACATGAGGGAAGGAAACACAATGATGATACACACCAATTACATAGAGGTTGATCAGGAAACATTTGAATGCCTTCGCTCCAAGATCGATGAACTCGTTGATTGGCTAGTTTGTAACCATGAGAAGGTGACTTCTAGTTTGCACATGACAAGTTTAGGAGAGGCCAACATGGACACTAAAGGACGATGGACACATTCACAAAGTTGTCACTTCACCACACTTGAAAATGATGCTAGATGAGGGTAAGAAAAATATAGGTCATTCTGATATTCAAGATTTTATAACTAAGCATAGTGTGATGTTTGTGGATCCAATCTACATACAAGATGTGGCATTCCACAATGCCCTCACTATTCCTTGCATCATGAAGACACAACTACTTTCTATTACATTGAAAGGACACAAGGTATGCAAAGATTTTTATATCATGGATCTAGAGAGAACCAAAAAAAATTTTGACTTGCAATGGCTACATCCTATTGAAGAGTTAATTATGGAAACCAAGGGATTATCCTTAGGAAAGATAGTTCATTATGATAATGTTTGGTTTGTCTTGGATGTAATCAATATCACTCTCCTAAGGTGATTACCAAATGTGATATTTGAAAAATGTGATTTTCTTGTTGAAAATCACCAACTAAACATGATAGGGATAAGTGTGACTACTGTTAGTTTTATGATCAGATGTAATGCACAGAAAATTAATTCAAAATCAGACACAATAACACAGCAGATATCCTGGGAAAACCCTCCTCTTGAGGGAGAAAAACCCAGCAACAATATATCACTTATATATTGAATTATCACAATGATGATCTCCTTACAAGAGGCCGATATGAAGGCCTATATACAAGCACCAATATTATGATGCACACAGAAATATATAGAGACAAATCGCTGATCAACTCTCAGCCTTCGATAAGAATGAACTAAGATAACTCAATCTGCCTTGTACAGATTCGCGCTAAGTATAAGTGTGTGGAATGCAAGAACAATGAATCGATGCCAAGAGAGTTACAAGGAAGTAGTATATATACAAGATGACAAGAGGAGATGCGTCTCTTCAAAACACAAGTCGGCCTTCATGAAGAGAAGTATTACCAAAAGCAATAAGTCGGCCCTCTTTAGAAAATAGTGCCTCTTCATAATTCGAACTTCTTCAATAATTAAACATCATTTAATGTTAAGGACATGTCTCTTGAATTTATCCAATCACTATAAATTAAATAGCCTTAGCTACATTTAATTTATCAAGGAGATCGGCTGGAAGGATAAGACCGACGCTGTCATAACATCAACGCTCCCTCTTAGCTAGGGAGGATTCTTCCAGCCGCACAAGACATATCACCTCATCGTGATGTCCACCATCACCTCAACATGATATCAACCATAATGGCTACAACCATGTATGGTATGTGCAAGTGTTCATCACTTGCGTGATGTTGTCACCTCAACATGACTTTCACCATGGCTCTCCCAGAGGGTGAAACACAAGTACAAAAAAATCATCACGGACTCTCTCACGTGATGCTGTCATGGTGTAATGTCCCCTTCCTAGGCAGTACAGTTGATTTAGGGGTTAGCCTATTACTCAGACCTTCGTAGGCTGACAGATGTGATTAGAAGGTCACTTGAGGCAGTTATCCAGCGTTTGGGAACATTACTCCAGCAGTTGATTCAGGTTTGGACCTTAGCAGACACTTTCAGAGTGATTTATAGATACTTACTATTTATAGTAAGTCAGGCAGGCAGGAATTGCTATTTTTGGCAGGGCACCTGATTCAGTTGGTCAGCTCAGTTTCGACCCGGTTTGATGATTTGATGAGCAAACAGTAAATATTGAGGCATTTGATAATAATTAAAAGTTTATTAATTTGACTTTATAATATAAAGTCACTTTAATGGAAATAATTAAATGTAATTATTTAATGGCAAATTATAAAGTATTATTAATACTTTATAATAAGGAGATAAATTAATATTAAATGAGTTTTAATACTCATTTAGAAAAAGGACGCCATTATTTAATTATTTTGCCTAAGTCAAAAGAAGGGCAATTTAATTATATTTTAATTGCTCATTTAACAGCTTTCTTGAAGGGGGTCGACCTTTTGAGAGAAGATGTACATTTCTCCAAGACAAATCGAACTCATTATGTTATGATTATTCTAATTTGTCAATTATTTCTCTCTGAGAGCATTGGGGTTTGTGAAACAAGGGTTTCTGCAAACAGTGGATTTCGGAGAACGTTCCGTCTTCAAAATCAGGCATACTGAGACTGTGCAATACCAGTTGAAGCTTGTCAACAGAGTGGCTTCACACAGGAGTCATATTTGAGCATATTTTGAAATCTAGATTCAGAGTTTGGGTCGACTTTCATCAGGAAAGTGATATTCTTATGCGGCTGGTTGAGTTATTTATCTGGCACAATTTCCAATGAAAGTACGGCTGTATTTATTGCTGCTGACAGGCCGTACCACAGCTGAAAGGGTGTATTTCTTCCTCTGGATAAAACGCCTTGCCTTTCTACATTTTGACTTCTCCAGTTTAGGCGCCTAGATCTCTGGGGTACTTTGCATCATTTTCGAGGCTGGAGATATATAGATCAGAAGTTGACCGTACTGTACTTCTTCATATTGGCGGCTGCAAATAACCAGGTTTCTTTGAATAAAAGTGTTGCCTTTTTCTTGAATGTTTGATTTTCTTCATTGTATGTGTCCAAAAGGTTAATAAATACATACGCCATCCTTTGAGGAGCGATTTGATGCATTATTTATCATCTATGAATTTATTATGAATTTTATAGCATTTTAGATCAAAATCGCACTATTCTATTTTACTGCAAAAAAACTTACAAAAAGTCAAAAAACTACAAAACGAACAAAAATTACATTTACAGCCAGAAGATTGGGGTTGAGAGACACCTGGTCTCTTACACATGGAGTCACACACATGACATCCACCATGGCTCTCCCAGAGGGTGGAAACAAGGGCTTTCACCTCAAACTTCTCTTGTAGAGAAGAATGCATTAACGAGGGATTTCACCTCGAACTTCTCTCATAGAGAAGAACTCATTAAAGAGGATCACTGATACTGAGACTCCTTCCCAGTTAGGGCTGTATTCTCCACCATACCAAGCTTATCTTGAAAGTACACAAACTTTATCCTTGAGAGAGGCTTGGTGAGAATGTCTGTCATCTGCTCATCAATGCTGATATACCTCAACTGTATAGCTTTCCTCAATACCATATCTCTGATATAATGGTATTTGATCTCAACATGCTTGGTTCTGTCATGAAACACAGAATTGACAGAAAGCTTCACACAGCTTTGGTCATCACAATGAATGATAGTAGGCTCCATTGATTGTCCAAACAATCCTGAAAGGAGCTTACGAAGCCACACTGCTTCCCGAGCTGCCACACAAGCTGCAATGTACTCTGCCTCTGTTGTACTCAATGCTACAAATGACTGCTTCCTGTTGCACCAGGATATCATAGCAGATCCCAAACTGAAGCAACATCCAAAGGTGCTCTTCCGATCAGTGACACTCCCTCCCCAATCAGAATCAGTATAACCATGCAGCTCCAAGTCCACATCTGAAGAATATCTCAACCCATATCCAACTGTGCCACGCAAGTATCTTAGGATATGTTTCGTTGCAACAAGATGTACCTGCCTCAGTTCACACATGAACTGACTAAGTGCACTCACTGCATAGCAGATATCAAGTCTAGTGTTAACTAAATACATCAAGGATCCAATCAACTGCCTGTACATCGTGGAATCCACCAGGTCTGAACTAGCTGCAACCTCCTTCAACTTATGTAGGTTGGTTTCCATAGGTGTAGACATGGATTTGCAATCCATCATGCCAAACCTCTTAAGTATGTCAATGGTGTACTTCCCTTGACTTAGAATCATCTCATCTGGCTTCTACCAAACTTCTAAGCCAAGGAAATAATGCATGAGCCCAAGGTCCTTCATTTCAAACTCAGAAGCCAACTCCTTACATTTGAGGATGAGGTGATCTTCTCCAGTAAGAATCAAATCATCAACATACAAAACCAAAATCAATGCTTCACCATCAATTACCTTAAAATACAGATTTGAGTCAGCATCATTCTTAGAGAAGCCCAGCTAGACAAGTAACGATCAATCCTTTCGTACCATGCACGAGGAGCCTGCTTAAGACCATACAAGGCCATCTTCAGCTTGCAAACATGAGACTCCTTCCCATGTACCTCGAATCCATCAGGTTGCTCGATATAAACTTCTTCCTCAATCACACCATTCAGAAAAGCTATCTTCACATCCATCTGATGAATCTTCCATCCTCTAGATGTAGCAATGGCAATAATGGTTTTGACAGAAGTATAGTGAGCAACTGGAGCAAATGTTTCTTCATAGTCAACTCCCTCTTTTTGTGAGAACCCTCTAGCCACGAATCTTGCCTTGTACTTCTCAATGCTCCCATTAGCCGCATGCTTGATCTTGAAGAGCCATTTTGAAGATACCACAGATTTGCCTTCGGGTCTAGGAACGATGTCCCAAACATTATTCTTGAGAATTGACTGATACTCCTCTGACATAGCATCTCTCCAAACCTGTTGACTAGATGCTTCCTCAACACTGGAAGGCTCGGACTCAATAATCTGACTCATCAAAGCAACATAACTAGAGAACTTGTGAGGTCTCTTACTTTCTCTGAAGGTTCCTCTTGGAGCTGCAAACCTTTCTGCCTCCTGCATTGTTTGCCTAGCCCAAAGAGGTCTTTTTCTCCCAATCACAATATCGGTAGGCCCATCAGTAGGTTCCAAGGGCTCAACTGGATCAACATCTTCTTTTGGTTCTGAAGTCTCCCTTTGAATCTCAGGAGCATGGTCAACTTCCATATCCTGAGGAGACTCTTCAATCTTCATGTGAGTGCCCTTGGATCTTTTGAATGCAAAATCTTCCTCAAATGTGACATCTCTACTGATCTCGATCAACTTCTGACCTGGGATGTAGATCCTATAGGCTTTTGATGTTTCACTGTAACCTACAAATATCGCCTTCTTGCTAAAAGGCTCCAACTTTGTCCTCTTTTCCTTCGATACATGAATATACACTGGACATCCAAAGATCCTTAAATGACTCACTTCTAGCTTCTTCAGGAGTCATGTTCTCCAGGATCCGGTGAGGACTTCTATTCTGAACATAGACTGTTGTCCTTTATGCTTCTGCCCAAAGGAAGGTCTATAGATCTTGGTCATGAATCATGGCTTTAGTTGCTTCCACGATCGATCTGTTCTTCCTTTCAGCAACACCGTTCTGTTGAGGATTATAAGGGACACTGAACTCCCTCTTAATCCCAGCTTCAATGCAGTAGTTCTGAAAGCTGCCGGAAGTGTACTCTCCTCCATTATCGGATCTCAGGACTTTGATCTTCTTCCCGGACAGATTCTCCACCTGAGCTTTGAATTCCTTGAACCTTTCTAATACTTCCTCAAATTCTTTAGATTTCAAGAAATAAATCCAAGTCTTTCTAGAGTAGTCATCAATAAAAAGAATGTAATACAAAAAACCACTCGAAGAAGCAATAGACATTGGACCACATAAATCAGAATGGATGAGATCTAGAATACATTTGGATCTATTTTCTCTACTATGAAATGAACCTTTAGTATTCTTACCCATAGCGTAGCCTCTGCAAACACCTTCATGCTCCTGGTTGAACTTTGGAAGACCCGAGACCATCTTCTCCATGATCGGAAGAGCCCGGAAGTGAAGGTGAGCCAGTCTTTGATGCCATAGATCACACAAGCTTGAAGAATCATGAACTAGAGCCTAAGGTGGACGAGTGCATAGCCTGTAGAGACTCTCATGTCTAACTCCAATCACTCGAGCAATCTTGAAGTTGGATTTCTTCGTCCACACAAGAACTTTGCCCTTAGAGAATGCAACTTGATAACCCTTGTCTTCCAAGGCTGAAATGGAAACAAGGTTTCGCTTGATGCCTAGAACATATAGAACATCGCACAACTGAAGGGTAATGCCGGAATCCAAGTGGAGAGTGGAGGTCCCAATTCCTTTCACCGAGTAACTAGCATCATCTCCAATAATGACTTGTTCACTAGAATCTCTCTCCACCAAATTTGTTAGATGCTCCCTGAATCCGGTAATGTGTCGAGATGCACCACTAGCAATCAGCCAAGTGTTGATGTCGGTAGATACATTGCTTGACAATGCCGAATAGAATAAGTATTCACATGAATCCTTCTGCGGGGAGACATTATCAACATCTACAATGGTGGCCTGCTGCTTAGGCCTGGATGGACAATGCTTAGCAAAGTGACCATACTTGTCACACCTAAAGCATTGACTTTGGAGAGGTCCCTCTTCTTCTTGAATGCAGGAGCCCCATCAGCTCCATTATCCCTATTCCTTTTGAAGTATCCGTTCTTCCCATTCTTGCCTTTCTTCTTCAATGATTGAGAGGCGAGAACATGAATGTCTTCATTGGTAGAGCTTTGACCAATTCCTCTAGCAACCAATCTAGACTCCTCTTGAATGCAATCTGCCCTCAATCGATCAAACTTGGGAAGCTTCGATCTTGCATTGATTCCTTGAATGTAGGACTCCCATGATGAAGGAAGACCATTAAGAGCAAGCATGGTCAAGTCCTTGTCATCTATCACATGACCAATTGTAGAGAGCTGATCTCTCAACTCCGAAATCTTCATAAAGTAAGCAATAACCGTTTCTCCTTTCGCCATCTTCACATGATGTAGTTGTTGCTTCAGTGCAAGAGCCCGGCTGGTGTTGTTGATTTCATACATCTCCTCCAAGGTTTTGAACATGTCTCTTGCCGTCTTCAACTTGGAGACAATAGGAACGATATGATCCTTCACGGAATCAACTAACAACTTCTTTGCCTTGATATCTTTCTTCCTCCATTGAACTTTCTCTTCCTCATCCGTAGGTTCTGGAACTTTGCTCTCCACGAACTCAACCAATTCGTTTTCCTCCAAAGTGAGCATAATTCTGAATCTCCATGAAGTGAAGTTTGATGCTCCTTCAAGTCTATCCTCAATCTTAAGACCGTTCACCATCTTGACGAAGAGATAGAGATACACAATAATGAGAAAGAGAAAAGAGTATCGTTGTAATAATAAATCTGATCACGATCTTCTTCAAACCCGCTCTGATACCATTTTAGTTTTATGATCAGATGTAATGCACAGAAAATTAATTCAAAATCAGACACAATAACACAGCAGATACCCTGGGAAAACCCTCCTCTTGAGGGAGAAAAACCCAGCAACAATATATCACTTATATATTGAATTATCACAATGCTGATCTCCTTACAAGAGGCCGATATGAAGGCCTATATACAAGCACCAATATTATGATGCACACAGAAATATATAGAGACAAATCGCTGATCAACTCTCAGCCTTCAATAAGAATGAACTAAGATAACTCAATCTGCCTTGTACAAATTCGCACCAAGTAGAAGTGTGTGGAATGCAAGAACAATGAATCGATGCCAAGAGAGTTACAATGAAGTAGTATATATACAAGATGACAAGAGGAGATGCGTCTCTTCAAAACACAAGTCGGCCTTCATGAAGAGACGTATTACCAAAAGCAATAAGTCGGCCCTCTTTAGAAAATCGTGCCTCTTCATAATTCGGACTTCTTCAATAATTAAACATCATTTAATGTTAAGGACGTGTCTCTTGAATTTATCCAATCACTATAAATTAAATAGCCTTAGCTACATTTAATTTATCAAGGAGATCGGCTGGAAGGATAAGACCGACACTGTCATAACATCAACAACTACAAGATACATGAACCAAAGGCCACTGTGAAAATGGTTTCCAACTTTAGATCTGTTGTTCTCCATATGTCCAGCCATTACAACTTGTTATTAGCAGATGAACAAGTATGTTCCATCACAAGGTTGTTGATTTTGAAGGGTTTCAGAAGTGTGCAGCTATTTGTGGGGGGATTTTCAGACACTGTTCAACTATTTCTAACTTCCAAATTGTCAATATTACTGATTATTGGCTGCTGTAAACATTTTATGTTGCTGACCCTAATATTTTCAGACTTTGGATTGCTGATTCCAGTCCCATACACTAGCTCACTAACTAAATTTTGAGGATGGCAGTCCTTGGTACAATGATAAGAGGAGTTCTCATGAATGCAAAGGTAATACCATAGGAGTGCGATGAGATGAGTCCAAATTGGGGTATCTATGTAGAAAATCACCTTCAAAGCAGGAGGAGGTTAAGCAATTTGCTATTTTCATATGACAATGGAAGCATTCCCAAGACAGCTATGAACCTAATTCCCAATCCTAACACTGCTGTCGTTATCGTTAGCAACCACCACCCTACTCCATTGGCATTTACACAAGTGGTTTTGCAGGGGTTTCCAGCCATGGGAAAAAGTAATTTTCAGTTGGCAACCTCTAATGGAGAGTTTTTAGTTTGTGTTTACCTGTCAACTGCTTCTACACCAATCACATGTCTAATGTTTGGTAGAGTTTACCATACCTGCAGCTGTTACATTACTTTTATAGCACTGGTTTTGATGTTTCCTGTCACAGACTGCAATAAATTGAAGAATTTTGAAAGGATTTTCTTGCATGAAAATGTTAGTGGAAAGGCTCCAGCCATCCTAGTACTGAACTGGATGAGATATTGAGTGATCATGGGTGTTATGATTTATTTCCAGCTGAATTGCAATATGATTTGGAAGGTTCAGCCCACAATAGCATTATGGATCTCATTGGGGCTCAGCGATATAGTCATGAAGCTCAAATAGGTGGTCGGGATCTTTCATCACATAAGAGGAACAAGTGGGCACAATAACTTGCCAACATAATAATGAATACATGGGATGCAACAACTTCTATGTCACAAGAGAGTTTAGCATAATAGTGAGCATGCCCAAGGTACATCCTATGGGAAAGTTCACCATGGAGTTGAAATCCAAGGAAAAGGAGGTAGGACTTCAAGGCATTGAAAGAGAAGATCAAACAGTTACCATAATGGAAGACTCTTGTGTGAAAATCACAACTTCTTTCAAAGGTGAAGTGCTTGACCATAATGATATTTGGTCTATTTTGTTTATGCTCAATATTACACTTCAAGGGTGGCCACCAAAAAGAATAAATGTTGAATGGGAATTATTGGTTGAGGAGCACAAATTTGACATAGCTGGGATGAACATTGGTTGCATTAGACACAAGCCAAGGATCATTTGGAATAAGGTTCCCAATCTTAGATCTGTGGTCCTCAAAATTTTCAGCACCTTCCACACTCCCCTTGCTGCCAAAGAAGAGTTTTCATTTACATGGTGGAGGGGCCTTCCATCCATTACCATGGCTGAAGTGCTCTCAGCTTGTATAGGACAGTTTCTAGCCTTAAAACTGAATAACGGAGTGCAGTTTTGCAGCCGAGATACTGTATTCCTATTGATCATTTTGCCAAAATCTTGTTTTGGATTGATGACAATTTTCATGAGCAACTATAGATCTGCGGATATATTTTCTTCTCTGAGAAAAGAAAAGCAAGTGGACAGCTGTGACAAGATGCTACAGCTGATTGTATCATGTTTGGACAACGTTATGCCAGCAATTTCACATAAATATTTCATGAGTCTTTAGTATCTCCTTTGACATCAATGACAACAATATTTCCAACATGGGAGGGTTTGTGGGACCCCCACACCCCCTTAGAATCCAATAAATATTTGCTGCATGTCCTTTTTATTTTAAAATAGTCAAAATATATGTTATTTTCTGTAGGGGATGTGTGGCCATCCCCAGGACAATCGAGGGACATCTGATAAATCCCTAACAGCCTCAAGGATGGCCAGGCATCCCCTATATTTTCCTACCATCCCCAAACGTAGGGACGCATTCCAGGACATTTCCTGGTTTTTTCAATTTGGGGGAGATGGCTACGGGACATCCCCTAACATCCCGCCATCCTTGAAATGCCTTAGGGGACAAGGATAGGTGTCTAAGGGGTGGGGACGTGTACCCATGTAACACAACAAAGAAGGCCAAAGCAAAAAGGGTCATGAAGAGTGTTTTGATGATATGTTTGGTAAGAGCAGAAACAAGATCCTCAAGGTAGCTTTAAACTTAAAGTTTAACAACTTACAAAGTAATCAACTCCATTCTTAGTTTTTCGTTTACTTTTTATTTATCATCATTCAAATCTTTATTAATTTCTATTTCAAAAATCCATAATACTTTGTTTTAAGTAATGGAACCTTTGGTTAGAGTTTTGCACTTGGTGGATGGGGAAAAATTCAAATGGGTTATCTATACAAGAACATGGACAAGGGAAAGCAGAGGCATCCAACATAAGAAAATATGAATGATGTGTAATTGATTTGAAGTTGTACAAGCAATTTCACCAACACATACATGCAACAGCCATTACTTGAACCCCAAGTTTATCTTCTTTGATTCCTATAGGGCCAATGAGGAGGTTATGAATGGCCTCAACACATACACTAGAGGATGGTGCCTAACAAAACCCTTAGAGACACAATCCTAGACATGTTGCAAATTTAGAAGGGTGCAAAGAGGAGGAGGTTTTCTTTAGCTCTATGCATTTAAGTAGAGTAATCCAAAATTGTTTACTAAGTTACTTTCAAAGTTATGAATGTTGTCCCTACAAATTTGTGATGGAGAGGTTATGGTACAAAAACACCGTATCTTCAAAGCCTTGCCATTCACATTTTGTACCAGCCCCACAGCTCTTCTAGGTGTGAGTGCAATTGGAACACATTTGAGGACATTTTCACAACAAATAACAAATTAACCCAAAAGCACCCCAATGACCTTGTTTTTGTGCAGTATAACCTTCATCTTCATGTCAAAGAGGTGGAGGGAGAGGAGACTTGTGACTTGGATGGCATTGATCCATATTCAAATTGGATTGTTAAGGATGTGAAGCCCATGTTTTCCGCAGAGGGGACCACAAATTTTGAAAGGAAAGCGGCGAAAGGGGCAGGAGATATAGAAGCAGAGGCAAAAGTGTCAAAGATACTTCATTGGATGATGATCATGCTATGCTTGAGGATGATATCACTCCTCAAGGTGAGTCTTTGCCATCAAGTTTGAGGGTACTGGCATAGAGGAGCTATACTTTAAGGAAAAAATTGTAAAATATTTTTATAGATTTCTAATTTTCTATGATGATGACAGCTGACCAATCATCATATATCACACTATGATGTGCATTCTACTCCTTTTTTAGTCTAAAACTAATAGAAAAACTACCTATGAGTTCTCTTGATTCAGTATTTTGCATGTTATTTAAGTTTATTTTTACAAATTCATATATTTTTAAAGATGTTGATTTTTTCCAAGTTCAAGTTTTTGAACTATGGTACAGAGTACCAATTTATCAATCAACAATTGTACCTCCAAAAACTTGTGAATTGCCTACTGCAGAGGACTCCCAAGGAGTTGGAGATTGCCAACCTAGAAGTGAATCTCCGGCAACAAGCAAAACAAGCTAATGATTTTACCCTAAGTTGTTGAATTGCTGCCCTATAGGCTCAAGTCTAGGTCCAGTTTGAACCCAATTCAAGTACCAGGTTGATTAGTCTGTAGGCTCATCTAGGGTCCTGTCAAACAGGCATAGATTCAGCCCAAACAAACCCAAGCAAACCTGGACAAAACCTGTGAGAATCTAGACAAACTCACTGCAAAAAAGGCATTTTTTTTATTTTTATTTTTTTCTCTTTTAGATCAAATGGCTTACAAAGCATACAACTTGAGCATCTCCAACTGACTCTAAAAAACAGTAGGGATGAAGAAGAGCTCAAGGCAGAGGTTGCACAGGCATTAAAACACAATGAAAAACATTACACCATGAAGGCCAAAGCCAGCCAAGGAGAAGACGATGTTGGCAATGTTGTTTCCCTGGAGATTGCATTTGTGTGGCTTGGTGGGTTGAGGCCATCAATCGCATTCCAAATGACTTATGCTAAGGTCAAGCAGCAACTCAAGTCAGAGCTGGTGGGGCTGCTCAAGGGCACACATTCAGCTAACAAACAATGATTCCTTGTACAATGTCCAGCGATAAGCTTCTCCCCTTTACAACAACATTAAAACACTTTTTTACAATTAAAATGCTTAGCCATATAAACTTTGAAACTATGTTCATGTTGAAATGTGTCTTTTAAAAAACAATGAACTCATTAAATGTTAATGATTAAATGAAGTTTAAAAATAAAAGTATTGAAATATGGATATGTTTTTTATTTATTTATTAAGGAAAGACCTTTTATGGTTTACAATTTCAATATAGATGCTTCAAGCATATAATGGGAATTTGGATTGAATAAAGGAATATAATATATATTGATTTTTATATATTTTATTTCTACAAACAAACCCAAAAAAAATTACTGTATCCGCATACCAAACCTCCATACCCAAACTAGAACCAGCAACTTAGATTTTACCTAGTCCAGCACTTTTCAATGACGTGGCAAGTCTTAAATGACCAACTGCTTTCTAATATTAATTTTCTATTTTATTCAAGCACAATATGAATAATGCATCAATTAAAGGTATATAATATAGATTGATTTTTATATGTTTTATTTTTACAGACAAACCCAAAAAAAATTACTGTATCCGCATACCAAACCTCCATACCCAAACTAGAACCAGCAACTTAGATTTTACCTAGTCCAGCACTTTTCAATGATGTGGCAAGTCTTAAATGACCAACTGCTTTCTAATTTTAATTTTCTATTTCATTCAAGCACAATATGAATAATGCATCGATTAAGATCTAACCAGCCATGGTCTAGTGACAAAGAGAAGCACTGCCATGATGACAACCCAGGTTCAAGCCTTGCTAAGAAAATTCCTAATATAGCGGTATTTGCCAATTAGATGAACAGATAAACATATGACATGGTTCCTAAGCCTGATGATGTTCTAAACTTGATGATGGATTTGTGAAGCAATAAGAAGGCAGGTGACCATGTGCAACAGTAATGTGTATTATAATTTACCATCATAGATGCATCTGATGAATACTAAGGACATACCATTATTCGTCAAGTTCAAATAGCCATTTGCAAAAAGAGATGGAATATAATAAAGAAACACTCACAGGCAATACTACAAGTTGAGCACCCTTATCAGCCGCAGCCTCTATAGCAGCACGAGCATGAGCTATATTCCTTTCCTTGTCTTCGGTCACAGATAACTGGCACAAGGCAATCTTGAACTACAAAAAAACATCAAATTAAAAAGCTTATATCAGTTAAAGATTTATAATTTTATTCTTAATATAGTATTTTAAAACTTCCCCTAGTGCATAGACATGCCATAAACACTAGGGCATATTGTGCCTAAATTGCTGCCCAAAGACAAAAATAAAAATTTTGAGAAAAAACGCAGGCACTCTATGATTGAAATTTAAATATCAGATATTTTAAGCTTCCAATCCCTACTTAGTGAAGTCAACCTCTGAAAAAAATTTAAAAACTGTCACAAATATTTTTGGAAAATAACATTTCAGATTTCTCTTTTTGAAATTTATATGTATTCTAGCTTGTAAGGGTTTTGAATCGGATTAAATCCAACACATTCATCACTATTTTAGAATTTCACAACGAGAATTATTGTGAAAATAACGTGCTTCTGGGATCTGGATTAAAAAACATTTTACAATTCACCAAACATATTCTATTGTTAAAATAACCTCAATTGGAGTGATGCCAAATTCATCAGCACAGAATATTCACCAAATTTACCAGGACATTGCAGTCTCTGAGAAGTGTACATACTTAATTTTAAAATAAATGCAAAATAAAAATTAAAAGAGTCGATTGGGCCGTGCTCAAGCAGTAGGAATTTATCACCGCTATCCCAAGTTCCATTCTAAAGGTCATTTACAGGTTCATAATCCCAAAGGTGAAACCATTCCAGGGATTGAAATCTCACAGGCCAAGAAAAAGAGATTACCTAACCAGAAAATATATAGCTAAAAAGAAAAATAGAGGTAAAAATAATGGAATGAACTCTGAATGGTAAAAATATTGTGGTTTCAATGACAGCGCACCGAGTTTAAATCCAAGGGACGTGATAAAGTGTTGAAATTGGATACAGTACAGCATTCAGGTGCAAGTCATCACTGAATTTGAAGGAGACTTGATAAAGTCTTGTGTCTAGGTGAATTTAAGGGAGGAACTATAAAATAATGAAACTGGATAAAATATGATATCAGCTGGGGCGTATATACAATGTGAATTTAAGAGAGGCATGACAAAAGTGTTATAATTTGGAT
The DNA here is from genome assembly GCA_007258455.2 of Sequoia sempervirens. NCBI lineage: Eukaryota > Viridiplantae > Streptophyta > Pinopsida > Cupressales > Cupressaceae > Sequoia > Sequoia sempervirens. The sequence continues at coordinate 758,091,119 of VDFB02281492.1, read as the reverse complement.
ATTAAATAGCATCGAACGCCCTTGTAGTGTGGGATAAAATATTACATCTAATTCACTGGGTGCCACGTACTTTGACAGAAAAAGCCAAATCCAATTTAAGGTCTTACACAAATTTAGATGAAGCGAGACAAGAACGAATCCTGAAAAAGAAATAAATGGACAAAAGTAGAATGCAATTCTAACAATCTTAATTTGATGGAACCTGCCTTAAACAGATTTTCTGCGATAAATCAAATGTAAAGTAAGTCTATATATATATATGAATGAATCGAAATGTCGAAAGAAAAACTTACAAATAGTTCAATTCGGAAGCTTCCACAAGCAAAGATATAACCAATTTACATATAAGTCTAAGTCCAGTGAGTAAAATAAACTTAATGGAAGAGATAACCCTAGGATGCAATATATACGTAAGTTTAAATTTAACGAAAGAGATACCCTGGCCAAGGCAACTAAGCGAAAGGTTTTAAAAAAACCATGAAATTACAAAATAGAAAAAAAATAAAAATATTGAGAGTACCTTTGTGCAGGAAAGTGGTGGCAGAGGCAAGGCTGGGGGCTTTCTGGCATCTTCAGCCTTGGCCATTGCACGGATATTCCGATTTAGTTTTCCCTGTGAAAACTTGACTATTTTGGCCGCCCTGAGCTGCGGAGTAGAAAATATATGGCTAAAATACAGCAACGAAGATTTTGCAGGTAAAGCTGACGATACAAATCTGGCGATATGAAAATTAACACGAGAGGAGGAAAAGGCAGCCTGTGTAGATGTGAGAATTCTCATTCTGCTGGCATTGCTTACGTTTGACGGGAATTTGGCCGTCAATTGGCGTGAGTGCTTTTCATTGTTGACAAACTACCAATAGCAAGTGAGATTCCGAGCTCGAATGACTAGACTTCACGGCCAGGGTATTTTCTGTTAGTTTCTGCCATTTGGTTAATTTATTTCGGATAAAATTTAGGATGCGCGAATAATCGTGTTTCTTATTTTACCAAGATTAAGAGCAAGGCTTTAAATGGCCGTTTAGTTTATTTGTTTAGTAGTTCCTTTGATCCATTTAGTGATTCCATAATTTTTTTTATTTTTTTAGAGATGTTTTTAACTTTTTATTTCTCTGTAGTTGTGTTGTCTAAAACCGATCTAAATATGATGCAAGTGAGATAGATCTACGACAGCACATGCATTATATCCTTGTTAAAGATATTAGCCAAATCACTTTTAATTTTTCAAGAAAATCCAACTAAGTTGTGGTGAATATGATTGATCATTCTCTTCGAATGGAAGAAGACTGTTGTGGATGGTAGTGAAATTGTTGTGTTGAGTAGAAGTTACACTAACAAGTTCACTCATTTCACTAGGGAAGAACATCTAGTGGCAAAATATTGTGTTGATTTGACCAAATGAAGTTTGATGTTGATGGATGAATGGTTGAAGTAGTGTTGTGGTGGTTATTCTTATGCGGTTAGGAGGGTCATTGGCTTTAATCATGTTTAACTCATTTGAGGCGAAGAGATGAAAGGTGTCTAGCTTTCACCCATCTAGCTCTATCAACTCTTTTAATAGTGTAAGTTCCCTTGCATGAATGATGCAGGAACATCTAGCAACCTGAAAATGTAAGTCTTGGATTTTGATGAGAAAGTTCGTGAAGATGTCCATTTTGGTGTTTTAGCATGGATGCCCACTCAATGGGATCCTTTTGAGTTTGTAATAAGGTCTAGAGGAGTTTCCCTCCAAAAGACTATGTTTAAATATTTGAATTTGTTAAGGAGTCCTAGGAGGTCAAAAGTTAGTAATGTTATTTAAGGAGGTTGCAAATATTGTAAAAGGGAAAAATAATATTATAATGAATCTCTTAACCCATCCAAGCGGGGTTGTAAGTGAGTTACCAACTTAGGTTAGGATTTTCTACTCCTAAGAACATGTTAGTTAGGTTTGGATGAAAAAAAGTGCATATTTTGCAAGCTTGGTGCAAAAAAGACATGAAGTTACATTAGGTTTTGATGGAAAAGCATTGTATTTTAGAATTGTAACTATTTTTTATATTCATTCATGTTGAATCAATGAGAATACACACTCCAAGAAGTTGTGGGAGCAAGATTTCATGAAATACCCCGTTTTTTCATCAATTTTTTGTAATTATAGTTTGAAAATGGCATTGTACGACCCTGTACAGAGCCATGTCAAGATCTGTGAATGGATGGGATGATAGAGTTTTGTTTTAAGAATCCAATACAATTGGTTTGGCATGATTTCATTATGTTTTGAGCAAGATATGGAAAAAATACTACCAATAGCCCTATTTCAGAGCTAGGGTTTCTAGCAAGCTTAAAAAATTCATAACTTTTGTTTGCATTGTCAAAAATTGATGAAACTTGGTGAAGTTCTTCTTTAGGTTTTTGCCCAGGTTCCCACCAAAGGAGAAGTCCTAATTCAATAATTTGTGTGATTTATGAAGGTTTGAGTTTGTTCTTTGTCATAAAGACTATCAAAACCTTGGGTTTCTTTTACTGTTTAATGAAAAACATATTGTTTGAGTTTACCACAGCAAAGTGAGGGTTTGAAGAGGCCCTGTGGAGTATGTTGCAGGTTTGAGAAGCTCAAGAAGGCATGAGAATGAGTGTTGATGCAATAAAATCCCAATTAGGACATTGTTGAGGGTTTGTGCCTAAAGGGGAAAGTTTGTATAAATCTTGCAAAATTGGGTTGGAACACCTCTAGTAGAGTCCATAGATACAAGAGCATCTAGCAACCTAAAAATGTAAGTTTTGGATTTTGATGAGAAAGTTCATCAAGAGGTCCATTTTGGTGTTTTAGCATGGATGCCCACTCAATGGGTTCCTTTTGAGTTTTTAATAAGGTCTAGAGGAGTTTCCCTCCAAAAGACTGTGTTTAAATATTTAAATTTGTTAAGGAGTCCTAGGAGGTCAAAAGTTAGTAATGTTATTTAAGGAGGTTGCAAATATTGTAAAAGGGAAAAATAATATTATAATGGACCTCTTAACCCACCCAAGTTGTGTTGTAAGTGAGTTACCAACTTAGGTTAGGTTTTTCTACTCGTAAGAACATGTTAGTTAGGTTTGGATGAAAAAAGTGCATATTTTGCAAGTTTGGTGCAAAAAAGACATGAAGGTACATTAGGTTTTGATGGAACAACATTATATTTTCAAATTGTAATTGCTTTTTATGTTCATTCATGTTGAATCAATGAGAATACATGCTCCAAGAAGCTATGGGAGCAAGATTTCATGAAATACCTTGTTTTTTTGTTAATTTTATGTCAATTTTCTATAATTACAATTTGAAAAACAGCATTGTACAGCCCTATACGGAACCATGTCAAGATCTGTGAATGGATGGGATGATAGAGTTTTTTTTAGGAATCCAATGAAATTGGTTTGGCATGATTTCATTGTGTTTTGAGCAAGATAAGGCAAAAATACTACCAGCAGCCTTGTTTTAGAACTAGGGTTTCCAGCAAACTTAAAAAATTCATAACTTTTGTTTGCACTGTCAAAAATTGATAAAACTTGGAGGTCTTCTTTAGGTTTCTACCCAGGTTCCCACCAAAGGAGAAGTCCTAATTCAATCATTTGTGTGATTTATGAACATTTGAGTGTGTTCTTTGTCATAAAGACTGTCAAAACCCTACGTTTCTTTGAGGGTTTAAAAAATATATTGTTTTGTATTATCCACAAAAAAGTAGGGTTTGATAAGACTCTGGGGAGTGTTTTGAAGTGGTTAGGAGCCTAAGAAATCAAAGAGTGAGAATTGATGACATAAAAACCCAATTAGGACATTGATTAAGGGTTTGAGCCTAGAGAAGAAAGTTTGAAGAAATCTTGCAAGATAAGGTTTAGAACACCCTCATGAGAGTCCATAGAGTCTGAAAACACTTGTTCTTGTAATTTTTTATCCCTCTGTATCAATGAAACTCTTTGAAAATAAGTAGAGATGTAGAATACACTTCCTACACTAATATATGAGAAGAGACATGTGCAAATAAACTAAATATCTACAATTACAAGAAAAAATACACAACAAAACAATATGAAATGACATAGTGACTTATATGGGGGAGAATCCTTTCAAGAGAAAAACCCCACACTCTAAATAAAATCAACGTATTATTTATTTATAAGAGGTTACAATACATTTGTAGAGTCTATGTCTTTATAGGATTATCACCAACTAGAGATCTATAGGAATTCTAATGATACAACAATACCTACAAAACTCACTATCAATGACTCCATCTTAAAAACCCAATAAATAGGAAATGTAATTATATATGAAACCATCAAATAGTAATAAAAAATTATGATCTAAAACAACCCACAAATATGGTGCTTGAATCCCTAGTTAAAAATCCAACACCCAAATCTCGAGATGAGTACCCATGTTAAAAATTGTTGGAATCATGTGCCTCAATCTCACAGGCTGTAACCTCTGGAAGAGAGAATTCGGTGTGACATTCCTGTTGTTTGGCCGACTGGCAGTTTAACCTTGTGTATTGCTCATGTCGCTGAGACAATACTTCTGTCTTGCCGAATGGACCTATCGCTATGACATGGAGACTCGGTATGTAGTCTTACCAATATGGAATGTCTCGCTGACAGAAGGATTTGTTATCGGGTGCCTAGCGTATGTCGGTGTGACCTATGGCGACTGGATCATCGGGGTAACTCAAGTGTGTCGGTATGTGGTCCTAGCGACAGGGAGATGTCTCGTCGATTGAAGTCATCGGGGTGACTTGAACACTCGGGAAGATCTCTTGGCGACTTGGAGAGTCTCACCGATAGTCTTTGGTAAGACATGAGTGCTCAGTGTGAGGTCTCGACAAAAGACAAAAGTCTTGCCGACTCGGTAAGACATGTTTGCTTGGAGGGAAGTCTTGGCGAAAGACAAATGTCTTGCCGACTATCAGGTGCTTCGGTGAAACTTGAGGAGACTCGGCGAAACCTCTTGGCGAACGGAAAAGTCTTGCCGATGGCAAAGTTGAAATCAATGTGACTTGTGAGCATCGGTATGAGTCTTGTCGATGAGAAATCTCTTGCTAATGGGAATCCTAATGTCGCCATGACTCCTGGCGACTACTCGATGTTCGGTATAACTTGAAGGCATCGGTATGATCTCTTGGCAAAAGATGATAGTCTTGCCGATGGAATACTCTTGTCTATGTGACATGTTGAGTTCGCTATGACCTCTCGGCGATAGCAGTAAGTCTTGCCGACTGGGATGTTTTGGTATAACATGAAGAGCTTCGGTGTAATGTTTGGGCGAAGAGCAATAGTCTTGCCGACTGTTGAACTCTTCGGAATACCTTGTGATCTTCGGTATGAGGTCTTGACGACATGGCGAAGTCTTAGCGATAGCTCTCTGGACTCGATGCAATCTCTTGCTGATAGGGATGACTCTTGGCGATATCGAATGCTGGCTGTGTTGGCATCAGGGAGACACGGTTAGTGTCTCACCAACATGACAACACAGATTGAATGCCCTTGACCGTTTGGATGACTATCCTACATGGTGTGACCTGAACGTATTATCTTCTATGCAAGGAAGTGGAAACATCTATGATACTGAGCTGGGTGATTCGATAGTTGTGATCCGACAGTTGGAAACGAACCGTCTCAGAGAGGTTGTTGAGAACGAATGTATAAACGTATGCATTGGACGTTCTGAAGGGTGTTGTTAAGCCAAGGAGCTGAAGAGCCGAGAGCCAAAGAGAGAGATAGTGAGGACCGAGTGGCTAGCCGAAAGGCCGAGGCCATGAGGTTGAAGCAGAGGAAGAGAGAGGCAGAGTTGTGTTGGAATCTCTCTTGATCATGAATGCCATGAGTGATCTCTCTGGGAGAGTTTGCTACCAGTTGTATCCAGAATGAACAAGATGAATCTTTGAAGAGGCTATGAGCTTGAATTTGTATTGTAACCGTTCTGTTGCTGAATAATACAATGGCTCAATCTTTGGAGTGTGGGGTTTTTTATCAGAGAGGATTTTCCCCAAGTAAATCTTTGTGTTCTGATTTCTGTCTTATCTTTCATTTGCATTGATTCTGTTTCTAGAATTTGTTATTGCTTATTGTTGAATTTACATGCGCTTCTCTCAGAAGGATCAATGTGGGAAGTAAACTGTGTTTGTTTCCGCTTTAGGACATAGTTGTACATGTCTTTGAGGTACTAATCGAAATTGAAGTTACCGAAGGCACTACTGTTCTTAGATATTTCTCTAAGATGCCATCCAATTTTCCTTACAAGTGGTATCAGAGCCATGTTCTGGTTGTTGGTTTTGGATATTTCTCCTGTGAAGATTTCTTAGCTTGAATAGGCTGGAAGAAATCTGGAGGAATGGACTGATGTATTGATCCTTTGATGAGTGGAAGCCTTGTGGTATTCTTAGACAGCATGCAGCTTGAAGGATGGTCAAGATGGAAAAGGGAGTTGATCATGTTGTGATTTGTGTCTCCTGGTTGGTAGCAGTATAACCTTGGAGTATGAGGTGGATTTCTATGCTTCATGGTTGTGTAGCAATAAAGCTTTCATATTGGGTGTCTGTGTGACGGGCCCCTGGGTAATATGGAGAAGCCTAGGTTGTTTCTCATCCATGGAAGAGAGTGCTTATGCTAGGTGGTGGTTCCTGGTGTTCGAAGGCACCGTTTCCTGTTAACCTCGAATGCTTGAAGGCTATGGAGTTAATCATTAGATGATTTGCAAGCTTCTGAAATAGCCTTTCTCTCTTTCTCGAATGCATGTACATGGTGGTGGTTTAGATTTGGCTTGAAAGGGACCTGGATTTCCTGAACTGTTGTTTCCTTTTTAAGGATGTTTTGTACTTGCATGGCTCTGTGGTTTTGTAGGTTTTACACGGTTAAGCAAAACTTGTGGCCATGTGGAGTTGTTGTTAAGCTATTTTCTAGACACTGGCTTTTGGGGTGTTGTTGGATGAGATAGTTGCAGTTCTGCATGCATGCTTGGTGCATGGATTGTGGAGGTGTGATCTCTTCTCTGCAATGGGAGTGTTGGTACATGATTTGTCACTCAGCATTCTTGTGGTGGTGCTTGAGGGTTCCTTGATTATGGTGCTCATTGTGGACATGATTGGAAAATCAGATTTGGCGTGATCTGGTGTTTGAGTCATGTTGTCTACGTGGATATTCTCTTTGAAATCTCAGTGTTGTAGTTTCCAATGTGATGATGGGTTTGCATGTTCGATGTTTGTGATCTACGAGTTATGTGGTTGGTGGATTAGCTACCCATTGGCTGCAGTGAGATAACTTGGATGTGGACTGTCTTTATCCACGAGATTGATTCATTGCTGGTGCAGACTTGTTAGTTGGCCTTGTCGTTGGTCACTTGTGCATTGGTTTGATTGTTTGAGATGAGAGGATGGATACTATTGAGTACCTGAATAGTCGGTTATGGGAACCTGAAGCAGGTGGTCATGATGCTTGGAGAGCTCAGGTGTCACATTCAGTGGGAGCTCTAGCAATGACTGTGGATTCATCACATGGTGGTGAATGGTCTTCTTTAGTGTTGTAGAAGGGTTCTTTCGCTTTTGCATGGACATTATTTGAAGATGTGCAACATCTTGGAACCATGGAGGACACTTGGAGTCTTTGGCTAAGGTGTTGGTGGTGCTTGACAGGTGATGTTGGTTTTAAGTCTATTTGTTGTATGTCATGGTATACTCTTGTTTGCGCACTGGAGTTTTGGCATTGTGCATTGTACTTGAGACAATGGTGAGGTCATTTGAAGCATGGAATCTCCTATGGGGATGTGTAGATCATGGTGTCATGATAAGTTCCTGATTCAGATGATTGGAGCTTTGACAGTGGTCTGGTAATTCTTTGTGTATTGGGTGCTTTGATTATTTGCTTGGTACTTTGTGATAGTGTAGTAATGCAGTTGAAGTTTAGCATGAGATGATCGGTTGCTAGTACTCATGGATACATGAAGAATAAGGTGAGGTTGTCTTTCTCTTATGAGAGAAGTGTTGCTGCTTGTTATTCTTGGTGAAGTTTTCAGTAGAAAGTCTAAGAAGCCTACACCTTGGTTGAACGTGAGTTCAACAGAGACCTATGAGGAGATTGCTCTTGGATTAGTCATAATGGCTTGTATATCTTGGAGGAGTACTCTCGTTCCCACTCTTGATCTACTCGGCAGTTTATTTGAGAGGTATTTGGCCCTTTATATCTGTCAGATGTGTTTTAATGTTTACTTTCATGATATGGATCTTGAATTATTGATTAATGATTCTGGAGGATTCATAGTAGAAGTTGTACAGTTTCTTTTATCTCCTTGAGTTTCTGTGTTACTGATGAGAATTGGTAGGAGATCATGTAAGGGCTGATTTCCTGAAATGGGAAATGAACTAGTTTGATCTTCTTTAAGAGGCTTACATCCATGTTTGTTAAAGATGGTTTGATCTTAGTGATTGAACGAATGGATGTTGTTAAGGTTTTTCTTTTGGGATGTGAAGCAGATCATTCTTGACACAACTGGCTATTAGAAGTGTATGTAGGAGGATGCTCTACAGGAAGATGATGTGCAGAGTTTCTCTCTATGGCCGTGAAGGTTTGTGGTGAGAGAAATGTTTCTTGTGGCAGATTGTTGCAGGTTGTGCATATCATTGTGGATTTTTCCTTGGTACTATAGGGTTACATTTTCTATGTGCTAGTATTGGTAGACTTGTGATGCCTTTGATCTTTCAGATCTAGATTACTCAGGTAGTGGGAGTTCCTGTATGTGTCTTGTCTTCTTCAACTGGTTGACACTTGGAGCTTGTATTTGCTATTAATGAGTTGGTTATGGATTGGCATAAGTTTACTAATGGTGATACCTGTGAGGTATGTGAGATTGGATGAAATAGCACGAGCTGTGGGTGCTATTTCCAGTCGCATGGGTTTATCAGTTGGATGGAAGCAGTCAGTCTGATTGTTGTTCTAGCTGATGTTTAGTATCTTGTTTCTGGATAATGACTTCACTGTTTTGTTCTAATTGAAGCTTTGAAGTTGATATTGCTTCTGTATAGCGTTTGAGCACAGTGAAGTGGTAGTTGTATCTTGTTGATGGTATCACTGGGATCTTTTGCTTGTGTTCGTTGGAATGGTGCTTATACACCTTGGCATTGTATCCTTCTTCCATAGGTGGCATGTTGGAAGATGACAGGATTGTTGCCTGAATGGTGGACATCTTGGATGTTGGAGCAGAATTCTTGATGGAGCATGAGAGCATGTTTGAGATCTATGTGGTTTCCTGGAAGGTTGTGATTGGTTGCTTTGTTGGTCATTGAGTTGCAGTTGGATGCCTGGTCTTTGTTGCAGATTGTTGGGTCGACTGTTATCTGTGGAATCATGTTGATCGGGTGTCTTGAGTGTTGCAAGTTTGAACTGGTGGAGCTAGTGTGATCTTAGTTCCTAGTTTCTTTGGAGGTGCCTTTGTGATCTTCGTCAAGTGGGAGATTGTTGGAATCATGTGCCTCAATCTCACAGGCTATAACCTCTGGAAGAGCAAAGTCGGTGTGACATTCCTGTTGTCTGGTCGACTAGCAGTTTATCCTTATGTATTGCTCATGTCATTGAGACAATACTTCTATCTTGTCGAATGGACCTATCGCTATGACATGGAGACTCGGTATGTAGTCTTACCGATATGGAATGTCTTGCTGACAGAAGGGTTTGTTATCGGGTGCCTAGCGTATGTCGGCATGACCTATGGCGACTGGATCATTGGGGTAACTCAAGTGTGTCGGTATGTGGTCCTAGCGATAGGGAGATGTCTCGCCGATTGAAGTCATCGGGGTGATTTGAACACTCGGGAAGATCTCTTGGTGACTTGGAGAGTCTCGCCGATAGTCTTCGGTAAGACATGAGTGCTCGGTGTGAGGTCTCAGCGAAAGACAAAAGTCTTGCCGACTCAGTAAGACATGTTTGCTCAGAGGGAAGTCTTGGCGAAAGACGAATGTCTTGCCGACTGTCAGGTGCTTCGGTGAAACTTGAGGAGACTCGGCGAAACCTCTTGGCGAACGGAAAAGTCTTGCCAATGGCAAAGTTGAAATCGATGTGACTTGTGAGCATCGGTATGTGTCTTTCCGATGAGAAATCTCTTGCCGATGGGAATCCTGATGTTTCCATGACTCTTGGCGACTGCTCGGTGTTCGGTATAACATAAAGGCATCGGTATGATCTCTTGGAAAAATACGATAGTCTTGCCGATGGAATACTCTTGTCTATGTGACATGTTGAGTTCGCTATGACCTCTCGGCGATAGCAGTAAGTCTTTCCAACTGGGATGTTTCGGTATAATATGAAGAGCTTTGGTGTAATGTCTGGGCGAAGAGCGATAGTCTTGCCGACTGTTGAACTCTTCAGAATACCTTGTGATCTTCGATATGAGGTCTTGACAACATGGCGAATTCTTAGTGATAGCTCTCTGGACTCGATGTAACCTCTTGCCGATAGGGATGACTCTTGGCGATATCGAATGCTGGCTATGTTGGCATTGGGGAGACACGGTTAGTGTCTCACTGACATGACAACACAAATTGAACGCCCTTGACCATTTGGATGACTGTCCTATGTGGTGTGACCTAGATGTATTATCTTCTATGCAAGGAAGTGGAAACATCTATGATGCTAAGCTGGGTGATTCGATAGTTGTGATCCGACAGTTGGAAACGAACCATCTCAGAGAGGCTGTTGAGAACGAATGTATAAACGTATGCATTGGACGTTCTGAAGGGTGTTGTTAAGCCAAGGAGCTGAAGAGCCGAGAGCCAAAGAGAGAGATAGTGAGGACCGAGTGGCTAGCTGAAAGGCCGAGGCCATGAGGTCGAAGCAGAGGAAGAGAGAGGCAGAGTTGTGTTGGAATTTCTCTTGATCATGAATGCCATGAGTGATCTCTCTGGGAGAGTTTGCTACCAGTTGTATCCATAATGAATAAGATGAATCTTTGAAGAGGCTATGAGCCTGAATTTGTATTGTAATCGTTCTATTGCTAAATAATACAATGGCTCAATCTTTGGAGTGTGGGGTTTTTTATCCGAGAGGATTTTCCCCACGTAAATCTTTGTGTTATGATTTATGTCTTATCTTTCATCTGTATTGATTCTGTTTCTAGAATCTGTTATTGCTTATTGTTGAATTTGCATGTGCTTCTCTTAGAAGGACCAATGTGGGAAGTAAACTGTGTTTGTTTCCGCTTTAGGACATAGTTGTACGTGTCTTTGAGGTACTAATCGAAATTGAAGTTACCGAAGGCACTACTGTTCTTAGAGATTTCTCTAAGATTCCATCCAATTTTCCTTACAAAAATAGCATGTATTCTTTGAACCAATCGCCATAATCTCACCATAATCCACTCACCAATTTGGGTTTTCCATTTTGGCTTCACTATCTTCATCCAAATATGTCTTATGATGCATCATAACACACATAATAAGTTGGTCAATAATTTTAACTCCCTCTTGCGACTTTTTTGTGTTACATATGTAGACACCTAAATATTTCCTTGGTACACCTTTATCCTCATTGACCAAATGCATTACCTAGTCAAATCCCCCTCACCTTATATCCCCGCTTAATTATATAATCTTATTATTATTAGTCCATTTTCCATCTCATCTCATCTCACATAAATAAATATTTTATTTTTATTTTTACACCTATTTTTCACCTCACGCATGGCTAAAATAATTTAATATTATTATTATTCAATTATACCTATATTCTCTCCACCAATCCCAAGAATAAAGGATATCTAAGAACACTTGTCCCCCACATCCCTTGTGGTTTTAATATTCACTCCACCAACTTCCAATAATAAAGGAGTCATAAGTACACTTGTCACTTGCACCCTTCATGGTTGCAATTAAATAATAAACTTGGTTATTACATCTTAGCCCTTCCAATTCCAACAACCTCCATCACAACCCTCAATTCTCTCCTTAATCCTAGGAAAATTCTCCCTTTCATCCTTCACCTTTGATATCTCAATCACATCTCCACCATCCATTACCTCTCTCAAAAATCTATAAATTAAGGCACACTCCCATCCATTTGATCATCACATTCTAAGCTAAGTACATGGTGTCAAAGTAGTATCCCTTTTGCAACAACATCCACATTCCAACCATCATTGAAGAAAATTAAGTCTACAATGGACTTCTTTAGTAACTTTTCTTTGATTGTTTATGTTATTGCTTTATTTGAATTCCTTTGTTGATCTCTATCTGAGGTTTTGTTTAGGTTTGAATAGAAACTTTCATTCTTGTTTATTTCCATCTTATATTTCAAATTAGAGCATTACATTCTAGTAACCTTGTTGGGGATTCTATCACTTATCTAACTCTATTGTGTGTTGTGTGTTTTGTAGTGGCTTTTTGTTAACTTGGTTTTGTAGGTTTCAACGTCCTTTTGAGTGGTTTATGAAATGAAGAAAAATAGGGTTTCCCAAAATGGAAAAGTGAGTCCAAAAGAAGGAAATAGACCCTATCTTCCTCAATTCATTAGGAAATGATATCTCCACCTCAAATTGACTAACAACCCTTAGTTGAATCAAATTAAGGTGAGAATCTTCAAATTTCCTTATGCTTGAAGGATGGGGGTCTAGGTCAAACAACACTTTGGGAGAAAAACTAAAAAATAGAAAATCAACTCCAAAATGCAATCTATCACTTGGATTTAGTAGATTAAGCATAAAACTGAAGGAACCAACAAAGTCTCTAGCAGATCTGAGAGGGAATAACACTGTGCACCTGTCACAAAATGTTGTTTCTGCAACCCTAACAAGGACTCATTCACTCAAGGGTGAATGGGTCCTGATAGCCTTTTCTGGAAAATTTTGGATCTGAGATTTAAGTATGAAACCTGCACTTCTTCCCTGCAACTCTAAAACTTCGCTCCTGGATCTGGATTTGGGAAAAATCTATAAAAAAACCTTGTTGTTTGGTGGTGGATAGGAGTTTTCCTCGGTCAAACCCCAATTTTGGTAATTAAACCTTGAAGAGAAATACAAATCTGAAACATAAAATGTGTGTGTGTCTAAGATTAAGAGAAATAAAGTACAAAGAAACCCTATCCAAGAGTGTTAGAATAGGATCCCTAAATGAACATGGACAATGATGAAGACCTACTTTGGGAGATCTCAAATCGCCTTGATAAGTCACAAAACTAAATATACCTTCCTTTAGGCAGAAAGTAGAATGATAATAGAAGATGGAACCACTTAGGAAACAAGTCATTAGGCTTCATTGAATGTCTTGGTGCATCTTCCAAAAACCTAGAATCCATCATGATCCTCCATAGGCATATATCATCAATCTTTGGCAATGCTTGATCTTGATATCAAAATGAGCTTGAAGACCTATAAAAACAACTAAAATGTTGCTCCAAGACTTCACTTTTGAATGCTTGATTAACTTCTCATTGCTCTTGAGTATGAACACTTGTGATCTCATGTGATTCTCTCTTCTTGTCTAGTGAAAAATGATTAAAAGACTTAGTTTTATAGATTTCCTTTCTAATTTCACAATTATCAAATCTCGAAAGCCAACACTTGAAATTTGAATTTGAAACCTTAAAATGCCGCCAAAAATGTTTTAAGTTGAGTTTAGGCACTTAAGGAGGACCCATTCACCCATGGGAAATGGGTCCTAACCTAAAACATCGGGACCTAATAAATGTCGGGGCATTAATTTAATTAATAATATCTATTCAATGTGGGAGATGGTGTTGGGAAATAATTAAAATAGGCCTTAGAATACATAATAAAAGATATTAGGGACCCAAAAATGAGGTTTAAAAATTCATAAATGAAAGGTCACTAAAATAGGTCCAAATTAAATGTGAAATTGTAATTTCTCTTGAAAAGGAGTATAATTTTCTACACTACATTTAGCCCCCACTTTAGCGGCCATATGACACTACGTGCATATGCATTTAGCTAAAGGAATTCTAGCAATACACTTTATAAAAGGGATACTCATATGGATTTATTAGGGAGAATGAAGCCCCCAAATGTAGTCATCTGCAAAACCACAATGTTAGGAACCGCATCCTACAACACATTCGTTAGTCAATCAAAAATCCTCTTATCAAACTTCTACAAAGAATCGGATTTGAGGGTAGATGTATGCCCCCTGATTCGACTTGCTTTACGGAGGTGGAATCAGGGTAGCCATAAAACCACATCAAATTACTTAAGTCTTATCATAGGGTATTTCAAGTACAATACCACATAGTGATAGACATTGGATGAGATTGGGGGCAGAATTACGAATCCAACGCAACAAACGACATCGAAAATAGAGTTCTCTAGCCCCCAATATGTTGATTTGAATGAAGTATACCCAAAATAAAATATGCATCTTTTAATAAAATTAGGTATATATGAATGAAAATGACACTTTTATCTATCATTTTAACATTTACCTTTCTGCAATTTACCTTGGTGTAGAGTGATTGACAATTTTGAGCAGATGAGCATATAGGCCTCCAAGACTTGAGACTCTTCATGATGAGGTGGCATGGGGTACACTTTGGCATATGGTGAGTGAATTCTTCTCTACTTTATCTTTACATTCATATCTTTACAGTAGTTTTTTATGCATTTTTAGAATGTTTAGGACCCTAGAAAAGAAAGTCGCAAAGCGTCCATCTTGGTTGCAAAGTGTCCCTTTTAGTTGCAAAGTGTCCATAAATGGCTAAAGTATCTAAGGCCCCCATCCAAAAATGGCCCACAAGTCCAAGTTGGTTGTAAAGTGTCCTAGAGAAACTTTAGTGTACTTTTTAATTATTTAATGAATAGATGTAGGATTTATTTTTCTTATTTTATTATTATTTAGGTCCCTCCCTGTGCCCGACAAACTTTAGGAGGCAAACAATTATGTTTCCTTTGAGAGATGATTACACATCTATCAGAGTAGGAAATTAGTATTCTTTAGGATACTGGACTATTTTGGGTATACCTCATGCCACCCATGAGGTATCATGATGCTATGTTTATGGCCTTAGTAGAGAGATGGGATGTCGATACATGTACATTTCATCTTCCTACCGAGGAGATGACTATCACCTTAGAGGACATACACTGCATCTTGTGGTTACCCATCTGAGGTGAGGTTGTTCACTTGATCGATGAGCAGACACTTGAGGAGATGCAAGATGACATTCAGTACTGCTTAGGTCATCTTATTCAAGAGGTGAGCATCAGACCTCGTGTTGAGCTTAGATGGCTTCTACATGCATGGTAACCATTGCTTCGACGCATTATGATTTTTACCACGACACTCACACTAGTTCCTGATGGACGTGACACACACTTAGATGAAGGGTTAGTCCATATTATTCGAGACATGGAGCAGCATAGGACCATTTGTGCATGGGATTGTAGTATGTTGGAACATCTATATTATGATCTAGGGCACTTTCTTTATCAAGAGTTGGATACCATAGTGCATTGTACACTCTTATAGGTTTGGTGTTTTGAGCATATCACATGCACTATGCCCACAAGATATCCTATCATAGTGGATATGGGCTACCCATGAGCCTACAACTATACACTAAGACGAGCATGGCAAGAGGGTGATTTGTTACATTGGCGGGTCAGATTCGACCACGTGGGTGAGGATGATATAGCATGGAGACCATATATCATGATACCCTAGTGGGTAGATGAGAGACATGAGCTAGTTAGATTGTAGTAGGATCGATTTGTACCGGGACAACATGATTACATAGTGAGACCTTTCTACTACATGATCATGTCATGTGCTACTTTAATAGATTCAAGTTTCACCACAACCACAACCTATGTATCAACGATCAACACGGAGTGCCTCCAGGCTTGTAGATACTTGACACTTTACTATTGATGATGTTTACATTAGTGACTCAGAGGACAAGGACCATGGCATGCCCCCAATCTCTAATGCTAATGACATAGGCACCACAACAAACTACGAGCAATGGTGGGATAGATCGCAACCAACACATGATTTTCCTGCACATCATCTCACATGCCATGTCGAACCTCTTCTAGGTTGTCGAGATGACAAGGAGGAGGAGATCGATGGAGATTCAAATGTTGAGGATACAGTATTGGATATTTCCAGATGAGGAGGAGAATACCTGGTCAATGAGTGATGAGCCATATGAGGTAGATGAGGTCCTAGTTTTCCCTGAGGGGAGAGATTCACCTCCTACCCAAGTCACTAGGGAACATGCAGCGATCACAGTTGGCATCAACAATCATGAGTGTGGGGAGGTCAGTGGTAGCAGGCCATCCACGCTTCCTACACAACATGGATCTGTTATGATATGGCTATACCCTGACTGGAAAGTTGGAGGTCCAGGTGATGATGTGCTTGTTTGTACTTTCATTATGACTTCATACTTGTATATATGCTCTATAAATATTATGATGTGTATTGATATCTTTAATAATTTCCATCTTGTAGGGTACACATGAGAGTGGCGTGAGTTGTACCAACTAGTGACCACATAAATGGTACCTCCATTGCCCATAATCAATGATATACCTTCAGAGTATATGCCCCCACCTTACACGGGGCAACATGTAGATCTTTTCAAGCCAATTACAAGATTGAGGGTCGTATATGAGAGTGCCACCAAACGTTTTGATCAAGCTCTAGTAGAGTTTTTCAGCACTATATGCAACATACGACTAGCTTTGAGCATCTCGAGCTCTGATTGATAGCGGGACGAAGGTCATCCTACGAGCAGACATCTTGAGGCTACATGAGGAACTTACTAGGGTGCAAGCAGATAAAGACTGCATAGAGTGGGAGTGCATCGAGGCACTTATACGAGAGGTTGTGACAATTGGAGAGGTGTGGGGCCTACAAGAATCTATGAGCAGATCACAATCACATTCTATTGTATCTTGATGAATTCCAACACCAAGACTTGAGGGGTCTAGTAGTCATAGGCCCTACTAGCATTGCAATTTTGATTATATGTACTTAAACACTTGATGCATAATATATGAGCATTTATGTTTTATTTGTATGAGCTTATGTTGGATTAGATGTCGATGTGATTTATTAAATAATTTGAGTAAGAGTTGTGACCGAGGATATTAGTATGGGTCGATTACGTTTGGTCCATGAAGAATTGAAGCATATTCATGCCACTAATACTCAATCTAAATGAGATCAATCAAATTGAAGTTAACTAGACATTCATTTAGACAAAGCATTCTAAACATGAAAAACATTAAAATGTCTACTCTAACCCATTTGAAACTTATCTCGTTTTGGGAGTGGTGTCGTATTGATGTGGAACGATGACCCTTTCCCAATCCCGTTGATCAGTGAGCTTGTTTCAATCGATTCTATTGAAGAGAATCGATGGAATAGTTGTGAGATGTGTATGAAAACATGATTTAATCTAAATTAACATGATGCAAAAGCTAATCTAGCATGATTTATGCTAAAATGATTTAGATATACAAATGCTAAGCTAGCCTAAATGAGATTTAAACTAAAAAGATTCAAACCCTAGTTATCTAATTAGCTAAATGGATGCATTATGGAAGCCATTAATGGATGCTAAGCTATTCTGCAACTAATTTAAACTAAATTATGATAAATGTGTGCAAAGTATGAGTGTGAGTGTGAGTGATTTCAACAACATAAGTTTTCTATTTGAAAGATGGATCCATTTGTCAGATGGATCCATTTGTCTCCAAATAGTGAACTATTTATAGGAAAGCAAATGAGAAATGGAGGGTTGAGATTGAAAAAGCTAATCAACGATCAAGGATGGAGGAAATTGGAGGCATGGATCATGGATTCTCATCAACGGGTGAGAATACAAGATGAGATTTAATCAAGGGTTCTCATTCCTTCAAACAAGCACACTTTTGACTTGTACAAGAGGTCAAAAGTTAGCTTGCACAAGAAGTCACAAGTTAACTTGCATTTGAAGTTAAGTGAGAATATTCCCTTTTTCAAATGATTGGAGGAGAGAGAATATTATTTAGAATATTCTCATGGGTGAGGAAAAGGATATTTTGCAAATTAAAACAGAGTTTAATTGTGCAAAAGGGGAGGAATATTCCCTTTTTGGAGGAATGTGCAAAGGAGGATTATTCCCTTGCAAGTGGGAGGGAAAATTAGATCAGTTAATAATTGATAATTAAAAAATGTTAACTATGCAATTAGGGGGATTTAGAAGAATTAAAATGATATTCATTAAATAAAATGATTTAATGAATGGGGGAAAGGTGAAATGACATTTAATTAAATAACTTAGGGTTATTTAATTAAATAAGAGGATTTAGGGAATTAAATTAAATAGTTTGATTTATTTAATTTAATGAGACAAAATGTTAGAATGAAAGGGGATGAATTAACCTAATTAGGTCAATTAGATTAATAGATGAAAATGAGACAATTAATTAAATAGCTAAGCTAATTTAATTAAGCGAAAAGAGGATGGGTTTGAGAGGAAATGCCATTAGTTAGCTAATGTGATCCATCAAGACATTTTTAAGTGTCTACAAGAGTATTTAATAAATGTCTCCATGATCTAATGTTTATGTGATCTAATTAAAACATTTTAGTTTACATTAGATACTACATTGTGATTGAGTATGTTATGTTAAATTAAATGCACTTATGATCTAACTTCTAGAACACTAAATGCATATTAAGGATCTAATCTAACACAACACACAAAATGAATTTTGAGTAGCATGCAAACTAAAGTAATAATTCAAACTAACTTGAATAATTACTCTAGACTCTAAGACACAACAAGATCATTTGTCAAAGAAAAAAGCAATGTGAGATAACAATAGAACATTGCCTATTCAAATCTAACAACACTGGTCTAACATAAATACTATTCAAAAGGAATGTTATGTGTAATATCGACGCAAATGTGTGACATTTATAGGTTCTTTTAGAGGTGTACCATCCATTTCTATTAATGTATAGGCACCAAACCTGCAATTTTCTTCAATTACATAAGGTCCTAGCCAATTAGGGCTGAATTTTCCTTTTTCATTCGAAGGGGCATTTACGTTATGTTGATTCTCATATAACACTAAATCACCTTTATTAAATGTACGAGGGATGACATGATCATTGTAACTCTGTTGCATTCATTTAGAATAAGCTTGAAGATGCTCGAGAGAATTAATATGTCATTCATCAAGCATTTCAAGTTGATGCAATCATTGCTCTTTGTAGGTATTATCATCAATAATCCCCTTGAGAGAAATTCTCAATGAAGGAATTTCTAACTCTAAGGGCATTATTACCTCGAAACCATTAACAATGTTGTAGGGAGTGTTTCTTGTAGGTGTTCTAATACTTGTACGATAAGCCCATAACACATAAGTTAACTGAGTGTGTCAATCTTTATTATGCTTACTTACTATTTTCCCTAAGATTTGTTCAAGAGTCTTGTTAGTTGATTTCGCTTGACCATTTGATTGTGGGTAATATGGTGTCAAAAATGATGTTGAATATGAAATGTTTCCAAGAATTTTTTCACGTCATTGTTCTTAAATGGAGTTCCATTGTTTGAAACTAATGCAGAAGGAAGACCAAAGAGAGCAATAATGTGTTCCAATATGGAACGACATATTACATAAGTTGTCATGGAACGGAGAGGGATAGCTTCTACCCACTTCGTAAAATAATATGTTGCAATACTTATAAATGTATGTCTAGCGAAAGAGGATGGTGAAATTTTTCCAATAAGATCCAAAACCCAAATTGAGAATGGCCAAATAGGAACTTGGGCACGAAGCTCAAAAGCAGGAGCATGAATCAAATTGTTGTGTTCTTGACATTTATGACATTTCTTAATGTGAGAAAAACAATCTTGTTCCATGTGTCTCCAATAATATCCTATATGGATTAAATTTTGCACTAATGATCTTCCTCCAAAATGTCCTCCGCAAGCACTTGCATGAGATTCTTCAAGTGCTATAGGGATTTCATATTGTTTAAGACATCTAAGCAAGAGACCATCAAATGATCGTCTATATAACACATCCACAAGGATTATGCATTTAGATGTGAGTTTTCAAAGACAAGCTCTAGTGTTTTTAGTTGTAGGCTCAGGAAAGGTACTTTCTTTTAAGTAGTTAAATATCGTTGTGTACCATTCATTAGAGTTTTTTACATTGGTTACTAACACTTCTTTAACTTTGTCATCTATCGATGGTTTTAGGATCATTTGGATTGTAAATGCGAAATTGAAAAAAGGATCTTCAAGAGATACAAGGGAAGCAACACTTGCCATTGCATTTGCATGTCGATTATCCTTTAGTGGTATGTTGTCAATGGTATATTATTCAAAGCATTCTAGTAACGTCATTGTAAGGTCTTTATACTTAGATAACTTGTCATGTTTTGCTTGATATGAACCACTTATTTGTTTGACGATTAATTGAGAATCACCAAATATATTAATGTCTCAAACACTAGGGGTTAAAGCTACACATAATCTAACAATTAAATCTTCATACTATGTGGTGTTATTTGTACATAGGAAATTTAATTGATAAGACAAGGGAATAGGCTTTCCAAAAGGTGAAATTATGATAACTCCTGCTCTAGAGTCACTTCACACAAATCCATCAAAGTATAATTCCCATGTTTATTTTTCTATAGTCAACACACTTTTGTTAGGGAATGAGTCTATATTAGCTAACGCTAAGGGAGAAGGGGCATCAACTAAATGGTTAGTTAAGGCTTGTCCGTTAATTTCCTTTTGAGAGACAAATTTAAGATCAAACTCAGTTAACAACATAACCCATTTAACTAAACGTCCTGATAAATTATTTTTAGCAAAAATATGTTTCAAAGGATCAAAATTTGTCATCACATGAATTTTCGCATTTAATAAGTAATGTCGCAATTTACTAGTAGCAAATATAAGAGCCAAACAATATTTTTCTATCATTGTATATCGTGTCTCGTAGTCAATCAAGGTTCTACTAATGTAATAAACAAGATGTTCTTTACCATTATCATCTTGTTGAGCCAATAATGTTGCTAAAGCATGGGCTGATGCTGTTGTATAAATGATAAATGGTCTTTCTTGCATGACAGGTTGTAAAACAAGATGAGAAGCTAATTATTCCTTTAAATTTTCAAATGCTTACTTACAATCCTTGTTCCAATTAAATTGCGAGTCTTTCTTAAGGATTTGCATAAAGGGGAGGGTCATATTCGCTAAGGATGCTACAAAACAACAGATAGCCTGAATCCTTCCTTGTAACGTACGTAATTGAGATATGTTTTTTGGGGGTGGCATATTAATGATAGCATCAATTTTCTTTGTGTCCACCTCAATGCCTTTGTGAGATACTATAAAACCTAAAAGCTTTCCACTATCCACACCAAAGACACTTTTTTAGATTCAATCTCATGTTATAATTACACATTCTTTCAAATATTTTTTGATGGATATATTCATGTTATCTTGTCAAGTTAAAGATTTAGCTAGAATATCATCAACATAAGCTTCCAAAATCTTATGTATGTAATCATGAAATATTAGTGTCATAGCTCTTTGATACGTTGTACTTGCATTTTTCAATACAAAAGGCATAACCACCCAACAAAATGTTCCCCAAGCCATAGTAAATGTTGTCTTATATTGATCTTGAGGGTTGATAAAGATTTGATTATATCCTGAGAATTCGTCCATGAATGACAACAAGGCATGGCCCACAATTGAATCTACTATCATGCCAATGTTAGGAAGATGAATGTCATCTTTTAAATATGCTTTATTCAGGTCTCGAAAATCCATACACATCCTAATACGATTATTAGGTTTTGCAACTGCGGTAATGTTTGAGATCCATGGAGAATAGTCAATAGGATGAATAAAACTAGCTTCAAGGAGTTTTTCAATCTCAACTTTAATTAATAAAGCTATCTTATGATTCATCTTATGTATCTTTTGTCTTACTAGTTTTGCAACTTGTTCAAGGACTATTTTATGTGTCACTATCTTAACATCAATACCCGACATGTCCAAATAAGTCCAAGCAAAGAGTTCATGAAATTTGTGTAATATTGTTGCATGATCTTCTTGTTCATCCTCGTCAAGACACTTTCCTATTTGAATCACTCTTTCTTCGTTAGATGTATCCATTGGTATGTTGATTTTATCTCCCATAGGAAGTACATTTTATCTCAAAATTTCAGAATTGTGTTCTTCTTTATCATTGTCAACATCATTGATTTCATTTTCTTCATCCACTTGTTTAGCACTAACCATAGCACAAGTGACTCCTTGTTTCTTAAGGGGAGTAAATTACTTATCATACTCATAACATTTCTTTCAAATATTCATCATCTTCAAAGTATTCCAATGATTCATCGCATGTTGTATCAATCAATTCAGGATGCTTCAAAGTGAGAGTTATGCTAGAGGAACTACACATGATGGTGTTGATATTGAGTGAAGGTCTTTTTTTTGATTTGTTATCTTAGAAGGATAATATCCAAGACAACTTTTTTTTTCTTGTGTGTTGGGCTCTATAGGAACACAAATTCCTTGTTATTTTCTACCACATCCTTTTCTGCTATAACCAAGTTGTTAAAGAGCTCATAACCTCTTCCATAAGGCTTTTCCGTTTCTTTCAAATTCGGTGATTGTTTATAGTTCACTTCATCAAAACTTGTTGTATAACTTGTGTCTTCTTCTCTTGTGAATGAAGTAGATGCTTGTGAGGGTTCTTCTGAGTTTTGTGTTGACATTACCATTGATTCTTTTCCCTTTTCAAGTTCTTTTGTTGTGCTCTTATATTCTCCCATGAATTTTGGTGTGAAATCTAAGGAACCCCAATCATCTTCTAATAACTTCGTGACTTCTTCAATATGCTTTTATTTTTCTTGTTCTTACATGATTTTGAATTTTGAAGTTAGTATCAATGTTTTCAAAGGACTTTGCTTATCTTTCTCTGTGTGCAAAAAACTTTTAGGTTTAAGGTCAACCTTGATTGTGTAAACTTTATTGTTGTAAACATACTTCATTAAAAGATGAAGAGTCAAAGGCACCACATGCATTTCATGAATCCATGGTCTACCTAAAAGAAGATTATATGAAAGATCATGAGGCATAAAATGGACATTAGTTTGCAATGTGGCCTTTCCAACTGTAATAGGTAATGTGATCACACCAAGTAGTTGTTTTCCCATGTTATCAAATCCATGAATGGATAAATAATTAGGTTCAATCTTGCTCTTATCGATTCAAATCTTATCCAAAAGGTTCACACTACACACATTAAGGGTTGAGCCATTGTCAACAATAGTTCTCTTTATTCCTTTCCTATTAATAATGGCTATGATCATGAAAGCTTTGTGTTGTTTTTGAACTTAAGAGGGTAACTCTCTTTGGTGAAAAATAATGTCTATATTAACTGCATTCATTCCTTGAATTAGAGTTTCCATGTCATTTGAATTTGCACTAGGAAGAACCACAACCTGTTGCAAGGCTATTTGAAGCATACTATGGTAATTAGGTGAGGCTTGAATAAGATCCCATAAGGATATCTCAACAAGATTATTTTTAAGTTGTTCAACAAGATCATATTCCTTTCCACTATGTAAAGTCAATCGAGGAGCACTAGGAAAGATAGGTTGAGGTAATGGTAATGAGATAGGAGTGGTTTGTTGTTGCCTATTGTTCCTTGTATTGTATGTGTGAGCAAAGGTATTGTAACTCGATTGCTGCAAAACATTGCTACTATCAATTTGCCTTGTAAAGTTCAAGATATCTCTTGGTTTTAATGGTTCCTTTTTAGGTAGTTCTAAGATGAGAACGGGTTTGTTTTGAAATTGAGGTTGGTGTGAGGGTGGGTAAAGGATAAGTTGAGGTGTGATTATGTTAACGTCTCTTTGTTTTGGTTTGTTATGGCAAGCCTTAGTGGATGAACCTTTTGAGATGAAATCCTCAAGGGCTTCATCTAACATATCAAATTCATCACTACTAAAGGGCTTGAACGATAGGTTAACTTGGAAAATGAGATTTGACATGATCAAATAACTATGCTTTTTCCAAGGATTTCATCAAGTTTTGTTTGTTTCTTTTGATGTTTTTGGATTTTGTTTTTATTTTCTAATGAGTTAAAAATGTAAACTAATTTATCTAATGATGCAATGATGTTGAAAATGAAAGAGAATTATAGAAATCTAAGAATATATTTAATTGAAATATGCAAGAAATTTTTTTCACAATGTTGCAAAATCTAACTAAATGATCAATACTTTGAATGCACAAATAAACTGTTTCAAAAAACCAATTCTCAGAACAAAAAATAGTAACAAAAATGTAGAACATAAACTAAAAAGCACTCCAAATTTTGTCAAAAATGTATGTATAGGGACTCGTTCACCCATGGGCGAATGGGTCCCAGGTTAGGGTTTTTTAAAATTGAATTTTTGAATTTGAGTTTATCTTATGTGATTTTTGTTTCTAATATGCAATAGGGGTTTATGTAACAGATTTTTCTAGATTAATGTATCTAAATGCAAGTTTAACTAAGGTCAAATGATGAACTATGTGACTATTTTTAGTATGCAACATGAACCTAATTTTGAATTTAGATGTCTGAATAATGATCTTGATGCAAGTACAATGTAAAATGAATGCAAACTTAATGCAATTTTCTATTTTTTTATGAATTTAAGTGATGCAAACATGAAAATTTAACCCTAAATGAAATGTTCACTAATGTAAGATTAAAGAACCCTAAATGTAATGTAACTAATGCAAATCTAATGCAAACTAGTGCAAAATTCATAACCAAGGTGAAAAGACTCCAATTTTTAGAAATTTGTTGTACAATGTCAGGTTCACCAAAATGAAATGAAGAAAATAGGGTTTCCCAAAATGGAAAAGTGAGTCCAAAAGAAGGAAATAGACCATATCTTCCTCAATTCATTAGGAAATGAGATCCCCACCTCAAATTGAATAACAACCCTTAGGTGAGTCAAATTAAGGTGAGAATCTTCAAATTTTCTTATGCTTGAAGGATGAGGGTCTAGGTCAAACAACACTTTGGGGAGAAAAACTAAAAGTAGCAAATCAAGTCCAAAATTTAATCTATCACTTGGATTTAGTAGATCGAGCATAAAACTAAAGGAACCAACAAATTTTTCAGTAGATCTAAGAGGGAATAACTCTGTGCACCTATCACAAAATCTTGTTTCTGCAACCCTAACAAGGACTCATTCGCCCAAGGGTGAATGGGTCCTGGTAGCCTTTTCTAGAAAATTTTGGATCTGAGATTTAAGTCTGATACCTACACTTCTTCCCTGTAACTCTAAATCTTCACTCCTAGATTTGAATTTGTGAAAAAGTTGCAAAAAAAATTGTTGTTTAGTGGTGGATGGGGGTTTTCCTCAGTCAAACCCCAAGTTTGGTAATTAAACCTTGATGAGAAATATAGATCTGAAGCATAAAATGTGTGTGCAATCTCTAACCTTAAGTGTGTTTAAGATTAAGAGAACTAAAGTGTAAAGAAACCTTATTCAAGTGTGTTAGAATAGGATCCCTAAATGAACATGAACAATGATGAAGACCTACTTTGGGAGATCTCAAATCACCCTGATAAGTCACAAAACTGAATATACCTTCCTTTAGGCAGAAAGTAGAAAGCTAATAGAAGATGAAACCACTTAGGAAACAAGTTATTAGGATTGGTTGAATGTCTTAGTGCATCTCCCAAAACCTAGAATCCATCATGATCCTCCATAGGAATCTATCATTAATCTTTGGAAATGCTTGATCTTGATATCAAAATGAGCTTGAAGACCTACAAAAATAACTAAAATGTTTCTCCCAGACTTCTCTTTTGAATGCTTGATTAACTTCTCCTTGCTCCTGAGTATGAACACTTGCGATCTCATGTGAATCTCTCTTCTTGTCTAGTGAAAAAATATTAAAAGACTTAGTTTTATAGGCTTCCTTTCTAATTTCCCAATTATTAGATCCTGAAAGCCGACACTTAAAATTTGAATTTGAAACCTTAAAATTCCACCAAAAACATGTTTTAAGTTGAGTTCAGGCACTTAAGGAGGACCCATTCACCCATGTGAGAATGTGTCATGATCTAAAACATCAGGACCTAATAAATGTCAGGGCATTAATTTAATTAATAACATTTATTCAATCTGGGAGATAGTGTCGGGAAATAAATAAAATAGGCCTTGGAATACATAATAAAGGGTATTAGGGTCCAAAAATTAGGTTTGGAAATGCATAAATGAAAGGTCACTAAAATAGGTCCAAATTAAGTGTGAAATTGTACTTTCTCTTAGAAAGGAGTACAATTTTCTACACTAGAATTTCAAATATTGAATTTTTATAAGAGCTTCCAAAGGTAAATTTGAGGTCACAATTGCATCCAAAGTAGTTTAGAAACAACTTTTGACATATAACATTGTATGGTTTTACTACAAGAAAATATATCATATTTATAAGGTCATAAAAAAGGTTGATTATATGAAAATCCATATGGTCGTACTTCCACAAAAAGAGTACGTTGATCAAGGAGCAATATTTTGTTTAATCTTTCATTTTCATCAATATTTACATGGAATATTTAATTTTTAAGCATGTATACAATGTTTTCAAAAGTCTATAAATAGTTTTAAAATATATAATAGCTTGAAACCATCCCTGGTCCATAAAAATTATGGGTTTAACCCACTCAAACTATCATTTTACAATTGAAACCCCATCACCCAATGAAATTATAGGTTTAACCTCCTCAAATTGCCCTTTCCATTATTAAAACCATGATTTTCACACTAATAACACAGGTTCATACCACCTTAAACCCTCTAAAACCATGGGTTTTATTGTTGAAACCACCCCAAAGCTTGTAATACCATGAGTTCTAGGCCAATATTGCAAATTTAAACTCACAAATCACTAAACTTTGAACCATCCATGATCTATTTTTTAAAGCTACTCAAAACCACCTTAAACAAGTTGCTAAGTTAGTCATTGGGATTTTATGCAGAAACCATGTGTTTTTTGTGCAAAAATGTTAGCAAGTGTTTAAAAACCACATATTTATTTATTGAATACACCCACTATATGTGAAAAACTACCAAATATGTTGGTCATTTCATCCAAACCGCTAACCATCCACCAAATTTTTGGGTTTTATTGCATAAATCACTAATCTTCTTGCCCAAACTATAGTTTACCTATCAAAATTGCCTAAAAACCTGAAACCACTCATAATTTCCAAGGAGTATTTGGAGGTCTAAGCCCTTAGTCACATGGTTGATTAGGCCCTAGTTCTTCTTAGCCTAAAAGGGCTTGAATCTTATCACTCATATGGTTAACGATAGTCACTTGGCCAAGAGGGGACCCCTCCTATTGCCTATTTCAATTTCTTAAACAATACCTTTTAGTGAAACATGAGTAACTTTTTAAATTTCTAATGAGATTTCAAACTTTTATAGGCATTGCAAAGCTCACTCATAGCCTTACATGGTGGACATGGTAAAACTCATAGAATTTTCTCTAGAATTCAAGCATAACCCCTCAAAGTCATCTCTTCATTCTCAAACTTCAAACATCAATAACTTTTTATTATGAAATCATTTTTCAATAGTATATTTTACAAAAATTATCAAAAAATCATGAGCAATCTATTTTTTATGTTTATCTTTTTGTATGATCGACTTATTTTCTCTTTTTTGGATTTTTAGATGTAGGTAATTTCATGTTTCCAAGGCTTATACCCTTCAAACTACTAACTTAGAGGTTTTGCAAGATACATTTCAAAGATTTGATTATAGACACTCATTTTTTGTATGCTTTGTTTGCTTTAATTTATTTACGCATCAAATTTTGAGTTAAAATTCTCTTACGCATTTGGATTTAGGTTTAAAATTTACATGTATATTTTAATCCCCAAGGTATACTTACACATGCTCTCCACTCACACCCTACGATGATCTTGAGTATTATCAATGAATGATTTCTTTTTTTCTTTTTAGGGAGCTTGCCTTGGATTTTATCACCAAGGGTATGAGCTCAACTCTAGCATTTTGATGGAGTATAAAAAGAATGGGGTGAATTGAAAGACATGCCTCATGGGAGGGATTTTTCTCATCTAAGTTAAGCCCCCAAGAAATTCATACCTTGGAGAATTGAAGGGGAAGATAGGCTTACCATCTACTCTAGACTATTGGCATTATTTATTGTCATATTCATAGATTAGGCCTCACTTACCCTTGTGGTATTTTGAGTATTCCCTTAGAGTTCCTTATAAAGCCTAAATAAGACCTTTGGCTACCCTATTGTATGCATTAGATAAATAGTCATCTAAGAAGTTACACACCACATACTTCCAAGTGGTAAAGTAGAGCTCACTTTGGAAAATGCTTAAGCCTCCAAGGTAAGGGTTGCATAGGTGGTAAATGAGCTTGCATTCTATAGCTACACACACCCTTGGTAGATGGTATATCAAATGAGCCTACAAGAGGTGTCAATCCCTTATTGAATAATTTAGGATTGTTATTGTATCTCCTTGATTGTGTGTTGTACATATCAAGTGCTTGTTTTTAAATATTTCATACCAAGTCAAGTCAAGTTCACATTGTGAAATCTTCTTACTTGTTTGAAAATATAATCCCAATTGGTATTCTGAAACACAAAGTTGAAGCCAAATTTAGCATAACCATCACCTACAATCTTAGTGCTAAAATCCATCTTTCCTTACTAGTAACCTCATCCCAAAATACAATCTGCAAAACCATAGTCTTTGTACCTTCCAAGCACCTAGTCCATTTTCCCAAATCATAAGTCCTAATTCATATGCCATATTCTTTTGTGCATCTAATTATAAGTCATAAGGCTTTTGTTCTACGTTCCTCATATCAAACTAATGACTTTTTCCATCTTATATTATCCATATTAACCACACCCTTAGTCTTTTATCCACTATCCATGTTTTGATTTACTCTCATTGTCCAGTCATTAACAACACTTTTGATTTCAATGTACACACCCCTTTGTTACTCATTGCTCGTTATTAATCAATTCACACTCTTAGTCCATCCTTGAGTAAAAACTAAATCTTTGATACTCTTAAGGTGTCTTTGATCACTAAACCATCACCATCCTTTATACACATCATCTTTATATTCTAAATATTGTCATCATCAAAAGAAATTCTTGGACACATTTGAAGTCATCACCATTGGATCTCCTTTAATCAAAATATCACCTAATCCATCCTTTTGGATCCATAAGTTACCCTAGGTCCCATATTATAATCCTTATAACTCTACAACCATCCATAGATTCCAAAATCTAAGTCAAATGATAATCATCTTTAAGATTCAAGAGTGTAGCATACACTTTCATCTAATTTTAGCAAATCAAATCTACATAGTCCACCTAATCATTTATTCACATATTTGGGATTATCCTATGCATATAGTTTGTGTCTATGAGTAAGTTCCAAGTCATCCACTACATTAGCCTTAGGTTATCCTTCATTTTATAAATTGATTATCCTTTTAACATAGTCACCACAAGTCCAATATTTTGAGTCCTAAGGTTTCTTCCTTTGTCACACATTTGATACAAGTCCAATTTCACTCATCAATTTCAAAACCAAGATCAATGGATCCTAGCACAAGACAAACCAATAAACATGAAATGAATGTACAATTATTTTCATGATGAATCACTCATAGAAACATTTCCTTTCTTAGGAGAACCTTCTCAACCTCGACTTGATGGTAGTGAAACTAATAATGAAAATACCAACCAACCTAAATACATTATCAATCCTAATGCCATCCTCAATTTTAAACAAGGATGTGATCCCATGGAGAGATTCATCAAAATAAACAAAGACACGGTCCTTAAACAAGTTATAGAATTAAGGTAAAGACTACCTCCTGGTTATGACCTCTCCCACCTTGATCACATAGTACATCTCAATCCCTTAGATCATAATTACCTATGAGAAAGTTCCATCCATGACCCATAATGATCTTCCTCCCATTCATAAAAATACCAACTCTCATTTGGACTACAATACTCCTCAAGGTAAACAATCCATTTCCATTAGGGGTAACCCATTATATCAAGAGTTTATCCAGCCTCAGGTTCCCACGCCCCTTCAAATTGAGATTCAAAATCCTTATCCACTAGTCAAGTCATGTCCACAATAAACAACCAACTTGGAACTAAACCCAACAATTCCCATATAGACTCAATTTCTATTCCCATTACTAGTCATAATACCTCCCATAAATCACTACTTCCACCATGAGCATTCTAGATTTTGGTCCTCCACCTAAGGTCAACCTCAAATCCATGAGTCACATCACCCAATACCAAAACAATATTCCTCCTAAGACTTATAACATGCAACATCATCAATACACTTCTCCACCTCCACCACCACCTAGTTGGTCTTTCAATCAAGAGTGATAAGCCATAAAAGATGTCATTAAAGGACTCCAAGGAGGAACACACCATAACAAATCATATACCTTTTAGGAGTTATATCCATATTCCTTTGATCGATCCATATCACAAGTCTCATTCCCTACTTCTTTCAAAATTCCTAAGTATGATGAATACAAAGGTAAGGGAGATCCTAGGGAGCATGTAAAAGAACTCTTTGTGGCTAGCCAAGAAGCAACACATGAAGATGTATAGCTACTATTCTTATTCCCTTGTAGCCTAGGTGGGAAATCACTTGAATGGTTCTTGCATCAACCTAAGGGGTCCATCAAGTCCTTTGGATACCTATTAGACAAAAATTTCAAACACTTTTCCTATAACATGGAGAATGAACTACTCATGATGGATCTATGTAATACCAAACAAAATTAGGGGAATTTATTTCATTATTCCTACAATGTTGGACATATTTGGCTAGTAGGCTTTTGTGGAAAATACCAAAAAATACCTAGTACACATCTTTGTCACAAATCTCAATCCAAATTTGGTATTTCATACACAAGTCCAATGTGCCACTTCTTTTGATGAACTCATTGAAAGAGGAATCCAAATTAAAAAGTCCATCATTGCTAAAGGGGTTATTAAAATTTATTCTAAGGATCAAGGCTAAAACGATAATAAAAATTTTCCAATGAAAAATCCAAATTCTTTAACAAGAATAAGAATATAGTTGGAGATGGTATCATTGATTCAAAGCATATAAAAAAACCCAAGAACCCTCATCCATCGTCATCCCATTTGCACTCCCTAAATCTAAGCAAACGAGGAGATAGTTCACACTCTTATGAGAACTTATAAAGGTAGTATTTCATCAACTAGTCAATGCTAACATGGTTGCCTTTCCACTTATAAAACCATTTGATGATATTCAACCAAATCCCCCTTGTTATAGGGAGGATGAATATTTCATTTATCATCGAATGAAAGTTCATGCCACAAGAAAATGTATGAAATTGAAACACCATATCAAAGACCTTATAGATAGAGATGAAATTAAAATCGAAGGACCATCAAACACCTCACCTAATTGAGACGGGTTATATCAAAGACCATTCCCTAAGCATAATCAATAGTGCATAAGGATATTACTCCCTTACAAACATTATCAAACACCACAAAAGTCCTTAATCCTATGACTCTTTTGTTGGTCATATTGAGAAATCTAATGAAGGAGTTCATACCATTAAAATAAAAACACTTGATTGTGCTATCACATTTCTTGATATGGAAAATTCACAATCTAAGGTGATGAGCTTGATTGATAGCTAGTTTTCTCTTGTTTAGTTCATATATTTTAAACACTTTAAGTTGCTTATTTTACATACATTCTTGAAATTATATACCTTTTAAATCTTTTATGCAATCCAAACCAGACTTTGATGAGTGGAAATATGATTATGATATGATAATGTTTTCATGGATGAATGTGTGAATGTGTATGAAATTTAGTATGAATCTGTGTTTGACTCATGATTGTTAATGGTATATATGCTTTAGATGAAACTAACTCCTTGCAGCTAGAAGTATTGCAACCCGCAACAACTGGAGAACTCAACCTATAGCCAAAGGATTCCAGGCCAATTGCAAGGGAGATTCCAAGGGCACTGGAAACGTGATAGTTGCAGAAATGATGGAAGTTATCATTGGAGTGGTCAATTATGAGTCATAAGAGCATTCAATAAGATGATGGAGGGAAGAAGAATTTTTTCGTAATCAAGAAACTAACGTGACTATATGCACAAAACATGTCTTTGTCATGTTGTTAAAGCAGAGTTGCAAACCTACTTGTCTTCTTCTATCTTTTTCAATTATAGTTTTAGTTGCAAAGACTTTGTCTCTCTCTATTTTGAAGGAGAGTGGGCATCTTCATTTAAATTTTGTTTTCAATCCTTATGCAAATAAACCTCCTCCTGAACCTATATAGTTGGATCGGTGGTTGAGAAGCAGATCTAGTTAGATGTGATATGTTTTGTTGGATATAGTTTTTGTTACATAGACAATATCTTTGTTATTTTTTTGTTATACACTCATGAATGAGAAATTTGTGAAGATTCTTGTCAGATTACAGAGTTTAGTTATATGCAATAAAGGTGTTCCAGTTTACTATTATGATTAGTTGAATCAAGTAGCACATATTTGGTTTCTCCTGTTGGTACAATAGCTTGAGCAATGGCCACTCAAGGTACTATGCACCCACCTTAATTTCTATTGTTAAATTAGATGTTTATATTATTGCATTAATTTCAATAGATTCTTCATTACATGCATGTGAATGATATTTAGTCTCATGATTTACATTTTGTAATGCATCATTGAGTCATCCTTTGGAGTGAGTCAAGTAGTTGGAAGTAAGAATCAAAAGTGCTAGTGAAATTATAGAGTTCAGGTTTAGCAATTAATAGTTGTGGTGTTAAGTCGAAGGTACCCACAACATCAATAATAGATTAAGTTATTTCCCCTGTTTTGCAGTTTACACTTTATTTCCTTTTCTAGCCTTTAATGTTTTCCTGTACATGTGTAAACCACCTATACTTGATGATATAGGATGTGTAGAGTCTATGAATTCACATACAGAGCCAACATCATCAAAATCTTACAAAGCCTTGGTTGATAATTAAATGAAGCCTTTATAAGGGTTTAGTGGATTGTTCAATTAGGAACCCTTCCTCTGAATTGTGTGTCTAACACTAAGTTGAATGTATATTAGTGAGGCCTTACATTTTTGGTGTTGTTGCCGAGGATGGTGCTACATTCAAGATTCTCTTGTGTTATTTCAAGATTTAATAGCTAGAATTTTGTCTTCAAGATTATTGTAATTAGGATTTAGTTAAATCAATACAAAAACATTTTACTAACAATGTGTAGGATTCGTTGATCTAAAGAGTCACAATTATTGTATGCAAAGATGGCGAGATGCTCTGGGAAGATTTCTCCCTTCAACATGTGAAGCTTTAGAGGATACTGGTAATCATAGTGAACATAGTGAGGGCATTCCTAAAGAAGAATAATCCCTAACACCAATATCCACATCAAATATAGAGGAGACTTCCCATACACAAATCATCACCATGGGTGATGCTACAGTGGAAGACCCACCAAAGCATGCCACCTTTGAGTTCCCCATTACTAACTAGGAGAGATCAACTGCATTGAAGAATATACCTCCTTCAAAATTACCTATCCTACCCACAACATAGGAGAGCCAGAGGAGCATAACCTATAGGAAAAAGAACCTAGAGCCTCTGAGCAACCCGCAATAGGATATACCTAAGAAGTCCCTAACTCTGGTAAAACACCAAGAACTAAGAAAAGGAAAGGTGAATCTTCTTTTGCACCTACAAGAGGGAAAAAGAAATCCACACAACCTATGAGGAAATCACACAACCTGAAGAGTAAAGGTGCAATGAGAGGGTCAATTAAAAAGAAAAAAGAGGAAGATGTTGTTATGGTGAGACAAACTCATAATTGAATGGGAATTTCCCTAGTAATAAAAATGCACCCATTACATAGTCATGGAATTATACAAGCACCTCTAAATCTGATTCAGAGGATGCTTTTTTTGCAAGGAAAATAAGAAAAAGAACCCCAAAGAGCCCTGATTTAGAGGGTAATGAGTACACAAGTGAGAGGAATGACCGATTTTTGGAAAGAGATGAAAAAGTTTTGTTGAGAAAAAGGATATTGACAAAAAATTATAGGAGGCTATGGAAAGGATAAAGCAATTGGAAGGTTTGTTGAAAATACACCAACAAAAAGATAGTGAGAGGGACAAAAGAATTGAAGAGTTGGAGGAAAAACTTTATAAATTTAAGCATGGGTCTAGGTTGGATGAATTGACACATCTTGCTATCATAGAAGCATAAAACAAGGAACTAGTACCCGAGGGTCCAATTCCTCCACATTTAGTTCCCTCTGGGCAATCTGTAAAGACCTTAGGTGTGGAATTGTGGAAAAGAACCCAAGAGTTCTTTGAGAAGGAGTGGGAAAAATAAAAACTTAAGTTGATGACCAAACACACCAGGACACTTGAACAAAAAGAGGCAGAAATAAAAAAAGCTTTAAAGTAAAGATTGAAGAAGTAGCATACAAGGCTGCACAAATTCTAAAGTGCAGACCTCCTGCAAGTGTTTATGCTTATTTCTATAGGAAAAGTATTTGTGTTTTTAGTTCAGCCAGTTGAATGGTGATTTTTGAATGTCAATGAATAATTTTTTTTTGTTTTTAGAAAATTTCTTTGACTCTACAGTGGACATGCAAGACCAGTTATGTGAGTTTTACTTGTATAATTTTGTTCTCTCAGATCATACTGAATGGAATCCACCAATGTTTGTGGGAGACTTACATATTAAAGCATTGGCTTCTTATGTCAGGAATGAACAACAAAGAGGTGAGATCTTATAGGA
This sequence comes from Sequoia sempervirens, assembly GCA_007258455.2. Taxonomy (NCBI): domain Eukaryota; kingdom Viridiplantae; phylum Streptophyta; class Pinopsida; order Cupressales; family Cupressaceae; genus Sequoia; species Sequoia sempervirens. The sequence goes on along the minus strand of VDFB02281492.1, from coordinate 758,056,212 downwards.
GCATATATTGAAAAAGAGAAATCTATTGATTTGGAGCTGAGGAAAGAGTTCAAAGATCCCAATGTAGTTGTTGATGAGTGGTTAGAGCTCCTGAACAATAAAGGTGTAGGAAGGAAAATAATGAGTGTTATGGAATGTGACTACATCAAGATGAAGCAACTATTTGTAGGACCCATTGATCACACCTTCCAGTTTGTGAAGAAGATATGGGAGGAATTAATCCCTAAATTAAAGAAAAAGGAACCTCACTCCTTGTATAATTTTATAGCCATTATTAGAAGATCTCAAAAGTATATAGACATTGTTAGGGATAATGGACTTACATGGATTCCTCTTAAATTTTAACCACCTCTTCTCCTCTATCCAGTGCCACATTGGAATGGAGGAACCATGATGAAATACAAACAACAAAGAATTTGAGGTTAGCAAAGATTTCATGTTGAAAAGGTTATTATCTAAGACAGGTTAAGGGAGTTGATGTGGTCACAGATTTTAGGGAAATGACTCTTCAATAGAACCTCTGGTCCTAAATGTTGCTTGAGGACAAGCAATTGCTTAGTTGGGGGGAATGATGAGCCTGATTAATAGTTAGTTTTCTCTTGCTTAGTTCATATCTTTTAAACACTTTAAGTTGCTTATTTCATATACATTCTTGAACTTATATACCTTTTATATCTTTTTGTAGTGTAGAAAATTGTATACCTTTACAATTTCACACTATGTTTGCAACCCCTTAATTAATTGGACTTAATTAAGACTCTAATTGAACAAATTATGCATTCTAAAGCCTTATTATTCTCATTTTCCAAAAGGGAAACCTATATTAAACAATTTCTAATATTAATTAAAACACCTTGGAAATTGAGTGTCCTGGAATTAGGTCCTAGGATCCATTCACCCAAGGGTGAATGAGTCCCGTTTAAGTCCTAGGACCCATTCACCCAAGGGTGAATGAGTCCCATTTAAGTCCTAGGACCCAATTTTTAATATGTTTTGGTGGTATTTTAATGATTCAAATTCAAGTTTCAATTGTTAGCTTTTAGAATCTAATTTTTAGGAAATTAGATAAACACCTATAAATACATAGTTATTTTATCAATTCAAATCTAAGCAATATTATCTAGCATTAAGGAAACTTCACAAGAGAAAATATTATTATTTTTTATTAGTTAAGCAGGGAAAGGGCCCTGATCCCATGGTTACAACCAAAAAAACAAAAAGGAACCAAAACAAGGTGGGAAACAACACCACCAACCGGCATCATAAAATGACCAGTGTGGCACACAGGCCATAATTCAACACCATAACCATAGACCATCCAGAATTAATCAAAAGCAAGAAGTTTCTGCTAGAGTACTTAAATCTACATAGGCCATTGATCAAGTCCACCAAATACCAAGTAGTCCAAAACCATAACAAGGCTATTATAAAATAGTAGTCCAAAATTATGAAGCAAAAAGAGAAAATATTATATCATCATTGTTAAGATCATATTATTGTTAAGAGAATTGAAGAGTAGATTTATGAGTCATCTACAACAAAAATTAAGATCATATCACCATGTCAAAGTTCATGTGTGTTCATGTTCATGTTTTGGAGCTAACATTGTGATGTATGTTTCAAGCATTCAAGCATCAAATCAACCAATCAATCAAGCCAATTCATGCAAGATCCAAGACCTTAGAGTGATGTTTTTGACTTTAACCCTCAAAGGGAAACCATTAAAGTTTTGGTGGGTTGTAACAAGCAAGTATTCATTCATCAATTCCTTCATTCTATCATTATTTCATTATCAAGGTTTAATTACCAAACATGGGGTTTGATGAAGGCAAACCCCCATTCACCCAAAGACAAACATTTTTTTCTCTTTGTATGTTCAAGTTTATAGGTGAAGAAGGATTGAAAGTTGATCAAAAGAGCAATTTTGAAAAGTTTTAAAAGTTTTCACCATTGTTTTCAAGCTATGAAAACTCACCTACAGGTTTTATTTCTGACTTTTTGATAGTCAAACCTGGAGAAATCAGAAGCTTAGATATGGGATCAAAGGTCTGCAAAAAGTATTTTTGGACACTTGCACTAGGACCCATTTTCCCTAGGGTAAACCAGTCCTGATACAAACCCTGAAACTTGATTTTTGGCATAGGTGCACACCATTCTACCATTCTCAGATCTACCTATAAATTATCATTTTTGTTTCTGTTATCATAGTATTTTGTATTTCAAGTATTAGGTCCTATAGCTTATTTAGTTAATGTATTTTAAATCGTCTCCCAATATTGCAAATTAGACATTTTTGTCATGTAAGAAAGCAAAGTCCCAAGAGATCCAAAATAGGGTTGACTCACCTCAAGGTTGAAAGTCAATTTTTTCCTTTTGTGATCTCCTCTCTTTCTAATGAAATTAGGGAAAGTATGAGTGTGTTTGAACCTTTCGATCACATACCTTTTAATAATTCCATATTGAACAAAAACACATCTCCCCCTTTTTCTATGTTTCACTTTTATGCAATCCAAACCAAACTTTGATGAGTGGAAATATAATTATAATATGATGATGTTTGCATGGATGAATGTGTGAATGTTTATGAAACTTAGTGTGAATTTGTGTTTAATTCATGATTGTTAATGGTATGCATGCTTTAGATGAAACTAAATCCTTGTAGCCAGAAGTATTGCAGCCCACAACAATTGGAGAACTCATCCCACAACCAAAGGATTCTAGGCCGATTATAGGGGAGATTCCAAGGATGCTGGAAACATGATAGTTGCAGATATAATGAAAGCGATCATTAGAGTGGTCAATTGTGAGTCATCAGAGCATTAAATAAGATGATGGAGGGAAGAAGAAGTTTGCAGTAATCAAGAAATTGATGTGACTATTTGTACAAAGAATGTCTTTGTCATGTCGTTAAAGCATAGTTACAAACCTGTTTGTCTTCTATCTTTTTCAATTATATAGTTTTAGTTACAAAGACTTTGTCTCTCTCTATTTTAAAGGAGAGTGGACATCTTCATTTAATTTCAATTTTTAGTCCTTATGCAAATAAACCTCCTTCCAAACCTATATAGTTGGATCGGTGATTGAGGAGCAGATCTAGTTAGATGTGATATGTTTTGTTGGATATAGTTTTTGTTATACAAACAATATCTTTGTTTGTTTTTTGTTATTCACTCATGAATGAGAGATCTGTGAAGATTCTTGTTAGATTATAGAGTTTAGTTATATGCAATAAAGATGTTCTAGTTTACTATTATGATTAGTTGAATCAAGTAGCACATATTTGGTTTCTCCTGTGGGTACAACTGCTTGAGCAAGGGCCACTCAAGGTACTATTCACCCACCTTAATTTATGTTGTTAAATTAGATGTTTACATTATTGCATTCATTTCAATAGATTCTTCATTACATGCATGTGAATGATATTTAGTCTCATGATCTATGTTCTATAAATGCATCATTGAGTCATCCTTTGGAGTGAGTCAAGTAGTTAGAAGTAAGAATCAAAAGTGCTAACTTGAAATTATAGAGTTCAGGTTTAGCAGTTAACAATTACAATCTTAAGCCGAAGGTACCCACAACATCAATAGCAAATTAAGTTATTTCCCCTATTTTATAGTTTACGCTTTATTTCCTTTTCTAGCCTTTATTGTTTTCCTGCACATGTGCAAACCACCTATACTTGATGATTGTTAATGGTTTGTGGCTTGATTGACATTTCCAATGCTATTTTACATATAGTCAAGATCCATTCTCACTAGTTACTTGGACTCAATTGGTAAAATTCAAAGGTTTTCCATTGACATGTTTTCATTGTAATCTGAATGGCCATAAAATTTTGGTTGGCTTATCTAAAAATTCTCTTGGTGTTAGATCGATCAATTCTAAGAATGGGTGAGGAAATTAGGCTTCCCAAATAATAACTCTTTTTTACTGTAGGGATCGAGTAGCCCCCTATAAACTGTAGTGTGCTTGGTAAAAAAAAATCATGTGACTGGTGATGTTGGCACGACATGCTCTCTAGTACCACGAGGATGGGGGGAGACTAGACCTCGTGACCTCTTTCCTGCAAGAAGATGCTTTAGCTAATTGAGCCAAGGCCCCCACCCTTCCCAAATAATAATTGAACATGTCAAACAACCATAGGAATTTTTTTGAGAAGCATTTGAATGCGATAAGAGAGTGTGTAGTTTAGTCTTAAACCCTTATGACCTCTATTGAAAAATTAACATCTAGACCATCTACCCCACCTTAACATATAAAAAATAGTTTTTGATAGAAGTTATCTCTCTAAGGATGAGGAGAATTTTAACATTATATATATAAAATTATGATGATAATAATTAATTCATCTAGCCCCTCACTAATGAACATGAACCAAACATGATAAATTTCATCATAAAGGAATATGATCATTCCCCTTTCCCAACATCACCTCTATCTCCCAAACAATGAGAAAATTTACAAAATCATAATAGGGACATATAGGTAAGCAAAGGGGAAGGAAATTAAAAGTATAATAATTATGTTAGAAGGGAAAGATTTAGTGGATGAAGGCACTTAGTCATCTATGGATGACCTCCTCACCAAAAGTACGAAGAAGCAACCTACTAAAATATCTTGAGGATATATCTATTTTTTCTTATATTCTTATTGATTTGTTGATTCTTAGGTAGTTTCTTGTAGGAAAATATCTTAAAATATTTTATAGATTATATATATATATATATTCTTCCTCTTTGAAACAAAGTTGCAAGCATTCCCTATATTTTTATAAAGGGTGTGTCCCCTTACAAAGTTCTCAAATATTTATTGATTCTTTTATTAAGCGAAAGGACCCTAATGCCTCACTTTACTAGTAAATTTCTTCTAATTTCATTCAAATCTCATACTAATCATATTCAAATGAATATTAATCTTTATATCGACTATTTATTAGTCAATACATCATATTATTGTCTTCAGTATTTTAATATTATTTTAAAATTTTAATCAATATTCTATTTAATTACATAAATTACATGATATTAGAATACTTCCCATAGTCTATGTAATTATAATCATAATTATACTATTTATAAAAAATAATAATATAATGAGATTATTATTATAATCTAAATTAATCTCCTATAATACAAGCAATATCTTCTTCTCTCAACATTATAATTTAGTTATTCTCCTTTCTAATTCATGTAATAAATAAATATTTATTAGAAACTTATTTATATTTAATAATATAAAAATTTAATATGGCGATTCATCATTACATAATTAGAATACTAGAACAGTATAATATCTTATGAAATTATTATTATCATTATCAATACTATGATTTATTTCTATGAAAAATTAATCATCGTTCAAATTATCTAATACAATATTAATTTTATTATTTTTAAATACACGCTCTATATTAATTAAAATTAATATTAATACCATACTATCTAATATGTATTATAATAATATCAAAATTAAAATTTCAATTTCAATTTTTTTTATATAAAAAATGTTATGTTATTACTATCCATGTTTAGGATTTTCTATGGTCACATTCACTCTATGCTAGGTCTATTCCTAGCATGCTCTCCCTTTTCAAGGGAACTAATAGTAGGAAGGTCGGTTTCCTCCCTTCTCCATCCTTATGTGCCCTCCATTTTCATCTCCTCCTCATCTAAGGTCAATTAAACTATTCTTTACATGCTGAAAAGCTAGTTATAGCATGAAAAGCTAGTTACCACCAAAAACTAGTTCTTCTTTACTTGGTGTGGGTTTTCACCAACCCTCTACTATAGGCTCAAATGACTTCATCCCTCATCTAGGTTTCATGCCTACCATTCAAGTGCCTCTAGATAATGTGTTGCACTTTGTTTTTTACATTTTTTTTATTGTGTCCTAGTGGAAAGATTCGCAAGGATTTAGCCATGTCCATTTATATTGAAAAAATTGATCTCTATGACATGAGGCTCAAGAATTTATTCATACAAAATCATAATTTTTAAAAGAGGCTATCTATTTTCATATTCAAAACCAAAGATGACAAATACTTTATTTTCCAAGTGTCCCCTAGCTAATGGGTTCAAGTGCTCTATTTTTAAACTTTTAGACTACTTATTTTGATCCATAAGTGTACATACACGAGGAAGTTCTAGTCTAGGAAAGTATTCAATTCCTCCCTCTCCACTTTTGGGATAAATTTCCTCTTAAAATCATTGACAATAAAATAGGTAACTTTTTTGATTGGATTAATGTTGCTTGTATTCATGTTTGTTTTCATGTAAATATAAAAATGGGATCTATAAAGCCACTAAGATCAAAGTTATGGACTAATTCACATCTAGTTGTTATAGTATGAACATGTTCCTTTCAAATTTTTATCCTACCTTAAATATGACTAGTTCTTTAGAGCTTTCTTGCTTCATCAACAAACTCAAAATAAATACTAGATAGAAAACAACAAATTCTACCAAGCTTGAACCAAGAAAATAAATAAGAGATCAATGAATAGGAAACCTAGGCCCAATGTTCATAAATGACTTAAAATTTCAATATATATGATTCTTTATCTCTTAAGTTGTTATGAAACTTTTTTCCCAAAGACAAAATAAGTTATGATTTAAGCATTAAGAGGGGATAGAAAAATAAAGGATAATATGCTTCATTGGTTTAAATGAGGATTAATGAATTATATTTAAGAAAATTATTTTAAGAAAGAGAGAAATAATTATATTTATTATATTAATAATTAAAGGCAACCTTTGTGAAAGGGTGTGATGGTTTGGAAACCACCCCTTAAGACTTATATAAAGAATTTATATGATACTTGAAAGGGCATGGAGAACCTTTAAGGAAGAAGAAAGTGGTTTGGTGAGCTATGGGCATTGGAGAAGGGGACACATAGAGTGTTTCCAAGTCAGGGTACAAAGTACACTCGGGATTGTCTTGGCTAGAGTTGTTGTACATGTTGAGTAGTTATTATGAAGCATGTTGTATACATATTGAGAAATTACTCTAGAGCATGTTAAATACATTTTGAGTAATTACTCAGGAGCATGTTGTATACATCTTGAGTAATTACTTTGGAACATGGTGTGCACTTGTGTTAAGCATTTTAATGTTCAACCAACACTTATATAGAGCGCAATAGTGTGTTGTGTTATGAAAGGAACCGTTTCCTCTTAGACTACTCTATAGCAAGAGCCAATACCACGGATATCATTCTGGGGTGAGAATGACCTTTCCAAGACCTATGATTTGGATAAGTACTAAACTCTATTCCAAGATATTTTAATTATACATGAGATAGAGTTGATTTAATTGAATTCTTTAATGATGTTTTTTCTGAACTCTTTCAATCATATTTCTTTTGTTGAATACCAATTTATGTATTGTTGATGATGTTTTAATGTGCACGCTTAAGTTTTAAACTAGTTAACATTGATTAATTAGCATTTTTGTGCATTTGTATCTAATTTATAGAAAAAATTATAATCTTTAAACTTAATTAATAACATTAATAAGTCCGATTCCAAATATATATTAAATTTTTTTAATTTTATGCTCGGAAAAAAGTAGTATTTAACTTGGTATCGGAGCCTAATGAACAAACCTTCCATCTTTGAGCTTCTCTTTATATCTACTAGTATTTAAAACACTTCCTCTATACATCTAGCATTATATATTTGACCTAACCTTTGATCCATTAGAATTGATTCTATAAGATTTAACTTATAACCCTTGTCCATATGTTAATTTAATTTCTATGTTCATTGACATGATTATTGAAAAATCCTAAATCATATAAATGTTTTCATATCTATATTTAAAATTTTGTCTACAAATAATTACTTTAAGAACTTTTTATTTATACCTTCAAATCTCCTAATTCATGGTTATATTGAAAAAAAAACTACATTCAATATGTTCCATACTACAAAGTATTTTATAAACTTTCTAAATGCTAGATTCCCAAAGATCACATCCATCCACGAAATGGTACACCTCTATAATTTGAATAAGTCTAATTATTGAAATCCAATCGAGTCTTGCATTTCTACATGTTTGTTATTTTAATCAAAAAGATGAGTGATAATATGCCATGAAGATAATATTCCTCCCACTTTTACTTGTTCTCATCCACCTCATCTCCTAACACCAACTCTTACCTCATAACAATCATTTTTTAAATATTTCACGGTTTGATTAAGGCAGTTGGTCGGTGCTAAAACGGATGTCCTATTTCATTTGAGGGAACATTCAAACTATCTTGCACAGCCTGGTTTTGCGCAAGCTCTTTCACATCATTGATAAATATAATACGGATCTCCTTCGTTAAGTTAGGATCTCCTTTTTATGAAGAAGAAGAAGAGTATGAAATGAAGAGAATAAATGGTGCAGCTGCAATGCCAAAGTTGCTTTATCTATTTGTTTTTATTTTAGTTTTTTTAACAATGAGAGGACTTAGTATCTGAACTGTTCTAAAAGTTGTTATAGCATTTGTTGATTTAATGCTCAATATTTTTAATAATATTGGATCAATAGTTGTGACTGTAAAATTGTTAGTGTTGATGATAACTACCCATAATTGAATGAAATGTATTCCTTAGATCTAAAAAGCAACAAATCATGTGGTGCCACATCAGCACACCAATAAAACATGATTTGGAACAAATATCGGTCTCACTTTTTTTTTTGGGATTTTTTGGACACCTTGACAAAAAGCATGTTGATGTGGCATCATATTTGATGATGTGGCCTTGAAACCTTAATTATGAGCAGGAGACTTGTCAAGTAAGCTACTGTAAAAAATTGGGAGTGGTTTGAAATTTCCACATAAGATTTTGAGAGTGTAAAGTTAGGGTGATCAACTACCTAATCCTCTCCTCTACATTGATTTTGCAAATATACCCACATTTCATGATTGTAGAATGTCGTTGTAAGGCAACTCAATTCACTTTCACCAATTCCTAGACCATATCTTTGGTTTTAAGTGAATATATATTTGAATAGGCTTTTAGATTTATCCCAGGATGGAAAACACAAGTCCAAATGGCAAAAGAAATTACAACAGGAAAAGAGGCCAATTAAAAGGAATATTATCATCATAATCTCAATGGTCTTTGTTACCTAAAATTGGAGATCAAAGATAGCAAGGGATTTTAAGGTGATGCACACACTTCAACAAAAATGTTTTATTTTGCACACAATATTTCAAGGGTGAATATATCATTGTCTAAGTGGCCAGAGAAGCCTAAACTAAACTGGAATGAAATTTAATTGGATTTTTGGATCTATTTATGTTCTCTATACATGTTTATGTTGCTTTAACTTCTAAAAATACTATTGCAAACACCTAGAAAATGATCCATTATCCTGACATGACTATAAGGGGAAGATGACTCTTTCTACTTGTTGTTACAAGCAAACGAGAACAATGATTATTCTTGTGTTTAAAATGGCACAAAGAAATTGATATTGTTTTATAATTTTCGTGCTTAGCAATAACATATGATCAAAAGCTTGAAACAACCAATAAAATTGTAAGAGTCAAATTGTAGAAATACGCAGGTTGGATATGGTATGTGTTAGAGCCATTAGGGTAGGAGTCAAACTAAACATGGCTAATGTTGAGGAATTGAATTTTGTGAACAAAAGTAAATATGATCAGGGATAATACTTTGCCAATTCAAAATAGGTGTATAGAGAAAAGGTACAATGTGTTATGATCCTAATTTTTTAACATAAAGGCCCACACATTTTATTTCTACAATATTAAAAAGTCAATGATGTGTTTTGTTCCTATAATAAATAGTGGAACAATGCATTTCTTTTGATGTTTGATCGTGGTAGCTTGATTGATATTATAAATGTAAAAGAAAGGTGTATTTGGTAGCACATTTGATGTACTATGATATCAAAGGTAGCTTAGGTGGCATATGTATAGGAAAATAAAGAGAGGGGCTACATGTCTTTAAGAAGTAGGATTATTGAATCCTACATCTTTATTTAATAAAGAGTTTAAAAACCATTCAAAGCATTTTATATTGAGAAGAGTAAGTTATTAAAAATAAAAGAACAAAATTGTTAATTGTATGTAACTCCATTTATTACATTAAGCCCTTAACAAGTGATTTTTATGAACTAATTATTTGAAACATAATTTTCAAAAGTCCTAACAAGACAATAGTGCCTATGGGGCTTTCCATGTGAATCATAATATGAACACAGAGTTTGTCTAGAGTTTTTAGCCACAAAAGGATTCAATTAAGATGATGAAATTACTTATGTAAATATGGTGCAATTACTTGATAATAAAACATTAAATTTTTATATGGTCTTTGAGTGAGTTTATCATAGTCATGTATTGGCAAATACCTCCAAGTTCAAGGCTTAACCCATAGTAGAAAAAGGACACTTGGTGACACATTTGAGTGATTCTCAATAGTTAGAGAATTTATGCATATATCTTCTAATAGGTTTGCATATGGAATGGTAAATGGTTTAGTGCTACATGGTTACTAGGTTTGAGAGTATTTTTGGAGAACTTATGTTAAAGGAGCAATCTTTTTTGGCCTCATAATTATAACTAGGTTTCAACATTTTACTTGTATCATTTTTTTTGATAAAAGGGGTAAAAATTTATTCAATCAAAGAAGATCCAAGAATACAAGAATCAAGGCCAAAAACAAGAAAGGCCCAAAAGGCACCTAGCCAACACAAAACAACAAGTCCTCAAAACTAGGACAACAAGAACCTATTCAAGGACCATGAATATCCTCTTGAATCAACATCTTCAATTTCTAGGCACAATCACCAAGAAGGTGCTCCCAATCATCAACCTTTCAATCACCCATAAACTTAGGAGCCCATTTAGATAAAGAGTCAGCAACATTGTTCCTCTCCCTCGGGATATGAACAAAGGACATCACCTCTAGTGAAGTGTTTAATTAATGAATCTAACACATAACTAACATATATTGCCAATTCACCCCATCAAAACTTTGCTTATTCAACAAATTAATCACAACTTGATCTAATCCGATTCACAAATAATCTTGCACTAGCCAAGAGCACATTCCTTTTTCAAGGCAATAAGAATAGCAAGAGCCTCCATGAGATTATTAGTTTGGTGGCCTTGATATACAAAGAAGAAGAAGAGGACAACCCTAGAACTATCTCTCCCCACACCTCTCACACCAGCATAACCCAAATTAGAACCATCAATGTTAATTTTCAATATCCCATCAGGAGGTAGAGACCACCTGCCATCGTGTTGAATTTTCCTATTGGGGTTTCTCCTCCCATTTGAACAATTCCTTCTGGAGCACAATCCATTCAGACCCAAGCCCTGCAACACCATAGCCTCCCCAACATCCAGAGGAGCCCCAACCCCACATTTAGCTGAAATAGTCTTAGAAGCATACCCAAAACCCGTTACCAAACTTGTAACTCCGTCAAAATTTTATCCTAAAAAATCCTACAATTCTTCTCTAGCCAAATCTACTAGAGGATGCAAGAAGGCCCAAAAATCCATGCCACCTAGAGAGGGAAAGAGTGAGCGAGGGGCCTTCCCAAGGTTCTCCAAAAATCAGTGAGGGATAGAGAATGCACATGCAAGAATGTCTCCACACCACCCACCAAAAATTCCAAATAGATCTGGAAAAGGCACATTGAAAGAACAAATGTGAATAGGACTCTTTGCTACCACCACAGAGATAGCAGATTGAGGGACCCTGAAAGCATCGCTTCAGAAGAATATCCCAAGTAAGACATTTGTTACGAGAAATTAACCACAGGAAAAATTACACTTAAGCCAAGTGAACTTATTCCAAACATGTTTCCACCAAGGGACTTCATCCTCCCCATATTTCCTTCTATCCAACTCCTAATAATCAACTGCCAGCGAGTAAACCCCTTTTGGATCAGGAGCCCAAGCTACAATATCCCTCCTCTATAAGGAGCTGAAGCCCTACCAACACAAATCTGAGACAACTCTACATGATCCATTTTTGAGCCCCTTGGAGGCCACAAGTGGGGCTCTTTCCACTCAAGAGCTTCCACCTAACCCAAATGCTTCACAACCTTGAAATCACTCATCTTCACCTATCCAACCTCCTAAAGCTACAAGCCAAGATTTTGGAGATGAGGAAAGGTGGTCATGATAGGGTGATGACCATCCCAAGAGTCAAGCTAAAAAAGAGCATCATCTCCCTTGTGACAAATCTAGAAAAAACCCTACTTGATTAAGCTAGCACCTCTTTTAAGCATGTCTTGTATCATAGACCCCTTACCATCTAGGGAGTATCTAGGAACATCTTCACCAGCAACCCCCCTCAAATATTTGGCACTAGGGATTATGGCCCATTGTTGATCTTGATTAGTACACCATCTCCAACAAAGTTTGGTATCTAGAGCCTGACCAATTAAAGCAGCCTGACGAAGACCCAGACTGCCTTGCTGAAAAGGCCTACAAATGGAATCCCACTTAACCAAACTCCATTTCTTGGAATCCAAACTGCTTGCCCATAATAATTGCTTAGAGGGAGAATCAAGCTCTCTAATAAAACCTACAATTGCAATTTGAACCATACACCTGAAGAGAGGAAGTGCTTGAACCACAACTTTTAGAAGTATAATCCTCCCAATAAAAGACAACAACCTACAAGTCCAATGATTGACATAGCCCTTGAACTTATCCAAAACACTTTTCCAAGTTTTTCTTAGCAAAGGGGCCACAAAGAGGGGAACTCCTAAATACACAAACGGGAGAGAACCTATTTGAAATATCAAAATATGAGCAATCCTAGATTGAATGAGAGGAGTGTTGAAGAAGAAAATAGAGGACTTCCATTCATTAATCCATTGACCAAAAGCTGTAAGATAAATATCAAGAACCTGTCTGAAGTTGTTTGCTTCCCTAATTCTGACAACACCCAAGAGCATAGTATCATCCACAAACTATAAGTGAGACTAAGGAGAAAATCCTACACCATAATGCCATCCTTGAATAAGCCCTTAACTCAAATGGGATTTAATAATTCTTCCCAAACCTTCAACCATAATAATGAAAAGATAAGGCGATAGGGGGTCTCATTCACGAAGAACCCTAGATGCACCCAACAAAGAATTAGGCACCCCATTAATCAACACAAAGTAAGACACCAACATGACACAACTCATCACCCAATTAATCCATCCATTTAGATAAATCCTTTAGTGCATCTGCTTCCTCTATGAGGGACTCCTGGGTAATCCCATAACCTTTAATCTACCTAGAGATGTAATCTAGACAATTCTCCACTGTTGATTTTTCCTTAAATACATTCCCAAAAAATTCTCTATTCCACTTCTTTAACTAAAATTTTACAAATTGAAGCCTCTTGACGAAGGAAAACATTGTTGTCCCATATAGAGGCAAACCTCTGAACCACCAATCTTTCATAAGGTCCTATAGAGAAGGCTCACACAACCACATGAGCTAGAATTTGAATGAGGGATTCTTAGTACTAACCCTCTCATGTGCCAAGATTTTTATAATCCAGTGATCTGAGCCACTAATTTCCTAAGCAAAACCTCAAAACCAAGAACCTGTACAACCTCTCAAAGATAGAATCCACACCACACCTCCTATTACTCCAAGTGAAAAATCCATTGAGAGGCTTTATATCAATCAAATTTAGTAGGGTTATATTATCTCTAAACATAATTGAAGATGGCTCCAAATGATCCAAACCACCACTCTTTTCATCAAGACTAAGAATAGAATTAAAGTCCCTAGCCACATCCTAGGGAAACAAAGCATCTAAAGATCTCACATACCTTATATGGTCCCATAGGAAAAGCTTGTGAGCCAAATCAGTTGGAGTGTAGGCATTAGAGAGAAACAAGATTTCTCCAAATTTAAAACTTGAATCAACAATGGACAAGGAATTCCTACCCGCAAATCACCACAAGGGGGAGATATTTCTCTTGTCCCAAAGACATGCAATCCCACCAACACTTCCCAACATCGCGATGCACTGACATTAGCCATGCCACCAATGCTTGGAGGAAAGCTTGACCATTCCCTCCACATACAACTTAGTTTCCTAAATAAACATAACATCAGGGGAATGATCCTTGATCATTTCCTGGACAACCTTTTGTCAAGGGGTGTTGTTCAACCCCCTCACATTCCAAGAGAGAACAATAATTTTTGGGGTTTAGAAAAATGGGAGTCAAGAGGTTTAACTAGACTTGATTGCACCAAATTCTCATCCATTAACTTGATCTTATCCTAGTCTTTCTTCCTCCCAACCTTGGAGGGTTTCTTAGAGTTCCTCTTCTTGAAGTTCTTTTGGTGCAACCCCAAAGAAGAAGAATTCAAGTTGCCCTTACCAGGGTCTTGAGCCTCTACCATTGGTTGTGAATCTAGCCAATCCATGGTTGGACCAACATCCACCTCAATCTCCATCGAAATAACTAATAAAATAGAAGACTCTAGATTATAACCAAAAACCATCAATGACTTAGTACTTGTTTCCACCGAGATATTACCTCTCCCATCCTTTTTGGAAGCCAATTTCTCCACCTCCAATGAAGTATCAATAATTATACCCTTACCAAGACCATCCATTTGTTGATCTAGATCTTCAAGGGCCTCAAACCTATTAAAACTTGCATCATATTACCTCTCCTTAAGGGTTTTTTTCCCCTTCCCTTATTGTGAGACTTCATTGGAACAAAACCCTCTTTATCTATTTCCCCTTCAGGTATAGAGGTTTTTTCATTATCTCTCGATGGTGCAGAGCGCGGGGGCATCCTAGCTGAAGCTCCACCAATGGAAGTACCAAAGACATTAAATTTAAGATATTTTCACTACAGGTGACCATGTTCATGATAGATTCAACATCGAAAGGGAAGAGTCTTGTAGTCCAATTGTTGAATCCATGAGGTGGACCCAACTTGAAGTTCCAATGAATTTGGCAACGGGTTATTTAAATCAATCTCCACACAAATACATGCCAAAGAGAGAACCTTCTCTAATTTTTGTTATGACAGCCCCACTAGCTTACCCAACAAAAGTGCAATCATGTGTGAAATGTCATTCCTTGAGAACTCAACCTGGAGCTAGGGAAGACACACCCAGATTGGAACCCTCAATGGAAGCTCTTCAGTGACATTAAATCCAGTGTGCCAAGGTTTGATAAAAGCCCCACTTGATTGTAAAAGTAGGTACCTCCCTCAAATTCTATATTCGAGTCTACTAGGCATGAAAATACCTCCATAAAATAGCCATTCATTGCTTGCATCACCTCTATGTCTCCCTCTGGGTTCCAAGTTCGATGAGCGCAAGATTCAAGAAATGGGAGAGAGACCCTGATTCCCATGAACTTATAGATTAAATCATGATTCCTTCAATATTCAACATATTTAGAAATAGTCTAGTTGAATAACCAAAACCAGACGAGTCTCACTCCTAACCAAACAACCATTCACCTTTGGAACTTGAGAGATACCACCCTGTGAAAATCCTACACCATTTGAAGCATTATTCACAAAATTTGCAGTTGTAGCATGATTAGCCAGGGAAAAGTAAGCCCCATTACCACACCTGAGAATGACATAATGTCAGAACCCTTAGGAGCAACATCCATCTCCATGCATAGCCCCGAGCTTGTATTTGAGACCAAACAAGCACATCACAAAAAGAAGAGAAAAGGAACAACAAAAACACAACAATAAAAAACCCCAACCCCTAGATAGTAGAAAAAACTCACCGCTTCAGTGCTAAAACCACCAAACTCCTTAACACCCCACATAAAACACATGCAAGGAGGGCACGCCTGCAAGTAGGCTGCAACCTACTATAGGGCGCGAGCACTCCTGCATAGCGCCTTCACTCTTCACACAACCATCCTCCCTTCAATTTTTATATTATCAACTCCTATTTGTACCAAATATGAATATTTATTTTGATTTTGATTTACTTTTATGTCTATTTAAAAAAATTAAGATCTAGATTTTTTTAAACATAAGTTACATTATGGGCCCATAACCCATAGGTCCTTCGATTCACATCTTAAACTTAGAAAACTGACACTATGTTTAGAATGAGTTGGTGGAATAACATAACGTTATTATAGGATATGAAACCAAATAGGTTCTCTTAGGCTTACACATGGAGGCATGCCAAATTTTACAAGGAGAGAGACTATCTATTCCAACCTTTTCTATGATATGCAAGTAGATTATACAATGTTTAAATCTTTCATATATTTCTTTTATAAATAATTTTAGTGAATTTTCCTATGTTGTCAAACTTATAAGAATACAATAGGGTTATTTAAGATTCATATCAATAATTTTTAGAACTTTGGATCAAACCAAATTTAGACAAAAATCATACTTGAATTACACATCCTAGATACATGTATATACAAATTATAGCCTTGAGAAGTCCAACAAATGTCACATAGTTGGTATTGGTTGTTTCTCATTTTTTAATTAATTAGCTTTAATATGAATCTTTGAAAAAGTGATATATGTTGAAATATGTTATTACTAGATTAGGTGTTACAAGCACTCTTTAATATTGATAGAAATACGATAATTTATATTATTGGATTCTAAATTTTCTCCAAAGTTTTGTTTGGGTTACCTTGTGAAATGATATTTTAAGGTCAATTATGTATGAGCTCCATTTAATTGTATTTGATATAGGAAAAAAATTATTGGACCTAGTATTTTTATGAAGTACTTTGTGGGTAATCATAACCTATTGTTGTTTTCTTTTACTTAAGGTGCTTAATGGATTTTTTTTAGTACCATATTTATTTATTAGACTTTGTTATTGGACTTGATCAACACAATAACCTTGTACATTTTCTTTATTGTATAGGACTAAGATTCTTTGATACTCATGTAGTTCAGAATACATGAATATCATCTTGGGATATATTTTGAGTTTCACGAATAGGTGAATTTATATCATGTGTTATGCATGTCATCCTATTTATTAATATGATATACTTAATAAATTTATTGAAATAGAATAGAACATTTTATTTTACAATAAGAGTTTACATGAATGAGAAAATTGTAGAAGTTACATATATAAACTTGTATTAGCTCCTTGTAATGCTTCATGTAAAATTTTATCTATATTTTTAACCATGTTATTTATCAGCAAAGTATTTCTATTTGATCTAATTTTCAATTAAAAGAATTGATAAGATATATAAATTGTGAAATAAAATTATAGGTGAAATTAAAGTGAAATATATTTATTATGATATTGTAGTGCTACATCCACACTTATTTAGCTACTTATTTTTGGTGATTTATGAGGTAGATTCAAATTAATCTACCGAGGACAACTAAATTACAGGGGGAGAAATTCTATGAAGCTTTTTCCCCAAAGACAAAAGAAAGTTATGAAAGCATTAAAAGGGTATAGAAAAATAAAGGATAATATGCTCCTTTGGTTTAAATTAAAATTAATGAAGAATATTTAAGAAAAATATTTTAAGAGGAATAATTATATTTATTATTGTAATGCCTCACCACAAAACCCTAGAGGACAACAACATCGACAAAACAACTCAAACTGACCACACAATAGGGAACAGTAAACATACACTCATCCTCGTCAAGGATGATGGCTCAACATAGGGGAACCCGATGCTATCTCCAAATCAACTATCTCCATTGGGTATAAGGCACACTCAAACCTGGCAATTCAGGTGGAGTCGATGCTTGGTACCTGCAACCTACAAAAAACCACACAGTTCAACATGTACATAGACAAACAGTCAAACACATTGTGAAGGGAAAATTGCAGTGTCGCAGGGCACTCGCAAACGAGAGGTGTGACACTGTTCCCCTTTCACTAGAATATGTCAATGCACGATGATCAGATACCAAATCATGATAAGAACATACATCCAATAAACACATAATACTCATACAATAATAACCCACATAATCAATTAAAATGATCTACTAAGCATGGTATAAGTATAAACATCAATGATAAAAGTGTCATCAAGTATCATCATAATTGTGCATCAAAGTATCATAATATCCAAGTACAACCAAGTCACTGAGAGAAACAAAAGCAAACTGAGGGGCACTACAATTATAATTATTAAAGGCAACCTTTGTGAAAGGGTGTGATGGTTTGGAAACCATCCCTTAAGGCTTCTATAAAGCATTTATGTGAGACTTGAGAAAGGGCATGGAGAACCTTCAAGGAAGAAGAAAGTGGTTTGGTGAGCTATTGGCATTGGAGAAGGGGGCACATAGAGTGTGTCCAACTCGGGGTATAGAGTATACCCGAGATTGTCTTGGATAGGGCTATTGTACATGTTGAGTAGTCATTATGAAGCATATTGTATACATGGTGAGTAATTACTCTGGAGCATGTTGTATACATGTTGAGTAATTACTTTGGAGCATGGTGTGCTCTTGTGTTTAGCATTATTCTGTTGAACCAACACTTGTGTAGAGCGTAATATTGTGTTGTATTATGAAAGGAACTATTTCCTCCTAGATTGTGCCATAGGAAGATCCAATACCATTGATATCATCCTAGGGCAAGAATGACCTTTCCAAGACCTATGATTCAGATAAGTACTAAACTCTATTCCAAGATACTTTAATTATAAATGAAATAGAGTTGATTTAATTGAATTCTTTAATGATGTTATTTCTTCTCTTTCAATCATATTTATATTGTTGAATGCCAATTTATGTATTGGATGATGTTTTAATGTGCTTAAGTTTTAAACTAGTTAACATTGATTAATTAGCATTTTATGCATTTGTATCTAATTTATAGAACTAATTTATAATATTTAAACTTAATTAATAACACTAATAAATCCACTGCCATATATTTATTAAATTATCCAATTTTACACTCAAATAAAGGTAGTATTATGTAAGTAAGAAAAATATAATCCATTTACATCTAAGAATGAAGAAGAAAACATTAACCAAGCCTCTTCAAAAGATGATTTAGCTATATAATCCCCTGAGGATGGAATCAAGAAGAACCAAGTGATTACATGTTCAAATATAATCAAATTATAATATAGTTGAGGATATTATTATCCTAAGTGAAGGCATTAATCATATTTTAATAAGATCTTCTTCTAAACTTTGGAGTAGAATCAATTATGAAAATATAATTGAAAAAGAAAAAAAGAATGTGGTTATGAGACTAAGTCTACTTTGAGGGTTTCTCCATGGGAAGAAACTAGTTAGAATGATCCTTATTCCTTGGAATTATAGGGGTTTAGGTGGTATCCTCAAGAAAAAATACCTTAAGGGTCTCATAAACCAACACTCGCCTTGTTTAATTGGAATTCAAGAAACTAAGATGGAATAAAAAGGTGCCATTAATTTGTGGAGAAATATTTAGAATATTATAAATTGAAGCTATTAATGCAAGGGGGTCCCAAGTGGGCTTCTTATTTCTTGGGACACTTCCAACCTCTCAAAGATAGAAGAATTTCATAGTGATCATGGGCTTTCATTTACAATTGAGGCTAATTGATTCACTTTCACTTGTATTAATGTGTATGCCCCTAACTCTTGAAAGAAAAAGAAACATTGTTGGATTGCTCTTATTTACTTAATTGAATCAATTACTCCCAAAAAAATAATTTTGTTTAGTTATATAAACATCATTATCTTTCCTTTTGAGAAATTAAGTGGCTCATCAATTATAGATCCATACAGGGACTATGTAGAAGACATTATATCTTTGGTTGGTCCACAAAAATTATACCATCCTAAGGTTTATATACTTGGAATATTATTAGATTTAGTAACTATTATATCACTAAAATATTGGATATATTTTTTATTCACGAGGATCTTATACATTTTCCTTTAATGATCAACATAATCATTTAAAATTTTATTTTAGAACATAAATCCATCCTTCTAGATAGTAGAAGTAATAATTTTTTTGGGTTTGTCCCATTTAAATACAATCTAAACTAGGTACATATTAAGAGGATTTATAGAGGAATTTGAATGCAATTGGAACTCTTAGTGATAATTAAGGAATTCCCAAGATAGATGGATGGAAAAAATATCTAGGTCAAAATTTAATTTGAGAAGATGAATCAAAATTCATACTAGTTATAACACTTTGAAGTAAACCCTTCTTAGATTGGGTAAATTAGAGGAAATCTTAGTGTTATAACCCAATCACACCCTCAAACATAAAATATATTATTTTTGTAGTGCCCTCCATTCTCACCATGGATGTGTAGGTAGTTTGGCCTTGGAACTTGGAGTTGAAGGTAAAATAACATGGATATTAAAGATGGGACATGAGCTACTGTTAGTGCTTTAGTGACTATGATGTATATTGTCATGTTATTATTATTATGCAAAGACTTATTTGGTGATGCAGTAGTATGTTGTTAGGATAGCTGGAAAGGGAAGCATTGTACCATTAGACGTATGGGGGATATACGAGAATGAGTTACGATTGCTAGAGTTCCTTCCCTAGTGCTTCAACTATTATGAATATGTGCTCTAACTTGTATGCTTGAGTGAACAAGTACTAGGCTACATCTCCACCTAAATTACCAGGTTTGAGCATGCCTTGAAACCCAATGGATCAGTTGATCGAAGATAGCACTCGGTCCCCTACCCTAGCCTTCATCCTCGAAGAGGATGAGTATCCGGTTGATACCTTATTAGTATTGTCAGTGGTCAGTTGGTGTTGGTTGAGGTCTTGATTTTTGAACCTGGATAGGGTTTAGGTATTTGATTGGCTTTTGGCTTAATTTAATTTGAAATTGTTTGATAAATGCCTTGGGTTATTTTAAGCATTAAAATAAACTGTTAAATAATTTGAGGCACATTGATATATATATAATAGTTAATAATAAAATAATAGGATAAATAAATAAAAATGTAATAGTATATAATTAATTATAATCTGTCGGTAAATGGTTTTATTGTTTGTGGAAATTGGGTTTACCCAAATTATAATTTATAAATAAAATGTTTTTAATCAACTCAAAATTTAACTATTGTGTGTCAGCAAGGTAATTTAATAAATTAAAAAAAAATAGAATTATAATTGGATATAAAGTTGGTTGGGAAATTCCCATACAACTGTTATGGTCTTTTGGATAATATTTGGGGGTTTTAGAGATTTTTGGGATTCTATTCTTCAGGAGGGAGAAAATTTGGTTGTTAAAATTTTCATTCATTGTTGATCATGTTGGAGAACTAGAGTTTTTTGGAAATTTGGATTGGGAAATCAAAGAAGATGAAATCCTTGGAGCTTGACATCAATCTGTTCCACCAGGCGTTGGATCCAGGTTGGATTGATATTTTGTTTTGTTTTATTTTCGAATGCATGATCAATCTGATTGTTTTCTCTCTCTCCTTCTGAAAGTAAATGTTCGGTGAATGGAATTGTTGCTATCTTATTTTGATTTATTCATTTGTGGTCATTATTCTTACTTTCTTAATATTCGACGATTCACATTCTTGATTGAATAAAATACATTAGGGGTTCTATATGCTATATCCTGTTGAATGTTACTGGTAAATGGTTATTACAATCTATCATACGTGGATTTTATGTTTGAAATTAGAAATACATTCGCAAACTTCCTTAGGTAAAAAGAGGGATTTTCCCCAATGATTAGTTCAATTTCCCTTTTTTTGATCCTCTGCAAAGGATAGGAGGTTGTTGTGATTGAGATGCAATCATTTAGAGAAGACAAAACTACAGTCCCAACCCTATCTTTCCTTAAAATTCCTATTGAATTATGTTTTGAATCTCCTTCTAAGAAAAGAATCTGAAGAAAGCTGATCACTTGAGACACCAATGATTAGGTCCCTATTACAGATGGATCAATTTTTATTATTATGTAGTTAAGTTAATAAGTATATCTTGCAATCATTGCATTCCAATATGACACATATTTATCCCAGTGAATCGCATTTTGCTTGAAGGTTTTAAAGCCTTTTAATAATTTGAGGGAGAACTCTTAAGATATCCCAACTTTAATCAAACCTATCCCAGCTCAAGTATGGCAACAAAAACTCATGTGGCCATAGCTTTCCTTGACTGATGCCATGCAGTAGCGGCCAACGACGTCATAATCACCTTCACTATGATAAGATCGTACAAGGTTATAAGATGAATGATATTTCATGAGAGGGTGGCCGATTGAAACAAGAGCTATCGCAGCCAATTGTTCCTCAATAAAATTCCTCTTGTGAAGAAAACATGTTGCTAAATGATTCAATGCCATTGCACAACACATGTATAATTCAAAGGCTGTGCACACCTCCTCATGTGCCCTAACCCGTTCCGTCAATTATGCGTTTAATATTTGATATAGTTTACTATGACGTCTTTTCGATAATGTATTTAATTTCTTAGATTTTCTTAGAGCCTCAAACAACAATTTTACTAACTAAGTGAGTATTTCTCTAAACAAGATAATGAAATCTCAATTATGACCGCCTAAGTTCATGTGTGTTCATTGTAGCCATAGCCATTATATTGTGTCTTCAACCATAGCTAATACCTTTGTTTCATGCGAACCTCTTGTAATGGTATCTTACACATATCTAGTTTAATATTCTCTCATTAGTGCAATGTTTCGTTTAAATTCTTGCTTTATGGTAAAATGAAGATTTATATATATATATATATATATATATATATATTATACACCAATGTTTAAATATAAGGATGATTATACTTATATGTAAATTATATAGATATTTACTTATTTATTTCGATTTGTAAATATTGCTTAAATATAAATATACAAACATAAACATGTAATACTAGCGTTCTTGCCTTAGTGAAGAATATATTTAATGTTGATATTTAAGTATTCAATTTAGACAATAAAGTTCTAATTATTAAATTTGTATTAATTATTGTCATTTCTCATTAGCTTTACCATTATATCTTAATGTAAAAGAGTAAGTAGTTCAACTTTGAGAATTTTTATTACTTGAAACTACTTATTTTGTATTATTAAATTAGCCAAATTTTGGAAGAACATTTAAGGATTTTAATTGGATAAGTATTATCAGAATGAATATTTAAATGTGTATAAAATTAAGTGAATTGATTTATTCAGATATAAGTAATTGAAGGATTGGTAGATTAGTTAAACGACTCAAATTCAATGTTTAAGGAATTGGATTCCTCTTTGTTAACTAGTTAGTAAATGGATGTTAGTTGTTTCTTTCATATAATTGTTTTATAGAATTGCAATGTGAAATAATTAATTAGAACTATGTTATTATAGTATTATATTAAAGTTGAAATATTAGGGTTCATGGTAACTAGTCCAATGAAGATGGTAGTTAATTAATGTTATAGTTATGTTTGTATAGGATTATTTGTAGCAAATAATCTATTAATCAAACTAAGTGGTTAAGTTAAAATGAGCGATAAGAAAATTGTTATAGTGCCTTATTTAAGATAATATATTTGTGGCCAGGATTAATTGTTGTATTAAACAATGCACCTTGTTGGATTAAGAGTTGTGTAATTGTTAAAGATGTATGTCCTCTGTGTTTAATATATGCAAATTTCTATGTCATTGGAAAGTATGTTTAGTATGTTGGGTTTCAGAGGCCTAGGAGGGTGTATATATTGTATGAATGGTCCTTAGGTTTGATTGACCTTGGAAGTGGTGTGACTGTGTTGTGGTTCATGTGTGTAGTGTGAAATGTATACCCTAAGGGTGTTGCCCTCCTATCTTTGTATGGATTCATGTGATTGTGATAAGTGTGCAAGATGGTCAATACCTTGCTTGATGTGTAGGGTTACTAGTTGCAAGTAGGGGGAGTTTGTATGGGGGCTAGGGATTGAGAGAGGCTACCAGGATAACCCAAGATAGGGGTCGGGACCTAGGAAGATCTACCATGATAACCCATATCAAGATATGTGATGACACTCCTCCCTATTGCAATCTAACATTCGCTAGTTGTATTTCCTCTTTATGTTGTGTTAGTGCCTTTGGAAGTGAAGTTAGTGTTGTAAGTGATGTTGATGTTGTTAGCAACATTGTGTTGGAGTCATGTTTAGCCCTTGTTTATGTTAGCTTGATGCTTTCTTGACTGTTTGTTGGATGTGGGACCTTGTGTTATCTCTTAGCACGGGGGGTGGACCTCAGGGTTCTACATGGTCGGGAGGTTGGTGCTTTTTCTCTATTGGGTATTCTTGCTACTTGTCCATGTGCATGGAGATTACAGTCCATTGCAATGTGGACTTCAATTTCTATTCCAGTTTGAGAAGGAAACCTTTCATGTATTTTCATATTGGATTGTATATCAGATTGTATCTCTTAATGTAATATGAAGTAATCTTCCTACATGTACTTGAGGAAGCAATGCTGTAAATATGGTAATGATGTAACAATTATTGATATCTTCTTGTAAAAAAAAAATATTGTAAAGAAATGCATCTTTCTCATGTATTTAGTTAGGTAATGATCTTTAATGTTTTATTATTAGTTGTTTCATTGTGTAAGTAGGTCATGTAGAATCATTCAATGTGGTGCTTTAAAATGAACCTTGAATGTTAGATCAACCATGTAACTTTTGTTCTTGTAATCTTGATTTGTGAGTAGCATAGTTGGGGAACCTTAGAGGACCTAGGTTTAGATTTTTATGTTATGTTATGTTATACATCCTATCATTAATTGCTTTTGTTAAAAAAAAAATTGTTTCGTTATTTTGATCTAGTGTAGTGTTGTCCTTTGGGATTCCTTTGTGGGGCTGTTACTTTCTCTCCTAGATGCAAGAGGTAAAACCAACAAGATGAACACTTTTGGTGACTCAAATCTTGCATGACTTGGTTGCATGAAGGAAAATCTAATACTAAGTGTTTCCATCTTAAAGCTCACCAATGGTATCAAAATATAACTATTAGGAAAAAATAATTATAATAGATATATTATATATAATGTACTTTAAATTAAGGATGCTATTTATGGTCATTTTGGGAATATTTATCAAAATATGGTTGATAACCTCATATATGATGATTTTGTTTGAAAATATTAGTAATGTTTTTTATGAAGAATTCAAAATAACCCTTGTCCAAGTCACCCTTTATGAGCTCAAGGAAGTTATCTATAGATCTATGAAAGATAGCGCTTGGTCCAAATGGGTTCTCCAATTATTTTTATAACCAATTTTTTGATGTTATTACCATTGATCTCCTTCATATTCTTGAGGATGTCCATAAAATTTGTAAGTTGATTAGTTCTATTAACTCCAATTTTATAGCTTTGATTCCTAAAGAAAATAATGTTTCCTCATTTGATATGTTTAGGTCTATTTCTTTGTTTGATTCATCTTGCAAATTAAGTGACCAAAAGTACAGTTAATAGAGTAAAAAAGCATCTTGGCTATATTATTTTTATGAACAAGGAAGCTTCATTATTAGCTAGAAGTTTTATGATATTGTTGTGATTATCCATGAATTTTTTTACTTTAATAGTAAGGAATCTAAGAAAAATATATATTTTTAAAATGAATAATGGCAAATAATTTTGATAGAGTCAATCTAGATTTTTTGGCATGGATTCTTCAAGCTGTTAGTTTTCCCCTTTTAAACTTATTTATTGGTTGTATCTCAACTTCTTCAGTTTACCCTACTATTAATGCATCTATACTTGATTATTCAAGGCCTTTAGAGGCCTTCACTAAGAATTCCATTCTTCCCCTTACCTTTATATTACTATTTCTAAAGCTTTGGGTAGGTCTCTCTCTACTAAAAATAGGGTGAATGAAATTTCTAGAATAAAAAAATGTTAATGGAATCAAAGCAATCACCTACACTCAATTTTCCAATGAAACCATTTTAATGGGGGAAGTCATTAAATAAAATTTTAAAATGATTAAAAGTTATTTTGAATCCTTTCTCTCTACCTTGGGTGCTAATGTCAACATCAACAAATGTAGATTTTAAAGTATCAACTCCTCTCTAACTATAATCTAGAAGTTTCAATCAAATCATTAAGTTTGTTTCTAGTGGGCATGGTCCTCTTAATTATCTTAGAGTTCCTATGGTCTCCGAGATTAACAATGTCAAATATTGGTCCCTTCTTTTGAAAAAATGATGAAAGGATTCTCACCTTTAGTAATGGGTGGTTAAGTCTTGTCGATTGATTATGTTGAAATAACAAGGTAAATGACATACTAGAATATTTACTATAGACATTTAATCTAATTATGATGTGGTTAAGTTAATAAACTATCTCAATAAAATAATGATGAAGCAAGTATAATTATCAAACTCATAAAACTAAAAACCATATAGGCATCTAATATACACAAAGAAACCCTTACAAGGAAAAATCTACCCTAAAGAGACCTAAAATTATATTATTTTAGAATTTAATGTAGCAAAATAATACATTTCACTTATCTCTTTGACTATAGTTTTAAGACCAAAATAGCACCTATAAAAGAACCGTAAAATACAATATTCTATTCCTCCGATATCTAGAATAGTTGGAATAATAAGCCATCACATGGTATCCAAAACTATAAGCCATGGAAAAATTTCAATGCCCATATGGTCTTGCACCTCTTATATATATTACACATATTATACCCCTCTTACACATCATTAGTTTTATTGATTATCTCATAGCAGTAGAATTGACCTAGATTCCATCATAGGTGCTTCATGAGGGCATTGAATATTTGCATCATATCCACCAAATCAAGAAGATGCTTTATAACTCTCAATTTTTACCTTTTCAATTTAATCTACCTATCAATGGTTTCTAACATAATTAATAATAAATAAATAATGTCCCCACCACACATGAACATCTCATTTTTCCCACACCATGTATGAAAATCAAAAAATATTATTGTCTATATAATTAAACATAATTAATCAATATTTAGGATTGAAAGGTGAACGACACCCCTTATCCTAAAATTCTCACTTGAAATTTATATTTCAAGTAATAAATGGAAACTAAAAATAAATTGAGTGCTAGAATAGTCAAGCCCCATGGTGATGTAGGAGCATCCAATAGTGTAGGGAAATCTTGCATCACCCAAAAAAATTGTTTTATTTATTTTCTTCAGTTTTTTTGAGTCCCATGATGGCACTTAGGGGGTATAAGACTGTTAGGCATCAAAAATAGAGAAAAAATAGGCACTTACTATTTTTAGTAAGTCGGCCTAAACGGGCTCATATGGAAGTGAAAGATTACCCCAAGGATCAAACTGAAAAATATTTCTAGTCGTGAAAGAATCACCTCAATTCCCTGCACGGTTTGGGAGAAATTCAAGTTTTTGTCTTGAGAAATTTCTCCAATGCAACTTCAATTTCAGATATAAAACTTTAGAGGCCCTAAAATAGCTCAAAAAGTGGCTGAACTGACCTACGACAAGTTTAGGCGTTGTAAAGCTCATCAAGAGCTTTTCAAAAATATGTAATAATAGTGAATCAGACACCTGGATCAAAATTTATGGCCCTGCGAAGTTGGTCCTCCAAAAAGTGAATTTCATAAAAAATTCTTCCTTGGTAAGAAATCAAACGGTGGGACTTTTGGTGCCAAATCAAAAAGGGGAAATTTGAACTTTCTAGAACATTCTAGGGCGGTTATTGGGGAAAATAAAAAGGGTTAAGTGGGGGTTGTAGAAGGTGGCCCTGATAGTGTAGATTGTGGCTCCAAATAGTAGATTTTGTTTTTAGAGTTGAATTTTTTTGTAATAAATCAAGCCCATGAGGCTGTAGCATGTAAGCTTTGAATTTGTAATTTCATTTTCTGAAAATAATTGAAAGTGAGTTATTTTTTTGTCCCACATCTTCTGTGTTGGTATATGTTGTGATTTCTATGGGTTTTGGGCAGTGTGGCCTTCATAAAGTGATATCAAAGTAGGAGTTCCTGAGCCTGTAACAAAGCGCCAAACGTGAGGCAGTTGTAGTAGGACCTGTGAGTGTGGGTTGATTTCAAGATGCCTCCAAGACTTTCCCAGTATGGTAGAGGTAGAGGCCGAGGTGGTGGAGGAAGAGATCCACCTAGAGATCAAATCAGAGTCCTTAGAGGGCAATTAGAAACCTTGCAACAAGAGGTTCAAAGAAGAGATGTGCAATGAGACAGAGATGATAGTGAAGATGAAATGGAAGAGGAAGAGCAGGATCCAATGGATCCTGGAGAAATAAGATTGCTACGAGCGATCTTAGGCATTGGGAAGAGACCTAAAATGGAGGTTTCAACTTTTAGTGGAAATTTGAATCCTGAAGAACTGATTGATTGGATCAATGACATGGAGGAATTTTTTGAGTTTGAGGAGATTGAAGATCCTCACAGAGTGAGGTATGCAAAGAAAAAATTGAAGGGTCACGCTAGTATATGGTGGAAAGAGGTCTAGTTAGAAAGAGGAAGGCAAGGGAAATATAAAACTTCTAGATGGGACAAAATGGTGTCAAAATTGAAAAAACAATTTATTTTTGTTGACTATGAATTGGAGTTTCTCAAGAAGATGTAGAGCTTGAGGCAAGGGACAAGGATGGTGAAAGAATACAAAAAGGAATTTCACAAGGTCTTGATTCAGATAGGACATTATGAGGCAAATAAGAGAAAGTTGCTTGTTATATTAATGGGTTGAAGCCAAGCATACAGGAAGAATTGGCATTGGTAAGAATGACCATCGTTGAGGAAACTTATCGATTTTCTCTAAAGGTTGAAGAACGACTGAACAAGAGGTTTGAGAACAAACAACCAGTTGGAGACAGTCAAGGAAAGACCGGTGGACAGTCATATGGAGGTCAAAATGAAGATCAAAAGGAGGGTGAAGGTTCTAGTAGCAACCAAAACTAGAAAGGAGATAACATCTACCATCCTCATGATCAAAATAATGGAGACCAAAGAGGAAAAGGAAGATCTGGACGAGGACCGGGAAGAGGAGGCTTCTGTGGAAGCTATTTATAGTGTGGAGAAGGACATAGAGCCTATGAGTGTTCTCAACATCAAGGAAGGACAAATAGAAGACCTGAGGGTAATGCACAAGTTGCACATGTAGATGAAGATGCTGAGTCTTCACATTCTGAGGATGCAGAAAGAGGAGAGGTTCTTGTTACTAGAAGAGCCTTGGTGAATGAGGAGAAGGAACCAACTCAAAGGAATAATTTGTTTCACACCAAATTTAAGTGTGAAGGTAAAGTTTGCAATGTTATTATTGATGGAGGTAGTACTGATAACCTTGTTTCAAAAGAAATGGTTAGTAAGTTGCGGTTGGAGAGAAGAAGGCATCCGAACCCATACTAGATTGCTTGGTTGTAGAAGGACCATAAAGCCTTGGTAAATGAATAATGTCTAGTAAAGTTCAAGATTGGAAATTACCATGATGAGGTATTGTGTGATATTATGCCTATGGATGTTTGTCATTTGTTGTTAAGTAGACCGTGGCATTTTGATCAGAAAACAGTACATGATGGACATGCCAACACCTATTCTTTGACAAAGGATGGGGTTCGTCATAAGTTGAAGCCCTTGAAAGAGGCAGAGGAAAAGGTATGCAGTAATGCAAGAATTTGTTTGGTTTATGGAAGAAAGTTCCTAGAAGGTATGAAGCATGAGCATATGTATTTTGCATTGATCCCTAGAGTCGATAAAGAAGATACTACTAAGGTACCTATAGAGGTTTCAGATTTGTTGAATGAGTTTCAAGCTATTATTTCTGATAATGTACCTAAAGGTTTTCCTCCTATAAGAAAGATCAGTCATCACATGGACTTGATTCCTAGAGCCAGTTTTCCAATTAAGGCAGCTCATCGTATGACTCCAACAAAGAGTGAAGAGTTGAACAGATAAGTGAACAGACAAGTGCAAGAGTTGTTGCGGAAGGGATGATTAGAGACAGTTTGAGTCCATGTGCAGTACCTGCAGGACTAGCACCAAAGAAGGATGGGGAATGGTGAATGTGTATAGATTCTAGAGCCATCAACAAGATCACCATCAAGTATAGATTTCCCTTGCCAAGAATGTATGACATTATGGATTGTTTGAGTGGAGCTGAGTACTTCATGAAGATAGATCTGAAGTGTGGATATCACCTGATTCAAATTAGAGAAGGAGATGAATGGAAGACAACCTTCAAAACCAAGGAGGGATTGTACGAGTGGTTAGTCATGCATTTTGGGCTAACCAATGCACTGAGTACATTTATGTGGCTTATGAATGAGGTATTGAAAGAGTTTTTAGGAAAATTTGTCATTGTTTATGTAGACATCCAAATTTGACCACTTCCATATGGTCAAATTTGTCTCCCTTATATGTCTACTTCATCAATATTAATTAAATGATTTATTTAATTAATATCTCCCATTTCCCTAAGGTTCATAAAATATTTAATTTAACAATTAAATACTTTACTTTCATCTTCTCCTCTCTAAATTAAATAAACATATCAATTTATTTAATTTAGTCATTTGACCTTTTTGAATTAAAATAATTTTAAATTCTTCTTTTTCTCTCTCCTTGTCACATCCTACATAACCCTCTTCTAATCTGGATTAATTTAATTAATCCATGATTAGAATGTGCACACCTTAATCAAGATTAATGTCACATCCTCCATATTCTCCCACTTGCTTCTAATCCCTCATTAAGTTTCTTAATCACCTATTTGCACAACCTTAAT
Source organism: Sequoia sempervirens (assembly GCA_007258455.2). Classification (NCBI taxonomy): domain Eukaryota; kingdom Viridiplantae; phylum Streptophyta; class Pinopsida; order Cupressales; family Cupressaceae; genus Sequoia; species Sequoia sempervirens. Next base: position 758,025,549 of record VDFB02281492.1, on the reverse strand, counting down.
CTAATCCCCTTGCTACATTTAACATATCTTTTTGGTCAACCTTCACATTTTCCACATTTAGCCTAGACCCTCTTCCCATGTGAATTAAAAATTCAAATTTATCCCTCCAAAACTCCCCTCTTCCCCATGTGAATTAAAAATTCACATTTATCCCTCCAAGACTCTCCTCTTCCCCATGCAAGTTGTTAGGAGTTCTATAACTCCTCACTTGTCACATCACTCACATGTGGACAAATACTTACCTTTTTGGGAACCTTGTTTTATCTCCAAGGTACTCCCAATCATGTGAATTTAAAATTCACATTTATTTTTCCAACCACTTCTCTCTTCCCCATGGGGATTTTTGAGAAATACTAAAATTCCTCATATGTTACTTTCCTCTCATATGGGAAAAAGAAGTTCCTTTTTGAGGAAATCTTCTCCTCATCCCAAGACACTTGCAAGTACCTCCACCTCACATGTCCCTTTTCCAACTCACTTGTCCTTATGACACTTCATCCTCCACATGGCAAGATGTGAGGGCTTGTGAGTCCTCAACTCACCACAACCCTTCATCTTGCCCATGTTGCAAGATCTCAACTGTCCATTTCTCTAGAGATCTATTATCTTAAAATGAGATATTTTCTCTCATTTCTCTCAATAGACATTCACACACTTTTGCATTCTAGCTCTCAAGAAATTTCATACTTTCAAACCTCCATTGTTGCATGTTTTCAAGCTTTGATCACTTCCATTTTGCATTCATGAATCTAACCACCCACATAGCTCATTTGAATCCTCACCTCATTTAGCTTATTTTGAATCAATTTTCATCCATCTTGCCATCAAAGGAGCATACACAACATCAATCATCAAAGGGCCAACCAAGGAGCAGCTTGAACAAGGTAAAAATCTACTTGTTTATCTTTATTTTGTTTAAGTTTAACGTAGCCCTATCTTGAGGTGTTAAGTGTTGTTTGTTTTCTTTTACATTTTGTTCTGCATCATTTAGATAGGCTAAAAACTCTTGATCACATTTTTGGAACGCCCGGTGGGACCCATAGATAGGTCCTTTTGCTTTTATGTTTGCTATTTTTTGATATTTTGCAGGTTCAGGACACAGAGAGGTGAACATGCCCTAGACAAGAGCGACCCTGCCCTAAACAGGGGCGAACCTACCCAAGCATAGGTGAACTTTCCCAACTACAGGTGACCTTGCCTTGAACATGGGTGAACCTGCCCAAGGATAGGCGAACATGCCCCAAGACAGTGACCTCGACGTAAACAGAGGTGACCCTACCTTGCAGAGTCGCCCTTCTGAGCAACAAAACCCAAGTTTCTTCACTATTTTTTGCAGAGGGGTGAACCTTCCCTACAAAGGGGCGAACTCACCCTAACAGGGGTGGACTCGCCCTAATAGGGGTGGAATTTCCCTAACAAGGGCGAACTTTCCCTAGATAGAGGCTTTTGCAAGGTAAAACGGTAGTTTAAAGTTCAATTTCAAACTCTATTTTGTACTGTTTTGATTAATAATAACCCCTAACTCATCCTATTGGTGATTGTGCTAGCTTTTCTAACTTTTGTGTAGCTGTTAATGCTTATTGAAGACCAAAAGAAAACCTTCTAACATATTTGTTGTAGGGTGGATGAGTTTAGTTATTAGTTAGTTGTTGTTTGTCTTTCATTTTTCTAATACTTAGGCACATAGTTTAATTAGTGGGGGTCAATATACTATTTTCCATGTTTTCAAAGTCCTTTGTGTCCCCCAAGAGGGCACTATTCCATTCACACTTTCCCCTTGCACTTCGTGTGAGTCTAGGGAGTAGCCGAAAACTGTTAGTGTTCTCTTTTTAGCAGGACCTACTTGGGGATTTCATCACCCCAAGGGACGATCCCAACCATGTGTACCGATGGGGTATACAAAGGCAGGAGAGCCAAAGCTGTACCCCAATCCAGTCATGTCGTGTCTGGAGGAGCATTGAAGCTAAGGTGATACCTAGATAGATGTGAAGAGTTGGTTTGAGCCTTCAATATCTCGCTGGGGTTCCCGACTCACGCTTGTGACGGGTTGGTGTTCACAGTTTGTGCCTCACATACCAAGTGTATATCAAGGACTCCTTAGTTTCCTTGTTTAGCCTAGTTAGAGGACCATGTTGGCCATACCCATTTTCACTAATCTTAGGGTTTGTGTTGTTTAAACTATCTTTGCTGTGCTAAACCAATGCATTTCTATCATTCAAGTCAGCCTTACCTTTTGCTTGCTATTTGCTTTGTTTTTAGTCCTTTTCCATAGCTATTCACTTAATTCAAGTGCAGAGAGGTGAACTTTCCCTTAATGGGGGTGAACCTACCCTAAACAGGGGCAAACCTGCCCTCTGTCTCAAACATTTCTCAGCCTATTTTTATCAGAATTGTCCATCTTTTCACCAAACAGGTAAACCTTCCCTCTATATCATACATTTCTTAGCTTGTTTTTATTAGAATTGTCCATCTTTTCACCAAACAGGCGAACCTGTCCTCAATAGGGGCGAACCTACCCCCAACAGGGGAAAACCTGCCCCCTGTCTCAGTCATTTTTTAGCCTGTTGCTGTCAGAATTGTCAATCTTTCCACTCAATAGGTGAACTTTCCCACAACAGGGGCAAACCCAACCTTTAGTTGGGTGAACCTACCCCAACTTGGGAGAACCTTCCCCCTAAACAGTCATTTTCACCTTCCGTTCAACCATTCTGTGCACCCGTTTGCTCATTCCAAACACCCATTTGCCCATTCCAAGTACCCGTCTACCCGTTCCAAGCATTCGTTACCTCATTCCGAGCATCCGTTCCTCATTTCAAGCATTCGTTTCCCCATTTTGAATGCCCATTTACCCATTCTGAGCATCCATTTCCCCGTTCTGAACACCCATTTACCCATTCTGAGCATCCATTTCCTGTTTTAAGCCGTCGTTTTCCCGTTCCAAGCATTTGTTTACCCCTTTCAAGCATCCGTTTCTCGTTTTGAGTTGTCGTTTTCCTATTCTGAACATCCGTTTACTCGTTCCCAGTACCCGTTTCCCTGATTCAAGCATCCATTTACTCGTTCTGATAGTCTGTTTGACCTCTTTTATGATTTAGACAAGTTTGAAAGATAAGTTGGGAAAACTTGACCTTTACTTGGGTGAACCTGACCTATACTTGGGCAAACCTGACCTTTACTTGGGTAAACCTGACCTTTACTTGGGCGAACCTGACCTATACTTGGGAGAACCTAACCTTTACTTGGGTGCACCTGACCTTGTCTTGGGCGAACCTGACCTATACTGGGGAGAACCTGACCTTTACTTGGGTGAACCTGACCTTGTCTTGGGAAAATCTGACCTACACTTACGCGAACCTACCCTTCACTTGGGTGAACCTGACCTGTAGTTGGGCAAACCTGACCTCTAGTTGGCCGATCTTGCACATTGGGTAGACGAGTCTGATATTTATCCCACCATTTTGTATCTTCTGTTCACCTGCAATTTCATGTGCATTCCCCCAAAGATCATTCGTTCATCATATGAATCATATAAGAACATCATAAAACCCCTCTAGGTTGCATATCCCCCATCATTTTCTCAATCCAAATCCTCTAAACTTCATTTAAAGTCATTATCCAAATTGACCTAGGTGTCTGAAACCGATCATCATCCTACAACGTCTACTTAGGATCACCGTCCATCCTGAGTGAGTCATCATCATTCGGCCCTATCAATCCACTTCCATCTCAAGTTGGATTTGGTGCCGCAATCATCTATCCATCCTTAATTCGATCAATCAATACCTTAACTCACCTAGGTTGATCTATGAACCTGGTTTAGAATCCCTTTTACCATCCAATCTCATCCAATCATCCAATCTTATCAATCGTTTCATCAACTAATCTTATCTAATTCAAAATAATCCCTATCCAATCATCCAATCTATCAATTTAATCCAATCTCATCCTTATTGAATCACCCAATCAGCTGATCCACTATCCAACCAAATCAATCCTTCAATCATCATTTAGGCATTGCATCCTAGAGTTTAAATGCATCTTAGCTCACCTAGTAGTTTTGCACTTTCATGCCTATTCAGACTCAATCTCAAGCCAAGAAACAAATGGCAGAACAACAAGGCCAAGGTTCCCAACCAAACATCCCACAAGATCCTAACAACATTGCAAATACCACACAAGATCCCAAAAATGGTGCAAATATCCCTCAAGATCCCCATAACGGTGCATTGTCACAGTCCAACACTGACGTCCAAAACACCTCACCACCCGAAGACGAAAACATGGCCAATCAACTTGAAGTCATGGTTGACAAATATCTTAGCAATCCCGCTAATGTTCAGATGACAGATCGCCTCCTCAACAAGCATGGGGATAAGATTCTTGCCACTCTGATCATGAAAGGGGTCAAACCGCCACCTGACTTTAATATGTCACAATATACCTGTGCCTAGACTCTTCCTGCACCTCAAGATCCGTAGACCTTGCAAAAAGTTCTAGGAAATTCGTATGTTCCCAAAGGTCCGCCTATAGAAAAATGGTATCATCTTGAGTTTGGAAATGTTGTAATCCATAAAGTTGCCAGTTATCCTCACCTCCAATCCACAACCTCTGCAGCTACACCCGATCCTAATGACCCCTATGCTTATCGCATGCCACAGAATATTCTGCAAGCTCCACCACTTCCACCTCAACATCCTGGTCAACCACCTATCAATACTGGGGGAACTCCACTTCTTGCTTTGATGCCACCTCCAGGACCTACACTTTCTGGTAATCTACTACCACCACCCCAAGGTAATATCCCTGCGTTTCAACAACCTCCCATTAATCCACATCAATCCACTGTGATGCAAGCACCACCACAACACATCGCTATCCTTTTGCAAGAACTTGCACAACATGTTGTTGCTACTATTTCATCTCAACCACCCCATCAACAACCCCCACAACAAAATGTCACTATCCCGCAACAGAACGTCACCGTTCCACAACAAAACGTTTCAATTCCTCAACAATACATTACCGTTCCTACACAACCCCCGCATCAAGTCACACAAACTGCTTCACAGCCACCACAATTGCCCCATAATGCTTCTGCAATAGTCCCACAACAACAACATATCCCATCTCACCCACTTTATCAGCAACTGCCACAACAACAATAACCACCCCATCATACACACGTTCTGACGCAAATGCAACAAAATCCTCTCACGCAGTATCTTTACCACCTGCCTAATACGTACACCACTTATGCTGTTGTGTCAAATCCTAATCAAAATATTCATGTGACCGCTCAGAACCCCCCAAAGAATCATAGGCCTCCATACACTAATTCTCTGCAATCGCAGACAAACCCATACCAATAGTAGTCTAATCCACAACAACCTCCATACATCATGTAACAACCCAATGTTGCATACGATTACTAGTCCAACCCATACTACTCTCAGCAACAACCTCCATACCAACAAGGTGCTTCATCCACATCCTATATGTAGTAACATCCATCTTATCACCAGGGTCCTCAATCTACATCTTACTATCAGCAAACGTTGCCTTACCAACAAAGGGATTCCACATCATCGTACTATCAAGCTACTACACAATACCAGCATGGTATCCCATCCACCTCATACTATTAACAACAAACACCATAACAACAAGCAGTTTTTGCCTCTTACCATCAAAATCCATCATCCTCCTATCCGCCTTACATCAATCCGCAATCTACTTACACCAATTAGTATCAACAAATGCCTCCATATACACCTCAACCCGCTTATGATCTGACTGCTTTAGCACCATCCTCATCATATCAGCAGTATCCTCCATACAATCAGCCTAGTTTATCCAATCTGACTCCCGTAGCACCTATCAATCAAGATCTGGAAGAAGTCAAAGTTGTATTAAAGAACTTACAAGCTAGTACCGAGAAACAATCATTCAAGTTTGAGGACATTTCTCCCTATCCATTTGATCCTTCTGTTTCATTAGTTCCTTTTCCAAAAGCATTTTGAAATGCCAAAATTTGATAAATATAAAGGAACCAAAGACCCCAAGGCTCACCTTCAAGAGTTCTACGCCCACTGTCAAGAAGTCATGCACAATGACAATTATCTCATGAGATTATTCCCTAGGAGTTTACAGGGAATAGCTCTTGATTGGTTTATGGATCTTAAGAAAGGATCTATCAAGTCCTTTGCACAACTTTCAGAAGAGTTTGTCTCTCAATTCTCCTTCAATCTGGAAAAGGATATTGATACCTTAGATCTCCTGAAGGAAAAGCAGCGAGAGGGAGAAACCTTTGTGAGCCATCTTCAAAGATGGCGAGCCCTATCCAGTCGCATGAAATCCCCATTATGGGAAAAGGACATGGTCACCTTGTTCATAAAAAATTCCCATCCAGATATGGCCCACAACTTCAGGCTCCATTGTGTTACAACCTTTGCTTAAATTGTAGAGAAAGGTCCTATTCTTGAAAGAGCCCTCATCGCCAAAGGGCTAGTCAAAATCTTTAATTCTGATAAAGATAAATCATTCAGAGAAAAGCCTCATTATTGGAACAAAAACAAAAATGTTGTCAATGATGGTGTCACTGACAGTAAACATGTTCAAGTATCCAACACTTCCCAGAAGCAACAATATCCACCTCATCAACAGCCAATGCATAATGCCATATCAGTGCCTCAAGGGGCACCTCGTCCATCCCAACAATCCAATCAGAATAATCAAGGGAATGGAAAACATCAATTCACTCAACTAGGAGAACCCCTAAGTGCCATGTTTAATAGGCTTCTTCAAGCCAATTACCCGATTGTATATCCTATGACCAAGCCACCTGATGAATCCAAGACTAAACCAAATTGGTTCAAAGAAAATGAATATTGTGAGTTTCACAAGATTAAAGGGCATACATTAAATAAGTGTCAGAGTCTGAAAATGTACATTTAGGATCTCATAGATCGGGGTGACATACATGTGGATGCCAATACGACACCTTCGTCCAATGCTCAATTGCAAATATATCAAAATGCTTTCCCTAAGAATAACCAAGGCCCTAGTACATCAAATTCAAACCCAAGGCCTAGCAATAGTAATGATCAAAATAACAACACCAACAAAATTAGTTATAAAAATGTTCCATTCAATTACCAAGGTATCATCATGCATATTGAACAAGTAGAACCACATGTATCTATGATACACATAAAAGGAAAAGATCCACAATGCACTATCGCCACCCGTTGAACCTACATCACAGTCCCTGGAGCCTCCACATCCACCTAACCACAACCTATGAATTTTCAATACAACATTCTTGATCATCTAGGAAAGACTTCAACACAGATATCCATTCTGGACTTGCTTAAGTCTTCCCCCACACACCAAGAAATCCTAAATAAGGCCTTACGAGACACCCAAGTTCCTAATGACATAGACCCTACACAATTTAAAGCATTGGTAGGGCACCTCTCCGCCACCTATTAACTGGGTTTTAGCCAAAACGACATGCCCTGCATCGACTCCAATCATAATCCTCCCCTTCATCTAGAGGTCTTGGTAAATCATCACAAAGTAAAAAGGGTCTTGGTAGATAATGCTTCTGCCCTAAACCTTTGTACATTGAAATTCATAAAATAGGTTGGATATACCCATGCTGATTTAAATAATCAAGTCATCAGAATCAAGGCATATGATAATGCAAAGTGTGATTCTGAAGGTACAATATGTCTTCCAATTCAGGTTGGTCTAGTTGTGCAATATACTACATGTCATGTCCTTGATCTGGAATTTCCCTATAATCTCCTACTCAGTCATTCATGGATTCATGCCATGTAGGCCGTTCCATCCACATACCATCAATGCCTAAAATTCCCATTGAATGAGGTGTAAGTTACCATACACGCAGATCCCCAACGATTTGAATATTGTCGTGCATTAGAAGCTTCTTTTCCTCATTCCCACTATTGTCCTGGAGTGGAAATGGGATCACCACAAACATCATCATCCCAATCATCTACCATCGCATTAGCCACCACTTCATCCACTCCATCATCGACATCTGATTCCACCCTCACTAAAGTCCAAATCATTGACAAGGGATGTGGTGAATATGACATGTGCACAACCTTGAACATGGCAACTATGTTGCCCTCACCGCACACATATGGTCAACCTTCACAGTCTACACCGAAACCAAAATAAAATACCATCACCTTTAATGTTCTGAATGTGGGATCCAACACCTTTAGCTCTCCTGGGTTAAGACAAGATGCACTAGAAGATGACATAAGCCAATGGGTCTATCGTGAGGAACCTGATCCCTCCCCTCCTTTGAAATAATATTTCCAGGAGAACTATCCTTGGCCATCTAAGTTCGCGAAAAAGTACAATTATCAGGGGGGAGGCCTTGGCGCTGAAGAGCAAGGAAGGAAACACCATATTGAGGCCACAATAAGACCAAGAAACCTAGGATTGGGTCATGACACAAAACAAAAGGGACCTATAGCATCATCTAGTGCTTCTAATAATGCCAGTGAGAACAACAGTCTCCTTGAAGACATATGAGAGGAGGAATCCATCATACATGCATACGATGATGTTGATCACACCGAACTCTCTTTCATGTTTGACTGCTTACACATATACACCATTAGCCTATCTCTTAAACATCTTGAACCCATAGATTGGTACCTACATGGTAACACACCTATCGATATCTTTTCCACAATGGATTAGTACATACATCTTATGGGGTTGGGGGAAGACGAACACCCTAACCAAAAAAGTAAAAAGAAGTAAAATAAAAAAAGGTCACCTAGTGAAAACCTCCCTGAGGCACTTCTTGACCTAGAAAAATTAAAAAAAAGGTGTATCTAATAGCGAAAACCTTGATGAGGTGCTAGAAGATGAGGATGTTCATTTTCCCCTTGTAGGAACTCAACTCTCTGAACGATCATCAATCCTGATAGAGGAAACAAAAGAAATAAATTTGGGAACTGAAGAGGATCCCAAAATTACATATGTAGCCAAAGCATTGTCAGAGGAAGAACATTCTACCATCGCCAAGCTTCTCAAAGAAGGCATCATCAATTTCACATGGACATATTCAGACATGCCAGGCCTTGATCCTGCTTTAGTAGTACATCACTTGGACGTACATCTTGATGCCAAACCTATCAAACAAAAGCTTCAAAAAATGCACCCCCAAGTAGCTCTACTGGTTAAGAAGGAATTGGAGAAGCGATTGGATGCTGGATTCATAAGGCCCATTGACTACTCATATTGGATCTCAAACATAGTACCTGTAGCTAAACCAAAAAGTGCTATCAGAGTTTGCACAGACTTCCATGACCTCAACAAGGATTTCCCTAAAGATGATTTTCCATTGCCAAACATCGACATGTTGGTTGACCTCACTGTTGGGCACAAGATGCTTTCCCTCATGGATGGATTCTTTAGATACAATCAGATTAGGATAGCGCCTGAAGACCAACATAAAACAACTTTCACTACACCATGGGGCACATTCTACTATAATGTCATGCCCTTCGGTCTCAAGAATGCAGGGGCAACCTATTAGCGAGCAATGACTGTAATATTCCATGACCTCATTCATATAATAATGGAAGATTATGTTGATGATCTACTAGGAAAAATCAAGAACAAGGGAAGAACACCCTGCAGTCCTCAAGAAGATCTTTGAGCGTTTAGAACAGTATAAGCTAAGGCTAAATCTGAAAAAATGTGTCTTTGGGGTCACATTCGACAAACTATTGGGTTTCATTATCTCCCGAAGAGGTATAGAAGTCGATCCTACAAAATTCAAGGAAATTATGGATATTCCTCCACCACACAACCTCAAATAGTTAAGAAGCCTATAGGGTAAGTTGCAATCCATTCGGTGGTTCATTGCTCAATTAGCCGACAAGTGTCAGTTGTTCACTCATCTCTTGAAGAAAGATACCGATTTTAAGTGGATTCAATAATGTCAACTTGGATTTGACAAAATCAAAGAATATTTGGCTCACCCACCAATCCTTATGTCACCAATCCCGGGTAAGCCACTCTTGTTATACATTTTTGCTACTTCAGTGGCACTGGAGGCATTGCTGGCACAACACGATGCGTCATCAAAGGAAAGAGCAATCTATTACATCAGTTGGACCCTTGTAGGATATGATCTCAACTATTCTCCAATGAAAAATATTGCTTAGTCGTGGTTTTCAATTCATAGAAACTTTGAAATTACATGTTCAGTCATCCAGTGAAGCTCATCTCTAAGGTCGATCCACTTAAGTACCTGTTATCCCAAACAATCTTAACTGGTCGCATTGCTAAGTGGGTCATGCTTCTGAGTGAATTTGGTATAGAATATGAGGATCATAAAGCTATCAAAGGACAGGTGATCGCTGACCAGTTGGAAAATGCTCCCCTAGTAGATGCCTATCCTCTGACAACAAAATTTCTTGATGAAGGGGTCTGTGCAGTAACAAAAGTGACCACATGGACATTGTATTTTGACGGGTCATACACACACAATGGATTAGAGGCAGGAATCTTGCTCGTTACTCCCCAAGGAGATTATATACCAAAGTCATTCAGATTGGCCTTCCCATGCACAAACAACATAGTTGAATATGAAGCTCTTCTTACTGGCCTTAGAATTGTAATTCAATGGCATATCATGTACCTCAGAGTCTTTGGTGATTCTCAATTAATCATCAAACAGGTCAACAATGAGTTTCTCACGAAAGATGGTAAGCTACTACCCTATAAACGCATGGTAGACGACTTCAAGAAGTATTTCACTTCCATCTAGTTTGATTAGATTCCAAGAATCCAGAACAAAGTAGTAGATGTCGTGGCTACCATTGGTTCCTTAATTGACATGCCCAAAGACGAAACAAACTGTGAGTTTCTTGTCGAACAACTCTTAATCCTAGTGTGCAATATCCCAGAAAGTGAGATGGTGTGTGACATTGTAGATCCCATGACCCCTTGGTATCATGATATCTATACTTATCTTCACGATAACATCCTACATTCTAATCTGACATGTAAACAAAGAAAATCCTTCATCCAACGTATGTATCGTTACACCGTCGTAGGTGATACTCTTTATCGACGTGGGTATGATGGAACCCTCCTCTAATGTTTGAATGAGACTGAAGCCCACACTGCATTAACAAAATTACATAGTGGTGTATGTGGAGCCCACTCAAACGACATGGCCCTAGCTAAGAGAATTCTCTATGTAGGGTATTACTGGCCTACATTAGAACATGATTCTTGCGAGTTTGTTAAGTGCTTACCCTGTCAACAACACGCCGATCTGATACATGCTCCAACACAGGATCTGTAGCCTCTTGTAGCACCATGGTCCTTCTCTTAGTGGGGTTTTGACCTAATCGAAAAGATCTATCCCCCATCCTCTAATGGTCATACCTTCATCATCACCGCAACTAAGTACTTCACCAAGTGGGTGGAAGCAATGCCACTCTCACAAATCATAGGTACTCAAATTTCCAAGTTTATCCTCTTCCATACTCTCTACAAATATGGAATACCATCAACCATCATTTATGATAATGGAAATCCTTTTAAGAACCAAGCTATGAAACACCTTTGTGATACCTTCCATATCCAACATTTTTGGTCCACGCCTTATTACCTCCGAGGTAATGGTCAGGCAGAAGCCATGAACAAAACCCTCATCAGAATCCTTAAAAAGGTGGTCAATAGTACTAGTCGATATTGGCACCTTCACATTCATCCCACCCTTTGGGCATACCTCACTTCCATCCACACCCTACCGGTGCCACTCCATATTATCTCATCTATGGTGCCGAAGCTATCTTGCTGATTGAGGTAGAAATCCCATCACTAAGAATTTCCCTGAAGAATCTTATCAGTGATGAAGACGCTCAAGTTGCAAGGCTCAACCAACAAGAACTACTAGATGAAAGATGAATGAAAGCATATGACCATCTTTATGACTATCAAAATCACCTGAAAAGAAGCTACAACAAGAAGGTCTGTCCCCGTCAGTTCAATGTTGGTGATCTAGTCCTCAAGGAAAATCAACGCATTCAACAAGACTGAGAAAAGAAGGGAAAATTTGAAGCAAATTGGCTTGGTCCTTATGTCATCACCGCAAAATATACATCAGGGGCCTACAGACTTGCTACACACAAAGGAGAGCCCCTAGAAGAGCCCATTAACATCATGCACCTGAAAAGGTTCTACACTTTAATTAGCTAGGGTATCCTGTCCCGCCAAATCCAAAACAATACAAAAAAAGTAAAAAATTATCAAAAAATACCAAAAAAAATAAAAAATAAGAAAAATCCAAAAATAGTAAAGAGAAATAATCTATCCTATGGTGAAAACCACCCTTGGTGGCTCCTTGGATAAGTACGTTTGGTGAAAACCTAGTCACAGGTGCCATTCGTAAAGGGCTTAATCATTATCTACCTTGTGTCCTAATTATTTTATGCTTCCATCCATCCCAATCTCATATCCTATCATTGCATCAATCCTCTCCTTCCATCTGCATCCATCATCTGGTCGATTGGTATATTTTGGTTGAGCATTAGATGACCTCATCCGCTATTTGTCATCTTGAGCTTTTATCCTAATCTGAGCTTGTTTCATCAGTCTTGTCATTTTGTCAGTCCTTGACTCCCATATAGGTTCTTGCATCGTGCCAGTCTCCATTTAGATCCCATCCTATCATGTCGGCCCTTTTTTCGAACTACGTTTCCCCTGTGCTTTCACGTAAGCAAGGTTGATAAGTTCATCCACCCCCAGGGCATTTTGTCCATCCCATTGTGGCCACCCCTTGTGGTCTTCATTGTCCCCTTTTCACTCTTATCCCTCGTTCGTCTTTTGTCCTTTTCAAACTACGTTGCCTCTATTCTTTCACGTAGGCAAGGTCGATCTTTTGATCCACCCCTGGGGCTTTGTTTTTGGTCAGTCCGGTCATCATTTTTTTTCCATCGCTCGTCTCCATTGGTTCTATTTCCGCTTTTATCCATGGCATTTTCTTGAACTACAAGGGCTCTGCACTTTCATGTAGGCAAGGCTAATCTTTGATCAGCCCCTGAGCCCCTAGGTCATTAGGGTGTGTCAGTCTTGTGTCTCACGTCTTGTGTTGTGTCATCAAGTATGTCCCTATCTAACTAGTTCTTCACAAATGAGATCCACTCGTATCATAAGATCCGATCAGTTTTGGAATTTCCTACGTCATAATTGATCTTTTAGTTTAGTATCCATCTTCCGTCTCAATAGGATGCATCCTTCCTAACGGACCTCATCAAACCCATCCATCCTCCTGATCCTATGGCAAAGGATGTTTTGAAATTGATTGCAATATTTTCATGCATTTGGATTTTATTTATCATTTGAGCTCCCTATCACAAATTTTCAAGGCTACCATAATCTATCATATTATGGTGTTTTTTGATCGGTTCACATAGGGGCATATCTTGATCTTTTTTCTTTGATTGTTGTCTTCCTCGTTGTCCCATGTAGTAACCTCCAAGATCCTTGAGGTCTTGTGTTACACTGGGGAATCCTTTGTGCTTGTGGTTATCCAATGCCTGGCCTGACCAAGGTCTTCACGACCTTGGGGTGTTGGGATAGCCTTCTTGTCTATTGTGTTTGTTTTATGCATTAGACACTAATTTTCCTTGGTTTACATACCATGGTACCTAAAGTCTTATGCTATAGAAAAAATCAGCACTCTGAGAATGGAAAATTATATTAGGATTTCATTTCATGACCATTCCTGTTGCATTGCATTCATACCTAACCTATGACCTATGATTTTGGTTGTGCAAACAATCACCTTCCATCTCTCGTTCTTCTTAGGATACCTATGGTTCTTGACAGGTGCAGTTTCACACCCATCTACCTTCATTGTTATGCAAGTCCTTATTGGCACTTATGTTCATGTTGCATTGCATTTCATGTTAGGCTATCACACTCATATCTCACACATCTTTATTTTGTATAAGTCAAAGCAAGTGTGATCGCAAATAAAATTCATTTACCATCAACATTACATTTCATTTGTCTATTAGTGCTTGTAGGAAACTTAATTGCATCATATCTCACATCATATGTTCATTGCACTATTATCTCATATTTAATTTAAGTTATTTAGATTAATTATATTTGGTTATTCTAAGCATCTTAGATTCATTGCATTATTCATTCATTTCCATATTAATCCATAGCATTAACACATTTCATACATCGCCACCTGCATCACAAGTTGTTAGAACCATATCGATAACATATAAAGTCATAGATCAATCATCACATCCTGCATCATACACATTAGTCGTCATACATATTATACATCTCATCCATGTAAGAATTAGCATACATCATCATAATCATATTCATACATCATATCACAATGATCATCCATAAATAAAATCATCAACATACACATATGCATAAATCAAATCATCACCACATAAGCATCACATAGTGTCAATAAGGGCAATCACATATCATATATAAAGATCAAAATATGAATTTCCATCACATAGTCCATAATAATGTCCATCATATAACCAACATACATATCCATTGTGTATATCATCAAATAAAGTACAAATACAAGGCTCTAGATCAACTCTAATCTCTGCTGCTCTGTATTGTACATCCATCATGCACCTATAAAAAACTAGACTCCTGTCACCTATCCTTTGTCATCTCTACTGTGAGCTTCCCACATCTAACCTCTATGGAGAGTCAAGCACTGAACCTCTACACGACAAAGTCACCTGATAGTTTTTGTACCCTCGGGTACGTGTCCCTAGTGACTGGGATGGTGTAGGCATCTGAGGAACTTGTCGGACATAGTGAGTTGTGCACTGTGATGGATATGGAATTTCCTACTGATAAGCACACATCCAAAAAGATGCCCCCCTCATATACTCATCTCTCTCCGTACCTTGATACCTGACTGCATTTCGCTCATGTCTATATCTGTCTCGATCCCCACAGATGGATCTCTTCTCCTACGCCCATGCATCTTGTGCCAACCTCAACTGATCTCTCTTCCCCCATCCATGACACCTACTCTATGGCCCTATCCCTCTCAGCCTCCATTTCCTATATTTGTGCCTACAATCTCTACACCTCTGTCTCCATCTCATCACCCTCACCCTGCGCTACCTAGGATTGGGCCTATGCTGCATCTCTCTCTCTCTGCTGCTTGTGCTCAAGCCACTATCACATCCCTCTCCCTCTATAGGGTCTATACCTGTATCTGTGCTACATCCCTCTCCCCCTGTAGGGTCTGCACCTATATCTGTTCCGCGTGTCTCTCACTTTGTAGGGTCTGCACCTGTGCCCGTACTGTGTCTCACTCTTTCCTCATAACATCCTCCCTCACCTGCATCAGCCCTATGTCTCCCACTATTTGATCTGCTATGTCGACCCTGTCACAGAGCTCGTCTCACTCTCATCTCAGCTCAGTCCTCTCTCTTAGCAGCCCCTCCACCTGTATCCTCAAATCATCCATGTCTCTCTTATCTTGTTTTAGGGTCTCCGTCGATGCCTGGTCTATCATTCCTCTTGGCTCTCCCTATCCTCTCACCTGCCGTATAGTCACCATTGCCTCTAGCCTGTCTCACTCCCATCTCGCAACCACCACCTCCTCATGCTCTCTAGATACCTCTCCCTCCAACCAAGTCGCCTCTTCCTATTACTGTCTCACCTCAGCTCGCATACCATCCCTCTCTACCCGTAACTCCTCATACTGTGACATGGCATCGGCTACGGATCTCAAAACCCTCTTGTCCTCTGCCCACGCGCTGGACACCTTTGCTCACAACCTTCTCACCTCTACCTCTAATATGCATCTCGTAGCCTCTGTATCTCTCAATCTCTGCTCGATGATTTGTAATCTCGCCATGGCCCCTCTCAACAATATAGCCGAATCCTCTACTATCGATGGCACCATGGCCAATGGGGGAATATCATGGACGTCCATATCCATCACCTCCACCTCTCCCTCATCTCTCTCATCCATCATCTCCACATATGCATAATCTCTCCCATCTTGTCCCATGATCTCCACCCTAGATCTCCTCTGTGGTCTCCTCCTCCTCACCCTCTCTTGCTGCTCTATGGACCCAACCGCCATCTGTCCTCTCTCCTACTGCCCTACTGCTCTAGCTCCCTTCTGCCCTCTCCCATCCCTCTCCGCCATCCATGCCTCATCTCTCCCCTCCTCTACCTTGATCCTCACTCTAGCTCTCCTCCACTGTCTCCTCCTCCTCATCCTCTCTGGCTGCCCTACGACCCCAACCTCGCCCTCTCCTCTATCCTGTTGTCCTGCGGCCCCCACATCCCCCTACTACCTCACTACTCCAGCTGCCTCCTATCCTCTCCTCTACTGTCCCCTCCTCCCTCTCCTCTAGCCTGCCAATCACAGCTCACCTCCATCCCAAACCTTAGTGCCCCTAGAATCGGCTCCTCTGGAGTAATCCGTTTGGGCTTATGATGGAGATACCACATGACATATCGAACTGTCACTCCTGCATCGATGTCCCCCCTGGTCCTACCCAGTTAGCCTAATAACTGCAATGTCTCCCAATGCTCTCTCACAAACCTTAGTTAAATCAGCTCTCCCCATGGCCGCTCTCGCATAATCCATCATAACCTATCTGGTCCATGCGGAATGTGTTGTGTAACCCTGAACTGTCTGGTCACCCTATCTGGTCTATGTGCCTCCACTGTTCATGGTTCCCTCTCGACTATGAAGCATCTGGTGTTGAAGTAGCCTCAATGTCTCTCCTCATCTCTCCTCCATCGCAAAAATTGTCGTTTCATATACGACCTCCACACTATATGCTCCTCCTATAGATCATCAAGTGTCCTCCATCTGTCTAGATCCCCCTGACCCTCATAGTGCCATTCCCAACCATCCTCTAACCCATACTACCGAGCTATTGGTGTTGTCTCATCCTCTAGTCCTGCTCTCACCACTCCAAGCTTGGCGACATTGATGTGATCCCAGACCCATACCTGCAACAACGTCACATGTGTCATGTTGAGTGCCTCTTGGTAGCATATGATGTGCATGTCTTTGTAAAATTGTGCTAGTATGCATGTACCCCATGCGAACTGCCCCTCTCTCCCCTCGATGATATGTCGAATCACCTCCATAAACCTTAGGCTGCAGAAGCACCCGCTATGGTCTGGTAGCAATAATCTACTAATCAACCCACATAGGTGTAGTGGTAATGGTGGCACCCCCAACGCCAAGCATCGATCCACATCCAACCTCTGCCTCTGTATAGGTAGGTCATCTCGTCTGAACAACACCCACACAGTATGATCCGACTCCACCTCCTCTGATGTCGTCGCACTCACCAAGTGGCCCACTATAGGCAGCCTCAATATTTGCCATATGTCCTCCAAAGTCACCATCATCTCCCTTATCAGGATATGAAAGTCGACATCTCCGAACTCCACCGCTCTATCAACACTGTCAGCGTCACCCGATGCACTCTAATGGTAGGGTACCCTAATAAGTGAAGCAATCTCGCCCATGATAGAGCCTCGTGATCCACTCTGTTCATGGCTGCCATTGTCACCGCTAGCACCTCTGACCACCTTTCATGAGTCCACAAGCTATCGAAGCTCTGCATCCATACAACATCAAATTTCAGTCATCTTCTCTTTTTCCTCATCTTTTCCCTTTTCTCGGCCCTGGGTTATCTTTTAACTAATTTTTACCCTGTCCCTTTCTGGCCCCACTTTTGCCATCTTTCCTGGTCTTATTTTCTTATCTCTTTTTTCTCTCTTCCCTCTGCCCCTTGGCGAACCCCCTCGACTTTGGGTGAACCCGGCTCGACCTACGGCGAACCCGCCCCAACCTGGGATAGACCTACCCTGGATCATGGCGAACCCTCCCCAACTTGGGGCAGACCCACCCTGGTTTGAGGCAAGCCTACCCTAGCTTGGGGTGGAACTGCCTCAGCTTGGGGCGGACCCGCCTTGACCATGGGCGGACCCTCCCTAGGGGTGGGTGAACCCGCCCAGGTGGGGTCACGCCTGCCTTGGGCGGGGTTGCCCCTTCTTGGGTGGGGTCGCCCAACTAACTCTCCTTTCAATTTTTGGGAGAATTTTCCCATGCCCAGGGCACATCCACCCTGCCCTCTTGTCCCTCTGCCTTTTTTAGGCATTTATTTTCATTTTTCTGGGTGCATTTACCCTCTCGTTGGGAAAATTCACCCCCCCTTTCCTCCGCCTCTAACAGGCGATTCTGCCTACCCGCTCGACGAAATTGAAATTTCACCCCGACCCATTTTTCTAAACTAACCCAATCCCAAAAATCATATTTTAAAAAAGCATTAAAACTGAAAAATACATCATAAAATGCTTAAAATCACAAAGAGGGTTTTGAATCTAACCTGGCGTGGAACTGCATGCTCATGGTAAAACCACCGTACCTCATCCCCCCAATGGATGATGTCAGAGTCGTAATAGTCCGACATCCTTGTCTCCTTATTTCCTTCCTCTCCTCTTCTCTCTCTCTCTCTCTCACTCAACTGCCAAGTGTGCAAATGAGGAGTGGTAATTTCTCAAATTACCTTATATAACTTTTTCCCTCCTTTTTTTCTATTTTTTTAAGTGAAGGGTATTTTTACCCTTTATTTAAACCTCTTTTAATTCAACTAATCCTCTAACTTTCTGGGGCCACCATTTGCAAACTGTGTTTCTGTTTGACTCCATTCAAAAGCTTATCTTCATGGTTTTTCGAGCTTTATCCAACTGTGCCTTCCATTTCCTCATATTGAGAAGTTTCTCGGGGCCCCTTTTTCTTCCCCAACCACCCTCTCGAGGGGGCATACCCTACCATTTTCCTCCATTCCTCCGTCATGGTCATTTCCTTGCGAGATTGGGGCATCTACCTTCATTTCCCTCCATTTGGGTAGCTCATGCAAATTCTCCCACGTTGGGGCATCATTCTCTAGTCACTTCGTCTATAGAGTCAACTGCATTTTCTTTTCTTCGAAACACTATTATTCTAACAATATTTCAAAGAGGGGAAAAATGTAGACATCCAAATTTGGCCACTTCCATATGGTCAAATTCGTCTCCCTTATCTGTCTACTTCATCAATATTAATTAAATGATTTATTTAATTAATATCTCACCTTTCCTGAAGGTTCCTAAAGTACTTAATTTAACAATTAAATACTTTACTTTTCATCTTCTCCTCTCTAAATTAAATAAACATATCAATTTATTTAATTTAGTCATTTGACCTTTTTGAATTAAAATAATTTTAAATTCTTCTTTTTCTCTCTCCTTGTCACATCCTACATAACCCTCTTCTAATCTGGATTAATTTAATTAATCCATGATTAGAATGTGCACACCTTAATCAAGATTAATGTCACATCCTCCATATTCTCCCACTTGCTTCTAATCCCTCATTAAGTTTCTTAATCACCTATTTGCACAACCTTAATCTAATCCCCTTGCTACATTTAACATATCTTTTTGGTCAACCTTCACATTTTCCATATTTAGCCTAGACCCTCTTCCCATGTGAATTAAAAATTCAAATTTATCCCTCCAAGACTCCCCTCTTCCCCATGTGAATTAAAAATTCACATTTATCCCTCCAAGGCTCTCCTCTTCCCCATGCAAGTTGTTAGGAGTTCTAGAACTCCTCACTTGTCACATCACTCACATGTGGACAAATACTTACCTTTTTGGGAACCTTGTTTTATCCCCAAGGTACTCCCAATCATGTGAATTTAAAATTCACATTTATTTTTCCAACCACTTCTCTCTTCCCCATGGGGATTTTTGAGAAATACTAAAATTCCTCATATGTTACTTTCCTCTCATATGGGAAAAAGAAGTTCCTTTTTGAGGAAATCTTCTCCTCATCCCAAGACACTTGCAAGTACCTCCACCTCACATGTCCCTTTTCCAACTCACTTGTCCTTATGACACTTCATCCTCCACATGGCAAGATGTGAGGGCTTGTGAGTCCTCAACTCACCACAACCCTTCATCTTGCCCATGTTGCAAGATCTCAACTGTCCATTTCTCTAGAGATCTATTATCTTAAAATGAGATATTTTCTCTCATTTCTCTCAATAGACATTCACACACTTTTGCATTCTAGCTCTCAAGAAATTTCATACTTTCAAACCTCCATTGTTGCATGTTTTCAAGCTTTGATCACTTCCATTTTGCATTCATGAATTCAACCACCCAAATAGCTCATTTGAATCCTCAACTCATTTAGCTCATTTTGAATCCATTTTCATCCATCTTTCCATGAAAGGAGCACACACAACATCAATCATCAAAGGGCCAACCAAGGAGCAGCTTGAACAAGGTAAAAATCTACTTGTTTATTGTTACCAATTTTTTGCTACAACTTAATTGATGGAGCTGGATTAAATACTGTTATATCTTAAAGCGAGGTTACTGTTCTTTCTGTGTTATGCTTAAGTAATGTTTGCATTTTGTTCATTATTCATCAAGTGACAGTTATGCATTGAAATGAGGAAACAAAATTTTAGAAATTGCTATTCAATGTTCAGAATCAAATGACGGACATAACTGAGCATATAAACAACAAAGCATTTTAAATGATTTCATATATTTCATGAAGTAATTCATATTTACAGAATTTCATTTGATTGTGAGAATTCAAATGATAATACAACATTGCATTGAGATGCATTTTATTTTTGAAATCAAAAGCATAAGATTGAACTCAAATATCCACACAAGCCGTGGATGTGACTGTCACAGTGCATCATAAACAACACACTACACTATGGAAAATGCATAAAAGGGAATCACATAAGCATAAACATAATCATCATTGCCTGTTGATCGATGGTCACAGAGGTGGTGCACCATTTGTCTTTTCAAGCTCCGTTGACCTGTAGGAAGAAAGAGAGGGATGTTAGAGGCTCTGACTATGAATATACCTATATGAGCCATCAACGATAATTTAGTATGCTACTGATCATACACTGAAACAATCAAGAAAAGTGAAGAAATATGAGCTAAAGGAGAAACATCAACATGATCATGATATATTGTTTTTTATGCTAACATCGTTTGCTTCTTTGTACAGGTATAGGGAAAATCACGAAGCTGATTATTATTTGAAGACCAAGCATGTGGAGAAAAATGGGCTCCCACAAGGGTAGAGCTCGGCATGCTGCCCCGATTCACTACAAGTGGGCTGAGATAGAGATTGCGATCATCATATTTATCAAGAAAGGAAATGCAACTGAAAGAGTTAAGTAGAGTAATCCATCAAGCCATTAAACCAACTGTGCATTCATAACAATCATGTAAATGCTTTATGAAAGCTACAAGTGAACAGTGGGTTTAATCTGCTCAATCAATTTAATTGAGTACATTTATATCAAACATTGCTGTATGGTTTATGTTATTTTTCCACAGTATTATTTGTTCTTCATGTTCATAATATCATGCAAAGATCAACAGTGTTCTTTCTCTTAGTCAAGGATAGTGAACAGGCATACATAATGCCTCAAGATAGGGAATTGTTTCAGATTTTCATCTCAGAAGAGAGAAAATGTACAAAATAGTTTTATTAAATGGAGCATAAAAATGCATGAAGAGTACTAGATAAGAAACAGTGACAACATCTAATCGATGCATAAACAGTTCAGTCATTTATTAAGTGGTGAAGCAATCAACTTGTTTGTAGTATAAAATATAGTGATCAGGTGTGACTGATGGTGGAGTGAAGTATTCCAAGAGTGCACTCTTTTAAAGTTTGTTTCTTCATTTATCACGTGTTTCAAATGGTGGTACAACAAGTAAAAGTTATTTCCAGTATAAGCAGAGTTTGCAGAATAACACTATTTTGGACATCTGTGTTGTTCTACCAGTGCAATGGTTTTTGTCATTTAAGCTATACTTTCAGAAAATTCACCATTATCAGGTAGAATTTCAAGGATTCATATACATAGAGTCATTTTCAGAACGAACAACATGTATGCATTGAACATGATATGGATGAAATTTTGAGGTGCATCCATGAAAGGAATAACTGTGAGAGACCAAGGTAAACAACTCATCTACAAATTCAATCAAAAGGGTTCTGTGTGTAAGGAGAGAACAACAATATAATGGCATTTGAAAATAAAACAAAGATACATTTCCAGAATCTCTTATACCCGAATGAGGGTTTTCAATAGTAATGAAAAAGAAACACATGGGAATTTTCTATAGAAAGAAGATGATTTGGAATATAACTGAAGATACATTCAAAAGCACATTTTCCTTACAAATTAAAAATACCCATGTACTGAAAATTGAAGAATTTGAATGCCAAAACGAGCCCAGATTTTTCAGAGTTATCAAAATATGCAGATTTTTGCTCATTTTCCAGAATACCCATATTGGGGTTTGTTTTAGAATGCAAATTTCTTCATTTTTACATGATACCCATATAAAGGTTTGTTCAAAATATGAAAGGAGTAAATCATCATGGGTCGAACACAAAGTGCTTCAAAAGCTTATAGTCGAGTAAACATGGCGTGACCTGTATATGGCTATGAAATTACAAAATAGAAATCAATCTTTTGCAGGAATGTAAAGCTTCATAAGCTTTTCTTTTGCTGGAAATGAACACAGAATAGAAACTTACCATTTCATGAAGACCAGAGGCCGCGCCCAAAGCTCTAGTAGAGTTTTCAAAACCCCAAACAAAACACCCAGTGCGAGTTCATATGTGGGGTCAATGGATATAAGAAGACCCAAATAACAAAACAACAAGCACATAAAATTAAAAAAGCATCAGAAATTGCGTTACATGGTGGCCACAAGACCAAAAATGGCTCAAGAAGTAAAGCCATAAAGATAATATGAATAGTAGCTCACCATGTGTGCAGTGGAGGAGTGGAGTCCACAGACAAGCCCTCACATAGAGCTTCCAAACGTGAGTGCGAGCTCATACAAGGTGGCCAAGAAGAATAAATTCATAAGAATGTAAAGAGAAATAAGAGGTAAAGCATGTACAGGTCGTGGCCTTAATGGCCATTTCTTGCCTTTCAAAAGAAGAGGAAAATCACTACGCCGCTAAGAAGTCAACTCACCATGAATTGCAGAGTAGGATTCGACCATTTGAAGACAAAAGTGCAGATTTTCAAGCATTTGCGAGCTACAGACTGAGCTTACTCATGGCGGTGCCATCCTTTCAGGTAGAGCCCAAAGTCTTCAGAAGTGATGATTGCAAATGAAATGATTTTAGGGTTTGACTTGTTTTGTCTCTTTCCCTAATTCAAATTTAGGTCGAGCATTATGATTGTCCTTAATATTCCCATTTGACAATACAATAGTGGAGAGATTCGAATTTAGGAGTTTTTGCATTTTAATCAAACTTAAGTCAATGCCCTAGGTCGTCTTGTCTTCTAATCTTCATGTGTTATACTTACCTAAGTCTTTAGGCATGATTGATCCAATATTTTATGGGTCTAGGCTTAGGTAAAGTATATTTTATGCTCATGCCTTAGTGAAATTGGAGATTAAAATATCCTAGTTTTATTGATTTTGTGAGAAATCAATAAAGATTGCAAGATGATTTTGCTTATGACTTAGGGTTGTTATTTTTTTAAGAAATCAATTAAAGATATTGATAAGAGAGAATAATATGCCTTGTATATTTTATAATTTTTTTTCTTCAGAAAAATCAAGATTGTGATGGAAATATAAGGTTGTAATATTTTACAAAAGATTTCAAGCAATCTTTAATTGCAAAAATAGGCCAAATTGCAAAATCTGCATATCATGTAAAGCAGAATTAAAGCGGTACTTTTATAAATCGCTTTATTCTTTGCTATTTTTAGCAGATTGTTTTTATTTTTGCCTTGGTCGGATTTGATATTCCTGCTGGAGAGATAAGGTGTTTTATTTGCTTTAAAAGCATATTTAGTCTATTTTGAGGAGCTTTTCAGTATGAAGATGGAAATTAGGTGTTTTTTCTACTTTTATGCAGACCTTTGAGATAGTTTGCAACCTTTTTCCTTGAGCTTTCTTGTGAGCTCGGATTAGGGGTTTGAGGGAGATATATTTTGAAGAAAGCTTAGTTTTTCTTCTTCTCAGTTTCAGTTGGTAGTTTCTGGCTCTTAGCATTTTTGAGCTTGTAAACTCAGTTGTGCTCAGTTTAGACAGATACACTCTTTCAGTTTCAATAAAGTAGTAGAGTCCTTCTCATTTCTTGTCTCAACCTTGTAACAATAATTTGATGTCTTTGCGTTTTGAATTTTGAAGCCTTATATGTCTTGCTTTTATGAGTTTTTGCACAGAATTTCATGTTTTCAGGTTGTGTGATGTATTCAATGCCTTCGAATCTTCATGCAAATTATTGATGAAACCATGTACCAATGAGATTGTGAGAGCTATTGTAATAGAGGAATTGTTGTGAGTGGCAAATCTGAATTTTCAGAAATAATAGTTAATCATCATTTAGTGTTAGATTTCATTTTCAAGATATCCTTCTATCCCTTTTCTCAGAAAATTCTTAGAATAGGATCCATCATTCGGAGAACCAACTCTCTGGATATTCCTTCTTCGTTCAGATCACCCACATTTGAAGAAGGTTTCCGTGTGTCATTAGATTGTTGAATCTTGTATTCAATAGGGTGCAAATCTATTTGATAACAGTTTTTGGCACGCCCGGTGGGACTTTGAAATCCATTTTAGACAAATTTCAGTGTGTTTTAATTTGCTGTTCGGTGTATGCAACAAATTTTTTAGCCTTTTGGAGGCTCTTTTCAATATACCTCATGACTCCAATCTTGATTTTGCATGCTAGTGCAGCCTGTGCATGCGAAGAATACAACCAAAATCAAGTACTGCACCTTTCGAATATCGAGAGTTGTCTCCACCATGAAGAAGAGGTAGAACAACAAGGAGGCTCTTTGAGACACCTGCGATATCGAAGTCAACACCTATTTTCAGTTCCTTAATTTTGTCACCAGGAGCACTGATTCCAATTTCACAAGCACTGCCAATGGCAGCGCCAAGGCAAGACCCGTTCGCGCCTTTTAATGGAGGCAGTCTGTTAGATATCGTTCAACACGATGACATCCCAGTTGCAGCCCTTAGAAGTCTGCCATACTTCACCGGGGATGACCTCACTACATCAGTTGAGCACATCCATGACGTAGCCACATTATGCTCAGTTCACAACATCACGTAGGAGAATGTCGCTTTAAGGTTGTTGGCTGTGTCGCTCAAAGGGAAGGCATTACAATGGTTCAAAGGTCTTGCAGCCAACTCAATCGCAACATGAGATGCGTTAGGTAATGGTTTATATCAACATTTTGCTGATAAATTTGATAATCTGTCTTTGTTAGAATAGTTGAGCACCATTCAGAGGGCGCCGCATGAGCACTTGGCTGATTTCAACTACCAATTTTAGAGAACCTGGGACATGATTCCTACAACGGTAAATCCTCTACTAGCACATGCTTTTCTATTTTACTTAAAAGCTTTGAATAGCAAGATTGCAGTTATGACCCAATCTATGGGTGGGCATACACTCCCTAACGCCTATGACATAGCCATTAGGGCTGAAAACTGTCTCATCCAAGCTGGAGACATAACTCCTAGACCTCCTATGCCTTTGTTTCCAGAAATACAACCACCTACTCCTATTGTTGTACCTCCCTTAGCTACTGTCCCACCTGTTCCAGCAATAGGATATCATAACGCAGCCCAAGAAATCGCTGCCCCAGCCCCAAACCAAGAGATTCAAGAGATTAAAAGCTTACTCAAGACCTTCGGGAATGATCTTGTGAGCATTAAGAAGTAGGTAGGTCATGAAAATAAGCCTTATCAAGCTCCATATCAGCAGAACCAGCTAAATAGGTCTGCTTTTCAGAATGATTACCAAGCCCAAAGAAGGAATTTTAACCCTAGGTCATTCCAACCATACAATCCGAATGCAACCAGTTCGTCAAAGGAACTTGTGTCCCAAAATAATGTTGCCCAGGATTGCAATTGGTGTTATCCATGCAATCAGCCCCATAACCAATTAGTGTGCACTAATGGAATGAGAAATTAGGCTTTAATGGTCCAAAACAGCTATGCTGGTTTAGAAAATGTTGCAGATCAGAATCAAGAACAACAAGATAACATGGAAGTCGCCTTGCCGAACTGGAAGAGCTCTAAATTATGTGGCGTGAATGGTCTAGATCAGCAAAATTCTCCTATTTCGGCTAATACCAGGTCAAAAAAGAGAGCTATGGATCTGGGACAACAAGCTAGAAGTTCACAACAACAGCCTACAAACAGTAAGTAGCCCATTTCATTAAATCTTAATGCTGCAGCACAGCCTAAAGTGAAGATTTTGCAAAGAGGCCAAGAGATATTTAGCAAGGAGCAATCAAGAATGCATTCACAGCCTTTGCAGAGACCAAATGATGCGGCTGTCATTAAAAACTAGTAGAAGGTAAATTCTTCATCATTTAATATTGTTGAGCATCTCAAGAAAACCACGGTCAGTATATCGGTATTAGATGCTTTGCACCTCCTAGGGCAGAAAGGGTTATTGCAGGAAGCTTTAGCTGAATTGTTTATTTCTGACAATGCTAATAAAGGAGTTGCAAAAGTTGTGCTTGCTAATGATCTAGAGGATAAAAATGAGCAGAAAACCAAAGAGGTAAAGCCTCCCCCATTCTACTTAAGTCTGATTATTGGTGATAAGATTGTTCATAATTGTATGGTTGATTCTAGTGCCACTAGTTCAGTCTTGCCTAAGAGTTTAGCCGATAAGTTAGGTCTTGTTTATGAGCCTAATCCTCAGAAAGGTGTAGTGCAACTAGATGGATCTGCTATTAAAACTGTTGGTATTATCAAATATTTGACTCGTACCTTGCACGCATCACCGAGTTTTAGTATTCATCAGGATATACATGTCATTGACTTACCACCGCACTTTTCCATTTGTCTCTCGAGGGATTTTACACCAAGTTGGGTGGGTTTCTGTCTTCTTATTGGTCTCATTTATTTTTTAGAACAAGGTATGGTACGAAAGTGACCCTAAAGTACGAGCCTCTCACCAAAGACCATATCGAACCATATTCGCCAAATCCTATAAACGCTAACCTCTATGCCACCCCTATACTGGAGGAGAAAACCATGACCTCAGACTGCAACACCCATATAGACAATATCAATCTAGATGAATGGGCAGCCAAAGATCACGAGCTTGATCCGTTACAACACATAGATGAGATAGGATTATGAGTCTATATGATCCGAGAACTTGATTTTGATATGCCTAATCTTTGTAAAGAGGAAGAACAGTCTGCAGAAACAGAAAATGAGCTTTGGAAGCTTTACTTCGATGGTTCGAGAAGAAGTATTGGTGCTGGAGGTGGGGCTATATTGATATCACCAGAAGGAGGTAAATATTATTCAGCTTTCAGATTTTCTTTCAGCTGTTCGAATAATACAGCTGAGTATGAAGCATTGGTGCATGGCCTCGAATGGGCCCGCAAAAAGAGGTATTAAATGCTTGCAATTTTATGGTGATTCATAACTAATTGTAAATCAGATCAGAAATTTAAATGCTACCAAGAATGATTTGCTTAAGAAGTATAAGCTTCACGTATGGGATTTAATGGAGGATTTTGATGCATTTAATATCATTTCAGTTCCTCGTAATCAAAATAAACATGCTGATAGGCTCGCTGCCAGGGGAGCCCAGTTTGATATTCCCAATGAGATTCATAAAGTAGAGGCACGTCAGTATGTAAAAATAGTGGTTAGACCTTCCGTGCCTGACAATAATGTGAGCCGACAGGTTTTTGAAAGCGACGAGCAAATTACAAATTTCCTGATTGTTGAAGCTGAGTTTGTAGATGGAAACCAACAAAAATGGCAGTAGCAATATGATGAACAGATTGTGCAGTTGAAGACCAACAAGCTGTCAAAAGGATTGGTGACCTTGGAATTTGTGTTCAATTTAGATGACCAAGTGCGTAAGGACAAGTGCAGCCTGACTGTTAAAGAAGAACATTATGCAACCATTGAAATCTTCAAAGGCAAGCTTCTCAAGCTGGGAAAGATATGTAGCAAAGAAGAACAACAAGCATTTATTCTGTTATGCTAGAAATTTAATGATGCTTTTGCTTGGGAGTATAAGGATTTGAGAGGTTTTAACCCAGAACTAGCCAAGCATACTATTGAACTAGAACCAGATGCAAAACCAATGAGGCAGAAACAAAGACCGCTTAACCCCAAATTAGAACATCTTATGAAGGCCGAACTGAATAAACTAGTTGAGAGTGGTATTATTTTTCCTATCAAACACACCTCTTGGGTGTCAAATTTAGTGCCAGTTAGGAAGAAGAGTGGGGAAATCAGATTATATGTCGATTTCCAATATTTAAATAAAGCATCATTGAAGGATCACTACCCACTCCCTTCCATGGAGCAAATTCTGTAGGTAGTTTATGGTTCTGAATGATTTTGTTTGCTAGATGGTTACTCAGGTTACAACCAGATTCTGGTGAAGCAGGAAGATCAATTCAAGACAACATTTACAACCAAGTGGGGCATGATGGCCTACAAAAAGATGCCTTTCAACTTGTCCAATGCTGGAGCAACGTTTCAGTGAGCGATGGATATGGCCTTTCATGGCATTATGAACAAAATTGTTCTGGTATATTTAGATGACATAACTATTTTTTCCAGAAATGCTAATGAACATCTTGATCATTTGGAGCAGGTTTTTTAGAGATGCAGAGAGTTCGGAGTGTCTCTCAATCCGAAGAAGTGTATATTTTCAGTGCACGAAGGAAAACTACTTAGACACATTGTTTCAAAGCAAGGTATTTCTATAGATCCTGAAAGAGTCTCAACAATTCTTGAATTTCCATTACCAGCTCACAAGAAAGGCTTGCAAAGCTTTCTTGGAAGAATAAATTTTGTGAGGAGGTTCATACTGAATATTGCAGCTTTGCTGCAACCTCTCACTTCTATGCTTAAAAATAATATGCCTTTCAATTGGAAAAAGGAAGGTAAGAGAAGCTTTGAGCAGATTAAGGAGGCCCTTGCAGCTGCTCCTACTCTCATCAATCCAAACTTTGACAAGGACTTCATCTTGTATGCCTTTGGAGGAGTAGATATAGTTTCAGCTATGTTATGTCAACAAAATGAGGAAGGCTTGGAGCAGCCTGTAGCGTTTTTTAGCCAAGTATTGCATGATTACGAGGTGAAGTATTCTTTTGTCGAAAAACATGTTTTTGCTGTTGTAAGAAGCTTAAAAAAGTTCAAGCATATGTTGTCCAACAACAAGATCCATTTGCTGGTAGCTCATTCAACTGTTAAGGACTTCTTACTTAACAAGGATATAAATGATAAGCGTGCTGGTTGGATTACCAAGGTAATGGAATTTGACATTGACAAAGGTAACCAAGCTCGTTAGAGGCAAAGGTTTGTGTAAACAGATTACTGGTAATGAAGACAACAATTTAAAAGAAGCTGAAAATATGGATACAATGCTAAACAATGAGGATGTAGATATTGTTCCAGCATCTCCTGCTACTTGGTTGCAGCAAATGATGCATTATTTGCAAACTGGTGAGTGCCCCGAAGGCTTAGATAGAGTAAAAAGAAGGTATTACAGATTACAAGCCATTCCTTATGCAATTATTGATGGCATTCTTTATAGGAGATATTTTCAAGGTGTTTTATTATGTTGTATCCGGCCTGATCAAGTTGACAAGCTTTTAGCAAAATTTCATGATGGACCTTCAGGAAGTCACTTTGCCGCAAGAACAATAGCCCTGAAAATTATGCGGGCTGATTATTACTGGCCAGATTTGTTCAAAGATGCTATTGCTTGGGTCAAAAAATGTGAGAAATGTGCTTTATTTTTTGGAAAACAGAGGCTTGCAGTGCTGCCCCTGCATCCGATTCAGGTAGAACAACCCTTTGCTAAGTGGGGCTTATATTTTATTGGTCCTATCAATCTGCCTTCAAGCGCGGGTCATAGGTGGATACTTACTACCACAGATTATTTTACCAAATGGATCGGGGCAGTTACTTTAAAGGAAGCAAATGAGACTTCAGTGCTTAACTTCTATTAGGATCTCGTGTCGAGATTTGGTGTTCCAGACTCAATAATTTCTGACAATGGTTTGGCTTTTATTGGCTTGAGGATTTATGATTGGTTAGCTAGAAATAATATTTATTTGGACACATCGTCTAATTATTATCCGCAGGGCAATGGTCAGGCATAATCTACAAATAAGAATCTGATTTGGATAATCAAGAAGATTGTTGAAGACAATCAACAGACATGGCATGAAAAGCTGAAGTTAGCTCTTTGGGCTGATAGAATAACTCCTAAAAGAGCTACTGGTTGTTCTCCTTTTGCTCTAACTTATGGTAAAGAAGCTAAGTTACCTGTTTCCATTGAGTTTCTGACTTTAAGTAATGTTAAGGAGCTGGAATTGTTGAAGGAACAACCTCTTGAAGTGAGATTTGCACAACTAGTAGAGCTTGAAGAAACCATAAAGGAAGCTCTAAGACAACTTTAAATACATCAAGCTCATATGAAGAATTCTTTTGATAAGAGGGCGAGACCACGTGAGTTCATTGTGGGAGATCTGGTTTTCAAATGGAATGAATTCAAAAGCAAACCTGGATGACATTCCAAGTTCGATGCAATTTGGGATAGGCCTTATGTGATCACAGAGTGCAAGGAACACAACGCGTTCCAACTTTCTAAGTTGACTGGAGAGGTGCTGTCTATCCCAGTTAATGGGATCCACCTCAAGCATTGCCTCTGAGATAAGTCTCCCTTGTAGATAAGTAGAATAGTATTGCAAATAAGTGTGTTCCGCACATTTACTTTCAGTAGTCTTGTTTTCTCTAAGTGCTGCTGCGCATGTTCTATTGGCCATCAGGGCATGTTAGTTTGCTTCCAGTTCTTTTTTGTTTTGTTTTGCTGTTGTTTGGAGTGTTGCTGTTCAGATTTCTGAGTTTCATGAAGGGGAAGATTTGACCCCGTGCCCAATGAAGTATTTTAAGGCAACTGATCTATGCTTAGCAGGCAAGCATTTAGCGGAAATCACCAAAATGTTACCAATTTTTCACTACAGCTCAATTGATGGAGCTGGATTAAATACTGTTATATCTTAAAGTGAGGTTATTGTTATTTCTGCGTTATGCTTAAGTGTTGTTTGCATTTTGTTCATTATTCATCAAGTGACAATTATGCATTGAAATGAGGAAACATAATTTCAAAAATCACTATTCAATATTCAGAATCAAATGACAGACAAAATTGAGCATATAAACAACAAAGCATTTTAAATGCTTTCATCTATTTCATGTGAAGTAATTCATATTTACAGAATTTCATTTGATTGTGAGAATTCAAATGATAATACAACATTGCATTGAGATGCATTTTCTTTTCGAAATGAAAAGCATAAGATTGAACTCAAATATCCACACAAGCCATGGATGTGACTGTCACAGTGTATCATAAACGACACACTACACTATGGAAGATGCATAAAAGGGAATCACATAAGCATAAACATAATCATCATTTCCTGTTGATCGATGGTCGACATAGAGGTGGTGCACCATTTGTCTTTTCGAGCTCCGTTGACCTGTAGGAAGAAAGAGAGGGATGTTAGAGGCTCTGACTATGAATATACCTATATGAGCCATCAACGATAATGTAGTATGCTACTGATCATACATTGAAACAATCAAGAAAAGTGAAGAAACATGAGCTGAAGGAGAAACATCAACATGATCATGATATATTGTTTTTTATGCTAACATCGTTCGCTTCTTTGTGCAGGTATAGGGAAAATCACGAAGCTGATTATTATTTGAAGACCAAGCATGTGGAGAAAAATGGGCTCCCACAAGGGTAGAGCTCAGCATGCTGCCCCTATTCATTACAATTGGGTTGAGATAGAGATTGCGATCATCATATTTATCAAGAAAGGAAATGCAACTGAAAGAGTTAAGTAGAGTAATCCATCAAGCCATTAAACCAATTGTGCATTCATAACAATCATGTAAATGCTTTCTGAAAGCTACAGGTGAACAATGGGTTTAATCCGCTCAATCAATTTAATTGAGTACATTCATCTCAAACATTGATGTATGGTTTATGTTCTTTTGCCACAGTATTATTTGTTCTTCATGTTCATAATATCATGCAAAGATTAGCAGTGTTCTTTCTCTTAGTCAAGGATAGTGAACATGCATACATAATTCCTCAACAGAGGGAATTGTTTCAGATTTTTATCTCAGAAGAGAGCAAATGTACGAAATAGTTTTATTAAATGGAGCATAAAAATGCATGAAGAGTGCAAGATAAGAAACAGTGGCAACATCTAATCGATGCATAAACAGTTCAGTCATTTATTAAGTGGTGAAGCAATCAACTTGTTTGCAGTACAGAATACAGTGATCAGGTGTGACTGACGGTGGAGTGAAGTAGTCCAAGAGTGCACTGTTTTAAAGTTTGTTTCTTCATTTATCATGTGTTTCAAATGGTGGTACATCAAGTAAAAGTTATTTCTAGAATAAGAAGAGTTTGCACAATAACACTATTTTGGACATCTCTGTTGTTCTACCAGTGCAATGGTTTTTGTCATTTAAGCTATACTTTCATAAATTCACCATTATCAGGCAGAATTTCAAGGATTCATATACATAGAGTCATTTTCAGAACAAACAACATGTATGCATTGAACATGATATGGATGAAATTTTGAGGTGCATCCATGAAAGGAATAACTGTGAGAGACCAAGGTAAACAACTCATCTACAGATTCAATCAAAAGGGTTCTGTGTGTAAGGAGAGAACAACAATATAATGGCATTTGAAAATAAAACAAAGATACATTTCCAGAATCTCTTATACCCGAATGAGGGTTTTCAATAGTAATGAAAAAGAAACACATGGGAATTTTCTATAGAAAGAAGATGATTTGGAATATAACTGAAGATACATTCAGAAGCACATTTTCTTTACAAATTAAAAATACCCATGCACTAAAAATTGAAGAATTTGAATGCCAAAAGGAGCCAAGATTTTTCACAGTTATCAAAATATGCAAATTTTTGCTCATTTTCCAGAATACCCATATTGGGGTTTGTTTTAGAATGCAAATTTCTTCATTTTTACATGATACCCATATAAAGGTTCGCTCAAAATCTGAAAGGAGTAAATCATCATGGGTTGAACACAAAGTGCTTCAAAAGCTTATAGTCAAGTAAACATGGTGTGGCCTGTATATGGCTATGAAATTACAAAATAGAAATCAATCTTTTGCAGGAATGTAAAGCTTCATAAGCTTTTCTTATGTTGGAAATGAACACACAGAATAGAAACTTACCATTTCATGAAGACCAGAGGCCGTTCCCAAAGCTCTAGTAGAGTTTTCTAAACCCCAAACAAAACACCCAGTGCGAGCTCATATGTGGCGTCAGTGGATATAAGAAGACCTAGATAACAAAACAACAAGCACAAAAAATTAAAAAAGTATTAGAAACTGTGTTTCATGGCAGCCACAAGACCAAAATTGGCTCAAGAAGTAAAGTCATAAAGATACTATGAACAATAGCTCACCATGTGTGCAGTGGAGGAGTAGAGTCCACGGACAAGCCCTCACATAGAGCTTCCAGACGTGAGTACGAGCTCATACAAGGCGGCCAAGAAGAATAAATTCATAAGAATGTAAAGAGAAATCAGAGGTAAAGCATGTACAGGCCGCGGCCTTAATGGCCATTTCTTTCCTTTCAAAAGAAGAGTAAAATCACTATGCCGCTAAGAAGTCAACTCACCATGAATTGCAGAGTAGGATTCGACCATTTGAAGACAAAAGTGCAGATTTTCAAGCATTTGCGAGCTACAGACTGAGCTTACTCATGGCGGTGCCATCCTTTCAGGCAGAGCCCAAAGTCTTCAGAAGTGATGATTGCAAATGAAATGATTTTAGGGTTTGACTTGTTTTGTCTCTTGCCCTAATTCAAATTTAGGTCAAGCATTATGATTGTCCTTAATATTCCCATTTGACAATACAATAGTGGAGAGATTCGAATTTAGGAGTTTTTGCATTTTAATCAAACTTAAGTCAATGCCCTAGGTCGTCTTGTCTTCTAATCTTCATGTGTTATACTTACCTAAGTCTTTAGGCATGATTGATCCAATATTTTATGGGTCTAGGCTTAGGTAAAGTATATTTTATGCTCATGCCTTAGTGAAATTGGAGATTAAAATATCCTAGTTTTATTGATTTTGTGAGAAATCAATAAAGATTGCAAGATGATTTTGCTTATGACTTAGGGTTGTTATTTTTTTAAGAAATCAATTAAAGATATTGATAAGAGAGAATAATATGCCTTGTATATTTTATGATTTTTTTTTGAGAAAAATAAAGATTGTGATGGAGATATAAGGTTGTAATATTTTACAAAAGATTTCAAGCAATCTTTAATTGCAAAAATAGGCCAAATTGTAAAATCTGCATATGATGTAAAGTGGAATTAAAGCGGTACTTTTATAAATCGCTTTATTCTTTGCTATTTTTAGCAGATTGTTTTTATTTTTGCCTTGGTCGGATTTGATATTCCTGCTAGAGAGATATGGTGTTTTATTTGTTTTAAAAGCATATTTAGTCTATTTTGAGGAGCTTTTCAGTATGAAGATGGAAATTGGGTGTTTTTTCTGCTTTTATGCAGACCTTTGAGACAGTTTGCAACCTTTTTCCTTGAGC
Source organism: Sequoia sempervirens (assembly GCA_007258455.2). Lineage (NCBI taxonomy): Eukaryota > Viridiplantae > Streptophyta > Pinopsida > Cupressales > Cupressaceae > Sequoia > Sequoia sempervirens. Next base: position 757,990,732 of record VDFB02281492.1, on the reverse strand, counting down.
TTTCTTGTTAGCTCGGATTAGGGGTTTGAGGGATATATATTTTGAAGAAAGCTTAGTTTTTCTTCTTCTCAGTTTCAGTTGGCAGTTTCTGGCTCTTAGCATTTTTGAGCTTGTAAACTCAGTTGTGCTTAGTTCAGACAAATACACTTTTTCAGTTTCAATAAAGTAGCATAATCCTTCTCATTTCTTGTCTCAACCTTGTAACAACAATTTGATGTCTTTGTGTTTTGAATTTTGAAGCCTTATATGTCTTGCTTTTATGAGTTTTTGCACAAAATTTCATATTTTCAAGTTGTGTGATGTATTCAATGCCTTCGAATCTTCATGCAAATTACTGATGAAACCATGTACCAATGAGATTGTGAGAGCTATTGTAATAGAGGAATTGTTGTGAGTGGTAAATCTAAATTTTCAGAAATAATAGTTAATCATCAGTTAGTGTTAGATTTCATTTTCAAGATATCCTTCTATCCCTTTTCTCAAAAAATACTTAGAATAGGATCCATCATTCGGAGAACCAGCTCTCTCTGGAGATTCCTTCTTCGTTCAGATCACCCACATCTGAAGAAGGTTTCCATGTGTCATTAGGTTGTTGAATCTTGTATTCAGTAGGGTGCAAATCTATTTGATAACATTTATCTTTATTTTGTTTAAGTTTAATGTATCCCTATCTTGAGGTGTTAAGTGTTGTTTGTTGTCTTTTGCATTTTGTTCTACATCATTTAGACAGGCTAACAACTCTTGATCATAGTTTATTTGGATGATATTTTGATTTTCAGTAAGACATTAGAGGAGCACTTGATGCATATTGATTTTTTTTTTGAGAAACTAAGGGTGTAGAAGCCATTGATTAATTTGAAGAAGTGTAGTTTTGTGAAGAGAGAGTTGGTGTATCTGGGATTTTTTGTCTCAACAGAGAGTCTTAAATTAGATCCAGAGAAGGTGAAAGCTATCATTAAATGGCCTACCTTGAGGAATGTTACAGAGGTAAGATCATTTCATGGTCTAGCAAGTTTTTATAGAAAGTTTATTAAGAATTTCAGTAGTATTTGTGCACCTCTAATTGAAGCGATGAGAGGGGATATAAAATAGTTTAACTGAACTACAAGAGCAACCAAAAGTTTTAATATGTTGAAGAAGAAAGTTACAGAGCAACTTGTTTTGGCACTTCTAGATTTCAATAAGGTCTTTCAGGTAGATTGTGATGCTAGTGGAACTGCCATAGGAGTTGTTTTGAGTCAAGAAGGTAAGCCTATTGCCTATTTTAGTGAGAAGTTAAATGATGCTAAGAAGAAATATTGTGTTTATGATCAAGAGTTTTATGCTATAGTTTAGGCTTTGAATAAATGGAGACACTATTTGTTTCCAAAAGAATTTGTTTTATATACTGATCACCAGGCTTTGCAGTATCTCAATAGTTAAGGAAAGTTGAATCAAAGGCACTTAAAATGGGTTGAGTTTTTGTAGAGTTATACCTTTGTTTTGAAGCATAGGAGTGGAAGGTAAAACAGAGTTGCAGATGCCTTGAGTAGAATGAAAAATTTGTTGATAAAAATGCATATAGAGGTTGTTGGGTTCAATGAACTCAAGAGTTTGTATCCGAAAGATCAAGACTTTGCAGAAGCCTGGAATGCTTTTTTGGAACCTGTTACATTGGATAGGATGAGATGGTTGTATTTCTTAATCCAAGATGGGATGTTGATTAGGGGAAGCTAATTGTGCATTCCAAGGAGTTCTATGAGAGAGAATCTAATCAAGGAGAAGCATATTGATGATTGGCTGGAAATTTTGGTTGAGATAAGACCATTGCTCTTGTCAGTGAGAATTATTATTGGCCACAGTTACAACAAGATGTGAAGAAGTTTTCACAAAGTTGCAAAGTATGTCAAATGGCAAAAGGAACAAGTCAAAATACTGGATTGTATCAGCCATTACCTATACCTGAGAGGCCATGGGAGGATATTAGCATGAGTTTTGTTCTTGGCTTGCCAAGGACACAAAGAGGGCATGATTCTATATTTGTGGTGGTGGATAGATTTTCAAAGATGGTATATTTCATTTCGTGTTATAAGACCAGTGATGTTCATGTTGTAGAGTTGTTTTTCAGAGAGGTGGTGAGACCACATGGTCTACCAAAAAGTATAGTTTCAGACAAAGATACCAAATTTGTTGGTTATTTCTAGAGGACATTATGGAAGAAGCTAAAGAAAAATTTGAAGCTTAGTTCTGCACACCATCCATAGATTGATGGAAAAACAGAGTTGGTGAGTAAGAGTTTGAGTAACCTGCTAAGATGCTTAGTTGGAGATAAGCCCAAGGGATGGGATTTGATTATATCATAGGCGAATTAATTTTCTTGCAAAAATTATGTCAATAGGAGCACTAGTAAATCACCATTCCAGATTGTATATGGGAGTAGTCTAAGAACTGTTTCTGAACTGAGAAAGATGGATAAGGGGGAGAAGAGTAGTGCTGAGGCTGAAGAATTTGCACGAAGAGGTGAAGAAAAATATCAATAAGATGAACTCACAATATAAGGCTCAAGTAGATCAGAAAAGGAGGTATAAGGAGTTTTAGGTTGGAGATGAAGTCATGGTTCATTTGCGGAAGGAAAGGTTTCCAGTTGGTACATACAATAAGTTAAAGATGAAGAAGTTTGGACCATGCAAGATGCTAAAGAAGCATGATTTAGGAAATGCTTATGAGGTAGAGTTACCTAGTGGAATAAACATTTCTCCTGTGTTCAACATTGCTGATTTGACAGAGTATCATGAAGGTGATATAGAGAAGCTGCTAAAAGAACAGAGGAAAATTCCAGCACCTACTTAAGAGAAGGAAGAGATAGAAGAAATCATGGATAACCGTGTGGGTAGAAGCATAAGAAACAAGCAATATGCAAAGTACTTGGTGAAATGGAGAGGAAGGCTTTATAAAGATTCATCATGGTTATTTGAGGTTGAGGTCAACCATCTTGGTTTCCCTCTAAGTCCTGAGAAGTGATAGGGTCACTTTTCAAATTACCCTTGGTGTCTGATGCAAGAGCATCCAACGGTGTAGGGAAATCTTGCATCACCCAAAAAAAATGTTTTCTTTATTTTCTTTAGTTGTTTTGAGTCCCATGATGGTACTTAGGGGGTATAAGACTGTCAAACATCAAAAATAGCAAAAAATGAGCACTTACTATTTTTATTAAGTCGGCCTAAACGAGCTCGTATGGACATGAAAATTTACCCCAAGGAGTAGAGCTAGAAAAAATTTCCTATCGCAAAAGAATCACCCCAATTCCCTGCATGGTTTGGGAGAAATTCAAGTTTCTATCCCGAGAAATTTCTCCAATGCAACTTCAATTTTAGTTATAAAACTTTAGAGGCCCTGAAACAACTTAAAAAGTGGCTAAACTGACTTACGGTGGTTGCATGCGTTGTAGAGCTTGTCAAGAGCTTTCTAACAATATGCAATAATAGCGAATCAGACACCTAGATCAAAAGTTATGGCCCAGTGAAGTTGGTCCTCCAAAAAGTGAATTTCATAAAAAATTCTTCCTAGGCCAGAAATCAAACGACGTGACTTTTGGTGCCAAAAAAAGAGGGGAAATTTGAACTTTCTAGAACATTCTAGGGCGGTTATTGGGGAAAATAAAAAGGGTTAAGTGGGGGTTGTAGAAGGTGGCCCTGATAGTGCAGATTGTGGCTTCGAATAGTAGATTTTATTTTCAAAGTTGAATTTTGTTGTAATAAATCAAGCCCACGAGGCTGTAGCATGTAAGCTTTGAGTCTGCAATTTCATTTTCTAAAAATAATTGAAAGTGAGTTATTTTTTTGTCTCACATCTTCTATGTTGGTATTTGTTGTTGTGATTTATGTGGGTTTTGGGTAGTGTGGCCTTCACCACATGGCCTCTTTGCACTAATTGAATTTCTTTGTGCTTGTCAACTCCCCAAACCACATGCCCTCTCCTCTAGCACCATTAATCAAAGTGATACAAGGGGAAAATGTGTAGAGAGAATACCACATCAACAAGGATAGGTTAGTTTTGGGCCAATGCATAAGATTAGGGTGGATCCTCTTCTTAAAAACCTAGGAGGGTGATCCCTAAGGCCTTAAGACATAAGTTAGAAAAAGGATTTGAATACCATTCCCTAGATAATGAATAATCCTATTAGACCTCATTAACAAATATATATGAACAAGTATGCAAGTGCATGCATGGATGTAACAAGTTTCAATCACCAAATATGAATCTCCTTGTCTCATACACACCTACACCTTGCTAACTCACCATTACAACCCTCTAAATATTTATCTCATAAGACCACTATATATATATATATAAAGTTAAAATAATGGTCTATAAGTTTGATAGGACTCCTTACACAAATCCTTAAGATCTCAATCTAGTATGAATCCCAAAATAATTAGTGCATGTAGGCAAAGTAAGAAAGTAAACTACAAAACATATGAAGATGTTATGTTATTTTAAAAGTGATGGTGGAAAAGTGAAAAAAAAATAGTGTTTTTATCATATTGGAAAAAAATCAAGTTTTATACTTCTCACACAAATACACGGGTGCTGGCAAGAAGTTGAGTCCACATTTTGGCCAAAAAGTGGAAGTGTTTTCCTTGATTTTTTGAATTTATCACATTTGACCTTAAAATTTGAAGCACTTAGAGATGGAATCTTAAAAAAAGTCACTGATCATAAAATGTAGTACTTGGAGTCTAGTTTCCAAATATGTAATTTATTTTAATATCCAAATGATACAAATTGATTTTCAATAGGCATTTCTAAAAACCATTGTTTAAAAGTTATTTTTTTTAGTATACCATGCACGTGTATGTCATCCATATTTTGACCTAAATAATCATATTTTTCTAAATCCTTTTGGGAAAAGATTTGTAACTCACCGAAGCATGTTTTTGATATTTTTTTGTAATTTTTTATTAATTATTTTTCGTTAATTTTTTATTGGCCATATTTTTTGTTTTGGAAAACCGTCATGTACGTCACACATAAGATGACCTAAACTTATCATTTTTGAAAAAAAATTCAAAGTGAAAATAATTGTCTGAAGTACGCTTTAGTACAATTTATTTAAAAAATATATATTTTAATAAAAAGTTATTAAAATACTAAAAAACCTTGATAATTCAAGTTTATGGACCAATTTTATCAGAAATTAATTGAAAAATAGGAAAAATAATCCAATTGTAAAAAAAAATACATATTTGGAATCTACACTATCTCATCTATAATGGATTTTAATTTCATCAACAAATTCTATAATGGATTTTAATTTCGTCAAAAAATTCTACAAAAAAGGTCTTCAGACATATGCCCAAAGTCACTATTTTCTTGTGACATTGATAGGACCTTCAACTTGCAGGTCAAACCAGGTCCAAAGCCTAGGTTCGGGCCCCATCTCTTTTCCTGAACCGGTTAACGAAGCAAAAACTTGACCTAAAATTCAAATTTTACAAATCGAGATCCCATTTACTAAATGGGATCTTGTTTTGTTTAAAAATGGGATCCCATTTACTAAACAAGATCTTGTTATATTTATTATTCTTTCTTTTGGAAAAAGGATCAAGATCTCATTTAGTAATCAAGATCCCGTTTAGTAAATGAGATCCCACTTACTACGGGATCTTGTTTAGTAAACAAGATCTCAATTTATTTTTGACTATTTTTTTAAAAAAAAAATTACTGTTAAACAAGTACAGTGTCAGTTCTGCAACTTGTTATGTATGGTCGACAGTGAAAATTTCACTATTTTCTATCAAATTTTGTCTTGTAGAGGCTCTTCAACTTGGGATTTTATTTCAATTTTGAAAAGAGGTATCATTGGGATAGTGTTTGAGTGGAATTTTGTTCAATTGCTACTTGTTTGAAGGAGGAACAAAGAAGGAATACCTTCAAGTTATTGACATTCATTTGTACATACTTCATAATTTTTTGAATCATGGGATCACAATGTTGTAATAAGAGGAAAGCTAGGAAGGTATTGACCCATGAAGAAATTGAAGCAAAGAGAGAGGAGGAAAAAAGACAAAGAGATAGAAGATTGGGGATTTGATCAATGAATAATGCTGAAGCATTGAATTCCACAACTATTGAAGATAAAAACATTGAGGATACAATGGACATAGACGATGCAAATTTGCAAGAAGTGAATGTGGAAACTAATACGATTATACAAACTACTCCTAGTATGTCTTCAAATCCCCCTTCCAATTCTATGGAGAATGTTTCAATAGTCACAAATATAGGTACGTCTTCAAATCCACATTTGAATGATATGAAAACTTTGTTTATAGGAGATTTAAAAGATGTTGGATTTAAGGATGTTGACATCGATAATATTTGTATGGATGAAACTTTTAGACATTTAGTTGAAAATGAAAATGAAAATGAAAATTGTTTTGTTGTTAAAAATCAAAATGAAAATCCTTTTATTGAAAATGAAAATGAAAACCGTTTTGTTGTTGAAAATGAAAATGAAAATCCTTTTATTGAAAATGAAAATGAAAACCGTTTTGTTGTTGAAAATGAAAATGAAAATCCTTTTATTGAAAATGAAAAAAAACCGTTTTGTTGATGAAAATGAAGATGAAAATGAAAATCCAGGATGTGATGTTGAAAATGAAAATATATATATTTTTAAATTGAAAGAGATTTTTTGGATAATCTTCCTAGTAAGATTTCTTAGAGAAAAATAAGAACACATGCCAATAGATTATACAAAGAATTCTTTATTGTAAAAAACTATCATTTCAATGTCAACTAATGATGCAATTAATGAGAATGTGGAAAATGGGAAAAGTAATAAAAAAATTTAGGCATTTTTGTTAAACCAAGAAGAAAAGATCAATCACTAAAACATGTTATGTTTACTATTGCTAGCACCATTGAGTCTATTGGAAAGAATAGTCGATCTAAAGATAAGAACGCAACAAGATGAGCTATAACAATTGCAATAGTTAATAAAGCAGTTAATAAAGCAACTTTGAATAAAAGAATGGTAAGAAATATTAGTGAAATTCTAAAATTACATCCTAAAACATTGGTAAGAGTAGCAAAGATAAGAGAAAGTATAGAAAATGATCCAATCAACCAATGTTGGAGTTTTAGTGGTCGACTCCCGAGATCTGCATGAAATTGAATGTTGAAATAAAATATTTGATTGAAAAATATTGGCATGATAATACTAGGATATCATCTAATGCTAGAGATGTTTTAAAATTAAGAGTGGGGTCTAAAGTTCACTATCCTCATCCAAAACACCTATTAGATACAACACAAACTGAATTTAATAAAAAAATTGTGGTGAATTAGTGTTACTTGGTAATATTAGAATAATTCAAAGATCTTTTAAAAAATGTAAACCTTGGTATGTAAAGATTAATAAGCAACAAATATCTTGTTGTTGTAAAACACATGTTCAATTTTTTTTTTTATTATGATATTTTTTGATATATACACTGTAATTTGAATACTAACATGATTATGCAGGAATGTGGTATTAATATGCCACCTGAAGCAATAAAGGAGTTTATATCAAATTTGTTTTGTGAAAGATCTAATGGGAAATTATTTTATTTAAGTTCATGTATTTTTGGAAAATGCACTGGTTGTGGCAATCTTTCTTTCTTAAGAGTTTGTATGCATGAAAGTGTTGAAAATGATTTTGGACAACAATTAGTGGATGTTAAAACATTTAAGAATGTTGACTATTCTTTAAAAGATGGAAAAAGTTGGAAAGTGTTGTGATTTAATTACAAAAAAAGTTAGTGTACATGCATTCATATCATAATTTAAGAGTAAGATTGTACCAAAATATGTCAAGCACTCTCAACATGCTTGATGGCTTGATGGACAATTTTGCGCATGTAGAAACACATTTCCAGTTGATACTATACTATTAGTGGTTGATTTTGCAGAAAACTATACTCTAGCTCCGCAAGTAATCCAATCACAATATTACAATTCAGTGCAAGTGGTTATGTTTGTTTATATTGTTTATAGACATGCAGATGATAGCACAAAGGATGATAGAAAAGTTTTGAAGGAGTATCATTTCTATTTGAGTGACAATCGGTTACACTCGTCAGAGTTTGTTCAATACTGTTTCAATATATTTTATACAAATTTAAGAGAAAGAGGAATCCAGATGACAAAACATCTTATATGGCCAAATAATTGTACAGGGTAGTTCAAGAATGCTCGAATGTTCTATTGGTTAAGTAGGGCTCATAAGGAACATAATGTCCAACATATGTGGAGTTTTTTTTTAAGTTGGACATGGTAAAGGAGAAAATGATGGAGTTGGTGCATGTGTTAAAAGAATTCTTGCTAGAGAGAAATTAAAATTTGAGGATGCAATAAAAATTAAAGATGCACATAGGATTGTGGATTGGTGCAATACAAGATTATCTACACTTGGATCAAGCAAGTACTCTACAGTTCACTGATTCTTTTGGTTGGTTGAAGAAGAGAACATTCTACCTAGACTTGATTGTGAGACAATTAGTGGATCTACTAAATGACATTTATTTAAGATTTTGAATGCAAGAACATGGACTATCTGGATAAGGGATCTTGCATGTTTTTGTCAATTTTGTATTTTAGGAGATTGGGAAGCATGTGAGAATACAAAATGGGTTGAAGAGTGGAAGAAAAGTTCGTTGACACCTGCACAAGCACATGATCAATATGAAACAACAATTGAAGACAACGATAAAGTGTTTGCATCAGACGACTATGACCGTGTTTCATACCTTGTACAAGAAGGTAATTTAATTTAATTTAATTTATTTTATTTCACTTTATTACTATTTTGTAGTGCTTTTAATTATTTATATACATATGAATGCATGAATGTAGATTGGTCAAATTATATGGATACGTGCAAGTTATTTAATCAATTTTTTTGCAAGACATGTGTATTCTATTGTTGCACCTGAGGAGAATGAAGATGAAACAAAATATTGGTTGGACAGTTGTGTGGAGACTAAAAATAAGTTGATAGCACCTCAAGAAGATGATGATGACTATCATTATCCAACAAGTTCGGTGATCCCCTTAAGCAAATTTTGAGAACTTCTTTGATCCCCTTAAGAAAATTTTGAGAACTTATTTGATGATGGCTATCATTATCCAATAGGTTTGATTGTGGTTGTTGGCACTTGGCTATGAAAATACCTAATAAGGAAGAATGGTTTGCCTACATTCAAAGATTATGAAACACATAAGAAGATTATACACTACTCACATTTGGTGGTGGCAACAAATATAAAACTAGTGAGGTGTCATGGAAGACCTGCAAATAAAGAGCTATGGACAATTTCTATGAAAGAGCATGAGACAATCGTAGATGCGTTGCAAAAAAGAGAGAATGCAGATGGTACAATAGAATAAGTAAATACAGGTAAATATAGTTTTAGTTTTATATTGTCCTTTTAAATACATTAAATACATGTTTTGATATTTCTTGTGTGTTATTAGTTGAAATTGATTTAAATTGTCCTTTTATATATCCTTAGGCCATCATCACAAATTCATCACATACTTTGAGACAAAAAGGAGAGTCCATGTATTGATTCAACCTAGACAACATGGAATACTTGGTAAAAATAGGTAATTATTAGTTAAATATATTTAAATTCATTTTTTGATATTGCTTGTATCATTTTGATATCAAGTGGCGTGAAGACCTGCTACATTCCCCACAAGTTTTGGATTTTCTTGAGATGGCATAGCCACATTTTGTAAACATTGTTTTGAGTTGGCATATATGTACATACACAATTACACAATTACGCATTTTGTACAAATTTGTATACATGTACATACATAATTATACTCTACACTTTTATATATCAAAATCATTATTCTATATATTTTGTTTGTTAAATGTGCATGTTATTCTATATATCAAAATCATTGTTAAATTTGGTTGCCTTGGGAAACTTCACCAAATTTTGAGAACTTCTTTGATCCCCTTAAGACATCATATTAGGACCCCTTAAGACATCCTATTAGGACCCCTTAAGACATCCTATTACGACATAAATTAAATTAACATTGACACTATTTTTGTATAGAATGTGATTGTTGTGATGAGTCATTCTAAATCACATCAATTGTGATTAAATATGAGACATGTACTTTGAAGTATTTGATCCCCTTAAGACGTCCTATTAGGACATATCCTAAGTATTTATACTTAATTATATAATTTATTATGATGAGTCACCCTAAAGTCTAATACTTAATTATATCAATTGTGATCCAACATGAGACATGTAGTTTGAATTCTTTGATCCCCTTAAGCAATTGTAGCGATTTAATATGAGACATGTACATTAAAGTAATTTTGATCCCCTTAAGTAATTTTTTAAGAACTTCTTTGATAAGTTAATGCCTTGACTATGAATCACTAAATTTGTAAAGTACAAATATTTAAATGTCCTATTAATTTCAACTCTAATTTCATATTTGTATTTAATTTCACTTTAATGTCCTATTAATTTCAACTCTAATTTCATATTTGTATTTAATTTCACATTAATGTCCTATTAATGTCTTGACTATGAATTTTTTGTAAAGTGCATATATGTCCTATGAATTTCATATTAATTTCACATAAAATGCATAAATGCACATGTGTAAATTACCATTTAACAATAATAGACTACAAAATACTGAAATTAATAAAGACCATGAAAAAATATATTAAGTCCATGAAAATACTAATACATATATTGAAATACTGGAACTTGTACATATATATGTAGTCCATGAAATAATCAAATACAACCCATGAAATAATATAACTCATATTGTCTCTATAATCAAGAGACCTCTTCACACCACATGGATTATCCAAATGACGTGAATCACTCTGTACAAGAGAAAAAAGTTGAAATTAGATGTAAGATGATTAAAAATGATTTAATGATAATTTAATTTATAATTTATCATAAAATTAAATTACCATGGGAGGATGCTCTACATGCTTTGGTGCATGTGGACCTATCTCTACATGCTCTAAATCTATCTACATACAAGAAAAAGAAAGTTGAAATTAGATGTAAGACAATTAAAAATGATTTAATTCAATTTAATTTATAATTTATCATAACTAAATTTCCCATAAGACGTTGTGCATCCTTTGTTCCAGGACATGTCTCTACATGCTCAGCTACAAGAGATGTCTCATGCTATAAAAGAAAAATAATTTAATACATGTATGAGCATACATATATTCAATTTTAAATTTAATTTAAGTTATTCACAATGTATAATTTGTAATTGACTTTAAATATGATCAAAATATTAAATTACCATATGAGCTTTCTTTGCATGTCTTGGTTGAGGTGGTGTGACCTCATCAAGGTTGAAAGTTCCACCAATTACAAAGTCCTACAACATCAAATTTAAAGCACATGTGTACTTGAATTAGGTTTATATATATATATATATATATATATATATATATATATATATATATATATATATATATATAAGTGTACCAATAGGGGTAAATTGAAATTTATTTAAAATACCAACAAATTGTGCACACATGTGTAGAATTTTTTTAAACAACCTAAAATTCAAATGTCTCCTGAATTACCGCCACATCAAATGTGTGTCTGATCCCCATTCTCATAGTTGTGTCAACCTACATACATAGACATAACACTTATAATATTTAGTTGTGTACATGCATGTTTGATATATAGTGAATTCAAAATACAAAATTGTAAGTATAGTTTTAAATAATTTACAATATACATGTACTTGCACCTCATGTGAGATGCCCAACAATGGAGGAGCGCTGAGTGAAAACCCCTCAGGTGGAACTGCATGTAAGTCGATTAAATCCCATGAACCAACATAAATATTTAAAACACATGTTCATTAAAAAATCAAGTTAAACAATTATTTTGAAAATATTTAAAAAATCAATCAGAATACCCCATAAGGGTTGCTAACTTGCATCGGTGTCAACATAAAAAATTGATGAGAAGATGATGCATGGGTGGTCATCATCTACACCAAACAATTTGATTTGGTTGTTAAAATATTATCATTTTTTTGATATATATGTTCATTAAAAACATGTGTTCTTAATAGGGTGATGCTCTATAATAAGAAAATCAACATATGAACGAATGCCACCAAATTCTCCACCAGAATCCCCATGTCCACCCAGACTGGGTGTAGCCTGATCAGGTCCATAACATACCTGATGAAAACTAGTACATATGTGGGGTGTTGAAATTCATGGAGTGGTACTAGGACTAGCTCCATACAACGCTCCCCCATGGTCATTGTCTCTAGTCGTAGCCGTCATCACTGAAATGTGCTCATCAAGGTTGCCTGCGAGCATACTCAAGGATCCTACTATGAATACTGTTGCACGATGATGTACAGGTGCATGAATGGTAGGAGAAGGAGGATCTACAAGAGGTTGGGCATGGACGGGGCATTGAGGATCAACTCGTGCCCCTAACATTTGTTGTGGCATGTTGCTACCAACACCTTGAAATAATTTAAAATTAAAATAATTGGGATTTTCCCCCAAAAAAAACTCTGCATATAATTTCCTCAAAAATTATAAAGGGACCTCCAAATTAGCATGTAGTGGATGGTCAAATACCATCCACCATCACTCCCAAAAATTTGCTAATATTTTTGGATGTCTACACCACCTCATCGATATCTTAGATTTATTTGTAGGAATGGGTAGGTTAGTGACATGGTCAGTAAAATAAAGTGCAAGATGGGATTTTGTTATTTTTAGGTCCAAAATATCTTTGTAGGAGAGACCATCTGAATAAAATTGTCTCATATCCTCCCACCATCATCAATTCCTATCTAAGTTTGAATCAATATTCCTAATGACATTGACAATTTTTTGCATCACAGATGCAAAATGCCTGAAGTGTGGAGAAACCAATACTTCATTTTGAATAGCATTGATTTGGTTATGAATGGATCTAACATTGTTATTGATCTGGGCTCGCAAGTGAGCCTCATTGGATCCCGTTATAGGATGTGGAGAGGTGGAGGGGGTTGAACAAGCGGATTAAGAATATCATTAGTATCAAATTGATCCATGATGTATATAAGTGAACCTACAAAAATTATACAAAATTAACATACATACACATACATACAATATTAATGTACATGAGTGTTTAAATCTAGGATACATGTACATACACATACATACATCATTCAACTTGATCATATACATACAAATTTCAAAATGTAATTTACATGTTTAAAATAAATTTAATAGGATGTTTACAATGAATACGTACATCATTCAACTTGACTGTGTACATACAAATATTAAAATTTAAGATCTAACTATGTAATTTTCATACATGTACATACTAAAAAATATACTTAAAACATACATAAAAAGCTCATTTATGTCTAAGACATGTAAATGAAAAAACAAATTTAATTGCTAATACATGATATGAAATCTCATTAAAAATTACATCATTAATAATTTTTATTAGGATAAATTGTGATGGCTTAAGGGGTTAAAATTTGGTGAATTTTCCCAAGGCAACCAAATTTCAATAAGTTATATATATATATATATATATATATATATATCTACATTTAAAGGATGTAATTAATAATATATGATGACTTCTAAGGGGTCCTCATAGGATGGCTTAAGGGGTCGTAATAGGATGACTTAAGGGGATCTATGAATGAAGATCCTAGGGAAAAATGATGGCTTAAGGGGTTAAAATTTTGGTGAAGTTTCCCAAGACAACCAAATTTCAGTAAGTTAAATATATATTATTTTTTAAACTTTACATTTAAAGGATGTAATTAATAATATATGATGGATTTTAAGGTGTTCTCATAGGATGGCTTAAGGGGATCTATGAATGAAGGTCCTAGGAAAAAATCATGGCTTAAGGGGTTAAAATTTGGTGAAGTTTCCCAAGGCAACCAAATTTTAATAAGTTAGATATATATTATTTTTTAAAATGTATATTTAAAGGATCTAATTAATAATATACAATGGCTTTTAAGGGGTCCTTGTAGGATGACTTAAGGGGTCATAATAGGATGACTTAAGGGGATCTATGAATGAAGGTCCTAGGACAAAATGATGCCTTAAGGGGTTAAAATTTGGTGAAGTTTCCCAAGGCAACCAAATTTCAATAGGTTATATATATATTATTTTTTAAAATGTACATTTAAAGGAAGTAATTGATAATGTATGATGGATTTTAAGGGGACCTAAGTATAGTTTTAAGGGGATCTATGGCTTAACTATCCTAGGAAAAAATGATGGATTTAGGGTTTAGTATATCAAAACAAAGCCATATATTAGGAAAAAATGATGGGTTTAGGGTTTAGTATATCAAAAAAATTCTAAGTATCACAAACTAAGTATATAAAAAAAATTCTAAAAAAAAGTTCAAAATGTTTGAATGTAATCCATCATAGATACACCTCTAAAAATTAGAATTAATAAAAAAAACCAATTAAAAATATCCATATACTGTTATCTTCATATTTATCCAACACTAAAAATATCCATCCAACCTAATTTTTTATAAAATAGATCCATCCAACCAAATTATTTATAAAATATCCATCCAAGGTCGAATTCTTTATAAAAATAAGATCATTATCAGTGTGAACTACAAAATTCAATAAAATTCAATAAGAATCAAATTATCTTAATAAAGTGTTGCAACTCTCTACTACATCTTTTCATTTCTTTGTGTTTTCCTTTTCATAATAGAACTATCTCCTCTCCTCTATCCATCGTTGATGCTCATCTAAGACCACATCAATGGACCTAACGACATCAACAACATTTTGCATCGTAGATGCAAAACACCTCAAAGGTGGTGGAATATATTCTTCATTTTGAATAGCGTTGATTTGATCCTGAATGGATCTAACATTCACATCGATCCGTGCTTGCAAGAGAGCATCATCAGATGCAGGTGGTGGAGGTGAGGGGTTATGAGGTGGACTGGGTGGAGGTGGAGTTGAAGGGGTTGGAGATGGAGGGCATGAAGGTGGATTATAGATATCATCAATATTGAATTGATCTATGATCTCTAAGATATAAGTGAACCTACATTAAATTTTTTATTTCAAAATGTAAGATACATGTTTTAAAATCCCCTTAAACCATTCAATATAAATTACCTAATTGAATACAAATGAAAAAATGTGTAAGGATCATTTATGTTTAACACATGTAAATGAAAACAAAAAAAATTGATAATGTGATGTGAAATCTCATTAAAAATTACATTAAATTAGGAGAAATTTTGATGGCTTAAGGGGTCCTCATAGGATGGCTTAAGGGGATCTATGAATTAATGTCCTAGGAAAAAAATCTTATTGGTTGAGCTACTAATGATATAACTATAGTGTTAGTTGCATTTTGAAACATAAAAGGCTTCCAAAATAAGTTCCTTCCAAATAATGGGCTTGCTAGAACCTGCAAATGTTGAAGCTTGGGTTGCCCTTGGAATAATGGACTTGTAAGTTAGTGAAAAAGGTAGTGTTCATAAAGGAATGGAAAATATGTTTAGATCCTTTGAATTATACCTGTACTATGCAATGGCATTGAATCATTAAGCAAACCATTTTTTCTTCACATAATTTTTTTTTCTTGTGGAACAATTGATTGAGATAGCTCTTGTTTCGACTAACCACCCTCTCATGCAATCTCATTCATATTATAACCTTGCACAATATTATCATGATAAGCCTTCATCCTCCCCTTCCATGATAAGCATCTCTTGAAATTTTTTGAGGCCTTAACACCCCTAACAAGAGCAAGGTGGGAAGGCTCTAGTCTATAGTTTAATCACTAAATATTGAATATATATTATTGTTAAATTTGGTTGCCTTGGGCAACTTCACCAAATTTTGAGAACTTTCTTTATCCCCTTAAGACATGTCATATTAGGACCCCTTAAGACATCAATTTAGGGTTTAGGGTAATGGGATGGCTAAAGGGGGTCAATGGTAACCTTGACAAAATATTTATTAGGAATTTCCCATGGTCTAGCATATCTAGCCTAAGATACATGTACCACATATTTACTTTTATATACACTTAAGATAACACTTTGACGAAATCAATCTAGCCTAAGATAAATCAATCCTCTATCTCCCTTAGATCTCAAAGGGTTTCTTTCTCATTAGTTTTCTTTTAGCTTCAACTCGTGAATTTATTTAGAATAATGGACCCCAATTTCATGGTAGATATGGATTAATTTTAAGTCATTGGAAACCATTCTTAAGTTTTTTATTGAATCTAGATCACTAATGTCACCATTTGGATTTGGTTTTGAAACGTTCCTTGCATAAGCTAATAGAAAAAATGGTTCAATTGTTGGCTAATAAGGTGGGAGGTTTTTGTCTAAAAATTCAACTTTTATCTTCAACAAGTTATATTGATTGGTTTTCAATTCCAAATTGATTGATTTGATCAAATTTTAGGTGAAACTTGTGAGTTTTTTAAACCTAAATCATAAACTTGAGGTTCAAAGATTACTTCGGTAGATTTACTATATGTATGTTAATATGTTAGAGACTAGGTGTTTTTTAATATGCAAATATATATAATTAATAAATAAAATGTTGAACTTGATGAATATATACATAATCATGTAATGAAAATGTTATAGACTCCAAAAATATAGAAAGCCACTTGATATAAATTTATTTAAATAATCTATACACCTCAATGGAAATAAATAAGAACATAATTAGAAAGTATGAATACATCCAAAGCATATACAAATCCACATATATGAATCCTAAATACATGATCCATACAACTTGATGGTAATTTATAAAAATAACATCATTAGTAAGAATGATATAGTATAAAATACAAAATGTGTATCAAAATGAGGTACAAATTCCTAGAGCCTTATAATATGTACAAATTAGGGTTATTTAAAGGTATCTAAGATATAGGGGATCTCTAATTGTGTAATCATTATCTACCATAGATGTTAGGTGTTGAAATTCCCAATATAGTTCTTTGTCAAAGAACATCTCACTAACATTAGAGTTAAATTGGGTAGATAAAATGTTATGATTGATTTGTTTGTATTCATATTATCTAGCCACTACACATTCATAGAAGTTGGTCTAGGGTACATGTCCAAATAACCAATAATGATAAGATTTTGAATGTGAAAAAATAAGGTCCTCTAATAGGTGTCTTAGACTGTTATAGAATAAGGTGAATTATTTTCTCACCTAGTAGATGAGAATGAAGTTTCTCTATGTTTCTTGAGGATGTGGTTATATATACATATACCTATATATACATATCTAAATATATACAAATACACATACTTACGTGTACATGTACATACATACACTCTTAATTATATGTACACACATATATATGTATGTATGTATACATATAATTAAGAATGTGTATAACATATGCACATGTGTATATGTGTGTATGTATTTAATGTTCAATTCAACAAAAAGATATATACATATACCTATATACATATCTACATATATACAAATACACATACACACATACATACATACATACATACATACATACATACATACATACATACACACACATACACATACATACATACATACATACATCTTCTTAATTATATGTATACATATAATTAAGAATGCACGTTTGTATGTATGTACGTATGTATGAATGTATATATAAGAATGTATGTATGGTACATGTATATATGTATTTTGAAACCATCTTTCAATGGTTTCAAAATAGCTAAATTAAGGGTTTTTATTTAATATTTTAGAGTTGAAAAATATATACATAAATGCATATGTACACACATATATACATACATACATATGTACATACATATATACATATATACATACATACATACATACATATGTACATACATATATACATACATACATATATTAGGTATGTGATTGAACCCCTTTTTTGTAATTTTTTTTTTTTTTGTTTGATTAGGGTTTAGGTTTCAATTTTTTTTGTTTGATGTTTTCTATTTGTTTTCCACTTATGAGGGTTTCATTTTTTTTGCAAGCCCAAATTGAAATGAAAAAATTAAAAAAAAAACACGAAGAATGCAAAAAAAAACTTAAATTAATCACTAATCACCGAAAAAAAGGAAAAAATGCAAAAAAGGGGTTTAATCACATACTTGAGGTCGCTGAAGGTCATTGTCTGGAGGTCACTGTCACGCTCAATCAAGATCCCGAGCTGTTAAAATGAGCCTGGGTTCCTTTTCTTAAAAAATAAATACCATTTAGAAATGAGATCCTATTTTTTACAAATCAAGATCTCGATTTTTACAAATCAGGATGCTAATTTGTACAAATCAGGATCTACAAATCAAGATCCCGATTTGTGAAAATCAGGATGCCATTTCTTATGGGTTGGCTCGAGACACCAATACGAAACAGGATCCTGATTTTAAAAAAATGGGATACCATTTCTATTTTCAGCTTGGGACCTCGATCCTAAATGAGATCTCGTTTATTAAAAAACAAGATTCTGTTCTTTAGAGCCTGATTTCAGATTTTTGACTAAGGTCAAAACTTCCACATTAAGTGGGCACATCTTTGTGCATTCACCCACATGTGCAAACAAAAACAAAAAATACAAGTGCATTCATGAATAACAAGCTAGGATCTATGATAAAAAAACACATTCCTCTATGTAACTAAGAACATTTATAACAAATTATATTTATTAATCCTTGAATTAACAAGGTGAACCCACATATTATATTATAAATATTATACCAAATACACTTTGATATATTTTATAATCCCTAGGTGAATCAACTAACTATGACAATATCAAACTATAAAGTGTGGCCTAATGAATAAATATAATATACTCATCATTTGAATTATCCTATATAATAATGAATATTCTTGTGTCATGATGAAACCATTGTGTTCTATATATTTTCTTGAGTTATAGCATCTTCTTTATATGAGAAACTAAACTTGATCCTTTTGTTAACACCCTATAATATGTTTGATAAAAAATGGAGAACACTCATGTAGTAAGGTGATGCCTAGAACTATCCAACCAACCCACATACGACTAAAAAATATACACATATATCATTACAACACCATCAAAAATTCTAGGTAGGAAAATAAGGGTATTTTATAAGTGTATATGTCACCTATATTTGCTTGCATCATCTTCACATGGCTATGTGTATGTAACCATGCACACTACACCAAAAACCATATCTATTGGTACCAAAATCATGTACTTTAGGATTTCATAGGTCTTGAGAGGCATTTTAAATTCATCATCTATTTTATCATGTCAAGATTATACCATTAATGACTTGGATCATGCAAGGAGTTATTTAGTGCCTTCTAATCAATGATAAACTTTGAGGTAAACATGGGAGTTAGGTTTGGAGATGTTTATAGAAGGTTAGAAAGTTTATGAGTGAATGTATGGTGAGAATTATGGATATGTGAGGAATTGAAGCCTAAAAGGATGAAGAGTATTTCATAGAAGGGGAGTTCACAAAGGGAAAATTAATTGAAAATGAGAAAGTCAATAAAAGTGCACATGGGGTCTATAGGTTTAGAAATAGAAGATGAAGGGTGTGTAAATGGGGATTTAGAACTAGGAGGTAAGTTATTAAGAGATGAAGAGGAAAATCGGATAAGGTGAGAAGATAGGAAGGAGTGGATAGATGTATGCCAAGACCATAAGTATCTAGGGATGTTTACGGTGGATTGAGTGCTTATGAGAAATTTGAATATGGGAGGAGGTAGGAAGTTTACAAAATGTGTAAGGGTTCATGGAAATTCTACAAATTTACAAGGGAAATAAAATGTGAATTATGCTTATAGCATATGGGAATTGGAGGATCAAGGAAAGGATGGATATTTGTAGGAAATACCAACCTAATTGATACTTTTGTAATAGTAGCTTTTGATGCATCCACTCTTAATCCCATGACAACTCCCTTGTCATTCTATAAGGTGCTAGAAAACTATTGGGTCATAAGTTCATTAAATTCTATGAGTTTGAGGAAGTAATCCAACTAGCTTGCCTATTGGAAGATAGGCACACATTATTTGTCCTCTAGCAGAAAATTATGGGTTGTTGGGTCTCTCCTCACTGTCACCTCCCATTGTAACGCCTCAAATTCGATCACTTTCACTAGCTCTATTCTTCTTTGTTTTGTTGTATCACCCAATTCTATTGTGTTATCCAATTCTTCACTAGACACCTCTTCCATCTTCTAAACTCTTCCTTTCCTTTTGATAATATAGAAAATTAAATGGAAAAAATTTGGATATAACTAAGGATTATGGACTTTGAATACCCCTCCCCCAACTAAATATGTTAAGTGACCTCAATTAAGAAGTACAAAACAAGTGGAGTGATAATTAATAATATATGGAAATTTAAATATGAATTTGAAATGCATGCATGAATGATAAATATGTATAAAATTAGTAAGCTTCATTGTTAATTATGAGATTCAATAGGAAGAGTATCTATTGAAATGTTGTGATATGGAATATGGCATGCATGAAATTGTTGAATGTCACCATAGAACACAATTTGAAATGATATGAAGTGATGGCTATGAATTGTGGGTAGTCATAGTTTGATGTGTAATTTAGCATGAGCTAAACATGTGGCAATGAATTTGAAGTAATGAATGAAAGGTTGCACAAAGTACGTGATGAAAAAGGTGAAAGTTATTGCATGGTATGGATGATGCAAAAAAGGTGATTTGATTGCTAAGTGTGATGGAAAAGTGAAGTTGTATGTAATGAAAGTGAATGATGGATGTGCAAATTCTACGAGTTGATGAATGAAATAGGTCCCTTCTGGATAGTGTTCCTTGGGGCATGTTGCTACAGGTACCATAAGCATTGATGTCTATCATAAAGTGAAGAATTCCAAGTGTCACTTGTGCACGTGTGTGCATGTGATTTATGTTTTGAAGATTATACATGTGAAATCTAGGAGGAAAGATGTGTAGCTCATTTGTTGATATTTCTGATGAATTGCTTGTTATCGTTGATGAAGTTTGTATTTCGGGTTGAAATGGATGTTTTAAGGATAGTAGGAAATCATCCTTTTGCATTAGCCTCTTATAGAGTTTCAACTGATGGTCATTAACTAATAGTGAAAATCTTACATCATCAATAGTCTCTAACTGAATCACTCCATTGGAAAAAACTATTTATATTTCATATAGCCCAAGCCATATGGTTTGTATTTTTCCTTTGTAATCCTTATACCTTGAATCATAAAGTAGTGCCCAATCACCAATGTTAAATTACTTGGTCTTGATAAACTGATCGTGCCATTGCATCCTCTATTTTTTCACAATCTCGGTGTGGTGTATTGCTTCCATACTGTAGATTCCTTTTCTACATTTTACTCAAAAATAAACAAACATTAGTAGTGTTAGTTAAATTAAGAAAATCAAATAGAGCATCCCTATGAAATACTTAATCATGCTAAAATATGCAAACAAGATAAATAGAACAAAACAAACTAAATGAAAGCACATGGAAACATGATCAAACCCTATCCCATAGTGGATTGGTGCTACTTTGATGTGGAAAGTAGCCCTTTCCAAATCCTTGATAAGCTCTTGGATGATGGATGATATGTGCGCCTTGAAGATGCTATGAGTTATGGATTCAAAATGCATAAGATTGTGTCCTCTTAATACAATAGAGAAGACCTCTATTTATAAGGAAGAAGGATGGAAAAATGAGAAATAGGGAGAATGTGGGATTAATCATGAACCAATGGTATTGTGCCGCTTGTCAACATGCTAATGGAAGGAGGTGGAGCACATTTTGATCAATGTGCATGATAAATGCAATTAGGTGGAAATTTGAGATTTGAAAGTTGGCTTGTGGAGAAAGATGTGGAAGAGGAGTTAATGTCACTTGGCTAAAAAAAAGGACTTGTAAGAGATATAAATGCCATGTTGGAGGACAAGACCTTTTAGGAGGGAGATTTCAAAATAGAGGAATATTCCAAATAGATGCCCTTTTGAATGAAAATAGATGAATTTATAAATAAATTAAATTGATTTACTTGCACAAGTTGCAAAATCTAGAGGATTTGATGGATTAGTGTTAGAGTTAATCAGGATTTGAATAACTTAGATAGAAATTAGCTGATTTGACATTTGATTTAGATTTTTAGATTTATTTAAATCAAATGGGAGGAATAATGAACATTAGTGATTTAATTAAATAAATTTGATTTATCCAATTAAATGAAGAACTTTAGAAGTTAATTAAATAAAATTGATTTATTTAATTAAAGATATGACTTTAGGATTGATTGATGACTTAATTAAATAAAATTGATTTATTTAATTAAAGAGGAGAATATGATGATTTAATCAAATAAAGATTGATTTATTTAATTAAAAGAGGACATTAGGATTTAATTAAATAAAGATTGATTTATTTAATTAAAAGAGGAATCTGGATGAATTTAATCAAATAAAGATTATTCAATTAAATGGTTAGTAAAGAGATGATTAAGGAAGAATTGGTGTTAGTGAGTGTGTGATATTAATCAGGATAGTTTTTGTGTCTACATTTTTCCCCTCTTTGAAGCAATGTACTTGTTGCGTTGGTTCAAAGAATAACCTTGCCGAGATTAAAGTTCAAAAAATTTCTGATTTTTTCGAATGCCCAAGCAAAAAGAAGTATACTAGTACACTGCCCCCTCGAGAGATCGAGCAAAAATTTTGATTTTAGGGTTGATCTCATGACAAAGAGGCTCAAGATGGACATATGGCTGGTTATGATGATGATGTTTGCAGTATGGATGTATGGATGCAAATGTTTATGATATGCAACGGTTTAAGTTGCTTAGAATAACAAATCTATATTATGTAATAATAAAAAATGCAATGCATGTGAAATGATCAGTGTTTCCTATTATGTATGATATGGAGTATGCTGACGGTTTGTGTGTGCAGGATGGATGCATTGGTGATGTTTTTGATTAACTGTCATGGTAACATGTTAGCACAGAGAGAAGAAAGAAGAAATGAGACGATGACAAGAGGATACAACAAATCCATGATCTACGAGACTTTATTAGAGATGATGATGATGCATTGTTTATCAGGAATTGGGATTTTAAAAGGGCTACTTACCTTATGTTTGATAACACACATAAGCACGATGCATCAAGGTATACAAAACCATGATGGTGTTGTACCTAGTGTGATGGACTTTGACTTGAAAATTAGATAGGAGTACTCTTGTTCACACCTGACATACGAAACCCCATTTAAAATGCAGTTTAGATATTCCAAACATCTCAGACCAAAATATAGAAAGGAAAGTTGTCCTATGTGGTCAACAAGACACCTAAAACACCATTCGTATAAACTAAACAAAGCACACATGACCAAGGTTATATTACATGAATATCCATCAAGCATGACAGATAAAAAGATAATGATCATTGCACCATTCCTTTATCTCTAAATCCTTTTTTTTGAACATCATCGAGAGATCATTGGAGTGAGCGCAATAAGATAAGTCAAAAACACAAAGATCAATAAAACAAACAAGCTAATGTTCTTCATACCGCTAGCCAAGACTAAACTATGACGATGCCTGATGTTGATGTCCATTGTAGGAAGGATGCATCCTAGGACATGATGTTATCAGATGATATGGGACAAACTACATGATGGGCTATTAGTACCAAGAGTTGACTA
The DNA here is from genome assembly GCA_007258455.2 of Sequoia sempervirens. Taxonomy (NCBI): domain Eukaryota; kingdom Viridiplantae; phylum Streptophyta; class Pinopsida; order Cupressales; family Cupressaceae; genus Sequoia; species Sequoia sempervirens. The sequence goes on along the minus strand of VDFB02281492.1, from coordinate 757,966,958 downwards.
ACTTGTTTACTTACTGACCTAGACTTGATACCTTGATGTTTAAGTTTTTAATTTTAACCTGATAGAATTGTTTCTGATTGTTTCACCAAATGTTGAGGGCGACGACGATTTATTATGAGTGGATGTTTATTGCGGGTGAAAGTGAGATGGGACAGATGGATTTTTTCAAATATTTGGATGTTTTTGATGTTTTTGAAATGTTGAGGTTGTTTTTGGGTTATTTAAATGTTTTTGTGTCTTGGGGGCTGATCCAAGATTAGCCTTGCCTAAGTTTAAGCTCAGAGACGATGTAGTTCAGATCTAGTTTTTTTGACGTTTTTCTATTTTTTGACTTGTTTTTGGATGTTTTTGGATTTTCTAATTTTATGAATGTTTTTGGATTTTTCGCATGATTTTGACGATTTGGATATGGATATGTGATGATATTAGTGCTCTATTTTAGGATTTTTTTGAAAACCAATCTAAGGTTGATTGATCAGATCGATGGATTGATGATGATAACATTGTTGAGGATACACAACAATGTGCAAGGATAGTGTTTAAGCAACACGAGGATTTGGATGGATATCCCAAGATGATGAGGGATTGATTGGATTTGATTGATGGATTGATGATGATAACATTGTTGAGGATACACAACAATGTAAGGATAGTATTAATCAACACGAGGACTGGGAAGGATATCCCGAGATGATGATGGATTGATTGGATTTGATTGATCAAGATTTTGAAGCTTGATTCTAGATAAAAATTATTTTGAATGATTTGATACGACATTGAAGCACAAATTAGATGCAACTAATATTGATTGTTTGGATTGATGTTTGATGAAAGATAAATCTTGATAAGGAACATCATTTTCGTCAAAATATGTCTTGGGCTAGTGATTTGTATTTTTTCTTACAAATGCTTGAACAATTTGATTTTACATTTTCCAATGTTCGGATCACCACAAATGTTGAAGATTATCAAGACTTATTCTCGAAGAAAGATGTAAATATCTGCCCCCTATGTGTAAATGTATGGAATGCCATGGGTGGATGCTTGGATAGATATGGATGGAATATGGATTATCTCATTTGAATAATGCCACATGGCTTAGATAATGCTAGGTAGGATAGGATCAATGAAAATGACTCATGTCAAGATGTTTACCATAAGCAAGTGTACACCAAATTTTTGTCAAGATCAAGATAATGTGGAAGATGGATATAGATGGATTGGATAAATGGTTTCAGATGAATGAATTTATTATGGATAAGATAGATGGAATGTTGGATTTATTATGGATGGGATGAGATGCTTCCACCTAAACTAGCACACGTAAATGTTCGATTCTACACATGACGCCTATTTTCCAGGTTTTCATCATGGTACATGTCCAAAGCGCCACCATAGTTGTTTTCACTAGAGGACAATTTTTTTTCTTTATTGTTTTCAATCCTTTTTTTGATTTTTTTGATTTTTGATTTTTTTTGGTTTTTTTGTATTTTTCTGTGAAAGATTTTTAAGTTCATGTTGAATCACATGGTGGTGTTGATGTAGATGTTTTTGTCATAATGTGTCATCGATATCCTACTTGAAGAAGTTGTTTTTCCATGATACGTGCACTTGAATACAACTTTTGAGATTCTTGATTTGCTTTGTTGATTTTGGAGTTAACTTTGTCTTTGTGTGTACATTGTGATAGAGTGTCTTTTGAATCCTTATGATGAAGGGTGGCTGCCAATACATAGTCAATGTGAGAATTGGATATCATGCATGGAGGCGTGGATGGAGTGTGTTTAGGAATAAAATATGGATTGATTGACAGTTTGGAACCTTTGACTCTCCAAACTTGGGAAGATGAGCAATGATGGGTGGATACGAAAGTGTGCATGGAATTAGGACCAACTGCTTGATATACTTTGTACGTCACTTGAGAAGACTTATTATTCCTTTGTGGACATCTTTGATGGATACTTTTCCCTTTTTTATTTTTCCCCATAGTTTCTTTGACTAATGGAGTTTGATAGGGATAATCTTTCTTTGTATTCTTTGTTATCCATGCGTATTTGATTTTTCCATATGCTCCTTAGCTTCTTTTTCCTTGATAACGTTCTTTGTGCTTTGATTCAAATATTTCTTTTGATGTTGGTCCCAATTCATGGATGGGGTAATGGGTGGATGAAGATTCATGACGTGGCTAGTTGTAGTATTGGCATTGGTTTCCTCATAAGGACTCTTCATGCTCCCTATGTTGATGCTTGCACAAGATAAAGTTGCCCCTAGTATTATAGAGGTATCACTGATATCTTTAGACCCATTCATTGTTGAATAACCAAGACCTTGATGCTTAGGATTGCCAATTATCTGTACTAGTTCTAGGATACCTTGTTCATGTAGGCCTAATCTTATGCCTTGATAATTCATCTGTTGAAACATTTTATTTGCAATAGGATATGTTTTTCCTTGGAAATAAGGTGCTACTCCTTCTCTACTCTATTGTGGATCTTCAAAGGTGATAGATTATTCATTGATAAGATAGCTTGCCCTAAAAAAGGTAAGTGATCCAAGTTTATAAGTGATAGGATCCTCCATAAGTGGGATAACTTCTTGATTCATATATTTGGCTTGATCTTGTGAAATATCATATTTTAATGCTTCTTCAAGAGATGTTGATGATTCACTGTCCATGTAAAAGTATTCCTCATGATTAATTTTTGATATGCCTTCACAAGATGGTTTTTATTAACAAATTCTATAGAAGCCTTCTTCATGACCCATTTCTGATATGTCTCTAGATTCTTCTATATCTTGGTCATGTGTACAAATGTTACGAGTAGGAGACTCTTATTCCTTGGTAATGATATCAAGAGTATGAGACTCTTGTTTTGAATGAAGATCATCTACATGTCCATTAGGAGTAAGCATATCATGGGTAGATGGAGGAATATGTGCTATATGGATATGATCATTATTTGTGACATCTTGTATAGATTTGAGAGTGTCCATTAGATCATTGTAGTATCTTAGGGATACAAATTCTTGATCTTGGTTAATGTTGGAATTACTTCTGACATACTTTATATTGAGTTCTTGACATGGGTGAATTTCAAAGGATGGATTGCTTATAAAGGGTTCTTGGATATCTTCATTAGGCATGGGAAGTTGCTCAATACCATCTTGATCTTTGAGTGGACTTGGATCAAATGTTGAGTTGATGATTTCCTCAATATCTATAACCACGAGGTCAAATGATGTCAATATGTCTTGGAAAGGACCATTGCTAGACTTTGGTGAAAGATGTTGATCATGTTTTGGAATAAATTCTTGAGATATGTCCTCTAACTCATTAGTTGTTGTAGAGACATTTTCAACATGATCATTGGTCGATGGATCATGGATTATGTCAATAGGATCAAATAATTCTAACACTCCTTGAAATAGATCATTGTTTAAGGGGTTTTGATCATGACTAAAAAGTGATTCTTGATGTATGTTGATTTGATCATTGGATGGGGTAGAAACTTCTTCAAAGTTCTCATTGATGGATATATCTTGATCATGGTCCTCAATAGCTGTGGTGGAGAGATTTCCAATGTTTTCAACCATAGGATCAAATGATGTTAACATTTCTTGAACTAGATCATTGTTGGGTGTTGGTGGATTTTGATCATGATTGAAAAGTGACTCTTGATATATGTTGATTTGATCATTGGATGAGGTAGAAACATCTTCAAGGTTCTCATTGACAGATAGATCTTGATCATTGTTTTCAACAACTATGGTGGATAGATTGTCACTACTATCACTAGTTGTTGAATCTTGACCATTGTTTTCAACAATTATTATTTTTTGATCAATAAGTTCTTGGATGAGATCTTTGAGTTGAATACAATTTGATGTTTGATGAATATTTTCTCTATGATACTCATAATAAGATCCACCCCTATTCCAAGGGAAGTTTAGGATAGAGTTGAAAGCACTTACCTTTGGAAGAGTGATGAGTTTTGCATCGAGTATCTTTCTTAGCACTGATTCAATTGGATCTCCAAAAGGAGTGTATTCGTGTTTGTGCTCTTGTGAGATTTGTGCTTGTTGAGGTGATTCTTGTTGTGATTGATCTTGGAGATGTGGTGATTGGGTTTGTTGTTGATGTTGTTGATCTTGATATCCAACCTCTTGATATTAGGGATATTGTTCTTGATGTGGTTGTGGAGACAACTCAATGTTTTGATGAGATAATCCTTTTGCAATGTGTAGATTTTGGGGTGGAGATGTCTCTTGGCACAATGAATCAACTATTTTGGTAAGTGTACCAATTTGATCTCGCAAAATTTGATCTTGATTTTGATCTTGACACCCTTGATATAGTTGATTTGGTTTTTGTTCAAGCAGATTTGGAATGTAAACTTGTGGTGTTTGTATGGGATTATGGACAAATTGATTTTGGACAATGTTCTGATTTGGGTGATGTTTAGATTTGGCATTATAGGTTGAAATTGAACATTGTTGTGGTTCAGAATCACATTGCCTTGATTTAGGTAACTTTGATTTTGCATGGTGTTACCTTGACTTGGATCAATACATGGATTTGTTAACATCTTGTTTGGACTTTGAACAAAATTTGTATGACTCACAAACATATCTATCCAAAATTTTACCAAGTGTGGTTTTGAAATGTTCATGTTTGGTAAAGTTTTACTTGGTATATTCACATTTGGCATGTATGAATTTGGTGGGATAATGTTGTTTTGTTGAAGACTCATGCATTGATTGTTTGGTTGATAGATTTGTAGGTTTGGAATTTGATTTAAATCTACCATAGGGAAAGGTGTTCCAAAATTTAGATTGGGCATACTCACATTTTTTGTACCATTGAGGTTTGTAGGAGATAATGATCCCATGTATGGATTGCATAAATGTGAGTTTTGATAATCAATTGGCATTGTAAGGTTTTGATAGTTCAGTTGACTTAGATTACTCATGATGTATGAATCAAGTTTATATTCCATGTTCTTCTTGTGTTTTGACCTTGTTGACCTCTAAGGGTTTTAGGACCAATGATTAGATGAAGGATGAAAGGTGTGAGTGATATGGGTGTTGAAATTTTAGGAACTTTGAATCAATGCTAGACTTTAGGATTTGATTTTGATGTTTTCATTGGATAATGAACTTGTGAATCCCAAGATGTTAGATGTTATCTTAGGATGCACTTATTCAAAAGGGTGATAATTTAACTAAGTGTGTGAGGAAGGATTCATCCACACACACCTAACTAAATAGTTGATTTTGATTTGGTTTAAGGATATACCCAAGTCTAGATAATGATGTTTCCAAAGCTCTAAAGTTGTTTGTGGGATGGAGATGATAAATGTTTGGGATGGATGAAGTGTTTGATTTGATCCTAGATGAACCTAACAAGGACCTTGTTTACAAGACTAGGATAGTGAAGAACATGCTTTAACCTATGAGTAATTTAAACCAAAAGATCAATGTTTGCATGGAAAACCATAAGAAAAAAGATAAAAAGCACGTGTGGGGTTCAATTGATTTAATCTTGGTTAATGAATTACTTTTACCACATCCACACTTCTTGCTTAGCTTTTCAAACTGAATGTCTATGTCTCAATTTCTTTTCATCCCACAAGGTCCATTATGTGGAAATCAAGAGAATCAAGGAAATCATTCCCTAATGTTGACTTTAGAGAGAAAATTAAGATATAAACCCAAATACTTAGAAGCCTCTAAGGAAAAAATCCCTAGGGACAAGCAGTAGCACTTGGATTTTTTCAAAGGTATTTGCTTCTTCTAAAGGTTTGAAATTTGATGTCCTTGTTGAATGTTTGTTTTCAAGATTTTGGATCCAAACAATGTGTTTAACTGACTCAAATCTGCACAATCCTAGGATGGAAAAGAAAATATTTGTTGAATTTCCCACTTGGATAAATCCAGCTGCACTTATTCAGAGTGGATGACTAGAAGCTTGACCAAACTGGCTCCCCTCCACAACACTCACTTCTACGGGTCAGCCAAGCTTCAGTTCTCATGAATCACCCATGATGAACTTTTCATCTCTACAAATAATTTCAAGTATGTGGGATGGCTTCGGAGGTACGACCTCCTGACGCCAAAAAATATTGGGATTTTTGGCTACTACACAAGGGTTCGTAATAAGTGCATCCAGTTGAAAGGACACGATGATAAAATCCCTCAGGAGGTCTCCCAACCCTTAGAAAAAGGGCTTTATGTATGTTAAAGATACTTTGGGAGAGCTATCATGCATCACTAAGTTGATTGTAAACTTTCCTTCCAACCACAAATTTGTATAGCAGTTCGGAAGAGCCTGGCTTATGCTCATTACTGCTTGGGTCACCTTGGGGTGAGTACTTTTTCCCACCAAGGCAGGCCCTCTAAAGGTAAAAAAAATCAAATAAGTAAATCCGTAGTTCGATCAATCTTTGTTCGTGTGGACAAAGAGAGAAAACACACAATGTACTCACTCACACTAGCAAGATTTGTTCAATTTTTAAGAGCCCAAATTCGAAATGTGGAGGAAATCTTTTAGACAACCTAATATCACCAAAATTCTTTTGATTCTCAAGATCGCCATGAAGAGCGAGAGAAGTGCATACGCATTTCAATGGTATTAGTTTGTAAAAAAGATTACAAAACAAGATAAGCACATGTTCATTTTAGACCTCAAAAGCAATATAGTGAGTTCTTTTTATAGCACCAAATTTGAGTGTTTGAATTTGTTTGTTCAATTTTAGACCAAATAAAAAAGCTAGTAAGTGTCTAATGTTCAATTTTAACCAACTTGAAAAGATCAAATCAATGGTTAATTTTAAACCCAAAACTGAAGTGAGTTGTCCTAAAACAAAAAACAACAGTAGGAATGAAAGCCCTAGGCTATTACAATAAGCATTAAGGAATGCTTTTCTTTCAAGTTTAAGTTTAATACTCCAACTCCAACTCAAATCTTGCTATTTGATTCTTATGTGAGAGAGACCACCATTGTTTCCTTATGTGAACTGCAAACAAAAACCCATATGTTAGAGCTATATACCATCAAATTACAAAACCACTTTTAATACTAAGAAAAGAATGATAACAAAAGCCCCCTTTTTGTTTAACTCTACGAAAGAGTGTCACTTTACACATTCGTATTCATTAGACTTAAGCATAGTATGCCAAATCTAGTTGGGTAATAAAGCTACAATTATGATAAAATCTAACACCAAAGTAGTTGTATCGGTTATTCAATGTGTGTAGCAAAATACTCAAGAGATGACCAAATCTTCATGATGAAAAAAAAAGAAATTTTAAATTATTATTGGTTTGGTCTCTATATGCCCTTTCATAATTCTAGTATAGATGGTTTGTAGTATTTTCTGTCAACGGTTAAATACAGGTAAGTGTGTCCACTCCTCCTGTCATAAAATATTTGTTGTAGCAAGAGTAATAGCAACACCTAGAGGTTGGATTTTATATGAGAAAACAACAAAGAATTTACTTTCCAATCGATATTTAAAGTTGAATCACAAATTTTAAATAACAAATTTTAATGCATGTTAGTAATTGCAGATTTTTATAGTAGAAAGAAATCAAAATTTTAATGCATGTTAGAAATTGACCAATAAGCATGCAACATTAATAGATGGAAGCCTACTTCTGCCTTTACCTTTTGAATCCAACGACTCCCTCTCGTACTTGATCTCTTTTTCTCATTCAATGCTATTAAACACTGACCAAACACATCTGAATCCAAAGTATAGAAGGTATGTGAATAGACAATACTTTTGTTCAACACCTTTATTGAAAAAGTCGATGCTCCATCTTGACTTGGGCTCACATTAATCTTTAATGGCTCTCTTGTAGATTTTACTTGGGCTCGCCTTAATAATCAATGAAGACATGAATAGCCCACAAGCTTGAATCATATCGATTTTATTGGTATGTCAATGTACCAGCAAAGTTTTCCTACAAGAAATAAATACATTAGAGGACACTAGATTGCGCCCAGCCGACTATGATCTTCCAACGTGTGTAACAACAAATTTAAGCATTTAAGAAATTATCAGTTGCTTCTATTCGTTGTACAGAGGAGTTCATCATGAATTCCATAGCGCCAAACCCATCAAATAATGAATGGTTCATAGACATTCCTAGCACTATGCTACCATATTTGAATGTAGTTACCTAGTGCCAAACAAAAAAGAATTAAACATTCCAAATATATATATATTTTTTTGGTATGCAAGATTAGTCTATATTTTATTAATAATAAAGCATTTACAAATGTCTGCCATGCAGGGATAAAATTAACTCAAAAAACCAAATATTCCTCCAACCAGCATAACCACCTTCAAAAAACCAACTATCAAATCAAACTAGCTATGAGAATGACAGAGTATCCAGCCAAAAAGACACCACAAAAGCCATATTCATGGCTATTTCACTAGCATGGCTTCCAAAGGAACTGATAAAAACTAACCCCAACCCCTACATATCAAAAAATCTACCCAAATCTTGACTTACATAAACTTGTTTAATTTAGAAAATTCCACAAATTCAAACTTCCACTCCACGCCTCTAGCCGATAGCAACCCAAAAAAATTCTTCATAAATTTGGCTGCAACTACCACTAGCATCCGATGTCTCATCAAACCCAACCCATGCAAATCCAGGAGGAATGGGAAATCTTCACCATCTCCTTCATTCAAAACTACTCCATGTCACAGGGCCTCAAACAACCCTTTCCTTCAATCACCACACTCAACACCTCGTCCACTCCCTCCACCAAGTCCTCTCTAAACATTTTAACCAGCAATTTTTTTGCTTCTGCCTTCGAAACTTTACTATCCAGGAGTGAAGCCAGGAATCGAGAGGAGACGTGCAAATTGTCCCTCCCATATTTTGAGCACTCCAAATGACCAGAGCCCAAAACCATTTTCACAGCCGCCACCACCAATGGGTCATTATTTAGCAGAATTCACTTTAACCTCTGGTTAGTAACCTCCCTGAATGTCGCTTGCCTCATTGATGACCTCAAAGAAATAGGAGTATCAGCCCCAAAATGCATGAGGCCTACCACCGAGACCACAATAATGAATTTCAAAGCCTTCACCATGAGTCAACCAGCTATGGTTGCACCCGACAGAGATGAGAGAAGAATACATGCATACGCCACTTCCGTCTACAAAGAAAAATATACACCAAAATGAGGCTGGCATACAATAAATAGAAAATGTGAATCACAAGGCCGTCATTGCCAGCCACGAATGGTACCCCATCTAGCGTGCAAGTTTTCCTTGCATAGGGGAAAGAAGCCTTCACCATAAAAAAACACTCATGTCAATGCATTGGAGAGGGAGTTGTAGTTGTCCTCCAGACCAACCCATATATCGTGCTATTAGATGTTGCTAATATGTGGTTGTCATTGATGTCAACACTATTGGAAAAATGTCTTTAAGACTATATATGTGGAGGATATTGAGAAAATTATAATAAAATAAGTCGCAGGTTGTCAGTGATGCAGTGAAGCTTAGTATGTTGGCTAGCTTAGTATGTTGATGATAATTGGTTGTGGATTAAAGGGTTTTTTTTTTAGTATATCTAGTTTATCCACGTAAATTTTTAGAGATCCACATGAAGATTTGATCGAGTTATGAGTATCTATGTTCTGATAATTGTTTTGTTGCTTCAGTTGGTGTTCCTAAAAGAAGATGATATGATTCTAGTAATTTTAATTGTTGCAGATGTTTCTGTAGTGATTCATGATGCTTGTGGATGTTTCTAGATCATGCTCTATCTATGTTGTAAGTCTACATTGATCATTGTGCTTGTGATTGGTGATTTTATTTTTTGTGTTCATGTTTTTCATGATCATGGCCGATAGGGTGGTTGTAACATGTTTTGGATCTTCGAGGCATAATTTTTGAAGGTGTTCCATGTTTGAGGATGTTGTTTTGGGTCTTCACTATGTTGTGGCTGACATTGGTTGGTGCACATTGAAAATTGTTTATTGATTTGAGTCAACAATTTATATTCATTTTATATTTTGTTGAAGCTGACATGTAGATGATGTTATCCCTAGTTGCAGATATATATGAGCGACTATTTTTTCCATTTGAAGGTCTGCGTGTGTGCAAGTGGAGTGCAAAGTGTGCGAGTCCTGTGTGTGAATAATGATCTAATCTTTCAAAGGCAGAAGTAAAGTGTGAAGAAGAGTGAGTAGATGTTTATGTGCTTAACTAGAACCATAATCAGGCATTAGCAGATGTTATTTTCTTAGTTCAAAATCTTGTGGATGTGATCCAAAAAAATTTGTAAGACATTGTGTGTATTCCTTTGGGCAGTAAGCCTTTTGTATTTGAGCAGTGAACTCTAGGCAATGTGCCTGAATGCATGTGCATTCCCATTTACAAGTCTTTTATACTTTTAGTAGGGTATAATCTTGTGGACTAACCTCCACCATGGTTTTTCCCCTAAAATGGTTTCCACATAAAAAATCTTGGTGTTATGTGTGTTTCGATGTGGTGTTGGTTTATGCTTTCATGTTTATTTATCAAATATGAGGATAAGTTTGATAAAAATATTTTTTGTGACAACTGATTCACCCCCCCTCTCAATTGTTTGCCCTTGTGTTGCCAATAATTGGTATTAGAGCAGGTTCCTCGGAAGAAGTTTGATAGCTTGAGGTGATCCAAGATGGCAACATATAAGAAGGATAGTCTAAGATTTGATGGAACAAATTATTCTCCATGGAAGACTCAAATGGAGTGTCATCTGAGATGCATTGGTGAACCCTACTGGACAATTACAAAGAATATATATATCATCCCACAGAATGGTCCTTCTACTTTTGCCAAGATTAAGGATGTTGAGTAAAATATCAGGGCTAAGGAAGCATTATTGAGTGCTCTGACTGATTTTGAGATGACAAATGTAATGGATTTGAAGACTACTTATGAGATCTAGAAAAAGTTGGAAATTTTGTATGAAGGTGATGCACATGTGAAGATTGCTAAGTTGCAAAGCTTGAAAGGGAAATATGAAATGTTGAGAATGAGAGATGATGAGAACATTACTTCTTTCATGCAGAGAGTGAATGAACTTGTGTGTAGTATTAGATGTGCTAGTGGAACATTAGAAGAATCATAGATTGTTGCTAGAGTGCTCAGATCCTTGCTTGTTGCATACAAAGCCAAAGTTACTGTCTGCCTCCTATAATGATTTCATAACTGGACTTCTACAACCACAATTTAGAGATTGGACATCTGAACTGAATAGCTATTCAATCACTATGAAGGTGCATTTAACTTTTCAACCCAGGGACGTGAACTTAAAATGGGTCAACATTGTATGTGCACTAGGGGCTTAAGCAGTCACTACATGCTACGACTAAGAAAGGCAATGTTGAAATAAAATAACAGAAAGGAAATGAGACAAGGACTAAACAACAACCAACAACTATGCCTAAATTGGAATACAAAGCAAGAATGAAAATATGCACAACAAACAGGGACTACTCTGTTCACTTTGGCTATAGGAACAGACACAGAATGGACTTCTAGTGGCTACAGGAATAGTCAATGTTAGATTTTAAGCTAAGTACTAGACAGTAAGTAAATACTAGAATAATGCTAAACTAAGAGAACAAATTACTCACCAAGTGGGCCCCCTTGGATAAGTATCCTCTAAGGTAACATAAACTCAAATGCTCAACTCAAAATCTTATTTTCATTCACTGTAAATTGTGCATACAAAGAGTAATGTGTCTGTATTACTAAAAAATGATAGTACAATGTAAGATCATGCATCCCCAAAGAAGGAGCATCCAAGTATTATTTATACTACAGCTAACAAGGCAGTCAACTCCATGACTAGGAGGATGCCATTTAGGGAAAGCAGGAGAAAGTGGAGCGGCAACGGTTATGCGTGCATGGAATCCGGTCAGATGTTCAATTCAAGCACAGACCCAGCACAATAGTAATTCCCATGCATGCTCGATCATTAAGGTCCACTACAAGGTGGTTACATTCAGTTGCATGAAGATTCTCTGTTGTCGGCTGCCTTTGACCTGGAGTGGCTCCTCAACTGGATGTTACAGTGTATGGCCAGTCAAAGGTGTCTTCCATAACTTGGCGTATTAAGTCTATAGTCCAAGGTTAGTACGCATAATAACTGCACATCAATAACCACTCCAAGAAACAATCATTAATTGCATGCAAAATCAACATAAACAACCCACATATTATGCCAAACATCATTAAAGCTTGCAGAGACAGGGTAATGTCAAATATCAATGGTTTGAGGGAAACATTATGCCAATACCATCATTTAAGCATTGGAATCCATGACATCAACAAGCAAATAGACTATAGATTCGAGACCAAAAACTAGGCTCATCACTCCCCCCAACCTAACATTTTGTTGGTCCCCCAACAAAGGAAGAAGTGTTATTTTGCTTGGTCAAAGCTTTGAAATTTGCAACTGAGAGCTATCCAACATCAGTGGCTACAGTACGAGAGTCAGGATCCCAATAAAATCCTCCCATTCTATCAAATCTATCCCATCTCTGTGATAGGGAGGTTGGATGAATCAATCACTGATTCATGCTCTAGGTCTTGTTCGAAAGACCTCTAAGGTGTCTCACTCCACCACTTTCAACCTATAGGACCTCTTCCTTCTTAGGGTCCCCTGATTGTCCCTTGCCAACCCAACTATCAACAAAGATTCTTGCACCAAGTCAAGACTTGGTGCAATCTTGAAACACTTGCCTTAGCCCTTAATCCACCCTAAAGGCTACTAAACCTCCAATTCTTGAATTTAGTTTTACAGGGGTGTGGAGGTGCTTCTAAGGTCATCAATCCATATTACTAAGTGTATAAGGGGTCCACCTAGTTCCATCTGCAGGTCGCTTTCATCAAACCCTCATTTGGGCCTAAAAGACTACTAGCCCTAGGAGCCCCAATTAGGCCTCCTTCTCTAAGAAAACAGGTTAGTTCTCCAAGGTTTTCCAAGAACACCCCAATATTTTCTTGGGATTCCTGGTTCATATGCCCACCTCTCAAGGATTTTTGGGGTCTTGGGTCACAACTGGCCGTACAAAGCCCTAAGCTGAAAAGAGCAATACTAGGGTTTTTAAGCCCTTTCCTAGTTTACAGTAAACTGTCAAGTCCTTTCCTCACCAGATGGATTGTTGGAGATTCCTCCTCCATGCTATGTCATGGAAAGACACTTATCTATCTTCTCCAAGCAATAATTTTTCAAGAAATTGACACCCCTGCAAATCAAGTGCTCTGCACTAAGGTCTTCCCTAGCTGGACTCTTCCTGGCTCACCTAGGGTAAGACTTTCCCAGTAACTCCTACACTTTCAAAGACCCTAAACCCTACTATATGTACATCCATGGAGTCTAGTCACTATTCCCAAAGGGTCGTACAATTTGTACGGTGGGAAAGTGAACTAACACTCCATTCTCACAAAATTGTCTGGTTCAGACCAGCAACAGTATGAAATCAAAATTATTTACAAACAATGTTTGAAATTGAATAAAGAAACTAACTAATGTCACACAATGCTTGAAGAAATACTACACTACATCCTACACAAGTTACAGTGCCATGATTAATCCATCAAAACAACAATTCAATGCAAAAATCAGAAAATTCACTCTTAAACACAATTGATGTTCTTGAATTCACAAAACTTCAAAACATAACAAATGCTTCCAACCCCACTCCAATGCCGAGGCATCCCATAAATAGGGTCTCCAATTCAGTTATCCTCATCTTGGTTGCTTGTATCTCCAATTGAGCAACATGTTCAAACACTTAGCAAAAATCCTAAAAATCCAAAACCTTATTTTGAGCTAAAACCTTATGACACCTATTCTATGGTCAACATGACCTTCATATGATCAAAACCAACAAGAATGCCACTAAGGCTTACATTCAAATACAAATGAACTAAATTTGATTTCTTAATTTTTCTACACAAAGTTGTCCTAGACAGACTTTCTAAACAATCTATGGCAACCTATGGGTGCTCCTGCACCACTCTACCTTTCTGTGGCAATATCACTTTGATAGAATTTGAAATTCAGAACATGCCACATAAGCATGGGTGGCTGAAAAGTCAAGGGAAACCAATGGCGTCCCTGAATTCTACCAATATGAAAATATGCCTCTCAATTCTCTTTAATGCTACAACATAATTGTGGATGGAATGAGGCTCAGCCTGTTTCAGTTCATCGGTCAAACTATTCCATCTTTGAGATAATCATCTCCTCATGGTTTCTTCCTTTGTTGTTGTCTTTACCTCATAATCGGTGTAGATTGCCTCAATCCAAGGCATAATTTTATTGCCATAACTTGGTCTGAGCAACATTCTATGCCATTCTTTGTAAATGTCCCTTGGGTTACTTGATTTAGCTCTAATGTGTAGAGGGACATCAGATTCCAATTGTTTGTAAGCACCATGTTGTTGTCCCCCACTTATTTCATTTTGCACCCAAGACATGAATGCTCTTAACTGAACATCCCCAACATACAACAGTGGATTCCATTCATGGTCTTTTGTGACAGCATAATTATGTAAATAAAATTCATATAACAAATTCTTTTGTTCAAGTGAGGCAATCCTGTAAGCATTGAAAAATTCCATAGGAGTATCAATAGAAGGATTCAAACCTAAGGCAAGTCTTGACATCTTAAAAGAGATAAACTTCTCTTTCAGGAGCAGAGCATAAACCCTCGGGGGTTCTCTACATTCCAGAATCTTTGGTGCTAAGGCTGCCATATCATCTACCCTCTACTTTAGGGTGGCGATTTCTGCATTTTTATCTTCAATTTCTTCATCCTTCTTTTGAATTTCCTCCTTTAACTTTTTTTTCCTTTCTCCATTCTTCTTCCCTTCTTTGTATCTCTGTCCAAAGATTTAAAATTACTGCATGTACTGAGAAATCAGGAGGTTTATGGATGCCTACCATTCTTCTTGTTGATGGTGGTTCCTCATATGGAATTACTTGCATAAACTCATGTTGTCCAATTATCTCTTGCTGTAAGGGTGTTGTTTCTTTCTCTTTTTGTTGTAGGGGCTCTTGTTCTTGTTGTGGCTGCAGGAACTCCTGCTCTTGTTTTGGTTGTTGCTGCAGGACTTCATGTTGTAGGACCTTTTTCTCATGCTGCAGGAGGTTCTAACTTTTCTCCAATTCCTCTACAATGTTAACAAGATCGGCCAACGTTATGTTTGTTGCTCCCTTAAATATGCCTTCCTCTTTACCTTTTTCATCATGCTCTAAATCCATTGGAACTTCAGGGTCCTCATGTGGGGTGTCATCAAGTTTAGGGATTTCTTGCACAGATTCAGCTGGTCTTGATCTCCTGGGAGGTCCTTCACATCTTCCTTTGGCTGCAGGAGGAATAGCGTCAACTTTCCTCTTTTTCGGACTCGACACTTTTATTCCTACAGGCTATGTTTTAGCCTTCCCTTTCCTGATTTCTACCTCCCTTTTTTGTGCCCTAGTTTCCATGAGGGTTTCAATTGGAACTTCATCATCATCATAATCTGAGGAAGAGCTTTCTTTTTTTGAGTGCTCCATTCTAGAAGAACTAATTTCAATGGTTTCTTCTGCTGCAAGAGGATTTGTGCTAGGGCCGGCACCAAAGGTTGAAGCACTAGGAATGGCTTCCGCTGTGCTTGCCCTCCTGTTAGACCTACGAGACCGAGGTATAGCCCTACGTGGTGAATGCTCAACATTAATAATCTCCTCCTGGCGATAATCTTGATCAACCTTAATAAACTCTTCCCAACTCATTCTGGAAACATCAGGCATAGATTTTTCAACTAGCAACTTAATCAAGCAATGGTGGGAAACAAAATTATCCCTACCTTTCTGGGTTTCAGCCGCCATGATTAACAGAAGATTGTACAACACATTGGGTATATTCATCCTCCTCTTATGCCTTATGTGGTTCAAAAGCTTGAAATGGACAGAATGCAAGTTTGACTTGCGACCCTCACAAGTGATGTATTTGATGACATACACAACTATCTGCTTCCATGGCTCATGCAAAGACATTCTTTTTGCGCCCTGTTTGTCTATGTTCAATGGGGGCTCGTTTGGCTTTGTAAATTCAGCCCTGGTTGACCTAGTGTCTCTGGAAATAGGGTAATTTTCACCATTAGCAAGTAACCCTGTGACTTCTGCAATTCTTTTCTTCGTTGCTAGGAATTCTAACCCTTTCACTGTGGCTTTTCCTTCTGAAAATGTCTGGGAAAATTCAAGGGAAATTCCTTCATCAAAACCATCTAGCTTCAAAAAGTAATCTATCCATCGACAGTTTTGAAATGCATCCAGGCATTGTGCATCATGTAGTAAGATATCATGCACTGTGGGTTCATTTTGAACTAACCCACCTCTCATTGTCTACAGTCAAACAAATGCTCTGCAACTTCTTTTCAACTTTTCTGCAATTCCCCTTCTGAAAATCAAATGCACTTCCCTGTAGTTTAGTGCTGGTGTCGACTGAATTTCTTTTCTTTTGTTTTACCCTCTTGCTTGCAGTTTAGGACTACGACAAGGCAATAATAGTAGGAAAAGGGTGATAAAGGGAAATTATGATAGGAAAAACTGGCAGCTACAGTTATTGTCATTTCATTCATGCAATTAGCTCATTCTAAAATTTTGATGCAACCTAGTATGGTTTGACACATGGACAATAAAATTTTACATCTTTTTCATTTCCCTCCCCCCAACCTAAATTTAGACATGTGTCCACACATGTGAGATGGGAGTGGTGATTGACAAGTAATGATGGCATTTATGTGAATACCTATGCTAATGTACAACAATTAAATGAATGTACTTAAAAGATGATTAAAGATAGCAATCAATGCACACATACCTGAATGTGTGGAAGGTTTACTACAAAAATCATGGATAAAGTAACGCTTGCCTTGTTGCAAAATGGATTGAGCAATGAATGAGGATGGAGTGGAATGGAATGAGGTGGAATGAAGATGGAAGAGAGAGAGAGATGGTACAAATGGGTGGATGGGTGGAAAAATGAAGAAATGGACTTCCACGTAAGTGAAAGTATTTATTATGGAAAGTACATGCCTCAATTAGGTTGAAGGAGGGACACAAGGTCCGCTGGCTTTAGTTACAGGAAACTATGAGTGCTAAGTGAACTGCTGCAGGAATTCTTCTAAAGATGCTGGCTTATGATATAATCTGAGGTGATGACCATTGAGAAGTAATTTAAACTTGACAGGATCAATGGTGGTAAGCTGAACAACTCCATTTGGAAAAACCTCAGCAACTTCATACAGTCTGAGCCACCTTATCTGTAATTTCCTTGCATTATCCTAGTATCTTGAGTCATAGAGCAAGGCCCAATCTCCTGGTTTGAACTTCTTGCTTTTAATGAATTTATCATGCCATTTAATCCTCTGATTATGTATTACTTCAGTATGCTACAGGGCTGCTCTCCTCATCTCATCCAAAGCATTTAGCTACATGATCTTTTCTTTCCATGCTTCAGAAATGTCCATCCCTAGGTCTACTACAATTCGTAGGGTTTTGTGCTCAAATTCAATTGGCATTATAGCTATCTTCCCATAGATCAATTCAAATGGGGTGAAGCCTGTAGTTGTTTACCATGTTGTCCTATAAGCCAAAATAGCTTTAGGTAATCTATTTGCCCAATCTTTCCTATGAATGACTACTGTTTTGGTCAAAATGGCTTCAATTTCTCGCTTTGTCACCTCAACTTGGCCATTAGCCTGGGGGTGATAAGGAGTAGATTTTATGTGCCTGATATTATACTCATTTACTAAGGCTGCAACAAGATTTGATGTGAATTGTGGCCCCTGTTCAGTTACTATTTCTCTTGGGACTCCATATCTTATGAAAATATCTTCATAAAGAAACTGTGCCACTTTGTTATCTTTTGCATGCTTCATGGCTTTGAATTCTACCCATTTTGTTACATAATCAATACATACCAATATGTAAGACTTACCATTTGATGGAGGGTCAATTGGTCCCATGAAATCTAATCCCCACTTGTTAAAAGGAGTGATTACTATCTGGGGGCACAACGACATTTCATTAGATCTGGTTGGTCTACCCATCCTTTCACATCTATCACATTTTTTGGTATACCTCCCTGCATCTCTATGGAGTGTTGGCCAGTAGTATCCTGTGTTCAAGATCTTCATTGTTGTACTTTTAGCTTCAAAATGTCCTCCACATGGATCATTATGAAATGCATGCAAAATATCATAAGTCTCATCTTCTCTTACACATCTTCTCATGACATGATCAGGTCCAGTATAAAACAAACATCTAGCAATCCAAGAGAAGTGAAAAGATCTTTCAACAAGTGTTATTTTCTCTTTTGGGGAGAAATGAGAAGGAACTCTACCTATAACCAAGTAATTGGCTATGTCAGCATACTAGGGTGTTTGTACACTAAGGGAGAATAGATGTTCATTAGGAAAAGAATCATCTACGGGTTGGTTGTCTTCCGATGTAGTCAGCCTTGAAAGAAAATTTGCAACAACATTAGCTCTCCCTGGCTTGTCTACAATGGTTATGTCAAACTCCTACATTAACAATAACCATCTTGTCAGTCTTCCTGTGATCAATGGTTTATTCATGAGATACTTAATGGCTGCATAATCGGTATGCACAAAGATTTGGTAGCCTATTATATAATGTATGAATTTGTTTAATGCATAAACTACTGCCAATGTTTCTTTCTCTGTCACAATATAATTGAATTCAGCTCCTTGCAAATTTTTGCTAATAAAGTAAATAGCATTTTCAACAGTTCTTTCCTTTTGTCCTAAAACTGCTCCTATGGCATAGTCTAATGCATTAGTGTGAATGTGGAAGGGAAGCTCCCAATTAGGTCCCTTAAGTATAGGAGCATCTATTAAGGTTGTCTTTAAAGTAGAAAATTCCTGGTCACAAGCTTTGGTCCACTAAAATTCAACATGCTTAGTGAGAAGAGTGTACAATGGTGTTGTTACCTTGCTGAAATCTTTAATAAATCACCTATAGTATCCTGCATGGCCCAAGAAACTCCTAACATCCTTATGTTTTGTGGGCATAGGAAGATTTGTGATTACTTCTATTTTTGTAGGGTCTACTTTGATTCCTTTGTGGGAAATGTAGTGACCAAGAACTACACCTTCTTGCATCATCATAAAACATTTCTCACTATTCAAAGACAAGTTTTGATCTTCACATCTTTGTAGGACCTTCTTGAGATTTTCCAATGCTTGATCAAAATCAACACCATAAGTGGTGAAATCATCCATATAAATCTCCATACAGTCATGAGAGATGTCTGAAAATATACCAATGTCCGCCCTTTGAAATGTTGCAGGTACATTGCACAAACCAAATGGGAGCATCGAATAAGCATAGGTCCCCCATGGACAGGTAAATGTGGTCTTCTCCTAGTCTTATGGTGTAATTTGGATCTGGTTATAGCCATTGAATCCATCTAGAAAAGAGAAGTATTGTTTCCCTGCAAGTGTATCCAAAACTTAATCAATGAATGGTAGAGGAAAGTGATCCTTCTTAGTGGCGACATTAAGTTATCTGTAATCAACACAAACTAGCCATTTCCCTCCTTTCTTGGGAACAATCACCAATGGGGACACCCATTGACTATTTGAAATGGGATAGATAAATCCTGCATCTAGCAATTTTTGCAGTTCTCCTTTTACAGTTTCTCTTAGTGCAAGGTTATTCCTCCTTTGTGGTTGTCTTATTGGAGGGCAATCATTTCTGATATAGATTCTATGGGTGCAAAATTTAGGATCCATTCCCTTCATGTCATGATAATCCCATGCAAATGCATGTTGATGGGTTCTTAATAGATCTGTCAACGATAATTGCTGCATTGCACTCAATTTACTATTAACATTCAAGTACCTTCCTTCTGACACTTGTACTTTTGTATTCAATTCTACCATGGTTGTTTCATGGAAACATGGTACCTTTAGCTCGTATGGTAGCATGTATGGGATATACCAGTTGCTGCAGGAAATCCATCTATAGGAGCAATGGCTGCAGGAAGAACAAGTTGAAGTGTGCTGGCTGAAGTAGAGGATGATGTATCACCTTCTTTATATTGGTTCTGAAGGATGTTAACCAACACCTCATCATCATCTCGAAGCTACATGAAAGAACTTCTACCTAGCATCATAAGTTGTGCCACAAAATTAACTTCCTTGGCTTCTTCACCAATTTGTGGCCATATAGAATCTTCCTCATCGTGAGATGGCTGAGCAAGTGGATAAAGAAAAAACTTTTTAGTGCTCCTTCCATCCGAAATGGTCATGTCACCTGACCGACATCCAATGTAGGCATCTGCAGTGGTTAACCAAGGTCTTCCAAGGATGATGGGATACCTGCCTAGTGTGGCCTTAGGGGAAAGAATCATAAAATATGCTGGATATTCCCAAGAATCTAGTACTACCACAAGATCCTCTACTACACCATCAGGCTTAACAGTAGAGCTATTTGCAAGCTGCAGGATAGTAGGAGTAGATCTCATGCTCACGATATTTAGCTACTGCAGGATGTCTTTGGTCATTACATTGATTGTTGCTCCTAAATCAATTAGAGCATTCTTCACTTGTATCCCATTTATGACAACTGCTACCACAGGACTACCTGGGTCATTATACTTGAGAATAATTACTTTTCCCAGCATGATATCAGCTAGCTTTCCCACCACATGGATTGTAGTTTGGCCTTTCTTTCTCCTTCCTGGCTTCTTAAGACAAGCTTCCTTGATGGCTTTGTCATAGATTGGGACATCTTTTATGGCCTGGAATAGAGGTATTTGAACACATATATGCTTCAGCTGATCCAGGATGTCAAAAGTGGTTTCCTCCTTTTCTTCCTTCTTCTTGGTAACTTCCAATCTCTGAGGAAGTGGTGGTTCTTGCTCAGTCTGTTTGGCTTGGACTGGTTCAAGATTTTTAGGTGGATTTGGCTGAATATGATCATTTAGAGGTTCCTCCTCTTCCACAGGGAGCTCAGTAATGATAGGCTTGGAAGGGGTTGGTGACTTGGTTCCTAAACATAGATGGATATCACTTACATTCGCAGCATATGCAGAAAATTGGTTTGAATCAACAGAGTATATAGGCTGCTATTGTGGCTTATTATTAGGATTGGTTGTGGGTTGGGCTGGTAGCTGCGTTGGTTTAGGTGCATTAGGACTTGGATTAGCAGGTGGAAGCATTATGATAGGTTGTTGAGGCTGAGAAGGTGGTTGCATGTAGGTAGTATTTTGGGTAGGCCATTGTTGCTCTCCTCTCCATTGACTTGTTTGTTGCCAATTTCTTGGAGGTGGTTTCCAGTGTCCCTGAAATTCTTGCCAATTCCCCTGACATTGTTTCCACTGAGGTGGAGGACTCTTGTGGCTAGGCCAAGAATTTGAAGGGTTTCTCCAAGGTTGTGGTGGATATCCTCCATAACTAGGTGGATATGGGGGTTTCCATTGGTTACTAGATGAATAAGAGTTAAAATATGGTCCAGCATAAGATAGCGGATCTGGTGGCATACCTTGTCTGGGAGCCCAAGGTTTCCTTTGTGCAGCAAAGTAGACTTGGTCCTCTTCGATTTGAATTGGTTTGAACTCGGCTGGAATCTTCTTACAATCCAGATTAGCAATTACCATCTTACATTTACAATCCCCCTTCTTCCATGGCTAGATTGTTGATAATGTCTTGCTTGAAATCTGCTAGCAAATGATCAATTTCCATTCTTGAAACTCCTCCAGTATTTGACTTACCCATGGATGATTGATAAGATCTGCCTTTCTTTGAAGCTTCCCTAGAATAATTCTGACATATCTTCTTGATATCTTCCCAAGGAACTTGAGAGATATCTCCTCCTTCCATGAGATCCAGAGAATCAATACAACCTTCATTAATTCCTCTTAGAAAGAGTAACTTTTGTGAATCCTCATTGAGTGCATGGTGTGGAGATTTTTGTAGGAAAAACAAGAATCTTGCAATATAGTCTTCAAGGCTTTCACCTCTTTCTACTGCATCCTGAAGATGTCTCATCCTCTCATGTCACTACCTCTGCAATATTCCTTGTACTTTTCAAAGAATTTTGTCTTCATTTCTTCCCAAGTTTGGATAGTATCTCCACCTAGGCTCATAAACCATCTTAATGCATCTTCTTTCAAAGTGGTAGGAAACAACTTAAGCCTATGGGCATCAGTAGTATAATCATAACTTTTGCAGAGTATATCAAATTCAAATAAGAAGGTATTAGGGTCTTCTGTCATAAGCCCATAAAACTTGGGTAATGCTGAAGCAAGGATATTCTTGATATTGTCAACTTCATTCTGATGGGCGATAGGGAAAGGAAAATTTGGTTGGTTCTATCTATTCCCATTTGCATCTCCCATGTCGGCTTAGTGTGGCTCAAAAACAAAGGGGTTCTCAAGCTGATTTTGATCTTCCGAGGAGACCTTAGAGCTAGCACTAACTCATTTGACTGCAAAATCCAACAAAAAATTTTGACGAAAGATGTATAATTTGATGTATTGTTGGGTACTTGTGATATTTAATTTGTAATTTTCAATTTTTTTAAATTTTATCCCCGACATTCGTTGAAATTTTAGCGAACTTGAGTTTTCGTCAAAATTTCTATGAAGATTTTTCATCGAAATGTCGACGAACATGCAAAATCAAATTGTGGACGACATAAAAAATGAGGATTTTTTGCTATTCTTGCGAATTCTCTCTACTTGCGAATTTGCTATACTTACGACAGTTTGTGGAGAACTAAGGACGATTTTCTTGGGAAAAATTAGAAAAAATTCAAGAAGATATCGCCAGGTTGACGGTAGTCATTGTCTTTTTCCAAAATTCATTTATGAAGTCAGATTTGTACTTCTAGGTTTGAAAATCATATTTTAAAGCAACATCTCATCATATTTCATTTTTAGACTTGTGCATTTTCAAATTTTCATTTCCATATTTTGTTGTGTGCAAGTTCAATATTTTGATTTTAGGAGTCTAACGGTTGGAAATTATAGTAAAATCAGAATTTAATAAGTTCTGGAATTAGCATTTTAAAGTGTTTTTTGGTGTCATTAACTTCAGACTATCTTCTCTTTTGCAAGGGTGGTTGCATGCCAAATTTTTTTGGTGTAAAATATCAAAATTATTAGATTTTGTTACCTGTCTATGATTGAAAATTATTGGAGTGTGAGTTTGATATTTTTGATCATCTAAATATTCAAGCTTGGTAAAGAAAATTCATGTTAGATAATATTAGTCCAGAACAAAATGAAGAGACACTTGATAGATTATGGGCTAGATTGAAAAGAAAGGGTGATGAGAAATGTTATTGTCCTTGCAATAATTGCAAGGGCTTAAAGACGAGAATACTTTTAATCACAACAGCTGAGAAACATTGTAGGAAGCATGGTCATGTTGAAGGGGGGCATGATTATCGTCCATTGGTAAGTTGTTCATTATATATGTTTATATTGATTGAATTTGTAAATGTTTATATCATTTTAACATTATATATATATATAAAATCACTTGATCATGATCATGGTTTATTTGTGTCTATTATTATTATAAATGTGGGGCACCCTAGGGCACATGATATGGATTATCAGGGCCTGGAGAATGTGGTTTTGCAAGCGGAAGAACATGGAGCTGTGAATATCGAAGATGAAGTTAATGATCCTATGGAAGAAGATGATCATGTGCCAGAAAACACAATTGAAGATGATGGTACAAATACGTTGATCTATGACACATTTAGTGGCACAACTGATCATGATGATCGAGATGACTTTGATGATGTTCATGATTTACCTGTACTTGAGAAGGCATACAAGCCCCTTTATGAAGGCTCCCAAACAACTCCTCTCTATTGTATTGTTGTTGGCGAACTTGAAGGTTATGAATGGTTTATCCAACATAGCAATCTCACGGATGTTAAGGTATGTCATATGTGTCATCTTTTTTTATCTATTTTAATTGTTGTTAGTTCATCACTAGTAAATAAATGATGAAATATGTACCATTAATATTCTTTATATTAACAAATTATTTTTTGTTGTAGATTGATTGGTGAATTTTTGTTACCACCATCAAATATTTTACCTCACTCATACCGAGATTTATCTGCCATTATGAAAGATATTGGAATGGAGTATCAAGTAATAGATGCATGTCCCAATGATCATATTATATATCGTAAACAAAATGAATTTTCAACAGAATGCCTGGAATGCCATATCAGTAGATATCGAACATATCAACTAACAAAAAAGGTGTCTCGCAAGGTTCTTCGTTATATTCCCATTATTCCACATATGCAACGATTATTTAGGTGCGAAAGCTTAGCGCAATTTATGGATTGCCATGCACATAATAGAAGTGGAGATGACATTCTTCAAATCCCTGTGGATGGTTCTGCATTTAGAGACATGGAGGAAAAATGGACACACTTTAAAGAAGAACCTCGTAATCTCAGACTTTCATTGGCAGCAAACGGTGTCAATCCATTTGGAGAGCTGAGATCTATTTACTTGGTGTGGCATGTTTTTGTTATCAACAATAACATTCCTCCATGGATGTCAATAAAGAGGGAGCACATAATGCTGTCAATGATTGTTCTAGATATTTGTTTACATCAATTTTCTTTAACGTAGTAGCATCTCATTTGTATTATTTGTTGCATAATGACATATTTTTTCATTTAATAGTCATGTACATTAATTTATATATATTGCAGTAAAATGGTTATAATAATTATGTAATGTTTATGCTCATTCAACTAGGTAAGTACCAAGTTAAAGATATGAATGTATATATCAAGCCTCTTATCGACGAGTTACTAAAGTTATGGAATAATGTCACTATGTATGACATCTCTAGACCAATAGGACAAAGACAATTTCAATTCCATGCAATGCTTGTATGGACAATTCATGATGCCCCAGGGCTAACACATTTTTGTGGTATGTTATAACGTTTGACTACACTTTAACGATATTTAATTTTATGAAGTAGATATCATGCATGTTTTTAAATAATATATTCATTATATATAATTATAAAAATTGGCATATTTAATCCAATTATATATGATCTTGCAGGTCTTCAAACAAAGGGAAAATTTGCATGTCCAATTTGTGGTCCAAAGATGAAATCTCGTCATTCAACAAGTTTAGGAAAGCAAGTGTTTGATGAGTATAGGCACTTCCTCCATAGAAATCATAAGTATCGAGCAACTGAAAAACATCTTTTCAATGGGAAAGAAGAGATTACATCAAAACCATGAAGAATGACACCTCGCCTATGGAAGTTGGAATATAATAGAATTAATCATCAAGGTTATACATTAGATCAAATTGTTTATCTATCACATATGATATGTTTGGAATTTATATTTTTATATTGTGTTTTGTTTGCTCATGCTATAATTGACAATAATTTTCGTTGTTAATTTGTTTAACTTATATGCTTCATGAAGGTTGTCAAGGCATTAATGGTCGGCTTCCACAGGGAATGAAAAGTTATCCCAGACAATTTAGTAGGTTTCCCTACTATGAGCAGCTACAAATTGTGCATTTGTTTGATACAATGCATATCAAAAAGAATATAAAAGAAACATTATGGAAAATATTGGATGGAAGGCATGACAAAGACAAAATTGTCAAAATTTGTAGTGACATTTAGGAAACCAATCATGCAATGAAAAATGTCATTCAATTAAATAGCGATGGAGACTAAATTAATATAAACGCCCTTCCTTGGTTATTAACAGAGAAACAAAGCAATGCTATAAAAGAAGTCATACGAAAAATTTGATTTCCCACAAGATTTGCTACGAACATAAACAATATCATAACAAAGAAAGGTGAATTTGGGCTAGGGATGAAAACGCATGATTGGCATACCTTCATTAAGGTAATTATTTTGGTATATTATATATATATTTCTATACTGCATGTACTTTTCAGTGTATTATGTTTACTACTTTTGAAAAAATAATGAAAAGATCATTTTATAATTATTGCAGTACGTTCTACCTCTATCTCTCCCAGACAACTTTGACAACAATGTTAAGCAAGTTATATATGATCTTGGAAAATACATGAGGTAAGTAGCGATATTTTTTCAATTCATTGTATAGATCTTATAATTTCCATTTGTTTTACTTGTTATGTGATATATTGTATATTTTTGTTAAATCTCGTTAATATATTTGTGCCTTGAGTCACTTGTAGATGGTTGTCATCTAAAGAAATCCATAAAGAAGATATAAATTATTGGAAGAGAAAAATTCCTCATCTAATGTGTGAAATGCAAAAGTGTTTATCTTCGACATTTTTCAATGCACAAGAACACTACCTCATACACCAAGTTGAGGAGATTGAATTGTGTGGACTTGTAAACACAAGGTCAATATGGATGGTTGAGAGGCATTTGAAATTTTTGAAAGCTTTGGTTAGACAAAGAGCACATCCTGAGGGTTCTATGGTGGAGGGATATATGGTATACCAGACCATGGTGTACATTTCTGAATATCTTCCTAAGTTTGCAGCAAAGATCCATGTAGATCACATTTGGGATCCCAACTCCATTAACAAATTCGAAGGGGAGTACATGATGGGGAAAGGTAGATTGAGGAAAGTGAGAGGTAATTATAATACATTTTTCATTTGGTTTTTATGCATATTGTACTTATTTAATTATTAATCTTCAATATACATCAATTATAAATTAAAGTCGTATACTGTGGTAATTAACTAATTGATGTAGACCTGGGAGGCTCAACTCAACCAACCTATCAAATTTCCTTTAAGATGCTTCCAACAAGTTTAGAATGATCACTTTAAACAATCAAAACAACTCTCAAAGCCTAACAAACAACATAAGTCAAATTTCACACTTTGACTCCTTGAATCCTTGTAGCAGTGCAAACCTATTAGTTTTTCCCAATAACTCAAAACTTTCCCAAAACACTAGACAAAATCTTGATGGTTTTAGACACCCATTTTGGTGTTATTAAACATACTTCAAGGGAAAGTACAAGTCCTTTGGACCAAATCACCAAAATCACCCTTTCTATGTTGTGTTGATTAGGCTGATTAGGCCTATTTTACAAAGCAACTATTTTTTAAACTTGTCATTAAATATTGGGGCAGCAATTTTTATGCCTCCAAATCCACAAAAATATTCCAATTGTACAACCGGATTCTTGCCAAACCCAAAAACCCTTGTTTTAGGCCAAAATCATGAGGGTTTATTCAATCTCGTACTTCCATGACCTCCTAGACCTCAAAACCAACTCAGACACAACCCATTAGGTCTGCACATGGGTAAAAATTTATAAAATCAGATCTCCCAAACATGTTTTGCTGAAACCTAGGCTTGAACCTCTCATTTCATATGCCTCTCATTTCACATGTTTTTCTTAACTAATTGATGTAGACCTGGGAGGCTCAACTCAACTAACCTATCAACCTGCCTTTAAGAGACTTCCAAGAATTTTATAATGACCACTTTAAACAATCCAAACAACTCTCAAAGTCTGACAAACAACATAAGTCATATTTCACACTTTGACTCCTTAAATCCTTGTAGCAATGCAAACCTACTAGTTTTTCCCAATAACTCAAAACTTTCCCAAAAAACTAAACAAAAACTTGATGGTTTTAGACACCCATTTTGGTTTTATTAAACATACTTCAAGTGAAAGTACAAGTACTTTGGACCAAATCACCAAAATCACCCTTTCTATGTTGTGTTGATTAGGCTGATTAGGCCTATTTTACAAAACAACTAGTCTTTAAACTTGTCATATGCCCATGAAATCTTGGGGCAACAATTTTTATGCCTCCAAACCTCCAAATCCACAAAAATATTCCACTTGTATGACCAAATTCTTTCCAAACCAAAAATCCCTTGTTTTAGGCCAAAATCATGAGGTTTTATTCAATCTCGTACTTCCACAACCTCTTAGACCTCAAAACCAACTCAGACACGACACATTAGGTTTTCACATGGGTAAAAATTTATAAAATTAAATCTCCCATACATATTTTGTTGAAACCTAGGCTTGAACTTCTCATTTCACATGTAAATTCTCTAATTTGCCTTAAAAAGGTTACAAAACTCTTTAGTGCAAGACTCAAACTCATAACTCATTATTTCAAAAAAAAATTATACAGTTGGTCGACAGTGGGATGCACTATATTTGTACATCGCAAACAATCTTGATTGGATGACGGTATGGATTGAACAATGTCAACAATCTGGTTGTGCATTAACATGGGAAGGTGTGGCTTCATTGGTTAAATAAGCTCATCGTAATGGAGATTCCAATATTACACCAAGGGAAATTGATTTATCATATGGTTTAAGAGATAAACAGGTACATATAAATATATTAATCACCCATATTATTTAATTATTTTCAATTATATTGATGTATATATATGTTGAGATTTTTTTCTTTGCATACATTCAGCCAAAAATAAATATGTTTATCAACTGACGATATTGCAATAATTTTTTCATGTTTGACATATTGCAGGTGAAACACCACAAGGCTATGTGGTGCAATGGTCGTAAATTTCAAATCAAAAAGTTGGATGACAAGAAGAAAACTTGTGATTTTGGGATAACTACAGTCTTTTAGGTGACTAATGTTTCATCTAGAAGCGACATACATCCGAAGTCTCAAAAAATTGATACTATGAGATTTTGGATGATATACTTGAGTGTGACTTTAAGTCCTTCAAATTAGTTTTGTTCGTCATCCTATGGTACAGGCTACAATTGAATGAAAATGATCCTGAGAGAACTGTTATTGAACATGATAATGGATTTACCATGGTTAATACAAGGTCGATCGAGCGAGCTGGAAATGAGCCCTATGTTCTTCTAGGCCAATGTGAGCAAGTATTTTACTCAGAGGTTCTAGGTAAACTGGGTTGGTCATTTGTTGTTAGACATGATCCAAGAGGAAGGCTGGTAAAGTATAATGTGGTGGAAGAAGAAGATACCGAAGAACTAGAAGATGATGTAGATGATTATCAGGATCAATAGTTAGTTGATGATGTGCCTGACGAAGATTTCTTAGAAGAGGAACTAGATCATGATGATGTAGGAGTTAATGTTCATGAAGATGATATCCGTGTGGATGATGACATTATTGAAACTAATATCAATGACGATGATGATGATATGAACAATCCTTACAATGTCAAATCTGGATCAGATGATACAAACAAAGAGTTTGATGAAGAAGAAGAAGATCAATGACATTGAAATGTATGAGTTATGTGATTGTATTATCTATTTGATATTCATTTCTTGATAGAATTATATTTGACTTATGTGGTTACATAATTAATTCATGATGTTTTTAATTTTTATGCCATTACATAATTAATTCATGATGTACTTTTTATGTTTAATTTTAATTCATAATGTTACAACTATTGTAGTTCTAGAAATTTCCATATGATCATAATGAATAGTGTTTTGGGAAATTTCATGAAAGATGACACATTGATCGTAGTAGTGAAATAATTGCAAAGTCGTTTAGATTTTTTAGACCAATCACCCTTCACAATGTCATTTTTAGGATCATCTCCAATTTGATTACTAGGACACATAAGGTTGGATTTGATTGGCTTATCTTGGAGGAACATTGTGGCTTTGTGTAATGTGAGCAAATTTTGGATGGGGTAGTTGCTATTACTAAGGTAGATCACTCCTTTCTACGAAGGCCATACATTTATGATTGGGTCAAGTGTTCTTTTCTTCAGAAAATTCCTATTGCCTTTTTGATAGGTTATGATTTGATTAGATGGGTTATGAAGCACTTATTTCAAGTAATTTATGTCTATTTTAATTTGTAATTTATTAAATTCAAACACATCCAAAATTATGTCCCTTGCTTTAATTGATTATTACGTTATTTAATTATTAACTCAAATGACACCTCCAATTTAACTATATATATCTAATTGAATATCTCTAAAGTGTTGAACATTTTTAGATCAAATTTAGTAATTAACTCAAACAACTTTTCCAATTTAACTAACATCTAATTTTAAGATATTACACAAATACGATTTATTAAAGAAGTATATTGGCGTGAAATTAAATATGATTTGTATTCCAATGTAAAAACTACAAAGAATGGAAAGAAGTCTTTCAACACATAAACTATTATGTAGTAGTCAATTAAAATGAAAAATCTTACTCTATATTAGTTAGGATACACAACTAAGAAAATGATCTAAATAGTCTAATAATTTGACCATTAGCATATAGCAGTTTCTATAGAGTTGTAGATCTCTTCCATTTCAAAAACACAAAACAATATTAGGTAGATAATCAAACATCTTTCATTTCTATAGTGACTTATTTATCCTAGAGAAACTAAGTATATAGTATACAAAGAAAATGAACAAACCCACAACTACCCCTATTTTGAAGGAGTTAAGTTTTCTCCCCTTCCCGATCTCCCTAATATTGTCTAATTATTTTAAAGAGACCATAAAACACTATTTTTACAAGGATTGACATTAGAGAGATAGAGAAGAGGGGGGGAGAGGGAGAGATAGGTTGAAGAGGAAGCGAGAGAAGAGATGGAGATAGATAGGTAGAAAAGGGAGAGAAAGGAGAGGGGGAGAGGGAGAGCGATATGTAGAAAGGGAGAGAGAAGAAGATAGGGGAGAGAGGGAGAGATAGCTCAATATATATAGAGGGAGAGGGAGAGACATAGAAAGGGGGTGAGTTTAGTTCTCTCTTTCTCTTCCCATATATCTCCATCTCTCTTCACAGCTATCTCCCCCTCTCTATCTCTCACCATCTCTCCCTCCCTATATATCCCCCCTATCCATCGACTCTCTATCTCCACATCTCTTCCTTTCTCTTCCCATATAGCTCCATCTCTCTTTCTCTTTGACCCGTATATCTCTATCTCTCTCTCTCACCATCCCCCTCTATATTCTCTCTATATCACCCCCTTTCTATGTCTCTCCCTCTCCCTCTATATATATTGAGCTATCTCTCCCTCTCTCCCTTTCTACATATCACTCGAGACCATAAAACACTATTTTTAGAAGGCTTGACATTAGAGAGATAGAGAAGAGGGGGAGAGAGGGAGAGATAGGTTGAAGAGGAAGAGAGAGAAGAGATGGAGATAGATAGGTAGAAAAGGGATAGAAAGGAGAGGGGGAGAGGGAGAGCGATATGTAGAAAGGGAGAGAGAAGAAGATAGGGGAGAGAGGGAGAGATAGATCAATATATATAGAGGGAGAGGGAGAGACATAGAAAGGGGGTGATATAGAGAGATTATAGAGGGGGATGGTGAGAGAGAGAGAGATAGAGATATATGGCTTGAAGAGAAAGAGAGATGGAGATATATGGGAAGAGAAAGGAAGAGAGGCGAAGATAGAGAGTCGATGGATAGGGGGGATATATAGGGAGGGAGAGATAGAGGGGGAGATAGCTGAGAAGAGAGAAAAAGGAGAGGGGGAGAGGGAGAGTGATATGTAGAAAGGGAGAGAGAAGAAGATAGGGGAGAGAGGGAGAGATAGCTCAATATATATAGAAGGAGAGGGAGAGACATAGAAAGAGGGGGAGTTTAGTTTTCTCCCCTTCCTGATCTTCGTAATATTGTCTAATTATTTTAAAGAGACCATAAAACACTATTTTTAGAAGGCTTGACATTAGAGAGATAGAGAAGAGGGGGAGAGAGGGAGAGATAGGTTGAAGAGGAAGAGAGAGAAGAGATGGAGATAGATAGGTATAAAAGGGAGAGAAAGGAGAGGGGGAGAGGGAGAGCGATATGTAGAAAGGGAGAGAGAAGAAGATAGGGGAGAGAGGGAGAGATAGCTCAATATATATAGAGGGAGAGGGAGAGACATAGAAAGGGGGTGATATAGAGAGATTATAGAGGTGGGTGGTGAGAGAGAGATAGATATATATGGGTCGAAGAGAAAGAGAGATGGAGATATATGGGAAGAGAAAGAGAGATGGAGATATATGGGAAGAGAAAGGAAGAGAGGTGGAGATAGAGAGTCGATAGATAGGGGGGAATATATAGAGAGGGAGAGATGGTGAGAGATAGAGAGGGGGAGATAGTTGAGAGGGGGAGGGAGAGAAAGGGATATTGATAGGTAGAGGAGGAGAGATAGAGAAGAGGGGGAGAGGGAGAGATACGTTGAAGAAGAAGAGAGAGAAAGGGGGGAGAGGGAGAGATAGCTCAATAGATTGAGGGGGGAAGAGGGAGGGACATAGATAGTGGGAGATATAGAGAGATAATTATATTAATTATATTATAATAATTATAATATTCTATTAATATTATTTATTAATATTATAATATATTAATATTATATATTAATATTATAATATTATATATTATATTAATTATATTATAATAATTATATATAATTTATTATGTGAAATTTAACATGGCGCCACAATTTTCATTTTAATTGACATAATCTAAAAACCTAGATCGTCAAGAGAAGTGAGTCGTGCGCCAGCGGAGGAATGGTTGCAGGAAGCCACATTTTTTGCGATACGTTTTGCCATGAAGGCCTCTGTCGTCCGTTGCCAAAATGGTCCGTATATTTCATCTGAAATTTATGAATCAAAGTGCTATAGGGTTTTTTATTTGATTTGGTTTGTGAATATTACTCTTTGTGATTGTATTTTGTATACTTGTCTTCAATGCCAGTGGGACAAACCATAACTCAGTGCTTTCAATCACTTTGCAACTTCATTATTGGTGACTCTGTTGTTTTCTTGTGAGAATCACAAGTTGGAATGCATTTCAGTTGTTTGCAAGTGAGAATCACAGTTCACCGCCTTATCTATGCTACGACATTTGGGTCCCAAACTAGACATCATCCTTTTTCACAATCACACAAGCTACCCTATTGCAAGGAGAACACATACATGTCTATGCTACGACATTTTTCATACATTTCTACCAAAGCATTTTATCAAATAGCTCATTGCCTTGCTGCTATGGGCTAAAAGCCTGAAACAAGTGCTTTTAAACAAGCTATGGGAAAAAATCTATCAAAGCATAATAGCAATAGCATAGAAAAGGTAGTGAACTATTTGGAAAAATGCCTCAAAGAATTGGGGTCTCATGGTGATGGAATTCCATGACGAATGCCTATGGCTATGGATTGTCATGGCATTCCATCTTCATGAGACTACATTTCTTTGAGGCATTTTTTCAAACAGTTCATTGCCTTGCTATGCTACGACATTTTTCATACATGACTACCAAAGAATTTTAACAAACAACTTAAACTCTTTCAATCTTTCTAAGGCAAGCTCTTGGGCATATTTTTATTACCTAGAATTATCCTTGAAAAAAAACAAGAAGAGCAAGCTCATTGTTGACAAAAGGCATATATGCAAGGATACCAACATATGCCTCACTAGAATGAGAGTCCTCCAATTTATCAAGAATCTCATCTAAAGTATCAAAATCATTCTCATAAATTTTTCTATTGTCTATTTTATTATTTCCTACACAATCAAGGATGAAATTCTATTAGCTACAAGTCTATTAATATTCTTAAGAATTTTTGGGCCATGCCTTCTTTGATGACCATCCATTTTACATAGAAAACAAGCATTCAAACCTCTCAAAACTTCAATATCATGTTTAGTTTGATTATCACTCAATTGAAAGCACAAAATATGTAGAATACACTCATCAGATTTGAGAGATATAAAAACCCTAGAGTTAAGATGGGGAAGAGTAGACCTTGTTTCTTCCACTTGCAACACATTACCCAAAGATTCAAGGACTTGAGGGATAAAATTTCACATCTAAGTAGAGATATTTTAGAATTCTAACCACCTTAACATATAATTGGCTAAAGCATTACATAGGGTAGAATCAAGGGTTCAAAGATGGACCTAAAAACAAAATTTCCCATATTCTAAAACTCTTTATTTTAAAAATATTGATTGCATACCATGATTTTTGAAGAAGAAAGTGAATAAATCTTTATGTATCATTCTATAGAAAGAAACATAGATGCCCATAAAACTTGGGAAACCACAAACACAAAAATATAGAAATGAAATAGGGTTGATAAAATAAACATGACACACAAAAATATAAGTTCAAAGAATCACGCCAATTAATCTTTGTGATTATATTTTGTATAATTGTCTTCAATGCTGGTGGGACAAACCATAACTCAGTGCTTTCAATCACTTTGCAACAACATTATTGGTGACTCTGTTGTTTGCTTGTGAGAATCACAAGTTGGAATGCATGTCTATTGTTTGCAAGTGAGAATCATAGTTCAACACCTTGTCTATGCTACGAAATTTTTCATACATGTCTACCAAAGCATTTTATCAAACAGTTCACTACCTTGCTGCTATGGGCTAAAAGCCTAAAACAAGTGCTTTTGAACAAGCTATGGGCAAAAATCTATCAAAGCATAATAACAATAGCATAGAAAAGGCAGTGAACTGTTTGGAAAAATGCCTCAAAGAATTGTGGTCTCATGGTGATGGAATGCCATGACGAATGCCTATAGCTATGGATTGTCATGGCATTCCATCTTCATGAGACTACATTTATTTGAGGCATTTTTTCAAACAGTTCATTGCCTTGCTATGCTACGACATTTTTCATACATGACTACCAAAGCATTTTATCAAACAATTCACTACCTTAATGCTATGGCTAAAAGCCTAAAACAGGTGCTTTCGAACAAGCTATGGATGCTTGGAAAAAATTTGTCTAAGCATAATAGTAAGCAATAGAATAGACAAGGCAATTAACTGTTTGAAAAAATGCCTCAATGGTGATGGAATGCCATGACAAGCCATATACAAGGCAGTGAACTATTTGAAAAAATGCCTCAAAGAAATGTGGTCTCATGGTGATGGAATGCCTCAAAGAAATGTGGTCTCATGGTGATGGCATAGAGAACTAGAACATTGATGCAACCACTCATCCTACCTTAAAACATACCAAAAGTCTCCTAGCAATTATACATATGAAGATTTAAGATGACTTAAACAATTTTTATTGCCAAAGCATAAACTTATGATGACTTAACTAGTCCTAGTACACACTCCCTCCCCGTTAACCACATAGACATATGGAGTTTATCAGTGGACAGCTGAACCACTTCACACATGCACCTAAATTATGTCTATTAGTGTTCTAGCGATGAAATGATAGATTAATCATAATGTCACCTTGGGATCACATCAACATGAAAGAACTTCATCCAACATCCTTATGAGTGCAAGTACCACCAAATAGGTATTTTTTAGATCTGTCTTCCTTGAGCGAGGGAAATTCAAGAGGAGAAGAGGAAAGCGAGACATGTAGTAGGTCTAAAAGAGGGAGATCAACTAGAGGTCAAAAGATTAGAAGAAAATTTTGTAAACGCGTGGAATTTTTTCTTGCTGAAGGGGGGTCATGTTCTTATTGTGATGAGAGAATAGGTGACATCAAGGTGCCCTTGAGGTACAAACATCTACGGAAACAATGGGTACCCAGGGAACTTCCTCCAATAAACATAATTTTTTGTGTCAACGAGAGGATATATCGCATAACACCATCATCATTACATGGTTTGGGCCTATTTTGCATGGACGGCATAAAGGTCTGTTATGAAAAAGTTACTAAATTGATGGAGTATGTTGGACCCTATTACAGTTACAAAGATTGGATGCAATCGGTTCGATATACACGAAGTATGCATAGGTATGCACTGTCAACAAATTATATACAACTAAAAGATAAGGATCAAAATAAAGGAGTGGCTATGTACATTGATAGAAGGCCAAAAGTATCAGGGAATATTGCAGGGTTTATAAATAGTACACAACCTGGGTCAACAAATAAGCAACCCAATTGCATAATTGAGGTGCGCGAGGGAAACCATGTATTCGTATGTGTAATAAAATCAATAACTGCAGGGGAAGAGTTTCTAATCAATTAAAATTTGAATCACTTAGATACAAACACAGTTACTATGGGGGTGGCATATATACCATTATACCCAACCTCCAATTAATGACTCCAATATACCATTTTATTATTATGTTTTTTTTCGTAAGTCTATTGGTTTCATTTCGGTAATGTTTTTTTATATTTAATTTTTGTCACAACGGGACATTGATCGTACGGGGAAGGCTCTGACCCAAACCACAAATCATGATGCATCTTTAGGCGCTTCTACCCGACAGGTTTACCTCATTGTTATTGTACAAATTGGATGCGAGCAAAATGTTTTATTATTATGTTTTTTTCATAAGTTTATTGGGTTAATTTCGATAATATTTTTAATATTCTTGTTGCAGTCGACTGATCGGGGAAAGGAACTAGCAGTAGAGGAGAGCATCCATAGGGTCGAGGTGCAATCACTGTTATTGGATGATCACATCGCATATTCAACAAACCCTCTCGATATGATAAGGAAGACACAAAAAAAATGCAATGAAGAAATCCTTCAATTAGTGCCTCAAACATATGAGATAAGAGAGGGTTAAAATATTGATTGAGAGAGTACAAAACTTGCAAGTAAGTTGTCGTGAGGTCTTTAATTATAAGTTCATTCATGGTTTTATAATTTGTACTCTTTTATGTCATGAACTAAATATGTGTTGTTTTTACAGGATTTTTTGCATCCTCATGATGTTGTGCATGATCAGGGTACTGCAGGTGTTGCCCACAGAGTAGGGGTTGGTACAAGTGTCCATCCTGATCTTCCTTACACATACATCAAATCATCTGACCCCATCATTTGTGCCTATATTGCGGACTAAAATGTCGGCAACACATAGCATGCAAGGATCGGGTAGTACTCATGATGCAAAAGCCACTAGTAGTGGTGATGTTTTAGCAGCATATCCAGAATCTTCTTGTATTACTAGTATGGGAACATTTCCTGTCACATTTTTGGTGACCGAGGATTCGGTTCCCATAAAGATAGAGAAGGTCCTAGGTAATTTAAAATGTTTTAATTATTATTATATATAATCCAATAGAAATTTACTTATTGATCACTCTTTTTAGACTAATGATCCCATGATCATTTTGCAGGAAATGATGTTTTTTATAAACATCTAGGTGATATAACATTGGAGCTCTTCGGGCCCACCATACGTACATGGTGGAATGCCCAAAATCAAGATTTAAAGGATGAGCTCATTAACCATTTAGTTGTGTTGTTCGGTGATAAAACATTCAACTGAACCAAGGTCCTTAAGAAAGCTGGTACATATCTAAAGTATGTGAGGGACCAATATAGGTCACATTTAGAGAAGAACAAAAAGTACGAGTGTCCCCCTATGATTCTGGAGAGGGAGTGGAAGGACCTAGTGTCGGATGGAAAGGAGAAGGCTAAAAAGAAAAAAGGAAAGACACCACCAGGCCAAGGAAGGTCTGTGATACTATCAACAATGTAATTATTTACTAATTACTCTTTCTTTTTACATACTCTAACGTATCTCAAACTTTTCATAGGCTGCCCGACACATTGAAGGAAACAAAGGAAAGACTAGAAAAACACGGGCAACACAAACTTAGCTTTGGTGGTTATATGAAATTAGCCGCACGAATTGTAAGTATCAATATATGAAATATTGCATCCAAATAATAAATTGCAAACAATTTTGGTTGTATCACACCATAGAAGCAAAATTCATGATCTTATGCAAAAATGTAGGGCTCTAAATTCAATAGAGGGCCATAGAAGAGGAAATGAAGATTTCCTTCCAACATGGCTATGAAGTTGTGGCTGAATGCCTAAGAGTCTTGAATGGGCAAACACAATCTTCCATTGCATCTGACACACAAGTAAATAAACTCAATAAAGTTTATTTAAAATTGAATACTTGTGCAATCTATTCAATATTAATTTCCACTGCACATGACATTGGAATGCAGCCTAGTGAGGGTGGAGCACAACCTGCAAATGAAGGTCATGGTGCGCATCTCAATATTGGATGTATTCATGCGCTATACAAAACACAGTATGGATTAATACAATTAAACATCTTTAATTGTTATTGGTGTATTAATTAATGTAACCTTTCATGTTTCAACTTTAGAGCATGTAAAGCGTGATCAACATGTTGAGCATGATTAGGCTAGAGAAGATCAAGAACATGATGTGGCCCTATCAGGTAAAGAGGACCACTCTAATGTTCTTTTAAACATATTTAATTGCAATTGGTATATTAATTAATGTAACCTTTTGTGTTTCAACTCCAAATCAGGATTTAGAGGGTGTTCAACATGTTGAGCATGAGGCTATAAGACAAGATTAGGAACATGATGTTGCCACATCAGGTAAAGAGCACCACTCTAATGTTCTTTTAATTAATAAAATACTTGTAACAATAATAACAAAACATATCAATTTAACATTTCTTTGTTATTGCAGCAGAACCCCCTTGCAGCGGCCTCCATGTTGTGATCAGTACACGACTAGGTGTACATTAAGATCATGAGTAGAGGGCAAAACAACTGAAGGGGGGATAGATGATTTAGAAAACAATACTCCACTTCAGCTTTTTTTACCTTCAAAAAAGAAAAAGAAAAAATGATTGTAATCATATTATGACAACCATATTTTTGATGATATGTAAAAATTGAATGAATGAATGTTATATGTTAATGAATGAATGTTATATATTATTAATGGATGAATGAATGAATGTTATATGCTATTAATGAATGAATGTGAATATGTTAATGAATGAATGTTATATGTTAATGAATGAATGCTATATGTTATTAATGGATGATGAATGATTAATGTTATATGATCCGGTATGGGGAATTGAGAGTGATGTGAGGGGGGGAGGGGCCAAATGAGCTTCCACCATCACGTGGTTGGCCCTGTTAAGTAGAGAATATTAAACTATTCTCGAAACAAAGAGAAGCTCAATCCAACTACATCCAAGTATCTTTTTAATTCCTCTATCTTTCATCAATCTCTTTACTATTTGAACCTTGTACAGATGTTTTACATGAAGAACCCATTATTGTGAAATGTGCCTCCAGTTGAGTAAATTGAATCCATGCTCTACATCATAATTTCAAGTTGTTTTCATTCCAATGTTTTGAGTTTAGTTTGTTTGTATGGATTTGTATGAATACCACATTATGTTGTGTGTGGATTTGGTTTCAAAGCTCCATTTCTTTTGTTTTTAGTGGTGACATAACTCTAAAATTTGACTTTTTGTGCATAACAGGATAGTGGAAAAATTGACAGCTTTGAAGGGTTTAGAGGCTTGATTGAGATAGATACATGGATATTTGGATCTTGTTGTTGATGGGAGGCTTCCACTTAACCATGAAATTTTGTACCATCTGCAGGTATGCAAAAATTTCTCTACTTACATTCATTCAAATTATTGTCTTCCTTACCAAAATCTACCCTTGTTAAGCCACAACCATAACTAGAGATGCAGAGTCAAGGTGGAGGAGACCCAAACAAATCAGATTTCAGTAGAGGAAAAAGGCAGACCATTTTAAAAAGAAACCATGGAGTGTAGATAAAAGTTTAAAAGGGCAGTCAAGTATGAATAAAATTATGGATACTGAAACATGTACTTCCCTCAATATATTGAAATAAAGGATAGTCATAAGTCCTTATGACTATCATAAAGGGCATTCAGATGTAACAAAATACAAGTCTTTCCATTTCTTATTCTCCATGTCTCATATTGCTAGGACTAGAGGATTTATTTCCAATTTCTCATATAGGAGAATACACCTATGGCTCAGATGCAATCCTTTGTATAAATTGGAAGGTATAAGATGTAGAAAATGCATATAGATATTACTTCCTTTACTTGAATTCTACACCTTGATGGATGGATGAGTTTTCTTTTAGATTCTATACTTACTAAATTATTTGTTCTAGTAATTTTGGAATGCCCAAAAGGATAGTCATTCCAAACGGTCTAAAGAGGGGAAGAAGTATGTGATAATTTTGGTCATAGGTAGAAGGCAATGAAGCAAGAAGGACAATCAAAGACAGTCTAATGATAGTCAAGCCACAATGTACATGGAAGAGTGGGCAGTACTTTCAAATGAGTAGTCCTAAGTTCACATGGAACAAAGGATATAACCTTGAAATATACCATAAGGGAAGTCAAGTTCAAAGAGATCATTGTCATAGGTATGCAGATCATAGAGGATCACTATCTTTCAAGAGGATCACAGTCATAAAAAGAAGATCATAGCTACTTGTATGAAAATCAAGTGCAGTTTAAAAGCCATGAGGATAGTCTTACATAAAGGAGGCATAAAATAGTTGAAAACAATCATTATGAGCATCCAGAATGCAAGAAAAGGAGGCACAAAGAAATGCAATATAAAAAATTCCAAGGGAAGTCATGTATTAAGGAGAGACAATTATGGTTCATGGTTAGGTAGGGTCTTGGAGAAAGCTTATTTAAGAACAAAGTCAAAGGAACAATCAATGTATAACTAAGTTATGAGGGTAGTTTGGAGGAATTTTTAGAAGATTGTTATAAAGGATTTTAACTATACCATTATACAAAGACTTGGAAAACATTTAATGTGACTCTCAGTCATATTGAAACAAATCCCATAATTTTTAGGCTAAGGAATATCAAATGAGCTATGATAGTGACTATGAATCCTTGAGAAGCAAAGAAGACAATCACTATGAAGGCTCAAATAGGTTGTTCTAAGGAATATATTAAATTGTGAAGAGCTTGGGGCAGTCACCTTTGTATGTACAGTCCACCATATGCATAAACCAGTGATTTATGACAGTAGGTAAGGTTCCTACGTGGTTGACAGAGGACAACGCTTTAAAGGACACTACCATATGCTTGGTAAATATTTTAAGTGCTTAAACAAAGGAATTGTGAACAACACCATGACTATGATCATTGAAAGCCAAATGCACAATTTTGAAGGAGGTAGAGGTATATAAAGCATGATAGTCATACCTTGAAAATGACAATGTTTGACTATCAAGGGCAGTAGGAGTAAATGAAGCTTGATAAATTTTTACGATGGTCAAGCATAAGCTATTTATGAACTTTCATAAGTTAAATGGCAAGAGTAATTCAAGACACCTTGCAAGGGAAAAAGTACACAAAGGACAATAGGTTCTTGACATTATGAGGGTAGTTTTTTTAATGAATACATGGAAGACCTTCAAATGGTAGTCAAGGATAATGTTAAAGGATAATTAAAGGTTCCCAAGAGAGAGGTTTATATTTATGAATGACCTTACACAGTTGACATGGACAATGCCATGAGTAAAAAATATGACCAACGAAATTCTATGACAAGCCTATTAGATACATAGATAGCTAAAGGAGCATGCTAAGGGAAGACTTCATGGAAAAACCATGATAAGTACAATCACCTTGAATACAACCCACCATGTACACAATAAAGATAGAGCCAAGGCCAAGGAGTTCACTTGGACAGTTAAAGGGACAACATTGAGTATAGAGTTATCAATGTGACAGTCATGAAGGGCTAGACCATTTGTTTATCAAATTCATTCCATCACTGTGTAGAGTGCCATGGACAAAAGGGAAACAAGTTTTTCAAGGCATAATCATTAAGTAACAATAGACATTATAGATAGGATAGTCATAATGATAGATGGGAAAACCATCTGTCAAAAGGGTAGACATCATTAGCATATCCTAAAATCATTGCATTCCAAGAGATGACATGATGGATGTCCATACCCTATGCCAAAGCTCACTTGACATGATGATCTATGATGTAGATACTTTTTTTTAAAAAAATTGCATAGTTTCATCGAACTTTCGACGAAAACCATTGACGAAATACAAAAAAGTCACGCAATTGTTGTACCTCTGACGAAAGACAACAGTGCCTAATTGTCGACATTTTGATGAAATACACCGATGAAAGTTTCTGACAAATAGAAATTTTGTCACAATTTCGACGAAAACATGATCCCTTGACAATCGACGAAGTTAGGTCGATATTTCGACGTTTTTAGAGTCTGTCGAAAGTTTGACAAAAAAGTGCCGACGAAAATTGGTTCAATGTTTCGTCGATATTCCGACAATCTTTTGTCAAAAATTCAACAAATGTTCGTTGAAAATTGGACCCAAATACTATAGTGTTAACTGATCAAAACATAAGCAAAATCATTAACATAACATATAAGTTACTCAAAGCATTATTTCTTAAAGTAAATCATCATAACATAAACATCATCCAAATCATATAAACTAAATGAGTCATCATCAGTCTATCTAAACAGAGTCAAAGTCCAAAACATGGAGGGGTATCACATCCTCCCCCTAGGGCTAGGCTTACTCCTAGAAACCTGCAAAAAGATTAGGGTAGAGATCTCACATCCTTGACACAATCTCCCAAGTAGTTGAGGTATCATCATTTGGGTCCCATTGGACCCTTACCTGCTCTATGTCCTAACCCTTGAGGGTCAACCTCTGATGCTGCAAAACATGCACAAGCTCCAAAGAAAGTTGCTCATCCTCTACCTACAATGCATTCCAATCTAATACATGGGTCACATCAAGATTGTACTGTCTAAGAACTAATACATGAAAAAAATCATGGATGCGGGATAGGATTGGTGGCAAGGCAAGACGATAAGCAACATGTCCTATCCTCTCAAGAATCTCAAAGGGGTCAACAAACCGAGGTGCCAACTTAGAGCCCTTTCCATATCGGATCAGACTCTTCTGCGGATACACTTTCAGAAATACATGATCTCCAATGAAAAACTGGCAATCCGTCCTACGAGCATCAACATGCTTCTTCTGCTTGTCTTGAGCTACCACCAAATGCTCGCAAATACGCTCAACCTATTGCTCCATCTCTCGAAGCATCTTCGGACGTAATTGCACTTTGTCCTCTAACCTATCCCAACTCAAAGGAGTATGGAAAGGACGACCATACAATGCCTGGAAAGTAGACATACTTATAGAACTTTGATATCCATTGTTATAAGCAAACTCTAATACCATACTAAAGAAACTATGATATTATCTATTATCTATGTAATTTATTTTTTACAAATAATCAAGCATTGTGATAATTAAATAGTTAAAATAATTTAAGTGTTAGACATGTCAAGTGGGTTGAATTTTTGCAAAAGTTATTTATTTGTGTTGAAATATAGAAGTGAAAAATGCAATATTGTTGTTGATGTATTAAGAAAAAGACCATTTACTGAAGGAAATGAGGGCTCAAGTTATTGATTTTAATGATTTGAAACATTTATATGAAACTAAAATTAATTTTGTTGAATTATGGAAGTCATGTAAGTTATCGATAGATGGAGATATGATCTAATAGATTGTGTAATTTAAGAATATTTTGTATTTAAGGGTTATAAAGACATTTGGTGTTGATAAGAAATTTGAATTGGTAGGTTAATTTTATTTTTTACTAAAAATATGCAAGGATGTTAGATAATACATACAAAATTCTAAAACTTTTCTAGTAGAAAAAGGAGGAAGAAAGAATGTTGGATTGTGCAAATCATAACAATTTGGAGAGACAATGGGAGGATATTAGCATGGATTGTGTATTAGTACTACCAAGAAATAAAAGAGGATATGATTTAATTTTTTTGTTGATGATAGATTTTCAAACATAGCACATTTCATCACTTGTAAGAAAATTGTTGATGTGATACATATAGCTGATTTTATTTTGAAAGAAATGTGAGATTACATGGTTACCTAAAATCATTATGTCAAAAAAGAATGTGAATTTTTTTTGGGGACTTTTGGAGAACTTTATGGAAGAAGATGAACACAAACCTAATATTTAGTTCAACATATCACCCA
Organism: Sequoia sempervirens; assembly: GCA_007258455.2. Taxonomy (NCBI): domain Eukaryota; kingdom Viridiplantae; phylum Streptophyta; class Pinopsida; order Cupressales; family Cupressaceae; genus Sequoia; species Sequoia sempervirens. Next base: position 757,923,057 of record VDFB02281492.1, on the reverse strand, counting down.
CAAATAGATGGATAAATAAAATTTTAAGAAATTTGTTGAGATGTTTAGAAGGTGAGAAAATAAGAATATGGGTTTTAATCTTACTGCAAGCTAAATTTTCTTAAAATAACTTATTGAATAAGGGTATAGGAAGAATGCCTTTTGAGATTGTATATGGATAGAATACAATAAGTGTTTTGTAGTTAAAGAATATGCAAAAATATGACAAAGTTACACATGGAAGTTAAACAGTAGTTAGAGAAGGCTAATTAGAAATACAAAGTGAGTGTTGAGCAAGGGAAAAGATATAAGGAATATAAATTTGGAGATGAAGTAATTTTTTATTTGAGAAAGGAGAGATTTTCAAAGTGTACATATAATAAACTAAAGATGAAGAAGTTTAGGTTTTGTAAGATTCTTAAGAAAATTGATTTTCAAAATGCCAATGAAGTAGAATTACCTAAAGAGCTTGATATTTCAGAAGTATCTAACATTGTTGATCTTTATGAATATCACAAAGTAAATTTAGAATACTCTAAACCAATAATAAATATCAAAGCATTAATACTTGCACCAAGGATAGAAGAGATTGAAGAGATACTTGATTATAAATTGGGAAAAGTACAAGGAATTGGCAATATGAAGAATATTTGGTGAAATGGAAAGACAAACAACTTAAATATACTATGCAGATATCCATAGTAGAGGTTGATCAACTTGGTTTTCCCTTAGCTCATTGTTTTGAACAAAAGTGAGAGAGCTCACTTTTTAATTACCTAGGTTGTTTGATGTAGGAGCGTGTAGTTTGTAAGATAAATTTTGCATCAACCAAAAATATTTATTTTAACGTCTTTGTTTTGTAGGTATTATGATGGTTTTACAATAGTATGAGTTGAGGTACCATATGTCACCACATCCATATTTTCAAGGTTCAATACTTCATAACTACAAGTGCAAGCATAGTTGTACCATCATAAGCACTACAAGTCACCATAGTCGATTATCAATAGTTGCAGTTGGGACCATTTATAATTTTATGTATCTAGAACCCTTTGTTTGAATCTTATGTATTATTGATCATTTCACAAGCATTTTTCACCTAAGGAAGTTAGTTAGGAAGTGTGTTAGATATTTATTATATAATAGTAACTTGTTTGATCAATGTGGTTAGTATTTAAAACTTAAAACAATTTTAAATGTTACTTGCTTCACTATAGGTCCTAGTAGGGGTTATATATGGAATCATATTAATTTTTTAAGCTCCTAGCTCATTGGAGATGGTAACACACATTACCAATGAATATACATGCTATGTTTAGGTGGTGCATTAACTCCCAAGGTAAACTACTAGGGCAAATATTGAATTTTCGAGTCAATCATCCTTATCACCTTACTCTAGGGGTGTGGATCATGATATCAACTATTGCATTATATTCCACATCTCCTATAAAAAGAGAGGTCCTATACTATTTTAGGATAGGGGAAGAGGAAGAAGAAAAATATCGAAGAAGAAGGCTAAAAAAATCTAGTAGGCTTGACAAGAAGTTGAGTACGAGTTTAAGAAGAAAAAATATATTGTGTGATTGTATGATATAGTTTTGATCTACTGTAATGTATGGATGAAACATATAACTTGCAATACAACTCTTTGATGAATAAAATAGTGTTAGTTTCCTCTAGTGACTTGTTATTTTATATAGAATTAAGTAATGTTTAGAAAAAGAAATCATATTGGCTGGAAGACTAGATAATCCTTAATTGGACCCTCTAACCTTCACAACATTAGGCCCTAGTTAAGATAAGTAAGATGTAAAATTTGTGAATATAAAAATAAGTGATAGAGAGATTCAAAAGCATACTAGATAAAATATTCCTTCAATAGAAGCTACTAATAATGAAATATTACATAATTTTCAATTGTTCAATTATGCATAGAGAAGAATGTGCATAAATTAATGAACCATTTGAATGCCAAAGTAATTATAAATGTAACCCTCCATTTTTATCTCACTTTGATCTATTTGTCCTAAATTTAATATCTAGCATACAAGTAGTGTATTTCTTCATAAAAGTTGGAAAAATACATGAGTCTTGACCAAAAGCAACTTCACTCATCCCAAGAGTCTAGATCCAATCTTCATTTTTCTCATTCTTTATCCTAGGTCAAACATATAGGTGCAAATTTAAACCTAGTCCAATTCCACCATTTTAGCTTTGACTCCCAAACTTTCAAATTCAGATTTTAATTATAGGTCCCAAGATGACCCAAGATGACCCATTTCCAATTAGTCATTACTTTATAACTTAAGCATGAAATATTTAAATTTGTGTTAGGGTGTTGTATAAAATGACAAGTTTATATTCATTAAAATCTTCAAAACAAGGGATTAGAGATATATCAATTATGTATTGCATCATCATTTCAATAGTATATCACTAGCATTAGCATCAACAAGAATATATTAAGTAGTTCCATGGCTTCCTTAAGTCTCTTCAAATTTGTCATAAATGTTAACTCGATCTTAGGGTTTAATTAAGGCAAGAGGTAGGGAGGTAGATGCCTCCCATGGCATGCACAACAAACTCTACTAGTTTTTATTGACACCACCATGTTTGAATGGTCAAGGAAAACAAAAATCTATAGAAATTAGTCATTAGGCTCATTTCCACAATAGAAGGTCAAATATCTAGAAATTAGTTTTGGGACTGAATCCATAGAAGAGAGATTGACTTAGAGAAGAGTGCAGTAATTTTTTCACTTTGTCAAGAGTTGTGTAGCACATGCTTGATCGATAGACAAGTCGATGAATCACAAAATATTCTTCCTCCTTAACTTCTATGCTAAATTATTGTCTCATTTGTTAAATTTTAGTGTTATTTATTTTATTTTTTAATCAATTAATTTAACCTAAAATATTTATACATGAAGATTCTTATTTTCCATACATAATCTAGTGAACCTATTTGATCTCAAACCCCCTAGATTTTTTCCATTGTGTTTTTACTTGTGACTTACCTTTGTCAAATCTAATATTTTATTGATTTCATCTTGTATTTCATTTCTAATTATATTGATTAGGGTTTGGACCCACCCTTGTGTACATTTCATTATCATACCTTTTCATTATGGATGCCTTGTCCACTCTAGCCACATTTATTTCCTACCTTTATGATATCATTTTGTATACATGTGGTACATGCAAAAAAGTTGTTTTCTATGGTAAACTTGCAATATTGACTAGTCATGATGTTATGCTTAGGGATGGCACTTTTCCTACATCTTAATATATTCCATGTCCCTAGGTTTATGTGCTTTTGATGTTTCATTTTATAAAGAACATAGGGATATAGAGGTCTTTGATGATGATTGTCCTCTTGATGCACATCCTTGTGATATCTTCTATCTAGGACCACCCAACTATGATACTATCCCATTGATGTACTTTATGATAATTATATTCCCTCAATCAATATGATAGTTCTTCTACTCTTATCTTTTGGCTCAATGTCTATTGATGGTGTATTTAGTGAGGATCTTGATGATAGATCTTTATTGCCTTATGATTTGGTTGATGACTCTTTCTTTCATGATGAAAGTATTGATGTTCATGATACTTTATTATGTGATGTTATTGTAGTTTTTTCTCATACGCACATAATTTGTGAACCTCTATTATATGCATTTAGCACTTTAGCCCTAACTTCCATGGATACAACTAGGGTTTACAATTCACATGATGACATGGTCTTATAACTAATGGTGATGATGGTTCCTCCTTGTTCCTTGATAATTTATGTCATAAGTACCTTCATGATGCTTGTTTGGTTAATGAAAATGCTATACTTTCTTCATTTCATGATGTGTCATGACGATCATTCTTCTCAAATGAAAAATGCTAGGGATACATCCAAAAAAGTTTTTTTTTTAATGGTAAAGTTGTGATATTGACTTTTCATGATCTTATTCTTAGGGATGTCATTATTCCTACATTTTCATATATTCCATGTCCCTATGTTTTTGTGCTTTTGATGTTTCATTTTATAAAGAACATAAGGATATACAGGTCTTTGATGATGATTGTCCTCTTGATGCACTTCCTTGTGATATCTTATGTCTAGGACCACCCATCTATAATGACTATGATGCACTTTATGACAATTATATTCCCTCAATCAACATAATATTTCTTCTACTCTATCTTTTGTCTCAATGTCTATTGATATTGTATTTAGCGAGGATCTTGATGATAGTTTTTTATTGCTTTATGGTGTGGTTAATGACTCTTTCTTTCATGATGAAAGTATTGATTTTCATGATACTTTATTATGTGATGTTATTTTAGTTTTTTTCTCATGCACATAATTTGTGAGCCTGTGTTATATGCATTTAGTGTTTTAGCCCTAACTTCCATGGATACAACTAGGGTTAATAATTCACACCATGATGATCTTATAACTAACGGTGATGATGGTCCCTCCTTGTTCCTTGACGATTTATGTCATGAAAACCTTCACAATGCATATTTGCTAAATGAAAATGTTATACTTTCTTCACTTCATGATGTGCCATGATGACCATTCTTCTCAAATGAAAAATGCTAGTGATATGCATTTTTTCTTAGATCCTATGATTTATGGTGCTCATATTATTAAATTTGTTGATTAATACATTTACTAGGGACAAAAATAGATACCATAGAGATGGATGCTTACATCTCAACACTTTTTTCACATATATCATACACTTTTTGATGAGGGGATGTCTCTAATACATGCATTTATAAACACTTTAGTTGATAAAACTATATTATGGTTTGGTTTGAATCATGTTTCTTATACCTTCATTTATGAATCTTGCATATGCCTTCATAGAGCATTTCAATTTTAGCCCTAATGAGTGTTTGCAAGATAATACTAATTTTTTAGCATCAAGTAGTTATCATGTGGTTCCATACACTTATTCTACTAGCCAACATGAGCACGAAGTTATATTACACAAGAATTCAAAAGCTAAGTATGACTACATTGAGGTCCATCCCCTTGAAGATATAGATGATTCCAACATAATTGGGTGAGATATTCTCCTATTTTATTTTATCTTATTTGTTTAAATTGCTTTTATGTTCTTAGTTAGAATATAGATGATGCAAATACACCTTTAATACTGCATGTTAGCACAAATGACTTTGAACATATGATGTATGGTTCATGCCACTTATTTTTTGTGTTTTCTTTATGTTTTTCTTGCAAATTTGGGATGATGCAAAGTTATGGAGTGATTAATAACCACTATTGTAATGCTGACCAAAAATGTAGCTTGTTTTGTTTTCATCTTTGGCCTTTTTAATTTATCCATGTTTGTTGTGCTTCTCGTCCATCATGTTTAATTCTATTGTCTTATGTCCTTTTCAACTTTTTCATTTTTGATTGAGTAATTTTTGTTTGCATCCCTCCATCATATCTTCCATTCTCTCATGTCATTGATGGAACTAATGCTTTGTCATATTTTCATTTTCATTTCACCTTCTAAATTATGTCTTGTCTATTTGTCTCACTTTCACATTCTTCTCTTGTGTATGATCTATGTTATATTTTCCCCACTTGGAGAACACCCCTTTGGGTCACTTGTCTTTGCATGCTATTATCTTATTCGTATCACACTCATACTATATGATTGCATGTGTATCTCATGTTTATGTGCTTATCTTATGACTACATGTTTACATCTCATATGGCATATGTTTTGAGCGTACATGATGATACTTATACATGCTTAAACATTTGTATTCGAGCACCTTGGCTATTAATATTTGATCATTTATCCTCAACACCGGGGGTAACATTAGGTGGCATATTGTTGTCTCGCACCATATATGCTTTCACGATTACATCTTGATTATCTTATCTTACAATTTTCATAGGATAATATTTTTGACACTTGTTACATGCTTATTGAGCTTTAAATGATCATATATTTCTCTCCTCTCCTCCAATTCTTTGCATGTGTTGTATGCAATCAATTTCCTTGCATTTGTTGTATGCAATCAATTGGAGGGAGCATATAATATCACTAATGTTCTTTGTTTATTATGATTACAATGAATATCTCGTGGTTACCATGGTTCCTTCATAGCCAAGCATTGTTCCATTATGCAAACTCCTTTGTAGCCACATTTATTGGTTTCTTTTGTGTAGGCTCCTTCATAGCTATATCACCTTTTTGTTGCACACTCCTTTGCAACCATATCACATTTTGTTATCGACTTCTTCACAACCCCATAACTCTCTTTTTACTTTATTTTTTTGTTTGTTGACATTGTCAAGTTGTGGTTAATGCCTATTTCAAAATTCCATCAAATGCCAATCATAGAATTATGTCCTTGTAAGAACAAAGATGAGTGTTCATTACAAGGAGTGCATGCAAATCTTCATTTATATCCATATTATCCATATTTTTTTGTATGTTCTTGTTATTTACTTTTATGTTGATTGTTTGTTTACATTGCCACACATGTAAGTCAAAGTGGAGACAAAATATAAGGGTAAAAATGCATACTTCATCTTGTACTTAATTTGATCCATTTGTTCCAAATGGAATAACTAGCATACAAGTGAAGTATTTATACTCGAAAGTCAACAAATGACATGAGCATTGACTTAACCAAACTCCACTCATCCCAAGAGTTTGGGCCCAGATGCAATTTTCTAATTCCTTGACCCAAGTCAAATCCACATGTGCCGATCTAAACCTAGTTCAAAACTACAACCATAATTTTCACACCAAAACTTCTAAATTCAACTATGGGTCCAAGTTGATATATTTCCAAGTAGTCATTACTCGTTGACTTGAGCACGAAATATTCAAACTTGTGTAATAGGATGTTGTATAAAGTCCTAATTTATTTGAATCCTCTAGAGGGGAGATCATAGAGAGCTCAACTACACCTTCCATCGTCATTACAAAAGCATGGCATTAGCATCCACCTCTAAAAGAATTGGTTTTCTTAAATGCCTTTAAACTTGTCAAAAACGTTAAATTAACCTTTAAATGAGTATTTCAAAGAAATCACCAACAATTTTGAAATTTTATAACTTCAAACTTTTTTAGGTCAAATTATGGGTACATCTTAATTAATCCTAACCAATAATTGTAAATTATTAAAATTTACAGCTTATGTAACCACTTAAAGCTATCTTTGAGAGAAATTATCTAAAATTGCAGTTGAACCCCTATAAATCATCACATAATAGAATGAGAAACACAATTTTTCCTTGTGAACCAGAGAGTGCATCATATCCATATGTTAGTATGTTGATGGTATCTAGGCTCTGTTAAAAGTTCCAAGCATATACTGCCTCCGAGACAATAAGCCTGGGATGCAATACACAATGAGTGAACCAAACCAAAAAAAATACACAAATGCACAGTGAGTAAATTATAAGCAGAAACAATATCGTGCCAAAGAAGTTACATTGAAAGTTAAAACACACCAAATATATCACCCCAAAAATATTAGAAGTTGAGAAGATTGCCTCTAAAATCTAGAATCCATAAAATCACGTTCATAATAATAAAACAAATATGATGTTCATTTTAATAATCAAACAACCAATATGGAAAGGCTGCTTGGCACTTAATAAACATAATAGAAAACCAGTTTCATTCTTCAAATCATACAAATGCCAGAAAACAATTTCTGGTTGGGCCTAATCTTCAGCTATCGGAAACACTGATCCAATCTTATCTCCTGCAAGTGGATAGCATTTGATGTTCACATTGTAAGGACCCAATTCGATGTGATTGTCCTGCTTTCCCACACAAAAGCAAAGGGTGTACAGAGCAATCTCAAACTCTGGGCTGACCCCAACTAAAATGCTAGAAACTGACTTGAGAATACCATTCCATGTAAACTGAGCAGTAAGCAATTGAGTTTCAGAATCTGGCTGCACATTTTAACACCAGAGAGAGATGGTTAGTGAGTTCAAACTCCCATTGTATGTCAAACGAAAAGAGGTGTGTGGATGTGTGAGAGAGGGAGGGGCTGAGTGAAAGGGAGGGTAAGAGGGAACAAGAGGGGGTAGAGAGACAGAGAGGTAAGTGCACTCACAAATTGTCCACGCCTCCTTGGATAGATATAACCTTGATAATCAACCCTTCCCTTTGATTCTTCTAAGTAAAACTGTGACACATAAAAGAAGGAACTTATCAAACAAATTTGCATCATTGACAACAAAATAGCTTTCATCCTAATAAGGATCATGGAGTGATCCAAAACATTGATGAGAGAAACTCTTACACAGTTACACCTAGAAACAGTATCAATCATTATCATGTATTGTGGAAAATTAATAATATGTCTGTTATAGCTCTCATATTTGTTTTGCTCGTCTCCCAAGGGCCTGTACTTCTGCATTTAAATTCACTTTTCTGTCCTTTTCAACTTTAAGCAAAAAAAATTAACTGATGAAGGGAAGCCTTATGTCCAGCTGTGAAGAAAATATGTCTTCAGCGTTCTTCTTCATCCAATCAACTGTCTTTCCCTCAGCAAAGAAACTAGTAAGGCATTAAACCTGTCCCTATATCTCTCTATGTTCTCCATTCTTTGCTATTTGAAGAAATGACTGAGAAATGTAGAATATTGAAAAAAAATTCAAAGAGATTGTTGCATTATTTTCTAGCTGAGATTGCTTTCAAATTGAAATCACAAAAGAAACAAAATAGTTTGGAGACGGTGTCTGCACCTGAATCCAATTGTGGAAGCCAGAAACTTCTTTTACTTCATGCCGCTTGATTTCTCCAACAAAAACATGTTCAAATGCTGAGGAGTTATCACTAGTCCCAGATCTATCCAAAAGATCAAACCAAATGGATTTCAGTTTTCCCTTGAAAACTGCATAATTAGGAGATGTAAGTCCCTTGGCAACCAGGTATTTGTGGAGATACTTGATTGGGGCAGTTCTACTAATTTCTTCAATAAATGCAGTTTGTTCCTGTTTTTCTTCTGAAGTAACCACCTCATGTGACCCTTGACTTGGGTTGTAGTTATCCAAAAGAACATAGAACCGAGAATATGTAGGTCTTCCAAATACATGCTTGTTCACCCAGCTGAAAAGTGCATTTTGTGCCACATCACCTTCATTGTATGGTTTTTTCCCTTTTCCACAATCGATTTCATAGTCCTGACCAGGTACCAAGCGATTAACATCAAGTTCCCAAAGCCTGTTACATGCTTTTGACAAGTCAGAAATCTCCTCTTCTGTTGGTTCTAGGTCAATATCATCCCCTACTCCATCTGCATATGACTGTTCACTGGGAGGCATTTTATAGCTCTGCCATTGCTCAGTAGAAACCTGCACCAAGAACATTGTTTATTGCAATAAGAAAATGTATAAGCTATTATGAGTAAATTGAAAATGCGAAATTGATCCCATAAGTACCTCTGATTCTGGAATAAAATAGAATGGGAGAGAAAATTTTGATTTCAAAATTGTCAATTCTTGTACGGTTCTCACTAACTGAGCCTTTAATGACTAACGTTACAGTAGAAAAACTTCTCTCATTTTGCTAGCTCAAATTTACTCTAATGTGAAGCTTGTGAACTGATACCATCTATGCCTACTGAATCTGCCAAGCACAGGCTACCTCACAGAAAGATGCAAAACTCTTAATTTTCAGAAAAATGAACTTCAAGTATGGAAACTGCAACTAGTAACATGGTGAAAAGGTAACCGGGAATTCAGTAGTGCTTAGACAATGCAAAATATAATCATGCCCAATAAAATTGTTCATTGAAATGGTACCTTCAAATCTAGAAATTAATAACCATTATCATAAGAGACTAACTTTATGAAACTATATAGAATCACAAAGGAGAGAATTACCCACAACGTTCTGGAAGATCCTTGAGAAATGTGTCAGCAAGACAAAAAGGGGCTCTCGGTGACTACTAACGGACAAGATGTTCCCAGGCTATAGGTTCCTAGGGTAGAAACGCACCTTATAATGACAGCTTGTGAGAATGGAATAATATCTAAATTAATGCTATCCCCAAGGGTGAGACTATTATTGTTTTGTAAATTTATCCAAATGTACTTGCGGCTGGATTATATACCACTTTAAAATAGGTTCACCTCTTGGATGCAAACTACAGATTCTGCAGGAACATGCTACACCATCCAAAGAGCTACAATACATGCTATTCCATACTGATTACATCAAAAAGACAGACTGAGAAATTAATTTTCGTATGTAAGCTTCAATGAGAGATAAAGGATATATATACTTGCTCTCCAAAATTTCTATTTTCTCCTTCAACCTCAATGAAATTATGTGGCAGCTAGACATAAAAGGGTGAGCAGACTCTAAAAAAAACTAAGTTGGTGGAAGCTGTCTAAGAGATGATCGATGCCTTGCCTGCTTGGGTTTCCCTAAACAAAGAAGACATCAGTAAACTCAGACCATCTTGGTTCTTTGGTTTATCAACGTCTCCATGGATCAACTCCTTCCCTTCAGGTCCTGTTTAGATGTTCCCTCTCAACTTCTGCCAAAGTAGGGCATTTGTAATGCTGTCAGAGAAGATATATATTGGCAATATATTTGGGACACTATTCCATCAACCTCATGCATGGCAGAATTCTTAAGATGATTATTCTCACTTCCAAGAGATATAAACGCTATCATCTTGAAGCTAATCAGTAGAACTTGGTAAAAACAAATACTCCCAGTAGAACTTGGTAAAAACAAATACTCCATAATGGTACTCCCAAACAAAAAGCTAGGTAACTCAAATTACTCAGGGAATGGAAGTTAGAATCATCACCAGAATGATACAGAAAAACATAATTAAGGATGATCTGGATAATCAGCATTGACACACTTATAGGAGAGAACCACCTTGACAAATAATATGTAAAGCCACAAGTTTATTAGATTATTCTTCTAATAACTAGGATAATCCACCATAAACTCGATCACGACAAACTTATTGAATGTAATCTAACTTACCACAAACTAAGTAAACCAATAAGAAAAATGCTGAAGTAAGCAGGCCCTATGTCATGTCCCCAATTTGATTTGAAATTCAAATTTTGCAAAGGCGGGAAAAAAGTGTTTTTGAACACTAGTTTTCATATATTAATTAAAAATAATAATTAATTGTAATACTTTAAATAAATAAATAATAAAATAAAATAAGAATTCTTTTTGGGGTCAGCCCTCTTGAGGAATTAAAAATCAATAAAAACTATAGAAAATAAACCTAGGTCGGCCAGCTTGTGAAGAGAAGGAAAAAACAAGTATAAATACAAGTTCTTTGAGGCATTTCAAATCATCATTCAGACAATTCATTTTTTTCAGCAGACTTCTTCTCCTTAGGAGCAGATTTAGCATATGCTTTAGGATGAAAACCCTATTGCATAAAAGGGAGTTGGACAAAAACTCAACTCACCTTGTGGGAAGACTTCATAACAGAGGTCTACTTGCACTTCATTGGAGGATTTCGAGTTTTGGAGCAGAATTTGCATAACATTTTTGAAGCAGAATTAGATCATAATTTGGAGCAGATTTCATATCATTTTGGAGCAGAATTTTGAATCAGATTAGAGTGCCATTCTTGAAGAGTCATAATTCAGATTTATAAATCAGTTTGGAAGCGCCATTTTGAAGTTGTTTTCATGCATGTTGGAGTGCCACCATAGAAGGACAAATTCAGATTTGTAGATCAGATTTGGAGCAGCATTGTTGTGGCAATTTTGTGAGCATATTGTATTAGGGTTTTTCCCTAATTTGGAGCGCCACTTTGGAGCAGATCTGAGTGCCCACCTTTGGAGGGAAATTTTGCATATTTGGAGCAGCAAACCCTAAGCGCTTGCCAAGGAGGAATTCGCCCAACTAGGGTTTGGCATTTGAAGACTATTTTGCATATATTTGGTATGTACAATAATAGATTTAGATCTGATTTGTAGAGCAGAAATCTGGGCATATATTTGGTATGTTTGAGCCCATGAATTCATTGTAAACTCAGTCCAAATTATTCAGTTTTGTGGCAGCAGACTTCTTTAATCAGTAATTAGATTTATTGGACCTATGTTTGGCATTTGGATGGTTGATTTTCATGGTTGCTATCATAATTGATGTTATCTACATGTTTGGCATAGTTTTATGGATGTTTGGTATATGTTTATTGGATGCCTATAAGTGTTTATTATTCTGAAAAATAAAAATCAGAATTCAGTCCTAGGGTTTGAGCAGAAAACTAAATCAGAAAAGTGCAGAAATATAAATCAGAAATCTTAGGGCAGATCCCATTAGGGATATTTCACCCTAACTAACATGTGTTGTTAAGTATTAAGAAGGTTTGAGACCCTGAACATGCAAATTTAATTTGTTGTTAGGATATTCCCAGGACATTTCATCAATTCCTATATTAACAATAATTAAATGAATTCAAATTCTCTACAGCTGTGACTCTAATAATCATTCTTAAACATGTTGAAAAGCAACTGAAATCATGCTACAACAAAGGAAATCTAACCTACAAAGAAAATTTGCTCCAGCAGAATATACATTTGACTCAAGATATGCCATTGGAAAGCCTAATTCAGAAACTACAGAAGGAAAAGGATGTACGTCATGATTCCTTCAGTGAATCGGTATTTACCAGGAAAATTATAGAAGAAATGCTCCTGATGCACCATTGTAGCTCATTCCTACAACAATCTCACATGCTCAGGAGGTTGTTTCAGCCTCCTATGTCATTAAACACTGCCTGCAACTACCAAAAGGAACCCTTTCACCATGAAATACATTGTTTTATCACTCAAAAATGATAAATTTATATTGAGTTAAAGGTGGAATGCCCATCCAAGTGCGGAACTGGATTGATTGTAATGTCTATACCCTAATGGCTGAATTTGGGAGTTATACCATCACTCCTTGATGAATTTGTCAACCAGCAAATCCACTCTGCTGAATTTCTACCTGATATCCTTGCCAGTGAATGACTATCAAGAGATTTGTTGATATAGTGATGGATTCATCAATTGGAAAATATATTTTGTATATATTTTTTTCCCAACTCCTTCAAGCCTATTGATCCTTCTAAGGTGTTTAGTTAGCTGAATTTAGGAGTGAAGCTGCAGGATTGGGTTTATTCAGACAGTATCTTCACTACTTAGTACTTTGTGTCTTATGTCTTGTCTTCTCATGTCACATTGGTGTTTTGAGGTGATTGTTCCATGCTTGGAAGTATGGTGCATGATATCAAAAGACCATAAAGCTATCTGATCAACTCCAGATCAGGGGATGACCCAGAAATGTCCCCAAAAGTATTGGTGTCAGCACGACAAGGTGATGTTTCTTTGGAGTCCTTGCCTTGGAAATGGTAGGAATTGGAGGGGAGGGGAGGAGGGGTGCGGTGAACAGTGGGAAAAAGCCAAAGGAAAAAGAGAGTAACTGATGGAGATCACAAATAGCAATGGGCAAGTGGATGACAGATGGATGCCACTTAGAAACCCATGTGTCGAAGATCACAAGACTGTTGCCATGTAGCTGGTTATAGAGGACATGTGAAGTTCAATAGATCATCCTCATATGTTGGTTGCAAAATCCAAGCCATTTAGGACGCTTATAAATACCCCTAGATGGGTTGTTTGTTCAGACAAACTTGACAGGTCGGATGGTTTGCAGAGGAGCATGCAGAGCAAAGAGCCATCGATGATGTTGACTCAGTGCATTATAGGCTAAGGGAGAGATATCACCATTTGGAATTAATATGGTAAGCCTAAGGGTATGGGGATGCTTAGAATAAGGCATGAATTATGACTGATCATGAAATGTAACATTGTACTCTTGTATATGACGATGAACATAATACAGTATCATTGTGTGTACACTTCTCTTGTGTAATCTTGATATCTAAGTAGTATTTGATCACTTACCTTTAGTCAAACAATCAGACCAGACCAAGTTCTTAGAGATAGGTGTGAATGGGACTTTTGCAATACTAGACTACATTAAAGTGAGAGCCAACATTTACTCCAACAAAAGATAAGTTTTACAGTGATGAGGAAAAAAGTCCCTGAAGTATCCCTCGGTCTCACTTGTTAGATGCCTCTTGAAACCAACTTGCCAATAGCTCAAGCCCTATCCTTGTGTTTTTAATATTCTTTTGCATTACATCCTTTTCCGACTCAACTTGTGTCTACAATGCAAAGTCTTCAATTGAAGGCAATACATGCCTTCTCTCTTCTTCATCCAACATATTTATGTAAAAAGGAAATTTTAACTAGACGCAATACCACTTGCTTGTTTCAGTTCTCTCACTTTCTCTTTTGATTGCCACTTGACCATGCTTGATAATTGACCACCAAGGCCAATTGACCAATGGCTCTCGCTTTTCCCTACCATTTGTAATTGGTTCAAAGTCATCTATTGGAGGCAGTACTTTCTCTTTTCCACCCCTTCCCCTTCATCATCCAAAATGGATTCCCCAAAGAGGAGCATGTTCTCAACTTCACTACCAAATACATCTCTATATGCAATGGAAATATTTGACTTGATAGATCATCACTCACATCAAAGGGATCATACCTCAACAATATCAACAAAATTTGCTTGACCTTGTAGTCTATCCTTGCTCAAATAGAGCCAAATCATGTTGCTAACTTTCCAATGATTCTCCTTCATATGCTGGTCATGGCATGCTTTGTAATAGGTTGAGATCCCTTTAGCCAGTCTTGAACATTGAGGTGGATTTGTTTTGTTCAATTATATTTTAAACCTTTGATGCTTTTGAATGTGCCTCTTCTGTATACTCTCCATCTTGTCCATAAACAACATCTAATGGAGGAGTTAGATACTCAAAACATTTCACAAATGGTGAATTCTGCATCAAGGTGTGCACCACCCTATTGTACAGATATTGAATGGAGGATGTCAAATTCTCATTCCGAGGCATTGAATGCTTCTTGTTATAACCTTTTAAGAATTGCACCAATGTTCTTCTCAATATTTCAGTCTGACCATCCACTTTAGATGGAAAGCGATAGACCTCTTCAATGTGGTATCATTCTTTCAACACATTGTAATCCAAAACTTATCCAAGAATAATGACCTCTATCTGAAAAGAGAAGTTTGGGAAACCCAAAGTGCGCCTACACATTGGTGAAGAACATGTCTGATGCATCTTGTCCATTAATGAACTTATGTGGAATGAATATATAAATTTTGTTGAAAATGTTGACAGTTACAAACAACTATGGGCAATGGCCCTATAAAATCCATTGAGATGCTCTTGTACAATCTACTTGGTACCAGTAACGATGTACAACTTAAGCCTCCTATCACCAGACTTGCTTGTGCTACACAAGACACATCCAAAAGTTATTTTTCACATTCCCTTGCATCTTTGGCCCATAAACATATTGCTGTAAAATTTCTATTATTTTTCCCACTCTGAGCAAGTTAGAATGTTAATGTTGCATTGTGCTGCTTTATCCCACATGCAATCACTTATTGGTGCAATAGCACAGTACACCTATAACTAGTGTGTGGATTTATCCCACATCTGTTGTACCTCATAGGTAATTGGTTTAGTGCCACTATTTAAAGAGGCTAGTTGTAAAATATAATCACACTTAACCTGATGTGAGTAAATGAAGTAAAGGATACCCAATGATCCATTTTAACTTGTGTCTGTTTCATCCTTTTCCTTCAATTAGGTGGGTCCTCTTGCACTGTTATTTCTAACATGGGATAAGATTTTAGGTTTACACGTGAAGGCAGAGTTTGTGTTCTAATGTTGGTTTCTGACAAAGCATTGGTGCAATGATGATCTGATGGTGTGGTTTCCTAGTAGTTTTGCAAGATTTGAAGTACTCTCATGGAGGTGATGCTTCCACCATAACATACATTGCGATTCATTCTCATTTCTATATTGAGTTTTCTAATGCTTGGGTACCCTTAAGGCACTTTCCATATCTTTGTGTTCTCCTATGTGATTTTTGCTTCTGTAGTTTGTTTATGTCAATCATGAGATTCTGCACTTAAATCTTCTTACCTCTCTCTTTCATTTAAAAATGGTGATGTACCTAGACTATTTTTCAATAATAACTCACATGTAGTGTGTATTATGATGGTTGAGTATGATTGAATGGAAGGAAAGAGGTTACAGATCTTTATTTCAAAATTACAAATATCAATCAAGTACATAATGTGTGTTGTCTACCAGTACTTCAGACACTTATAGAGACAATCTATAACTAGTTCAAACCCATAAAAATACTCATCTTAAATGCACTCATTAACACACTCTGAATGATTTTGTTTTGAAGATTAAGTATTTTAGGAAATTAGATGGGTGGATGTGAAACCATTAGAAAAGCACATTCCAGATCTGTATTTATATGGGGTTTGATCTAGTCTTAGACTTGCCCTTGGAGTGCCCACACACTTGCATGGGCAGGCTCATATTATGGAAATTTTCTCCACTTGAGAGAGTATTACATCATTGATTGGTTAATCCTCTAGATTCAGATAGGATATTCTCTAGGTCTTGCATTATGAAAACAAATTAATGACCTAAAAGGAGATAGCATAAAGAAAGAAAAATATTGAAGTACGGCACAAAATTTCAGCCAATAATTACAGCATAGTGGCAAGTGTTTTTGCATTAAGAGATCTAAAAGTCTATATGAGTCTCACTCACAAGCTGCAAATTTAACATCAGTACCCTAATATACTTTAGCCACGGGATGAGCACCACTCTGATTCTACTTTTAGGCCAATGAAGGATTGAGCAAGTTAAGGCCTAATGGGAGAAAAGATTAGAACTATACTCAAACACAGGGATAGATTATTACTAACATGCAACTAAACTAAGAAGGATTGCAACCAACAAATACAGAAGTTACTGTTGTAAAACATGGACCAGACAGGGACTCAAACCTAGGATCTATCATGGGCACTGCTGGGAATCCTATCACTGACCCTCCAACTCTTCACAAATTTGGGCTTTGCCAGAGGTTAAACCTCCAACAGATAAGCACCTGAAAATTTAAAGGAAAGATTCAGCAAGAATTTCAGTACCAGGAAAAGGTTAAGCAATATTGCCATGTGCCAGCAATATAATGCTCAATTTGATAAGAAAAAGTTATGTGCTAGGTTTTCTTTCAGTTGATTCAAGGAAATAAGAATAAAAACTTCAGGATTGTTTTGAAAAGAAATAAGGAGAGATTACAAAATTTGAGCCAAAGAGGGCATAAAGAGGCCATACACAAATTCCTTCAATTATAGCATAGTTTTTGCCATAAAAAACAAAGCAGAATCACTTGTAAATCTACCCTATTTTTATCAAATAAACAAGCTGGGAATTAATGTGTTTAGGATGAGAATAGACACACCTTATGGTATTTCTGTGGAGATTTGGAATGGTGTTCTCCTGCTGTCTCCCACACCTCAGAATCAGCTGCAGCCTGCCAAATCCGGACATTAAGTGAAATAGAATTGCAATTGTTTTGGGTGTGGGCAACAAGCATGAAAGATTTTTAGGGATAGAAATTTCTTCAATCTTTTTCCTAAAATAGTGGTAAATCTTTCCATCAAAAAAGTGCAAAATTTATGAAGGATAGCTTAATATCATAGTTGAAAAAGATAAGATTTACAATTAACAGTAATAAATTTTAGCCCATTAATAATCCAGGTGTAGGTGGATGGGTAAGGGTGGTTCTCCCAAGCTTTGTAAAAAGATTGATTAATAAAGAACTACAGAATTTGAAGAATAAAAACCCTTGTCTATAAACATGATTTTGGAGTGCTCTAAACACATATCTTAAATTTGCCTTTAACTGCTTAGTAAACATTTGGCTACTAGTTCTTTAAACTTCTTTTATTAGAATGAAGGTTTCCACAGAAAGACATTTGCTGATGCTCTACTGGATAGCCTGAGAGAAGTTTTGCCCTATCCAAAATTTGAAAATTTTGCTATTGACTAATAAAATGCAGAAGAACACCTTATTTGGCTGCTCCTGCCATGGAAATTTGGAATGCTTCTTCTCCTGCTGCTGCTTAAACTCCTCATTGAAATGAATCCTATCCTTGCTATTCTCTGCTTCTTCTTCATAATTGGCTTCCTCCTCCTTGTGCCCACTAACTACCTGCAAATATGCTTTTGTTTGTTATATTGAATTCAATTTTAGATCTTTGTGATTTTCACAAGTAAACATTTTGACAAATTTATTTGCAAACAATTGCTCTATATCTTCTTGAATTCAATTTACCTTATTTTGCTGCTCCTGCCATGGAAATTTGGAATGCTTCTTCTTCTCCTGCTGCTTAAACTCCTCGTTGAAATGAATCCTATTCTTACTATTCTCTGCTTCTTCTTCATAATTGGCTTCTTCCTCCTTGTGCCCACTAACTACCTGCAAACGTGCTTTGGTCTGTTATATTGAATTCAATTTTAGATCTTTGAGATTCGACAAGTAAACAATTCTGATAAATCTATTTGAAAACAACTGTATCGTATACTTTTTGTTTTCATCGTTGAAGGAATAACTTATAGATCATAACGATCTTGTGCTTGAGTAGAGGATGTGAAGGTTCAGGCCCTGAGGAGGCTAGGATACGTGTACTTTGTAACTTATAAGCTAAATACGATCAGGTACATGGGGTACATAAGCTAGATACAATTAAGTGCACTGGGGGTTCGCACATGTGGAAATGCTACCTGCCTACAGCTACATCAATTCATTTTTTAAATTATTTAGATCTTTGGCATTTTACATGTGAACATCTAGATAAATCGAATAGGAAACAACTGTGTTATATCCTCTTTTATTTCAGACACTTAAAATCTAACTTGGAGATGACCAAGATCTTTCCCACATGTTCTAATCTTGAAGGTCGAGGGTATGTATGCTTCATAATCTGAACAGAGTCAGGTGCACAGAGGGCTGGGTACATTTTATGTGCTACTTTTCACCCTTTGGATTTTGTCACAAAATTTCCAAAAATTAGATTCATCAATTAACAATGTTAGCTATCAAATTCTCATATAGCATACATTCTCCAAATTTTACTTTCTTCATACAGATTATTTTCTTAAGGGAATCTTAAACATAAAAAATAGGTCATTATTGACATTAAGTAGGAGGTTGATTATTCATGCACTGTAAATGATCCATGTTGCCGATAACAGAGACTTGCAAAAAAGATCCAGAATATTTATCTTTCAACAACCAAAAAATATTGGAAAACTACTCTAAAACAAAAAAAATAATCATAATTTATAAAATTATTTTTCAAATTCCATTAGATTATGTAGTAGAGCTTCTATAAATAACTGTATTAAATTTCCATGTAACATTTTAAACCACACTTCATAATTTATAAAAATATTATTGAATTAATTCACTTTAAAAAATTTAAACATTATATATCAAAATAAAAATGCAATACTCAGTAACAATGTTAATAACTGTAACTAACCTAATATCCACCATATTTGGTAACCATTCCATACTTGGGGGCAGGGTGGTTACTATGCTAAGTTTGGGTGCAAATGCATTGAAGACTCACTATAAAAGGAACCGTCTCTTTTCAAAGGAAATGAATTCATTTTTTCACTTGAAGAAATTAAAAATGGCAGAAATTGGAACCTCAGACCAGGTGGATCTTTCAATGTAGGAGGGAGGAGCAGCATTATCATCCTCTGTTTGCTCCTGATGCAACTTTGAGCGAATGAATCCCTTAATCAGATCGTCCATCTTTCGCTAAATGAGAAATAACATGTGATTCGAGAAGGGAAAGCAAGAACATAAGAAAAAGGACACAGTGTCACTGTAGATTTAGATTAGCAGGATGGACATTTTTGGATTTTTGTGAAACCGTTTTCGTACCTATGCTCAAATAGTCAACGTCATCATTTATTGTTATAAAAAAGCTGTTGTGGTATTAAAGACGGGAAATGAAACGTCTCTGTTGAGCTACAGTTTGGTCCTTTTATTTGACACTAGACTCGTCTTTTTTACATTGTTTCTAACGATTCAATTACATTGTTTTGTTTTGAGATAATTTTTACTAAATCAATTGTTACTGATTTATAATTTTTTTAAATTATATAAAAAATGTTGAGAAATATTATATATTTATTTTATTTAATATATTTTTTTAGATTTATGTTCTTAATTTAAAAATCATTTTAAGCAACAATTTTTATAGATAGAAAGATCATTTAATGTATATGTTAAGAAGTGTTATACAATAAAGTGTATTATTTTTATATTAAATTTGAAAACCATTTACATGTCAAAATATTAATAAATATTTCACATTAAACATAATGTTAATGCGATTAATTAATAATAAAATAACTCTTAAATAAAATATGAACTAAATACATCAAAGTCAAAAATAAATAAAAATATCTTTTTTTTCTAAACATACAATTCAAAATTACATATATGTAAAAAGACATCTTTAAATAAAAAGTAAAGTGAACAATGAGCTATAATGGATTGGATGCATGATGTGTTTATTAATACATTTGAGTGGCAAGGATGGTGACAAGATAGGCTCTCATTAAAGTTCATGCTTTTGCTCGCTCTAAGTTGGCAACATGGGTTGTTATTGTCATTATGGTTTGGAATGGTTTGCATTTTAAATAGATGGCTAGTTTCTTTGTTTTAATGGCATCTAGGGTGTTGATAGGTGTGGGAGAGTGTAGAGATCTTGCAATATGAGGAGTTTGTGCAAGGTGATGGGACCAAAAAGAGGCCTCAGAAATAGAGTTTCTAAAGAAGAGGTGGTGGTCAATTTCATGGCACTAAGGGAGAAAGGAATTAAAAATTCAAAGTTGTGCTAATGGATAGTGAGGATTTGAGAGTTTGTCAAGAATTTGGATGGAGCTCTATGCATTTGTATACAAGAGGTGATGTCGAATTTGTTGTTGGAGCCTAGGTATTTTAGTAGGTGAAGGACTATGTTTGATAACACATATTTGTGCCTCCATGCTTTTTGTTGCGACTAGCTCCTATTTGCTTCATGATGATATCAAAGATATGGTCCATTAGGTGGAAGTTTATTTCAATAGTATTCTAGATCATTTACATGCAAATAAATGACATCAAATGTGTTTACACTGGATGGTGGAAGTAGTGGCTAAAAGCTTGAGGGTGGTTTTTCATGTTGAAGTTGTTTTGACTCTTTCTAACTATTTTGATGATTCAAACAAGGTAGCGAAGGTTCCTGCTCTAGGTAACTTTTGTAAGAAATGTGATTATATATTTATTTTGGGCTTGATGGGACTTATGCAATTTGCATCATCCCTTGGGTAATTGAACATGGTATCTTTTGTTTGGGTGTGTTCTCTTGGTTTCTATAGTTTTCAATTTACTGCTTTATGTTTGGGTTTAAGATTGGTTCTCATTTTGGTCCTAGTGGTCCCTTTCGCACCAACTTTTAATTTGTGTTTTCGACTTGTAGACACATGAAATTGACATCATGCATTTAATTAGTTCATATTTGCCCATCAATTAAATAAACCAAGTTTAATTGATTTAATCTCTAAGGATCGTCCATCTAACATTAAATAAATTAACTTTATTTAATTTGATCCTATCATTATCCCCCTTAGCTAAATAAATCAAATATTTATTTAACTAAATCTTTATCACCTTTCATCTCCCTTTGATTTGATTTAAATCCCTAAATCTAAGTCAAATGGGTCAAAAACATCTAGCATCATCTTAATTAATCTAATCCATGATTAAATGTTATTCCTAATCACTTGTATTCTCTAGATTTTGCCACTTGCACATGAAATTGCATTTAATTGATTTATCAAAATCTTTATTTACTTTCAACTGGGCATAAAGGGAGAATATTCTCCAAGTTTGAATCTCCCCCTAATTTGACATGTACATCCAACAAAGCATTTATGAGGCCTTACATGTCTCTTACATGTCTCTTGCACAAGGTCAAACTCAACATTTAACTCTTAATTTCAAATTTGAATCTCCCCCTCTTTGGCACATTGGCCAAAACTTGCACATTCCTCAACCTATCATAATGTGACAAGTGGCTTCATCTCATTGGCTAAATCATTATCCCACATTGCTCTATTTTGAACTCTCTTCCAACTTGAAAATCTATAAATGAAAGGCCTCATTCTTCATCAACCCATCTACAACCTCATGCAAAGTCACTCTCTTCAATTGAGAACTGATTTTGTCGATCTCATTTTATCTTCAAAGCATTGCATCATTTGAGCTTATTAAGGATTGGGAAAGGGCTTCTTTCCACATCAAAGAAGCACCAATCCACTATGGGATAGATATGTATCTTGCTTTTATGCTCTCAATTAGTTTGTGTTGTTATTTTGTTTATGAAGGCATGATGCATTATTTCATAGGAGCATTTAGCAAGTTTGCATGAACTAATCCATGTTATGGAGTTTAAGCTTTGTGCAGATTTGCAGGGTGCTCACAGGACTAAGCTCTTAGACTTCACCAAGTTTATAGTAAAAAAGAAGTAAACGATGCACATAATGTATATATAGATATAAATATCACCATATATGTATTATACATATATAGATACACACACAATAGTATCTTCAAAACAATATAAATAAAATAAAACAAATTTTAATATGGAGGATTACATAGACAAACCTCTCTCTCTCTCTCTCTCTCTCTCTCTATATATATATATATATATATATATATCTTGTATAAATGTATTGTGACACTCATGACCATAAAAGATAGAGATTATGTGCATAAATATAACCCTAAGAGAGAAAAAATCAAGTATATATTCATTTGTATATATATCTAAGTCTTGTCCTTGATAATATTTCAATAATTACAATCAAAATAAAACTTTAATACAATCATTTTATAGCATCAATCTATTGATGTGAGTAGGGATATTACCTAACTGATTTACCTTACAGATCCTATTCACACTTGTTAGTTAAGTTTACTTAGAATACACATATAGGATGCTTATCACTTTATATTTCATATCATAATATTAAGAAACTTGTCATAATCTTATGTAGCCCTATGTCTCGCCTTGGATTTTATAACCAAGGGTCTCTCAAACATGAGTGTACATGTATTCATTCTATTTATATTTTTTTGGTAAGAATGCAGTTTATTTTTGTCATATTGATCTTCTCATTTCTCTGTGTTTTCCATTACATCTTTAGATCTTGGGTGGCTATCTCCATAGTCAAATCTTACACATGTAATAAAATAATAGTAATAAAAATGCTATTATGTAATGTTAAAAATAAGATGTGTAAATTTGTAAGGTACATAACTTACATATGATAGGGAATCTAACCATACAACTTATAATTCTATATTAGTCATAGTTGGACATATAACGTAGAGTGGATGTTGCACAATGGTTTAGATGAGAATAATTATTACTTGGAGAGAATTGAGAACTTTTGATATTCCAACATGGTGTTGAAAATTATAGGACATACTTGTGGCCCTACAAATTAAATGGAAAATTTTGAGAGCAATTACTATTGAGAATTATTAAAAGATTCCAAGAGAGAATGTGAAACAACAAGAATGATGGAAGAGCTCCAAAATTCTAGATTCAAAACAAGATGTTTGGGGCAATCTCTCTTTGAGTGGCTCAAACTCCAAAGTAATGAAAGATTTAGAAATCTTTTAGCCATGGAAATGGAATTATAGAGATACAAATATGTATCAGAGATATGAGTTTGAATAATTGTTGAGAGGCATATATATTACATGCATACCTAAGTTTCATCTTCAAACACTAATTCATAAGCAATGAGTAGAAAATCTAGTTATTTAATTACAAGGGAAAAGGAAAGACCTCTTCCAATGTAAGATGTTCCAAAGAACTTTTCTTCACAACAAAGTTCCCATTTTTAGTTGTTATTATATTAATTCTTGAACATTAAAGGGCATAATTCAACATCATAGGTATAATTATTGTGTTATTTTAAATTGAGAATGATCTACTTATGCAAATACCTTGCATAAGTATACTTTCTTGAATCGACACATTGTGGAGTTAGACTAGCTAATATAGAGAAGATTTATTATTAGTTGACATCATCCATGATTTACTAACAAACAAAAACATGCAGAGAGTTTGGATTTCTACAAACCATCATCATCCATGATTTACTAGACAAACAGAAACACGTAGAGAGTTTGGATTCCTACAAACTGTCATCATCCATTATTTGGAATAAATTATACATGTAATGGCCCTCATGAAGCACAATACAATTTTTTTCTTATCCTATAGTTAACATGAGCATCTCGTATAAAATTCCTAGATAGAATACAATCTCCATCATCCCTATATTTTATAAATATAAAAGATGTTAATGACTATTGGTTACGTATGTTAGATTTATTAGATAATTACTCATTCAAACATGAATATATCATCACACAACATTAGTAGGTTAGTGTTGTTTTATTTTATATTTATTATGACATATGCATTAAGTATATCTTATTCCTAGAGACATAAGTTGCAATTCTTGTGCAATTACTAGTTGTAAGGAATTCTATTTAGTTGTAGCACCTATGTGGCTATCGTATATGATGTGATTTAATTAATATACATAATAACAACACTCTACTGTATATTTATAATTCCAATCAAGAGATGTAGAAACTAGTAGTACAATCCACAGAGGGTGTCATATGTTTGGTTGGAAGTGGTAGGATTCTATGAATTTTCTATTCTTATTAAATTGAAGCGAAATAAGATTTTTGATTTAACAACATAATTTGTCAATCCACAACTTTCACACAAATTAAATTTCCAATAATAAACCCTTCAAACAAAAACTTTCAACATTTGGGTGTAACTATAGACTTCATCTCTTTTTGGCCCCTTGGGCTCGTTGTGTAAAGGGTACTACACCCTGTAATTGTAGTTTATCTTATCAAAAAAAATTGGGTTCAACTAATTATGTGAGAGTTATGTCACTTGGATCTAAGAATGTAGGAAAGATCTTTCACATCAAGAATAAGGATATATAAAATACAATACATTATGGTAACAAATGACCCCCAGTACTTTATTATGATGATAATTAGAAAAACAAGATTAAAAATTTAATTAGAAAATTTAGAGATGCAATTTCAAATGTAATATATGCATGAACATAAATCTAATTTTAAAAGAGGTATATTTGAGTTATAAGGTAATGGTAAATGCACAAACCTGCGTCACACTTTCAGCCAACTAAATAGTTTTGAGCGAAATAGTTTCACCCTAAATAGTTTCAAGCGAAATAATTTTGTTTGAAACTACATGGCCAATACATGGCACATAGAGTTTCAGGCGAAACACTTTCGCTCGAAACTATACAATAAAAAATTTCCCTTTATAATTTTCAAATGCGCCTCAATTTACATGTAAAATTTTGGTCAAAACATTTTTGACCTGAAGCCTTTCAACTAAAAGTATTTCAATCAAAACCATCTATGTGGCATCCTTGTTAGCAGCCACCTCATCTTTTTTAAAAAATTTATGAAACTTTCCACTTGAACATGATATTTCTTCAATCAGGTAGATTTTTTCAAAAAACTAAAATTACCCTTTTGTAGAGCTCGAAGTCAAGAATCCAAATATATAGCTTTTTTGATATTTTGATAAGTTTTAATATGTTTTTAAATAATCCAGGCAAGCTCTTATAATAAAAAATGAGGCTAATTGCAAATTAAAAATACTAAAATAAATTATAAATAAATAAAAAATATATGGTGCACTAGAGTAGAGAATCTTCTCCAAAAGGGTAAAATTTGTTTTTTGAAAATGATTAAAAAAATAAGACAAAAGTTGACGTTAAGTGAAAGCTACCAAATTCTAGTAAGTTTGACTTTAAATTTGATTATGAGAATAATATACATTGATTTTATTTTTTCCATCACAAGATATTGAAGTTATCTATTTGGAAAAATTAGGGAAAAATAAAATTGTTTCTCTTTTTTTTGTGACATCAACTCAAATTTACTTTTTCTTAAAAAATTTAGTAATTCAAAATCTACAATTAAATTTATAAAAAAATTACAAAACAATTTTTAAAAATTAAAAAAATTACAAGAATAAACTTCATCAATATTTCTACATTTCATTAGTTTACACCGTTGTAAAATTCAAAACATAAAGACCACTTTTATGCAGTTGAAGTTGAAATTTTTTGTTTGTGTTGGTCGATTCCTTTATAAATGTGTAACACAAGTTTGTACTTTTACCTGTAACTTCAACATGTATTATCATTTTATAGTTAATTAAAGACATAAAGTAAATAGTGTGGATATATCACAATTTTAATTGGTTACTAAAACTAAAAGTTCCAAGTTGTGTCAAGTAAATCTCTTTCAATTACTAGTAATGGAAAATATCGTAATAGTTATATAAAATGTGGATAGTCATATTATGTGGATATTTATAATCAAATACTAACAATATTAATTTATAATATTTCATAGCAACACAACAATCATGTTCAATAACAAATATTACTTGCATAAACATTATATCATTCATGTCAAATGATGAAAGCCGAAGTATCACATCTTTGTCAAAGGTTAACTACAAATTATAAATTGGTCATTCATTAAAATTTTGACCTAAACCATTGATGCATGAGCATCCAAGGTGAAATGGCAATCTTGCATAACCAAAAATCTTGTTATTTTAATTGGTTTATTTTCAATAAGGGCTTAGAGGCTAGGTGAATAAATATTTTGATTTGCAACTTTGTAATTTCCCTTGGGATGAAATTGTAATTGTAATTTTGGTGGGAATTATGATTTTATGAATATTTTCTAAGGAAAAATTGGGAAAATACCCCTCTTGGGCATCCAAATTCTTGGTTGGAACCATTTGGGGTGCATGTGATTGCATGTTCAATTGCATTCCTTGCATGTGATTGCATGTTCAATTGCATTCCTTGCATGTGATTGCATGTTCAATTGCATTCCTTGCATGTGATTGCATTTTCAATTGCATTCCTTGCATGTGATTGCATGTGTGTGCCACAATCCTTGCATGTTGTTGTATGATCACATTTGGAGCCCTTGGGGCCACCGGGAGTCAAAGAAGGTGTCTTGATTGACCAAGATGATTGGCCAAAAGTTAGGTGCACATGTGAAGGTGGTGAATGCTATGAATTATTTTATATTTTATTTTCTTATCTCTCCTGAAGTTGGGCATGGGATTTCTTGATGGTTTTTGGAGGTTGTTTTGGGAAACCAATGGTGGTTTCTTCTCACATAATTTTTTATAATGATGATTGCTCATTTGGTGAGGGGGGGATTTTGGAGAAGTTGTGGTTGCATACCTAGATGCTGTCAGAATGAAGCTAGAATGTTGAGTGACAAATTTTTGCATGTGTGAAGCCCATGTTGTATGTGAGCATATGAGCTCCATGATTATGTATTTCATTTTCAGATTTTGAAGTTAATATATGTTGTAGATTTCTCTTCTATTTTATGTGTTTCAATTAAATTTTTTGCCTTCTTGCATAGTGTTGTATGTGTGTTTGTGATCAGATTTGAGAGGGAGAGTATCCCTTTCCATCAACCATATACCATCTCTAGATTTTGGTATTGAATGTTTAGTTGTTTCTATATAACCAACTTCAAATGGTCAATTTGCTATAAAAAAATAATTTAAAAATGTTCTTTTGTATTTGTGTGTCTACTAGATAGATATTCATTATTCCATTATCATGGATGTAGTAATTCAAATTCCCATAGTAGAACATTTCCAAGGATTCAATTTAATTTTTTCATGGATTGAGGCTAATAGACTAAAATATTTTTGATGAATCAGGATCTAAACCTCTAATATAAACTCACAACAACAAAAGATGCACTCAACAATTGTTTTCAAAAACAAAAATCTGTAATAAGTGTTTTTTGTTCATTCAAAATCTCTTAGAAATTCAAAAATTACATAGAATAACTAAAACTAAATGGTTGTGCAACTATTTGGGCTGATGAAAATAATTACAAATCTAAAATATGACTGATACAAAATAGAAAGGATCAATCCCAAATTGATATCCTCCAATCCAACTTCTTTCACAAGATTCTAGCTCCTTTAACCTGCATAACAAACCATGAAATCATCAATCTTCTTGCTATTTTAGTACACCTTCAAATCTACAACAAAAATCTCTTCTTGGTCTCTTTCAACCTTCTTTCAACTGAAGCTCTCAAGCTCCCTTCAAATGGACTTCACTACCTCACTATCTTCCAAAATGTGGAGCTCACTAGCTCCCTAAAACATGGGCTTATATGCAAATATAAATTTGAAATAATGGAGTCTTCAAATCCTCTCTTCAATCTAGCAATATCTTCCCATCTCACTTGCAAAAACTCCCAAAGTCATCTCCCCAAATGACAATGCATCATAATATAGAAGTTTTAGAATAAGAAAACCACTATGGTTTTCCAAAACCACAAGAAAAACACCTCCTTGGAAAACCCACACCCCATTTGGAGAAATAATCATAAAAATAATAAAATTACTCAATGCTCACATGACCTTCACATGGGCACCTAAACCATGGCCAATCAAATTTGGTCAACTATGACACCTTCTTTGATTCTTGATGGCTTCAACGGCTCCAAATACAGACATGCAACATCATGCAAAGCTTGTGGTACAAACATGCAATTGCATGCAAGGAATACAATTTAACATGCAAGCACATGCACCCCAAGTGTTCCCCACAAAGAATGGGACACCCAAAAGGAGTATTTTCCCAATTATGCCTTAGAAACATTTACCTCAACATATTTCCTCCAAAAAATTGCATTTGCATATCACCACAAGGGAAAATCACATTATTGCAGATTAAAATATTTATTTTCCACACACCTTAGACCTTATTGAAAACAAAAATAAATAAATTAGCAATATTTTTGGTGATGTGAGATTTCTAGTACCCCTAGATGCTCTTGCATCAAACACTCGGGGTGGGAAAAATTTTGTGAATATGGATTCACAAAATGGAGTTGAGTGGTAGTACCACCCTTTTAGGTTGCAAGCAATCCTCAAAAAACTCCATCACTGAAATTGGTACATGAAATTGAGTCTTCTTTCTCCTCTTCCAACACTTAGCCGAAACAAGCAACTTGCTCCTCTTACAACTTTGCACTCCTTTCTTCTCTCCTCTTTTGGACTTGTATCCACCATGTACCGTCCTCCTCCTCTTAATACCATACATTCTCCTCTCTGCTCTTGTGGGATTCAACCCACCACAAACCAACCACCTCCACCAAGTTTCCCCTACAACATTCTCTACAAATTCTACATCCAAATATGTATTATCCAAACAACAATCAAAATCTATTGTATCCTTATACAAATCTGCAATTACTACTCCATCGAAATTCAAATTTTCCATCTACATACTCTCTTCTTGCTTGAAATCCTCTTCTAATT
This sequence comes from Sequoia sempervirens, assembly GCA_007258455.2. Taxonomy (NCBI): domain Eukaryota; kingdom Viridiplantae; phylum Streptophyta; class Pinopsida; order Cupressales; family Cupressaceae; genus Sequoia; species Sequoia sempervirens. Next base: position 757,893,602 of record VDFB02281492.1, on the reverse strand, counting down.
TCACCAAATAAGGTATAAAATCATCACAAATAAATTCAAAATTAAAATTTACCTCATTCTTGTTCACTTTTCTAACATATTTTTCCTCGTTAAATTCACTGCAACATCCATCTTCTCACCTCCAATGACAAGTTTTATAAAATCCTCTTCATGTTTTTCCACCATTTGTCCTTCCAATAACTTGTTGATTCTTTCCATCTCTTCTTTCAACAAGAGATCTTCCTCTTCCTCACCAACCTACTCGTCAAAATTATGACCATCCACGTTCATAATTTTTTATTGCAAACCTTCTTCGTCCACTTCACATAATGCACTCCATTTGCATGCTATCGTTGAAACTTGTGCCTCATTATCTTCTCCATTTGTGTGGGTTGCCCCCACATATTCTTCCTTATATCCGACCCCTACCAAAGGGCTGCAACACTCTTTCTTTCTGATCTTCTCTTCACTGTCCTCTTTCAAGAGAACATTCTTCTTCCCATATCTCTCTTTCTATATTCTCACTTCCTCCTTAACCATCTTTTCCAATATATCTACTTCAGCTTAGAGCTTTTCAAATTCTTCATGGTACTTTCTATTTTCCACTTCTTCCCAATATTGTTCCCAGAATAAGATTCTTATGGGACTCCTCATGACCCATCCCATCCTCTTTGGTATAGATTGTCTTATGTTCAACGATCTGTTTACATGCAAATCACACACACCACCATACAACTTGGTGCAAACTGCCTCACATCAATGCTTTTGCCTACACACTCAGGAACTCCTACTTTGATACCATTGATGAAGAAGGATCCAACCCTCTAACATAAAATCACAACAACAAAATATGCACACAAAATTGTTTGCAACAACAAAAATTTGCAATAAGCATTATTTGTTCAATCAAAATCTCTTAGAAATTCAAGAATCACATAGCATAACTAAAACTAAATGGTTGTGCAGCCATATCCAAGCTGATGAAAATTATTTCAAATCTAAAATATGACTGATATAAAATAGCAAGGATCAATCCCAAATTTATCTCCTCCAATCTAACTTCTTTCACAAGATTCTAGCTCCTTCAACCTGCATTCATCATTAGAAATCACTGTTGCAAAATAACCATGAAATCATCAATCTTCTTTCTGTTGTAGTACACCTTCAAACCTGCAACAAAAATATATTCTTGGTCTTTTTCAGCCTTCTTTCAAGTGAAGCTCTAAGCTCCCTTCACATGGACTTCACTAGCTCACTATCTTCCAAAATGTGGAGCTCACTAGTTCCCTAAAACATGGGCTTCTATGCAATAGAAATTTGAAACAATGGAGTCTTCAATCCTCTCTTCAATCCGGCAGTATCTTCCCATCTCACCTGCAAAAGCTCCCAAAGCCATCTCCCCAAATGACAAGGCATCATAATATAGAAGTTTTAGAATGAGAAAACCACTATGGTTTTCCAAAACCACAAGAAAAACACCTCCTTGGAAAACCCACGCCCCATTTGGAGAAATAATCTTAAAAATAATATAATTACATAATGCTCACATGGCCTTTACATGGGCACCTAAACCATGGCCAGTCAAATTTGGTCAATTATGACACCTTTAATTCTCAGTGGCTCCAACGGCTCCAAATACGGACATGCAACAACATGCAAAGCTTGTGGTGCAAACATGCAATTGAATGCAAGGCATACAATTTAACATGCAAGCACATTCACCCCAAGTGGTCCCCACCAAGAATGGGATGCCCAAAAGGAGTATTTTCCCCATTATGCCTTAGAAATATTTACCTCAGCATATTTCCTCCAAAAATTGCATTACATATCACCATAAGGGAAAATCACATTATTGCAAATTAAAATATTTATTTTCCACACACCTTAGCCCTCATTGAAAACAACAAAAATAAATTAGCAATATTTTTGGTGATGCAAGATTTCTAGTACCCCTAGATGCTCCTACATCATTTTTATAGAAAGATAAAGTAGGAGGGATTTGTACCCAACCAAATTCCACAATAGTCGTGGAAATAACAAACTTCCTCCTAATGTCAGTGTGAAAATCAAGATTAATTCAGCAAATTGGAATAAATTTAAGAATAATTGGTTAAGTATAAATGTTTATAGTTACAAATGTGGATTGTATTAGTGATAGTTTGAGTATTCTTTATGTATTTTACAAGTATTGGTGCACATACAAATGGTTAGAAAAAAATATGTTGCACTTTTTATCTTTCTTTAGTGCTCAAATCAAGTAAGGATAGTATACCTAACTACAAACATACAAGATGTTGTATGTGTCACTTCAGCACATAAATAATGGTTTGAAGGCCATATCATGTGTATTGTTATGATATTACTAGCTTTAAAATATGGACAGGATTGGAAAACTTTGTTTTGGTCAAGAGAATATTAATGTATGTGAACAAGGTCATTTTATGCATGATATATTAGCAAAAAATTGCATAGATGGGAGGAGGCCTTGTTGCTCCTTCACAAAATTAAATAGATGTAACGCATCTAAAATATAGGGAAATGGTGCATGAGAAGCTAATCATGTTTAAGGAACAAACATCTAGGGATGATTTCATATGTCAATTTTTGAGATATAAGTTTGATTATAATTGATGAGCTTGATCATTAGTGCTTTTTCTATTAATTTTCATATGCTTTTAGACACTTTTTTATATATTTTCTAAGTATCTTCTAGACAAAAACCTCCATAATATGTTATCCTTTCCTAACATACCTTGCAACTTTGAACCTAGTTTGAAGAATATGAAATATGGTGATAATATTCGTAGCAATTGCGTGATTTAAATATGAGAATGTGTGCATATGAATAGAATTTTTTGATTTAATTATGAAGGTTAGTTGTATAGGTGTGTTGTATGGATTAATATTTCTGCAACTTAGCACGAGGTAGCAAGAATAGAGTATTTTTAGCAAGAACCGAAGCAGTGAAACATGAGACCATTGAAGTTCAAACCGCCTAAAGTGTAGGAAGCTATGGAGCTGGATGTGAACCATTGTGGAGGAATAAATACTGAAGGATGATACTTGTTTCAGAACTCTGAACGTTTGCCTATGTGTTTCACATGCAAGTTTTTCCATTTAAGTTCTTTGTTGAATAGGTCTTCTTCTTCCTTTTCGGTTAGAATAAATAAGCCAATCTTAATTTCATATCCTCGTATCTAGGAGTGGGATTAATGGTTGTAGTTAGTTAGTAGTTTGAATAAGTCTCTCCCCATTTTTGTATAGAGTTAGGGGATGAGTTCATAGCAAAGTTAGTTGGTTGCTACAAGCTATTAAACAGTTAGTCATTTTCCAGTTTTAAGTTATCCAAAAACATGTTGTTAAGATGCTATTATTGAATATAATCTAAAAAAGGATTTTGTTTGAATATTTGGTGATATGCAATGAATGGAGTTGTATGTTACATGGATGTGTAAGATTCTAAGTTAGATCTAGTTCTTAGTTAAGTGAGACAATCCCCTGAGTTGGCCACTCGAGGTACAACCTTTCACTTCATTTACTTACTTATTCACTTATGCATTCATGTTAATAACATTTTTATTGTTTCATAAATATATTGCAAGTAAAGTAAAATAGTTCTTATGGTTGATTAAATTAGTTCTTCATGAAGAATCATCTAAATGGTGGAACTTAGCACTCTGGAGGTTAAATTTGATTGCTTTGTTATTCTGAATAAGTTTTAGATTGATTCTATATTTACTTGTTATTAGCAGTCACCTACAGCTTATGCTGCAAGTACCCATAGCCATTAGGTTTTGTAACTACTTTTACTATTTTTGCAATTCTATATAGTTCTAACAAAGTAGAATAGTCTGAATAATTTTGCATAGGATAATTTATGTGTACATGAGTCTGTGAAGGAACATATAGTGCAGTACCATGATAAGCTTGCGCACCTTGGTTGATGATTTAATGTAAGTATTAACAATGTGAAGTGGGTTGCTTAGCCAGTTAACCCTCTAAATTGAGTAGAATTTACCAAGTTTACAACACATTAATTAGACTGTACATTTTTGGCATCATTGTCGGGGATGGTGCTATCTTCACAAACCTATTTTTAGAATTTTTCATAGTTAATTTTTCTTTTCAAGCATTAGGTTTGTTAGATATCACTTTTTCAACACCAAGCTACTAACATTGTGCAGGCCCACTGAATCTAAAGTCACATTTTATGTATGCAGAGGCAGAGAGATCCCTTGGGTGGGTTCCTTCCCTCTACACGTCAGGAAGCTATTGTAGAAATTGGTGAACCTAGTACTCATAGCGAAGGTACCATTGAAGAAGAAATTTATTTCTTACCAACTTCTAGCGCACATACAAAAGGAACATATCGCACCATGGGTGATACAGTAGATGATGATGATGCCTGACCAACATTTGGGTTTCTTATTACTAATTAGGAAAGGGCCATAGTGTTGAAGAACATTCCTCCTTCGGCCTTGCCAGTATTCTATGGGTTAATGACTGAAGACCCAGATACTTTTCTCTTTGAATTTGATGTCTTATGTAGAAGTTGTGACTATACTTATGATGCACGTACGTTAAAGCTTTTTCCTACCACTCTCAAAGATGCAACTTTGAGATGGTTCATGGGATTAGGTAGAGATGTTGTTCCTGATTGGGACACCATGAAGACATTGTTTTTGGAGAAGTATCTGGACTGTTGTAGAGGACCTAACAAGAGGAAGGATGAAATATTCTGAATGACTCAAAAGGATGATGAGCCTTTCGAGGATTATGTTGAAATATTTTAGTTTTCTCTCAAGAAAAACTCCCTAGAACATGTTGTCAGAAGAGTCTCTCAAGCTAGTATTTTTGAGAGGGGTTAATAAAGACTGTATGGATGCCTTGAACCTCATTTCCCAGGGAGATATTTCTCAACAATTATTTGCAAACATTTGTAAGGTCTGTATAAATTATTCTGGGACCTTTACAAGGAGGCCAAGAGATAATAGGACATCGGTTCTTGGTAAGTCATTTACTAGGGTTTCAAAAGTTGAGCTGAGCAATTTGTTATCCAACATGAAAGAGGATATAATTAGTCATTTGGAAACACAACTAGATACTCTCCATATCAAGAAGAAGTAGGAGGAAGTAGAGGCTATGCTTACTGAGTATTATCCAAGCTATAGGCAAAGAAAATCAAATTATAAATGTAAAAGGGTGGCCAGCATCCAGCAAGAAAAAGTTGAGAAGCCTAAATTTCAACCCGTTGAAGGAGGTGATGGACAACTCTTTTATATAGCACAAAGGAGGCCATGGTAACAAATAAAAAGTATGCCTCAAGGCCCCCTTAGCTTTAATTCATCTTTTATTATTGGCAACAAAAAATTTTCTGCTTGGAACTCTCAACCCTGGAAAGTAAATCAAAACCAGTGGAAAAATCCTCAATGGCCAAACCAATAGAATCAATGGTAGCCTCAGTGGCAAAAAGGTCAACAATGGAAACAAAAAAATATGAACTATCAACAGCTTATGCTCCCTCAACAATAGCAACAAGCACTAATTCCACCATCAAATCCTACATCCCAGCCGCCCAAGCCACAAATACCTGCCCAACCTATACCTAACCCTAACACTACACCTATTCTTTAGGCTTATACTAATGAAGTTATGCAATACCCCACTTATGGGGTAGAGGTGAGTGATGTCCACCTCAGATCAGGAAAACAACTTGTTGGACCTTCATTCCCCCAAATTAAAAAAATGGGGGATGAGGAACCTACAATTGAGGCTTCTGATAAATCACCTTTGGAGCCTAAACAAAATCAAGTGCACCAAACTACCTCAAATCCTAAGCCACCTTTTCCTAAATTCCTAGCTCTACAAAAGCATCACACACAAGCTAAGACTGACCTTTTAGGGCAGTTGAAAGATGTTAACATCAAAATCCCACTTATCCAAGCTATCAAAGACATACCTATCTATACCAAAACTGTAAGGGATCTATGTCTTAAGAAACCAGGCCAAAAAAGGAAAGATCCACAAATAGTTCATGTCTTGGAGAATCTTGCAGATATCTTGTTGGAGAACATTACAATACCTAAGTATACCAATCCTGGTAGTCCAGGTTTGGACGTTAAGATCAATGGGACCCTCATTGAGAACACTTTGATAGATTTAGGGGCAGCCATCAATGTCATGAAAAAAGAAACAATGCAGTTGCTTCAGTTGATTAACCTCAGACCCACACAAACTGTCTTGCAATTAGTTGATGGGCCTACAAGACCCCTTGCAAAGTATTGTACCTATTGATTCAACATAAGAGATATCACAACTATTTCATTCATTACTCCCTCAACAATATTTACCCATTATACCAAGCCTTAATCTCTCATTAGTTCAAGATTCGTCAAAGGAGTTGGAAATTATGCTAGGGAAGATGTTAAATATTAATAATACCTTGACTGACGAACAAAAAAATTCTTTGCAATCACTGTTGCAGGCACACTTAGCTGCATATGCATGGGATTACCATGATATGAAAGGCATTGATCCTAATCTATGCATACACATGGTTTACATTAATGATGGATACAAACCTATAAGATAGCCACGGATACACATGAATCCAACTCTAAGAGATATAGTGAAACCTGAACTACAAAAGCTTATAGATGCGGGTTTCATATACCCTATTTCAGACAATGAATGGGTTTCACCATTGGTAATAGTTCCCAAGAAAGGTGGGAAATGGATATTTTGTGTTGATTATAGGGAATTAAATGTTGCCACAAGGAAAAATCACTTTCCATTGTCATTTATTGACCAAGTTCTTGATTCTTTGGCAGGAAAGAAATATTTCTCATTTCTTGATGGTTTCAGTGGTTATAACCAAATCAAGATTGCACCAAAAGATCAAGATAAAACAACATTTACCTACCCCTGGGGAACCTATGCATATTTTGTCTTACCTTTTGGTTTGTGCAATGCTCCATCTACCTTTCAAAGAGTAGTACTGAGCATATTTTCTGATTTTGCACATAACTACATGGAGATATACATGGACGATTTCACCACTTATGGTGAAAGTTATGAAGAAGCTCTTAGTAACCTAGAGAAAGTGTTAAAAATATGTAAGGAACACAATCTATCACTCAACAATGAGAAGTGTTTCATGATGATGACAAAAGGAATTGTGTTACAACACTTTATATCCAGTGAAGGAATACAGGTTGACCCAAAGAAGATTGAAATTATATCTACCCTACCTATACCACAAAAACAAAAAGATGTAAGAAGTTTCCTTGGACATGTAGGTTATTATAGGCAATTCATCCAAGATTTCAATGAAATTGTTGCACCTTTGTTTATTTTGTTGACAAAGGACAATGAGTTTGATTGGAGTGAAGTTGTCAGAGTTCATTTGAGAAATTAAAGGCAGCTTTAACTCATGCACCAGTTTTAAGAGGTACAAATTGTACATTGCCATTTCACATACACACTATTGCATTAGACTTTTCCATTGGAGCAGTCCTAGGGTAGAAAGAAGGGAATAAGGAATATGCAATATATTATATCAACAAAAACCTTTAAGAAGCAGAGTTAAACTACACTGTGACAAAAAAAGAAATGCTTGCAATTGTCTATGCCATTAACAAGTTCAAACACTATATAAGTGGTTATCAAGTGTTCATACATACAGATCATACAATAATTAGATACTTGATGAATAAACCCATTGTAGGTCGAAGACTTGTAAGGTGGTTATTGTTGTTGCAAGAATTTGACATAAAAATAGTTGACAAAGTTGGAAAGGCTAATGCAGTTGTTAATTTTCTGTCTAGATTGCCTACCCAGTCAACATAAGGAGTGGTTGATGATTCTTTTCCTGAAGAGCATCTATTTTCTCTAAATGTACACACTCCATGGTTTGTTGATATAGCTAACTATTTGGTGACATGGCAGATTCCAAGCTACTTTTCTCCAAGAGAGAAAAGACGGTTCACAAATGCTTCCCTTATTCTTGGATTTCTGGATTTTTATTTTACACTGGCTCAGATAACATTATGAGAAGATGTATTAGGGAGGATGAAGTGTTTGATATATTGAAAGCATGCCATGATGAACCATATGGTGGACATTTTGCAGCCAATAGGACAACCTTTAAGATTTTGAAAATAGGATATTACTAGCCAACCCTACATAAAGACTCTGTTAAGTATACTAGAAGTTGTGACTGATGCCAGAGAATGGGAAGACCCACACGAAGTGATGAAGTTCCTTTACAAACCCAGTTGACACTAGCTCCTTTTGATAAATGGGGGATGGATTTTATTGGACCTATCTCTCCCAATTCAAATAACAAGGAATACATATTGGTGTGCAGTGACTACTTAACCAAATGGGTAGAGGTAAAAGCATTGCAGTTTTCCAAAGATGGAAATGTAGCAAAATTCTTATATGAGGAGATCCTCACTAGGTATGGTGTAGCTAAAGAGATAGTGATAGATCAAGGACCACAATTCACATCAGACCTAATTTCCAAATTAGTGGAAGAGTATCAGATCATGCACAAGAAATCTACCCCATATCATCCTCAAACTAATGGTCAAGTAGAGGTCACCAACATGGAGATTGAAAATATATTGACAAAAATAGTGTAGCTTCATAGGAGAGATTGGGTATCCAGATTACCAGAATTTTTTTGGGCATATAGAACCACATGGTAGACAACTACAAGTCTTACCCCTTATGAATTGGTTTATGGAAAAACAACAGTATTTCCTATTGAATTTGAATACAAAACATTGAGGACAATAGTAGAGTTGGGCATGGATTTAATAGAGGCACGGAAAGAAAGGTTACATTATTTGAATGGGTTGGATGAGATACACATGGAAGCAGTCCATCATATAGAGGTTATGTAGCAGCAACAAATGAAATGGTATGATCAGTACATAAAGACAAAAGAATTCACTAAAGGAGATTGGGCTCTACTATATGACTCAAGGTATAAATATTTAAAGGGAAAATTCTAGTCTAAGTGGTTGGGCCCTTATGAAATTAGCAAGGTTTACCCAAATGGAGCAGTACAATTGCATACCATTGATATAGCTCTATTATCACTTCTTGTTAATGGTCACAGACTGAAGTTATATAAGAAACCAATGCAACATGATGACTTCATCTTTTCACTAATCCAACAATTTATGGTGCTCGCAGTGAACTTGAAATAGAAACTGATTCACAGTCCTACATCAGTACTAAGGGACATACCAAGCACGTCTGGTGATCCAACAATTGAGTTACACAACTCAACCCCTGAAATCACCCAGGCATAATTTCCCATGTTTTAAACCACATGCACACACAACAAATTATTCATGCACACACATCACATTCTCCATGATGAGCATACTCTACTCCAGAGGGACCTGTTATCCACTTATTCAACATTTATTGGAACATGTTTCTATAGGGACCTGAAAAGTTCATTGGTCAAATACAGATGGGCCATGTGCTTGAAGTACCCACAACAACACTTTTTGTACCTAAACCTACACTATCTTGGAAAAATTGAATTTTTTTCCCATGCATTCCGCTCATATCACATGCCTCATTCATTTCCCAATAAAGTGCTTGTGTTCAGTCTCACTCAAATCATCACCACCAACCTTTCATCCACTCTCATGCATTTAGTGTTGATCAAATCAATTGAACGCAAAAGTACATGTTTATCCGGTTCCAACTTGTTTTGTGCAATAATTACCATTATGCATGTAGTACGACGTGTAACTTCTCATAATTAAACTAGATTTCTTTTTGTATTCATTATTATTCTTGATTTAAGTTATGCATGCAAAAAATATTTCACCATTACTTTTCATTATTTTCCCATAACCTCTATTATGTCATGCATGAAGTGAGGTCACTTTAATAAAGTTGGAGGGAGGGGTATTATAGTCATGTTGTTTCTTTATTTTCGCCACCTAAGTTTGTCAGGTATCATTTTATGTCATCCTTATAAAACTCCTAAACATAAAATACCTCTCTATTAATTCCAATAATGTGATTTGTACCCTAAAATAAGATAAGTTTGCACTTGATTGAGTTAAAGGAAAAAGGGATTGTGAGTTGTAGTATTGAGTATAAGGGAAGGTATTTGAAGGAGCAGTGAATTGGAGGGTTTTTAAAGGTGGCAGAGTCGAGTTTTGAGTAGAATTTGAATTCTACAAGGTTGCAAAATAATAGGACAATGGGAGGAGATGTTATACACAGAGAACCATTTGCGCATAAAGAAATATTAGAAGATTTGATGGTTTTACCTCTCTTTACCAGAGTAGGGTGGTTGGATTATTTCTTGAAGTTGACATAATATGATAATGAAAAAGCAAGAGATTTTGCAGAAACATTACAATATGATGAAGCAAAAGTGAGAGGGTTGGTAGTAGATGCCTCTAAAATGGAAATTGCTCAAGTCACAGGATTACCTTGGATGGGGTTTGAATACCCAACTCGTGTAGATGCAGTGGAAACAAGGGAGGAGTTCTATGAGTGAGGAGAAATTCTAGACTCCACATCACAAGGTACAAAGTGGCTTTCCCTTACATTCTTTTGGGGAAAATGTGCTAGTTATAACTATTAAATATTTTACTTGTGATGGTCGTCACAACCTCTTATACACTGTGCATTTTAAGCTGTTAAATCATTTACGACATGAAAAATTGGTGAATGTACCCAATTTTTTGTATAACATGTTGAAGAGAATGGCAAATGAATATTAGAGGAAGCAAATAGACACCACATTGTCCCATCATTGCTTGATAATCCTAATAGTTAAAAGGAGTTTGAGAATTCAACACCCACAGGTTAATTAGGATGATTTTAAAAATTGTAAGGATATCACTCAGTTGCTTGAGGCACCTGAAGTAGAGGATGAACCTCAACCTGGGCCTAACCCAAAAATTGAACTTGAGCAAAATGAATTTGAGAGAGGAAATTCTCCTGTTACAATGTTGGCTTCACCTACCCGCATCCATAGCAGGTCTGAACAACATGATATATAAGAACATATGTTGGTGGTAACAAAAGAGCCCTCATCATCTCAAAACCCTAGAGCTAGAAGAATTACTACATCAACATCTTCTAAAGGGAAAAAGAAGAAGAAGGGCGTTGAGAAGCAGAAAAATGTTGTAAAGGAAGGCGTAGAAAAAAAAAGGGGAATGAAAGGAAGAAAAAGAGAAAAGTTACACATGAAACTGTTACTCCCCGATGCTCAGATAGGTTGAGAAGGCATAATATTGAAAAGAGAAGCATGGAAGAGCATAAGTAGGAAGAAATAAATGAAGGACAACAAGATTAGAATGCAATGATGATAGAAACAGACACAGATAGGGAAAGAGATGACCCCAAATATGTTTCTATTGATATTCCTAGAAATGTTAATGTGCCTATTAGAAAAAGAAGGTATATTTCTTCTTCCTATGACTCTGATTCAGAGGATATCTTTATTGCAAAGAAAACAAGAAAAGCAGTCCCCGGTAGCCCCAATAGGGAAAATTTTGATGTTTCAAGGGATGATGATGATTTGAATTTTGAAGAAAAGGAAGAATTGTTGGAAGAAAGCAATATAAGGAAAGAGATTCAAGAAGCTCTTGACAGAATAGAGCAACTAGAAGTACAAGTGAGAAGGTATGAGTAGAGAGACAAAGAGAAGGAGATAAGGATTTGGGAGTTGGAAGAAACGATACAGACTTATGGTCATGGAGCTAAGTTGGATCTACTAGCACAATGGTTGAGGATAAAATATGGGTTCAAGAAAATGTAGCATTAAATTTACGACCCCCTATTGTAAAAACACCAACATATCATATAACTTTGTCTCTAGGATTGGAATTTTTAAAATTCACTAACCAATTCAAGCAACAAAAAGAAAACTGGGAGAAGGAGAAACACATTTTGAATGCATCACTGGAAAGTAAGAACTTGAAACTAAATAAATTGAAGGAGAAATTGACAGAAGTGATAGATAGAGCCATTCAAATTATTGAATGTAGACCTCCACCGAGAGTGTATGCATTGTTCTTAGAAGATAATTTTCTAAGCTTTCAATTTAATAAGTTCATTAATGATTATCCATTTGCTTTAAATAAGAGGCATAGTTTTCTTAGTTTCTTTAATACAATTAACTTGGAGTAGGATCAGTTGTGTGATTATTATCTCCACAACTATGTGATGATAGAGGACACTAAATGGAACCCCTTAATCTATGTTGGGGATTTGCAAGTAAGGTCCATGTCATCCTATTTTAGGAATGAACAACTCTGAGGGGAACTAATGGAAAAATATGAAGAATAAGATAAAATAATATCGTTTCAGCTTAGAAAGGAAGCAACAGATCCCAATAGAGTCATTACTCAATGGTTGACACTCCTTTCTCACTGGGGTGTGGGAAAAGTAATTGTGGACTTGGGACTTCGATATTAAAAAAGGATACAACAACTTGCAAAGACTAGCCTCCAAGACTACCTAAAATATGTGGAAAACAGGTGGAAAAGCTTGACTCCAGAGTTACAAAAGAAAGAGCCTCACTCTTTCTATAATTTTATGAGTATGTTTGTGCAAGCATATCAAGATTTCAGGAATAAGAGTGTAATGGCTTCCACTTACCTATCACCCTCCTATTCTACTTCATCCAGTATCGCATTGGACAAGAGAAAAGAACGATCAATTTGTGAATATGGAATCATTTAAGCTAGATAACCTTGCATGTTATAATGGATTTTATCTCAAACAGGAACATGGAGTCAATGCAGTCATGGATCTTAGACAGATTGCTTTATACTATAATCTTATTCCCTAGGTGGTTTTAGTCAAGTATTTTTGCTTGAGGACAAGCAAAAAGATAAGTTGGGGGATGTTGAGCTTGATCATTAGTGCTTTTTCTATTACTTTTAATATGCTTTCAGACACTTTTTATATATTTTCTAAGTATCTTCTAGACAAAAACATCCATAATATGTTATCCTTTCATAACATACCTTGCAACTTTGAACCTAGTTTGAAGAATATGAAATATGGTGATAATATTTGTAGCAACAACATGATTTAAATATGAGAATGTGTGCATGTGAATAGAATTCTATGATTTAATTATGAAGTTTAGTTGTATATGTTTGTTGTATGGATTAATCTTTTTGTAGCTCAACACAAGGTAACAAGAATAGAGTATTCGTAGCAAGAACCAAAGCAGTGAAACAAGGGACCATTGAAGTTCAAACCGCCTAAAGTGCAAGAAGCTATGGAGCTGGACATGAACCATCATGGAGGAATAAATATTGAAGGAGGATACTTTTTCTAGAACTCTAAGTGTTTGCCTATGAGTTTCACATGCAAGATGTTTCATTTAAGTTCTTTGTTGAATATCTCTTTTTCTTCCATTTTGATTAGAATAAATAAGGCAATCTTAATTTCATATCCCCGTATCTAGGAGTGGGATTAATGGTTGCAATTAGTTAGTAGTTTGAATAGGTATCTCCCCATTTTTGTATAAATTGAGGGGATGAGTTCGTAGAAAAGTTAGTTGGTTGTTACGAGCTATTAAACATTTAGTCATTTTCCAGTTTTAAGTTATCTAAAAACATGTTGTTAAGATGCTATTATTGAATATAATCTAAAAAGGATTTTGTTTGAATATCTGGTGATATGCAATGAATGGAGTTGTATGTTACATGGATGCATAAGATTCTAAGTTAGATTTGGTTCTTAGTTAAGTGAGATAGTCCCCTAAGCTGATCACTCGAGGAACTACCTTTCACTTCATTTACTTATTCATTTATGCATTCCTATTAATAACATTTTTATTATTTAATAAATATATTGCAAGTAAAGTAGAATAGTTCTTATGGTTGATTACATTAGTTGTTGTTCATGAATATTCATCTAAATGGTGAATCTTAGTACTCCAAAGGTTAGATTTGATTGCTTTGTTATTTTGAATAAGCTTGATTATGTATTTACTTGTTATTAGCAATCACCTATAGCCTATGTTGTAGGTACCCATAGCCATTAGGTTTTGTAACTACTTTTACTATTTTTGTGATTCTGTAAGGTTTTGGAAAAGTAGAATAGTCTGAGTAAGTTTGCATAGGATAATTTATGTGTACACGAGTCTGTGAAGGAACATATAGTGTAGTACCATCATAAGCATACACACCTTGGTTGATGATTTAATGTAATTCTTAACAATGTGAAGTGGATTGTTCATCCAATTAACCCTCTGAATTGAGTAGACTTTACCAAGTTTACAACAAATTAATTAGACTCTACATTTTTGGCATCATTGTCGAGGATGGTGCTATCTTCATAGACCTATTTTTACAATATTTCATTGTTAATTTTCTTTTCAAGCATTAGGATTGTTAGATATCACTTTTTCAACACCAAGCTACTAACATTGTGCAAGTTCACTGAATCTAAAGTCACATTTTATGTATGTGGAGGCAGAGAGATCCGTTGGGTAGGTTCCTTCCCTTTACATGCCAGGAAGTTATTGTAGAAATTGGTGAACCTAGTACTCAAAGCAAAGGTACCACTAAAGAAGAAATTTATTTTTTACCAACTTATAGTGCACATAAAAAATGAACATATCGCACCATGCGTGATGCAGTAGATGATGATGATGCCCAACCAACATTTGGGTTTCCTATTACTGATCAGGAAAGGTCCATAGTGCTGAAGAACATTCCTCCTTTGGCCTTGCCAATATTCTATGGGTTAAAGACCGAAGACCCAAATACTTTTCTCTTTGAATTTGATTTCTTATGCAGAAGTTATGACTATACTTCTGATGCACATAGGAATAAACATTGTATCTTAATTACTAGTGGTTGAAAGGCTCATAGTCCCTGAACACCATCTAAAATTCTCTATGCTCACAGGCTTAGTTAAGGAATCAACAACATTCATCAAAGTCTCTACCTTAACCAGTTTCAACCTGTCATCTTCAACCATATCTCGAATAAAATGATACTATACATCAACGTGCTTGGTCCTGGCATGAAATTTCAAGTTCTTGGATAGACATATCACACTCTAACTGTCGCAATAAATTGTCAGTGCTCCTTGTTTTATTCCAATATCTGAACAAAGTCTCTTAAGCCAAATGGATTCTTTACAAGCATGAGTAGTTGCCATATACTCTACTTCAGTAGTGGAAAAAGCAACCATAGCTTGTCACTCACTCATCCAACTGATTGCACCACCACATAACCATGAATATCAAGGGAAATTTCATCTTCATTCACATTACTATGATAACACAAGGAATAATCTGAGGTACCATGCAAATATCTAAAGACTCTTTTAATTGCATCCCAATGAACTCTACCAGGATTAGATAGATATCTGGAAATAACTTACTGCTTAGGAAATGTCTGGTCTAGTATAAACCATAGCATACATCAAACTTCCAACTGCACTTTGGTAAGGCACTTTTCTCATTTCTTCCATATCTAATGGATATTTTCAACAGTTTGAAATAGATAACTTTGTTCCAACAGAAAAGGGAACACACAATGGTCTACAATCTTGCATGTTAAATCTCTATAAAATTGAATTGACATACTTACTTTGGCCAAGCCATAGCTTTTTGTTCTCTCTATCTCTTTTAATTTCCATCCCAAGAAATTTTTTAGCTGCACCAAGATCTTTCATTCCAAATTTAGCAGCAAGTTGAGATTTCAGTTTTGAAATCATACCCTTCCCTCTACCAATAAATAACATATCATCAACATATAATGCAATAAATAGGAAACAATCACCATCAGTTTTATAATAAACACAATGATCTAATTTACAATGCTCAAATCCAAAACTCAACACATATGTATCAAATTTTAGGTACCACATCCTATAACTCTATTTTAAACCATACAAAGATTTCTTCAATTTGCAAACCAATTTACTTTTACCTTTCACCACGTAGTGCACTAGCAGTGTCATATAAATATCCTCCTCCAAGTCACCATGAAGGAAAGTAGTTTTCACATCCATTTTCTCAACCTCTAAATCATAAGTAGCAGCAATAGCAAGCAAAAATATAATGGATGTCATTTTTTCAATAGGAGAAAATATCTCACCATAATCAACAGCCTCAACTTGAGAGTAAACCTTCGCAACCAACCTTTCTTTGTACTTCTCAATACCTCCATCTGAACCGATCTTTTTCTTGAACACCCATTTCCAACCAATAGGTTTTTGTCCTTCGGTAAATGGTACAAGATCCCATGTATCATTCTTTTTCAAAGATGTCATTTCTTCATCCATAGCAATCTTCTAGGATTTGCATCATTCATACCTAGTGCCTCTTCTATGGATCTAGGTTTATCTATGTTAGTATTCAAAGAAAAAATACATCTCAATTCATCAAGTGAATACCTTTTAGGTGGTTTTCTATGTATTGTAGACCTACGAACAAGTTGAGTTGGAGGTTCCTCCTCCTCTTCTAAAGATTCAGAGCTAGATGAGCTCTCCTCAACTTCTTGTCTATCCATGCGTCTCAATTCAATTTTCTTAGGTGTAGAAGGAAATTGAATCACATATTCTTGTTTACTTTGTTTTGGTTTCAATGCAATAGAAAAGGCTTAGTTTCTCTAAAAATAGCATTTCTACTATATATTACCTTTTGTGCAATAGGATCCCAAAGCTTGTATCCTTTCACACCATAACTGCATTCGATGAAGATACATTTCACAACCCTATTCTCCAACTTTGTTTGCTTCTCCTTTGGCACATGTGCATATGCCTCACAACCAAAAACTCTAAGATTTATTAATGAAGGCTTACGACCCAACCATGCCTCTATAGGCATCTTATCAACAAGAGCTAATGTAGGAGACCTGTTAATTAGGTAACCGACAATGGCAACAACTTCAACCCAAAACCTTTGTTTTAGACCAACACCACTTAACACAATCCTAACCTTCTCCATCAGTGTCCTGTTCATTCTTTGTACAACTCTATCCTGTTGTGGAGAATACAAAGTTGTCTTTTGCCTATGAATACCACAATCTTTACAAAATATATCAAAACAATTAGAGAAAAATTCACCGCCATTATCAGTTCTAAAAAAAATTATTTTCTTTCCAGTCTGCAACTCAACCATTGCTTTAAATTATTTAAATTGACTAAAAACTTCATATTTACTCCTTGGAAAATATACCCATGTCCTACTATAATCATCAATAAATGAAACATAATATGTGTATTTACCAATTAAGGAACATCTACAGGACCAAACACATTAGAATGAATAAGATCCAATACACCACAAGATTTATGAGAACTCGAATAAAAATGAACGTGGTTTTGTTTTCCATAAATGCAGTGCTCACAAAAATCGAACTCAAGATTACAATAAGATAAACCTTCAACAAGGTTTTTATTTTTCAAGGTCCTTAGACCCTTTTCTCCAATGTGGCCTAGTCTCTAGTGCCATAACATAATTTTCTCTACAGGTAACCTTAATTCAAAAGAAAGAGCACCCTTGGGTATCCAAAAGCCATGACCATCTATTGAAGGTGAAACCATTACTTCTTCCACATACTTTCTTTTCATAGAAGTACTATTGCAATCAACAATGCATCCATCGAGCTTATACAATGTGTGATATCTGACACCTCTAGCAATCACCATAGCACCTCTAACCATCTTGCATCCTGCATTAGAAAATACTACTTGCACACCTGCATCTATTGGTTTTCTCTTAGATAACAAATTTCATGCTAATCTAGGGATATGCAACACACCATTTTATCCTTTTTATTCTACCATCAAGAAACCTGATTTTAACTTTACCATGGCCAACAATGTCTAATGAGAATCATCACCCAAGTACACCTTACCTCCATCAAATTCTTCATATTCAGAAAACCAATCTTTATTAAAGGTCATATGGAAAGATGCACCTGAGTCAATTAACCATGCATCATTACCTACACGAGTTGTCAAAGTTGCAATGAATATGTCACCATCTTCCTTCTTAGACTTAGAATCAGAATCAAATTTCTTCTTTTTCTTCTTCTTATCTTCTTTGTATTCCTTACGAACGTGTCCAGGCTTACCACAATTCCAACAAATAACTTTGGACTTTCCAGGAGATTTAGATCTCCCCTTGGACTTGGATTTGTCTCGCTTCTCATTTTTCTTTCCTTTTTCCTTAGGTCTTCGACGAACATTTAGGGAATCCTTGGAAATGATGGATACCTTCCTTCTCATTTCTTCAAAAATCAAAGAACACACCACATCTTCAATATTCAAAATTACAGGAGTACTTCCAATAGCCATAACAAGAGAATCCTATGAATCAGGCAAAAAACAAAGCAAGATCTGAGATTTCTCCTCCTCATCCATTTTGACACCAACTGATGCCAATTGAGTGACCAACATATTGAATGATTCTAGGTGGTTTGCAATTCATCCACCCTCTTCCATCTCAAGGAATACAAATTCTTCCTCAAGAAAATCTTATTCACTAAATATTTGGCTTGATACATCTCACCAAGTTTCTTCCATAGTTTTTGTGTAGAGGTCTCTTCATGGACATTAATTAAAATAGAGTTTATCAAACACAATCTAATTAGACCCTTGGCTTTACGATCCATAACATCATATTGAGCAACCCGAGTAGGATCTTCAGGCCTTGAAACATTCTCAACAACAACATCCCACAGATCTCGATCTATCAATAGATCCTCCATTTTTAGCTTCCACATTTTAAAATTATTTCCAAAAAAATTATCCACCTATATTCTCCCTAAAGAACTTTCCATTTGAAAATTATTGCAACAAGGTCACAAAGTATCTTTTGCACAAGCTCCCACTCAAATTTGGATTAGTTCAAAAAACCCAACAACCCACAATTGAAACCAAAGATGATCAAGATCTAATACCACTTGTAAGGAAGCTAAAGTAGCAAAACAAATCCCTACACTAATCTTGAGAGGAGAATAATGCAAAAATTTACAGATCTTTAACAGTTACAGAAACTTAAACAAAAATAAACATAAATATCATGCATACCACAACATAGTGATTTACATGGGGAAAACACTTTTAAGAGAAAAAACCCACACTCCAAAAGCCACCCAATATATTATTTAGAAATCACAAAGATTACAATATACTTGTAGAGCAAGCTTCTCATAAGAGTATCACCACTAGAGATTCATATACAACATGAATGCTATTAGACTCTCAAAATACATCACCGTCTACAATCATAGTACAATGCCCCTCATAAAATAGGGTTACTTTCTAGGGCAAGATAAGCCAGCAAAATATCCACCATTATATCTAAAACCTAATAATTAATGGTCTAGATTTACAATGTATCATTTATTTAATGTATGTCGGCCATTTTAGGAATTTTCTGGAAAATTTAACAAAAAATTCTTTACATGTATCCCACTCCTCCCCTTGCTACCATTGTATATTACACCTATCGGTGTAACTAGGAAATATATATATCCTATCAACAATAACCTTTATATAATTGCAAGTTTGAGACACATTTTCCCAACAATAAAACCATGTGAACACAAAGCCACTAACCTCTTATTTAATATTGGGTACTAAGTTTTCACTTTATTAAATATTTTTCCAATATTAAATTATTATCCCATGTCTCTCACACATTAAATAATAATACAATGTTACAATACAACATACAAGTGGTCCAAGGGGAGAATGTGGATAGTATATTACAATACAACATACAAGTGGTCCAAGCAAAGAAAAGAATGTGGTGGGACATGATTCCAAGGGGGATACTAGAGTCGTTTGTACGGTGCAGACAAGGGTTGAAAATACCAACATTAGGAGATCTGGAAGGTTGGAAAAAAATAAAAAGAAAGTGCAGATTAGTGAAATTGATTATGATGAGGAGCAGTCTGACAACAAAGGTAATAGGATTGTGGAGGATTCTAAGGATGTGGAGGAGGAGTTTTTTGAAGGGCCTCGCAACCTTGCAGACTTCAACAAAATGCTTAATGAGAACTCGTCTTCCTAGTCCTTGGACCCGCTAGATGTGGAGCGCGATAATATTGTGAAGGCTGTGGATAAAGGGGAGGAGCTTCGTGTGTTGCAGGAGTGGATGGGGAAGATGGAGAAGAAGTTCAATGGCTTGACCCAGTTCACTGTGTTGCTAGCACCCTCTATGTTGTGATGAAGGATGAGATAGATAAGAAGATTGCTAAAGAAGGCCCCAAATGGGTCGGGGACGATGTCAATATCCTCTCTCAGAATTGGGAGAATGACAGTTAGTCTACTGCTGCTGTGTGGTGTTACTGTCGGGTGTTAGTTTGTTGTGTTTGTGTTTTTTGGCTAGTTATTTTATTTTTTTGGACTTGATCTTTTTTGGTCAATGTGGCTCATTGTGTAAAGGGTACAACACCCTATAAATGTTGCTTACCATATCAAAACATACAAGTGATCCCCAAATAATTACCTAGTGTGATTAACCACACCATCTAGGTGCATCACAACTAAATAGAAATTTAATTACAACATTATAATATAACATTTTATGCAATGGTGTACAACACCATATCCCAACAATTGTAAGGGGGAAAACAAAGAAAAAACCCCCTATATTATGGCGATGGAATAAAGTCTAAATAAGATTAAAAATGAGAGAGATTTAGAAAGATTAAGTATAGAATATTTCTAATAAATAAGGAGAGAAGAACCTCAATAAATAGAGGTGAGAAAGGAGTTGCATAATTAAACCAAATTTCTATGCATGCCACCTTTCATCCTATGTGTGTGAAAGGTGTCAAGATCCTCATAAGGATGAGGCTATACCTAAGCCTTAATATTCTTACAAAGAGGAGTTATAAAAATGAGTCATCCTCACACATGTGTGAGAATACTCAAATAAGACAAAAGACTTGTAGGGATTCCTGTGGAATATTCTTACAAGTATTTAAATAATACAAATAATAAATAATCTTTACCTAAGATTAATTTCTAACAGTATGTCCTAGAGTCCCACCTTTATCTATATATACAAGGATTCTCTTATTGGTACATGATGAATGTATCGTACCATTTTCTATGCATATAATCAATCCTATGGATTCATAGCATTGCATTGCTTCTCTCTTGTGTGGAAGGTTGTTATGATTGTAGGTGATTCTTGGCTCCTATCGGTGGCTTTAAAATTCTTACATGGTATTAGAGCTCCCAATATGTTGTTCACTTCCATTATTTGGAGGGATTTTGTTAAAAAATAATAATTTATATTTTGGTATAAAATGAACCTTACTATTGAGTCTAGAAGGTCTAAAAACCTATAAATCAATATAAAACTCAATAGGGTTTGGAGTAAAAAAATAGCCATTTTTTGGAGGGTTTGTAGATTCCACAATAAAAAATACATACATATATTATTTATATGGAATCCATACCATACAATCATTATGTTAGTCATCCATTATTAGATCTACAATCTACTTAGAATATCCATCAAAATATTCAAATTGCTATGTAGGCACTATATCATCTACTATGAAAAAAACATGTACAAGGTATGACTAGTATGAGAAAAATAGTGTGGGTAGGATTTTTAAATGGATTAAAACCCTAATCATATTGATTACTAGGGGCTCAACTTTAATCAAATCAAGGGGTGAAGCCCATAGTCCCATGGGGCTTCCTCTCAAGTCAAGGGGCTACATAATATAGGTAGTGTGACCACCGTTTCTCACTAAAGTACCACCTTCATCATTTCTAGTACCACCACCTCCACTCATCCCAACCTCCACTCTCTAGCCACTACCACCTTATGGCTACACAAATAATGCCAACTACATTTTTTCTTGCATAAAGGAGGATTTTTTCTTCTTGAAACCATAACTTGGGCATATAGCATCATTTTTTGTGAACAAATAAGCATTGGAAAGCTAGTTCCACATAATTTTCATCCATCTATTTAGTTTTTTCTAATTTTAGTTTAAAGTAAAATTTTCTATTTTTACTTGTACTTTGAATATTTTATAAAAAACAAGGCCATTTTTATGTTTTATTAATATCTAATTGGTATATGAGAAGTCTATCATTATAAAATCATGGATTTTTTAGTACATCCTTTTGTAATCACCCTAAATAAATAGAACTATAAGTCTTTGTAAGATAGAATATTAAAACATCTTAGATTGATTCATCTCATACCCCATCTCTATGGGCTTTCCTTTAACCAAGTACACCTAGTTGAAAGAAAGCATGGGGTATTAAGAATTATTATGTTCTTGGATTGATTATTTCTACTATTAATGGTGACACTTTTTGGGAGAGATGTTATCTCTAAGCTCCCAAAAATGCTTTGGACTAAAATTTGGGAGATATATGGTGATACCCATCATTATATATTCCCAAATGATCTTGTTATGGATAGTATTGCACCCCTTGATGATTGTGATAGACTACCATATGATGAAAATATAGAAGACAATCTTGATTATTTAATAAGTCTTGATAGTTGTGATGATATTGAGGCTTCTCCTAATGCCTCTTCTCCTCTTATAGATATTTTCATTGGTTCTTTGGATTTGATGACTCCTAGTCTAAATTAAAGGCTCCATCTTCTTTATCTTTGATTTACTATTGTAGACACCTTTTTTTTGCATAGACAATTATCCTTGCACCAAAAGATTGACCTGTTAATGCTAGATACAACTACCAAAGTTAATGAATCCATGAGAGACGTGTCATGAACCTAAGCATTGCACTACACAACACAAGGAGACCAAGGGTGCACACCTTACAACAATCCCACCTAGTGTAAGCGAGGGGTTCAAACCCATGACCTAGGCTCTAATACCAATTGTTGCACAAACAATTGTCATTGCACCAAAAGATCGACCTATTAATTCCTGATACAATTTCTAGAGTTAATGAATCCACGAGAGGCGGTTAAGCCATGTCACAAACCTGAGTGCTCTGTTGCATAGCACAAGGAGACCAAGGGCACACACTTTGCAACAATTTCCCCTAGCACAAGTGAGGGGTTCAAACCCGTTACCCAGACTCTAATACCAATTGTTACATAGATAGTTACCGTTGTACCAAAATGATTGACCTATTAATGCTTGTACAACCGCCAGAGTTAGTGAATCCATGAGAGGTAGTTAAGCCATGTCACGAACCCGAGCGCTACACTGCATAACACAAAGAGACCAAGGGTGTACACCTTGCAACAAATTTGACTAACTTGTTTCTTCCAAAACATCATCAATTTTCATCATCTTTTCTAATCAATTTATTGTCTACATTTAATTAAATATTTTCATTATTTAATTAAATTAATGTTATTGAACCCCTTCATCCCAAATAATTAAATATTTTTTAATTATTTAAAATTTAAGTTTTTCATCCATTTCTACTTTGATTAAATAATCTTGAATTATTTAATTAAATCATCTACTTCATCATTATCCTTTATTAATTAAATAGTTTTAATTATTTAGTTAATTTATTAATTTATTCCCCTCTTGCAAATTGATTAAATAATTTATAATTATTTAATTAATTTATTGTCAAATTAATATTTTCCTAAATAACAATAATTAAATAATTATTTATAATTATTTAATTTAATTAATTATTTATAATTATTTAATTTAATTAATTATTTATAATTATTTAATTTAATTAATTATTTATAATTATTTAATTTAATTAATTATTTATAATTATTTAATTTAATTAATTATTCTTCCCAATTTTATCCTCTTCTTTTTGAATAAAGAGGGCAATTTTTTTATTGCATCCAAAAAATCATCAGTATAAAACATTAGGGTCCAAATAGTCACCTAGTGAGAAAACCAAGAGACCCAAGACCAATAACTAACCACAAAAAAGAAGAGAACACAACAAGAAAAAACAACATGAAACATCATCCACCCAAATCCTCCAAAATTAGCCTCTCAAGATCTTGGGAATAATCTTGGGATAACTGCTCCCAGCCTTCAACCTTCCAGCCAATAGTCTACTTAGAAGCTCATTTGGCTAAACAATCAGCAACTCTGTTCCACTCATGAGGAATGTGAGAAAAGGAAACGGACTCAAGCATGGCACTCAGGCAAAAAATATGCCTAAAAATAGAGGCAAGTTTCCAATTAACCCCATCCAACTTCTTCTTAGTTAACAAATTAATGATGATTTGAGATTCAAATTCATAAATGATCTTACACCAACCAAGAGCACAAGCTCTCTCAATAGCAACAAGAATTTCCAAACCCTCCTTGAATTTGTTGGTTTGCTGGCCCTTATGAATGCAGAAGAAGAAAATGTCCTTACCAGAGTTATCTCTTCCAATAACCCCGATCCCAACAAGCCCAAGATCACCCTTGAAGAGCCAGTAGTATTGATCTTTAAAATATCTACCAGGGGGCCAACCACCATCTCTCTAAACCTTTTTTATGGCACGTCGACCTCTTTGACCATAGAAAGAGTCAAAATCTCGACTATGCAAGCCCAACATATTCACAATCTCTTCATCTCCCCTCTCCAAAGGAAAAGACACTTCACACTTAGCTTCCATAGTCTCCCGAATCATGCTAACCACTCTCTACCAAATCTTTTGAATCATCAACTTACTTCCATGAAAAATCCTACGATTCCTCTCAAGCCAAATTTTTTAGAGGATGAAAGTGGGACCAATGTTCCAAACAATCTGGAGAAAAGAAGCCTTTGTCAGAGGTTTCCCCAGACTACACCATAACTCAATCAATGAAGAAGCATGAACACACAGATGCCTCTAGATACCCCACCAAAAGTGCCAAATAATCTTAGAAAAAGGGAAACAAAAGAACAAATGAGGTGAATCCTCTCGCAACAACCACAAAGAGCATAAACAAATAGACCCTGAAAACCTTGCCTATAAAGGTTATGTAAGGAAGCTAAGGTAGTGGAACAACTTCCTACACTAATCTTGAGAGGAGAATAATACAAAACTTTTATAAATCTTTAACAGTTACATAAAATTAAATAGAAATAAACACAAATATCATGCATACCAGAACACAATGATTTACATGGGGAAAATCCTTTTGGGAGAAAAACCTCACACTCTAAAAGTTTCCCAATATATTATTCATAAATCACGAAGATTACAATATACTTGCGAAGAAAGCTTCTCACAAGAGTATCACCACTCAAAGATCTAGAGGCAACACAACCGTTATTAGACTCTTAGAGTACATTGCAATACACAACCATAATACAATGCCCTCATAAAATAGGGTTTCCTTGTAGGGAAATTCAAGCTAATAAAATTTTGATCGTCGGATCCCCCCATGCCCCCCGGTCATCATCGGTTGAACAGTACCCATGTATCAATAGTACCTTATGTAATTGCAAGGTTTAGACACATTTTCTCAACATGATATGCCAATTCAAGCATCTATTCCAAGCTAAAGTCCACAAGAAGCACTTATAGTTTGGCTAGGAAAACTTATTCTAGACATTTTTCCACCATGGAACTTTGAACCCCCCATACTTTTGAAAAATCAACTCTTGATGACCACTAGCCATCGTGCAGACCCCCTTAGGGTTAAGGCTCTAAGCCAAAATATCTCTCTCCTTAATAGAGTTACACACTCTACCAACTAGAATATTACTTCGTTCATAACAATCCTCTTCCAAACCCCTAGTAGGCCACTCATTAGGGTCCTTCCATCTAGACACCTCCACCTACCCATAGAAAAGAGAAGATTTAAAATCTTCAACCTGGGACCAACCAGCCTCTAAGAAGCGTTGAAAAATGTCTTGCAAGTTAGGATGACTAGTCATGATAGGGGAGAAACCATCCTAAGAATCATACCAAAAGAGAGCACCAAACCCTCTGTTTTAAATCTAGAACAAACCATCCTTAATCAACTTAGCTCCTTTTTTAAGCATTTCCCAAATCACAGAGCCTTTACCCAAAAGAAAAAATTGAGGGACCTCCTCTTTTACTACCCCATTTAGGTAATTTTTAGAGGTAATCCTGGCCTATACATGGTCTTGTTCAGTGCACCATCTCCAATACAACTTGGAAAATAAAACCAAACTAGTAAGAATGGACTACCACAACCCAAAGCCTCTAAGTTGTTTTGGTCTACAAACAGTCTCCCACTTCACAAGACTCCACTTTGAGGAGACCAAGATGCCAGCCCATAAAAATTATTTGGTGAGAGAGTCCAAATCCTTAATAAAGCTTGGAGGAGCCACCTGAAGCATACACCTGTAATTGGGAAGAGTCTACACAATTGACTTTAGAAGCAACACCCAACCCGCAAAGGATAACCACCTATGGATCTAGTGATTAAATTTCACATGAAACTTGTCTAAAATATTTTTCCAAGATCCCCTAGGTAAGATACCAGTGGAGAGGGGAATGCCAAGATAGGTCAAAGGCAAGTGACCAATCTAAAATCTTAGGATATGGGCAATTTGTTGTTGAATAGGCACAGGAGTGTTAAATAAGAATATAGAAGATTTAATTTCATGTATCTTTTGTCTTGACGTAGCAAGGTAAATGTCCAAAACCCTATGAAAATTAGTAGCCTCTCTAACCTTAGCCACACCCATCAGAGCGATATCATCAAAAAAATTCAGGTGTGACTGAGGAGGTAAGCCACTACCCCAGTTCCACCCTTGGATCAAACCTAGATTAACATGGTACTTAATAGCTCTCCCTAGAACCTCAACCAAGAGAATAAATAAATAAGGAGTCAAATTTTCCCCTTGACGAAGACCTCTAGAAGCCCCAAACAAGGAGTTAGGATCACCATTAATCAACGCTAAAAAGGAAGTGGTAGTAATATAGCTCATCACCCACATAATCCACTCCTTAGCAAAAATAAAAGCACCAAACACTTTCTAAAGAAAGGTTCATTTTACCCTATCATAGGCTTTTGTTGTGTCTAGTTTGATAAACATATTTTTTTCTTAGAGGCCTCCATAGAGTGAATAGTTTCAGCTATAATAACTACCCCATCCAAGATTTTCCTGTTAGCAATAAAGCCCCCTTGTTCCTCAAAGACAAGCCTGCTAATCCACTGCTTCAATCTTTCCACAATCAACTTGGATAGAATATTATAGACCACATTACATAGGGCTATGGGCCTAAAAAAAATAGCCTATTGGCCCCATCACACTTGTGGATAAGGGAAAGAAAATTAGAATTCATAGCCTTCAACATCTATTTGTTCCCCTGAGATTCTCGCACTAACTCTATTAAATCCAATTTTATGATTTCCCAAAATTCTTGGAAGAATTCTATTAGGAACCTGTCAAGACCAAGAGCCATCCCCTTTTTCATTTGAAAAACAATATCCTCCAATTCTTCCAGATAAATTAAGCTCATGAGATGTTCATTCATTTCCATAGAGATTGGAGAAGGAATACAAGCGATGATATGATTTTATTCCTCTCTTACATAAGGGGAGTCCTCCCTAAATAAAGTGGAAAAATACTAAGAGGCCTCACTATAAATATCCCCTTGAGAGGTCAGGAAATCACCCCTTGAATTCACAAGATAAGGGATCAAATTACCATGTCTCTTGGCCTTCACAGAGTTGAAGAAAAAGGCAGTGTTTCTATCCCCTTCCTCCAACCACTCAACCCACACCTTTTGTTTCGAATAAATCTCCTCCTATAACTCACACTACTCTAGAGCTTTCAAAGCATTTGAATCCTCCCTATGAGATTCTTCAGAAAGGCCATACTCCCTAATCCCAAGAGTAATAGCATCCAAACTAGCATGAGCAACAACCTTAGCATGAAAGATATTACCGAAGCACTGCCTATTCCACCTCTTAAGCTGATACTTCACAAATTACAATTACTTGAAAAAAGAATACATTGCCATACCAAAAGAAGGCCTACCATGATGCCACCACTCATCCATATGATCCTGCAGAGAGGGATTATGCAGCCACATAAGTTGAAACTTGAAAGAGAGATTATGAGCAACATAAGATAAAGAAGTAGAAAGCTTGATTGGCCAATGATATAAACCCTCCAATCTAGAATCTCTGAGCTAGTAGTCCAAGATCTGCCAATCCAAAAAAAAAGAGACTAGGAATCTATCA
The DNA here is from genome assembly GCA_007258455.2 of Sequoia sempervirens. Classification (NCBI taxonomy): domain Eukaryota; kingdom Viridiplantae; phylum Streptophyta; class Pinopsida; order Cupressales; family Cupressaceae; genus Sequoia; species Sequoia sempervirens. The sequence goes on along the minus strand of VDFB02281492.1, from coordinate 757,865,505 downwards.
AGCCTCTCAACAATACATTCTTTACCACACCTTCTATTATTCTAGGTATATAGATCATTACCTGGTTTTATATCTAGTAGATTTAAGGAGGAAATATTTTCTCTGAGAAAAAAAGAAGACAACTCCATCCTCAACATCCTACCCACTTATCCTCCAACTCGATAATAGCATTAAAATCTCCAACAAAAATCCAAGGATATAGAAGAGTAGTACTCCAAATAAACTGAATATGAAACCATAGACGTTGCTTTCTGGGCATGTCAATTTGAGCATAAATATTAGATAGTAAAACAATCTCTCCAGACTCCAGACTTGAAGCAACCATAGAAATAGAAAACTTACTAGAAACTCACTAAACATGATAGATATTCAATGGGTTCCATAAGCAAGGCACACCCCAACATTACCTTGAGCACCAATACACTAACATTGGCCTTGCCACCAAAGGTTTGGCACCAAACTACACATACTCCCCACAAAAAGTTTAGTTTCCTGAATAAACAACATATCTGGTGAATGACTTCATACAAAACACAAACAAATTTTTGTCTAGGGTTGTTGTTCAAGCCCCTCACATTCCATGAGAGTATAATCATCTCTAAGAGTTGGAAAAGTTGGATTCAAGAGTTTTGACTAACCTTGACCCCACCAATGTCTCGCCCATCATCTTAATTTTCTCCAAATCCTTCTTTCTCCCAACCTTGGAGGTTTTCTCAGCAACCCCTTTCTTTGGATTTTTCTAAAGAAGCCCTAAGGAAGGAGATGCCTTATTTCCTTTTTTCTAAATTAGACACCATCTTCTCCAGGGGATGTGTTCTCAACCTCTAGCCCTTCCATAGCAACAGGGGCCACATGATCAGTCGAAACCGCCAAGTTTAGATCCATATCCATATGAGCAAGTTTCATACCACTCTCCTAAATGTTTTGAAAGTCATCAGGCTTAGTACCCTCTTGTACCACCTCCAAGACACCTAGTTCTAGAACCATCATACTAGCGTTTACCTCTTGTTGGCTAAGATCATCCAACACATCAAAGTGATTGAAAACTTCTTCCTCCTGTGTCTCCTTGAAAGTTATTTTCTGACCTCAATTCCTATTATGGGGCCTGACAGGAATAAAACCTTCTTTTTTTGCCATATCACTTGGAATAAGCCTTGCCTTTATCCTCCTTCAAAGGATTGTGTGGGGGATGGTTAGGAAGGGAATTTGAAGAGCAGATCCTAGGAAACCTTTTCTGTAAATGACCATACTCATGACACAATTGACAACAAAAAGGGAGAGCCTCATAGTCAAGATATTACACCCATGAAGATGAGCCCACATGAATTTCTAAAGAATATAGAAGAGGTTTACTCAAATCTATTTCAACACAAATGCATGTAATATTAAGTACCTTTTTGTCTTATGTTTGCTAAGAAGGACTTACTAGTTTTCCTAGCAATAGAGCAACCATATGCAGAATGTCATTTCACCAAAATATAAATGGAACCAAGGGAGGTGAACCCAGATAGGAACATGATTCAGGAGCTCCTTTGAAGGGTTAAAAATAGTACATCATGGCCTGATGAACAAGTGAATCTGGTTATGAAAATAAGGCCATCCCTCAAAAAATTTGATGGAATCTACCATGAAATTAAAAATGACAATAAAAAATTGTTAGCCATTAGCATCACATCTATTTCACCCTCAGGATTTCATGTCCATCTAGCCCAGGACTCCAAAAATGGCAGAGAAACTTGCATCCCCATAAATTTGCATAATAGAGCATGATTCAAAAAATACTCAACGTCGTCCACAATTGAGAAAGGTTGAATTACCAGGACAGGCCAATACTATCTCCTCTCCCAAAATCCATTGATTTTCATAATATGAGGACCTCCAGATGGAGCCATCCCCTCAACCTACAAAGTTGTATTCAAGAAATTACTAGCAACTACAATATTTGAAGATGACAGAGAACCCACACACAAAGATGCTAAGAAATCCATACTTTGGTGAAAGCTAATTACTTCACTAGAAGTTGAAGATGACAAAAACAGAGCCAAGGAGTCCTCCTTATGCCTCCCCAAAACCCTTCACCTAGAATAAGCACCAAGGAGAAAAAAATTCACCAAAAAATAATGAAAACACCCTAAAAAAAATCTTCAAATGTAGTAAAAACCCAACCCTTGATGAAAAAAACCCTTGCACACCCGACACACTCCCCCACACATGCATGCAAAAGGCATGGACTACATGTAGGCCATGACTATTATAGGCTGCAAACTTGCAACAAATCCTCCTCCTGTACGTGTCATCCCATAACATTATCCTCTTCTAAAAATAAATAAAATTATTTATTTTATTTATCTTCCCCTTTGCACATGAAGTAAATAATTAATTAATTTAATTATTTTATTAATTATCCATATATTTTCACCTCATCAAACAACTCCCACTCACTTCGAGTTCACTCTCCAATTAATTTAGTCTTTTATCCAATCTATATTCAGTTTCACTAATAGTCATTTGTACTTATCTCATCAATCAATTCTCTTAACTAATTCATATAGTTAGTTAGCTCAAATCATGCAATCAATTAGCTCAAATCATGCAATCAGTTAGATCAAATCATGCAATCAATTAACTCCTCACCAATTCCTCTCAAGAATTCTCATTCATTGATCTTTGCACTCTTCTTTTCGATCTCAATTGTTGATAGGTATCATCTAAAATCTATAAATAAAACCATCATTCATCCATGATCTATCGCTCATTGCAAGAAATCTATACACATATTATCTTAAGTTATTTTGTACTAAAATCTGAGAGCAACCACACACACCATTCTTCAAGGTGAAATTGAAGAATAATGGAGCTCAACAAGGTTATCATGTAGGTTTGCATTGATTTATTTATTTGATTTCCTTATGATTCATTGAGGTTATTGAATTGATTGTGACTTTTTATTTACATTTTCTTTTCATTATTTCAGTCATTTTCATGAGTATGATCTATTAGCTAAGTCAACTACTAGGGAAGAACATCTAGACGTGCTTGCACAAATATTTGATAGGCTTGAAAAATATATTTTCAAATTAAATCCTAAGAAATGTATCTTTGAGGTTACTTCAGGGAAATTACTAGGCTGCATTTTTTCTCACAAAGGCATAGAATTTGATTGAATGCAAAGGTAAAATCTGTCACTGATATGCCTCCACCAACAACTCTCAAGAAACTACATAGTTTACAAGGTAAATTGCAGTTCATCTACCAATTCATTTCTTAGTTGAATATTTTCATCCTTTCACACATCTATTACTCAAGGGTGCAACAAGCTTTCTACTTTTTGAAATATTATCTCACTTCTCCTCCAATACCGATTTCACCTATTCAAGTAAAATGATCTTACTATTATACATTTTTGCTACCACATCAACATTGGGAGCTTTACTAGCATAACATGAATCTTTAGGCAAATAAAGGGTTGCATATTATATTAGCCACACCCTATTAGGATATAAGCTCAACTACACTCCTACTGAATGTGCATATTTGGTAGTTATTTTCGCTTCTCAAAAGCTAAGATACTATATGCTAAACAATTAGACCAAGCTCATTACTAAGATTGATCCACTCAAGTAATTTTTAAACAAGATGACACACATGTAGACTTGTAAAATGGGTCATGATCCTCAATTTATTTGATATCGAATATGTAGATAGAAAATCTATCAAGGGACAATTGATTGTTGATTGATTATCAAATTCCCCACAATTATAGATCACCCATTAATATCTGATTTTCTAGATGAGGGAATATTCACTATGATCCCCTCTCACTTATGGAAATTATACTTTGATGGTTCATATACTCACCATAGTTCAAGAGCAAACATACTATTTATAACCCCACAAGGTGAATGTAATCCAAAATCATATCGGTTAGGATTCCATTGCACAAATAACATCATCAAGTATGAAGCATTGATTATTAGACTAAGGATGCCAATACAATGGTAGATCAAGCAACTACAAGTTTTTGGTGATTCCCAATTAGTTATCAGACAAGTGAATGATGATTACCAAACTAAGGATGAGAAACTCCAACCATACAAGAAAATGGTAGACACTTTCAAGGATTACTTCACCCAAATATCATTTGAGCATATCCCCAAGATAACTAATAAAGAAACCAATGCAATAAAAACTATTGGGTCTCTTTTAGACATGCCATATAATACTCAACATTATGATTGTGAGTTCTTAGTGGAAAAATTCTTGATCCCCAAATTCAATGAACGAGAATATGAACCGTGTGTGAAATCGTTGGTCCTAACTCTCCTTGGTATTAAGAAATTTACACATACCTCCATCATAATATCCTTCCACCCAACTTATCCTCTAATCAATGAAAAACATTCATTAGATTCTCATTTTGCTTCATAATACTTGGTGATACACTTTATTGAAGGATTCTTGTGGTACTCTCCTTAGGTGTCTTAACTCGAATGAAGCCCACATTGCCTTAGATGAGGTACACAATGGTATCTTTGTGGAACACTCTGGTGGTCCTAATCTGGCTAAGTCACTTGTGAGAACTGGTTAGTATTTTCCTACAATGAAACAAGAGGCCCATCATTTTTCTAGAAAGTGTTAAAAATGTTAGCAACATGGAGACCTAATTCATGCACTATCACATGAGCTAAAAATAACTACTACACTATGGCCCTTTTTATAGTGGGGAATTGACCTCATAAGAAATATCCACCCCTCATCATCCAATGACCATAAATTCATTATCACAAATATGGAATATTTTATAAAATGGATTGAATCCATTCCGCTCACATTCATCACTGAAAATAAAATAGCTAAGTTCATACTCAATTATATAATTTTTTGGTACGGTGTCCCTTCAACCATTATCACTGACAATGGTTGACCTTTCAAAAATTAGGAGGCCCATGAACTTTTCTATAAGTTGAATATCCAACATAGATTCTCCACCCCATACTACCCTCAAAGTAATGATCAAGTTGAGGCATCAAATAAAACAATCTTAAATATCCTCAAAAATATAGTCAACGTAGGTGGTCATGACTGGCATATCCATCTTAATCCCATCCTATTGGCTTACCAAACTAGTATTTGCACACCAACAAGAGCTACTCCTTATTCATTAATTTTCAAAGTTGAATCTATCTTAACTATAGAGGTTGATCTTCCATCATTGAGGGTCTCTCTATAGCACACCATTGATGATAAAGAGTATAGAGTTTCTAGACTACACAACTTAGAAATTCTAGATAAAAGGCATATTTAAGTGCTCAATCATTTATAGGCTTATCAAAACCACCTTCATCGTATCTATAAAAGGTCATATCACACAATTTTGAGATAAGAGATCTACTACTTAAAGAGAACCATAAGAATCAATAAGATCGTGAAAAGAAAGGGAAGTTTGAACCAAATTGGCAAGGACCTTTCATTGTTACATCTTATGGATCTGAAGCTTACCAATTGGCTACATCTGAGGGTGAACTATTAGTCGATGAACCCATCAATAGCATTCACTTGAAGAATTATTTTCATGATCCTTAAAGTCCTAATAGAAAATTTAAAAAATAGAAAATAGAAAAAAGTCAAAAGTAAAGAGAAATAATCCACCTTGTGGTGAAAACCCCTTTAGTGGTTCCTTGAGTAAGTACCATGATGAAAACCTATTTATAGGTGCCATGTGTAGTAGCTACTACCAACCATCTACTAGAGTTTGAATCCACTCCATCCATAATGAAATCCTTTCATGTACCTATCACCCTTGTCATGGCTTGATAATTATAAATATTTAGTATCATTCCATTCCATCTTTGATCATAATAAGTTTCACAACACCCATCCCATAATAAACAAATCATATGTTGCAAGGTGTGTGCCCTTGGTCTCCTTGTTTTGTGCAGTGCAACGCTTGGGTTTGTGACATGGCTTAGCCACCTTCCGTGGATTCATTAACTTTGGCATTTGTTTCGAGCATTAACAAGTTGATATTTTGGTGTAACGACAACCATCTATGCAATAATTGGTATCAGATCTTGGGTCATAGGTTCAAATCCCTCGCTTGCACTGGGGGGGATTATTTCAAGGTGTGGGCCCTTGCTCTCCTTGTGTTGTGCAGTGCAACACTTGGGTTCATGACATGGCCTAACTGCCTCCCATGGATTCATTAAATCTAGCGGTTGTATTGAGCATCAATAGGTTGATCTTTTGGTGCAACGACAATCGTCTATACAACATCCTATACCTAATTAAGGTTATTTCCTCGACACAGTGTTCATATTGGATCTTTGGATTCACTATTAAAGGGTAAAACTTTCACAACCACCATTTCATCATCACATAGTATCCACAATAAAAGAGTTCACTTATCACAAACCATAATAAACCTAGATCAAACTCATCCATCATTACCATAATAAATTTTTAATATCTCAGCATGACACTCAAGAAAGTAAGTAAACATGTACTACCTAGAGACATTGATCGTTCAAGACATAATCACGAACAAAAGACTCCTACTAAGATATCTTGTCACCTCTTTATCAATTTCCTAACCAAATTTATCCAATATTATCCAAACTATCATTTCTTGACAGATGTATCTTTCTGCCAACAAGCATTATCCTATCTGAGCACATATATTTTAGCAAGAAAATATAATGGTTATTGATCTATTTGGTCAGTGAGTCTTTTTTATTTCATTGACTTATCATATTTTCCTATTCCTATGCTACTTGAGGATATCTCCACGAGATTAGAGGAGCAAGAATGAGGCAAGGTCAGTAATTTCATATGACGTGTTTATAGAATGTTTTTATTGTATTACTAGGGCTTGTACATTCCTTGTGCATGTCTAGAATGACTTCTAGTATTAAAAACTTCCCATGTATCTAAGGTTATTTAAATACCTTTTTGCATTACAAATATTATGCTTTAAATTTTATTTCCATCACATATTCTAGCGAGGTTCCATTATGTCTAGTATGTCTAAGGACACTCCTTTTTTGTAGTGTCAATGTCCATGCAAAGGATATCAAAGTCACCATGGTTTGTCATACCTTGGTGTAGATATATCCATTTTCTACAATTAAACACTCTATGATGATAAAAAGGAACAAAATAAAAAGCATGTTATCTATCAAATCTCATATCCATCCAAATCAATCTATGTTTATCCATTCACATCATATCTATCTATTTCATCTCATTCATTACATATTTCATCATGTGATATCGATCAATAACCATTTTATCACTATCTTCTACCATACTAACTACCAATTATACATGTATCATGACACACACAAAAAAACATGGTGTATCCATAACATCCACATTTATCATGCATGCATAAACATGTTAGAATACACAAAATAATATCATAGAATAATCCATCAGTAGATCATAAGTACTACATTTATAGACATCATCACATGAATTTATCCTATATTCATTTCTATAAAAATCATATAGGTGTTGGTTAATAGATTTGTCACTTAACTCTATATTCTTACGCCCACGGAGGTGACAAACATAACAACAGTTGAATCAGTCACAATAGTGTTTCACGCTAATTCTCTGCTTATTTTAAAAGGTGGAAATTACCTTCTTTAGATATTCAATGAATGATTTTTTAGCTAATATATATTTTAACCAGAAAGAAAATGAAAGGAAATACGTTTAACTAGAAAGCTTTGAAAGGCATCCACACAACATAAAATATCAAAAACTTAAACTACCAAATATCCAAGAAAATATTGAAGAAATCTCTATGCATCCATCACCATAAAATATTTATTCACAGATAAACATTCCACAATGACAAAACTAAATAAACATCCATCATTCTAATAATAGATAATTCACTGGAAAAATACTCAGCATAAGCAGAATAAATCCACACACCATAACACAAAGATTATGCATGCATGAACTTCACCATTGTCTTTCTATATTGAAATAACAAAAAGCAATAAAACTTAAAGATAACAGAGTTTTTGCTCTAATGATTAAAATAAAGTTTTCCCAAAAGATCCCCATCACCAAGCATCTACCCCATATTTAAAGATTACAAATTTTCTTCGATATAGGTTTCTTGAAGACAACCATTTCGGAAATTAAAATAAAAGTCTTTAAAGTATCAAGAGAGCCAAACTAAAGAAAATAACATAACAACTAAACTAATCAGTGGTCCTAGCTTCGATTCTTTCGCTTCCAACTATCTCCGCCTCTTGCTATTCCAGTAATGCCTCATGTGCCTTTACTCTTTTCCTATATTCTTGGTACTTGGTGACAATTGCAGCAATGCTTTTGCTTCCTAGATTTGTGGTGATTTGTAACCTTGTCCTCCATTTTGAAAGTGCACGGTTTGACTCAGCAATTGTTTCATAGATATTGTCACTTTTAGCTTTGAATGCAATCTTATAGGTTTGTAAATTGCTCAATTTTCTGAATGAGCCTTCAGTGGTTATCTCTAGATCATCTACCTCATTATGATAACTTCTTTATATTGTTTTGATATGTCTGCAACATCTAATATCTTTTCACCAAATTCATCTGTGAGATCCACTTCAAGGGCATTGATATTCTCCTTGATCCTCACTAATATGTCAAAGTATTTTTCTAACACTTTATTGATCTCCTTGATATAATCCTCATATATTGACAATTTCCAATCCAAGGAATCAAACCAATTAGGATCAATTTATTTGGGATCATCTACCAGTTTCTCCTTAATCAACAAAGTGTGCCCCATGGAAAGTAATTCTATAATTTCCTTAGAAAGCATATATGTGCCACTATGTTCTCTCCTCATCTGTTGGATTTCAAATACCAGCTCCTTTCTTTTATCATACACAATAACATAGAATTCCACAAACTTACGAATGTAGAAGAGGCCATCTTGGTAAAGCCCTTATATCCACTCATTGGAAGACTTAGCATAGCCTAAATTCTTCTTGACCTTTTGCACAGTGTCAGAATCAATACCTTGAACATTTGAGCATGAGGCTTCCCCGAGGGTTGGAGTAACAATTGATGAAATAAAATTTATTAGAGAAAGAATATGAGATTGCAACTAGAGATTCTCATTTTTCTATTCCTTCACTCTTTTAATCAATGCATTAATAGAGTAATCAACATGATAGATATCACCTTCAAAAGTAGATGGCCCCATTTCCATGTGAGTAAACTTGTACTCAGCCTCTGTTATCTCATTTTCATTTAGATCCTATATAGGATCAGTGATCTCTAGAAGTTGATGCCCAGAAGCGAAATCGATGATCATTTGTGACATTCTTTTGGCCTATTTGGGCTTCTATTGACCTTGTAGTAGCATGGCAACTGTATCCACCTCAATAGCCATTGTAGGAACATTCTTCCTTTTCTTCTCTATTGCTTCCGTTAACCATGTCAGAGAAGAAGCCACAAGCCTAGTATCTCTGCTTTCAACACTCACATTCTCCATTTTCTCAAATGATTGAACATAAACAAAAGTATCTCACATCGGAGAAGGAGGAACTTCAAAGAATGTGGGAAAAGGATTATCTTCAATTATATGTTGGAAAATTCCCTCGGAGTCTATCAATTTTTCTTGACTGGTTCTTTTCTTAGGTACTAAGGAGGTCATACTATCATGTTCACAAATTGTCTTCAACTTATCCCCTATATCTCCTGGCTTTTTTCCATCTCCTCTCGATTATGAGCCAGTGCTAGGCACCCTAGTCATTTATTTTCCAGTCAATATGCTTATGCTAGAGGCCTGCACAATCCCTTGTTCATTTCTCTACGAAGTTCTTTGCTCTTGAGGTGAACCTGCACAGTGCTGCCATTTTCCATTCAACTAGTCTAAAGTCCTCAAAATAGGGGAAGAGCGAACCATCAAATTTGATATTTCATCCTCTGACCAGTTAATTTTGTACAAGGGCTTAGTAGTAGGGGCCTGATATTTGGGATCAATAATCACTGAATCTTCCTCCACACCTTCTGGAATATTAAAGGAGATACCAAAAGTCTGTATCTACTTTAAGGTCAATCTCATAAAACTTCTCCTTTGCACCTCGCCTTCATCTGTACAATCTTCCCAAAAATCCTCAATATCTGGGCAATGTTCATAACTACTAGCTCCATACATTTTTTTTTAAACATAGCCCTTACTATCAAAATTAGCTCTCATGGGAAACTACTAAAAATTAAATTCATTCAGGGCTTTATCTGCACCCCTAGCAATATTATTACTTTTACAAGAAAATGAAGGCATGTACAAAGGAAAAGCATACCCCTTCTTTACCATGTTTGAATATTTAACATTCACCATGACCATCAGCCGACAAACTTCAAGAAAAACAAGAAATCACTTGGATACCGAGGCAACCTCAATGGAGCCTTCTCAAAACCTACAATTCTAAGATAAGTGAATCTGTTGTACTGAATGTAAAAAAAATTGAACCTCATTACCATGGCAACCGCCTCAGGTGAAATCCAAAGCTTAGGGTTTCCATCAAGTCTCCTTACAATCTCCATTAAGAATGTGTCGTTGACACGAAAAAAATACTTCATTCCAGCCTGCTTAGTGAGTTGTGGCAAGCTTCTATACATAGGCGTGTTTGGCATTGGAGGCCCTTGTGGTTCCAAACCTACCCAAACAACCTCTTGATTGGCTAAAATATAAACCAGATATGAGCACATGTGGAATGCAACAGTTTGCCTAAAATTTATCAATTTCTCATTTAGGTGATAACTAAAAATCTCAGCCTAGTTAATGAATTTTATTTCACTACAAATTACTAGAATGAAGCGGCATATCCAAAATTCAAAAGAGTCTAAATATGCATTCCCAACTACATGCTTCAACAAGGTAATAGCATCTGAAATTTCATCTTTAAAATGGACCCTTTTAAGTTTTGAGGGCAATCAAGACTTACCCTTTTTCTCAAACTTCAACCAATTATTTGCAATGGAATTTCTACACCATTCTTCATTTGTTCTAAAAAACTCGTCGCCAATAGCTACATACATTTCTTCCATAGTTTCCCTCTCTGGAATGCTTAATGTCTCAGAAATGACTTTAGGAGTGATTCTCGCAATGACAGACCCATCCACAACTCTAATCTCCTAAGTCTCTAGAATGTAGCCCCTCACACACGCAATCACCAAGTCGACGCTTTGCACAGCTTTTGGAAAGCCTCCCATGCATGCCAAACCACTTTGAAAAATTTTCTCTCCTAGTGGTGTTCTACTATTTTGCTCTAGGCGTACCAAAAAATCCTTCAAATCGAGGTGCCCAATTTTAGTGTCCCTCACTCCAGACCAGCGATTTTGAATTCCACTCTGCATGAGTGCAAATCTACAAAGAAAGAATGCTTGTACTTTGAGAAGTGTTGGCAGATAATAGGAGTGTAGGCTAAATGATTTAATGAATACTTCGCCATCCAACTTATGTTGTTACTTGATAGGACATGCAATTAATACGACATTCAATTTCATTCCTCGAAAAGATAGTCTTTAAACCTACATGCTTTTTCTTAAAACCCTGAAAAGGAAACTCAAGATTAATCCATACATATTATTTAATGAGGTGGCAATGCTTTGAAAACCATGAAAAGTCCACAATATCATGCGGTTGCAAAAACTTGGAACCTTAGAACCAAAGTCATGAGTTTTGAAGTTTTGAAAACCTCTGACTCACTGGCTTTAAAGACAACCAACGAAGGTTTGCAACTCAACAAAGGGAACCAAGTCAGACAATCAGAAAGTTATGAAAAATTAGAACTCTAATACAAGGTTATGAAACTCGAAGGACTAGCGACCAAGGTTAGGAAAGACACGTGCAATCTGCGACTTTGAGCAATTGTCAAAAGGAATAAATGACAAGTTATTTGAAAATTAATGGGGTAAAAGACCCGAAAGGCCTAAGGAGGGGAAGTTTAAAATTTCCGGTACTAGTTTAGAAGTTACAGATAACACTGGCTCAGAATGGGGACAAGGACTAACAAGACGTAGAGAATCTAGAACAACCCTAGCACAGAGCCTTATTCATGGGCAACGAAGACAAAGCAAAACAAATCAAACAAAATAGAAACAAAATACTATGTACAAGGGAAGACCCAAGAAGAACTTCAATCAAATAACTTTAGATCTTTCCCATTGGAGGCAAGAGGTAGAGCGGTACCATCTGGATAAGCTAGCAGAAACGTATTGTCACCAATTATTTGCTTGATTTAAAAAGGCCTCTTCCATAAATAATCAAACTTTTTGTGCACTCCCTTTGGCTCTCTTCTCCTATCCCAGAGAAGAAAAAAATCACCAACTGCAAAACTTCTTTGCCTAAACTTTTTGTCAAAAATTCTCTCCACCATCTATTGATGTATTGCAATCTTATCTACCACTATGTATCTTTGTTCTTCCAACTTGTTCAAATACATAACTCGCTTTTCAATTGTAGACTGAAATTGTTCATCTTCTATGACCTTTTGTAGATTAAGTGTTGAAAGTTCTAGAAGCATTGGCAAGGTGCTATCAATGCCATATACAAGTTGAAAGGGGTACATACCAATATCTCTTTTACATGTTACCTAATCAGCCACAAAGCACCATACAACTTCTTATGCCATCCCCTTTGATTTTCATCCACCAGCTTTTTGATAATAGAAATCAATTTTTTATTACTAGACTCAGCCTATCCATTGCCTTGTGGATAATAATTGGATGAATGTGCTAGGCTAATTCCATAATCATAACAGAAGAGATTAATCTCAATAGATGAAAAATAACTGGCATTATCAACAACAATATTTTTGGGAACACTAAATCTCACCAAAATATTTTCCTTCAAGAAGTTACACACCACCTCCGAAGAGGTATGCTTTACTGGGATAGCCTCTACCCATTTGGTAAAGTAATTTGTAGCGGTTAAGATGTGTGTGTGTTCGACACTAGAGTTGGGATTAAATGGATCTATAAAATCTAGGCCCCATTAATGGAAGGGTTCATCTATTACCACAGGATTCAAAGGCAGGGCTGCAAGATGAGGTCTATCGGTAAACACTGAACACTTTTCACATCTTGACACCCATTCATAAGCATTCTTGAACATTCCTAGCCAATAAAATCTTTGACGCAAAATTTTGAAAGCTTTTACAAAAGCTAAAAAAATGACCACCACATGCTTCATTATGAAAAACTTCCAGCAGGCTCTTCTATTGCTCTTTATCAACACACCTCAAAAAAGTCCCATACACACCTTTCTTGTATAGATTTCCTTCCCAAAGGGCATATTTACTAGCTTTAAGCTTTAAATTCATTTTTTCTTTGGATGACAAATGTGACAAACAATCACCATAGGTTAAGAAATAAGAAACATTAGAAAACCATTCATCTATTGTGTTGGTGAAAAGAACTAAAGGCAGATGTTCCTCAATAATTTTACTTTCTACAATCATTTTCGCTAAACCCTTTCCCCTAACTAGGTTAGTGGGTTTAATGTCCACATCATATTCTTGCACCTTCACTATCCAGGACCCCCTTTTATTAAATCCAATCTCCTGCTGGGTGAGGATAATCTTCACAACGGTCTCAAGAACAAAAACAATTGTATGAGAATGCAAAATAAAGAATCTAAAGTTTTCCAAAGCTTTTACAACGGCATAGGCATGTTTTTCAAGTGGAGAATACTTAAGTTCATACTTCTTAAGAGGAGTACTCATAAAATAAATGGGAGCTTCAATACCTTCCTCAATTTTCTATAACAAAATGGCTGATAGAGTATGTTCTAATGCATAACTGTATATGATAAAATATTTTGTAAAGTCTGGATGCACTAGGGTCGGTGCACTTGCAATAGCAGTTTTTATGCCTTCAAATGATTGTTTCCCTTGAACACTCCACTTGAACACGGGATGATTTTTCATCATGTCAAAGATAGGCTTTATCAACTCAGCAAAATTAGGTACGAACCTTCTCAGAAAATTTACTTGGCCAAAGAAGGACCCGGTGTCGTCTTTATTTGCAGGAAAACTCAGCTACATGATAGCTTTCACTCTCTCAGGGTCCATCTTAATCCCATCTTTTGAAACAATATGACCTAAGAGCTTTCCTTTAGTTACAACAAAGATAGACTTCCTAGGGTTTAAAGATATTCCTTCTTCCTTGCGACGCTATAATACTACTTCAAGATCGTGCAAATGATTAGCTCTCTTTTTAGAAAAAAAAATGTTAATTCATCCAAATAAATCACAATGATTTTATTCCTTAGATCACCAAAGGACAAGTCCATAGCCCTTTGAAAAGTTCCCCCTGCATTTATAAGACCAAATGGCATTATATTATAAGCAAAGACACCAATGGGGGTAGTGAATGTTGTTTTATGTTGATCCTCTAGAGCCACTTCAATCTGATTATAACCTAAGAATCCATCAAGCATAGACATCATTTCAGAACCAGTGATTTGCAATATATGGTCCATAATAGGTAGTGGATAGTTATCTTTTAAAGAAGCTTGATTTAAATTCCTAAAATCAACACAAATCCTTATTTCTCCATTTTTCTTCCTAATAGGAACTATATTAGCTACCCATGTGGAATGATGGATAGGATAGATAATTTTTGCTTTCAACATCTTATCTATCTCATTAAAAATAGCTTCAGCTACCTTAGGGTTATAATTTCACTGTTTCTTCCTATAAGGTGAAGCACCAGGTTTTAATGGGATTTTATGTTGAAATTCTCCATTTCTAAATCTCTTCAAATTAGCATAGCACCATGCAAAGATGTCTCTATAATGTGTCAATAAAGAGATTATTCTTTCTCTCTCCTTTGGAGAGCAACACTTTCCAATGCAAATAATTTTAGGATCATATTTTGTGCCAATATTTACCCGATCATACTCAACAGACGATTCAACAGAAACTTTTCTTTTTTGCTTCAGATACTGATCATGTCTGTTGAATGAATCTTTGAGAGAAACTAAGCCTTTTGGAATCTTATTAGATTTCAATTGAATGAATTTTTTTTCCTTTCCATCTGAAGTAGTAATGTCACCTTCCAAGATATCATTACTTTTATCATCACTACCTTCAAAATAAACGTGAGCAAAAAATTTAGCCTTTTCTAGAAATTCAATAATTTGTTGATCATTATTAAACACTTTCCAATGATTCACATTGTTAGGAACACTAGGCCGATATACAATCTCAATTTGATAGGTTCATCTTTAAATTCAGGATGTGGTAAAAGTAATGACGTTTAGACTGCAAGGGAGTCAACTCTAGTATTTTGATCTCTTGGAACAGACTCTATAGAAAAGGCATCAAAATCTTCAATACAATTCCAGACTTTGTTTCTATAGTGCTTGAGCTGACCATTTTTCATAGTATAGACCTTCCTAACTTGTTTCACAACCAATTTTGCATCTCCCACAACCCTCAATTGCTTAATACCCTTTTCTTTAGCTACACTTAGACCAAGTAATAGGGCCTCATACTCTGTTGTGTTATTGGTATTAGCAAATTCTACTTTGAAAGCAAAAGGAAACTTATAACCATCTGGTGAAACCAAAACTACTCCTGCACTTGACCCGACATTAGCACAACTTCCATCAAATTCTAGTGTCCACAATTCATTAACTAGATCAGGACTAATTTGATCTGAGCATTCTCCTTGAGTAGAGGAGCACATATATGTACCTAGCCCAGTTTCTACAAATAGAATATCTGCTCTTGGATCATCGAACTTCAATACTGTGAACTTAGCTTTGGGCTCAAGATTTAGGCATATCTTTTTCCCATCCAATGGTATTAAAGCATGTGACCAATCCATCTGTATTTCCCCGCCCAGTTCTTTACAAAAGCTCCTACTCAAAAGCATCCCATAACTCGTCGGGATATCAACAACCAATATAGTTAATTTTAACCTCTTTTTAGGAAAAGCAGTTAGGGCTACCTGAGCATCCTTGATCTGACCTATGATAGGGATTGGGGAACCATCCATGGAATAACATTTTCCCTGGGAAGGGGTCAAAGATAAACCTAGGGCCTTGGCTATTTGGGTAGGCATCACATTTTCAAAAGCTCCAGAATCAATGATACAATTACTTAGCTTGAAACCAACAATGTATAATGAAACATAAAAAGGTTTTGGTTTTGCAAAAGGATTCTATGAACGTGAAGATTTATCTACAAAATTTAAACAAATTTGATTTGAACTATGTGAGCTTCACTTCCATAGAATACTTGAGCATTACATTGGGATGGTGGAGGCTCTTGT
This sequence comes from Sequoia sempervirens, assembly GCA_007258455.2. Taxonomy (NCBI): domain Eukaryota; kingdom Viridiplantae; phylum Streptophyta; class Pinopsida; order Cupressales; family Cupressaceae; genus Sequoia; species Sequoia sempervirens. Next base: position 757,849,209 of record VDFB02281492.1, on the reverse strand, counting down.
TTGATATATTTAACTATTGGCCCACGGTTGTCATTGCACCAAAAGGTCAACTTGTTAATGCTTGATACAACTACCAGAGTTAACAGATCCACGAGAGGCGGTTAGTCCATGTCACAAATCTTGAGGGGAGTGTTGACCAGCTGTAAACAATCTCCCCCTCAACATTACCTGAGGGGATTCGAACCCAACACCTTTGGATTTGATATCAATTGTTAGCCCCATAGTTGTCGTTGCACCAAAAGGTCAACCTGTTAATGCTCGATACAACCTCCAGAGTTAACGGATCCATGGGAAGCAGTTAGTCCATGTCACGAATCTTGAGGGGAGCGTCGAATAGCTGCTAACATTAACTAGTCTATCTAGTTATGTAGGGTTGAGCCTTAGGTATTCAGCTTGTGAGATCTAGATTTTGTATTTTTACATGACTCAACTATATCAAATGAACTAGTAGCAAGATTAATAGAGGAAGTAGATGGTACCTTGATCTGCACACTTTTGGGATCAACTTGTTCTTGTCTCTTTTGTCTTGTTAAAATATATTTTAGGGCTGAAGATGAACCACTTTGCTCTCCTTTGGCTTGTTGCTCTCTTGTGAATACAACACAATTAGGGTCATCAATTTTAATATACACATCCTCTCCTGCCTCTGCATCTGGTTCATACTCAGAAATTCTTGCTAACATCATGAGATTGGTTGGGTTCCTCCACATATGGTTCCTTGGCATGTTCATTTGTTGAGAGCATTTGCATAAATCTAATCATCTCCAGACAAGTAGCTCCATCATGATCTGAAGTTAAATGAAAATTACAATGATTACTTTTGCTGGAAGAAGGGGCACCTTCAATTGCCAATCTTTGGTTTGGGGCAGCCATTGACAGTGTTTTATTGGGAGCTCCTTAGTAATTATAATCTCTCCTAGGGACATCTCGATAGGGTGATTGTGAAGGACCTTTTGGCATCTGTCTCTTTAGAGTGATTATATTATTGGCCAATCTTTGAATAACTAGATCAATAGAGTTTACTAGCGATGGTTTACCAATCTACAATTCTTTCTTCCATTTTCCAGCAACAATTAAATCATCTTTTATAGATATGGCTCTCTCTTGAGCAATGTCTATAGTAGTTGCACCCTCCTTTTTGATAGTGAAACTTCCATCCGTTGGTAGGGTATTAATGAACATTTCTTTCAACAAATCAGAACCCAGCCTCATATTTGCAACAATCTTATTATACAATTTATTGAACTTGGCTACAAATTCTTTGATTGATTCATGAACCTCTTTTTTCATAGAGCCCAACTGAGCAACCAAGACTTGGTCATTTTTTGTAGTCTTAAATCTATTTTCAAACCTTGTTCTTAGGGTAACCCAATCAAGAATAGAGCCATTCAGAAGAGAGTAGAACCAATCAACAACAACACCAGTCAAAGATTCCACAAAAAGTCTCATAGCAACATCCTCATGTTGTACCGCAAGAATAGAAGAACCGGAAAAGAAAGGTTGCATGTGTTCATCAGGAGTAACCTTCCCATCTCCATTGAATTTTAGTACAATTTTTCATAAACCCTTTGGAAAATCGTGAAGTTGAGCTCCAACTCCAAAGGTAAGAGGGCCTATTACGGCTCTCGAAGGGACAGGTTGGGCCATCCTAACAGGGTAATGGATAAGAAAATTTATGTGTATGGGGAGTATAGTGTCGTGCAAGAGAAGAGCTTGACAAGATGTATTAGAAACCCCAGGAACACTTGGCTTAGGGGGAGAAGATGATGGTCTGCTAATTGAATTAACCTTTCAATTAGGTGGGAAGGATGAGAAATCAACTACTTCTAATAACTCAAAATATTTATCTACAATCCCTTACATTTTATCTCCCCTTGTATATCTTTTAGAAGCTAGAGCTGAATAAACAACAATAAATTACAAAGTCACCAACTTTCACTTACTAATTGTTCTGTGGAAGATTTTGTTTGTTGTTCAACTGGTTTCTCTTATTTCTAGGAGCTCTAACTCTTCTAACTATAGGTACAACATTCTCTACACCAACAATTTATCGGGCATTTTCTCTTATTGTTTCCCCAAGTTCTTCTTCCTCCTCTAACACCTCATTAACCCTGTGATATTGAAGGTTATTTCTTCTTTGTTACCAAGCGAGCAACTGAAGACCAGTAACTATATCTTCTTGATCACCAACCAACAAGTCTATGTTAGGCTGAAGAACAAGAGTGTTATGCTTTTGAAGAACCATAACTATCAATTACAAAGCAACTCATAATGCCAAATTACTTAGTTCATTCCCCAGTAGAGTCACCAAAAGTTTGTTGGTTAACATATTTGTCACCTAACTCTATATTATTATGCCCATAGAGGTGACAAATGTAACAACAGTTGAATCAGTCACAATAGTGTTTTAGGCTGATTCTCTGCTTGTTTTTAAAGGTGGTAGCTACCTTCTTTAGATATTCAATGAATGATTTTTAACTAATATCGCTTTTAACTAGAAATCAAATGAAAGGAAATGCTTTTAACCAGAAAGCTTTGAAAGGCATCCACACAACATCAACTATCAAAAACCTAAACTACCAAATCTCCAAGAATATATTTAAGAAATCTTTATGCATCCATCACCATAAAATATTTTATTCACAGATAAACATTCCACAACGACAAAACTAACTAAACATCCATCATTCCAATAATAGATAATTCACTGGCAAAATACTCAGCATAAGTAGAATAAATCCACACACCATAACACAAAGATTATGCATGCATGAACTTCACCATTATCTTTCTATATTGAAATAACATAAAGTAGTAAAACTTAAAGATAACAATTTTTTTTCTCTAATGAGTAAAACAAAGTTTTCCCAAAAGATCCCCATCGCCAAGCATCTACCCCATATTTAAAGATTACAAATTTTCTTTGATAACGATTTCTTGAAGAAAACCAATTCGAAAATTAAAATAAAAGTATTTAAAGTATCAAGAGAGCCAAATTAAAGAAAATAGCATAACAACTAAACTAATCAACGGTCCCAACTCTGATTCTTTCGCTTCCAACTATCTCCACCTCTTCTTGTTCCGGTAACGCCTAATGTGCCTTTACTCTTTGCCTATATTCTCGGTACTTGGTGACACTTGCAGTAATATTTTTGCTTCCTGGAGTCGTGGTGATTTGTAGCCTTGTCCTCCATTTTGAAAGCGCACGGTCTGACTCAACAATTGTTTCATAGATATCATCACTTTCAACCTTGAATGCACTCATATAGGTCTGTAAATTGCTCAATTTTCTGAATGAGTTTGCAGTGGTTGTCTCTGGATCACCTACCTCATTATGATACACTTCTTTATATTGTTTTGATATGTCTACAACATCCAATATCTTTTCACCAAATTCATCTGTGAGATCCACTTCAAGGGAATTGAAATTCTCCTTGATCCTCTCTAATATGTCAAAGTATTTTTCTAACACTTTATTGATATTATTGATATAATCCTCATATATTGACAATTTCCAATCCAAGGAATAAAACTAATTAGGATCAATTTCTTTGGGATCATCTACCAATTTCTCCTTAATCAACAAAGTGTGCTCCATGGAGAGTAATTATGTAATTTCCTTAGAAAGCACATATGTACTATTATGTTCTCTCCTCATCTACTAGAGTTTAGATACCAACTCCTTTCTTTTATTAGACACATTAACATAGAATTGCACGAACTTAAAAATGTAGAAGAGGCCATCTTGGTAAAGCCCTTCTATCCACTCGCTGGAAAAATTAGCATAACCTAAATTCTTCTTGACCTTTTGCACAGTGTTAGAATCAATACCTTGAACATTTGAGCTTGAGGCTTCCCGAGGGTTGGAGTAACAATTGATGAAATAAAATTTCTTAGAGAAAGAATATGATATTGCAACTGGAGATTTTCCTTTTTTCTGTTCCTTCGCTCTTTTAATCAATGCATTAACAGAGTTATCAGCATGATAGACATCACCTTCAAAAGTAGATGGCCCCATGTCCATGTGAGTAACCTTGTAATCAGCCTATGTTATCTCATTTTCATTTAGATCCTTTATAGGATCAACGATCTCTAGTAGTTGATGCCTAGAAGCAGAATTAGTGATCATTTGTGACATTCTTTTGGCCTTTTTGGGCTTATGTTGACCTTGTAGCAGCATGGTGTATCCACCTCAATAGCCATTGCAGGAACATTCTTCCTTTTCTTCTCTACTTATTTCTTTAACCATGTCAGAGAAGAAGCCACAAGCCCAGTATCTCTGCTTTCAGCACTCACATTCTCCATTTTCTCAACTAACTGAATAGAAACAAAAGTTATCTCGCACCAGAGAAGGAGGAACTTCAAAGAATGTGGGAAAAGGATTATCTTCAATTATATGTTGGAAATATCGTCGAAGTCTGTAGGCACTAATTTTTCCTAACTGGTTCTTTTCTTAGGTACCGAGGAGGGCATACTATCCTATTCACAAATTGTCTTCAACTTAGCCCCTATATCTCTTGGCTTTTCACCATCTCCTCTCGATTGTGAGCCAATGCTAGGTGGCCTAGTCATTTGTTTTTCATATGATATGCTTATGCTAAAGGCCTACATAGTCCCTTGTTCATTTATCTATGAAGTCCTTTGCTCCTGAGGGGAACCTACACATTGCCGCCATTTTCCATTCAACTAGTTTGACATCCTTCTCAAAACAAGGGCAGAGCAAACAATCAAATCTGAGACTTGATCCTCTTACTAGTTAATTCTGTACGAGGGCTTAGTAGCAGGGGCCTAATATTTGGGATCAATAATCACTGAATCTTCCTCCACACCTTTTGGAATATTAAAGGAGATACCAAAAGTCTGTATTTTCTTTAAGGTCAATCTCGTAAAACTTCTCCTTTGCACCTCACCTTCATCTGTACAGTCTTCCCAAAAATCCTCAATATCTGGGCGATGTTCATAACTACTTGCTCCATACAATTTTTTTTTAACATATCCCTTGCTATCAAAATTAGCTCTCATGGGAAAATACTAAAAATTAAATTCATTCAGGGCTTTCTTTGCACCCCTAGCAATATTATTACTTTTACAAGAAAATGAAGGCATGTACAAAGGAAAAACATACCCCTTCTTTCCCATGTTTTAATATTTAACATTCACCATGGCCATCTGCCGAAAAACTTCAAGAAAAACAAGAAAATCACTTGGATACCGAGGCAACCTCAATGGAGCCTTCTTAAAACCTTCAATTCTAAGATAAGTGAATCTGTTGTATTGAATGTAAAAACTTTCGAACCTCATTACCATGGCAATTGCCTTAGGTGAAACCTGAAGCTTAGGGTTTCCATCAAGTCTCCTTACAATCTCCATTAAGAATACATCATTGACACGACAAAAATCCTTCATTCCAACCTGCTTAGTGAGTTGTGGCAAGCTTCTATACATAGGAATTTCTGTCATTGAAGGCCCTTATAGTTCCAACCTTGCCCAGATAGCCTCTTAACCGGCTAAAATATAAACCAGATATGAGCACATGTGGAATGCAACGGTTTTCTAGAAATTTATCAATTTCTTATTTAGGTGATAACTAATAACCTCAACCCAATCAATGAATTTTTTTTCACTACAAATTACCAAAATGAAGAGACACGTCCAAAATTCAAAGGATTCCAAATATGCATTCCCAACTACACGATGCAATGAGGTAATAGCATCTGAAACTTCATCTTTAAAATGGACCCTTTTCAGTTTTGAGGGCAATTGAGACACCCTTTTTCTCAGACTTCAACCAATTCTTTGCAATGGAATTTCTGCACCATTCTTCATTTATTCTGAAAAACTCGTTGCCAATAGCTACATACATTTCTTCCATAGTTTCCCTCTCTAGAATGCTTAATGTGCGGGAAATGACTTTAGGAGTGATTCTTGCAATGACAAACCCATCCATAGCTCTAATCTCTTGAGTCTCTGGAATGTAGCCCCTCGTTCACACAATCACCAAGTTGACACTTTGCATAGCTTCGGGAAAGCCTCCCACGTGCGCCAAACCACTTTACAAATTTTTTTCTCCTAGTGGCATTCTGCTATTTTGCTCTAGGTGCACCAAAAACTCCTCCAAATTGAGGTGCCCAATTTCAGTGTCCCTCACTCCAAACCAATGATTTTGAATTCCACTTTGCATGAGTGCAAATCCATGGAGAAAGAATGCTTGTACTTTGAGAACTATTGGTAGAGAATAAGAGTGTAGGCTAAATGACTTAATGAATACTTCACCACCTAGCTTATGTCGTTACTTGGTAGGATGAACAATTAATACGACATTCAATTTCATTCCTCAAAAAGATAGCCTTTAAACCTGCATGCTTTTTCTTAAAACCCTAAAAAGACAACTCAAGGAACTAGTCTATATATATTATTTAATGATGTGGCAACACTTTGAAATCCATGAAAAGTCCACAATGTCGCACAGTCGCAAAAACTTGGAACCTTAGAAACAAAGTCAAGAGATTCAAAGTTTTGAAAGCCTCTAACTCACTGACTTTAAAGACAACCAACAAAGGTTTGTAATTCAACAAAGGGAACCAAGTTGGATGATTGAGAAGTTATGAAAATCTAGAACTCTGCGACAAGGTTATCAAACTTGGAGGACTAGCTACCAAGGTTAGGAAAAACACACAACTTGCGACTTTGAGCAATTGTCAACAAGAATAAATGGCAAGGTATTTGAAAATGAATGGGGTAAAAGACTTGAAAGGCCTAAGGAGGGGAAGTTTAAAATTGGTTGTACCAGTTTAGAAGTTAAGAATAACAATAGGTCATCATCACATCATTAAAAATTCAAAAATATCATAGCATTACATCATTTCAACATCTATTCTAAGCATCATTGTAAATCCATCACATAATTTATCATAGAATCAAATACTCAGTGCATACATAAATCCATTACATAGAAAAATCAAATAGAAACTATAACATCATCACATAACATGCATAGATATCGCCACTAGAAAAATAAATACCATCTCATATATCTCAAAAATAATGTGTCACGATACATTGAACTATACATGTTTATACATGGGCTCATAAGCCATAAATATGCAATACAGTGACCCGCAAGCAAAAATCATGTGTCTACAAAATTATACAATATGTATAATGAGGGCTATAGTGAACTCCCTCCCTTGAAATGGGAAGGAACCAATTGATGTGACCCTGATGGTCATGTCCCTTTCTTTCTGCGATCCCCACTTTTCCTCGATAGTGGTCTAGGAGGTTGTGGTCCCATCACCCCCTCACTCACTAATCTCCATGATCTAGATTTCTCAAATATGTTGTGTGTAAAACTTAGAGCTCAATACTTTAAGGGTACCAATCCCTCATATAGAGATCTATAGTACATAGCCTCCTTTGTTGATCTCATAATATCTGAGATCATCTTTTTCATCAATCCATGAGAAACATCTCAAAATCTAAGAAGATACTACCTTGATCTCTAAAATTGGATGATTGTTGCATCCCTCTCTATTTCCATGCTCACTAATTATTCTTACACACTGGCTAGTTGAGCCTATAATCCCTATAACTGGGTGTACAACATGGAAATATGACCACCATCATTACCACCTCCCCCATCATCCACTCCTACTTATCACACCATTGGTGGTGGCATCACTACTTATTGTACCACCGGTCCCTGCACCACTGGAGGAATCATTGTTGCTGCTACACCACCAACTCCCCCTCCTTCACCAACCCCACCATCATATCCTCCTCCTCCCCCATCATCACAATGATACAATCAATGACATACTTTCCTACCTCTCCTCCCCTCCTCCCCACCACATCTACCATTACCCCTACATAATCTATCAAATAATTGGGTTTCCTCCTTGCCCACCAAGCATCATATCCTAGTGTATTCCCCGTGTTAATAATAACTAGTCATAATACCCACTGCATAAGTAATAACCATTTAAATTCATTGATAGTTGTGTTTGGGTTAATAATAGGCCCCGAATATGGGACCTCTATTGAGATAAGGCACATAAGGCCTTTCCTATTGAAACATCCTATCTCTCTCCAAATTTCCTATGAACCTGATCATGAATATATAACTCAATAATCTATGTCGATCGCCCAATTAGATACCTAGTCTAACTATAGTAAGGCAGATGATCTCCATCACCAAACCATGCCTCAAACTATCTCCATGGTGAAGGTAATAATATCATTTATCACCTGTCTCCAATAAGGTACATCCCCTAGCCTACACTAGGTCACCACACCATCATATTTTCATACATATGGGTATCTTGATGCCCATTCTATCTACCAATAGTCTAGTAATAACCATATGCTCTTATGCCCAAATATGTAAGAGAGTAACTCTACATATTATGATCACTCCAAATTTTTACACTACCTAATATAGCTAATGATATAGGGTTGATTGTACACAAGGACCACATGCATAAGTCATCCACTCATCAATCATCCTCTTGATCACTCCCAATAACTGATGGGGAACCCACGACCCCTCCTGTTAGGTACTAGCACTCCATTGATCACCACTATTATCAACATTTTTTTTTTGTATCAAAATGCACTTGCATATAGCTTAGGATAATCTCATAGTCCTCTATGCCCATGTCCTCTATCATAAATACTTGACTCAACACACACTCTACACCATTTGTGTCATAAAGAACATGCTCATCATGGATTGAAAGTCATAGTATCCACCACATGTCCTCAAGACTAATGGTTGCTTCTCTTGTAGGAAACAAGAAGGACTTGCACTCATTATACCACCACTTAGCCAATGTTGTCATGATCCCCCTATTAGACCAAATCTTAGACATATAGGTGATATAGTATAATCAAATTGTACCTAGAAACACACACTCATCCTCAGTGAAATGCCACCTCAGTTAGATCACCTCCAAATGCCTCTCCCAAGACATCAATGGCTCCTGACCATCTTGCATACATCATGCAAACTTTAAACACATTTCTCAAAAAAATTCTATCACTTAGTCAATTGTGCCTTTTCATGAGTTGATCGAATAACCCTAGCCAATTACACCTTTTCAAGCATCAATTGTGCAACCCTTTTCAAATGCATCATTTATGGTGTCAAATGTGCATCTTATGCAATTACGCCATTTCAGGCATCAATTGTGTAAACCCTAGACAAATCATAATTTTTATCGACAATTACATCACCCAAATCAAATGTGCATTACTTTGATAATTATATAATTTTGTGACAATTGCACGAATGCATGATATTTGTGAAAAATAACCCTTCATTTGTGCCATAATGCAATAAATGCACCATTTTTCGGTATCATTTACACAATTCTAATCCTCTTACACAATTGAAAAAGCCTAAAACTACGCCTAATAAATATAATCAAATACACTTGAATTACAAAGTGAGACTTAGGTACATACCTCGAATAGTGTGTCATCTCGTCGTCTATAGGTCCTGAATCTCTCCACACAATGATCACCCTTTGGGATTCCTTCCATTGCCTCAACACCTTCACTCTCAAGGACTCTAGAGCTTTATAATCTAAAAAAACTAGGAGCAAAAATGAGAAGAATTGATCACTCACATGCTATTTATAGTCACCTAGCCCTAATTATTTCTACCCACCCCTAAATACCCTCCCTCCCCTCATTCATCCTAAGTCCTTCATTGCATTCCCATAACATTTCTTCACCTAATTTACCATTTTCTTCACCTCTAGCAAGTTGATCACACCTTTTTGTGAGTTTGACCTAAAAAATCATTTTTTCGTTAACCTCTCAAGGGGGTATCCTACCTCCATTTTTTTACATCCCGTCCTATTATTACTAATTTACTTTTACCTTCATGAGTAAATAAGATGGTAAATGCAATCATGAGATTGATATGCTTGCTTAAAGAATAGAATACTAGAATAGGTATTATGTGGAAGTATTGATAAATTCTTAATATAGCTTTGAAAGAGTAAATATGTTTACATTTATTGCTTTATGAATATGCTTAAGTTATGATGCATATGGATTTATTGTGAATGTCTAACTACCATTGCAAGTGTGCTGAGCTAGTTACAGGGGCAGGTTCATTCCTCTAGGCAGAGGGTAAGTATCACTTAAGAGAAGTGATTGGTCGAATAACCAGTAACGTAACTTATCTGAGCTTACACACACACTCACAGTAGAATGGTTGAGTCTAGACATAGAAGTGCGAAGTTGGTAAGTCATCCTTAGTTTGACATGTGTGCATTAGTAAGAGTCTTATTTACTTTTGAATGCATTATTGGGTGATGTTTATGAGTTCTTTCTTTTATTACTACATTTGTATTGATGAGTAGGACAAACGTGGGGTATGTGTGTATTTATACACATGCATATCAGTTGGATCTAACGACATGTATATCTATATGCATATATATACCACACGTAAGTGCCTATAAATGCAATAGTAATATGTATGGCTATTGTGTGAATCAAATGTGTGTGTATATGTATATATGTATCGATGCACAAGTATGATGGAAAACAAACATGCCCATATGAATGTATCAAAATATGTATACATACGTATACATGTACATAGAGGCATATAATTATATATATATATATATATATATATATATATATATATATATATATATATATATATATATATATATATATATATATATATATGTATGTATGTATGTATGTATATATATATGTATGTATGTATGTATGTATGTATACGATCGATATATATTGATAATTCTATGTAATTACTATCTTGCTTATACTTATTTGTATATTGTATGTATACATACATAGTTGGCATATGATATATATATATATTAACAAATATATATACATATACATATATATATAAGATATATGTTGATATTTATATATATGTATATGTGATATTATATATATTAATATATATTTAATATATATTATCACTTGCTTGAAATAGACTATCATTATCAATGATAGAGGATTTAATATATATTATCACTTGCTTGAAATAGACTATCATTATCAATGATAGAGGCTGATTATATTACTCATTACTGTGTTTTAAGAGACTAAGTTTTATTCATGCTACCACACATAAAGGAACACATATACTTCAAAATGTCTTGTTGCATTAAGTCGATACATGGAGGAGACTTGGTCGACGCCTTAGTTGGGAATAACTTTGACTTAGTAAACTCAGTAACACCTAGTCATTGGTAAATATCAAATAAAAAATAATGAGCTTGAACATCAAGTTGACGACTTGGTCAATTTGATAAATGAAAGGAGTCGACTCATTGGAAGACTAAGTCAATTTGGTCTATGTCACATATTTTATATTGACTAATTCAAATATATATAGTTAACCTGCTAATTGTTGGAAGATCTATTTTATCTTGGCGCCACCTTGTGAAACCTATTCACTGTAGATGTTCATTATGTGAGAAATTTGAATTATGCTTTATCAACATGTGTTGTTTTGAAATAGTCTTTCACTGCTATCACCAAAGGATCTCGATCGGTAGTATTGTTTGGCTGAGTATTTTATTCTTTATGCACCACCTTTTAGCTGTGTGGAGCAAGTGGTGTTACATGATGATTGTTGTCAACACCCATGCCTATTCTATAGGATAGAGAGTGTCTTATTTGCTATATAAATAGGAGTGAAAACTCACTTGTCTAGGACACATCCCATATGCTTTAAGCTATGTATTTTACACATCCTTCTTTGCAATTCATATTTGCAATATTCTATGTTATCTAAGAGAGAGTGGGAGTTGTGATTATTTGTGAGAGTGTTAGCCTTTTGAGTGAAGTACAATATCAACTTGAGTGAGGGAGGTTACTGTGACATAGTTGAAGGAGTCTAGAATAAGCTAGTTGTTGTTGTGGGAAACTAATTTACAGTCAATCAATTGGATAAGCGAAAATAAACATGAGGATATTTCTTCTTTTGTTGTTTAGTTTTTGAAAGATTGTTTTCCATGATTGCTTTGAATTGTCTATTATGAGTACTTGTGTAGGGAAAATAGTAATGCTTGGAAAAGGAATTAGAAGCTATTATCTTGTTTTTATGATGTGCTTGTATGTACTCCATAATAGGAGGTTTGTGTTTATCATAAGTGTTACATACTAGATATGATTAAACATGAGTGGCATAAGTGTTACTCTTAGCCAGGTTATTGATAGCTAGTGTCTACTCCTAGGATTGTTTATCCTAATATTGGGGAGGGAATATTGAGATTGAGACTCACCCATGTGGTTGTGTAAATCACTTGAGTTTAGGGAATTCTATATGTTTGGAAACGTAGGTGGAATTACCTAATGAGTTAAAGTAGCTACTTGGTTAATTACTTTACACTCTTGAAATGAAGTCACATTATTGACAAGACTCTACTTTGAATAGCTCTTTTATTAAAAGGGTTACACTCTCGAAGGGAAGCATCTATTGCTATGATTATGCTTTGATTGAGGTCAATCACTGGTGTGGCTATTCTCTTGAAGAGAACCACTTATAATATGATATAATATTGATTAGAGTTGGTCATTTCTGAATAATTAATCTATGAATAGAACAAGCTTATGTAGTTACTCTCTAGATTATAAAGTTATACTTGGAACTAGATTATATTTTGTAGTGAAGGGATGTCTATGTTAAGTTAACTCGTGGACTAGGAAAACTCTTATATTATACCAAGGATGGGAATATCCATAAGATAGCATAGAGGTTTTGGAAAGGGAAATAGGTTATTTTTGAGGTTAGGGATTACCTAGGGAAGGAAATTACCTAAGAATGGTATATGAATGGTCAAGATCCAAACCGAGTTGTAGAGGTGTATGTGAATAAGATGGCCTTCATTCTAAATTTTGAATGAGAACACTTTGGCCAAAGTAGTGTAAGTAGCCACTATTTACACTGTTAGGTTCATCGTGTCCCTTGTTTGTATTCTAGTTCAGGATTTTCATACTTGTAGGAGTAGCTACCGTATGATTAGGATCTAGTTTGTGGGACACAATACTAAACTCAGATAGGCTATAGATATGAGGTTTACCAACCAATCTCTTCGTCAAAGGGTAGGGCCATCTATCGAATGATAGATGTATGAGGGGTCACATATGAGTCTGTGGTTGGCAAAAAAGCACTTGAGTGATGCTTCTCCTCACCAGTTGGTGGCCAAGGTTTGAGGATGTTTGCACTAGTATTGGGGACAACTAGATTTTTTGCACCAGCGAGCAAGGACATTCAGAATGTATGCACTGATGCGGCGACATCAGGACTAGTTTGTGTAGCTATTACCAGATAAAGCTCAGAGGAGGTATATACATATCATGTACCCATTTATATTGAAAGATGTAATCGTGAATGTTATACTTGAGTTCATTCAATATGATATCTATGTATTTGTAGGATTTGTGAAATTATAATGGAATGCAATGGAAGTCTAGAAATAGTGCTATTTCAATTATGCATGTAATTTATATTATGGGAAGAAATTTTTTTATTGCTATGTCATGACATAATAGAATATTCACTTAGCATGAAATGTTGGAAATTTTACTGAGTAGAACACTGGGGTTGTTACACATTTCTTCATTTTCTAGGGAAAACTGGGGCAAGTTGTCACAAAATCCTTCATACTTTCTTTAAAACAACGTTGTAAAAATGCATTGTCTCAAAAAGGGGAAAAATGTAGACACCTAAATTTGACTAACTCATTTCTTCTAAAACATCATCATTTTTTGTCATTTTTCCTAATCAATTTGTCTTCTGCATTTAATTAAATAATTGTGTTATTTAATTAATTTAATGTTATTTCCCCTTCATCCTAGATAATTAAATTATTTAAAATTCAAAATTTTCCTCCATTTCTAATTTGATTAAATAATCTCAAATTATTTAATTAAATCATCTACTTCATCATTTTCCTCTATTAATTAAATAATTTCAATTAAATTTAATTCATTTATTAATTTATTCCCCTCTTGAAAATTGATTAAATAATTTATAATTATTTAATTAATTTATCTTCAAATTAATCTTTTCCTAAATTTGAATAATTAAATTACTTATAATTGTTTATTTAAACTAATTATTCTTCCCAACATTATCCTCTTATAAAAATAAATAAAATTATCTATTTTCCCTTTGCACATGAAATAAATAAATAAATTATTTTATTATTTTATTAATTATCCATGCATTTCCACCTCATCAGTCAACTCCCACGCACTTCAAGTTCACTCTCCAATCAATTCAATCTTCTATCCAATCTATTTAGTTTCACTAATAGTCACTCATACTTATCTCATCAATCAATTCTCTTAACTGATCCATGTAATCAGTTAGCTCAAATCATGCAATCAATTAACTCATCATCAGTTCCTCTCAAGCATTCTCATCCATTGATCTTTGGAGTCTTCCTTTCAATCTCAACCATTGGTCGGTATCACTTGAAATCTATAAATACAACCATCATTCATCCATTATCTCTCTCTCATTGCAATAAATCTATACACATATTATCTTAAGTGCTTTTATGCTAAAATTTGAGAGCAACCACACACACCATTCTTCAAGGTAAAATTGAAGAACAATGGAGCTCAATAAGGTTATCACGTGGGTTTTCTTTGATTTATTTATTTTATTTCCTCATGCTTGGTTGAGGTTATTTAATTGATTGTGATTTGTTATTTGCATTTACTTTTCATTATTTCACAGTCTTTTTCATGATCCACAACTATCACGAGGCTAATGACTTGCATTCTAATGTTGGTAGATTCATCTATAGGGGTTCACATTTAGATATATTGTGTGAACACATCATTGTGGGATGGCCAATATAGTTGGATGATAAACAATGAGATCACATCATCTCCATCACTTGTTGCTTTGAAGGATTCTTTTTAGTAGGTACATCATAGTCTTCCAAATTTGGTACATTGGGATGAGTACTTTACATATATTATAGGTTTATTTTGTGATTCTTATATTATATACTTAGATTACACACTTGAGGACATTCATTTCCTCTTTGATGAAAGCCCCATCATAATTCTTGTCACACCATCTTCATGTTTGGATATTTTTCTTTAATCTTCTCTACATGGTCTTTACTTGTCACATTCTTCATTGATTAGGCTTGTACCTAATTTATTATGACATCCTTTCATACCAACGGTGATATTTGAGTAGACTTTAGAGGCATCATTATACATCATAATATTTTTTTCTTTGTGGGAATACTTATTGCATCTATACTTGTTTTTTTTTCTTCCCAAGGAGAGATATGTTGTTCATCATTCTCCATTATTCATCCTCCTTTGTTGAACATCTACCATCACTGCAAGATATTATGCATTTTGGGGGATGCATAGTTTCTCTTTTTCTCTCCTTTGGGGGGGAAATTGATTATACATTGGTGAAAAAAATTCCTCTTTTGGAGAGGATCTTTTTCCTATAGGTTTTTCTCCTTTACTCTATTTTGTGAGAGATTTATGTATACATGGGTAGATAACACGACCTTGTATCTAAGAACCATCCTTACATATTTGCATATTTTATCATTCTCTCTAAGATACACTTAAAGGGGTGTGTTGGTTTGAATGAAGTATTTTACTTAAGTGATTTCCCTCTAGGCCCTATTCACACTTGCATACTTAAGATTAATTAGGCAATTTAATTTTTATATCTCATATCATGGGATTAAGAAACTTGGAATGATATTAATTTATCTTAGAGTTTCACCCTTGTTTATATATACAAGGTTTCTCTCATTTTTACATGATGAATGTATTGTACCACTTTGTATGCATCTAATGAATTATTTGGTTTCACCTCATTTCATTGCTTCTCTCTTATGTGGAATGTTGTTTTGATTGCAAGTGATTCTTGAATCTTATGGGTAGATTTATAATTATTACTCATATATTTCTTGATGACTATAGAGAGACCCAATAATCATTCATGAAATATTTTGAGGAATTATGGATTAATAGACTCAATATGTGGAGTAGATATTACCACACATTCACACATGCAAGACAAGTGAAATAATGCTATAGATTCCTACCACTTGTATCTAAAAATATTATTCTATGATTCCCGCCAATGTGATAACTCTTACCTTGTCTGAATATTTCCTTTGATTGGATAAAAGTTTATATTGAGTTAATTATAGCATGATGTAGTTGTAGAATGGATATGTGCCTTGCTAGATTACATGTTCTGATTGGTCATTATATGTTACTTCAAATATGTTCTTGGTTATCATATTTGAATTTTTTCTTTGAGTGTACATATTGCATTGTTGGATCTATGAGTTGTGCAATGTTATAGGTTGTCTATACTTTCAAGTTTCATATGAATCTAATGTGGGTTATCTATACCCATAGATACTTCAATGTTGATGCAGATTCATATTTTTGGCTTGGTTTAGTCGCTTGTTTTATTGTTTTATTTGTAATGTTGAGGTGGAGATATGTTATTACCATGTATAGTCATGATATGGGACCTATACTTGTTGACTATGTGATGCAAACATGTGTGACACTATATTTTAATGCTAGTACATTTGGTGGCGATCATGGTATCATAGATGCTCCTTGTGCCTTTAGGACTTTAACATGACATGATTGTTTATGCAAGTGCATTTTTGGTGGTGTTGGATTGATTTTTGTTTAGTTTGTGGTGATGTATCTTCTTGTTTTAAGGATTATGGTTTACTTTTCCTTTTACGAGCTCCTAGTGTTGCAGTTGAGTTATTTGATTATGTGAAGGCCTTTGGTTGATCTTCATTGAGGGGATTGTTATCATGATGTCATGAATAGATTGATTACAATATTTAGTGGGAGCTTGTGACAATGATGGTTTGGTGGTTGAATATTTTTGGTTTTGGAGATCATGGTTTTACTTTTCCCTTTGGGAGCTCTAGGTTTTGATTTCTTTGATTGAATTGGAGCCATGGAGGATATTCATTTAGGATATGGTTTTCATGATGCCAAGGATAGATCAGTATCCTAGTTCAATGGGAGATTATGGTAGTCATGTGGATTCACCATTTGATGGCAGATGATACTCTATAGTGGTTGTTGGTGTCATGGATGGACTCTTAGATTTTTTTTCTTCTATGTAATGAAGGTTCTTTGAAATCTTGGGTTTAATTGATTAGAGATGGTTATCTTCATGTGGTTTAGAGATGTTGACATCCTAGTACCATGAAGGACTCTTAGAGTCTTTGGTTGAGACGTTGGTTATATATTTTTAGTTTTGACATGTGATTCTTGTTTGATTGGATGGTTTTGGTACCTTGCCATGGTGGACTCTTGGTTGCATGTTAGAGTTTTGGAATGATACAAGTTCTCTTAGGAGTATGATATGTTTATTGAAGCATATGATCTTTTGAGGAGATGTGAGATCATAATGTCATGATTTTGTTCCTGATTTTACGATTGGAGCTTTGACTTTAATCTTGGTTGGTTCTCTTCATATTGAGTATATTGGTCATTCAATTGAGATATTCATGATGATGTTTATTCTATTTTGATTTTAGCATGGATTGATTGGTTATAGGTGCTCATGGATACTTGGAGACATAGGTGAGGCTTGGAGATCTCTTGGGATTAGAGACATGTGTTGAGACAATTACTCTTTGGAGGTTTCAACTAGGAGTCTGAGGAGCCTATACCTTGGTTGTACATGAGTTCAACATGGACTATGAGCATATTTCTCTTGGAGAGGGTCATGATGGCTTGGTTTTCCTGGAGGATTATTCTCATTCTGCACTCTTGGTACACTTGGTGGTTTGTCATCTAAATGGTATTGCCCATTATTGTTTTCAAATGTATTATGTTTTATGCTTTGTCTTCTCATACATATGAATCTCAAGCTATGGTTTGATAATTCTAAGGGGTTCATTTGATGTGTGTTGTCATGTTTATCTCCTTATGCATTATGATTTCATTCATTGATGTTGACTTTATGAGATGTTATTGGGATTATTCTATTGGTTTGAGAATGGATTGGTTTGATCTTCCTTTAGTTTGAGATGCATACATCTTAGTCATGGTTATATGTGGATAATGTTATTCTTTTTGGGGTTTTATGGCGAAGATCATACTTATCATAGCTTAGGATTTAGAAGAGTGTGTAGGCCATGCTACAAGTTTTGATTTGCAGGTTCTCTCCTTGGTCTTGTTCTTCTTCCTAGATGTTTGTATTCACATGACATTGGATTTGAGGTCTTGTGTGGAGCTATCAATAGTACAGAAAAAAACAATATATGACTAAAAAACTACTTAAAACTACTTATAAATGATTGAACTTGGTCATGTGACCATTAGTAGTTTATTGCCAGTCATTTATAACGTGACCAAATTGATGACTAAACCATTTTTAGTAATTTATTGGTTGTTTTGATTGACCAATTTGGTAGTATAATTAGTCGTTGATTTAGTCATCAATTGTTGTAATCTAGTCACTTATTTAGTCATTTTTTTCACTGATATATTTAGTCACTGATTTAGTCATTGATTGCTACAATCTGGTCACTTATTTAGTCATTTTTTATTCACTGATATATTTAACTGTCACTTATTTAGTTGTTGATTTATTCATTGATTGTTGTAATCTGGTCACTTATTTAGTCATTTTTTATTCACTAATATATTTAGTCATTGATTGTTGTTAACTGGTCACTTATTTAGTCATTTTTATTCACTAATTTTTGTGCACTGGTAATATATTTAGTCATTAATTTTAATCAATTTGGTAGTATATTTAGTCATTTTTATTCAGTGATTTCACTCGTCATATAACTAGTCATATATATTATTTTTCACTTATTTATGTTAATTGGTAGTATATTTAGTCAATTTAATTATTAATTGATGTCAATTAGTGGTATATTTAGTCATTTTAATTGATTAATATTTAAGGATTTAAACATAAAACACAGAAATACACATCAATCATCAATTGCACACAATAAGACAACCATTGAGAAGGTAAAATCGGTGAACTTCATTAATAAAAGAAAGGTGTTCTAGATACAACTTAGAAATAGAGTATTACAATTTTTATTTTCAGTCACAAGACTGAAAATATGAGTTATAATTTTGCACAGAATGATTGCAAGAAAGAAAATTCTCCAAAAAAATTCTCCAATGATGGAAACGCATGCTTGGAGCCCTTCAATGCAAGCACATGCCCCTTTCATCTCTTAAAACTTCTACACTGTGGGCAATCTTCCTAGAGCAAGCTGTAGCATGTAGAATCCAAGAAGGAGAGTGTTGATCTTGTCTCATAGATGAAGCTCTCCTTCAATGCAGTCAACAATAACCCAACTAGAATCTTTCCTCCTTTATATGCAACATGCCATCTAATATGAGCAACAAGGTGTTGCCTTTTTTTCCATGAATGAAGTTGCGCCTCAATACAACAAACCATTTTACTATTAGTCTCAAATCAAAAAGAATAAAAGTGCATCATATATTGCAAGTTTACAAAATTCCAAACACAACAAAAAGATAAATCAATTAAAAATTGTAGCCTTGTCAACAAATTCCTTAAACAGAGTGTTCAACATAGGCCTGAAATATGCATATTGAACCCTTGATTTTAGAACCTTGTTCAAAGTTTAAGAAAGGTGATATGCTCAGATTATAGAATGAAGTTGACATTATAGAATGAAGGCTATCAACACTAACCAAAATAGAACAACATTATCAACAAAAATTTCTTGGAAACCAAGCCCAAGAATACCATCAAACTTAATTAGACAACAAAAATGTCAACCCTGGTTCATGTGTTGTGTGAGTAAAGAATTGCACCATGGAAGAATCCATTTATACATAAATTCCAAATTAAGTTGATGAGAAAAGATCTTTGATATCCAACCAGGAAGCCTTAAGATCCAAGAATTACTAACCTGATGTTTCACAACAAGTTTCCCAATTGTGACATCATCTTTAATTAAGAAACCGGATATTGATCCATTGTCATATTGAATCTAATAGGATTCTCCTTCACAAATGAAAAATGATATATAGTAATTTCTTAGCAACTTCCTTAATATCCCAATGTAAGTATACTAAAATAAGTGAGGTTGAGGATTTGAAGTAGAGTACCATCTTCTTGGTATGTGCTTGACTTTGATGGCTTGTATCTTGAATGAAAATAGCAAACTAGCTGTATTGTAAAATCATTATTAATCATTGTTACAAAAATAACCACAAAATCCTCTTTAATTAAAATAACCCTTCTAGATATTTCCATTAATTTCTAAGAGAGCTAATTTCACTATCCAAAAAGCCATCAATCTATTTATTGTATATAATTTCCCAGAATTTAGAATTTGAATGTAATGAAACTAACCATAATTACCAAAAATTTGACACCAAAATGTAGTACAAAATGAATTGCTTGATAGAATTCCTCAAAGAGATGTCATCTCATGGAATGAAATGATATGATTGTAGAATGTGCACAAAATGTATTTTGCAAGGAAGCTCTCAAAATATTTGAATTAATGAAGCACTCTAGAACACCGACATTGTAAGCTTTGCTTGTGTTCTAGATGCATGCAGTCATGCAAGTTTAGTGGATGAGGTTTGCACATACTTCACACGTTAGTAACCCTTATTGCATTACATATATAGTTGTTTATTAGGTGTGCATGGTTGACCTTTGTGCCCATGTTGGCTGTCCTAAGGACAACCTAAACATTATTACTAAGATGCCAGTTAAACCTTTGGTGCATGTGGATCATATATGAATATAGGCTGAGTATTCCAACAACACTGCTTTTTTAGTTGAATCCTAAAATGTTGCAATTTATGTTCTCTAAAACATTTGTGTAGAAGCGAGCAGGTGTGGTGATGTTCAAATAGTAAGGAGACTGATGAAAGATAGAGGAATTAAAAAGATACATGCATGTAGTTGGATTGAAGGGCATAAAATGGTACATTATTTTTTGTGTAGGAGACATCACATCCACAAACATGGGGGATCTATGCAAAATTGTAGAAATTGGCTTGGAAAATTAAGGTAGTAGGGTATTTCTAGATTCAAAACTTTTACTTAATGTTGTGGAATAGAAGAAAAAAGAATCATTTATCTACCACCATAGTGAAAATTTAGCAATTGCATTTGGTTTGTTAAACATGGCCCGTAGTACAACTATTAGAGTTGTTAAGAACCTTCGAGTATGGTCTAATTTTCACACTGCATCTAAATTCATCTCCAAGATTGTTGCAAGAGAAATTGTTCTGAGAGATGTGAACCATTTCTATCATTTTAAACAAGGACAATGTTCTTGTGGAGAATATTGGTGATGCTAAATGAAACAATCTAAAAAATAGACTTACACTATAATAATGTGCACTACATCAAATATCCAATCATAACGAAGGGACATCCATAAAATCATAACAACAGGGAATATTTTTCCATATGTTGTAGTTACAAGTGTCCTATAGACATACATGAAAATATGGAAGCAATATACACAAGGCAAGTGAACTATTTCAAAAAAATGCCTCAAAGAAATGTGATATTTTGTTTTATAGTTTAACCACAATACTCCACCATTTTGACTTCATCCTTGTGGTGATGTGGGATGTGACCGCTACACCACACCATTATTTCTTGACCTTCACAATAATGCGGGATGTTATCACTACACCGCACCGTTGCTTCTTGGCTCTTGTGGGGATGTAGGAGAAGTATTTGATTTATTGCCATACCACACATTTATTGCTTGGCCTTTGTGGTAATGTGGGATGTTACCACTACACCGCACCATGTCTTCTTGGATCTTATGGTATGGAAGTATTATGAAACTTGTCACAACCATCTACTACCTTGACACAATAGTCTTATGAAACTTGTCAATATTTATGGGCACCTTTTAAATTGCATTCGGATCTATAAAGAAACTATCCTATAGGGATGACAGTCCTAAGAAACATGGTAATGGTTACACCAATAAATAGTTAACTATAAACCATGAATTTTCAATGCATAATAGAGAATATACAGAGAGTTAAGTCACTGAGCAAACATCCATGGAGAATTGTCACCAAAAGTATGACAATCTAAGAGTTCATAGTAGAAAATCATATACCCTCAAAGACCTAACAATCATAATATACCTAGTGATAGCTTTTAGAGTCATAAGAATAAATTCATAAGAGAATAGATGCAAGAGCATAAAAAGACACTAAGATGGAAGGGCAGTTGGTAGAGTTGAAGAATTAGACCTATAGTGAGAAGGTAGGAAGAACAAAGTAATTTACAGTCAAGAGCATCATGGTTGTTTCTCAAGTGACTATATTTGGGCAAGGAGATAACTTAGTGACAACATTACCATCAAAACAATAAGGATACTCAAACCCTACCAAACCCTAGGGCCTTTTCATCACTGTAACATACTAACCCTTAAATGAAGTAAAAATTTCTAAGTTTTCACCTTTTGAGTAAATAAATTATGTAACAAGCCATTGTAATAAAAAAAATCTTTTATTTATTGAGAATATACAAACAAAGATGCATAACATAATACAACCAAGATCCCATTTCATTACAATAATTCATAAGTTACATCAATACAAGAATGCATACATTTACATACATAGCTCAATGAGCTTTCGAACAAATAGTTGTAAGACGATCTAGGATCCTTCCTTTCAAATCTTGGTTCTTTTGTCGCCTGTTGTGGAGGAGAAGCATCACTCAAGTGCTTTTTTTCCAACCTTAGAATCTTAATGTAGTCCCTCGTATATCTATCATTCGATAGATGGACCTTCCCTTCGATGAAGAGATTGGTAGAGTAACCGATAACGACAACCAATTGAGCATAGTGTTGTGTCCTACATAACTAGAACTTGTAATCCCACAATCTTGAACTAGCATGTAATATTGGATCACGGTGAACTGACAGTGGAGCCAAAGTTCATCACACTACTTTGGCCAAAGTATTCTCAACGGTAATCCAAAGGAAGGTCATCTATCACATACACTACTCAGGGTCCATTTGACTTAAGGCCATCTTAAACTATGCATAAGTATTTCCTTCAATGGATAATCTATCATTCCAGAGATAACCTATCACCATTTTAACCTACTTGGAACAAACCTACTTAACAAGTAAGATCACAAGCTCCCTCCAATACTGGATAAACAATCCTAGGAGTAAACACAAGTTATTCTAGTTAAATCAATAACTTAGCTAAGTGTATCCCATGTGCCACTCATGTTCAATCATATCTAGTACATAATACCTATGATAAACACAATCTCCTATCATGGAGTAATTACAAGAACATCATAAAAACAACATAAAATCTTCTATTCCCTTTTCAATGACATTCTAAATTCTCTAAATGCAAGTAATTGGAAAAGAAATTTCAAGCATACAAGGAGAACAATTCATAATTTAAAAATATCAAAGAAGAATATCCTCATGCATGTTATCACTTGTCCAATCAATTGACAGCAATACAGCCTCTCCCAAATAGTAAAAAGCTTGATAATAACTTCCCAAGAAAACGTCACTATGAAACTCTATCTCTCAAGTTGATAGTTTACTTCTCTCAAACAACTCTCACAATGAATAGAATTCTCTCTTTCTCTCTCTCACAAATAAAAATAGAGTATAAGCTGAAATAATGCAGAGTAGAAACTTGCAAGAAGAAAGTGTCCTCTCAATGATCAAGCACCCCTATTTATATAGCAGTTTGGTAACTTCTCATCCTATAGTTTAGGCATGAAATTGGATAGGAAACATCCTGAAAAGCAACACATAAATCATAGCAAAAACATGGCGACTAAACAAGTTCATACTTAGCAAAACATCTATAGATTGACTTGCAAAATTGACAACAATCAGAGACTTATTCAAATCTGCACATGGATAATTCAAATTATCTCCAGCAATAGACATCTATAGAAAATGGGTTTCCAAAGGTGGCGCCAAAGCTTCCACACTCCTCTCAATGTTGGTGTAGTTTCCTTGCAAGTAGAAATAGTCAATTACCAATTTGCAACACCAAGCATTCATCGAATTGGTCTAGAGGTGAGTCGACTTAGATATTTACTCTCTTTGAAAAACTCGTCGACTATTTCTCATGTTTCAATAGATGTTGGTTCATGGCAGTTTAAGTTTACCAAGTCAAAGATAATCTTCACCATAGGCGTCGACTAAGTCTATGTCATGCATCGACATAAGGTAGCAAGCTTTAAATGAAACATTTGTGTTCCATAAAGCGTGACAAGAGTAAAACTCGGCTTCTATAAACACAATCATAAGAAACTTCAAATCGGCCTCTAATAATCGACCTCTATAATAATAAATGATAGTCGATATTCAAACAATAACAAATATGTTAAATCTATATTAATATATATAATATAACATATACATATATATATATTTAAATACCATCACATATTTATATATATGTATATGTGTATATATATGTTAATATATATTTACATATATATATCATAAGCCATTAATGTAAGTATACATTCGATATATATATAAATAAGTACAGGCATGATAGTATTTACATATAATAAACACAATATATTGAATGTATGCATATATATGTATATAAGTATATGCCTCTATGTACATGTATATGTATGTATATCTATATTGATACATTTGTATGGGCGTGTCTATTCACCAACGTATGCGTGTATCGATACATATATACATATGGATACATGTATATACTATACACATATATATATATGTTCACATTCGATTCACATATAGCCATTCACAATTACCATCATATTGATAAGTATTTACGTGTAGTACATCTATACATGTGCATATACATGTCGTTAGATACCATTGACATGTATGTGCATATATGTACACATGCCCCACATACACCCCTCTTATCAATATAATTGTAATAGTACAAGAAAGATCTCAAAGGCTCAAATAGATAAACACCACCTAATAATGCATGCAGTAGTAAACAAGACTCTTCCAATGTAGACACATCAACTAAGGATGATTTACCAACTTCCGACAAACTAACTCAACTCAAACATTCTGTTGTGGTGTGTGTATGCTTAGATAGTTTACTTTTATCGGTTACCCGACCAAGATCTTCTCTTGAGTGATACTTCCCTTCCGCCTGGAGGAATGGAACATATACCTGCAACACTAACACATGCGCATGATGTTGAAAATTGAGGTGTTTTCTTAGCTCAATACTTTGTAAAATTTTAAGATTGTTGATCTAAATATGCTTTCCTTTGTTACAAATTCTTTTTGGGTGATTATCTAATTAATTCATTTCATCATTTGGTAAATGAAGACTGAAGTTGTAGAAGAATTGGACAGGATATTACAAAGATTACACAAGCATATACCGTGGAGAAACCCTTTCGGGAAAAAGCTCCACCAAGAATTAATCTATTATTTAATCTTTGAAGTAGATTACAATAGCTCCAATTCTTGCTTGAGAATGCTTCTTTTCCCTTCACCAAATATTCTTCACAACCTACAGTAAAACTGATAATAACTCTCTTCAATTTGCTTGAGATAAATAGGCTTTAATAAAATTTGTAAACTCCACAAGAGTTACAATTACAATGCTCAAGCCCTATCCCTAAAAGGTACGCCTATCTCTTGCAAGTAAAGTTATTTTGTGAAGAACAATGTCAAATCTTCATCTTCATACATTTGGGCATCCCAAAATAAAGTAAAAACTCAACCTTTATTTTTTAAATATCTTCAAGGCTTCATCCTCAAAGTAGGCCCCCAAGAGTGGGCCCACTTAACTTAGCCTTCTAAAATATCTTACCATGCAAAGGAGTTAATTCCAAGAAGCCAACTTGGGTGCCCAAGTTGGGTCCAAGTCATTTCCTGTTAACTGAAAAATTTCTCAACACCATTCATGCAAGAATGGCCATCCCCTGTTAATTGAAGGTAGTCCATGTTATTTGTCATGCAACTCAAGTCATTAGTCATGCATTCCAAGTTAATTGAAGTCAACTAGTATTCAACTAAAACTAACTAAAGATAACTGAACCATAACTGAACTAAACTAAAATAAACAGAATTGAACTAAACTAAATTGATTCTAAACTAAACTAAACTAAACTAAACTAAACTAAACTGAATTGAACTAAACTGAACTTCATGCATGCAAACATCAAACCCTAACTCATAGGATCTTTATATACATTCAGAAGTGTTATCTCTTACTCTGAAATGTTAACTGAACTCAAGGTGAGTGTCACCTACCATGTGGGCGCCCCATGTGCCCCTATTATTTAGGAACTCATAATGGATTCCCTCACATGCTCCTAACATTTAGAATTAATTAAAAATGTCAATTAGCATGATTATTTCATCAAATATTAATCTCTTTCTAATCCTAGTGTTGGGTAACACTTTCCAAGGACTTAGGAGATACATGAAATAAATAATGTTTAGGATTGCAATTAAATGGAATCCTATTTCCAACACACGATAGTCAATTGTTCACAACATATGCAGTATACGTAATGCATCTCCAAAGTTTATAATAACCATACATTCACATATATGCAATACTTTTCCATGAGATAACATTCACATATAACGCATTGATAACAAAGTACATGCACAATTTATTCATCTCCAGAATTCACATTACATTCATATTTACCCTATGTAGTAATAGTAAATAGTAATTACACAATTGGGGTGTAGCAATCACCTTGTAGAGATCTCAAACATGCATGAAAATATTTCACAAGAGGGCATGAGACTAAAATCATCTCTATTTTTTATGATCACAAGAAGTAACAAAAATTTAGATATACAAGTGATGAAAAGAAGTACATGGAAATTATATTAAATGTTGAATTTATTTAAAAATAAATAAATTAACCATTAACTATCCAATACAATCTAACAAAATACAAATATATAATGAAATATTATGATCAACAAAATGACAATTTTAACGGTTATCTTAAGGTAGAAAAAAAAAATTGTGCAAGTGAAAAATAACACCCTTAGATTATTCTGAACAAATAACATTTTCATTTACATCATTTTCAAGCAATATTTTTTTAGATCCATCCATCTGTACAAAAATAAAATAAAATCTGCAACGATCTCAAAGATCTGAAGGTTTAAAAATCTGATATTTTTAGATCTATTCTTGGGTGTATCCTACATCTCACTATAAAAAAGACCGAATCTTTTTCTCCAACAGGGTAAACACATAGATCGTTATGATATATTTTTTTACCGTAAAGCTTATTTTTCGTAGATTACAGGATCCATAAGAAATTTGTTTTGTTTTGTAGAGTTATCTCCCTTGTGAGACTCCTCTGGCTTTGTTAAAGTGGAGGAATGAGGAGCTAATAAGCCTAATAGATGATGGAACGGGGAAGAGAGAAGAGTGGGACAGAGTGTATGATTACGATTTGTACAATGATTTGGGAAAGGCAGACAAAGATGGAACAAGGAAGATAGAAGAGTGGGATATGGTAGCATGGAATTCTTAATGAGCCATTCGCATACTATGAAGGCCCAACAACAACTGTGCGATGTTGCGGTGGTTGTGCAAGAGTTTTTGTGAAGGCTTTGGCGATTTGAAGTGGAACTTGCAACTATAATATCTGATAAAAATCCACTTGGTGATCATTGTTAGAGAGTTACAAAGTGTGAATTGTCCTTTATCCTATAGGACTGAGAAAGGAAGAACACTGTCAAACAGTGATTGAATCATAACAAACAGTCCAAAAACAATGAAAGTTATTGTCAAATAGTGGCAAAGATCTATCCTCTAAGTCATTTTCACATGGTGATTGAGAACACAATAAGTAAGAAGTGAAAGAGCGCTGGATCATAGTACTAAAAAATGGTCATGAGTTATTCAATGAACTTCATTATTGTTTTGATCACAAAGGAGAACAAGATAATAACCAACATACTGATGTGCATAGAGAATGTTCATGGAGTGCAAACTTCCTTACAAAGCAATTACCACAGTAGAGTTTGAGGTGAATTGCAACTGCTATTTTATGCTGATATGGATATGTTCTGACCTATAATTAATTGTTGTAGCATAACATATAGGATAAATAGTTGTTCATATACCATTGTTTCAAATTATAAATTGCTATACCTTATTCTAGGAGAAAATAACAAGGGGAGTCTATACATAAGACACCATTGTTTCAAATTAAAAATTGTTGGCTCTTTCACAATTGTTTGCTTCATTTATTTGATCTAAGACTACCTGTTGTAAAGAAGATGCTCTCAAAATCATAGTAAAATCCTTTATTCTGGAATGACTGTTCAAAATATTTCCCATCATAACAATGAACAAAAGCATTAGTCATTAACCTGAACTTTGCAAGAGTTTCATCAAATTCTAATTTTCCACTCTCTTTTCCATTCTGAATTTTATTCTCAATTTCATCCATGAAGAAATTCCTTAGCCTATATATCTTGTTAGCCATAACTTTACCAGGTGTCGAGGAGTTTTTACCCAAGCAACAATTAACAAAATTTGGTCTTACCAGAATTTTGATCTGGTAAGTCTGAATTTTGTCAATTGTTGCTTAAGTAAAAACTTGAAGCTATCCTCGACACCTGGTAAAGTTATGGCTAACATCATGATATACAAGCTGAGGAAGTTCTTCATGGATGAAATTGGGAATAAAATTTATAATGGAAAAGAGAGCAGAAAAGTAGAATTTGATGAAACTCTTGCAAAGCTCCGGTTAATGACTGATGCTTTTGGTCATTGTTATGATGGGAAAGATTTTGAATAGTCATCCCGAAATAAAGGATTTTATTGTGATTTTGAGAGCATCTTCTATACAACAGGCTATCTTAGATCAAATAAATGAAGCAAACAATTGTGAAAGAGCCAACAATTTTCAATTTAAAACAATGGTGTCTTATGTATAGACTCCCCTTGTGATTTGCTCCTAGAATAAGGTATAGCAATTTATAATTTGAAACAATGGTATATGAACAGCTATTTAGCCTATCTGTTATGCTACAACAATTAACTACAAGTTAAAACATATCCATATCAGCATAAAATACTAAGTGCAATTCACCTCAAACTCTGTTGTACCTAAGTATGACAATACCTGAGCTTCTGGTGTTTCTAGACGGAACCTATAGCGGAAAAGTGTAGTCTCCATCTAAAGGAAACATCTTCGAAGCTCTTCCCTGAAATGAGGGTTGAAAACATTGGAAGAAAAGAAATACCATAATTTTAAAGTAACAATTGTATCAAGCCAAATGTTAGAAAGTATAATTAAAAAGAAAAATCCTTACAATTGGACCTCAAATTGGACCAAGAAGATTTATGATTTTATCTTTAGAATGTAGGAAATTTCTATGTTGGAGCTTCACGACATCAAATTGGATCTCTAATTGGACCAACATATTTATGATTTTATCTTTAGAATGTATGAAATTTCTCTATCAAATTAAAGATATTAGGTTGGATGTCAAATTGGACCAGTAGATTTATGATTTTATCTCTAGAATGTAGGAACTTCCTCTATCGGATATTCAAAAATTCCTATACTCAGGTTTTGTATCCAAGCGAAAACACCCGAAAGTGTTTCAGACTAGCTGAAAGTACTCTCCAACCTGGTTATGTCACTAATAGCAATCCAAGTTTTCCTAAACCGTCCATACCCAAATGTTGCATCACAATCTATTCTTCCTGCACCTAAAAATTCCACATAATAACCCCTTCTAAATAAAACATTTAATCATCATAAAACCATAATTAATAAATCATTTCAATTTCAAAAATAATCCAATGCCATTTACTATCAAAACAAAATCTATATAAATCACAAAAAATCCATGAAGCCTCCTAAATGTAGCTTAAAGCAAGTTTACAGGATGGGTTTCAACATAAGAAGCTTTCTACTACAGCTCTCAATGAATGTATTATAAGTAGAAAACAAAATTCTTCACACTCGAAGTAATGCAGTCAAATATTTATTCCAAAAGTATGTTAGTAGGAGTTAACTAAAAACATAATTATTTTTCGCTTGGTTTATTTTATCAATATGCCACGTGGAAATGGAATAATCACTAAGAAACCCTAACAATAAAAAAATGAAGTAAAGGTTCAAAAAAGGAAATTCCAATGTACTGTTGTGTAATGGTGGCAAAGGCACTTATATGAACATGACCTGCATACAAATCCCTGCCATTTAATTGTCATCCATCCAAAGAGAAAATAAGCAATGTAAGGATTTGAGCAATATAAGTCCAAAGGGTTATGTTGTAATGGTAATGGAATCACCATAAGAGCACAACCGAGGAATAAATTCTTATAACTGTAACTATGTGATCCATAACTCTATTGGTCATGTGGAACAGTTGGGCTATAACAAATACAAGATGCATTCATGTGTGACCCAAGTTTAATGTGGCTATGTTGTGATAGAAATGGAGACACTCATATGAGCACAATTCATGTACAAATCATTGTCATAACAATTAGGTTTCAATCATCATTGGGTGCATTTAGGTTGACTCAAGTTTAACAGGTTACGATGTAATGATAGCATGATCCAAGCGCAATTACCTCTTACTGCAATAAAGAACCTATAACTCTGGTTGATATGCAAAGTGGTTGTGTTATATCAATAATGTAGTGCATTCAAGCATAACCCATGTTTAATGGGCTATTCTAGAGAGTGATCAAGATTTTCAAAACCTTATGAATGTTACTGAAAAGTATACAGCTTAAACTACAAACCAAGTTTGTTACATACTTGAATGCAATATTGGGCTACCACAAACTATAATAATTTGATCTGCTAATAACCATTATGGAAAGTATTAAAGCAAGACCCATGCTATATAGGATACATTTCCCTAATCAGGTTTACATACCTTAATGATCGAACACAAGCTTCCCACACACTCTAGGATACAATCCAAGATCATACCACAACCCCTATCAAGACATCTAATTTTCTGACCCAAGATTGAAGGTTGTTTTTTAATACCAAAAAAAGCATTGGTAAGAGCATGACTAGGGTACAAAACCTAAGCCCCCGTAGAAACATAAACCATAACTCTAGTGAATTAGTAAGGTTGCAATACCAAAAAGATTGAGACATTGTAGCCAATAACAAAATCTTGCAATCTAAAGATTGTAGTCAATAACAAGCACACTATGTAGCTCAATGAAATTTGTAAATGCAATATGTGGTGAGAAGAATGACAATCACTTGAGGTGTGATAGTCAAAAAGAGGCTAAGCAGTGAGAAGATAATAAAGCTCAAACCTTGCATAGTAAAGTGGAGATTTTAATAGTGAGTTTTTCAAATGATATTGACAGTGTTAGCCAAGGCAAATGCATTCAGGGAATGACTGTCCAAATGAAGTAATAGTGGTAATCACAAGTTCAATGTTTCTTCTTAGCCATTATATAATGGAGGTAGTGGATTGCATGTTTGAGCAGTGTTTTGAGACTCATCAAAGATGGGAGAATAGTGAATAATGCATTGTGGACTGTGAAGTAGTGACCATAAGGCTGAAGGATCTTAAGACCCACAATACCATGAAACAATGAGTCCCTTGTAGTAAGTAAGTAGGTAGTCTATAGGGCATAGTTTGATTTTATAGAAGGATGCTCATGAAAGGAATCTTCAAGTGACAGTGAGTGAGCTATTTGAGATTGCAACTGACGGTGCAATATCTAGTCTTAAAGGCAGTTAACAAAGCAGTAAATGTGCAAGAAAATCAAATCATACACAACAAACAATTCACAATGTTATCTTGCATAATTCCTTGAGTTTGAAGACAAAAATCTCATTGTATCTTGATGAAAGTAGTGACCTTAATGGTCAATCATTGGAAACCATGATTTTAAAACATGTTATTGTGCTTATGGAGGCAACATTTTAAGCAAGGTAGTGAGTGGTGGTTTGAAAGAATGGTAGGTATGACGGACTTTCTTTATATGCATACCATGCAGTATAGCTTAAGACAATGTTCTTAGAAGAGATTGAAGGTGGATTATGGAACTCAAGGGTTACCATGATAAAGATTAAAGCAAAGACTGAAATCTATTTAAAAGCCATTGTCATGAAGATATTAAAGATATCACATGCAAAACCCTCACAGCTAGATTAATGAATACAGTGCCAAAGAGGACAGTGTGTTGGGGAAGATTTAGGAGATCTCCACATTATCTAATCACAGGAAAATACATCATTTTTTTTTAGATTAAAAGAAATCATTCTAAACCCTATATAGGATACATTGATACTTCAAAAGCATCTGAAGGAATTTAAGATTATGCAAATATATGTCAATTAAATACCTGGATTACAAACAATAGCACGAACAATGTAACCCTTATTGAGTTGAGCAGAAATGAGATAAGCAGCAATGAATCATATGCCTCCTGTCACGCACAACTCCTTACCATTCTTTTTCATTCTTTATTGAAACACGTCTCCATTTTTGCGAGCTACGCCTAAAAATAAGGTTTCGACAAAGGTTTTAGAGTATTTTTATTAAAATGAAAACTCCATTTTGGAGGGCTACGCCTGAAAATAAGATTTTGACAAAAAAATTAGAGTATTTTGACGAGCTATTGATTCTTGATTCCTTAAATGATTTATTCAAACGGATTGTGACTAAATAAATGACTAACTATTTAGTCATTTTTATTTGTGTGACTAAATAAGTTTTATTCAACAACCAAACTAGTCATTTATTTACTCATTTATAGCTGGGTTACAAAAAATTAGTAGAATTTAGTCATTTTTAGTTGTTGTGACTAAAAGTTTGTCACATAGTCATTTATTTTCCAAAATTCTACTAGTGTATGATGGTCACTATTTTTTGGTCATGTGTTGTTACTTGTACTTCATTTTTTTGGGGTGACAACATGGAGGTTCCTTTATCTCTTTCTTTTCTTGAGTTTGAAGAACTTGGGAGAGTTATGGAGACTAGTGGTGACAAATGTATTGTAATATATTGGTTTAGAAGATTTGCATAACTTTGTGGATGTTCCTTGATACTAAATGATATTAGTTATGATGGGTCCAATTAATGGCTGGTTTCCTTTACTATTTTATGCTTCTATACTTTCATCTGCTAAGTTTCATAGATATTCCTAAGACTTTATGTATCTTTTATATGCCTTTCTTACACTTTAAAGAAAATTTAAGTATGTGGAAATAAAAATATGATATGTTGACATATGTGTGTGTGTGTGAATGCATGAATGTTCATGAGATTTAGTATGATTCTTTGATTAAATTATGATTGTTAATGATGTGTATGCCTTGAGGATGAAACTAACATCTTGTAGCTAGAAGGACTATAACCCACAACAGGTTTTCCAACCCGTGACAAGGGGATGCAGACGGTTGCAAGGGAGAAGTCAAAAATAGTTCAAAGTGTGACATTTCTAAAAGAGAGTGAAGATGATTGTTTAAAGATCCACTTTGAGTCACCACAACATATTCTTGACCATCAAATAAGACTACTTGGAGGAGAAGAAGTTTACTCTGAGTGGGACTAACTCATGACATGGAAATCCTCAAGCACACATCTTGTCATGGCAATTAATTGTTAGGCATAGAGTTCTAATACAATTTCTCTTTTTATGCTTCATAATTATGGTTTTCTATTTTAAGACTAAGTCCTCTCCCTATATTTGATGGAGAGTGGATGCATACTTTATGAATCTATTTTTCAATCCTAGAGGAATAAGACTCCTCCCAGACCATATATAGTGGGATTTGTTGTTAAGGAGAAAACCTAGTTGTCAGCTGCTAGTAGTTGTTGATCGTTGTTTTCTGGTTGATTAGTTATGTTCCTATTACCAATTGCAACAATTGATCAATATATATTGTTGAATAAGAAATATTTAGCAGATTCTTGTCAGGTTTTATGTAAGAGTTTAGAGTTTTTATGTAATAAAAGGAGTTATCTCAACATCATGATTTGTTGATTAAGTAGTGAATCTTTTGTGGAAGCAACAACTCAAGCAAGGGCCACTTGAGGTGCTGCTAATACACTCCATTTTCTATTATTTGATTAACTAATGCATTGTTAGAATATAATTGATGAACATATTATTAGATTAATTGATGAATATTTGAATTAGCTATGTTAGAACATAATATAAAGTAAATTGGATATCTTCACCATTCATTTTCAAATAATATAATTTCATCAAGTTTCAACAATAATTTTGTCTCAAAAAATTAATCATAAAGGGGAATTTTTGGCATGATATTCTCTACTTGTCAATGTATTATGTTATATTAAATTTGTTGTGAATCCTCTAATTTCTCATTAAAGGAGGATGTTGGAACGATAGTATTCCATTTTGTGGTTTTATCCCATATTCATTGCATGTTGTTGCAATAATGTAATGTGTTTATATTTAGTGTGGGTTTATTTCACATATGGTGTACCTCAAGTCACTACTTTAGTTACACTATTAAAGAGATTCATTTTATAATGCATTATAATCTAAAGTAACCATAAATTAATGAAGTAAAGTATACCCAATGTACCCATTTCAATGTGTATTTTCACCATTTTTCCTTCAATTTATGTAATAACCTCTTTGGTTACTACTATTAAAAAAAATCATACCATTACACCTCAAGTACTATCTTAATCGACCAAGCAACCTATTTCTAATGTATAAGCATTAGATTCATAATCTTACCAACCATAGCCAATGAAACAAGTCTATGCCACAATCTTACATACACTAAATATTATAAGTCCTTGATATCAAGGTTTTTCTAAACCCAAACCTTTGCCTCAATAGTTTATTTGTGATGACCTTGTATACTCCATATCAATCTTATCAAATAAAAGTCAAATTTTGTTGTCACCAAATTTCATACCAACAATTACTAACATTACCAAAAGTAAATCCATATAAATAAATTATGCAATAATCAATATAAAACAATTCCAATCATATTAGATCACAAGATCATGCTAGTCAAAGTATCTTCAAAATGCAATAATTATACAAAGACTTGACATGGCTGAAATGATATCCTACCATGATCATATTATTCAAGTATATCAAATATCATGATCATATTCTAGTATGACAATATTTGTAATTGGAACATATGTCAAGATATCAAACCATATCATATATAACAAACACATGAGACTCATGTTTACAAACTCATTCAATTATACTAAGACTTATGAAAGAGAACTTTATATCATATACCAGTGCCCTATAACTATTTCTAGTAATCATGGTAATTTATGCCGAAGGCGTATCCAATCTAAGAGAGACCAAATTGAAATCTACAATCAACGATGTAGTCTCCCTTGGACGACCATCAAACGAATCTCATCCGTTCATCATTTTTTGCCATTTTTTCAATTGTTTTTCGCCATTTTTGGCTGCTTTCCCTGCCACTATTGGTTTCCGCTCCTCCAAACTCTTCCTCGCTGGTATTGCTCTTTCACTTCTCCAATTTAGCGAGTTGTAGCTAGAAAATAAGGTTTCAATGAGGGTTTTAGAGTATGATTGTTAAAATGAAAATCATGGCCAAGATCCTAATAATTAGCACATTTAGGTTTTAACATTATGACATCCTTTACCATACAATCAATTTGATCGTCTCAAGATTGTACCTACGGAGTTAAGTATATAGTAGCATAATTAGTAATTATATTTTTAGTTAAGTATATATTAGTAGAATAAGTAATTTTTTTTTAATAATTATACTTACTATTATTATATATTATATTTCTTAATTAAAATGAAAATTACGATCAAGATTCTAATAATGAGCACATTTAGATTTTAAAATTACGACATCCTCTACCCTACGCTGTTAAGTATATATTAGCATAATTTATATATAATATATATTTTATATAATATAAAATAAATTATTAAAAAAATATATACTTATTATTATTATTATATATTATATTTTTTAATAAAACTATTAAATATATATAATGATTGTAATTAATAATTAATAATTACTACAAAATATAATTAATATATAATATATATTGTATACAATACAAATTAAAGTATATTTAATATAATTATATTTATTATTATATATAATAGTATATAAAATTATATTATTATTATATATCCCTCCCTATCCCCTATCTATCTATCTCTACCTCTCTCTCCCTTTCTCTTTCCATATATCTCTCTCCCTACTTCTCTCTCCCTCTCTTTGTCTCCCCCTGTTTCTCTCTCTCTCCTGCTCTCTCTATGTCTCCTTATATATCTATCTCTCTATTGCTTTATCTCACCATCTATATCTCTCTATCTCTCCCTCTCCCTCTTCCTTTATATATCTCTATCTCATCTTCTCTATCTCTTTGAGCTATCTCTCCCTCTCTTCCTCTCTACGTATCTCTCTCCCTCTCTCCCCCCTCTTCTTTCTCTCCTTCTACCTATCTCTTTCCATCTCCCCCTCTTCTCTCTCTTCCTCCTCAAACTACCTCTCTCCCTCTCCCCTCTTCTATATCTCTATCTTCTCTACCTATCTCTCTATCTCTCCCCTTCTATCTCTTTGAGCTATCTCTCCCCAACTCCCTCATCTTCTTCTCTCTCCCTCTCTCCCCCCTCTTTTTTTCTCCCTATTCTACCTATCTCTCTCCCTCTTTCCTCTTCTCTCTCTTCCTCCTCAACCTATCTCTCTCCCTCTTCTATATCTCTCCCTCCTCTACATATCTCTCTCCCTTTCTCTCCCTCCCCCTCTCTCTATCTCCCCCCTCTCTATCTCTCCCCATATCTCCCTCCCTCACTCCCTCCCTATCCCCCTATCTATCTCTCTCTCTCTACCTCTCTCTCCCTTTCTCTTCCCATATATCTTTATCTCTCTCTTTCTCTTCACATATATCTCTATCTCTCCCTATTCTCTCCCTCTCTCCCTCTATGTTTTTATCTCTAATTCTCTGTGTCCATCTCTTTTTGTCTCTCTCTCCCTCTCCTCCTCTCTATCACTCTATCTCTCTATCACTCTATCTCACCATCTATATCTCTCTCTATCTCTCCCTCTCCCTCTCACTATATCTCTCTATCTACTTGTCTCCCTCTTCCTCTCTCACTCCATCTCCATCTCTACCTCTATTTTCCTCCCCCCTTTATCTATAGACATGTCTCCCTCTATCCATCCATCTCTCTCTCCCTCTCTCTCTCCCTCCTCCCTATTCCTAGACCTCTTGATCTATAATTAGAGGTTTATAATTCAAATGTATTTAACCTTAATTACAATTATTCCCAATCTAGACAAAATTGTGTGACTATGTTGTTTGACCGTTGAAATTACAGACTAGGTTCACTTTTACGTAAATTAATGAAATTGACTAATTATTATAATGTTCTAATCATAAATCAACATAAGGAATTGAAATTGAAAGAATAAAAGACAAGAGAGAGAAGAATGAAAAGACAAAAGAGAGAGAGGAACACGAGCTTGATAACGGAGTTTGTCTAATCAGGACTACGTCTTCGGGTTCACTTCTCAAGGTAGACCGCTTTATTAATATCATCAAGGATAACATTGACCTATCATGGGGGAAGTTGATGAGGTTTCCACGTGTCGCACCATGATTTTCTAGAGAGTTCGACATGTCAAATCATGATTCGTTGGAAAGTGCCACGTGACAAACTTTGATTCGTTGGAGAACACCACATATTAGACCATGATTAAACCAATGTCATTGTACGGTGCTGATCGTGCTGCCACATCACCACCTACCATGTCACCACTGCCACGTCACATGATGACATCATCATTTTGACTAGTCAACCCTTTTGACTACAACTTTGACTTGGCATAACTTTGGCATATAGACTCTGTTTTCGACGAAACGAATGGCATTGGAATCATGGCGATGAGATCTTTGACATGATGTGGCTTTTGACCATTTTTGAGACGATCATTTTTTTTCCTTTGACTGGCCCCTATACCAAGGTTGACCCCAACTTTGACCAAGCATATATCGGGCGTACAATCTCCTTTTGACACAATTCAAGTTGCATCGAGACCATGTAGGTGAGATCTATGCGATAGAGTTGGTTCTGTTTGATTCTGAGGCTATGAAATTTTTGGTCTTCTAGGTCCTTCTAGATCATTCCTCCCAATTAAGAAGATTTTGGACCACCAAAAGTTTATTTTTAAATAGAATTTGAGCTAGGGCATTTTCACCCCACTTTCTCAGTATCATCTTTCCACCCTATTGGAATTCTGAACATCTGACCTATCACAAACATGAATAAAAATGAGATAGCATTGTTGATACAATTAACTGCATATTCATCAGCATTCACTGTCACATCCATCATCCACATAGAACTAACTAGTAGAATAACAAGCAACAGTACTGAATAAATTGATGTGAAGGAAAAAGTATCAACATTTTGGATCTCCTAAACAAGAACATTGTTAGAAAATGAATCGTTCAAACCCTCTTTTACCACCTTTGGTTGAAGGCTTAATTGTGCTTGCAACTGATCCTCACACTATGTTGTCTGTGACACCCTATCATCTTCATGCTCAATATCACTAGTTGTTACAGACATGAGAGTTAAAGCATTGCTTGCATTTACAATCATCTTCATATGCCTTGTGTTTACAACAGATCTATCATACTTCATGTGATGAGCTTTTACAATATATTCAATTCCATCCTTAAACAAATGATACTTGTTATGTTCCCTATAGAAAATGGATTTTTTATCATACAAGTAAGGACTACCTAGAACCATCCCACAGATGTCAAGCAGAATTACATCTAACTCTACCTCATCTACAAACTTGGATGCGATTGCAAATCGAATTTTACATTGCTTTGACACATGTAGCCAAGCATTATCATGCACCCAACCTAATGGATATGGCTTAGGATGAGGAGTTGTTTCTAATCCCAATTTCTTAACAACTTGTTCAGAGATTAGATTCACTTGTGATCCACTATCTATGAGTGTAGCAATCTTATTTTGTTTTGCAATAGCCCTTATATGAAACAATTCATTCATCTTACTTTCAATAGGTACTTCATTACACTTTATAGAAGAAGCATGGGAACTAGTACTGACAATAGGAATGTTACATTTTATACCTACAACTGTAATCTTAGTTTCATCATCAAAATCTGATCTGAGATCATGCACGATAGTTGTGGTCTTTTGCTTACCCTTTCAATCCTTGAACCATTTCGGTTTCTGATTAGGATGCAATTTCTAACACTTTGCATCTTCGTTCCCTTTCTTCTTGCAGTGTGAGCAATAAGGCTTATCCTCCTCTTTCTTTACAGTAGTTGTCCACTACATTTTATTCTTCCCTTTCTTGCTCCCTTTTTGTTTATTGGAGTCCATTAAGAGACCATCATGGCTATTCCTTGAGCTTGTTTCCAGATGAATGACTTGCACACTAACTTCATCAAGGTTAGTTGGATTAAACATAAGTATTATATGCCTCAACTTTTCATGTAATCCACCTATATACGTTAACAAAGTTTCTTGTGTATATAATGGAATGTTCAAAATTAAAGCTATTTTCCTAAACTCATGTGTATAATCCTATACACTTTGTCCTTTCTCTTGCTTTAATGATTTCCAATCCATTACTACTTTTTGCATATGACCTAATGGATAGAACTATTTCTTTAATGCAACTATAAACTCAAACCAAGAAGAAATAATTTTACCATATCGGCTTAGATCTTCCTGAGTTCTACTCTCCCACCAGATTAAGGCTGTGCCTCCCAAGTGAAGAGTGGCTAATTGTATTTTTTGATAATCCCCAGTAAACTTCTAAATTCTACAATAAACTTCAATTTGTTTTATCCAATTATCAAGTTTTTTTGCATCTAGTTCTCGATTATAAGTTGGAAATTCAAATTTAACATCAAGCTTTAACAAAGGTGTATTAGCTTCAGATTGTACAAGTTGTTTCTTCTTTGAAGAAGTAGAAAAAGAAGATGAAGAGGAAGAAGAAGAAGATGGGGATGGAGGTTCAGAAGGGTCACTACCACCTCCTACTCCTTTACCTTTATCATCTTCTGAGGTGGATTCACCTTCATTCTTCTTTTTGTTCTTGAGTTCCTTTTTCTTTTGTCGCTCTTATCTCTCATGGAAAAGAACTTCCACCATAGCCTTCATTTTGAGAAATGCTTTCTAGAAAGATTTCTCATCAAGCTCTGTAGGACTTTGTTCAACTGCCATTTCTAATCATGGAAAAGACCTTCATTTTTTGATCTCAAGATTGAACTCTGTAAGTGCACCTTCTCCTTGCTTCAATTTCAACCTGGTTAACATTCACTTTTGCAATTTCCTATTAAGAAGCTCTGATACCAATTTGATATGTAATTAGAGGTTTACAATTCAAATGTATTTAACCTTAATTACAATTTTTTTTATCTAGACAAAATTGTGTGACTATGTTGTTTGACCATTGAAATTACAAACTAGGTTCACTTTTACATAAATTAATGAAATTGACTAATTACTATAATGTTGTAATCAGAAATCAACATAAGGAATTGAAACTAAAAGAATGAAAGACAGGAGAGAGAAGAATGAAAAGACAAAAGAGAGAGAGGAACACAAGCTTGATAATGGAGTTTGTCCAATCAAGACTACGTCTCCAGGTCCACTTCTCAAGGTAGACCGCTTTATTAATATTGTCAAGTAATGAAAATTCCTTGTTACAATATCCAAGCTCCACCTGCATAAGAATTTCTTAGTCTCTCTCTCCTTTACAATTTTTGATGTAATAATCAACACCTTGTAATCTCTCTTTCAAAGAATTCGAATTCTCCATCTTTCACAATAATTTCCCAATAATACGATTATTCTCTCCAAGAGAATTTTCCATATTTCACCATTTGGTTATCCCAACTCTAAACTCTCACAAAGTCACCACTTGGATACCAAAGTCCTAAACTCCCCATTTTTATACATAAAATATTCCCAATATGGTTACTAACCATATTATTTACAAAATCAAACATATCACCCTTTACAAGTAAAAAAATCTTCAAAACTCCCCCATTATTACATGAGAATCCTTAATAATCTCTCCCAAAATAATTCTACCCCTTTAAATTATGGGCCCATATAATTTTGGGCTTACAAAATAATAAAACCCCCTTCAAATCTTATTAAAATCCTTAAAAATCCTATAAAAATATTTTAAAAGCCCCTTCAAAATTGTGTGTTATCAGGATTTTAATCTTTAGAACTATTTATATTTAAAGTTAGGGGATATTCAGCTTTAGCTGCTATTAAAAACAACAATTCCCCATAAATATCTTGTACCAAGCATGTGGTGCATTGGTAGGAGGCTTAATTCTGGAAGAGGGGAGGTTGGAGGTTCAAACCACCTCCCCTCCAGTTTCGCCTTTAGCACTTATTAAATAGAAACTAACTCATGTCATATCCTGAAAATATAGGATAGTTGAATGGTAGAGGTTGAAGCTTGTAATGGGGAGGTCACAAGTTTGACCCCCCCAACAACCAAGCTTTTTTTTAAGGATAACATTGACCTGTCACAAGGGAAGTTGATGAGGTTGCCACGTGTCGCAGCATGATTTGTTGGAGGGTTCCACATGTCAAATCATGATTTGCTGGAAAGTGCCACGTGTCAAACTTTGATTCATTGGAAAGTGCATTGTGTCAAACTTTGATTCGCTAGAGAATGCCACATATCAGGCCATGATTGTGCCACATCACTGTACGATACTAACTATGCTGCCATGTCACCACTGCCACGTCACATGCTGACATCATCATTTTGATTAGTCAACCCTTTTGATTACAACTTTGACTTGGCATAACTTTGGCATACAAACTCCGTTTTCAAAAAAATAAACAACGTTGGAATCATGGCGACGAGATCTTCTACATGATGTGGCTTTTGACCATTTTTGAGATGATCAATTTTTTCTGCTTTGACTGGCCCCTGTACCAAGTTTGACCCCAAATTTTACCAAGCATATCTTGGGCGTATAGTCTCCTTTTGGTGTGATTCAAGTTGTGTCGGGACCGTGTAGGTAAGCTCTATGCGATGGAGTTGGTTCCATCTAATTCTGAGATTATGAATTTTTTGGTCTTCTGGATCCTCCTGGATCACCTCTATATCTATATCTCTTTGCCTTTCTATCTCTATCTCTATCTTTCTATCTCTCCCTCTCTCATTCTTTCCCTCTCTCTCCCTCTCTATATATTTAGATCTCTTCCATATCTATCTATCCCTCTCTCCTCTCTCTCTTTATCTCTCACTCTCCTTCTCTCCCTCTCCTTCTCTCCCTCTCCTTCTCTCCTCTCCATATCCCTCTCCATCTCCATCTCCATCTCCTTCTCTATATCTATCTTCCTCTCTATTTTTATCTCCTCACCGCCCCCCTCCCTCTCTCTCTCTCATTCTTCCCCCCTCTATTTATCCCTCTTTCTATTCCTCTATCTCCCTCTCTCTTTGTCCCTCCTTCCTTATTGATCATTCTCTCCCTCCCTCTATCTCTCCCCATCTCTCCCTCCCTATCCCCTATCTCTCTATCTCTACCTTGTTCTCCCTTTCTCTTCCCATATATCTTTATCTCTCTCTTTCTCTTCCCATATATCTCTATCTCTCCATACTTATCTCCCTCTCCCTCTCCTCCTCTATCTATATCTCCTTATATCTCTATCTTTGTATCACTCTATCTCACCATCTATATTTCTTTGTATCTCCCTCTCCCTCTTCCTTTATATATCTCTATATCTCCCTCTCTATCTCTTTGAGTTATCTCTCCCTCTCCTCCCATCTTCGTCTCTCTCCCTCTCTCCTCTTTTCTCTCTTCATCCTCAACCTATCTCTGTCCCTCTCTCCCCCTCTTCTCTATCTCTCCCTCCTCTACTTATATCTCTCCCTTTCTCTTCCTCCCTCCCTCTCTCTATCTCCCCCTTCTCTATGTCTTCCCATCTCTCCCTCCCTCCCTCCCTCCCTCCCTATCCTCCTATATATATCTCTCTATCTCTACCTCTCTCCCTTTCTCTTCCTATATATCTTTATCTCTCTTTCTCTTCCCATATATCCCTATCTCTCCCTACTCTCTCCCTCTCTCCATCTCTATTTACCTCTCTAATTCTCTCTATTATATCTCTCTATCTCTCCCTCTCCCTCTCCCTCTCCCTCTCCCTCTCCCTCTCCCTCTCCCTCTCCCTCTCTATCTATTTGTCTCCCTCTTCCTCTCTCATTCTAACTTCATATCTACCTATATTTTCCTCCCCCCTTTATCTCTAGACATGTCTCCCTCTCTCTCTCTCTTCCTAGACCTCTATATCTATATCTCTTTGCCTCTCTATCCCTATCTCTCCATATTTCTTCTTCCATCTCTCCCTCTATATTTATCTCTCTATATATCACTTTCTATCTCCATCTCTATCTTTTTATCTCTCCCTCTCTATATTTATCTCTTCCATATCTATATATCCCTCTCTCCTTTATTT
Source organism: Sequoia sempervirens (assembly GCA_007258455.2). Classification (NCBI taxonomy): domain Eukaryota; kingdom Viridiplantae; phylum Streptophyta; class Pinopsida; order Cupressales; family Cupressaceae; genus Sequoia; species Sequoia sempervirens. Next base: position 757,805,697 of record VDFB02281492.1, on the reverse strand, counting down.
ATTTATCTCTCCCTCTCCTTCTCTCCTCTCCATATCCCTCTCAATCTCTAATAATTGTATTTATTTTATTAAATTTATTAAATAAAAACATTTACATTTGCACCTCCTTTGGGTCCTTTTGTTACCTCTATTGTCATGGAGCAGTTAAGGCTTATGCTAGTGGTAATAGGTCTTGTAAATGTTGCAGGGGTTGATGGCATTGCTCCTTTTTTTGGGATATAATACAACCTATCCCTTGTGCCAAATTTTCCTCAGTGGTGATTTCTAGTCAAGGTGTGGAGGAAAATGGGGACTTATCAGTAGGGATCTAGTGTGTAGATTTTATAATATTTGGCTTTCTTTGTCTAACTTTCACAAATGGGTCTTCGATTCTTGGAGGCTTGTTGTCAAGGGAAAGATTGAGCTCTTTCTTGTGCAAAGAGTTTTCATTGCTTCTTTCACTTCCTCAAAGGACAAAAATTTGATGCTTGAACATAAGTTGTTGTCTTGGGGAAAGAACTCTCCATAAAAAGCCTTGGTCAACTTCCTTTAACCCCCTTATAGAGCCTCTAAATGTGTGTCTAGTGTGGGTTATACTTTTGAATCATTATACCTAGTTTTGGGAGGTTTCATGCTACTAGGTCATATGCAATTCTATTGAACGCTTCTTAAAGGTTGAAGATTCCACTTCCTACATGGATAACTCTACTTTTTTTATATTAAAGTAATAGTAGGTCAAAAAAAGTTACATTCAAATGGCTTAGCAGTTTTTCAGATTACCATGACTCTGACCAACACTTACAATAGGTGTCAAAGCTCGTTATAGTGTAGAAGCTTTCAGCCAAAAAAATAACTAGATAACCATGTATATAAGTGTATCACTATACTATGCAACATATCCTATTGATAAAAATATGCTTAGTTCCAGATGGATATATATATTACAAAACAATGATAACATACTTAACACATACTCAATTAACACTATTGGCCCTTGCAACCCTTACTGCTTTCTTTGGAATCCCCCCAATCAGATTCATTGTCATAGAGTTGCACAATGGATCTAACATCTTCAGAAAAAGGGTTGGTGTCTATGATCACACATGCTCAAACACTTGTCAATTGAGCTTAAGATATGTTCAAAGTCAAACAAAAATCCCTAAAAGTCCAAATTTTTATTTTATGTCACTCATCACTAGATTGCATGCAAGAAAAAAGAACATGGGTCAATTTACCAAAAATCATTTTGCAACTAGTTATAGCTAAAACACCCAAAGAAAAAGCTCAAAGCACTAAAACCGTCACGACACAACCAATGAGTAAGAAAACTTTATAAGCTCACATGAGTTGTCTCCTTCACTTGTAGAGTTCATGAACAGTGATATCACATAGGATTTCTTAGATCGCCTTGTGAATCTTAACAAACATTGTTTTTTGGAGCAATTAATCGATGAGAGAACCAATTTCCCCTCTCACTTTAACACATTCAAACTCCACAACCTAGTCTATTTACTTCAATTGCATGGTTCAATATGGTGACAATAATTCTTGTAGTAGTTGTAGTAAAGTATAAGTGGTGAATGCATTAAAGTTGGATGTAAAGAGTGTATTTGTTCATCATGATTTGATGGAAGTTATCTTCTTGGATAAACCTTCTATATTTGCAAATGAATTATACAAAAGTTTGGTTTATTACCTAAATAAGTTGTTATATGGATTGAAGCAGATGCTTCATGTGTGGAATGAAAATATTGGTTGTCATCTAAGAGTTGGATTTCAAAAAAATTGCCAAAGAGCCCAATTTATATGTTAAGAAGGCTAATAAGGTTATTCTTTCTATTGTTCTCTATGTGGATGATTCAATTTTGATAGGAAACAACATAAATTTGATTATTGAAACAAAGAAACAATATATTCACAATTCAAGATGCCAAACTAGTAGATTCATGATGGAGGATACCAAAGTTGCTAAAACTCAATTTTATCCTAGTACTACATTGAAAATGGATACATGGATAGAATAAATATATCATGCAGAATATTAAATCTTAGTGGGAATTTTGCTATATCTTACTCACACTTGATTTCATCTCTTTTAAACATTGAATTGGTAGCCAAGTTCATGCAAGAACCACAAAGTTGTCACATGAAAAATGCATGGCATATCTTGATATATATAATACATGGCATATCTTGATATATATGTGTGTGTGTGTGTGACTCTAGATTTTGGTCTTAAGGTTGAGATGGCCAATCAATACATTCTAGATAATCATACAAAAGAAAATTTGGTAGATCCCAATGAAAGAGACGTTCTTCTAGTTACACATTTATGTTAAGAGAATCACTGATCATGTGGTCTTCCAAGAAATAGAACAGTGTTTCAAAATCAACGATGAAAATAGAGTACATAGGACTAGCTCAATATTCAAATGAAGTTTGGTTGGACATGATCCTATATCACCTGTATGTGCCAAAAGATATGTCAATGATTCATTGTGACAATCATAAGTGCTCTTCAAAGTGCCAATAGTTGTGCTCTTCAAGGTGGCAAGAATTGTATCTTTCATCTGAGGATTAAACACATCAAGATTTAGCGCCACAAGGGTCATAAACTATTGGAGCTTGAGAATATTTGAATTGGCTATGTTAGAACTTAATATAAAGTAAATTGGATATCTTCGCCATTCATTTGATGAAGAATATAATTTCATCAAGTTTCAACAATAATTTTGTCACAAAAAATTAATCATAAAGAGGATTTTTCGTCATAACATTCTCTACTTGTCAATGTATTATGTTATATTAAATTTGTTGTGAATCCTCTAATTTCACATTAAAGGAGGATGTTGGAACGATAGCATTCCATTTTGTGGTTTTATCTCGTATTCATTGCATGTTGTTACAACAATGTAATGTGTTTATATTTAGTGTATGGGTTTATTTCACATATGTTGTTCCTCAAGTCACTACTTTAGTTACATTATTAAAGAGGTTCATTTTATAATGCATTATAATTTAAAGTAACCATAAATTAATGAAGTACACCCAATTTACCCATTTTAATGTGTGTTTTCACCATTTTCTTTCAATTTATGTAATAACCTCCCTAATTACTACTATTTAAAAAAAAAATCATACCATTACACCTCAAGTACTATCTTAATCAACCAAGCAACCTATATCCAATGTATAAACATTAGATTCATGATCTTACCAACCATAGTCATTGAAACAACTCTATGCCACAATCTTACATACACTAAACATTATAAATCCTTGATATCAAGATTTTTCCTAAACCCAAACCCTTACCTCGAGAATTCATTTGTGATGTCCATGTATACTTCATATCAATCTTATTTTGGTTTAATATTTTGACATGTGTTCCAATTACTATAATATGATCATGATATTTGATATACTTGTTACGCCGAGAGGCGTACCACTACAATCACAGGCATCTGTGTACATAAAAACTTGTGATTAAATCTCAGATGAAATAAAAATCGGCACCATTGATAAATTAATAAGGAAAGATACAGTCTACATAGTAGGTAATCGTGGTTAAGTGGTAAAATGGTGCGCATAAACATCTAGTAATACTTCACAATACTTGGATACAATAAAGACTATTCCAAGACGTGAAAGGTTGTTGCGATAATCATGGAGTTCCAATAAATATCAAATCCCTTAGTTTTGATCACCGCCATAGACTGCTCCAACTTCTGTATAAATGTAGTTAAATTCAGTAATAATAATTGTTTTTGCATGCAAAATTGTAGAGTTGTTTGGCGAAATCTGGTATTTCCTTATTTGATTAACTTATTTCTTTTATTAGATGAGTTGCGTTGACAAATTACAGTATGATTATATCTCTAGGCATTTAGTTTATGAGTGTATTATTTTGTAGACTGCTTGAGAAGTAGCCATTCTGCTTTTATTTCTGCTGTTGTAGGAAAATTCAATCTCAAATCTTGGTGCTAATTTTGCTTTTCCTTTTGTTACTCTTATTTTCGTTGCAAAAAGACTCAATAAGGGTTTGACAGGTTCTTCATACGTTTTGATGAAACATTATTGATCCTAAATTCCCACTGTTTAGGAATGATATTTGTATTGCGCCTATCTGTAGAAGGAAGGGCTGCAAGTTTTAATCACCTACTTATGGCAACCTGTATATGGTAAGAAGCCCTTTTCTTTTTCATCTTTACACCTGATAAGGTTCTCTGATTCATCGTATTGACGCTGCATCGCATCTACCTTGGGATCTGCTTTCAAGATCGATGAACCCCTCGGGGTCATAAGCTCTCCAAGCACAAGGATTCATAGATAGATTTTCAGTGAACTTGAAGGCCTCATTGAATGTGCCTTTGCCACAGAATTTGAAGTCCTCAATCTCAATTACAGAGGGAAAAATACCTGTCTTTCCAGTCTCTCTAGAATAGACTTTGAACGCTAAGAACATCTGCTTGCTTGCTTGTCTCCATTAGAGCAAGTATGGGAGGTATTGCCCAAGGCAGTATACAAGGAGAAGCACCAGCTCTGTACATTCTGAAAATAGTTTACTCTTCATGGAAGTAGTCTCCCCAATTGTGGTCTCATGAACCCAGAGCTTTCATCTGCAGTGGCCTAATGGATTTATTACCATAGTAGCCATTGTGGGCATTTCCAAGCCCACCAACTTCTCCAACAGAGGTGTTCCAAAGTAGTCCTCAAATATCCTATATGAAGCAAAGTCATGGTGCCTGTCCATATGTACTGTTCATAACTGCACCGGCTCAATCTCTCCATTCGTATTCTCAAGAAATATTACCTTGATCCCCAATAACTCAAACCACTCATCTGTCAAACAATATAGAAAGTTGTAGCAAAGGAGTGTGTACCTCTTGAACTTCTTTTTCTTGAACTCAAAATACTCATTACGAATCTCTTGGGAGATGTATTTCGAAAATCATATAAATTGTTCCTCTTAAGGTGTTGGTTATTGCATAGATAGGCCAACAAAGACTCAAATATTTTAAATAATGATGAGTAATACCATAAATATAAATATTTTAGAATATTTAGTCATGCATGTTCCATTTCATGGCATGCTCTTGTCTAGAAGAGAGTCTTTTTTGATGTATGTGATACGGTCCTCAAGATGTTTTATGCAAAACAGGGTATAGTAACTGAAGAGATGTTGTTTTGTGTTAAAGAAAGAATATTGATACTGAATTTGTTCGTTCTAAGGTGGCTCATAGTAATGCTATTATTCCTTCACACAAGAATCATCTAGAGTGGGAACCCAGAGAAATTCTTTAGTAAATATGAATGGAAATATTGAACACTGGCCATCGCATTGATAAAACCTGTGTATATTTTGCATAACTGACATTCATGAAACTTGTGAGTGAATTATGCATAATTCTTTTGTGCCAGTGCACATGGTATTGATATATCAACCTCTTTAAAAGGTAGGCCGAAATGGCGAGAAGCTGACCTAGGAGATTTTCAGAGAAACTTTGATTGAACAAGCTGAAAAAAGAGTGGCTACTTCACGATAACTGCTGGTGTTCGGCTTTGTTGTATTGCTTTGATTGCTAAGAGGATGGATGGAATTGTATGTCAAGGAGCTTTTATTCATACAAAATAGAGTTTGACATATCATAAAGAGAATTTGGATATAGCATTCGGATGAAATCCTTGACATTTGTAACCAATATACATTGATTCATAGCTTTGATGGTTTTGGAAATGAAATTGTTCAGGGCTACATTCACATTTTTTTGGTAAGTTGGTAGCTTGTAAATAAGCTAAATCAAACTACATCAACAAGATAGGTTGCAACAATAGGAAATACAAACCAGTTTAATATATAACTGTAAAACTTAAAATCATATGTTGTTATGAAATGAAGTGCCACTTCCAAGCAAAGGCTTGGTAACTTCTCCCAAAATTGTGAGGTAGTTTGAACCCTCTCAGTAATTGTAGTCTACTTGCAATTTACAATTTGCATCAATTATGCAAACCTTTGTTAATTATCAATGCAAATTATTTTGTCAACACTCTTTTAGAGTTTCACATATTACAATTGTAAAGTGTTAGAATCAAGTGCAAGTGACATTTCAACAAAAGGTTTTGATGCATAAATGAACTTAATCTGAGCTTCAACATCATTGTGGACTAATGTCAGAGCAATGGAAAATTTACAAAGTTTTCCTTGCCTTGTATATTCGAGTTACATTGTTGAATTTATTTCTTTGTAAATAATTCTTTCAAATACATATCTTTCAAGTCCCATATCAGCATCTGATAAGTTAGTTCTTCACTGCAAATATTTAATATGAAAGAATAAAGATTGGGAACTTCAGCAAAAGGATCAAAACTAACCGAACAAATATTCATCAGTACAAGTTAGCCAAATTCTCCTTTAGATTTTAATGATGGATCATAAAGAATTGACTAAATTTTGAAGTCAGCTTATCCCAGTATTGCACATGTGTGCCTTCTCTCTTTTACCCTGTTCCAAGTTTAACCATTTAAAATGTCATGTAGTAGCCTGTTCAAAAGTTGCTACAGCTGCATATGGTTGAAGAGGAACAACTCCTGCATATTGTTGTGGTGTTTGTCATGGGCATTAGTTTGTTGAGGCAGAGTTTTTGCCTATTAGTGTTGTTTATACATTTGAAAGGAGAAATTTAATCCTTTTCATCTCATAGAAAACCAAAATTATTCAAGGAATTCGTATACTCATATCTGTAATATGAGGAAGTGGAATATACCTCAAGTTTGAACAGCGCTTGGGCTAGATGCCCCACCCCCACACTGTGGCAATACATTAGTTGTTTCCACCATTCCAAGGATGCTATACTGAACAATGTGTGGGCCTTAAAAAATTATATCCTGGTGAGGTACGGTATCCAATTGCACCTTGTGTTACTTGTGCATGTGGGTACATCATTGTTGTTGGTCAAGCATATACTTGTGGAAATTGGGCTGCTTCATATGGATTATAAAATCCCTATAATGATTATTGTAGATATATGCATTAGAAGATAAGGCACCCCATATAAAGCATCTATACATGCCAAACTTTATGGCTACAACCTCATGATTTTCATATAAAGGAACTTTTTTATTGTTCATAACTTCATACTCATTTTAAAAGGGAACAATGTAACTCAATCCTAAAAATGTAAACAAGAATGTGTCTTGCATTGCTAGTAATACCTGGGAAAAATTGAAGTCTGGTGGATATGCGGTGTACTTGCACACAAGCATGGATACATTATCTATAAAAGCAAGATGCATGACCTCATTCTACATATGCTTTGAAAGTTTCAACAAGGAAGCTATTATTGTGATGAAATTGTGGTGAGACTTTGTACCCAGACCTTCAAATAAACAAAAACCACAAGAAAGACAACAAATTCCAAGAAAAGTCAAAACCTTCCAAATTGTAGATTAGATGAAAGTTCACATGTGATGTAGAAAATTACTAACAATACATTAGTTAGGACATTGTATAATATATTTTTGATAGAAAAACATGGAGGGAGTATAATCCAATAAAGTCCTCTGCACTCGTCAATAAAGTGTTACAGAATGTCTTTCAGAATCATAAATGGAATAGGCAAGATAGTCCTATTTCCATACACTTGCAAAATGAACATTTTAGGATAGTACATTTCTAGCTCATAATATTCAAAAGAGAAAAAGTAAACAACATGTAGAAAAATGAATTAAACAACCTTGAAACTTGTTCATTAGCAATAGATGAATTGAATCACATACATTTGTAGAATTAACATTCCAAAACAAAACATTTCTAACTAAAAATATTCAAAAAAGGTTGAAACAGAACAATACAAATATCAACCAACATTGCAATTTTCTCCCTAGCAACAGAAGAATTGAAGCCAAAGAATGAAGATCACACAATCGCATGTGAAATTGCTCTAGCTCTATAAATTTAACAATATTCAACAGTTGGGGGTCCATACCCATTTCTCCCTACAATACAGATCCACAACTTAGTAAAAGGGAGCTAACATAAATGGGTCACAATATAGATAGAGGGATTCTAAATGATTATCGATGTTTGTTTTACTTTGAAGTTGACAAGTTTGAAACAAAACACATTGGTGCTTGGATATGAGAATACACAAAAAAGGATGAAAAAAAGGATTAATTCTATGTAATACGATTCATGATCTAAGTCCATATTTACTCAAAGGTGTTAAGTATAAGGTTATACAATTTGAATTTGGATGAAAACTCCCAAGTACTAAGGCAGCTGAGATTGTCCGTGATACAGATGAGAACAATCAGAAGGAGGTGTTCTTTAGAACTGAAGAATCAAAATTCATGATCCAACTCCAAATTTACCAAGAGGACTTACTGTAAGGTTATACAATATTAATTTAGATGGGAAATCCTAAGGCAACTTCGATCATCCATGATATGGATAGAGTATAATGGGAATTGCATATCCCTCACAACTGAGGAACTAAATTAATCAACACAGCCACACACAAATCTGAGGGCAGAGCAATCCATATGAAAGAGAAAAGAGAAGGCAACAAAGTTTTAAAATGTAGCATGGAGGGAATGGAACCTAAACACTATGCACATTTGAAATTTCAATGGGGTTGCAGGGGAACCTAAACTCTATGCAGTAAATAAATAAATAATTGAAAATTGAAAACAAAGATCTGGAAAAGAATAAAGTGAATAAATCAATGACATATACGAAAGGATTATAGTGTAATATTAATAAAAGTGTGAATTCATATTAGGAATCATTGTTAGGGGCATCCCAATGTATGCATACCAATAAAAATTAAAACATATAAGTCCAGGGAAACATAAATTTGGGCACAGTCAGAAAAATTTCAAGTTAATGTTAAAAAAAAAAATGTTTTATGAAAACACTCAAAAATAGATTTGAAACCTAAAACTTTACGATGCACACAAATGGAGAATAGGGGTAGCCATGCTAATATGGATAGGGACTAGGCTGAGGAAATACCAAACCATTGTTATAAGTAGGCATTCCTTGAGATTTACCCAGAGGACTTACTGTAAGGTTATACAATATTAATTTAGATGGGAAATCCTAAGGCAACTTCGATCATCCATGATATGGATATAGTATAATGGGAATTGGGTATCCCTCACAACTAAGGAACTAAATTAATCAACACAACCACACACAAACGCGAGGGCAGAGCAACCCATATGAAAGAGAAAAGAGAAGGCAACAGAGTTTAAAAATGCAGCATGAAGGAAATGGAACCTAAACACTATGCACATTGAAATTTCAATGGAGTTGCAGGGGCACCTAAACTCTATGTAGTAAATAAATAAATAATTGAAAGTTGAAAACAAAGATCTGAAAAAGAATAAAGCGAATAAATCAATGACATAAATGAAAGGATTATCTAGTGTAATATTAATAAAAGTGTGAATTTAGATTAGGAATTATTGTTAGGGGCATCCCAAGGTATTCCTACCAATAAAAATTAAAACATATTAAGTCCAAGGAAACATAAATTTGGGCACAATTAGAAAAATTTCATAATGTTAAAAAACAACTAATGTTTTATGAAAACACTCAAAAATAGATTTGAAACCTGAAACTTTACGATGCACCCAAATGGAGAATGGGGGTAGCTATGCTGATATGGATAAGGACTGGGCTGAGGAAATGCCAAACCACTATTATAAGTAGGCATTCCTTGAGAACCTACAGGAAAGTGGCCAGCTGATCTGAATCAATTGCCAACCCAAAATGTATATTAATAAAGCAATCTAACGAGTACACTGTATTTCACATTCGCCAGATATTGGCATAGCCACATAGGCAACAAAAAACAAGAATCAAATAACCTAATAATCCCAAATCAGGTTTACCATTAGGATCTATGGTGTGTCTAGGTAGGGAAGTTAATTTGATTACAATTTCTAAAAGAAGAAACAATTAACCTAATAAACATTTCAAAGTACATGCTTTGAAACTATCACATACCTCATTGAGCATCATAAAGCATCTCAATTTATAAATCACTTAGTTTGTGTCAAAAATTTCTTATATCTCATGTGTCTATGCTACAAAATGTAAATGACTAGAGATTGAGAAGAAGTGTATGAGCCGTGTTTCACTATTATGAAACACCTGATCTACATAATCATTTTTTGAAGTGAATATTCATATGCTAAAGCACAAGCAGATGTTCTACAAGTTGCATTCATTATTATTTTTAGAATCAATTATTGCACAGTGTAATCTAACGAGTACACTCTGTTTTGCACTCACCAAATATTGGCATAGCCACACAGGCAACAAAAAGAAAGAATCAAATAACCTAATAATCCTTACCTGGACAGGTTGTTTCAAACTTCAAACAAGGCATTGTTTCATACTCCAAATCAGGTTTACCATTAGGATCTATGGTGTTTCTAGGCAGGGGAGTTCATTTGATTACAATTTCCCATCCCATTCTATTGTACATACGATTCTATTGTAATTAAACCTCTCCAACATAACAAAAACATAAAAACTACAACTGCTTTTATGAGTATAAACAGTACATTTAGCTTAACAGGAATATTTTCCAAACTAACCATTGTCATCAACTATTATGCTATCCTCTAGTGCATTATCATTAACATATAGACTTGATGGTTGAAGCTTCTAACCTTCACTTTTCCTAGTCTCAAAAATGGATTTGCAAGTGTTTTAGACTCAACAATGTGCACAAACCTTGCACTATTATATAGTAGTCTAATTCCCAAGTTCTATGTTATATATGTAAATTTAAATTCCAAAGTATTTATGTTGTTTATGTTATTTATATAGTAGTTTACAAAGACTTGTGAAAAAATGGGTAATTTCTAAATATTAAACTGCAAATATTTTTTTCTTATGTAAATTTGAATTTCCCATCTCATCCCCAATCAAGATATCACGTCTTCAAACATAACTCTATTCTTTAAAGACATGTTTCCTAATCAAGTAATCTATTTGCTTGAAGATTTTTCATATTGAATAGAACATACAATCTCATTTTTCAAATTTGGCTTATCACATAGGAACCTCATTGGCTTAAATTGAGATATTCAATAACAAGTCCAGTCGTAATCTCAGATGATTTTGTGGGCGATTCTATGGGCTCAAATGTGTACATCAAAACATCAATCAAAAAATTAATCAAATCAATTTCTGAGAATTCAAAAAATCAAAGAAGCAACCCACCATACTTTTGCTATCGAAGAAGAAGAATTCCAACTTCCAACAAATAAAAGATATTGCACAAGAATTCCATAAAACATGTATGACAGTAGCCGGATTTTGTTTATTTTTAAAAGAAATTTACTATGATGAACAGATGAATAGTACAACCAAGATCCAGTCAAATTATTGAACATTTTTTTCTTTTTTAAACGATGACTAATGTATCTGAACTAGGCCCATGTATAGTGTTCTCATTTATGTTAATAACTCACATGTACATACTTTGAAAAATAACAATATATTTTTTCATTAGATATCTTCTTTGTATAATAATTATGATAAATGTATCTAATTGTATATTTTTGTAAACATGTATTTTATGAATTTATTATATATATTTTATGTATATAAATTCTCATAATTGTATATCCTAAAGAAAATGTTTGTTATACATATGAAAAAATAATGATGAGTAATACAGGGATAATTTTATGATTTTTACAAATCAAAAGTAAAATTAAGAAACATAAAAAAACCTTAAATGATATGCTAAAAACTTAATTTCTACTTCTCTTTCATTATTGCTTCCCATTCAATAAAAGTCAATTTATTTATTTCTCAATATATTTAGATATAATATATATCCAATTATTATAAATTGAAAAAAATTATTATATAAATAATTATAATAAATTTCAATATTTCAACTTGTAATTAAATAATTTAAATAATAAAATACAAACACTTATGCATACATAAAATAATATTATATAATATTGCTACAAAAGAAATTATATTTATTTTTATTTTGTAAAAAAAAAGAAATGACATAAATTTAATATAATAAATATTTCAAAGTCTCAACTTGTAATTAAATAATTTAAATAATAAAATACAAGCATTTATGCATACATAAAATAATATTACATATTAACAATATAAATAAACCCAACAATCCATTTGCTTCACAAAGATATCTCTCGGCGTAATTTAGATAGATTATTGAATAAGATAACTAAGCTAGTTTCCTACAGTCGCAGCATAACAAGTGTCGCAGCATAACAAGTGAGGTGATCCGTGTATACAAAAACACCACAGTAAATCTAGGCTGAATAATGAATCGTGAGCGTTTAAGTTACCAGCAGTTGCTCTGAAATTTGAATAATGAGTGGGCAACTAGAAGAATTGTGCGCTGAATAAATCACGAGTAAGACTGCACATTACCATTATCATGTACCAAAATTCCAGTTTGCTCTGGTTAAAAGTTTCGGTTAATTACTAGTTCAGTAACTTTGCATTTATTCCTTCAAATTTGTTCCAAAATAGAAGTGCTGGTTGTCTGTAAAGAAAGAGCATTCTGCACTTGTCATGTTTGAGCACTGGCATTTCTGTCCGGTTAGTTATATTCTATTGCTTCACTTCACATTTCTTTGAAATGTTAAATGCAATTTTCTTGGTTTTTGTTTTTGTTTAAGTTCTCTGGAAAGATTGATTCTATTCTTGTGCGTCGTCTTCATTAGCTTGGCTTGAGAAATCTTCTCAAATGAGCTCTTCATGTGGGAATGTTACAAATCTGTTGGTATCTATTGCTGTTAGATCTAGCTCCAACTTTATACATCTATGGCCTTGTTTACTGTGAGATCATTTAATGGGAATGTCACCTTCCATTTTTTTGCCAAGTATTGCGCTTCTTAGGAAGAAGAAAAAAACGAAGGCTGTAGAAGAAATGGGGCTGAAGGAGAATTGCATTGCTAAATGATTTTTACGATTTGAGAAAAATGCTAGGCCCTGGCCATAGACTCCCATAAGATTCCCTTATCTTCGTTGAGCAGAAAAAAATCCCCAATCATAATTGTAAGTAATTTTTCAGTGTAACAACACTTGTGAAACAAAGAAGCTATTGCATGCAATTGAACTTTTCAAGGTTAGACATAAATCCAAAAAGTTAATGTTTACAATGTTTTAATGTTTGCAACTTACTTATCATAAATAAATAGTGATTTTTTTAAGTTGAGAAGCTAGTCACCTTGACATGCCAGTTTTTGAATTATTGGAAATCAACTCCCCTTTCACGTTCACCTAGCCAAGCAAACATGGAAACAACTCTGACGGACAATTTGTGCAGCTACATTGGTGAAGTTAGAGGTCGCATTTCGTTGTCTTCCGGGCCAATTAATTCAGAGTTAAAGGACGTGTCATACATGAGTTTTTCTTTTTCATTTTCAAAATGGTCAATGCAGATAGTCTGCATTTAGAAGTATAAACATAGATGCATATAGGACCGCTTTGGCTTGGCTTGAATATGATTGGCATTACTGAAGCAATGAATCCGACAATCTCAGAAACTTTGGAATCAGGCCACAATACATCTTTTAAATAAAAGAAGAATTCTATTTTCATATAATAATATAAATAAAATTATATTTATTTACATATCAATAAATATTATAAAAATGATATAAATATAAATCAATATGCATTTGGCTATTTCAACTTAAATTTAAATATTAAATTTAAATATTCTGAATCATAATGTTTAAATAATAATTATAATATTACAAAAATATAATAAATTATTTTTCAAGTATCGGAGCGGATGGAGGTTAACGATAATCTGCGAGCGCCTGTGGAAGCTGGGGTTGTTTCAGGGTCGAGCTTGGAAAGAGTTTCTCATGGGAAATCCCCAGGCGTACAGTTTGTTTGTGTTGATAGCAGCAAAAATGTTAAGTGGGGCAACCAAATAGCAAGCGATACGCGGAGAACAAGTCTCAGCGGAGATGGAAAAAGGGAGGATGGTGAAGACCAGACGGGGCAGAGAGCTCAGAGGAATAGACCGCCGGGTATGTTCAGCAAAGAGGGCGTCGACGCTGAGGGAAAGATGCCGGCGACTGGGTGGTGCAATGTTCGAGCAACGGCTTTTTTGTTGCAGAACGGCATTCAGGCGACGCAAGAAGACCAGAGGAACGGGAATGTCGCCGCTCCGGTGGCAGGGGATGGGGGTTTTTTTTAAAGAATCTAAGGCTCAAGGTATTGAGGAGAAACAAACAGGGCCTTCCCAGAAGTTAAATCATTCTTACAAAGCAGCGATAAGCAGGGGAGGAGAAGCTGCACACTCCTCTTCTAAATCACTCACAATGGATCTAGAAGATGGACTGGATCAAGAAATGTCTCACAATGCGAATGTTTTTTCTGGTCTAGGTCTGATCGGGAGATTCAAGGGTTTTTAGCCCAGTCTGATTGATCTACATCAGTGGATATCCAGCCATTGGAATCCTCTTTTGGAAGGGTATGTGTACATTTATCCCATGGCAAAAAGTTTATTTATTGTTGTTTTTGAAAAGGAGCAAGATAGGAATAGAATCCTATGTGAATACCATTGGGACTGGGAAGAAAAACATGCATTAATGTTAAAGCCATGGCACCCAACTTTCAGTCCAGCTACTGAAGTGTTTGAAAGGGCTCCTCTATGGGTGAAGCTTCCTAACTTTCCTCTACATCTTTGGTTTGATTCTTGTTTGGAAGCTATAGGAAACTCTCTAGGCAGTTTTTTAATGGTGGATGAGGGCTTCTCAAACCTTATGCACTCAACTTATGCCCGTATCTTAGTCGAAATGGATGTAATTAAGGTACCTTCGGAGGAGATTCAGATAAATACTTCGATGGGTTGTTGGATGCAACCCCTAGATTATGAAGGGGTACCCTTTAGATGTAGAACTTGCTATAGAACTGGGCACCTAGCTACTCAATGTGTTAAAAAAGATCAAGCAAATCTACTTCCTTGTGGAAGGAAGTGACTCCCTATCACTATACAGTGGAGAAACAGGAGGAGAAGCAAGTCAGCCCGCAGCCAAAAGACAGAGAAGAGAAATGACGGGTTTCTGAGGTATCGAATCAAGCTAGGTTGTTATTGTTGAATCAAGTTGGAAGGGTGGAACAACAACAGCCAAATGTTATCACAACTCAGGAAAGGAACCTGGTTAGGAACATTGAAAATGTTGTTTTGAATAGAGGTGAAATTGAGCAAAGCTCCAAAAATGGGATCGCAACTCCAGAGTGTTGCGAGAAGAAAGGTGTGGTGAGACCTCAAGAGAAGGATGTTGGGAAGCGAAAGGCAGAAGAACAGAACCATAAATCAGTTAGCAAGGAGTTTGGTGCTTGGAATAATCGGAGTGATAATTCCTTAGTTTGGCAGAAAGAGGCTGAAAGGGTGGAGGATGGTTGACAAACTGTCAAGGGGAAGAAAGCTAAGAAGGTTGAGAAGAAAGCTTTTGAAATGGTCCTCCGATCACAGACTAAAGGAAGACCAAACAAAGCTTCAAAGAGATAACATGTTAATAGGTTGAGTAGGGATTGTTGGCTCAAAGCATGTTTGTCTAATATTGAAATGTCTCTTTGGTTTTATTGAATATGCTTCCTACTAAAATTGGGGGTAAATTTAGAAGTGTTTTAAAGAATTGTTGGGGTTGGAAGGGTTTTAAAGGATATTGTCAAGATAATAGCCTTGTAATCTTTTATTTTTGTTATCAATAAAATCAACTTTATTACTGACCAAAAAATATATATATATTTTTCAAATTAAATATTTAGATAATCATATAAAAAATACAAAAAAAAATTCATACATAAAATAATATTACATTTTAATAATATAAATACTTACAACAATTCATATGCTCAACAAAGATATCTCTCGACATTGTTTAGATAGATTATTGAATAAGATAAACAAACTAGTTATTTAATATATAATATTCAAACACATGAAACTTGTGTTTACAAATTCATTCAATGATACTAAGACTTATGAAACAGAACTTTGTATCATATATCAGTGTCCTAAATCATGATAATAGACTATCATTGTATGGGGACTCATGTTCATTAATATGGAAGCGCTCTCGTCCCTTGTCATTGGCGTTTCGAAAAATCCTTTCCCGTCTGCTACAACGATTGCCCCGTTCATCCATGGAGAGATCCCTGTCGTGGGTGGTTCGCTTTCTCTAGTAGGTCGTGGTGCTTTATCCTCGAACATTGTTGTGGTGTTGCCCTTTCGCGACGTGTTTCGAACAGTTCTCTGACGTGGGCTCGTGGTTGCCCTACTCCCAACAATTATGGGGGTTGTGCCTCTAATGCGAATGCCTTGCTCGCGAACCCCTATAAGGGTGAGTTCGCCTCATGTATATACTACTGGTGGCACCAGGGTTTCAAAAGGTTGTGCACCTCCTCTGTGGCCTTTTGTTACCTCTGTTGTCATTCACAATGGAGCAGTTAAGGCTTATGCTAGCGGTAATAGGTCTTTTGTAAATGTTGCAGGTGTTGATGGTATTGCTAATTTCTAGTCCGGGTGCGGAGGAAAATGGGGAGTTATCAGCAGGGGTCTAGTGTGTAGACTTTCACCTGTGAGTCTCGATTCTTGGAGGCTTGTTGTCCAGGGCAAGATTGAGCTCTTTCTTGTGCAAAGAGTGTTCATTGCTTTTTTCACTTCCTCAAAGGACAGAAATTTGATGCTTGAAAATAAGTTGTTGTCTTGGGGAGAGCACTCTCTATAAAAAGCTTTGGTCAACTTCCTTTAACCCCCTTATAGAGCCTCTAAATGTGTGTCTAGCGTGGGTTGTACTTTTGAATCATTATAGAACTATATCTAGTTCTAGGAGGTTTCATGCTACAAGGTCATAGGCAATTATATTGAATGCTTCTTGAAGGTTGAAGATTCCACTTCCTACATGGAGCACTCTACTTTTGCTCATATTCTAGTGGGCGTTGACATCTCAAAACCTCTTCATGTGGATGTGGTTTTGATAGTGGGGGATAAGCCTTGGACTCAATTGCTTGACTATGAGGTCTCCCTTTCAAATGTAAATGATGATTTGCCATCAATCACCTAGTACAGATTATCCTCTCTTGACACAAGGGCATAGCTACTTGGTGGAAGAATGCTAATGAAGATCACTTGAATATTCATGCACCTAATTCCCTGGTGGATGGCTCCCCTCAAGATGACTAGGTCTTCTCAGGAAAATGACTCTTTACCTTTTGTTGTGGTTTTGACATGCCCTTCTCTTTTGGATCCCATTGAAGAACATTTCTGCTTTGACCTCTTAGCCTACTTTTCCTCAAATCAACTTCAAATTACTTATGTGATGGAGGGTCATCATTTGTATTTGCCTTGTCATTCTATTGCTCCTTTGAAATTTGATTTGCTCTCTAATGGGGAATCCCCCTTGCTTCCCCCTATTCTGAGGATTTGGAGGATAATATCTCTTGGACTATTGTTAGGAGGGAGAAAAATCTTCCTAAATATTTGTCCCAAACTCATGCTAGAGTGAAGGGTGAGAGACTGATTAGAGTAAGGTTTGGTATCGTCTAAGTGGGACCTCAAGGATCCTAACTGTGTCTCTTGATTGTAGTCAGTTTTTGTAGCTTGGCTACAATTGCTCCTCATTCCTTTTTGTCTTGTGGAGTGGTTTTGTTTTTCTTATTATTCATGATACAAGTTTCATCTGCCTTTTGGCTTTGTTGTTGTACAAAGGTTTGGGCCCTTTCAATCCTACTTATCAATATAAAAAACATACTATTATTGTGATCCTTAGAACTATCTTTTTCAATATCAATACACCATAAAGGCATTCAAAAAGAGGTACTCATGAATACACCATAAAGGCATTCAAAAAGAGGTAGTTTATATTTTTTTTATTTTTAGGACTTCATTTTATATTTAAACATGAACAAGTGACAAGAATTGGTATATCAAAACAAAATCCAATACTTTTGATACCAAAAAGATAGGTACCAAAGGTGTTACTACTACCTATGTAGTGATAATATATTTATTATTATGTATTGAACAAATAATGGTGTATTCTCTTACATCATTAGATTGTTTAACAACATGATAATATAATGAGAAAGAGTGATCCTCACCTTCCAAAAGTGAAACTCCAAGATAAATATATGCCTTTTAGTAGTAATGTGAAAATACTATTTTGTTTTGCCTCCAATTTAAGAAAAACACTACTTTTCCTAGAAGGTAAAATTCAATTATCTATCAACCATATACTCCTTAAGATGTGATTATAATAATGCAACATAATACTAATGCCCCCATGGATGACAATCATAATTCATCAACTTGAATCCTTGGTTATTTATAATACCATACACCTTCAACATACCTTAATTCCATTAAATTTTGATAACTTGGATAATTAGTATGGGGAAATTGTTTGAATAAAGAAATAAATAATATTTTTTCAACACCTAGAAATACTACCCCAATTTTATAAAAGAATATGGCCATAAACAATACCATGTAATAGAGACCCAAATCTAGGACATGAGCTATTAACCTCAATTTAAATTATACTTCTTATATTTACATATTAACTTTATGTTTAGCTTTTATAATAAGTTTATTATTTATTACTTCAAATCACCATAAAGATAAGTATATGTATGTGCACTGACATTGAGTGGTTTGCATTTACAAATTAGCTTTATGTTTAGCTTTTACAATAAATTTATTATTTATTACTGCAAATCATCATAAAAATAAGTATATGCATGTATTCACTAGTTTTGCTACTAAGATGTGAAGTTCAATGTTAGAAATAAATAATAACTATATATTTAAATATATTGTGTCCCAAAGCAATTCCATATCCACCTAAAAAGATATATTGATCCATCTATATAATACCATCAAAATTTAACTACATAACAAATCTTCAAACCAAAACTTAATTTACAAATATTAGCAATAACATTTATTGATACAAATATGACATTAGATAGATTTTTTTATTTTTTTTGTGACATTAGATAGAATTGCCAAAACATGATATCATATTTAATAGCCTTAAGAGAGTGTTATGTGTAAATTATATGAAAAAACTTAATTTTAAAATCATTAACATCAAACATTACAATAAAAATTAATAGTTCAAACATAAGATATAATTTATTTAACCAATATAATTAATAACAATATGATCACCTATAAATCTAATAACCCATTGCATCTATAACTAAAACACAAATTTTAACCTTAAATTTACACATAATGAATCAAAATATTGTTCTCATATGTCTCTCATGTCATTATTGTTCAATGAATTGAAACATCAATACATGTTTCAATTATTATTACATCTATGCTCCACCGAGTTTTGGGGACGAGGATGATAGGGGACGACGAGACGTGTTTCCGATACAAGGGTACTTTTGGGCCATTTTTTAGGGGATGACTAATAAAAAGATAAGGAAATTTTTTAAAATATAGAGAAATATCAAATGTTCATAGCATAACAATTAACATCGATAATGCATTCATCATAGACATTGTAGAAGCTTAATACATAACATTAGACTTGAATTGAGATTTGAAGATTTAAATTTCACATGAGAATCGACAACAAATTAAGTTTAACATGAGAATCAACAACAAATTGAGTAGGGGACGTTTCTTGGCCGTCCCTGCGTCACTGTACCGTTTCCGGTACGGAAACGGGGTACAAAGCCAGGGATGCATCCCCATGGAGCATAGTATTACATAAACCTCAACCTTTTTATAAAACTTAATTATATCAATGTCTATCAATGATAAATTAAAAAATTAATATTTTAATAACATTGCCAATTATTAACAAATAGAATCATTTTATATATATATATATATATATATGTTTTGTTCTGTTAAAAAAAATATATAATTCTTATTCAAATTAGTTCCTATAAACACAAATAACAGAGAACAGTGAGATAGAGATGACCCACCAAACACTGTGAGGAGCAAGAACCAAATTATTTTTTCAAGATAATATCGCATAATCAGGTGGATACTAATTAAAATTTACAAAATTAAATTACACTAATATTCCTTAATCTTTTTCTACTGATCCAAGAAAAACAAATCACATGGAAAGTCCTCAATCCCATCACATGATACATTTGCTGTACAATTTATTCCAAATAATGCAAAGAAGCCTATTAAAAAAAATTCAGTTACCTTAATAAAGTCTTGGCATGCATAAAATCACTTTCCTTTGACTTCAGTATGACAGAATATTCTTCAAGTCCTCTGGAATAAGAACAATGGCATCCATTGCCATACTACTTGTAACATCTATAATTACATACAAGCCTAATAAATCTGAATCCGTCACACAGTTACCACAGACATTTTAGCTTTCATTTTCAATGGAAATCATTTTACTCCATCACCTGCATTGTTTGCTTTGATTTTGCTGGGGTTGTGTTTTATTAGATCTCTTAGATACTTATTGAGTATCTAAGATAAACAATTTACAGAATACGTTTTCTACATAGATGAACCATATTTTCTTGTAAAGGTGATAAGTTAGAACATATTGCCCCTGTTAAAAAAGATAATCACCAATCAATCATGATTCTCTTGCTTCCTTGGGGATCCATGCCCAGTTAGTGTTGTGACCTTCTTTCTGCTTCTTAGATTGATAATGTGTCTCAAGAGAACAAAATGCCTCTTAGAATTGACTGCTTCTTTTAGATGTTCCTTGTTCACGCTGGCAGTGCCTCTTTCAGTACTCGGTGATGCAACAATAGATTGAGGACTTACTGGTTCTGAGGATTCAACTATACGCTTTAGTTGCTTTACCACCTCACTCATCTTAGGACGGGATTTTGGCTGCTTTACCAAACACCTGTGGGCCAGATAAGCAATCTTCTGTGCTTCTCTAAGAGAGTATTTTCCCTCCAGTCTTGGGTCTAATATTAGACGGAATTTTTTGCTTTCGGATAAAAAAGGCTTCACCCACTCAAGAAGTTTTTGTTCATTCTTTGGACGATTCTTATCCACGGATCTTCTTCCTGTGAGCAATTCATACAACACTACTCCAAAGCTCCATACATCGCTCTTTGATGTGAGATGCCCCGTCTGAACATATTCTGGGGCTGCATATCCTGCGGTGCCAACAACCTGATAAAAGCAAATGCAATTACATTTCTCCAATCTTTACGTTGCTATATGTTTTGCTTCAAAAAAATAAAGATGTTGATGATGACTTGCCATATTTCTTTTAATGTTCTATATATACACAGTAAGCTGCAAAAGAAATTCCTTCATACACGATACATAAAGAATATCGACATGAACAGACTTCATACAAGCAATTCAACAAGTGGAGGTATTAATGATAATCAATACACCTATGAGCAAAAGGCTCAAGAAGGATTAAAAAATAATTTTTTCCTCAATGAAGGAATCCATTACAGAATGGTAAACTTTTTAGTTTTTAGAGAAGACATCCAAGGGATCGGCATGTGGTACGTGCATGAAAACAACAAAGATTTTCAGCCAGTGAAAAGTCCTAGAGAAATCAAATTTGATTTCAATTACAAGGACAAAATTTACCAACAAAAAAATATAACCAGGCATGAGAATGAATTTGAGTTTGAACATTGTTTTGTCCAATTAATAGACCTTTTTATGATCCTAATTATAATGTAGTAGTTACATATTGACAGAACCATGATCATTTATGATTAGATTACCCATTTGCAAACTCGCGGTGCTTGGATACCATGGGTATCTTGTATTTCCCTAGAATCAGACACAATATATTTACTTTGTCATACTTAGGTGCTGTTTCTATAAGTGTTTTACCCAAGAGAACAATAGCATTCACGTCAATTAAACACTAATTGCCAAGTCTAGAATTTCCTTTTCACTAAATTTGTAGAGAAATTTCAACCCTTAATTTCCTCACGCATTCCCACAAAAAATTAATGTGAGAGCAAGCTCAATGTATTTTAATTACGATCCATAAATTGAGACATGTTTAGTGCACTTGAAATTGATAACCACTGTTTCTGCATCACAAACCATGAAGAGTTACTGACAACATTAGAATTGCTTTGTTTCTCAAGTACGTCTAGAGCTTTTTTCATATATTGGGAGATGATCCTGACAAGGATTTCATCGACCCACTTAACGGGTTGCTATACGTAATCTTCTGTGTTCCATTAAAAAAAGATAAGATGCATGCTTTCCAAGGAAAAAGTAAGAAAAATATCAGGGATCATCTTCTTATGCTTCACTTAAATCTCTAATTACTTTATTTTACATGAACAAGTATGTCTCAACCAAAATGAATCCAAAGCTTTTTGTGTAGGTTTATTTCAAAAAGTATAGAATCAATAATAAAACATGTGTGAGTGATTTCAGAAAAGTCCGGTATCCTTGTCTCCCATCTTCAAAGATGATTCACGGATATGTTGATTTTCAAATGTAAATCTTGAGCAGATACTCTTCAGGTTGATGTAACATCCACAAATGAATATTATAAAGTGAGAAAATAGCATTTCTTGTTCACAAAGAGTACACAAGCTTCAAAAGGGTAAAAGAGTTGCTTTTTGTTGTAGTCAATTCTTCAACTTCTTTGTTAAAATGTGTAGCTCAATAGAGTCTTTTTTACCTTGGAGCTTAGCACACATTATTTGTTATATGAATTTTCATCTTAAGAGATAATAACTTGTTGAAACCACTTTCCTATCTATTAATATCCTGAGGAATAAGCGAGGGTCTGCAAAGGACAAGTGTGATAGAATGCTCGTGTGGAAGACCATCAATGGGGAGACAAGTAGATCCATCCAGATCATAGATGAGAATCAAAGAACATGATTGAGAAAATAAAACAAGATAAGGTGGAAAGATTAGCCTTGGTGGAGCATTCACTCACAATGAAGCATAATGTTTACATTAATGAAGCAAAAGTGTTGGCTACAAGCGGCCAGTATGTGCAGAGACATCAAGAAGCTATAGAAATTATGCAACATGATAACAATATAAATAGGGATGGAGGATAAGTGATAATTAATTCTTTTGAGGCCTCAAACACATAACCTTAAACAGAATCATAATTAAACTTATTATTAAACTTTTTCATTAATTAGTTCTAGTGGCTGACTCTCCTCAAAAAAGCCCACAAACCTATTACGTCTTGTATTCAAGGCACAATAAGAGCAATCCAAAATATCATATCTTTGATCTAATAATTCCTTGATGAGGGATCTCGAAGGAGACTCAAAATGTCAGAATCAAAAACTACTGAAAAGTTGTATCCAGGTATGTCATTATGTTTGTTTGTCAAAATACCAAATCTTTAATTATCATCATCAATGATTTTTGAAATTTTGGGGGTTGCTATTTTTAAGGTCTAAAGTTTAGGATCGCTGACCTAACTGAGGCAGTTGTATCATTAGACCTCAGTTATGGTTTACAGTTAATACTCAAATAAAACATGTGAAGGTAGCATTATAGGTCACCACCAAGGAAAACACAAATTTGGTGTATGGGACACCCTTATCAAGCATTTCACAAGGGATTGTTTTTTACATTTACCTTATACTGTTTTCAGGTGTGTACAACCTTGTCCCCCTTCAGGTTTGAACATAGACCTCCATTATGCAGTATGCATGCCTCCACCATTAAGCCAACTCAGGCTGTAATAAGTCATGAGTGGACGTGGACAGGTTTGTTAATGTTGAACTCACATGCATTAGTGATCTATGGTTAAAAAAATGATGAGTTTAGAATTTCTGCACTTGAGGTCAGTGTATTGCTGATTGCAGTAGATGACAGTATAAATCACAGTTGAGCTGAAGTTGAGAGATTCTATACCAAATGGGTTATCAACTTATCCCCCTTTAGGGAGATTATTTATGTGTACTATGTATATTTAAAAATAATGACTAGTTTAGAAGTGCTGCACTTGAGGTTAGTATATTGCTGATTGCAGTGGTTGACAGTATGAATCACAGCTGAGCTGAAGTCGAGAGATTCTATACCAAACAGATTATCAACTTCCCCCCTTCAGAGAGATTAATTATATGTCTTATGTATATTTATTGGCTGCTGCAATTCCAAAACAAGTGCTGCAGATTTTCTCATCAATCATTTCTGATCTCAATGATATTTTGATTTTCATTGTATGTTATTCTGCATGATCCAATTTATGTTTAAACCACTGTTACCAGATCCAGCCCAATCTGGGTCACATCTGGCAGGTCCTGGAATTTTGGGCCAGAAAGATTTGTCTGACTTGATTCAGATTTTTAAATTCAACAGAAATATCACCGATTTTTAAGAGATCCAGATTTCAGAATTTTATTGGTCTCCCAAATGAATAGATTTTCTGAACCTGATAACTGTGGTTTATAAATTGCTCATGCATCTAAAATTCAATTTTTTCCATATCTGATTGAATATTGCAACAGGTTTGAGAGGCTTTGAAAGGTTGGCTTCCTCTCATTTTTTCTTCTTTCATTCAACGACCTGCACCATTCAGATGATGTGAGAGCTATAACAATGGTATGAGTGCTGGTGTGCACCAGGAAACTTGTTAAACTATGAAGGTTTGATAGCTTAAGAAATTGACTTCCACTGAAGAAAGTTATTTCAGGGGATGGAAGGCCCAAAAGTGATATACTGATTGGGCAAGTTCGTGCCTATGATTGATAAAATGTTTTGACCAAAAGGTAGTTGATTTTCTGGGTTTGCTTCCAAAACTGTTTGGTATTGGCAGATTGTGTAACAGTAATGGGAAGGACCACAGTGTCTACAAGAGTTATAAGCTTGAAAGGATGTGAAAAATTAGATGAGACATCCAATTTTGCTCCCTACACTGGGACTGGAATATTGTGGAATGCAACTGCCTTAAGTGTATGAAAAACATGTAGTGAAAGTAAGAATGATTATCCTAGATTCCATTATGGGCAATTGCACGATCATATCCCCACTAACAAGGGACTAAGACAACAGCTGAAATGTACACCACCATGGGTGGGTTGGTCCAGAGTTCAAATGTTTTTCACAAAATGATTTGTAGAAACAAACTTTCCCAAATCCACATGTATTATGGAGAGTAAGTTCCTAGTTTATTTGCTCAAGGTTGCTATTGGGGGAACTATCAAGAATTAAATTAGTCCCTCTTGCCTTGAATGTATTTTCTACTGCCTGGGTCTTTGAAAAAGTGGCTCATGAATAACACCTTTCATTTGAGATACTTTGCGAGTTACTTCTACAAGAGAGATCGGAAGACAATTAGAATAACAATTCTTCTAATAGTAGTTTGAACAAGAAAAAAAAGGTTAGCCACATTGATCCAAAAAATGGATCAGTTTAGGTGGACCAATGGCGTCAACGTGCACATCGCCTGCAGCAAATTGCATGGGCACCTACAGCAATTCTGCAAGTTCGCATGCAGCAACACTGCAAGTGCTTAGTGGTGCTGAAAGTTCACCTGCAGCAAAAGCCACGAGCATTTCAGTCTGCTGCAAGTTCACCTACAGTAAAAGCCACGAGCATTTCAGTCTGCTGGAAGTTCACCTGCAGGAAAAGCCACAAGCATTTCAGTCTGCTGCAAGTTCAGCTGCAGCAAAAGCCATGAGCATTTCAGTCTGCTGCAAGTTCACCAACAGTCAGTCAACCGCTTTTAGTGCCATCTCTACTCTCGTTGGCCATCAAAATACTCAGCAGCTATAATCACTTCAATTGGGGCAATATTTTTGCTTGCAGCAATGTTGTAGGTTTGGCTGAAAATTTAGGGCATTTAACTGAGCAAATTTGGCACCATCCAACAATTGCACAAAGGACGAAACTGTCACATGGGTGTTTATTGGCAGCAGCAAAAGTTTGAAGCAGCAGAAGTCAAAGTGGCAGTCTTCAAGTGCGGTGATCATTTACCCTGTCTTCGGCAGCAACTGTTTTTCCTGTCATTGGCAGCTTTTTGCTTCATTGACATGTGATTGTTCCTCTTCTTTGGCAGCGACCTTTTTCCCTATTTGAGCAGCAACTGTTCCTTTTCCTTAGTGGTTTGTTTTCCTCTCATTGGTGTGACTGTTTTCCTCTTCCCAGTTCATCTATTCTTCTTTGGGCTGGTGTGTGTTTCATCTCCCTAGGTGGTTGTTTTCCTATTGTTGGTGGCACAATCTGAAGGGACAGGCTGAAGGTAAAACATTGGAGAGAAGAGAAGCCTCCTTGTTTAAGAGTATGGGAAGACATTGTTTTGAGAGATGACTGACTGACAGTGATAGCTGAAATCCATGCAGCTGGCTATGTTAGCTGAAATCAAAAAGGCTGGTTGACAGTGAGAGTCAAAGCCACACAGGCAACTGGTTGACAATGAGAGCTGAAGCTATGCCAGCAACTGGATAGCTGAGGGTAGTTAGCAGAGGGTGCTGGAAGGAGAAAGAACATTGTTGCAAGTGTGGAGAAGCAGCTTCCCTTAGCATCTGATTGAGTGGCCATCATTGTACCATTGAGCAATGGTAACAACTCACTCTCAGCAAGTTGCATACTTAACATGTTAATGCATCCACTTTGTTGAACTGCTGCAAGTGTGGAGTAACAGTTCCTTTTTCATGTTGTTGGTGGTAGAAATCCATCTCTTTTTTCAATAGAGGTTTTAGTCCATTTTCACTCTTGCAGGTAATGCTACAGGTCCATGTCATATTCAGGACAATATACAAATGCAATGGAGCTCAAATATGTGAAGAGCTATTGTAAAGCCAATGAGGCAAAATTGCAAGGTTGTTTTAATTCCACACGCTTGAAGCACTCTATTTTCCTTGATCTGCACATATCATGGCAACCGGTATCCATTATAGGTAGTATTGTCAAGGTAATTTTGAAAGCTTCTCATTAAATTCATATTGCTGATGTATGCGAGTGTGGCATAGCCGCCCTAATTTACAGACCACGTCTACTATAAATGCGATGAGAAAGGCCACTATGCACAGGAATGTATAGAGAGAAGATTCCTACGCAACCACATAGGTAAAGGTTCTATGAATTGTAAACAATATGCAAGTAATGCTAATAGCTCTGCAGAGGACAAGTTATTCATGTGGCCCAAGACGATGTTTACCATGATTCCTGCCCCACCACTTCCTGCTGCATATGTTGATAGTGGAGCTTCTGGTCATATGACCTTTGACAAATCACTTTTTAGTGAGTTGTCAGAAGAAAAGATAAGTAGTCCATGGTAATGATGTGACATGTTGCTTCTCTTAAAGATGTTTTGAATGCTTGTGGTCATACAAGGAATTTGTTGTTTATTTTGGCCCACTACAAATGCCAAATAAAAATTAGATTTGGTGACAAGGAATGTGTCATTGAGGATCACAATATATAATCAACAAGGGTCGTTACTTAAAGATTTTGAAAGAGCCGTCTTTATAAACTGGCGGTTGGTTCAAAGGCTCAAAAAGCTTTGGTATAGTTGACTGATCAAATTTGTGAGTTGTGGTGTAAGAACTTTGATGCACTCAAATGATGAACTTTGCAAGTTGTGGTGTAAGAGGTTTCACCATCTTCACTATGCCTCTCTTCCTCCTGTAAAATGGTATTGAAGATTTTAGCATTCAAGTGTACATACCAGGATGTTGCATTTAGCAAACATGGTGAGATTATTTTTCATTAGATATGAGAGCAATTTATAAAACGGGCAATAAACACTCTATAATAGACTAATAATGCAGGTTTAAATAATAGATATTTAAAGATATCCCTATAGGCTATAATTAATCTACATATCAATAGATAACTACACGTGATAATTGCCAACACATAGATGATACATGGGTACCCAACTTCAAGGTCAGGGATATGAAGGTGTGCAATGCATGCATTGGACAAGCACACATAAGGAATTTTTCCAAGCAGCAAAAAGAGGGCCACCATCAATCTAGAGTTGACTCATTCAAATGTATGTGGGCTGATGTCTGCAAAATCCTTCAATGGCATTCAATATCATGTATGTTTATTCGATGATTTCAGCAGAAAGTTGGATATATTTTACTATCAAAACATTGTAATTATTTTCCAAGTTTCAAGAGACCAAGGCCTTCATTGAAAACCAATGTGGAAAGAAGATCAAGAGGTGCATTATAACAATGAAGGTGAATATACTCCAAGGAATTTGAGAGTTTTTGCAGGACACGATGGATAAAGAGAGTATGCAGTTTCCCATAATCCTCAGAATAATGGGGTTGCTGAATAAAAAAAATGTTCTATCATAGAACCAAATCCATGATACATGATATGGATCTGCCTATACCAGTTTGCGCAAAGGCATCCAACACAGTTGTTTGTGTGTCAAACAAATGCCCTCAAAGGATTCCCAAAAACAATACACCAGAGGTAGCTTTTACACGTGAGAGACCAAATGTTTCCAACTTTAGAATGTTCCACTTGCAAATAGATTAAAGAGTGTTGCAATTTTCTTGGCTTCTATAAATATTGATAATCTCGCCTTAAGAAAATTCCCTGATGATTGGTTTGTAAATGCATGGGGTTAAAAAATTAGAATTTACGTATTTACATATAATTCTGCAAAATGGTACAAATGAGACTTTTTGTAATTTTTATCAAAAACCGTCACATGCGAAAGAGGGTCCTGAGTAAATAATTCTGGAACATTGGAAGATTTATTTTCAGAATTGTGCCCTAGTCTCCAGAGATGTCAAATGAAGAAATCATTACCAGTTTTATCCCTAGATGGGTGATCATTAAGAAGTTCCACCTCAAAAGTGGACATTCTTGCCATAGTTGCTTAATCCTCTTGGGAGGTTGTTACATGTGGAAGAAACTACGGCTACCCTTCCACATATGAATGCAAGAATCCTTCTTTTTACTAATAATGGAATGAAAATTCCTGAGTGCATTGAATTTCAACTGGGAAGCTCTTTATACAATTGTGAAATAAAATATCCCAGGGCTTAATGTTTGTCTCCTATATAAAAATGATGAGGACCAAAAAAAAGATTGCCCAATAATTGTTAGTCTTTTAAAGAAAGGAAAACCTGCATTTAAAGAAAAAATTAATGGAGATAGTCAAGAGAACCAACCAAAGACAAAAGAGATACACATTAGTCAAGAAGATGATGTTGTAATGGAAAATAGAGGTGGCAAGGAAATGAGTAGCTCAAATAAGATCAACATTATTGAAATGAAAGAGGATTGTACTAACAATGAAGCGCCTCAAGATGTTAATGAGTCAAATGATAACTTGAGGAATGAGAAAGAAACATTGAGAATCCCCAAAAAGAAAAATGGTCAGCAACTTGTTCTAGACAAGTTAAAAGAAAAGATTTGGGCTAATAAATTGGCACAGGTCTCCAGCAATCAAGTACCCTACAATGCTGCTAAATCAGTAAAACCTGAGGATGTTAATAAAATTTTGCTTGATAATCATACTATACTAGACAATCATGGTAATTCAAACTGTATAAACCGTTTGTTTAAAGAGGAAATATCAGATCAAAATATTGATATGGAAATTAACAAAAAAGATGATAGAAAAAAGAGGAAGCAAATTAGCAGAGGGAGGAGTATTCAAAAACCTAGGAAAAGACGTAAAGAAGAAAAAAATCATAAGTGTTTTGAAAGATTGTATAACAGTCAGAGGTCTCCTAACCCTGCCACTTAATCAGCAATGAATATCAATTATATAAGCTGGAATATTAGGGGACTTAGAATCCCCTAACAAAAAGTACATTTTGAGAGACTTTTATAACAATAAAAGGAAATTGGATTTCCTGCTCCTACAAGAAACTAAAGCTATTGGATTCCGGCTTGAGAATGTGTTAAAGTCTGTTTTAGAAGAACTCTTTAACTTTTATACCTCTCATACCACAGGTAGAGGTGGGTGAGCCATCCTTGTTAGTAAAAAATGGTCTAAACTTGTGGTAAATTCAGGTTGCACCCCATGCAATAAGGGGGTTTGGATCGTTATTGAAAGGTACATGGTAAAATTTAGTATTAGTTCTATTTATGCTGCTAATGACTATAGAGAAAGGATTAACCTGTGGAATTGGTTGGTCTCTGCTTTACTTAAAGTTCTCTGGATCATTGGAGGGGAATTTAACATGATTGAATGTAAAGAGGATAAAATTGGAGGAAACCCAATGAATTGGAAAGATAGTGAATATTATCTTTGGTCAAGGGCTAAGAAGATGTTGATGATTTTTGATCCACTAGAGAAAAACAAGAAAGATAGTAAGAGTATTTGGTTCACATGGTGCAATTTCCAAAAGGATGGAAAGAAAACTTACTCTAGAGTGGAGAGGTTCTATGTTTAGAACTATTTTTGTTTTGAGGATGATTTTAAATAGAATTGTATTCAGTTGCTTCTCTGCACTATGGCAGACCACCACCCTATTAAAACCAATATTTTGATCACAACAGCTAGGAACACAGAAAATGTTAGAAAGAAGAATTTATATAAATTAAATATTGAGCTATTGAAAATTAATGACTGTAGAGAAGGTATCAAAACTTTTAAGAACAATCAATAAAGATTTTTCACCAATAAATCTACTATCGTCATTGGGAAAAAAATGTGGAAGGTTGTAATTTCTTTTCTGGACTATTGGTAAGAAATATGCCCTTGATAGGAGATATAAAAATTCCTTACAAGATAATCTGCTGACAAAAGGATCTCTGTTGCAAAAGGAGCCTGATAGCCAACAATTAATTGATGATCTTGGAGAGATCAAACATAATTTGAGATGCCTGCAGAGCATAAAATCCCAAGTTGCTAGAATCAAAGCCAAGATGAATTGGCTCAGAGAGGGAGATTAAGGCTCTAAATACTTCTTTAACATGCTTAAAGCTAAGAACAATAAGGAGGTGGTTGGCCCAATTGTGGTTAATGATTTTGACTGCAATAATAATGATGATATTATAAAAGCTTTTAGAACTTTCTATAAAAGCTTTTTTTTTTATTGCAGAGGACCACACCAATGTTTGTAAGACAATTATACCAAAGAAAATTAATAAGGTGGAGGCTTTCATACTTGACAAATAAATTAGTAAAGAGGAAATTGAGTCTGTTATTCAATCTTTTAAAAATGGCAAATGCCCTGGTGCATATGGGTTGCCTAGAGAGTTTTATAAAGCAAATATTGATTGGGTAGTTGATGAACTATTTCTAATTTATAAATAATCCATCAATACAGATTCCTTAGGAGACAAATTAAACAAAGGGATTATTACTTCCTAAAAAGGGAGAAAAACTAATATCAAGAATTGGAGGCCAACTATCTTATTAAATGTCTCCTATAAAATACATGATAAAGACTTGGCCATGAGATTAGCAAATATTCTCCCAAGGATCATCGGTGATACTCAAACGGGGCTTATAAAGGGTAGATATATCCTTAAAAACCTCATCACCAGCTAGGAAGCTCTTAGTTGGGCTAAGAGGAATAACCAAAATGTGGGAATATTGTCATTTTAACAGTATGTCAATGTTTATCAAATCTTATCAAAGTTGGATCCTAAAAGACCTATGGAAATTCTAAGTCTGAAATTCTGTGTAAGAATTCTAAGTCAGATTTTATACTTTTGTATTTTGAATGTGCTGATTGCAGAACATTAATTAATTTCAATGTTTGCAAGATAGAAATGATTTCCCATTTAATCATGGGAGAAGACACGCTCTAAGGAGACGTGTCTCCACAAGGTGGAGACACGTCCGCTCATGGGACGTGTTCCTTGAGCGCGCGGGTTCCCTTGGTAAATTCGGTAGTTAATATTTTACCAATTATCATGCTTTTAACAAGCAGCAATCAAAGATTCGAATTATTTATCCTTGAATTTCTATCATAATCAAGATTCGAATAACTTATTTGAAGACGTTTATATTTAAGAGTAGTTCGATTAAATATAAATGACGATGATGCATAAATGCAATCATCATTTATATCTGACCGATGCTATCTTAAATCAACACAGTATTTTTTTATTCTGGCTACATTAAGAGCTTGCTTTATCTTAAAACCAAATTCTTATTACCTGACTCTCATACAAGAACATTCACTGTGCTAAAAAAAGAAGTGTTGTTCAATATACAAGTTCCTGTGAAATTGAAATTTAATGCAGAGACCTATGAAAAATTTTAGTGGAAGGATGAAACTGGCTTCTTCAACATTAATTCTACCAAGCTGTATAGGCTTCTCACAGATACCCAAGAGGTTATAGCCCTCATCAGTTCTGTTTGGAAGGTCGAATTCAATATTGATGATAAAGCCTAGTCTCTTATTTCTAAATGATGTTGGTGTAGATTTTTAGGACCTAAAAAGAATTGTTTTAGATAACTTTTTTTGGTTAAAAAACTTGTTAAGGATCCCATCAATAATATGTCTAATTCTTGCAATTTAAATTGTTTTGTTTGTAAAATTCTAAAAGATTTTGATCACTTTCTTCTTTACTGCAAAGTTGCTAAATCTATTGGACCTTATTTTTGGGTAATATCTGTGGGCAGGATATTAGGAAAAACTCCTTTTGGCACTATAGTTATTTTGGTTCTTTTGGCTACATTAATGGTCTGAATCTTAAGCTTCATTTTTTTTGTCTTGCTCTTTCGACCAAGATTTTATGGGTCATTTGAAAAAGAAGAAATTACAATGTTTTCTAGGACAAAAGAAGACACCTTATGGAGTCTTCCAGTAGAATCATCTTTTATAATATTGTTGAATAGGTTACTATGACATTGGAGATTCCCAATGTGAGATTTATGAAGATTGTGGATAGAGGCTTGGCTATGGTTAATAAATCAGACATCAAATTTGCAAAATTTTGGCCACATGATTTCTGAAAAACTCATCATAAGTTTGTCAAAGATTATATGGAGTTTCAAAACCAGTACAATAAAATCCACAATTATGGAAGGAGGAAAGAAGAATGTGATGTTTTGGAGTTTCAAAACCAGAATTTTGATAACAGCAACAATAGAAATACCATCTCTCCTCCATTAGGTACATTTGAGATGGATGCTTATAATGAAAGTTATAATCAGGGTCGGTACTGTTAATTAGATCCTGCTGCGGTTCATAGCTATCCTCCTGGTTTGGAAATGATATCAACTGTTGATGCTTTACCTCATAGACTTTTGACTGCAGTTGATATGACAGAAGAATTGATATATGTTCCTATTTTGTTAGTCACTCAGCTATTCTTTTTTGGACTATATACAAGACTGCTGCTAAGCTAGTAAGCATTCTAAAATTCATCATCTACCATAATCCTGATTCCTGAATATAACCAATGTTAGCTGCTGATGTTAATGAACTGGTTGTATTAGCCGATTATATAAAACTGTTGTTCGCAATAGCATACAATGTGGCTGATAGCTGTTGCTATGCTTTGTTAGTAAGATATTTTGTGCCTAGCTGGGGCTGATGTGGTCTCCTTGACACATCTATATTGTAACCTGTTTCCTTTAGTAATAAATCATCAATTTTAAAAAAATAATAACAATAATTATTGCAATTACCCACTTGAAAAAGGAAGTGGGGCACCCCTCTTATCTTCAGTCATATGCAGATCTACTCACAGTCAATGAGTGAATGTGGCAAACTTAGTTGGAGTTGTTTTGGCATGCATTTGTGATAGGTAATTTAAGTTATGATGAGTTTAGAATTACTGCACTTGGGGTAAGTGAACTATGGATTGACGATAGTTGACTGCATGACTAACAATCGAACGAGTTGAGTCTCTCTCAAAAACCATCACCCTCCAAAGGGAGATTATTATGTGTTATGCACATCCATCTGGCTGCTGTAATTCAAGAAGTGCTGCAGATTTTTTCATCAATCATTTCTCATCTGAGTCATAATTTCATCACATGATGTTGATCACTTATTCACATTGAAGTCTACTTTGGTATGTTAGTCTACATGAGACGATTTGTGTTTATACAGTGCTTGTGAATCTAGAATAATATAAGCCTTTTAAGCCTCAACTCCTCTTTTCTTCTTTCATGCAAAGATCTGTACCACTCTCAAAATGGGAGATTCTCAACATTGTTAAGCATGTGTGTGTATGATAGCCCCTCTTTTCATGATTTGTTTGCAGATATTCACACATCTGTTAAGTTCATTAAGAGATAAATGAAAAAATTCTGACATCTATTTGGAGCAAATCCTAAGTAATGACTAAAAGTATAACAGCACTAATACCAAGAAGACATAGAAGAAAATCATCATAAGTATGTGCATGATCTACTATACGCATACCGCTGTGGACACATGGCTGATCCCTCCAGTTGGTCCTTGCCGAGCCAATCCAAAATCTGATAATTTTGGATCAAAATTCTCATCTAAAAGTACATTGGATGATTTAAAATCACGAAAGATTATCTGCAACACCATGAATAATGAGATATTTGGTTAAAGAATTGCTTGAGATTATATCATACTTAAAAAATATTTGGCTAAAATGATTGTACTGTTTTGAAATAAGCAGAAAATATTGGTTACTTTTTGTTCTATGGTGTTTGAAAGAAGACAAAACTTTTACATCTTATGGTAGGTTGGAAGCATTTCAAATACTTTATATGTGACATATCATCATGGGATTTGTTAAAGGATTTCTCACCAATATTCTGCCAAGTTTAGAATATCATTTTATTAATGGGGGGATATGTTCCTGTCTCTTTGTAAAAACCAAAAAGAAGCAAATATCATAATTATTAAAGGATACATCTGTTACAGTAAAAGATTGAACATACTCTTTGCTACTGAGATATTAATGCAATCTGTTTCATTAAAAATAGGACAGTTATTTGTCATGGCTTGTTCTGTCAAATTCCTTTTTGTTTCTTGTAGTTCAGAAGTTTTCTGATAGCCAGTTAGCAAGCATATCTTTAAGCAAATCAGAAACGTCAATTTTCAAAAATGGAATTATAGATTAGAAGGCATAAACTTCATTGAAGGGTCTTGTCAGGAGCTTCATCAAAGCACAGAAAACAAAATGATGATTGATCTGGTAAACCTTTAGTAATATCTGAACTCATTTTCATTAGTAAATCCAGATTCAATATCTTCTTTATTTGAATGTTGTAGCGTTGCCTTACATTTTATTTGCTCAAACAACTTACATGCAGATGGAATTCCAACTATGAATTCAGTCCTTTTTGTAATCTGTAAGAGTCAAAATACTCAAGTAGTTTTTCAGTGCCCATAGCTTACTTATTTTATAATTATGACAAATTTATTTCTGTTTAACCAGAAAGATCTCTTACAGTGGCAAGAGAAAACAGAAACAGAAGTTCAGTGTTTGAAATCAGTGATGAAATGTCCTACCATCTTGGGGAGTGAACATACACTGGACTACAGACTGCTATTTATAATTATGTTAGCATACAATCTTACCTCAAACTGCATAAATATTAAAACCTGTATGATTCAATGAAAAATGAAACAAGGTATTACACAACTCATTATTAGATAATACTGGGAATCTGCTCTGTATAAGATCTATTTTTTCTTAACTCATTATTATGGGGTTTTGACAGATCTTACAAAGGATCGTTTTAAATCTCCATATAATTTTTTTCTTTCTACGAAGGAATGGTGAAAACTGAAAATTTATTCTTCAAACAATCCAGACATATATACCAATAGGTTAGTCAATATCGTTTGTTTGTTGACAGCATGGTTCAAAAATTTGCGGACTTGTAACTATTCACAAGACAAATTTCTGGGCAAGTTAATTTGCCAAACAAGTTCAATCAAAAAACTCACCAGACAACACATAATAGCAGTCCATTTGTACCCTTTTGTTAGCAGCTACCTAAATAACAGAAAAAAAGAAAAAAGTGAAAGAGAATAATAAAATTTTAATGCTCAAGAGATTTCTCAGACCATTTGTGGCCCTTTTAAGGAGATAACATAACATAAACAATTCGGCTTTATGTTCCTAAAGTTGTTGTAAGATGAGTAGATTGATTGGGACAGTGGTGGACATTGCCCTTATCATATGTCCCTAACGTAGTTCCCTAGAAGAGTTGACAACTACCAAAACCCTTAGCCTCAATGCTTCACCTGGCTAGGGGCCATATTAATAGATCTTGACCATTAGTTTTTTTATTTGTGTTTGAATTGGTTCCCACAATCTTCCACTGTGTAGTTCTAGCAGATTAACATCCCCTGAAAAATAAACCCACTGTTGCCAACGTTTGATTTTGTAACAGACCCAAGTCGTTAAAGTTTGATGAATTGACCAATATAGCCCCTATTCCAGGCATGCACACAATGAACCACCAGATATCTCATAAATTTTGGCCACAAATAATTGTTTTTTTCTTTTACCTCCTTTTCATCACCCCACTGATACCACTAATATTGTGTTCCAAATACAAAGATGCCAAACCTACATACTGACCTGAAAGAGTTTGTTGTAGCTAGATATATTCATTTATCTGACTTGTCTAAGCCAGAACATCATTGCTGTCGAATTTCATAAGGTATATCTTTCGAAAATTAACCTCAAAACCACATTTCATTTAACTTTTTAAGTAATGCCAGGATTTGATCCTCCTCATAGGGACATACCACTACTATTAGATGCTTGATTGGAACTCAAACATTGTAACTGTGATATTTCACTAAGTAAATGGTGGAATCATGTGCTCAACTAGCTAATGTCAGATTGTACCTTTGTAATCTCATGCTCCATCCAGAGCTTTAAGTTTCCTAACTCCTTATTGAACCTATTTTCAACTGAGAAGAAAACCTGGCTAACATGATTACTACAGTGCTTCAAAGCTTACATGAAGACCCTGCCGATATACAAATCCAAGTGTTCTTCCATTTTCAATTGGATGGGGGTAAAGTTTATAGTCTTCTTCAAAGGTCTCCAGAAGCTTATTCCATTTTATTCTGGGGAAGCAACTGGTTGGGACTGTTTCAGTGAGCATAATTTAGGTTAAGAATCAACTCATGTTGCCAGATTTAGGGCTGACAGATTGCTGTTCCATACCTAATGTTAGGACAGACATTATAGTTTTTAGTCTATGGTGTAAAAGCTCAAGTTGAATACTAAACTAGGGTTTCAGTCCAAGAAGGAAAACACTCTCATAGATGAGAAGATACTTGGCCTGAAAGAGACTAATAGCAGCAGTGGAGACCAAACCAAACCAGAATAACAGAAATAGCCGATAGTTCAAAAAATGGCTGCTTCAACAACAAAGATCAACAGAAAATAAAAGAGGAGGTGTCTATTTGAAAATTTGAGACTAGATCCACATCATTTCTCACTGCCTCAATCCTTAATGTTTGCCCAGACTGTCACTCTGGTACCACTTGTAAAGATATTTCTTATAATAACATAAAAGGACCAAAGTTAACCAGAATAACAGAAATAGACAATGGTGCGAAAAAAACTATGTTACTGGATTCTTTGAAAACAGGTTCTGGATTGCAAAAATAGAGTTCAGGTATGGGTGTAGGCACTGGTTTGGCTTGGAGTTCACTAGGGTTAAGGCAGAGTACCCCGGGAACACGCATCAAAATCAGAAAAATAAGAAACCTAAGTGCTGCCTTTGTACGAAAAAATCTGTTTTTTCTGAAAATAGAAACCCTCTTGATGTCAGGCATCTCTTGGAATCTGCTCAACAGAACATAAATCTGTTGAAATCTGAGGAAAATTGTTGTTGATAACAGGTACTTTTGATGGAGATTGAATAAAGAATTCACTGTCACTGGAAGCCGCTGCTCTGTTGAATCTTATTGTGGCCCTGCTCTGCTAACCTGATGAAGATTACAGCTGCTACAATGAAGTCCGATGGTGCATAAAAACTGACTGTTGCTGGTCACTGCCGAAAATACAAGTGCTGTAGACTGAAAGCATGAACATCAATTTTGCTGCTCTGCTGCTATGAAACGAATGAAGTATGACAATGCTATTTCTAATCCCCCTGTCTTCTATATGTATCTGCTCATTTTTAGCTTTCAATTGCTATTTAAAACTCAATTCTCTACAGGGAACCATGAAGTTTATATTAACAAAATAAATGTGGACAAATAGTTATAACTCTATATATTTATATTAATGAAATATTATATTTATACCTTATACAGATGAATGATTATCTATGATATATATGAGGACTTTTATTATATTTAACAATAATAAAAAATTATATTATATAACATATTATTAATATATTATTTATGATATTTATATAATAATAATATTAATATATAATAAATCTTTATATAAATATATTATATATTAACAGTATATAAATTATTACATATAATATAATATATTAATATAAATAATAATATAGATATCTTAAATACATCTATCCTGGAGATATTAGTCTTAGTTACTCTAGAATTACTTTATTTACTTAAAGAGTTTTTTTTGTACTGAAGAGTTCTTTTGTTTTATTTTATTTTACTTCAGAACTAATAAAAAATAAATAAAATAAAAATTATCAATAAAAATGGCTGTAAAGGGCCACATCCTATTCATTAATTTCAGCAGAAAAAGGAAATACATTATATGCCCATCTACGAGCAGCTGGTAAAAATCTGGCTATCTGCCAATACAAAATGAAGCCCATCATCCCAAAATGGCTTCTAAGTTTCTATGCTTAGAAGCAGCAACATTTTAACCTATTACCCATACAATCCCGCAAAAAGCTTAAACAATTATGACACCAGAAAGAGAAGAAACAAACAAACAGACACCCCTTCAAGCATTCCCCAGCCCCCCTGACTAGCTCCTATCTCCATCATCAATCTCCACCACCGCAGACAAATTCGCCAATGCAAAGGACCAGTCCACCACGCCATCCATGTTTTCCCCCACAAAGGTTCTGAGGAAGTTAATGCCTAGCCGAGCATGGTGGCAACGCTGGTTCACATTCATCCCCAGCCCCCATATTATGAAGGGAACCCAAGCAGGGTTTGGTTTCTCAACAATCCGTGGCCAAATCCCTCCTCTAGACGCGAGACCAACCCACAGTGAGGCACGGCATAGAATATCTTTCATTCCCCACCGCCAATGTGGCCACACCAGGGATTCCATGATCTTCAACACAACCCTTGTTTCTTCACCCGCGTCCAGCAGCATTGCCATGAACATCGAAGCCACATCTGTATTCACCTGATATCGCGTCATCTCGTTTGTGTACATGTCACCCAAGACCAGCCTTATCACATGCAACACCACCTCGCAGTTAGACTCGAAAATTGCAATCAACTGCCTCTCTGATAGCTCACCCAAGAAAGCCATTTTCCTCTTTTTTGCCTTCAGACACACCGAGAATCCATTTTGGCTCTGCAAATTATCACAATTTAATGTGAAAATGAGTCTCCCATCTCCTCCTTTAAAGCCCAACCACAATAATTCCCAAATGAGATTCAATACTTCTGCACTTCTTGCCTTAAGGGGTCATGATTTCCATTTGTCCTTTTGCATTTAAGCATCTGCGGTAATTTGTGATCTCTCGCATCTGGCACTGCAGAACACATGCCACTTTGCTTCCGAATCTAGTACGGCTTCTTTTAAACCAGTGTCTATTGCCACATTCGCAGCCTCGTCCACCATCGCATTACCTTCCCAGTATACGTGGGAAATCTTAAAGCCTTTGTAGCTTTTTAGTTTTTAATAAGGCAGCGATCACCCCCGGCCATTTATTCAGTTTCTAGCTTGGAGTGTGATTCAGAAAAATCTTAAAGCCTTTGTAGCTTTTTAGTTTTTAATAAGGCAGCGATCACCCTCGGCCATTTATTCAGTTTCCAGCTTGGAGTGTGATTCTTCCGAATTGCATTGATAATGTTTTGTGAGTCTCCTTCTAAGTGAATGTTTTGGAGGTTTAATATTTTCCCAATCTCCAATCCTAATAGGGCCACTTGAAACTCTCTCTCTCTCTCTCTCTCAGTCTCCTTCTAAGTGAATGTTTTGGAGGTTTAATATTTTCCCCATCTCCAATCCTAATAGGGCCACTTGAATCTCTCTCTCTCTCTCTCTCTCTCTTAGTTTTTAATAAGGCAGCGATCACCCCCGGCCATTTATTCAGTTTCCAGCTTGGAGTGTGATTCTTCCGAATTGCATTGATAATGTTTTGTGAGTCTCCTTCTAAGTGAATGTTTTGGAGGTTTAATATTTTCCCCATCTCCAATCCTAATAGGGCCACTTGAAACTCTCTCTCTCTCTCTCTCTCTCTCTCTCTCTATATATATATATATATATATACACACACACACAAATACATACACATACACATACATATACATATATACGAACCCAAGGACAAAAAATCTGCTTTATTACATACCCAAACTTCAAGCCTATACCTGAACACGAACCCCAAACTGACGACTTAGCAAGAAAAGACTGCTCCAACAAAAGATTAACAGAAATCAATAAGAACAAAAGTTTTAGAATGTCAAGACCAAACTTAAACAGAATAAAGGAAATACAAAAGGGGACTGCTAAAACAAAGGACTAACAGAATTAAAGTGAGGAGAAAACAATGTCTATCTGAAATTTTGTTACAACGTTCACATCATTGTTCCCTGCCTCCAAGCCTTAATATTTGCCCAGACAACTGCTCCCATACCACTTGTCAGAATATTTTTCATAATAATCGCTTAGACCTATCAATTGCAAGAGAATATATATTCGTTGATCTCAATAAGCAGGAATAACAGGAGTTAGCAAATGAGAACCAAGCAGATTTGTAGTGCAATGCCACTTTGAAGGGGTAACCTCACAATACAATAGTTCAATGGCATGACACAAGATCATCAAATGACAACAATAGTCACGCATAGGCTCTAGTGCCAGCTTGACTCTAACCCAACTAAGTATTATGAATGAACATGCAACATGTCAGCCATTCCATAGCCCAACCGCACATAATGAAAATGATTTAAATAAGGGTTAGGGGCATAACACATGAACATTGCAAATCCAGTCGAACTTACAAGGGATCATAATCGCTAGCTATGAATGAACATGCCACATGTCAGCCACTCCATAGCCCAACCACACATAATGAAAAGGTTTTAAATAAGAGTCAGGGGCATAACACATGAACATTGCAAATCCAATCAAACTTACAAGGGACCATAATCACTAGCCATAAGAATCATGATTCTTGTACTCATCCCAGTTTATAATCTCAAAAGGGAAATTGCAAGCAAGCAAGTTGCTTTCTTGCCATAAATCTAATACATTGCAGACAGATGCTAGAAGACTAGAAGTTAATTGTCATTTTTTTTTCCATTTTCAAATGGCAGGCAACTTAAAGAAAAGCATCCACTGTATAAAAAAATTCAAAATTGTTCAAGATTAGATTAATCATTAAACTAATGCCAGTTTGATTTTGTATCTCACTCTTGAACCTGTTAATATAATTATTCAGAGTGAGATTTGGATAATGAACTGAAACTGCTTGCTCAAGATAGGGACAATGAGAACACTTGTGAATAGGTAAATTACGACAACATTTGGACAGCTATTGGAAACCTTTGCTTAATCTTTATATTTACTTTC
Source organism: Sequoia sempervirens (assembly GCA_007258455.2). Lineage (NCBI taxonomy): Eukaryota > Viridiplantae > Streptophyta > Pinopsida > Cupressales > Cupressaceae > Sequoia > Sequoia sempervirens. Next base: position 757,764,166 of record VDFB02281492.1, on the reverse strand, counting down.
ATTTGAGTTTGGCCCAAAAAACTTCCCAATTCTCATAGTTTGCAAGATACATAGAGAAAGCAGTGGAAAATACCACAATATTGTACTTTCAAACCAAAGAATTTGTTCCAAAGATTGGGCGTTGACATTTCATTGAAAACAGAAACTACTCTCAATATGTTTGCCAAAGTTCAAGGATGACACAGAGACCCTTATACAAAAGTCTGTTGGCTACAGAGGTAAAATGGAATCTAAGCAATACAACAACTAAATTGGATTTCATCTAATGAAAATTTGCCCTTACCAGATTGACAGAGTTCTAGTATCAAGGAGATTAATCCTGGATTAAAGGCAGGTAGAATTTAAAATCATATTAATAGTCATGTGAACAAGAACAAAGTACTTTGATACCTGCCTTTGGAACTGTCATCGATTTTCCATAGTCTCTGATGCATAGCACTTCTAAGTAAATGCCATATGATCAGTTCATGATGACTTCAATATTTGATTCTGTGTTATAAATACAATTGCTAACCTTGAGGTTTGCCTCCAAAGGTAGGCAATGTTAACTCTGAAAAAAATCACATACATACAAAATTCTTAAGAGCATGGAATAATTGATTCAAGAAAATGTATGACTAGTTATTTAAGATATCATTCTACTATGAATATGTGTGTGCGCATGAACTTTTCACATGAACATCAAATAATAATTCAACAAATAACATCCTTGGGAATTAAACTTCTAATTTCTGATCTAAGGTTATAAACAATCCCCACATTTGGACTACTTTGTAAATAAGCAAAGACACTCGTGGAAAGCCATACCACAGCTCCTAACTCAGGGAGAAGTTATAGTTATCTTAAAGCCTTTGTGTTTAAAAAGATTCATCTTCTTGTTTGTTATTCTAAAAAAATATTACATGTTGGGCAAGCTTCCCTATTACATTGGTTAACAGGCACATTCTCCCAAGAAAAATTCCTTTACAATCAGCCATTTGCAAGCAAACTCTGTCCTGGTGTTCAAATTTGTCTTGGCACTAATTATATTCAAACAAGAGAGTAGGACGAGTTAAGACTGCATAATTTTAAATAGTTACAAAAATTTTCCTAGATAGAAAAAAAATTCAAATAATTTGCCAGTAAAGGGTGCACAATGAACTTATGATTTATCCTAGGGAACTACAGAATTGTTAAGTCAATTAATTTGATAAAGCAATCAACACCCAGTGTAATTTGACAAAAGTTAAAACAATAAAATGAAGTGCACTAAATGATGACAAACCTGGACATCCAATTCCTCATGCAGATTAGCCAAACCACAAGCTGCGCCCAAGGCTATCTTTAGTCTCACAGGCCATGGCATAACTGGCAGTGCTCTACTAAACAAGTGGTCTTCAAGGCTCTTGTTTCGCATAAACTCGTAGACCAAGAGCCGCTGAATACCTCTCTCATCATCTTCAGCACAATAACCTACCAATTTGACTAAATTAGGATGCTCAACAAGTCCAAGAAAGTGCACCTCTGTCAGCCACTCCTTGTGACCCTGGACAATTAACAAGTCAAATTGTTTATATCTACAAGCTGTTAGGACTTGCTCAAGTTACTGTTAGATCTCAAATCAAACCACAGAATTTTTGGAAACGCAAAACGAACATTCATAACCATGCTCATTTCAAAAGTTACATATCTGTCAAATATTTTGCGTAAATGATCAGTAAAGCATTGTTAATTTGGTTTAGCTGTTTCCATTAGTGGATTTAGATGCAATTATTTGAACTTTTATGGGTGATTTGGAATAAGCAAGAGCCAAAAAGTGAGGAGACAAGTTAAAAGATGTTGGCAGAGCCAACAATATAAAGAAAAACATCATTAAATGTTGAAACAATTTTCTCAACTCTTTCCAGGTTAATAATCACATCCACTAACATTTCAACATGCCTTTTGAAGGATTATTTTCAATATACGCAATTCTCCTTTATTTATTAGTCCCAGATATTTTAGTAGACACCTTTTAGCCAGATTATTGGTTCAACATCAATAGCACTTTTGAGTTACAACAAACATGCCAGGAAGGATTATTTTCAATATACGCTATTCTTCTTTATTTATTAGTCCCAGATATTTTAGTCGACACATATCATCCAAATTCTCAGTTCAACATTGATAGCACTTTTGGGTTACAACAAACATGCCAGTCAACCACAATATGCATGAAATTCAACCAATGAATGACAGAAGGCCAACTACCAAACACAAGAGGAGCCAACTGTCAAACTTGAATTTATAAACCAGTATGCAAATTATTGCTACAGGGTGCTGAAAAATTGACCACTTCACTTTTACAGAAACTAAGCAAGAAAACTAAATCAAACAGATTTTAAGCATCCAGTAACCATCCTAAAGAAAGTGATATATGTTGAAAAATCCTAATGTCAAAACAAAAGGAAATATTACAGAAATTGCTAACAGCTACATTGTCAAGACTCAAATTTCAAGTGTTACATGAAATTTTTTGAGGATATAGTTTCAAACCATGACTTGATGTGGATGCTAGAAGATTACTAATTATAGATAAGTAAACACATTTGTGTTGCAGTTATTGGAACATGTATGTGATACTCAGCTAACCATTACATGATGTGTGGAAAGTCAAAATTGTATATAAAACGTTACCTGGCCCTGCCAAGCAAATCTAGGCATTGCAGATTTGAAGCAAACCCCATGCTTGTCTTATTATAGTCGAATGATGGAAATGTTGTTTGCTTCCATCTTAGGAAACCAAATAGAGACATACATGTGGATTAAATCTCCCAACTATACAATTGGGCACTCATGTATTAAACACTAGGAAATAGTAAAAATTCACCATCTCACATTCATGCAATCTACAGGAATTATAAACCTATACATTCATGAGAAACACAGTGTATTCTCAGAGTTGTTTAAGAGTGTTTTGTTGCACTTGTTTAGAGAGAATTCTTACAAAGGCCATTAAGAAGTTGAACCTAAGAGTCACCAAGCAATTGAAAGCCTTTGATGAGCTGTACAGCAGAAGGATAGGAAAGCAAATAATGAAAGGCTTCAGCAACAAGAACATTCAACATAGATCTAATAGCCCAAAATAATCTGAAACATATCAGTTTATAGAGAAACAAAATAAATCATTAGCAAACAAGGAAAACAAATCTAAGAACTCTCAGCATGGCTATAATGAAAAATCCATTCAATTCTGTCCTAAGCCTTCTCAAAGTCTATTTTGATGAAGAGAATGTTCTACCTAGAGAGGCAAACCCACTCCACATCTTTCCAATAGCAAAAATATTGTCAAAAATGTAATTACTCTTGATAAGGCTAGTTTCTTCCAACCAAACAGTTCTTAGCAATAGGGTTTAAGAAGAAATGTCATAGCTTGAGAAAGTCTTATGATAAATGTTCAATGGTGTAGTCAAATACCAATCGGTATTTAACTCAAGCTCTCACTTTAGAAACAGATTTAGTATTGCCCTGAGTAATAAGATTACCTAAATGTTTTGAAGTGCAAGGCCTCTTGATAGACTTTTAGCAGGCTGTGACACACAAAGTCCCAAATAGCTTTGTAAAAGTCACACGCAAATCCAATAACACCAAAATTCATCAACTCACAGGGTCTTATCTTTGACTATTTAAATGAACACTTGATGGAGCTCCTTATGGGATACCAATCGATCACCAAATCATTTTGGGAATTCTAGCATTTGAATGGTGCCACATTAAGGCAAATTTGAATGGCCACCTTGTGCTCATACATGAGCTCTTGTGCTTGGAAGGCAAGCTTGTAATGAGAGACAAACTGTAGGAAATTATCAAGCAAATTGTTATCTGCTTGTATAGAATTTCACTGGAATTGAGGTGCTCAGATGTCTATTTGACTGAGAGACCATTTTAAAAACGGAAAACCTTCAAAAACCTGTAACCAATACAAACTCACTGCAGTTCGAGCAGGATTTAATCTCATATAAAATGTATATGGATAAACAAAGCCATTTCCAATGAATTCTTATGTGTTTCTTCTCAGTCACTTTGTATCTCTAATTCCTGTTATACAGTATCCATATAGTTACATTTACAAGATCTTTTGGAGGATCTTTCTTTGTGGGTTATTTTCACAATCACATATGTTAGATAAGAAGCATTCTATAGTGAATAAACTAAACATTCCATTAGCCAGTCAATTTATATTCGAGATAAATTACAGTAAGTGAATATTGAATCTACTCCCCACTAGAGCAATACATAATCTTGACTCAACCAAAATAATGCATTATGCCCTAAATTCTGTAGCTGCTATTTATTGAGAACAACCATGATGGAATTGACTCTGAGGTTGGATGATATGTGACAGATTATCTTCACTTTCTAGCCTCTCCGTTGTCAAACTTTCACATCAATAATGTAATCATTTTGCACTTAGCTTGCAGATGCCTTATATGCATCCTTGGGATATTGTGCATATTCTTGCAGCTCCAACCTTACTGATATGTTAGACGACAGGATCACATTTCTTTGGAATGCTTGACCCGGAACACCCAAAAACAATAGGTGCAACCCACAAAACAACCATAAAAAGTACTAAAGCTGCAAAACCTAATCACTAGATTTCAAAACCAAAACTGCACCACCCAAACCTGAAGGTTTTTTTGACATTCCATGATGAGAACTGCAGCATCTAGTTACACAGGAGTTAATGTATATACATTTCATCTCTTCCTCTATGAAATAAACATCAAAATTACAAAAACTACTCACCAAAATTCATACACCAGATCCTGCCCTATGCAGGCTTGAAATTTATTTTGATATTATTATTCTTTTCTTTTACCACGACAATAGAATAAACACCAGCAATTGCCCAAAATATAGAATATCACAAACAATTTTCTTTGAAAGCTTTGAAACAGAGCAGCAATGATTACGGTGGAATTCTCTCATTCGCACCTTACCAAAGCAACACAAAACAGTTTTTTCCTCACATTGCACGGAAATTCCTTTTCATTTCATTGCCAACAAATTAACAAGATAAGATAATTCCACTTTCAACGTCCTTAAAGCCAAATTAGTAAGCAGGATCTATAAAATTATGTTTGATTGTCTGGGACATTGTTTCTATTGATTTCTAGTTATATAATAGATATGTATATACACATTGCTTCTCATATCACTAGTCAAGGCTACGAGAGTAAGTCTTGGGCGAACACTATGAGCTCAATTGGTAAAAACAGGTTCAAATTATGGGAGACAAGATTAAGCGTTTTGAGAATGGGGTAAAATGTTAGTGATTCTGTTACGGATCCCAACATTCAATTTTGAAGAAGCATAATAAGTTAAAGTATGTATCCAATGAACAATGTCGTAAGCAAGTCACAGGTAAATTTGACGGAAAGATAACCCATCTAAGGGCAAGATTGCCCCGCAAGAGAAACGTATATAACACTCTGAAAATTAGAATGAAAAGAGGGAGAATATTGACCTGTAATCCTTTGTTGTTGAGTCTCTTCACTGCTACCTCAATTTTAGTCTGTGTGTCATCGAGGCTCTTGATCCAGCCTTTGTACACGCAACCAAATCCACCTTCTCCGACCATAAGCCCTCTGTTGAAATTCCTGGTAGCTGACCTCAGCTCGGCAAAGGTAAAAACCCTGAGATTGATGGGTTTCTGCGAAGAGATCTTTGTCATATTACTGGGTTCATCTGTGGGGTCAATTTTCACATCATCTGGAATCCTATCAGAATTAATCCTCGCCTGCTCATGATCGGAGAAGGAAGAACATGATGCTTTTCTTCTTTGGGATGGTGATTCATCATCCTTCCTCTGGTCCCCATTGAAAAACAGGCACTTCATCATTCCAACCCTAGTTCAAGCCCAGATTTCCAACAACAAAACAAAACAAGGAGGCCTTGAAAAGTGACAACCACCTTTACTAAATCGGTATTTTATGTGTGTATGCCATGCTTGTTCTGCTCCTGCTTCTGCAACAATTTACGCCTTGAACTGAAATGGGTAGGCAATTACCTGCCTTGGAATGAAATGGGTATGCAATTTCGTGCATTGAATCGAAATGGGTGGGACACATTTCTGACTACTTGCTCTGTTTATAATTCCACACGGAGTCAACAATACATCTCATTCGTCCCAAAAACAGCCGATTTCTTCATTGTTTTATAGTTATACCTTCTTTATGAGGTAACACGTTTTTTCACTGTGCCATGTTAAATCTTTAGGTAATGATGATTAATTTTGCTAGATTTGCGTCCTCCATGGCCCACCTAGGCCTATCCTAAAACAATGTAACCCCGTGCCAGAGTGGATAAAAATACTCGTATTAACAATCTAATTGCTTTACCACTTACCATTGATTAGATTTGCAGAAAAGAAAGATCGGTCCAGGTAATGCCGATCTAGAAATATATAACAATAAAAATATAGGAATAGGGACAAAAGCTAGTAGAAAGGTTCACTACGAAATTGAAATATTCCTTCCAAAGTCTCTTGAACGTGTCGTAGAAGTTGAAATATTTTTTAATGGATGCAATTTCCTTTATTGCTTTAGTCATTCATTAGAAAGAATTTTTAAAATGACCAATAATTTTATACTTTATGATTTTTTTTTATTTAATAATTTTGAAAATATTATTCATTTTGAAAATAATTAGTATATAAATAAAATTTGAATTTGAATTTTTGTTGTTGTGTACTATTATATGCATCATAATATTATGAGGTGGCATGATAAATTAATATGAAAATTGATTTTGCGTACAAGAAATCTTATTCTATAAATTAGATTCTTGGCTTTTCAATTATTTTGTCCCTTTGAATTATCAAGAGTCACTCAAATCTAGTTATAAAATTTAATCTTATTCTATAAATTAGATTCTTGACTTTTCAATTATTTTGTCCCTTTGAATTTTCAAGAGTCACTCAAATCTAGTTATAAAATTTAATATCCATGTTACTAGGTCAGGTCATTAAAGCGTTGCTTTATATATTATATCTCATATTCTCTTGAGACAGCTTTTAAAGAAAACATGTGAAGTGCATTTGATATTTGAAATAGACTTTACTATAAAAGTTTCATTTTAAAATATTAATATATAGTCCCTTCATAAATGTTATTCATTGTTAGGAAAAGACATATACAAATATAAATCTATACATTTAGATATGGAGAAATAAAAATTAATATTCATTTATTATGAAAACATGTATACAGTTATAGACATGTAAAATTGACCTAACACTTATCACACACCTTAAATGATATTTTCTCATCATCGGCATCATTATCACCTAATATCACTGCATTTCATATCAATTGTATCAAACACCCTAATTTTCTTTATTAATTGAATAATATTACATTATTTAATTAATTCACTTTTTCATTATTTTCGACTAATTAAATAAATTTCATTTACTTTATTTAGTCATAATCTAACTTTATTCCTCCTGATTAATTAAATAACATCAATTATTTAATTATGTTGTTAGTTTACCTTATTCCCCTAAATCAATTAAATTATTAAAACATAATAGTTTAATTAAATCATTTTCCCCTAAACTTGAATAATTAAATAAACTATTCAAAACATCATCAAAATAGTCAAATCAAACAAATACAACTTTATTTACAAAAGTCAAACTTGATTTGCACGTTCAACTCAAAAGATTAATTAATTAAATCAATTAATTAATTATCCTACCCACTTTCATGATTGAGCAAATTACGATCCCCTGATTGCTCATCTAATTGACTAATTGATCCATCTATTTCCTTACAGATCAATCTATTCTTCAATTCCACTTATTATTCAATCTATTTTCTCAATCCCACTGAACACTCAAAATGATTTCCTCGATCACACCGATTACGTAATCAAAATGCACTGATTATTCCCATTCAAATCCTCCCAACGGTTTTCAACCATTGATCTGGATATTCTACTACGTGATCTCGAGCATTCATTTTGAAACACAAATTCTATATAACAACCTCATTTCTTCTCAAAAAGGATCAAAGAAATCAACATTATTTTGCATGACAAAGTAATGCCAAAATCATAATCGACCTTTTGAAGCTTTACACATATCATCGATCAACGACATTGCATGATCTTCAAGATTTTGCATGCACAATGGAGGCTTTGCATTGATACAAATAACCCAACATCTTCGCAAACACACTCTGACACGAGATGGTAAAGCTACATTGTTTTGAGTTCACTGTTATTATTTTGTTTCAATTACGTTCTTGAATTCATTGATTTTGTAGTTTCATTTCGTGAGTAATGGACATGAATCATTAGCATTTTGTTTGTTTAGATTAGTTTCTATTTATTCAATTCAATTGCATTGCATCACTCAATTTCCCCCTTTACACATTTCGGCATGCCCGATGGGACCCCGGTCCTTAACACTAACCATTTTATGAGCAAATTTTGAAGTTGCAAGTTTCGAAAATGCATTGGAAAAGTTTTCACACACAAGCTACAGGAATTTTTCGCAATCAATTTCATGTTTTTGTTGCTCTTGACCTTTTTTTGGCCGCTTTTGATGTTTTTGGTGTTTTTGCCAAAATGACAGGGGCACACTTGAGTTTTTTAGCCGCTTCTGCTTAAAAACAGAAGTCGCTTTTGAGTTTTTCATTCACATTTGCTTTTTGACAGGGCCACTTTCACTAAAAAAATTCACTTTTGCTCTGTCAAATTTTTATCCAAAATTTGCAAGTCACATTTTCAATTTCTAACACTAACAGTCATTTGGTTTGGATGTTGAACAGGTGCTAATATTGTTTATGCAGGATTCGTAGAAGTATGGCATGTGTTTATCCAAGAAAAATTAATACGTTTATTGCAGAAAGGCAAATGGTCGAAGATTTTAATTTTTCAAAGCTTTTGTAGTTAGAAAACTTCAATTGGTGCGTTAAAAAAAAACCTCACAAATCCAAATGCTTTCAATTGGTGCTCTAAAATGAACTTTTTAAAGCTTTCTAGCTTAGCAAAATTTCAAATTGGTGCTCTAAAATGAACTTTTTAAAGCTTTCTAACTTAGTAAAATTTCAAATTGGTGCTCTCCAACGAACTTTTCAAAGCTTTATAGCTTAACAAATGCTCTCAATTGGTGTTATTAAAAGGAACCCCACAAACAAATACTTCAATTTTGGTACATCTAAAAATGAACTTTTCCCAAAGCTTTCATAGTTTAAGAAAAACACTCAATTTGGTGCTTAAGAATTGAACCCACAAACAAACATTTCAATTTGGTGCTCTAAAAATAAACTTTTCCAAAGCTTTTGTAGTTTAGAAGCACACTTCAATTTTGGTGCTTATTAAAACAAATGACCAAACGCTTTCATTTTGTTGAAGAATGCAAGATTTTATTTTGTTGACCATTAAGACAAGGCTTTAGAAAACACTTCGGTTTGTGCTTAAAATGAACAAATCAAATTCTTGTCTTGCACATTGCTATTTCTTTGTTTGAAATCCAGAATATTTCACTTTGGTGCACATAAAAAGAACAAAATTTCTATCTTGTACACACTTTTATTTTCGTTTTACTTTTTTTTTACTTTTTTTTTCTTTATTTTCATTTATTTTGGGCTTAAAAAGAACATTGCAATGAAGTGTATACTATGTATTTCGTGTTTGCCAAACTAGGTGTCTATCCTCTCCCCTCACGCCTTTTTGACGATCTTAGGTGATGAAAAGCATCTTGAGTTTCGCACATTTGTTTACATTTCAAAGCATACCTTTAGAGGGTTTGCCTCCCGATTTGTGAGAGGGAACGACCCAAGCAGTACTTTTGTTTTGGTATGTTATATAAATAACTATGGGTGAGATGAAATTCATCAACCACCTAGTGTAGATGTTCTATACTAACGAAAGTCTCCCCTAGTATTCATGAGATACGTAAAAACTTGCAAGGGCTAGGAGGCCTCTTAATTGAGTGAATCGTCGCATGTATAGACACCAGTAAAAAATCCCAAAACTTGACTAAGAACTAATGTTGTAGAAGCCACCCCTTTTCAACCAAAAACATTCTTTGAATTGGTGCATTGAAACTTTGATTCTGAGAAGTTACTTACAAAGTTCGACTTATGGTTGAGCTTAAAACACTCTCCATTCATTGCATGTAAAATCATCAAAAAGTGTCTATCCCTAGGGTGTAAATTATTTTCATGAAAATTGTTAAATCTATTTGGTTACTTTGAAACATCAAACATTGTGCTTGAAGTAAAAATGAACACATCAAAACAAGCATTTAACATGGTTCTCAAACACCAAACCCTTTGAATTTAGTGTGAATACTTTGAAAAGAGCCCCATGTTTACACTCCCTAAAAGATATCTTAAACAAATATCTTTGAAGGTTTCTGAATGTTTAGGCTCACATTTCAAGTCGCATTAAGGACAAAGTGAATATTGAAAACTATAACTTTAGCATTTTGACTTCCACAAACATTGATTTTTTGTGGAAAGAAACGTGTTTAAAGTTGTAGATATTTTTAGGGTCAAATAGTTTTGATTGTTGTGTTGTGATATCACTTGCCAAAATCTCAAATCAAAATAAATAAAACCTTTAAATCTACAAATTTATCCAATGTTGCTACCAAACTCAGAAATTGGAAAACAAATATGCACAGAATATCACTTGTGTTGTTGTTTTTGTCATGTTTGACATAAAATTGGTTGCAATCGACCTAAAACAACTCTCTTTTTCTCTTTTTCTCTTTTCCTTGTAACAGTCACTAGTAGAAATAGGTCACTTTTGCAAAATCTAAACATATTTGATCTAAAACTACCATAGTTGCTCTTAGTATTGTCATAATTGACTAAATTTTTGAAATGCAGTTAACTACAAACTTGCCACTTTTGACCAAAAAGCTTGCTTTTACCTATACAAATCACTAGTCAGAAAAACTTGACACAGAGGCTGGACTTGAAAATCTTACCACATTCGCTTTTTTTATTAGCCGCACATGACCATAATTTGGTCGCAGTTGACTTTTTTAGCAGCTAATGCTTCAAGGTAAAAGCAGAATAGTGTGTCACACTTTCGGCCAAATAAATAGTTTCGAGCGAACTATTTTTGGTCAAAAGATATTTGGTCGAAACCACGTGACACCGATGTGGCAGGTACCTTTTTGGCCCAAGAGATTTCGGCTGAATACGTCCAGCCAAAAATGTGAAAATAGTGAGTGTATTTGATATATATAGCTTGAAAATATCAAGCAATTTTCAACCGAAACATGCTCAACTGAAACATACTCGCTTGATCATGTCTAGTTGGCATCCTACTTGGCAGCCAACTCACCCTTTTTTAGAATTTTTTGAAACATTCAACTTTGGCAGAGTATTTCTCTAGTTAGAATGTTTTTTTCTACAAAAAAGAAAAATACCCTTTATAGAGTTCGAAGTGGTGAATCCAAAAATATAATTTTTTTAATATTTTGATTAGTTTTAATATATTTTATTTTTAAAATAATGCAAGTAGGTTGTTAAAATTGAAAAAAAGGTTGATTAGAAATTAAAAAAAATTAGTAAAACATAATAAAAAAAATAAAAAATTATATGGGGCACAAGAGGAGAGAGTCTTCTTCAAAAGAGTATAATTTGTTTTTTGAAAATGATAAAAAAATTAACAATAGTTGGCGGCCCATGAAAACTATCAAATTCTGACAAATCTAACTTTAAAACATTATTATGAGAAAAATATACATCAAAATTTGAATTTTTTTCCATGCACAAGATATTGAAGTTACCTATTTGGAGAAAAAAAATTAAGGAGAAATGAAGTTTTTTTCAATTTATTTCTTAACGGCCCATGAAGTCACTCTTTTCTGAAATTTTTAGCATTCCAAAATCTGTCCTTAAATTGATAAAAACACAATGAAAACAATTTTTAAAAAAATTGAAAAATTATAGGAATAAACTTTCATCAAAACTTCTACATTTCATTAGTCTACACCATTTTGAAATTCAAAACATAAAGAGCACTTTTATGTGGTCGAAGTTCAGAATTTTTTTGTTGTTGGTCAATTCCTTTATAAAATGTGACACAGGTTTGTGCTTTTACCCTTCAAATTTACTGCTTTTGCTTTGTTTTCTAGTGAAAATCAAATAACCATTCCAAAACTAAAGAACAAAATAGTTAGACTCCCAAGACACGTCATAATTTTACATCAATTCATCATCCATTTACAAAATTAAACACCTCATCCTACTTTTAGAAATCAAAATCAAAACAAACAAACTTGGATCATTCCTTCATTCACGCTTCTAAGATATCAACATTTGCTTGAACCTAAAGGCTAGTTCAAGTAAATTTCCTGCAACATATCTATAAGAGAAGGGGACCAACCATACCAAGGCTCTAGGTCATCGAGAACCAAGAGCGGAGGGCTACCCTAACTTGCCTCACTCTAACATGTTTTGGGATGAGGACTAAGAATGAAGAGCACTCTCAAGTGTTTTTGTCACTCTACAAACCCAAAAATCTAGTTGGGGTTAGATGAGCTAGTTTTTGGAGTCAATACAACACCTTAGACAACTCTCTATTCAAGGACAGTAGTGCGGGTCCAGGGATGACAGCATGGCGCGCTGGCATCTCTCTGATGTGTTAGCATTCGTATGGCCAAAAAACATGAAGTACAATAAGAAATGCCAAAAATCTACTTTAAAAACTAGCTAATCGATTTTAACGAAAAGAACAGAATAATAAAGTATGAAAAGTAAAGGTGAAAATGATAAAGCAAGTAGATAAAAACTAGGGTGACGAATATTAACTCATTGAAACGCCAATTCGCCAACTAGCTCCATGCACACGTTCACCTACACACAAGCAAGAGGAGAAAATTGTTGGGGTTGTATAGTGGTTTGCCTCAATCAAACCCTCGCTTTGGTGTTTCCACCTCCATGAACAGTTAGAAAAGCAATGGAGTAGAAAGTACGATAAAGGAAATGGAAGAGAAAGAGAGATTGTTGAACACTACAAAACAATACTATGCTACTCTATCAGACCACAAACGGTATTTTACTCTATGCTACTCTACTCTATACTATGCTACTCTATTTGCTGCAATGCTCAATGGATTTATCAAAATTCTAGTAGAATGCTTCAAGAGTGTGCTCAAGAGATCCCAAAAGTGTGTAGAAAATGGAGTGAAATTGCTAGAGAATGTGAAGAAGATGAGGTGATAGTGAATAGAATGGATTTGAAGGAAAAAAGGAGCCATTTTGAGTTGATTGGTCACACAGAGGCGTTACAATTTGACCCCAATCAGGTGTGTAACGTCCCTGTGGACTCCAGACATAGGAATTTGTCAAGGACAGCAGCGCATCGCACAAACGTCTACACGCCACGCTCACATCCCTAACAAAAATTCCTTCACTGATGCACAAAACACGTGCCATGTGGATGGAAGGCAAATGGGTGATGTGGAATTTCACCTTCGGATTTAATTTTCTAAGGTGAGGGTATGCAAAAGGGAAATTTACACAAGACGTGCAAATTTGCTCCTATACATTTTGCCCCCACTTTAGCAAGCACGAGTATCGAGTGTTTGGTAAAGTAGATCAAAGAGTTAGAGATGTATACCTGAACTATTGAGGAAGCATACCACAATATGGTGAGCTCGAAAGTGTAGGGTAGACAAAGGGATCCATAAGTACTCTCTCCTGAGGAGGTTCGAACAAAAGGACTTCGTAGCTTCACAGAACTACAAAGTTGCACAAAGTACACTGAAGGCCCTTAGACCAATGATGGAAAAATCCTATAAGATGTAAGTGCTTCACATGCCCGCAAACTTGCAAAGAAGGCATTCCCCCAAGTACTCTCTTGTGAAGGAAGCCTAGTGAAAAGGGTACTTAGCAGAGTAGGACTGAAAAGCAGCTTAGCAGGTGCACCTGCAAAGCAACATGTTAATCTGCGAATAAAACATGTCAGGAAACAAAAAGCAGCCACGCAGGAAAACAAGTAGACAATCAACAAATTGAAAGGCTTTCAAAGGGGTCCCTTGGGAACCCTTGAAAACAAGAGGGATCCTCGCAAGGAACACATTGTTTGAAAGTGCAAGAATGTTTTCCACAAATCAATTCACCATCAAGGAATCCTTTCAAAAGATGTTCACTTCATCAAGGAATTTGAAAGAAAGAAAATGCCCCCTCATGAGGGGAAGGTTGAGGGTTATCCCGCAGGAAAAGCTTCTCCCTCCTCGGAAGAAATTTCTTCAAGTTCTTTCTTTGTGTACCCATAACAAAGGAAACAAGTTCTACTAGGGGTCCAAGTTGAGAATGCAATTTTTGAAAAAAGGTTGCAAGGATTTTCGAGAAAAGATTCATTGGCTCTTAATGCACTTTCTGAAAATTGAAACATTATGAAAGTGATGTCGTACATATGCAGGAAAACTCAAGCAAAGAAGAGAAAGATAACCAAGATTGTGAAAAGAAACAACAACATCACAAACAAAGGGCACAAGAGTGATTTGATATTTCGGGGTCGAGCTGCTCATAAATATATATAGGTATAATAGTAGTATATAGATGAACTATCATCAACCCCCTACTATATCAGACCATGTGAAGAATGCACGAGAAGACAAAAAAAAAAGGGTCAACATGGAAGGGAAGCCTAAATGCCCCCAACACTTTGCATCGTCCCTAATTTTTCAAAAATCAAAACACATAACAGAGGAAGAATGATGTCACAAATATAGAAAGTTTACGACACATAATCACTCTTGTATCCAAGCACCTACAAGGGTGACAAGGGTTGTTCAGGAACACATAACGCAAGCATAGGAGAACACATCACAACAATCACACACCTAATCTAAGGGTAAATAAGAGGCACCTCCCCCTAACACTCATCGACCAAGAGATCATCTACTTCCCAATCTAGATCATTATATGGGGAAGGCGGACGAGTCTACAGTGGTGGAATATTAAGGAGAGGATCTTCCAACCCTCCCACAACAAGGGCCAAGGAAGAAGGCCCCACAAGGTCTTCTTTGCTTGGCTCTTGTGGAGCAATAGTCAGTGATTTCACAAAAAATGCTGACAAGGTTGAGACCTTGTCCAAAGAGTTAAACATGTACTTCATAGGAGTGCCATGTGTTACCTCAATGGGTGAGGAAGGTGACACCTGAGATTCACTACTTGGCTCACCGAGTGACTTGGGAGTAGTGACGAAATCAGGGGACGTCAGAACTAGCTCCGTCACTAGGACAGTGCAAGCTAGTGCAAGACCACCCTTTGGAGAAGGTGGGCTCCTCTTACGACCCCCATTGCCAAAAGGTCCAACCTCCACCTTCTACTTCATCAAAGGATGTGAACTCCCCACAAACGAGGCAAGAGGCATGGAGGAGGAGAGAACTGCGATGAACATTGTTGAGATGTTCGGCATGTCCATAGGTTTAGGGAATGGCAGGATGTCCAAGAGAGACATCAAAAGAGGTAGCTCAATCGAAGGAGCAATAAACACTTGCACCTTTTTAGGAACGTTCACACTCACAATAGGAGCTGGAAGTAGAACCAATTTCAATTGAATAGAGGTAGAGGGAACGAGAGAGGAGGAGACAACAACAAGAGGCCCTAAAATAGGGGTGGTCGGTTCCCCTTCCTTCCTCTACAAAGCGGCCTGCTCAGCCGCCAGAGCCTTTCGTCGGTGTTTGTGCTCACACGCAAGGCAGTTTCTACGACTCTTGGAGCTAGAGGTCAGGAGCTGAGAAGGGATAGAAGGATCCTGCTTAGCCATAGGAGTGTTCATCACAACTGTCTCTGGTGGAGGGACAAACTCTTGGATGGGAGCAGGAAGAAGAGGCTAAGAGACAACGGGGGGAGTCGGCTTTAGTGCCTCGGTGACAAGCTTCTTCCCATTCACTGCTTTAGGAGTAGAAGCAGTAGGAGGCCACGGAGGCCGAGACATAGAGGATTTCCTATGGTGACCCTTCCTTCTACCATACAAGTAGGGCCAAGGTCCAGGTGGCATAGTAGGAAGGTCCAATATCCTAATCTTGGATTTGCGCCAAGTAGGCACCATCAAACTTCTTATGTGGAATCTAAGAGTATCCATCCAAAATTCTTCTTCAGAAAGGGGAGAAGAAGCACCCCAAGGATGGGGAGGCCTCTCCTTTCCCTTTTGAGAAGAGGAGGCAGCTTGTTGCTGCACTACTAGAGGGGTCACTTTTGGCTATCCTTTACCCCCAGTCTTATACTTCACATAGTTTTGGTAAAGTATGTCTATTCTAGGGGGAAGCAAACTGACAAGGGTGGGCCAAAAATGATCCAATGAATAGCCCCCACGGGATACCAATGGTTGATATCCAGTTTCATGCATGACGTGAACAACACCTTCATGGGAGAATTTTAAACACTTATGAATGACGGAAGTGATTCCATTCATGGAAGCTAGCCACGAGATTCCTAACTTCATCCTAAACAAATTAGATTCTAGAATAGCATCAAAGGTAGTATCCACGACCCTAGGTCTAACTAGGACGAAAAGAGTTATTGAGCCATACGGCTTGAGAGAGAGACCATCATGCATATGAATGGTGGACTTTCTTTCTTCATACTCCTCTCTCTGTAATGAATTTAGCCATAACGTCTCCTCTTTAATAGCATTCACTCGACTCGCAGGGTCAACTAGGACCCCCGTCACAATGTTCCCATTGAAGCAAGTAGGAATGTAGATGGGAGAGGGCTTGTTATTCAAGGGTATGTCCTACGAAGTGAATGTCACATCTAGCGAACCAGTCACAGGCTACGGGGAAGGAGTAATCATGACCATATTGATGTACGCTGAGGGCTGAGTAGAAGAATAAGAGGGGTCAATAATTAAGTTAGCAGAGTGAGACGAAAATGGGTCTGTGTATATCTACAACTCACTATTGTCCTTCGCCACCAATTTATTTGCATTTTTCTCATCCCATCGAGACAAATGGTACTATCATCGATGCAATCCTGTATCTCGTGACACAGGCGCATACAATGTTCGGTATCATGGTCGTTAACCCGATGGTATTGATAGAAAGCATTTGCATCATACCAATCAGGATAAGGTTCCTTGAGAGACTGGGGGTTTTCCAAGGTTATGATCTTATCCTTCAACAACTTTTGCAAGATGGAAGAATAAGATTCTACTAGCTTTGTAAACTTTATGTTATGTTTGAGGTCGTTATCATTTGTCGCGGTGACTACATTCACAACCGCTTTACCTTTTCCTCAGATAGATACAATAGATTTTCCTTCTGAATGAGAGTGCAAGAAGGATCCTTTGAATTGAACTACTGCTTGTTGATATTCCTATAATGTGGCACATAGATGTGCAAAAGAAGAGTATTTCATAAGGGCAAACTTTTCTTACCAAGGTCTTTGCAAGTTACCTATGAACACCTTTTGCACATCAGAATCGGGTAGAGGATACGAGATTTGTGGAAAGAGCGCTTGGTATCGTGCTATGAAATCAGCTATCTTCTCGTTATCCCCATGCTTACATAGAAACAAAATCCAAGAAGGTCATCTTCAAACCAATGTTAGCTTGGAACTATCAGAGGAACTGATTTACAAGTTGATCAAATGAAAATATAGAATTATCGGGCAAAGAATAGTACCACTTGAGTGTTGTATCCTTGAGAGATCGAGGAAATAAATTTTCCATCAAAGCGTTGTGATGGAAGAAGTCTGTACACATGGAATTAAAGGTAGACACATGTGTTTGTGGGGGTCCCCCTTGCCACCATACTTCTCAAATTTGGGAATCTCCATCCGTTGCAAGAAGGGAGTACTCAAGATTGCTACCGACAATGGGCTATGTCAAAGAAAGGCTAAAAGATAGGCTGGGTAGAGGCTTGGGAAAGGCTTTCCAACTAGTTTTTCATTTGACCCATGTTCTAAAGAAGGGCATTCAAAACAAGGTTAGAAGATGACAAAGGAGCAGTGGACCCTCCAGAACCACCGCCACTAGAACCACCTCCGGAGCCACCTCTGGAGCCACCACTATGACCACCACCGGAGCCACCACCACTAGTAGGGCCTCCACCGGAGCCACCTCTACTACCAAAACCACCACCTTGGCATCCACAAAAGCCACCTCTACCAATACCACATCCGCTAGCAAAGCCATCACCACTCATTCCACAGGAGACCCCATCGCTAGAGGCAATAGGAGAGATGAAATTGAACCTAAGGGGTATTCTACTCATCTTGAGAGTGTTAGGCCTTTGGGAATCAAAAGAGACACTGATCAAGGGCCTTGTTTCGTCCATTCACATGAATGTGGTGGGCATTGAAACACCTATTTATCTTTCATAGGCATCAAGCACTTCCCCTCGGGTGGTACTCGATCTAGGCCTATATGAAGTGATATAAGCTTCAGTTAGATCGACAAGGCCTCATAGAAACTCTATGCCTATTTGATCCTTCCCTAAC
The DNA here is from genome assembly GCA_007258455.2 of Sequoia sempervirens. NCBI lineage: Eukaryota > Viridiplantae > Streptophyta > Pinopsida > Cupressales > Cupressaceae > Sequoia > Sequoia sempervirens. Next base: position 757,745,720 of record VDFB02281492.1, on the reverse strand, counting down.
AAATGTCTCACCTCACCAATAAGCCTAGCGGCTCTTGCCATGCTTGACACTTTCTCTAAATGATTTACGAGGTCTAGCAATCTATTATCTAGTGCCAAAAGGTTTTTCTTAGGAATATGCATAGCATCATCCTCATCTACTGACAAATCTGTAAGAAATGCTAAAGGGGTAGGCACACGGGTGGTTTCTTCCATGAAACCCATCTCATCAACATAACTTGTAGGAAAACCATTGGTATGGTCAATGGCTATACTAGTGGAAAAAATGGAGGTAAAACTAGAGGCAACCTTCGTCTTTTCCATCGGTAAGTGTCACACGCTTCTCCTAAAAATGTACCTAAAAGTTGTGGACTGGGTTGTGATGCTCATAAACCTTCACAACACTCAAAGTTATGATAACCACCAGGTGCGGGGGAAAAGTCTCAACACCAGCGGATATGTAAATGTTGTTCACGTCGGGTTCACCAAAAATGTAAGTGTATAGGAGCGAATTTGCACCCCTTACACAAATTCCCCTTTTACTTATCCTCACCTTAGAAAACCAAATAAGAAGGAAAAATTCCACATCAGCTTGTTGCCTTCCTTCCACTTGGCATCTGTCCTTTGTGTCAGTAGAAGAATATTTATGGGGGATGCCCATGCAACGCGCAGACATCCGCACAATGTGCTTACATCCTTGACAGATTCCTGAGTCTAAAGCTGGCAGAGGCATTACACTTCCCATTGGGGTCAGTTTGTAACGTCCCTCTTTGACCAACCGACCCCAAATATGGTAGATTCTCTCCCTTCTTAAAATTCTTCCATTATTCATTCAATCTATCTTTTCTTACATCCTCCAAGAATTCAACTCATCTTTTTCCATCACTTCTTGCATTCTAAGCCTTCATTTTCACTCTCAACAACACTCCAACACTCCATTGCAACAACAACACTCTATCAACTTTGTCGAGCAAGAGTGAAGCAAGCCATTGCAGCAGGGTTTTGATGTTTTGCAACACCTCCCTTCATCACAGTCGAGGTTGTGGTGATTTTTCAAGCTCTCTTTCTCCATCATTGGCTAGTGAGCTCTTGGTGGAGGTGGTAACATTTTCACTTCTCTCCTTTACGATTTGGTTGAGTAGCTATATATTGTTTTGTAGTGTTCTTCATGTGCTTTCTTTCTTTACTCCTTTATCATATTTTTCTCTATTGTTGTTATTTGGTTGTCTATGGAGGTGGAAACACCAAAATGGGGGCCTGACTGAGGCAGGCCCCTATACAGCCCCAACAAATTTCCCCTCTTTATTATGTGTAGGAGGACGCGCATTTGGAACTAGCTGGTGAATAGGCACTTTTGTGAGATTGTTTTCGTCACCTTGGTTCTAGTTTATTTACTTTATCACTTTAGTATTTATTTCACATACTTTCTCATTTTATTCTTACCATCTAGATTGTACTAGCTAGGCCGTTAGTAGGATTTTTTGGTAATCTCTCTGTGTTCATTATTTTATGGTCATACAGACACCAACACGTCACGCTAACGTCACAAAACTGCACTGTTGTCCTCGGACAGAGAATTGTCTGAGGCACAAAACTAAATCCAAAAAGCCAACTCACCTAGCCCAAACTATAGTTTGAGTCCATAGAGTGGTTGAAGGACTTTATAGTCCTCATCATTCTCGTCCTTCGCATCAAACACCCCCTTAGAGTGAGGTAAGTTAGGGAAGCCTTCTGCTCTTGGCTCTCTGTGACCTGGGGCCTTGATGTGGTTTGTCCCCCTCTCTTACATTTTTTGTGAACCCAACATGAACCAACGTGTTTGTTCATTCATTGGTGTCGAGGCTTTTCCCCTTGTACCTTGTGATTGCTGTGCCCCTAAGTGTTGTGAAGGTATATGAGCATCACAACCCAGTCCACAACCTTCGGGTATATTGTTAGGAGAAGTGTACGACACCTTCCAATGGAAAGGACGAAGGTCACTACTAGTTTCTCTATAGGCCTTTTTGTTGGATCCACCGTTGGTCTCGCCACATAGGAGCAGTTATTGAGGGGCGAGGTAGGGGTCTCCAATGAGACTGACCATGTCCCCACTCCTCATGCGTCTTCTACACCGTCATTAGTGGATGAGTTTGAGGTCATTCACATTCCTTCAAAGTATATTTTTGTCCTTAGCAAAGGACTAGGTGACTTAGAGAATCACTTGGAAAAGGACTTGAAGATGGCTAGGGCTGCAAGGGTTATTAGTGAAATAAAATATATGGTTGGAAAATATCGAGCAGGCATAGAACTCCTGGCTAGTCTCTTTAGTCTAACTGAAGCATGTGCTCCTCCAAACAATCCTAACATTGTACAAGGGGCCACTTTCGAAGATCATGAGAGATAGCTGGGGATGTCGATGCCTCCTACATATGTGTACATGGTAGATGTCGTCCCCTCAATCAACATCCCCTCTACCTTTGAGACATCTGAAACTATCAAGGTGAATAGAGTACCATTGGGATTTAGCTTCACCCCTCCTGTCACCTCCAGCAGTGGAGGTTTTGGCGGGACAAGTGTTGGGGGCTTTGGTAGTGGCGGTGGAAGTGGCGCTAGTAGAGGTGGTTCTAGTGGAAGTCATGATGGCAACTTCAGAAGAGGAGGTGGCTCTAGCGGAGGCCCTACTGGCGGTGGTGGCCTTGGTACTGGTTCCGACAATGATCACACTGGTGGCTCTGGAAGCGGCTCCGGTGGTGGTTCTAGAGGAGGTCCCTCTGGCCCTGTGTCTTCTAATGACCCTATTTTGAACACTCTTCTTCAGAATATGGGTAAGATGCAAAGCCAGTTGGCTAGTCTCTCCTAGGCTTTTGCCCAACCTATCTTTCAACCCTTTTTCTGACATAGCCCATTATCGGTAGCAATTTTAAACACTCCCTTCCCTCAAGGAATGGAGATTCCTAAATTTAAGAAATATGGCTGCAAAGGGAGCCCACAAACACATGTGTTCACCTTTAATGCCCTATGTACAAATTTCTTCCATCATGATACATTGATGGTGAAGCTATTCCCCTGACCTCTTAAGGATACATCACTCAAATGGTATCGTTCCTTACCCGATAATTCCATTTTCTCATTTGATCAACTTGTAAACCAATTCCTATGATAGTTCCAAGCTAACATCAAACCAAAGATGACCTTTTTGGATCTCATCTGATGCAAACAAGGGGATAATGAAAAGATTATTGATTTGATAGCATGATACCAAGCACTCTTTTCACAAATCTCGTATCCATTGCTCGATTCTAATGTGCAAAAGGTGTTCATAGGGAACATACAAAGACCTTGGCAGGAGAAGTTTGGCCTTATGAAATACCCTTCTTTCATGCATTTGTGTGTTGCATTATAGGAGTATCAACAAATGGTAGTTCAGCTCGGCGGATCATCCTTGCGCTCATGTTCAAAAGGAAAGTCCATTGTATCGATCTCTGGGAAAGGTAAGGTTGTTGCGAATGTAGTAGCCACTATGACTGATAATGGCCTCAGACACAACCAAAAGTTCACAAAGATAGCAAAATTCTTATTCTTCCATCTTACAGAAGTTTCTAAAGGATAAGATCATAACTCTGGAAAACCCTAAGCCTCTTAAAGAACCTTTCCCTAGTTGGTACAATTTGAATACCTTCTTTTAGTACCATTGAGTTAATGAACATGATACCAAATGTTGTATGTGCTTGCTTCATAAGGTACAGGACTGCATCGAGGACGATACTATCTGTCTTGATGGAAGTAAACAAAACACGAACAAATTGGTGGTGAAAGCGAATAGTGATTTGCAGATATACACGAACCCATTTCTGTCACATTTTGCTAACATGATTATCGATCCCTCTTATTCTACTACTCGACCTAAGGCATATGTTAACATGGTCATGATTTCTCCTACCACGCAACCTATGCCCAGGTCCCCGGATGTGACATTCACATCTCAGGACTTACCCCCAAATAAGAAGCCCTCTCCCCTCTACATTCTCGCTTGCCTCAATGGCAACATTGTGACAGGGGTCTTAGTCAATCCCACGAGCCGAGTGAATGCCATCACTAAAGAGACATTGTAGCTTAATTCATTGCATAGAAAAGAGTATGAAGAAACAAAATCTACCATTCGTACACATGATGGTCTTTGTCTAAAGTCATATGGCTCCATAACTTTGTTCATCCTAGTAGGACCTAGGGCTGTAGACATAGTCTTTGACGTTATCCCAGAGTTAAATCTGTTCAGGATGAAGTTAGGCATACCTTTGCTAGCTTCCATGAATGGAATCACCTTCGTTATCCACAAATGTTTAAGATTCTCCCGAAAAGGTGTTGTGCACTTAGTGCATGACACTAGATACCAGCCTTTGGTAGCCCGTGGGGGATATTCATTAGACCACTTTTGGCTCACCTCGGTTGGTCTGCTTCCTCCAAGAATGGACCTAATTTACAAAAACTATGTGAAGTAAAAGATCGAGGGCAAGGGACAGCCAAAGTTGGCCCTTCCAATAGTACAACAGTCTACTTCCTCCCCTTCTAGAAAAGGGAAAGAGAAGCCACCCCGTCCTCAAGATGGCTCTCCTCCTTCTCTTTCTAGAGAAGAGTTTTGGATGAATATGCTTGGATTTTATCCATTGAGTTTGATGATACCGCCCTAGCGCAAACCTAAGATTAGGATATCTAACCTCTCTATTAAACCGCTTGGACCTTGGTACTATTATTATGGTAGAGGAAAAGGCCCCCATGGGGAATCTTCTATGTCTCAACCTCCATGACCTCCTACCGTTTTTACTCCCGAAGCAGTAAACAGGAAGAGGCCCGTTGTTATGGCATTAGAGCTGACTCCCCCTATTGCTTCTCAACCTACTCCTCCTACTCCCATTTAGGAGCCTATCCCTCCACTAGAAACAACTGTGGAGGACACTCCCATGGCTAAGCAAGAGCCTTATGTTCCTTCATAACCTTCAATATCTAGTTCGAAGAGTCATAGAAACTTCCTTGCACATGAGCATAAGCGTTGTCGAAAGGCTCTCGCAGCTGAACAAGCCACCTTACAAAGGAGGGAAGAGGAGACAACCGCCCTTGCATATGGGCCTCCTGCCACATCCTCCTCTCTCCTCCCCTCTACTTTCGTTTAATCTAGCTCCGCATCACTTCCAACTTCCATTGTGAGTATGAGTGTGCCTAACCCTAAAAAGGTGGAGGTGTTCATCGTTCCTTCAGTGGAGCTACCTTTGTTGATGTCCCTTCTAGATGTCTCACCTCTCCTGAAACTTGTAGATATATCAAACACTTTAGTGGTATCTACTACAGTTTTCTATTCCTCCTCTTCCTCTGCACCTATCACCTCGTCTATGGGGAGTTCACATCCCCTGATGAAGCAAAAGGTGGAGAGTGGTCCTTCCAGTAATGGATGACATAAGAGGATCCCACCTTCTTTGAAAGGTGGTTTGTGTTGACTTTTTTTGTTTTGGTAACGAAACCAATCCCAACTTCCCCTAAGTTCGTCACCGCTCTCGTGTCACTCGGTGAGCCTAGTGGTGAACCTCAAGCACAAATTTCCCCATGTGTTGAGGTACAACATGGAACTCCAATGAAGTGCATGTTTAACTCTTTGGATGAAGTTTCGGCCTTGTTAGCGATCTTCACTAAATCGTTGACCATAGCTCCATAAGAGCTAAGTGGAGGGGACCTTATGGGGCCTCCTTCCTTAGCCCTTGTTATGGGAGGGTCGGAAGCTCCTCCTCTTAACATCCCACCACTGCAGGCTCATCCTCCTTCCCCCTATGATAATCTAGAGTGGAAAGCGGATCATCTCTTGGTCGATCAGTGTTAAGGGGAGGCCTCTTCTTTATCCTTAGATTAGATGTGTGTGTGTGTGTTTTGATATGTTCCCTTGTGATCATGTTATGTGTGCCTAGATGACCCTTGCTACCCTTGTTGGTGCTTGGATACAGGTGTGGTTTTTTGTTGTAAACCTTCTTCTATTTGTATCATCATTCTTCCATGTTTGTGATTAATTTTTGGCAAATTGGGGATGATGCAAAGCATTTGGGGCATTTAGGCTTCCCTTCCATGTTGACCTACTTTTTATTTTTACTTTGTCTTCTCGCACATTCTTCACATGGTTTGATATAGTAGGGGGTTGATGACAGTTCATTTTATATACTATTATTATTATACTTATATATATTTATGAGCAATTCTGACCCTGAAATATCATACTACCCCGGTGCCCTGTGTTTATGTTTATTTCTCCTTTGATTTTTTCTCATCTTTCCCCCTTCTTTGCTTGATTTGTCCCTTTCGTGTGTGACAGTGACATAACACTTCAATTTTTTAGAAAATGTATTCGTTTCCAAACAATTTTTTTCTCTAGAATCTTTGTAAACATTTTTGAGAATCGCATTCTCAACTTGAAACCCTAATGGAATGTTTTTCCTTCATCATGGGTTCGTAAAGAAATAACTTGAGACTTTTTCTTCGAGGTGGGAGCAACTTCGACCTTCCCCTCACAAGGGGGCATTTTCTTCCTTTCAAATTCCTTGATGAAGTGAACATCTTTCGAAAGGATTCCTTAATGATGAATTGATTTGAGAAAGAGACATCTCTTCTACACTTTTGAACAACGCGTCCTTTGAGTGGACCCCTTTCATCACATATATTTCTCAAGGGACCCCTTTGAAAGCTTTCTAATCTATCGACAATCTACGCAACTGTCGTGCTTGCGTGGTCACTTTCGAACATGTTTTATCTGTAGGTGAACATGTCACTTTGCAGGTGTGCCTGTGAAGCCGCTTTCTGACTTTACAAATTCCCTTTCTTTGGGTTTCCTCCATGTGAGAGATCTGGGGGGATACCTCCCTATAGGTTTACGGGTTTGTAGGGCACTTCTTCTAAGCTTCCTCCATGTGAGAGATCTTGGGGGTCGCTCCGCTGTAGGTCTACGAGTCTGTGGGGTGCTTTCTTTAGGCTTTCTTCATATGAGATATTTTGAGGGTCGCCTCCTTGCAGGTTTGTGAGCCTATAAGGCACTTTTTCTGGGGTTTCCTTCATGTGAGAGATCTCAGACGACACCTTCCTTGTAGTTCTACGGGGCTGCAAGGCACTTTCCTGGGTTTTCTTCATGTGAGAAATCTTTGAGGACACCTTCCTTACAGGCCTGTGGGTCTGTGAGGTGCTTTTTTTTGGGTTTCCTTCATGTGAGAGATCTTGGAGGACACCTTCCTTGCAAGTCTGTGGGCCTGTGAGGTGCTTACCTCTTGCGGCTTCCTTCGTGTGATATATCTTGAGGGTTTCCTCCTTGCAGGTTTGCGAGCTTGTAAGACACTTTCAACATACAACTTCATAGTTTTGCGGTGCTATGCAGTCCTTTGCTTACCCTACACTTTTGAGCTCGCTAGATTGCAATTTGCTTCCTCGACAGTTCAGGTATAAATTTTTAACCCTATTCACTCTTCGATCTACTTTACCGAAGCACTCATCAGTATTCATGCTCGCTAAAGTGGGGGAAAAATGTATAGGAGCGAATTTGCACCCCTTATGCAAATTTCCCTTTTACACATCCTCACCTTAGAAAACCAAATTTGAAGGAAAAATTCCACATCACCTTGTTGCCTTCCTTCTACTTGGAATCCGTCCTTTGTGTTGGTAGAAGAATATTTATCGAGGACACCCACGCGACACACAAACATCCCTAATGGATTCTTGTGTCTGAAGTTGGAAAAGGCGTTACACTTCCCATTGGGGTCGATTTGTAACGTCCCTCTTCGACCAACTGACCTCGAATATGGAAGATTCTCTCCCTTCTTCAAATTCTTCCATTCTTCATTCAATCTTTTTTTTTTTGCATCCTCTAAGCATTCAAATCATCTTTTTCCATCCCTTCTTGCATTCTGAGCCTTTATTTTCACTCTCAACAACACTCCAACACTCTATTGCAGCAACAACACTCTATCAACTCCATCAAGCAAGTGTGAAGCAAGCCATTACAGCAAGGGCTTGAGGTTTTGCAACACCTCCCTTCATCACAGTCAAGGTTGTGGTGATTGTTCAAGCTCTCTTTCTCCATCATTGGCTAGTGATCTCTTGGTGGAGGTGGTAACATTTTCACTCCTCTCCTTTACGATTTGGTTGAGTAGCTATATATTGTTTTGTAGTGTTCTTCGTGTGCTTTCTTTCTTTACTCCTTTCTCATACTATTCTCTATCGTTGCTATTTGGATGTCTGTGAAGGTGGAAACACCAAAATGGGGGTCTAATTGAGGTAGGCCCCTATACAATCCCAACAAATTTCCCCTCTTTATTTGTGTGTAGGAGGACGCACATTTGGAACTAGCTGGCAAACATGCACTTTTGTGAGATTGTTTTTGTCACCTTGGTTCTAGTTTATTTACTTTATCACTTCAGTATTTATATCGCATACTTTCTCATTTTTTTCTTACCATCTAAATTGTACTAGCTAGGCTATTAGTAGGCTTTTTTGGTAGTGTCTCTGTGTTCATTATTTTTTGGTCGTACAGATGCCAACGCGCCTAAGAGATGCCAACGCAACACACTAAAGTCCCAAAATTGTGTTTTTGTCCTCAGAAAAAGAGCTATCTGAGGCACATAACTGACTCCAAAAAGTGAGCTCGCCTAGCCTAGACTATAGTTCGGGTCCACAGAGTGGTTGAAGGACTTTATAGTCCTTACCATTCTAGTCCTTCACATCAAACAACCCCTTAGAGTGAGGTAATTTAGGGTAGCCTTCCTCTCTTGGCTCTCCATGACCTGGATCCTTGACATGGTTGGTCCCCCTCTCTTACTGTAAGAGAGGGGGACCAACCACATCAAGGCTCCAGGTCACAAAGAGCCAAGAGCGGGGGGCTTCCCTAACTTACCTCACTCTAACAGATGTTTTGGGATGAGGACTGAGAATGAAGAGCACTCTCAAGTGATTTTTTCACTCTACAAGCCCAAAATTTTGGTTGGAGCTAGACAAGTTAGTTTTTGGAGTCAATACTACACCTCAAACAACTCTTTGTTTGAGGGTGCAGTGCGGGTCTGAGGATGACACTGTGGCGCGCTAGCATCTCTTTGGCACATTGGCATCCATACAATCAGAAAATGTGAAGTACTATAAGAAATTCCAAAAACCTACTTAAAAGCCTAGCTAATTCATTTTAACGAAAAGATCAAAATAATAAAGTATGAAAAATAAATGTGAAAATGATAAAACAAGTAGATAACAAATAGGGTGACGAATATTAACTTATTGAAATGCCAGTTCACCAGCTAGCTCCATGCATAGGTTCACCTACGCACAAGCAAGAAGGGAAAATTGTTGGGGTTGTATAGGGGTTTGCCTCAGTCAAAGCCCTGCTTTGGTGTTTCCACCTCCACGAACAACCAAAAAAGTAACAAATTAGAAAGTACGATAAAGGAAATGGAAGAGAAACAAAGATTTTTGAACACTACAAAACAATACTATGATACTCTATCATACCACAAAAGGGAGAGTGAAGCATTACCACCTCCACCCAAAGGCTCTCAAGGTTAATGAAGGGAGAATGCAAGCAACAAACTTGGAAAAATCACCACAGTCGCAGTGTGATGAAGGGAGGTCTCGCAAGACTCCAAGCTTACAACTTCTATGGTAGCCTCACACGTACAAAAGTAAAGTTGATGGAGTATCAAGCTACTGCAATGATCAATGGAGTTGTCAAAATGTTGGTAGAATGCTTCAAGAGTGTGCTCAAGAGATCCAAAAAGTGTGTAGAAAATGGAGTGAAATTTCTAGAGAGTGTGAAGAAGATGAGGTGATAGTGAATAGAATGGATTTGAAGGCCAAAAGGAGTTGTTTCAGGTCAGTTGGTTGCATAGAGGCATACAATTTGACCCCAATCAGGTGTGTAACATCCCTACGGACTCCAGATGTAGGAATCTGTTAGGGATGGTAGCATGTCACGCAGACGTTCACGCATTGTGCTTGAGTCCATGGCAAAAATTCCCTCACTGACGCACAAAACACATGTTATGTGGATGGAAGGAAGATGGGTGATGTGGAATTTTTCCTTCAGATTTGATTTTCTAAGGTGGGGGTATGCAAAAGGGGAATTTACACAAGGGGTGCAAATTCACTCCTACGCAATATCCTTTAGAAAAAGAAGTGAAATATCGATCCAAGCCTTTTAGCATTTTGAGTTCCAAAAATAGCATCATCCCAAAACATCACTTAAACCTTAGGGTCTTGAGAATCACAAAAATCATATCAAAACACCAATATTTCCATCATTTCACCTTATGACCATTTGGCATTCGATTGCTCCAGTTCAACAACCAAACCTTACAATAGCTATCATACAACCAATCTTTGAGCTAATTGAAGGAGAACAAATAGACATAATCAGTAGTTTGAGGAGCTTCATATTTGAGACAAAGGAAATACCAAACCAGTGGAGAAACACATCAAATATCCTAGAAAAACAAGAGTGAAAAGTCGATCTTGCGGTCGGAAGGCCCATACTACCACCTCCTGCATGGCAATAGGTATCCTCTTTCCAAAAATAGAAAATCCCAAAAACAAACACAATTTCATTTCCTCAAAAACCAAAAATCCCATAAACAAAGCATTCTTTCATTCTATAGTTAGAAGTCACCAAATGTTCACAAAAGCTTGACACTTTTTTATGAAAATTATGAGATCACAACATAGAAAAAAATGAAGGCCAACAAAAGTAGCACTAGCTTACCCCCAAAAAACAACACAAACAAAGGAAGTGATCAATGGGGTTATAGACCAAGTGACCTTGTGACTCCTCAAAAGGAACCCACCTTTTACGCAACATCAAACCAATCACCTAGTGAGGAAGAGGTAATTCGTAGACAAAAAGAATCAATGGATAGATCAAAACAAAATCCCAAGGATATGGTCATAGAGGAGGTGGATAGTGAAGAAGAATAAATGATGAAGAATTATTTCAACATTCTAACAATCCCAAGGTGCTCAAGCTGATGGAAAAACTCCTAAGAAAGGATCTAAATACTTATTTCTTTAAATTAACACAAAGTGGTGCTAAGTTTCCTATAGAATTTAATGTAGAAGGTCTCAAAGATCCTCACCTCATTCCCTTGGGAGATAACTCAGTTGTAAGAGAAATACCCAAACAATTGGAGATTCCAAACATGCCACCAGTCTTCTTGAAAGGCAATGATCAACCAATGGAAAACCCTTTGTATAGAAAGCATCCCAATTCGAACAAGCAGCAATGACCCAACAATATCAGGGAGGTTCATCTCAATACATGCCCCAAAACACTTCATATATTGACCCTTCCCAAAATGTACAAAGGGCAATTTCCACAACAGTACCATCAAAAAGGTGGGTCATATGGTCCCCTTCCCAGTCAACAATACCAACAGCAAGGTGTGCCATAGGGCATCCTTTCCAATCAACAAGGTGGTCCACATAGTCCCCTTTCCAATCAACAATACCAACAACAAGGAGTGTCACAGGGTACCCTTTCTAATCAATAATGTGGACCACATGGTTCCCTTACCAATCAACAATACCAACAAGGTGTGTTGCAAGGTACCCTTTCCAATCAACAAGGTGGACCACATGGTCTCCTTCCCAATCAACAGTGCCAACAACAAGGTGTGCCACATAGTACCCTTCACAATTTGTCCCATCAACAAGGTGTCCCACCAATGCACTATCAGGGTAACTTTCAAAACAATTTGCCCCAACAACAAGGTGTACCATAGGGTACCCTTCCCAATTTGTCCCATCAACAAGGTGTTTCACCAACACATTATCAAGGTAACCTTCAATATAGTTCATCCCAACAAAGAGGTGTATCGCCAACGCATTATCAAGGTACCCCTCCTCAATAACAACAAGGAGCTAACCCTCCTTACATCCAACAAGGAGCTAACCCTCCTTATGTTCAACAAGGATATAACCCTCCTTCCATACAACAAGGAGCTAACCCTCCTTACGTTGAACAAGGAGCTAACCCTCCTTCCGTTCAACAAGGAGCTAACCCTCATTACATTCAACAAGGAGCTAACCCTCCTTACATTCAACAAGGACCTAACTCTCCTTTCACACAACAAGGATTTAACCCTCCTTCCACCCAACATGATTACCAAGGCCCTGTACCTCCACAATACCCAACCTATGACCAAAACATGGCAGGACAACAAGGTTACTACACACATGATCCACAAACAAATGTACCAAACATAGAGGTAGACATGCAACTACAAGCCATGAATCAAAGAAAATTAGATATGTAGATAGGAAAACCAAAGAAGATTTATACCTTTCAGGATATATGTTGATTTCCTTTTGATCGTTTCATTACTATGCATCCTTTTTCGAAAAACTTCAAAATACCAAAGTTTGACAAATACAAAGGAAAAGGAGATCTAGTAGAATACATACAAGATTTCTTGGTATCATGTATGGAATTCCAAAACAATGATTCCTATCTAATGAGTATATTTCCACGTAGCCTTACTGGTCATGCTATGGAGTGGTTCTCCCACCTACCCCCAAGAATTAAAAGTTTTTATGAACTGACTACCAAATTCGTAAACCACTTCTCATTCAATATAGAATAGGACATCACCATCACAGATCTATACAATATTAAATAGAGTCAAGGAGAATCCTTCACCTCCTACCTACAAAGATGGATACATAAAGATAGTAGGTGTAAGTAGATTATGTTGGGAATAGGATGCCATTTAATTGCAATCCTAAACATATTTCATGTATCTCCTAAGTCCTTGCAAAGTGTTCCCCAACACTAGGATTAGAAAGAGATTAATTTGAAATGAAATGAACATGTAAATTGACATTTGTAATTATTCCTAAATGATAGGAACATTTGCGGATGCCCAAGAAGAGCTCCTACAAGATAGGAGCACATGGGGCGCCCACATGGAAAGTGGAACCCACCTTGCTTCGGTTAACTATTTGGAGGATTGATAACACTTCATTAATGCATGTAAAGATCCTACAAAATAGGGATTGATATTTACATGAGTGGAGTTCAGTTCAGTTAAGTTATGGTTCAATTATCTTTAGTTGCATGTAGTTAGCTTGAGTTGAATGATAGTTGACTTTAGTTGACTTGAGTTGCATGACTAATGACTTCAATTGCATGACATATAACAGGTGGATACTTTCAGTTAAGTGGGGATGATCAATCATGCATAATGTTTGCATGAATTGGTGGAGAGATATGTTTCAGTTAACTAAGATTGACTTGGACCTACCTTGGACGCCCAAGTTGGCATCTTTGATTTAAAACCTTTTGCATGAGAAGATATTTACAAGGCTCAGTTAAGTGGGCCCATTCTTGGGCGCCAACTTTGAGGTGAAGCTTGCAAGATATTTTCTTGACTAGATTTAAATTAAGTGTTCATTTTGGGGCACCTAAATTGAGGAAGACTTTGATTTGACTTCAAATCACAAGGTGGAACTCTACTTGCACAATCTAGGTGTATATTTTTGAGAGGAGCTTTATGCTCTTGTATTTGACAACTGTTATGAGTTTACATGCTCATTAATTGTCTACATATTGCAGCAAGTGCATCAGAGTTTGAAGGAGGTTAGCAGGTTGAGCTTGTGCATGTGTGAGGGTTTGAAGCATGGCATGGGATGTGTGGATTCATGCTTGGTCACATGGAATGCATGGATAGCTTGTGTTGCAACAAGTGTATGAGAGTTCCATGAGATTTTATTGTAGGTTGTGAAGAAGAATTGTTGAAGGCAACGAAGCATATCAATTAAGGATTGATATAGTATTATTGTAATCTTATTCTAAGGTTAAATAATACAAGCACTATTGATTCTGGTGGTATATGCTTTGTCACTTCTATCTTCTTGTATCATTCTTCTACAATCTTCTATCTCTTTCTACAATTGGTAAAATCGATCTAAACAAATTTATCATACACAAAGAATTGTGACAAAGAACACTTAATTAAATCTACAGTCTCATAGTTTTACAAGTTTTAAGCTACAATATTATCTTCATTTTCAACAAATTATTCCGAATAAGGAACTGGTAGACATATTTGTTTCCAATGTCCCAACAGAAGTCAATTACCAACTCACCATGTTGTATCTCGTAAACTTTGAAGAAACTATTAAGAATGGACTACACATAGAAAGGGCTCTCATAGCAAGGGGATTGATTAAGCTAAACAACCCAAGAGACAATTCTTCTAATTTGAATGAGAAACCTAAGATTTGGGCCAAGAACAAAAATGTCACCAATGATGGGGTAGTTGATGCTAGAGTTGTGTGGAATGTACAAAATATTAATGTGCACCACAAAACAAACCTCAAATTGCACAAACAAGTTATGCTCCTAATAATGCACAAAAAAATCAACTTAGCTATCCCCAAAACAATCAAGCGGTCAACCAATAGAAAAATCAAGGAGGGAAACAAAGGCAATATGATCAACCAAGAAGGAAGTTCACTACATTAGGAGAGCCACTTGAGACGGTCATGCACAAACTAGTGCAAAAAAACCTCATCAAGGTCAAAAATAACCCAAACTATGAGAATCCAAGCTTCAAAACACCATGGTACAATGACAAGGACTTATGCGAGTTCCACAAAATCAAAGGACATGCAACAAACAATTGCATGAGACTTAAGCACATAATACAAAACTTGATCGACAAGGGAGAAGTGGACGTCAAACATCATCCTAGAAACAAATACCTCCAAATATACACAAATCTAATTTCGAACCATGCTAAGAAGAATGACAAAGGAAAGGACCAAGACTATCACAATGCTAACTACACTTGGTGACACAATTCTAGGTACCCTCTCTCAAAAAGATGAAACTAAGGTACATGTATTGACTATACAAGGTAGGGACATCGAATGTAATGTAACTACCCATTGAGGGAAAGTCACAATACAAGGAGCCCCACCTAAACCTGTAGCTAAGTCATCAAATGACTACAATATTGTGGAACAACTGAAGAAGAATCCCACCTTGATCTCAATCCTAGAATTTCTAAAATTATCACCTACACATAGGGAGATACTAGAGAAAGCATTAGAGGTATTGGTTCCTAATGACCTCAATTCGGATTAGTTTCAAGTCATGGTTGGAAAAATCACAACCAATCACCATTTAGTATTTTCCAAGAAAGACCTTCCACAAAAGTCATTCCACAACCAAGATCTCTACATAGAGGTTGGTGTCCATAAAAACATGGTCAAAAGAGTGTTGATAGATAACAGTGCGGGTCTAAACATTTGTACCTTGAAATTTGTTAAACAACTGGGGTATTTTGCTGATGTAATAGACAAGGGAAAAAGCATTACTATAAGGGCCTATGATGATCTCGAAAGGAATTTAGAAGGGACAGTTAGGATTCCTATGCAGATAGGACCAACAACCACATAAACAACATGATAGGTACTGGACCTTGAGTTACCATATAACCTCCTTCTAGGATGCCCTTGGATTCATGTATTACAAGCGGTTCCTTCAACCTTTCACCAATGTTTAAAGTTTCCTCACAAAGGAAAGGAGGTTACATTATATGTTGATCTTGAACCCTTCCACTTTTGTGCAAAATTAGAGGAAAAGTATAACAAACTCTAGCGTATACCCAACAATGACATATCATTTCATTCATTCTCATATGTTGACCACTCCACACTACAATCAACCTCAATTAAACCAACACCAAGGGAGCAACCAAAAACTAAAACCAAGGTTCAAGTACTTAACAAGGGTAATGGAAATTATCAATTCAATCAAGCACTTTTGCATTGGAATGCTTCCACCAACACCCAAGGTTTATGGAGGTCCTAAGGAGATCAAATATGTTCAAACAGTAAAAATGATAGCTAAATCCACAATTTTCACCAAGTGAGGAGATATGAAGGATGAAGAGATATTCAAAGAAGACTTGTCATAAATGATCTACTAAGAAGACCAAAAGGAGCTAGAACAACCACAACCCCTTCTAATTGATCCTAGCAGTAAAGGCTATCAGTTAGCTAAACAAATGGGATATACTGGAACAAGTGGCCTTGGGCTATGCAAACAAGGAAGATGGAAACCTATCATAGTGGAATAGAGAAAGAAGAACATGGGACTAGGTTATGATTCAAAAGACATGGTTACTACAAACACTAGATGTACCTCTTTTAAGAAACAAATGCCTTCTACTAGTGTTAAGACATTAGATATCTACCACCTTATAGACAACAAATTACCCATTGAGGACTTATTTGAAAACTTTAGCATTGGTATAGTCCCTATCCAACTTCTCAAAACCATTCCTAATGACTATTATTATTCTGAAATAGACTCTAACGAGTATGAATGGGATTCTCCTTTTGTCACCTCTAGTGATGATGACTTAGACACCCAATGGAAGAATGATACTAAATCCATAGTAATCTTCTCAACAACTTCTGTAAGTTTTGTAGATAATGATGATAGCCTACCCCTCTACTACCCACAGTTCATAGATTGGGACCAACAAAAATATAAACCTATTTTGGATCAATTTTAGAATGATGAAGCAATCACAAAGCTTATGGGACTTTAAACTGATATACCAGTACGAGATCATAAAGTAGGGTTCGTCATGGAACTTGAACATGAAGCATATTTCTATGGGGAGATTGTGTCACCCAGTCACAAAATTAAAAAGGACAATATCAAAATGAGATCCCCTAGAGAAAACCACAATGTGGCTCTACGGATCTTGAAAAGAAGAAAATAAAGAATGAATTTGAAGGTGAAAACCTCTCCGAGACACTCAAAGATGAAGGATTCAATCTCCTTATATCTGAATATCAAAAGAAGTCAACACTCCTAGTGGAAGAAGCAAAATCCATCAATGTTGGCACAATAGAGAACCCAAAGATCACATACCATCCAATGTCACTTGATTTTGAAGAGAAAGTGAACTTCATAGCATTCATCAATGATAAAAAGATAAACTTTGTGTGGACATATGCAAACATGCCAAGACTAGTTGTACATCATTTGGTCGTATTTCTTGGAGCTAAACCTATCAAGAAAAAACTAAGGAAAACACGTCCTCAAATAGCACTGTTGTTAAAGGTATAACTAAAGAAGTTACTAGATGTAGGTTTCATCAAACTGATCAATTATCCAAAATGGATATCAAATATAGTACTAGTGTCAAAGCCTACTAGGGGCATAAGGATCTGCACAGACTTTTAAGATCTGAACAAAGCTTGTCCAAAGGATGACTTTCCTCTTCCAAGTATAGACATTATTGTAGATTTAACCGTGGGCCATGAAATGTTGTCACTAATGGAAGGTTTCTTTAGGTATAATCAGATAAAAATATCCCCTGATGATTAGCATAAAACAACATCCACTTGTGCTTGGGGGACCTTTTGTTGGAATGTCATGCCATTCGGTCTAAAAGAAGTAGGGGAAAACTATCAGCAAGCGATGACTACAATCTTCCATGATATGTTGCATACAACTATGGAAGACTATGTGGATGACATACTAGTTAAGTCCATCAAAAGAGAAGACCACTTGATCAACCTTGAAAAATTGTTTGATAGGCAAGAACAGTATAACCTGAAACTCAACCTGAAAAAGTGTGCATTCAAAGTAACATTTGGAAAGCTACTAGGATACATAGTATCAAGAAGGGGCATTGAAGTAGATCCTACAAAAGTAAAATCCATACAAGAGATGCCTCCACCAAAATCATTGAAGAAATTAAGAAGTTTACATGGGAAGTTACAATCTACCAAGCAATTCATCATGCAATTAGCAGAAAAGTGTCACCCGTTCACCCATCTAATACACAAAGATTTCACATTCAAGTGGGATGGGAGATGTGATCAGGAATTCCAACAAGTCAAAGAGTATCTACTTACTCCTCCAGTCTTGATTCCCCTATTCCCAATAAAGAAATGATACTCTATGTGTCTACAACACAAGCAGTGTTGGGAGCTCTCCTAGCACAACTAGATGATAATAACAAAGAAAGAGTTGTCTACTACATCAGTTGAACATTGGTGGGCTACAAGTTGAACTACTTGACCATAGAAAGAGTGTGTCTCTCAGTCATATTTTTGACAAAAAAGTTGAGACACTATATCTTAAACAGACAAGTAAAGTTGATTTCTAAGGTAGATCCACTAAAGTACCTATTAGCAAAAGCAACTCTAATAGGCAAAATTGCTAAATGGGTAATGATTCTAAGTGAGTTCGACATAGAGTATGTAGATAGGAGAGCCATCAAAGGATAGGTCATAGTAGACCAACTAGCCAAAGCACCGATGGAAAATTAGTAGCCTCTCACAATAGACCTCCTAGATGAAAGTATATTGCTAACAGAACAGGCAAGCCATTGGACGCTATACTTTGACGGGTCCCACACTCAACACGGCTCTAGAGTAGGCATCCTATTTCTCACACCACAGGGAGATAGTATACCTAAGGCATGTAGAATTTATTTCCTATGTACAAATAATATCTCATAGTATGAATCCCTAATCATAGGAATCAAGATGGCTATCAAATGGAGGATAAAAGAATTGCAGGTCTTCAAAGACTCTCAACTAGTAATTAGACAAGTGAATGATGAGTATCAAACAAAAGACGACAAGCTAATGTCATATAAAAGGATGGTGAATAGTTTTAAGGAATATTTTGTCACTATAAAATTTGAACAAATTCCTCAGATCAACAACAAAGTAGTAGATGCAATGGAAACAATAGGTCTACTTCTCGATATTCCGCAAAAAATTCCTAAGTATGAATTCCTGGTGGAGCAATTACTCATACCAGTGTTTGTTATCTCAGAATCAAAACTAGTGTGTGTTGTTGTTGGTCCTAATTCACCATGATACCAAGCCACATTCGATTACATCCACCATGGTATCATACCACTCAACCTTGCAACAACCCAAAAGAAGACTTTTACTTGTAGGACTTCCTGATTCACGATCCTAGGAGATACCTTATATTGTCAAAGTTTGGATAGTATGTTACTCTGATGTCTTAACACAGAAGAAGCACAAACTACCTTACAAGAGGTACACAAAGGTGTTTGTGGGTCCCACTCTAGTGGACCTAACCTAATACAAAAATTGCTAAGAATAGGGTACTATTGGTCGTCGATGGAACAAGAGTGTATTCAGTATTCTAGAAAATTTCATCAATTCCAACAACATAGTGACCTCGTTCATGCACCAACACAGGAGTTAAGACCTATCACCACACCATGGCCTTTTTCGTAATGGGGATTAGACTTGGTAGGAAATATTTATCTTGCTTCCTCTAACGGGCATAAGTTTATTATTATCACAATTGAATATTTCACCAAATGGATAGAAAAAATTCCATTGACCTACATCACCAGAAAAAAAATATTGAAGTTCATTATGAATTATCTGATTTGTAGGTATGGAATTCCCTAAGCCATCATAATAGATAATGGAACCACATTCAAGAATCAAGATGTCCAAGAGCTTTGTTCCAAATTCTCTATTCAACACAAATTCTCCGCGCCCTACTATCCCCAAGGAAATGGTCAGGCTAAAGCATCTAACAAAACCATCCTAAAGATACTAAAGAAGACTGCTAATGACATTGGTCGTGATTGGCATTTGCAACTAAACTAGGCAGCCCTATGGGCTTATTGAACCAATATCTGAACACCTACAAGTGCCACACCTTTCTCCTTAGTCTATGGATTAGAAGTTGTCTTACCTATCAAAGGAAAAATCCCTTCACTGTGAATATCACTAAAAGGCATGGCCAATAATGAAGAGTATCAAATATCCATATTAAATGAGTTGGAACTCCTAGATGAAAAGCATTTGAGCATGTTAAATCATCTTCAAGTTTATCAAAATCGGCTTAAACGAAGCTATGATAAAAAAGATCAAATACATAAAATTTTAGGTTGGTGACTTGGTACTTAAAGAGAATCAGAAGGTACAACTAAATCAAGATGGAAAAGGTAAGTTTGAACCCAACTAGTTAGGCCCATTCATTATCACAACAAGCTATGGTTCTAGACCTTATCAGTTGGCTACTCCTGAAGGAGAACCCTTAGCTAAACTATTGAATAGCAATCACCTCAAGAGGTTCTATACTTGAAACACGTTAGAATACCCCAGGCAAAAGGGTAAAAATCCCAAAAAATTGAAAAGATAAAAAGTTAAAAAAAATAAAAAAAAAGCAAGAAAAATAGTAAAGAGAAATAAAACATTCTTTAAGTGAAAACCACTTTGTGCTGCTTCTAGAATAGGTATCGTAGGGAAAACCTAGAAAATAGGTGCTACGTTTGAATAAGACTTGCATCATTATCTATCAGCATTATCCAAAGCACCCACCCATTCGTTCCATAATAAAACATGTGTCCAACCATGGCTTGATGACTGATTATGTATTGAACCTTGTTGCACCATCTACATCCATCTCTCCTAGAGAAGGTAGTCTTGTTTCAAATTGGGGGAAATTTTTTGAAACTGGTCATGGATTAGATCCTTGAGCGTCCCATCATGGTCAAAAGTATCAAAAATCAAAAACATCTAGAAAATAACAAAATTAAAAAATCCAAAAAATAACAAAGTCGTAAAAATTCAAAATTCCAAAAATATGTTATGCTTTGAGTCAACGCCAATCAAACTATGTGGTCTTTGCATGTACAAAATAGGCAAGGCTTATCAATTCCTAAGGCCTTAGGTCAATCCTCGTACGTATTTATCATTCTTTATTTCAACTTAGTCAAAAAATTCAAAATCCAAAAACATTCACAAAACACAAAAATAAAAAACATGTTCTTATCAAGCCAAGCGAACTACGAGCCTCTATGTGTAAAACGTAGGCAAGGATTATCTTTGATGAGCCCCCGAGGCCCTAGGTTAGTCCCCTGAAAACAACAAAAACAACATCATAAAACTCATAAAATCAAAAAGATCATATCTTCATGATCGCCTAGCTGCGATAAACTTTTTATCCATAATAAACAAATTGTCATCTTCACCTTTGACTAAATAGACAAATAAACAGAGCAAATGCCAAAAGCTAGAAATTTTCAAGCAAACAATCACAAAGCCTTGATTACAAATAGACAAAAATAATGACAAAGTGTTAACTACCTATCTTTTGACAATTCACCAACAACATCCTGAGATATACCTTAACGAATCTGTTCCTATGATAGACATGATCAACAACGGATAATAGCCTAAAACCCCAAAACAGATATGGCAAGTGATATTGCAACATTGTTTTATCTTTTTATAGTCTTATCTTTATGATTTATTTTTATTGACTCGTTCCTAGGATCTCTCGAGGATGTCCATAAGGATTTAAAGAAGAAGGAATGGAAGCAATTGAGCGTCATTTCAGTTTGCTATTTGTAAAGATATTTTTGTGATACTACCATGGCGGACACTTGCTTTATAGGTGTATGGAAGTTGTTTTAAGAAAATTAGTGTAGTATTTGCATGTTAGGTATTTCATACCTCTGTGTAATTGGCTCGAAGATTTTTAAACACATCCAACCATATATTTTGAACAAATTTTATGTATGTCTGGTATGAGCAAGAATATTCTATGTATGTAGAGTCAAAGTACACACAATGGATACAAAGTCACCTTGGTTATCAATACCCTAGTGCATAGTGTTTGTTTGCTACATCAAAAAGGATTGTTAAAGATATGAAACCTTTATACAAAGCAAAAACAACTCACCAATAACTAACAACATCAAAATTTCTATCCATCATCTAACATTTCTTCTAACTAACAACTCCATCCTAAATCACAATATCATTAGTTCCATATCCATCTTGCATCCACAATTTTGTCAATACATATCATGATGATAATAAAGCAATAAAACATCATGTATTATGTATAGAGCATACATCCATCATATACATAAGAAAACATCATATGAAATAAAATATGATCAATTCATCCATCCATGTCATATACATATAGTAGAAAAGTATAAAACATAAATATAAGCATATATAAATCATCATCGATGATCATCAAATAACACATAATGAAGTCAAATCAAAGCATGTATATCTCACATATATTATCATAAAAAATGAGAATGTCATTATAAATCATCAATGAAACATGTGTTATAGGATAATACAAAAAATACATATATACGAGGCCTCGGCTAGGCCTATGAATATATATATATATACAAAATCATGTCTACAACAATGACTCTAAAACAATAAAACATCATGAAGATCAAGTACAATAAAACTACGACCCAACCAGAGGACTCTAAGGATCAAGTTGTGGATTAGGCTATCTAATGGAGTGCCCACTTGACTCAGCACTTGTAGTAGTACTTAGCTCTCTGAAGCATGGTTGCCACTGAGCTCTAGGAATGAAGGCATCATACAGAGTTTGATAGTAGGCCACCCTTTGTAACAACTAATCTTACTCTACACGGAGGACATCGCACTCTGCTCTAATAGTATCTCTCTCAACCTTAATCACCTGTAACTGGTCCTCTGCAACATGACATTTCCCACTCTTGCTATCTCGCTCTGCCCTCAAGTGGTCCCTCTCCACTATCAACAACAACCTGAGCCTCTGCGGCATGTCGCCACACTACCTGTGCATCCCTCATGGTTGTCATCTATGCTAACTATACTGCTCCATCTCCAGGTGGTGGTGGAGGACTTGGAACCTGTCCCTGATCTTGTTGCATTGGATCATCTTGTTTTCCTTGTCCACTATCTTGTTAGGCCCTAGTAAGTTGCTCAACAATGATCTCAACACACTGCCTCTCCCCTCGATGACCATTAGTGCCTGGTCTATATAGGATCTATAAATCTCAATGGAATGTGTCGCACCCACCACTGATCAAAATATGGGGTAGTCCCAAGATTTGCTAAACTAACTGGCGAACCCCATTCGAATGGGGAAAGAGCTCTGAAATTTTCCAAGGCTACATCACAATCAGCCTGTAAACCCCAGACACAGACCTCTCTAGTAGTCTAGCCAAAATGAGCCTCATAAGCATTTGGAAAATGACCCTGTCGCTCACCAAACTACCGACAAACCCTATTAGGTAGATACCTCTCTAAAACGGAGCCAATATGACCAATGAACCATCTAGTTTGTCTGCAAAATACTAACTACTCCTAGTCGTCAGGCCATGCCTCACAATCTAAATATGGCCTCCATACAAAACCTAGCATATCACCTAAAACACGACGCTAGTAGGGAAATTGTCCAAGCCAATTGTAATGAAGGAAATCACCATAACGATAAGAATATGGATCTTGTAGATTCTGATCCAAAATACCATTAGGCCAAGCAACTGTGATGTGCTCCCAGACCCATACATGCAATAGAGAGACACCAGTAGAAATAGATCTCTCACTACGGTAGGCGACCCCATGCATATCTCGATTTAAGTGGGCAAGGAGACATGGACCCCATGTGTATCTAGTATTGTGCTTGAATATCTGCTCGATACACACACCCCAACCAATAGGAAACTGCCCGCCTCACTTATTAGGAATGACAAGTCCCATGACCAAACCATAGAGAACCAAGGAAACTGGATCCGCAATGCCAACAAATTCAAATAAGTCTATCTTTGCCCCGTGATCCTCAAGATGTCTCACACCAAGTACTTGACGCATAGCACAAGTACCTCATCAAATGAAATAAGTAACAAGCTCTCCATGAATGGGTATATGGAGGATCATCTACACATCCTCTAGGGTAACAATGGCCTCCCCAATAGGTAAATGAAAGGATTGGGTATCTGAATGCCACCTCTCCACAAGAGTAGTCATCATCCCTTTGTGACATATAATGGTAGGTATGTAGCAAATGTGTCACAATCCAACAGCATCTAGGACATCTCACTCTAGTTATTGAAACCAAGTAATCAAATTGGATAGCTCTTGCGATCATCGCTCCCTCGACATAAGCGAATTAAGGAATGCTTGCAACCATTCACTCCATGATGTTAGGGATTTACTATGAAAGCACAAAACATGCCTCAAATGACAAACACGTGGATTTAAAACTTCAAAAAAGTCAAAAGCAAAACACTTTTTAGCAAAAGCACTAATAACGGCCAATTGCAAACAATGTTTTGTCAAAAGCGCATAAAAAAGGCAAAGGAAAAAATTTCAAAAGCGAAAATGTATTTCAAAATGAAAATTTTAAACAAGAGCATACAAAACTAAACATAAATATCAAAATAAAAAATTTCAAATAATAGTGAAAACAAAGGAAAAAATTTAGATCAAATGCGAACATTTTAAGTAGATGTAAACAGAAAAATCAAGAGTGATCTATTCATAAATAGAAGAAGCACTAAAAATGATGCAAGTGCAAAAAATTCATAAACCTAATGTTATCGACAACTTTGACTTCATGTATTAATTACTCAAACACGAAAAGTTGAAAACATGAAACAAAAGGGTACATATCGGGGCATTGACGCCTAGAGGTCGTTCGAACTCATGAACTGCATCCGCACGATGTGGGGCTCCCCGAATCCTCACCATAGCTCCTTGATAATCAATAAATCATGAAATCCAGATGCAAGAATTTTCTATAGGTTCAAAGAGCAAATGAGGAGAATTAAACCCTAATGACCTATTTTAACCCTCGAAAACCTAATTTTTTACTTAGGAAACCTTCCTAGGTTAAAATTAGGAGCTCCCAAAAACATTTAAACTAGCAACAAAAGTCCTATAGACTTAATTTTTCACCCTTTATGCATCTGAACTAAAATAAAACAGTGTCGTGAGCCTGACCTCAAAAGTTATTTTTTTGGCCAACCTCTTGAGGGGGCAACCCAGAGTCCTACCATCATTTCGCTAACCACCAAGACACAATGGGGTATATAAAATTTTTCCAATCTCGATCCTAACATCTAAATATTTGAAACAAAGCAACCACTACTTTGTATCAAAGAGGGGGAAAATGTAGACATGTAAAATTGACCTAACACTTATTGCACACCCTCAATGATATTTTCTCATCACCGACATCATTATCACCTAAATCACTATATTTCACATCAATTACATCAAACACCTTAATTTCCTCTATTAAATAAATAATATTACATTATTTAATTAATTCACTTTTTCATCATTTTTTTTTTTAGACTGCAGGAATCGGGTAGCACGACCCCCTATAAACTGCAGTGCGCCTGGTAAACTTTTTAACGTGACCGGCGGCGCTGGCGCGACACGCCCTCCGGTACCACGGGATGGGGGAGACTAGAACTCGTGACCAGCAGAGCCGCAACGGAATTACTTAGCCAACCGAGCTAGGGCCCCCGCCCACTTTTTCATCATTTTTGACTAATTAAATAAATTTCATTTATTTTATTTAGCCCTAATCTAACTTTATTTCTCCTGATTAATTAAATAACATCAATTATTTAATTATGTCGCTAATTTACCTTATTCCCCTAAATCAATTAAATTATTAAAATATAATAGTTTAATTAAATCACTTTCCCCTAAACTTGAATAATTAAATAAATTATTCAAACCATCATCAAAAGGGTCAAATCAAACAAATACAACTTTATTTGCAAAAGTCAAACTTGATTTGCATGTTCAACTCAAAAGATTAATTAATTATCCTCACCCACTTTCATGATTGAGCAAATTACGATCCCCTAATTGCTCGATCTTATTGGCTAACCGTTCCATCTATTTCCTAACAGATCAATCTATTCTTCAATTCCACAAATTATTCAATCTATTTCCTCAATCCCACTGAACACTCAAAATGATTTCCTCAATCACACCGATTACATAATCAAAATGCACCGATTATTCCCATCTAAATCCTCTCAACACTTTTCAATCGTTGATCTGGATATTCTACTATGTGATCTCAAGGGTTCATTTTGAAACACAAATTCTATATAACAACCTCATTTCTTCTAAAAAAGGATCAAATAATCAACATCATTTTGCACGACGAAATAATGCCAAAATCACAATCGACCTTTTGAAGCTTTACACATATCTTTGATCAACGACATTGCACGTTCTTCAAGATTTTGCATGCACAATGGAGGCTTCACATTGATACGAACAACCCAACATCTTTACGAACACTCTGACATGGGATGGTAAAGCTACATTGTTTTGAGTTCATTGTTATTGTTTTGTTTCAATTACGTTCTTGAATTCATTGATTTTGTAGTTTCATTTCATGAGTAATGGGCATGAATCATAGCATTTTGTTTGTTTAGATTAGTTTCTATTCATTCAATTTGATTACATTGCATCACCCGATTTCCCCCTTTACACAACAATATTTCATAAAAAAATCTACAAGAAAATATTCTCAATAACTTTGATCAACTAAATAATAAATTGTTTGTTCGTCTAGGGATTTTTTTAAATTAAAAAATGTCATGATCAGTAATCGCTATGAAGTTTTAGAGAAAAGTATTCAATTTCAAGAAAGACTATGGAGGAGGAAGCTTTCTTCACCAGATCTTAGATTCTAATAGTAAGTTTTGAACCTATTACAACAACATTTCATCTATTTTTTTCCTTCTTTGTTAGAACTCCTCTTTTATTTTATTTTGCTTCTTTGCTAGAACTACACTTTTATTTTTTAATGCTTCTTTGTTGTAATTTGTTGATAGATTCACAAGATTTTATCAAGTCTCATATATATTAGTAACAATTCAATTAGCATGTTATGTCATTCTTGTATAACAAATGCATCCTTTGATTTATAGGCATTTATGACATTTCCTAGTAAGTAATTGTCAAATAACTATACTAACCAATAGCAAGCTTCGTGTTATTCCATTGTAAATTTTTTAAGTGTGCAAATTTTGAGCTACATATGATGTGTGTGTGGTGCAATAGCAATGTTTCCTTATTTCTACAAGAGGTGATCATACAATCAAGAGACATACCAACTAGAATGGAACCTACAAAATCATCTTTACATTTACCCTTATTATCATACATTTGTCATACATATCTCCTTTTAGAAGTTTACTTGATTCTTACATATGTTTGAATGAATAAGAATTGAAAATGTGTTCACTGATGTACTATTTCCACCCAATTATCATTAGAAAAAAAAAGATATTTACATTGAACTGAGTTTTCTTCATATTAAATTATTATTGTAATTGCACCATAGCAAGTTTGGTGCAAACACAAGGAATGTGGATACCTTATTGAAGAGAGTGGTTTGGTATTTTTATTAAGAGTGCATAATCACAAGTGTCAAATTTTTAGTTCCATTATCCAATGTTTAGGCAGAAAAATAGGAGTAGAACCAAGAAGACTAGCTAATTCAAATATGCTAGTCACTTTGACTTCTATCCAATTCCCTATGTCTAAAGAACCCACCAAGCATTGGAAATTACAATCTACATATCAAGAGAACCTAATGGTCCCACCATAATAAAATGGGATTACATATAAGAATAGCATATAAAGTTGATTCAATATGTTGTTAGAGAAAAAGGGTATTCACCTAATTAACTATTTAATTACTTAAGCTTAGGTTATTTGAATTTTGTGTCTCAAGTCATAGGATGAGCACACATGTCATGGTCTAGTCTTATCCTCAACTAGGGTTTCTTTAGGGTTGCTTTTTGTTTTTTTATTTTTCCTATTATAAATATTTTTATTATAATTTTATTGATCCAATTATATAATGATTCATTAATTTTTTGGATCAATCAAGTCTTGGCATCCATAGTTTTGATTTTCTCCATTTTTGTGATAGGTGTTTGATTATAGGTGATCCTTGGGAGCTGTAGGGTTGAAGAATCAACTCCAACATGGTATTAGAGCTCTAGATATACAATTTCCTTTCTATTTTTTGAGATATATGGACTTGGGTGAAATTTTGGTGTATTATGGAGCCAAATGAACCTCATTGTTGAGTTTAGAGGGCCCAAAAATCTAAAGATCACTTGTTTAAATGTTGAAATTCAAGCAATTGCAAAAGAAGCAATTTCTTATGGACATAGATTTTCATGTATTGAAATTCATATAGTTGTACAAGTCCATATATTATACAATGTTGTATGGCTCTCTAAATCTATCCATATGTCAAAATCGAGTGGATTTTTATCTTTGGCAACACATTTTTTGCACTTTCTAGGTGATTTCTTGAATTTTTTTACAGTGGTGGATCTTCTTGCAATAATGTTTGAAAGTTTTTTTGGCCATTATTTTATAATTTTGATGAGGATTTTATTTATTTGATGATCAACAAACATTGATCAGGGTTCACCCCATTGCCATGTGTAGATGCCTAGAAATTCCCCTAGTGTACCTAGACCCTATCACCTAGTCAATTCATTCACCTAGTCCCAATCAATAAAACATATCACTTAGTCTAGTCCCCTTCACCTAAAGTCCATCACTTAAATAATCATATTATTTAATTCATCCCCTTCTTCCATCTCACCTAATAATAAATCAATAAATAATTATCACTTCCACCTATTATCCATCTCACACATGGATAAATAATTAAATAATAATATTATTTAATTATTCTTATATTCTCTCAACAAGTTCAAAGAATAAAGAATAAAGGGAACCTAAGAACACTTGCCTTTATGGTCCCATTATTCTCTCAACCCAACCCAAGAATATATCCCCACAAGATCACATGACCCTTATTTTCCTCGTGATCACAACCACTTACTAAATTTATTAAGTTCATTCTAGCCATTCACAATCAAACAACCTCCATCTACACCCTCCATCCTCCCCTTAATCCTATGGAAATCCTCTCAACCACCCTCCACCATTGATCTCACCATCAAATCTTGACCATCCATTCTTCCTTCCAAAATTCTATAAATTCAGGCATTCTTTCCTTCATTTTGATCCATCATCACTTTATGCTAGGTACATGTTGTCAAATAGGTTTCTTCGAGAAAAGGAACATCTACATATCAACCAATCAAGAAGAAAATCAAATCATAATGGAGTGTATGATAACTTTTGAGTTTATTTCTTATGTTATTGTCTTGTTTTGAATTTCATTGTGAGCTCCATCTAGAGGTTTTTCTTGGTTTGAATAGGAACTTGCATGCTCGTTTATTTCTATTTTTCATTTCAAATCTTTTGCATTGCATTTTGGAAACTTTGTTGGGGACCTTATATATTTTCTTAATAATGCCAGGCACACTTCTTCTAATCTTGACGATAGGGAAGCAAGTATCATTCCTTGTCCTTTTGAAGAGCTTGTTGTAGTGTAAAAAAAAATTCACCCTTTAAAATTTCACACTATGTTTTTCTCCCCTTAAATTAATGAGCCTAATTAAGTCCCTAATTTCCTAAAATTATGCATTCCAAAGCCTATTTTTACCATTTTCTGAAGGATTGCAAACAGTTAATGTTTTGATCCTAACACTAAATATCCTGGCAGATAGGGATAGGAACCATACACCCATGGGAATATCGGTCCCCCTATCTTTTCGGGGACTAATTTTTAATATGTTGTTGGTGGTATTTTAACATTCAGAATTCAAGTTTCAAGTGTCGACTTTTGGAATCTATGTTTTGGGAAATTAGAACAATTACATATAAATACCTAGTTATTTTATCATTTGAAAGCAAAGAACTAGAACAAGCATTCATGAGAAAATACTATTGTCAAGAGCAAGTCAAGAGAAAAATTTCAAAGCATTATAACAATAAATACAAGATCCAACATCATGTTAAATTTTATGCGTTCATGTTCATGTTTTGTGAAGGCTAACACTTTTGTATGTCTCCAAAGTATTCAAGTATTCAAGCATTCAAGCAAGCAAGATCCAAATCCTTGAGGTGATGTGCATGACTTCAATCCTTCAAGGAAGCCATTAAAGGGTGGTGAGTTGTATCGCTTTGTGATTCCATCATTCCTTCCTTTCAATTATCATTTATATCATTAACATTGTCATTGTGGAAGTGGAAACACTTACACGGGGTTTGACTGAGGCAAGCCCCTAAATGACCCAACATTTCCTCTCTTTGTGAATGTGCAGGTTATATTCTTGAACAGGATTGAAGACAAGTTGTCCATTGTTGCATTCAAAGCCCTAAAAATTTTCAATCCATAGAAACTCACCTACAAAATTACCTGGCGACATTCTGACAACTCTGCAATCAGAGAAAAAAAGAAGTTCAGATTCAACATTAGAGGATTGAAAAATTAGTTTTTGGACCCCCTATCAGGGACCCATATGCCCCTAGGAATCTGTGTCCTCTGCATGCCAGATCCAACTTTTTATGGCAGGTGCATGATCTCTAGTACTCCTTAAATTTTCCTACAATTTATTGTTTCAGTCTATGTGCTTCCAAAATATTGCATTTATCATATTAGGTCATATAGTTCTATTAGGTTAATCGTTTCAAATCATTTCCAATCCATTTATAAGGCTTAAAAGGAGATCCAAGTTTGATTGGATCACCTTCATGGTTGATAGTTAATCTATTCATCTTGTTGATCTCCCTCTTTAATAAAACTTGGAAAAAGTGGGTCTCCCATTACATCCTAGGTTCTTTGCATTTAGGGCCTAGAACTATATTTTCCCTTTGTTTCATTTTGGTGAACCCGACCTCTTAACATCATAAACCTTCTAAAAATTGCATTCAATCATCCTAGATCTAGGTTTTGTATTGCATTGTTATGCATCCTTTATTTAGGGTTTCATATTGGCATCATCAAAAAGTCATAAAAATTTCAAAATATTACATCATAGCTTGCATCAGGGTTTTTTTAATCATTTAGATCAAATTTGCATTCAAAATTGCTTTCAAAAGTGTGATTTTTTGTTCAAACATTGTCATACAATTGCATTTCACTTGCATTAAGAAATTTTGGAAAAATAGTCACTGTGAAACCACTTTGCAAATAGAAACAAAAACCTTAAACAACTTTAAAACTTGGCTTTTCAATTTTAAAATCCCTTGTCAAGGACTCAGATGCCCCTGGGTGACCCTATCCTTGTATAGGCACATCAACAAACTTTTTTACAATTTTTTGTCTCTATCTTCTTAGTCTGTTTACTTATGGGTCTCTATCTTGGAATTAGTAATTGCATGTTTTTAGGAATATTGCATATAGTTCATAAAATTGAAAGAAAGTGCATTGTTCGTGTTTAAAAATTGCATCAAAATCATTATTTTCTAGGCCTTTGCATTTTAGAATCAATAAATCATTGCATTTCAGATCTAAAATTTTCATTTGTAATTTGTTTAAACATCTTCAACATTATTGATGCATATTTGCATTTTTTCATTTTGCATCAAATTGGCATAAATTAAGCAAATTTTTGGAAATAATTTTCTGTTACAACTTTTTGCAAGTAGAATCAGAATATTTAAATAGTTTAATACACATTCAGATTTTGAATTTCCAAAACCCCTGACCAAGACTCCAATGCCCTCGGGTGACTTTGTCTTGTTATCTGGGCATAGGTCAACTTTATGTGACAGAATACTCTTAGGAGCCTTTGTTCAAAGTTATTTTATAGGTGTTCTTCACTCGTGGATTAACATCCTCATTGCAAAATTTCACTATGGATATGTGTTTGGGTAAAATTTGGATGTCCTTGAAATCTTTGGTTGATGTGTCAAGTTATGTGTTTGGTGATGATCCTAGTTCTAATAATGACATTCATGATACGTCATCTCCTATTACAGTTCTTTTTGATGTCCTAGGTTAAGACGAAGAGAGCATGCATGAGTTTGTATAAAATTCCTTATGTAGCCTCGAGAATAATGCATCCTTTTATCCCTCAATGCAATGGCCTATTACCTCATACCAACACAATCCTGCCATGCCACTACTTGAAACATTCACTTTGTTACATATTGAAATTGAATCACAAGGCATACCATAAACAACATGCATGGAGATACCTACCAGTAACAACCTTATCAAAAGCACATCAACTAATTCTCCATCATATGAACATAAGGTCACAAACACACCCAATGACTTGGAGAAAACTTATGGAAAAGGCTTTAGGATCTTGAGAAAGCAAGGATGTGACATTAAGAATGAGCATGAAATCCATCCTCTCTTGGAAAAATACCATCAAAAGATACCAAAGGATTAAGTTACCAAGATCCTCCAATTTTACAAAAAAAATGTAGGCTACCAACCAAGAAATATGAACTTAAAAATTTACCCTTTCTACATCCTATAAACAAGACTAAAAAGACCTTAGACACACTTCTCAACCTATGAGTTATTACATTACCACCTATCCATGAACGAGAAGATAAGAAAGGTAAAATTACAAACATGTCTTATTGTGCATATCATAGAATACTTGGACATCTCATGAACGAATGTCGTGCTTTAAAGAAGAAATTAAGAGAATATGATCCTTATGGGGATTAATTTGAAGATGTAATAGATTAACACATTTTTTGTGCTCCTTTCCATGTGATAGTTTTAGTATCATAACATATTCACCACCATTTTTGGAGGTATAAACTAGGCTTTATGCAATCATATTTTATCTTGCAAGGAGCACCATATTGGGCTTACATTTTTCCCTATACTTGGGGGGAAATGGGGTTAGTTACCCATCTCCTAGGAGTATTCATTCTACCAAGGGATCCATTTGTATCTCCTTAAAATGTTAGTGTAGCAGGTAAACTAACATTTTAAGGGGGGGCATATAGTCCCCCGCTCATTGCTTACATAGGAGATGTTCCCTTCTTAGAGATGATAGCATACATCTCCTAGGAAGTGTGACATTTTCAACCAAAGTGTGGCCTTCTTAATCCATGTTACATGTCTCCTTTGTGGTGATATTGGACTTGATGTCCCATAAGAGTGTGACCCTTCTTGGCATATGACGTTCCTCTTGGTGGTGATACTATGGTTGTTATGCCCTAAGGTGTGACTTTCTATTCATTGAATAGTACTCTCTTAGTGGTGACGTTATGTGTGATGTTCCCTAAGGTGTAACCTTCATATATTAAGTAAATCCCCTTTGCTTGTTACCTTTTGTGGTGATGTTATTATAACATCCCCTGAGGTTTAACCTTGTCATATTCATCCCTTGTGACATTAAACCTTGTCATATTTGTCCTATATGATGTTAAACCTTGTCATATTCATCCCCCATGATATTAAACCTTTTCATATTCATCCCTCGTGATGTTAAGCCTTTTCATATTCATCTCCAACGATGTTAGACCTTATCATATTCATCCCCTGTGACATTAAGCCTCAGTATTTTTGCTTCACTTTGTTCATGGGTTTTGAAATTAGTGACACATTGATATAGCACTTTGGGGCACCTTATCGAGGTTTTCGGGGAGTATAAATCTTGGTATGGTTGTTATGGGCACACCTTGTAGACCTAGTGTGTGTTTCTCATTTTACCCTGTCTTGGGGGCTCACCTAGTGAATATCCAACTTCACTAGCCTATATGTCTTCTAGTTTATGATTCACCTGGAAAATATCAGACCTTACTATGGTGTGAATCATGAACATCCTTTTAACATGGCCACCTAGCATATTACAACTTTCTTTCCAGTAGAGCCATGTGTTTCACGAGTGATGTGGCATAACACAAATTGTCAGTCCTCATGTGAGCTAACATTTATTTGAGGGATGACGTTTGGTATTTGAGACAATTTAAGACTGAGGTCTCTTTGCCTTACCAATTTTAATCTTTACTACTAACCTTGTGTTTTGTTGTGTGTTTCTTGTTATGTAATTTTCTTGTATCTTCTTTGTGTTTACATCATGTATATTTTCATTTTTTTGTCATCTTTATATTCCATCATGCCATGTGTTTCCATCATCTATGCTTCGTGTTTTTTGACATGTATGTTTGTGTATGCTATCTTGTTTCATTTCATACATGTGTGTGTTCCTTTGTGCTTATGTTGGCTTGGCCATCTCCCTTGATCCTTAGTCATCCTATATCTTCAACATTTGTACATTCGAACCCCTCTTGACATATATTTTTCCACTTTAGTGTGAGTCTGAGTGTAAGTTTATACTCTCACTAAAGTGGGGGCTAAATATAGTGTCAAAAATTGTCATCCTTAACAATTTCACACTATGTTTTGCTCCCCCTAAATTAATGAGCCTAATTAAGTCTCTAATTCCTAAAATTATGCATTCCAAAGCCTGTTTTTTATCATTTTTTGAAGGATTGCAAGCAACGAATAAATGCAAGCAATTAATGTTTTGATCCCAACACTAAATGTCCTGGCAGATAGGGTCAAGACCCATACACCCATGAGAGTACGGGTCCCCCTATCTTGCCAAAGACCAATTTTTAATATGTTGCTGGCAAAATTTTAACATTTAGAATTCAAATTTCAAGTGTCGACTTTTGGAATCTATTTTTTTGGAAATTAGAATAATTACATATAAATACCTAGTTATTTTATCATTTTAAAGCAAAGAACTAGAAAAAGCATTCGTGAGAAAATACTAACATCAAGAGCAAGTTAAGAGCAACATTTCAAAGCATTATAGAAAAAAATACAAGATCCAACATCATGTCAAAGTTTATATGTGTTCATGTTCATGTTTTGTGAAGGTTGACACTTTTGTAGATCTCCAAAGAATTCAAGCATTCAAGCAAGGAAGATCCAAATACTTGAGGTAATGTGCATGATTTTAGTCCTTCAAGGAAGCCATTGAAGGGTGGTACGTTGGATCACTTTGTGATTCCATCATTCCTTCCTTTAAATTATCATTTATATCATTGACATTGCCATTGTGGAAGTGGAAACACTTACATGGTGTTTGATTAAGGCAAGCCTCTAAATGGCCCAACATCTCCTCTCTTTGTGATTGTGCAGGTTATAGGCTTCAAAAGGATTGAAGGAATATTGAAGACGAGTTATCCATCATTGCATTCAAAGCTCTCAAATTTGTCAAGCCACAAAAACTTACCTACAAAATTACCTAATGACATTCTGACAACTCTACAATTAGGAAACAAAAGGTCAAATCCAACATTGAAGAGGACTAAAAAATCAGTTTTTGGACCCCCTATCAAGGACCCATAAGCCCCTAGGTGTCTGTGTCCTCCTCTGCATGCCACATCCAAATTTTTATGACAAGTGCACAATCTCCAGTACTCCTCATATCTGCCTACAGTTTACTATTTTAGAATGTGTGCTTTCGGAATATTGCATTTATCATATTAGGTCATATAGTTCAATTACGTTAATCATTTCAAATAATTTCCAATCCATTTATAAGGCTTAAAAGAAGGAGATCCATGTATGATTGGCTCACCTTCATGATTGATAGTCAATATATTCATCTTGTTGATCTCCCTCTTTAATGAAACTTGGAAAAAGTGGGTCTCCCATTACATCCTAGGTTCTTTGCATTTAGGGCCTAGAACCATATTTCCCTTTGTTCCAGTTGCAAATTTATTCCATGATAATGTCATCTTTACCATTCACCTTGATCTAGAATACCTCAAACTCATTGAATGAGAGCAACATGATCCTCCTACTTTGGACACATTTCAAAATGATGACGTCATTTTAGAGATTATGCAGTCTTGTACCCATATTTAATTGAGAGATCATAAGAAAGGTTCTAATATCATACTCAATTCATCAACATACTTAGGAGAACAAGAAATCCTTTTACAAGAACCATCAAAACCTACATATATGCCCATTGATAGTGAGCTTCACCTTCCACTGGCTACTTCTCTTTAATATGGCTCACCACTCCTTATTGAGGAAGTTATAGATATAAATTTGGGTATAGAGGAGACACTTAATTTGACACAGATAACTATAGCATCAAAAAAATGTACTCCTTTACATTTTAACACTATGGTTGGGTCCCTTAATTAATTGAGCTTAATTAAGCCTCTAATTTCCTAAATTTTGTATTTACAAGCCTAATTAATTGAAATTTTCAAAAGGGGGAAATGATTTAATTAATGCATTTATTATTTTTATCACCCTGAAATGAATAGGTCCTGATTATTTAGGTTAGAACCCATTCGCCCTTGGGCGAATGGGTCCCTCTTAAGATCACAATTTCAAATTTTAAACATGTTTTTGGGGGCATCTTAATGTCCTAAATACAAGATTCAAGTGTCAGCTTGTAATGTTTAATTTTCAGTAAGTTGGAAAATTGTCTACAAAAGCAAGGTATTTTTATCAATTCAAATCCTAGAACAAGATAGATTTTGTATGCAAGCATTCCTAAAGCTAATATTATTGTCAAAGGTGTTCAAGAGAAAATTTCTCAAGCATTTTTTACAGCATTCAATATCTCAAGCATCATGTCAATTTTTTTTGCATCATGCATGTTTTTGTAGCTAACATTGGGATGTAGATTTCAAGCATTCAAGT
Organism: Sequoia sempervirens; assembly: GCA_007258455.2. Taxonomy (NCBI): domain Eukaryota; kingdom Viridiplantae; phylum Streptophyta; class Pinopsida; order Cupressales; family Cupressaceae; genus Sequoia; species Sequoia sempervirens. The sequence continues at coordinate 757,709,360 of VDFB02281492.1, read as the reverse complement.
CAAATTTCAAGCATCAAGATCACATCATCAATCAAGCCATTCATGCAAGATCAAGACCTTGGAGAGATCTACTAAGTTGCAGTCCTTCAAGGGTTTGGTGAGTTGCAACATAACATTTATTCATTCATCATTCCTTCCATGTTTCATTATTTCAATTTGAGGTTTAATTACCAAAATGGGGTTTGACCAAGGCAAACCCCCATTCACCAAAAACAAACAATTTTTCCCTCTTTTTCGTTTTTTATATCTTAGGTTGAAGAAGGATTGAAGATCTATCAAAAGAGAAAAATTGCAAAGTTATCAACTTTTTCATCAAGCCACGAAAACTCGCCTATATAATTTAATTCTAACTTTTTGACTATGAAATCTTGAGAATTCGAGAGTGTAGAAATAGGACTAGATGACCCAAAAAGTGATTTCAGAAAGCCCTACAAAGACCCATTCACCATTAAGCGAATGAGTCCCAGAGGACAATCAACAACAACATTTTGATGAAAGGTGCAAAAATACTAAACCTTCTCAGATCTGTCTAAAAGTTGTAGGTTTCGTTAGATTAAGGTTAATCTATTGATTTCATATGTTACTTTGCATTTTTGGGTTTATTTTCTATTTTTATTCTTTCTCCTAAAGTGTTGTTTTAGCAGATCTTCCCCATCCTAGATCATAAGGAAAACAACAAAATCTCCTTCAAGGTTGACTCACCAAGGGCTAAAAGTCAACCTTGGCTTAAGGGATCTCTTTTTCCTAATGAGATAGAGGGAGATAGGTGCATTATACCCCATTTTTCCCTTTCTATTTATTGTAAATTATTGGTGAACCCTCGTTTGAATAAAAAGAACCCAAAACCCTCCATTTCAAAAACATCTGCTTTAGACCCTAAGTTAAAGAAACATATTTTTGGTACTTATAAATTGTCCAAATATATTTTCTTAGTCCTTTGTTGACATGCTTGGCTTAAACCCATATTTGGTTGTCCATCACCTTGTGGTAAGCCCTAATGCTAAACCAATTTGTCAAAAGCTAATAAAATGCATCCTAAGGTGGCACTTTTAATCAAGGAAGAACTTCAAAATTTGTTAGATATTGGATTCTTTCAGCCTATTAACTATCCAGAGTGGGTTTCTAATATAGTATCTATAAGCAAGCCAACCAAAGGAATTAGGGTATGCATATATTTTAGAGATATCAATAAGGCTTTCCCCAAAGATGATTTTCCACTTCCAAATATTGATATGATTGTAGATTTGAAACTTGGTCACCAGATGTTATCCCTTATGGATGAATTTTCAAGATATAACCAAATTTAGATATCACCTAAAGACTAACACAAGACAACTTTTATCACCCCATAGGGAACATTATGTTATAAAGTTTTTCCATTTGGTCTTAAATAATTTGGTGTCACATACCAAAGGGCCATGACTATCATATTCCATGATATATTGTATGATATTGTTAAATATTATGTGGATGACATCATAGGAAACTCAAAACTCAAGAAAAGTCACCTAGTTATATTGTAGATCGATATCTTTCAAAGGCTCGAAGAGTATAAAGTCAAATTGAATTTCAATAAATGTGTCTTTGGAGTCACTTCAGGAAAGCTCCTAGTGTTCATTGTTTCTAGACATGGAATAAAGGTAGATTCAACTAAATTAAAAGCAATAATAGAAATTCCACCTCTTAGGAGCCTTATAGAACTACTTAGTCTACATGGGAAACTCCAAGCTATCATATGATTCATTGCCCAATAAGTAGATAAGTGTCATCCATTTTCACATCTACTTCAAAAGAATGTTAGCTTTGAGTGGGATCAATCATGTAAAAAAACATTTGATCATATCAAGGAACACATGTCCAATTCTCTAGTTTTAGTGGCACCCACTCTAGATAGGCCTTTTTTGTTATACATCTCAGTTACACAACATATCTTAGGTGCCCTTTTAGCTCAACATAATTTTCAAGGAAGAGAGAATTCTATCTATTACCTTAGAAAAATATTGGTTGGATGTGAACTAAATTATTCATCCATGGATAAATCTTTCCTTGTAGTTGTGTTTGCCACACAAAAAATTTGACATTATATGCTTAATGCTACTGCTCATTTGATTGCAAAAATTGGCCCATTTAAATATTTGTTGTCCAAAGCAACCCTTTTCAAGTTAAATGATGAAGTGGTTCATGCTCCTTAGTGAGTTTTATATTAATTATGTCAACCAAAAGGCAATCAAAGGTCAAGTTATAGAAAACCAATTAGCAAAGGCTTCCATTCAAAACTATCAACCTTCAAACATAGATTTTAGAATTTCCAAATGAATCCATCCTTCACATTGAAGAATCCAAAAAAAGACATTATGATTTGATGGATCATTCATATCACATGGATAAGGTGCTAGCATACTTTTCATCACCCCCAAGGAAATTTCATTATAAATGAATTCTATATTAGCTTTCCTTGTATAAACAACATAGCAGGATATGAGGCATTGATCTCTGATCTAAAAATAGTAGTAAACTGACACATTCAACACTTATAAGTCTGTAGATTAATTTTTGATAGTCAAATAGGTTAATGACGAGTTCATTATTAAGGATTACAAATGTGTTCCATATAAACACATGGTTAGTAGTTTCAAATAATACTTCTTGGATATATCTTTTGAGCAAGTTTATCATATCAATAATAAAGTTGTTGATGCAATGGAAACCATTATAACTCTTCTAGATATACATGATGAATATAATGAGTATCATTTACTTTCAAAAAAATGCTTTATATTGTTTATGATCTCCCAAATTCTAACATTATATGTGAAATTGATCTTAACACTCCTTATTACAATGACTTTTTTTCCTATCTTCAAAACCAAACCATTCCTCTTGACATATCATCCACAAAATGTAAATCCCTTGTCCATAATGGTATTTGTGATGCTCATACAAATGACATGATCTTAGCCAAGAAGCTCCTTCACATAGGTTAATATTTCCTACCATAAAATCAAACACCTATCAATATGTTAAGAAATGCCTTGATTTCCAAAAACATGGAATCCTTATTCATGCGCCATCACAAGCCCTCCAACCTATTATTATGTCATGTTGCTCTACATGGGACCTCAATCTTGATGAACCCTGGAATTGTCCTATTTTCTTTGTTTTAGTTTCATAATTTTCATAATATTTTTTAATTTCAAAGACATTTCCATACCTTTCCACTTATTTTAAGAATTTAAAACATTGAGGATTATATATTGTATTGATAAATGATTGTGTGAACCTATGAATGTCTATGAAATTTAATAGTTTTATGTTAATTATGGTTACTAATGATGAAAATATGCCCTTGAGATAAACTAAACCCTATAGTGAAAGATCTATCAACCCACAAAAAAAGGACTATCAACCTACAACAAAAGGATGTTTGTATTTCATAACAAAAGAGGATGATCACCTACAACACATGTAGTTTTCCGCAACCAATGCAAACAATGGTCAAAGATTGTGTACATGATTTATTTATGGATCACTCTATATTTTTACTTTATGTTATCATTATGCCATGGAGGAAAGAAGATACTTGTAGTAATAGTGGTTATGGCTTGCAATAAGTTTTGCCTTGTTAGGCATGTCTTCAATTATAATCGTCTTCTTTAAAGATGTAGAGTCCTGATATGATTTTGACACTATTATCTTCACTAGCTTTTTATTACTATTTAAAATAAGACCTAGTCCTATTCCTATGTTTTTGGGAGATTCAACAACTCGTTATAGTTTATTATCAATCCAAAAATAATCAAACTCTCAAAGATCTTATATATATTTTTGATCTTGAGAGAGGTCAAGCTAGCTAGGTATTCTATGTTAAAATAGATTTGAATATACATACTCTTTCTATCAATCCAATACATTGTTCTCAATTTATCTGTTCAATTTTCAATAAAAATAGATACAGTCTTTTTCATGAATCTTTGATTTAAGATTTGAAGAATGATATAGTATGATTGCAACAACTCAAGTAAGGGCCACTTGAGGTTTTTCAATACTACTTGTAGATTAGATTAGATTATTAATTACAGTAGAATAAATTGCTAAATTGTATTTTTTGGTTTACAATTAGTTTGAGTTGTTGAATAATAATTAATTGTTATTACAATAAGCTACAACATAGTTGAGTCGTTAAGTTACTATCATCACAAGAATAATTACTTGTACCAATTATTATAGTTACAACATTTTTTATTTATCTAAATATGTTTCTAGATAGAGTTATTTCAGTCAAGTTTCTTTCAATTATAATTGCTTTTGTTACTTTTCTATACATAATTGATTAGGATGATTTAGGATTCTCAACTACACATATAGTGCCAAAATCATGTAAAGATTACAATTCCTTGGTTGATAAATTAAATGAAGCAACTCTTGAATAATGAATTTACTAATAAGGGTATCATTGGCCCATTAAGTTGTGTGTATGCATTGTCTATGTTAACTGATTGAGCATAGATGGAGTTGTACATTTTTTACGTCATTTTTAGGGTTGGTGTTAAGATTAGGATTCCTAAATCATGTTTTCTTTGATCTATATTTCTTTTTTTAATTTAGGAATTTTCATTTACAACAATTAGGACTAGTAGAATTTACAAATCAATCCCGAACTGCTTACAATGTGTAGGAAAAGCTATTAAGTTCAAAATTACTATTACATGCGATGATAGAGAGGTGCTCTAGGAAGATTTCTCCCATTGAACCAGAATCAAGAGGAATTATTTGAAGACATTGGTGCAAGTGAAGAACTAATGCCATCAGAAGATCTAATTGAGGGAACCAACAATATAGAAATGCCCCTCACACCAATAGTTGTTCCAGACCTTGGGAGACTCACCATAAGACATTTTGACACCATGGAAGATGAGGCAATGGAAAATCTAATTGAACCTATTACATTTTAATTCCCAATAAAAAATCAAGAGCGGGAAGCTACCTTGAAGAACATACTTCCTTCAGCCTTGCCCAATTTCCATGGTTTAATAAGAGAAAACCCTAATAAGTTTTTATTTAAGTTTAAAATTTTATGCAGAAGTTATGACCATACCACAGATGCTCTTAGATTGAAACTCTTCTCATTCATATTGAAAGATGTTTCATGGGGCTAGGAAGAAATGCAGTGCCAAATTGGGAAATAATGAAGAAATTCTTGCAAAAATACCAAGATTATTATCAAGGAGGATCCATTAAAAGAGATGATATCTTCATAATGTCACAGAAGGAAGAAGAACCCCTCAAAGATTATGTGGAGAGGTTCCAATTTTGCTTTAAAAATTCACATCAGAATAGGCTCTCCTCAGAGTCACTAAAACTAATATTTTTACAAGGAGTGAACAAAGATTTCCTAGATGCATTGAACCTTATTGGAGCAAGGGATATTTCTCATTTAACTTTTGAGAAAACCTTTCAGATATGCATAAACTATTCAATATCATCTATGAAGAAGACTAGGGGTACCATAACCTTTTCTTTCACCAAAAATTCTCAAGTGTTTCCAGGGTGGAACTCAACAACCTTCGATTAAACATGAAGGAAGATATAATTAGACACATAGCAACCCAGTTGGACACTATACACATAAAAAAAATAAGAAGAAGCAAAGGTTTCTCTCACAAAATATTGTCTACATTGTCGTTAGAAAAGGGTCAACTATAAGTGCAAAAGATTATCAATATTTTTGAAGAAAAACAAGGAAAACCTAAATTTTGTACCCTAGAAGATGAAGGGAAAATATTCTACATTTCCCAATACAAACCATGGAAAAAAAGAAAAGGTATGCCTCAAGACCCTTTGTATTACAATATTTCTTCTCCTAGGGCCAATTCAAATTTCCCTAACTGGAACAATCCACCTTGGAATAACATGCCAAATCAACTATGGCCAAATGATCAAACATATAAATGGATTCCACAATAGGGGATGTGGCAAGAAAAACCATATCAATCCCCAAATTATAGTCCACAGTGGGAATCCTTTCAAAATAAATGGCTACCATAATGGCATGGAAACTAATAGCGAAAAAACCCAAATGTCAGCTACTCATAGCCACAATAATATTTGCAACAACAACTAGGCATTATGCCAAAACCATCCACACCTACTCCAACACAACCAAGAGTACCACAATTGCTTGCTCAACCTGTACCAAATCCTAACAACAATATTTTTCAATGTGCTTATGCTAAAAAACCTATCTAATACCCAACCTATGAAGTTAAGGTTAGTGATGTCCACCTACATTCAAGAAAATGCTTGCTAGGTTGTTGTCTCCTCCTATTATAGAGCTTCCTGATGAGGAATTGACAATTAAAAATAATGATCATTTAAATGAACAACTTGAACAAATCAAGCCATAGACAAACATCACAAACAAGGAACCACCATTCCCAGAGGGGTCGTTACTCAAAAAATTCTCTTTGAATCTAAATTTGACTTCTTGAGTGAATTAAAGAATGTTTGTGTAAAATTTTTCTTGATCCAAGATATCAAGGAAGTGCCCATATACACAATAATTATGAGGGAACTATGCCTCAAAAATCTAGGAAGGAAACAAAATAACCCACAAATTATCCATGTTATAAGTTAGTTGGTTGATATTACGCTAGGTTACTTATTGTAATGTCAAAAATTGTATCCTATGCAATTTCACATTCTATTTTAACCTCCCCTTTAGATAAATTAAATTTGATAATTCAATATCCCCTTAATTTTATCCTTAGCCCTTTTGTTCCCATTCATTAAGATGAAATTTTGTTGCAGACGAATGCATGTCGCACAAGCGCCTACGTGTTGCACAAATGTCCCAAAAAGATTCTTGATTGTAGTAGTTGTTTGGATATTACCCTTCCCACCTATTTTCAAGTGTAACACCCTTGCAACGTGAAAATACACTAGGACAACCTTTTGCATGCATATACCTTCTCAAAATACTCCATTTTGGCTCTCTAATTGATCTCATTCATTCACTCTCTCAATCTATCTCATTTTTCTCCATTCCCTCAATCTTTCTTGATCCTCTACACTATATAAACTTCATTCTACCATTGTTATTGCATGTTCTTGCTATCATAAGGTGCTCTCCATCATTCTATCAAGATCAATCATTTCCTTTCAACATCACCATTTTACTAAAGGGAGGGTAATTACGTCTCTTTTATTGCATTGTCTATTTATTTTGTTAGCATATTATTTTAGCATGTCTATCTTTCTTTATCTTGTCTATTTTCTATCTTGCTCATATCTGGTTGTCCATGGAGGTGGAAACATCAACGTGGGGGTTTGAATAAGGCAAGCCCCTAAAACAACCCCAATATTTTCTCATGTTTCTATGTGCACAAGTATTGAAATTATATCATTGTTGGAGGCTTCATTCGTGGATTTCTTCTGAGTACTCTTTCTCTTTTCTTTCATTTTTACCATCTCCTTTCCACTCAATCAAGTATATGTTTATCTCTATCATATCTTTGTTATTTTAGCATATTTCAAGATTTTAGTTATCAAAATTTTAGTAGGTTCCAGTTTTCCTCTATCATAAACCTAGTTTTTGATTCGTATGAGATGTCAATGCACTGTGAGGATGTCTACACACCACACTATCATCCTTGGCTGAGAGCTTGCTAGTTTATCTAGAAGACCTATTCAACCTACTCATTCAATTCCTAAAACTCTCCCATTTTAATTCTACATAAAATATAAAAAAACCTCTTTATTATTTTATCCCATCACTGAGCTTTGATCCTTGAGGTAGTTGAGGAATATTTGCCCCTTTAGATTCCGTCATCTTGAGGGTGTCGAATCTCCTCTACATTGTGGTGAACCCAACGTCAACTCATTTTTTCTCTAGTCCTTATTGAAGGTTTATTTTCTCTTGTTTGGGATTTCATTGAACCAAGTGTTGTGATAATCTTATGAGTTTCACGATCCAGTCTATAACTTCCAGGCACATAGTAAGAAGAAGCCTTAGACACTCAGACATGAGTTCAAGACACCAGTTCAATCCAACTCGTCAAGGTCTTGAATTTGATCAATTCACCATAGGTTTGTCACCTAGTTATACACCTCACACTTTTTTCATCCATCTATAGATGTTAAAATGAAATCTCAACCAAATACCCCATATGGGACTTCTCCTATAGATCGTGTATCTGCTCTTAGGGTATCCTTTGAGCAGGTTCAATCTTTAGAGGAAAGACTTAAATAATTTGAGGAATTTCTAAACAAAGATAACTTATATACTCAAGATTCTTTGGTTTTATGTGGTTTGAGGAATCTACTTATCTTAGACCACAAAGGTCTTGAATTGCTCTGTGGAATAACTAATATAGTAGAGACTCATGTACCCTTGTACAAGATAGTCTTTAGCCACCCTCAAGATACCCAATCAAAGATCATTGGTACACAGTTGAATCTTTTGATGCTAGAGGCGTCCATGCACATGGTGGATACTAATCCCTATATACCTTCTCTCACTTCTGCTGATAACACAAACACTGCACCCCTTGTTAATCTTAGATTCAATGTGAATCACATTCCTTTGAGGTATGAGATTCCTGAATCCACATCTTGAACCTCTGCTAGCATGACTAATCAACCTCCCCCACCTCTACCATCCAATCATGTCTTAAACACCCTATTACAAAATATGGGTCGAATACAGTCACAATTAGACAACCTAACCAACATTGCTCATTCCACCTTGCAAGTTCCCTATTACCATAGTATCCCCTTGGCCTTAAATATTCTATATGTTCCCATTCCCTAAGCGATGAAAATTCCAAAATTTGATAAGTACAACTAGGGTGACCTACAAACTCATGTCTCATCATTCACTGCCATGTGTAGTGACTTTCTCTATCAAGATGCATTGTTAGCCAAACTATTCCCATGATCTCTTAAGGACACCATGTTAGAATGATTTTTCTCCCTTCCTAACAATTCCATCCTTGCCTTTGAGCAATTGTTTAATCAATTCTTGTAGTAGTTCCAAGCTAACATTAGGCTGAAGGTCACCTTTCTTGATCTTGTTCACTGTAAGCAAGGGGCTCACGAGAAGGTGACCAATTTTATTACTTGCTACCAATCTCTTTTTTCTTAGATCTCTTATTCCCTACCTAATTTTGATGTCCAACATGTGTTCATGGGAAATTTGCAGCCAACATTGAGAGAAAAATTCCTCTTATTTAAATTTATCCCTCTTTTTCCCATCTGTTTACAATGCTTAGAGACTATCAATAGACAATGACATAGTACAAGGTTCCTCCTCATCCTCCCATCATGATATTTAGGTAGGTGTGCCTATTCTTGGAGAGTCCAAAAAGAATAAGGTAGTAGCGAATGCGGTTTCCCTTCCTACTAAAAAGAACAATGTAGGACGTAACATAATTTTCACAAAATTATCTAAATCTTATGCCAGTTTTCTTCAAAAACTATTAAAAGATGGTTTAGTCACTCTCCCAAAAATCATACCACTACTTGATGATAAACCGTATCCACCTAGTATGATGCACAAATTTTTTTCCAATATCACCAAGTCCCAAGCCATGACATTGAATGTTGTGTGTGTCTTTGATATGTAGTCCAAGACCACATAGATAGGGGTGTCATCTGGCTTGATGATAGAAAACAAAGTTCAAAAATTTATACAAGTAGCCAAGGATAGTAACCAACTACATATTTACCCTTCTCATTTCTCCAATCTAATAATGTCTCCTTCCACTTCTTTTGAACCCAACCACTGTGAGTATGTGAAAACAGTCTCATTTACTCCTACTCCTATGAATCATGTCGATAAGATTCCTGATATAATTTTTACGCCACACAACCTCCCCCTTAACAGGGAGCCCTCTCCTCTCTACATCCCTGCTCAGGTCAACATTAACATCGTGACCGGTGTTATGGCTAACCCTACTAGTTGGGTCAATGTTATCACAAAGAAGATATTTTTTATCAAAAACTTACATAAGGAGAAATATGAGGAATCAAAGGTCACAATCTATACTCATGATGGTTTCTTTGTACCTCCTATTGGTTCCATTTCTTTGTTGATCCTAGCTAGACCCAAGTCCCTAGATGTTCCTTTTGTTGTGATTCCTAAATCTAACCTATTCAGAATAAAACTAGCCATTCCATGGCTAGTCTCCATGAATACTGTCACATCAGTAGTCCAAATTTTTTTGAAGTTCCCTCATGATGGCACAATGCATAACTTCATGACACAGGATACAAACCCCCTATGTTATATGGGGGCTTTTCATTAGACCATTTTGGCTTGCTCCCATTGGAACTTTACTACCTCTTGGAGACTTGTTCTACAGGGCCTAATTTAGGTGCAAGACTGGAGTTGTAGCCCCTAATGTTGTTTTTCCATTTCATCTCATGTAATTTCCATGAAGGAATCCATGTGTGCACATCAATGCACCTTATCCTCTACACCTTCCTCCTCAAAGGCTACAAACAAGCTTGCTTCCAAAATAGACCTTCTTTGGCCATGATTTCACAACTTCTAGTGGTGTCCTTAGTTCCTTCTATTTTGCCTAGCACAAGAAAAGGAAATGCATCTGTATTGATGAAATACAAAACTCAAGTCTTCCAACTCTCAGTCTTGCCTACAATTCCTAGCCCCACCTTGTATGGTAAGGGAAAGCATGCAAGTGGAGTTGGATCTTCATCTGTTGCTCTTGCAGTCAGCCTCTAAGGCCTCTTATTCCTCCACCTACTTCCAAAGAAGAAAAGGGAAAGGATCTCATGGCTAAGATTCTAATCTCTATTTCTATAGCACCTCCTATCCCTCCCTAGGAGCCTACTCTTCCATTGATAACATCCATGAAGATTACTCCTCCAGTGGAGTAGGGAACCTTTGAGTCTTATCAAGGCTCTATTCTCGATAGTCATAACCATCAAAATCAACTTTCATGTGAGCGTAAGCATCATCAATGGGCATTGGCTCAGGAACATGATACCTTGCAAAAGAATGAGGGTGAGCCTTCCAATTTTGTCTCTATTTATGTTTGTCTCTACTAGCTCTATTATTATTCTTGTTGCTACTCCTATTACTCCATTTCTACTTCCAGCTTCCTTGACATATCTTGATGAACCTCACCCGAAGTGAGTACAAGTGTTCATCACTACCTCTTTGGAGCCTCCCTTGAACACCTCTCTACTCAATCTTCCTCCTTTTCTCAAGCCCATGGATGTGGCTCAAACAAAGGTTGTATCTATTGTGGGTCCTTCCACTTCTTCCATTTTTGATGAGAGGATTCCACATCCTCCTCTTACTTGAAAATTAAAACATGTCCTCACCTTGAAGGACAGACATAAGAAGTATTCTTCTTCTTCACATTTTAGTATGGTTTGTTTCGTTCTTATGACAAAAGAGTCTCCTACTTCTCTAGAGTTTTTCACTATCTCTTCTTTGAAGGTAGGCAATGACTCCCCAACTCATCCACCTCCTTCTGCATAGTCACTACACTCCATAGATAAGTGCATGCTTGACTCGATGGAGGAATTCCTGACTCTATCATCCATCTTTTCTTTTGATGACATTAGCCTCACAAAGAGCTCATAGATGAGGACACTTAGGAAACCTCCTCCTTGGCTCTTGTTGCAGGTGAGTCGACAGGCACTACTCTCATTGTCCTCCTTGTATAGGATCATCTTCCCTCCCCTTATAATGATCTAGATTGGGAGTAGCATGACTTGTTAGAGGTGTTGGACTAGAGTAGTACCTCTTCTTATCTTTATATTGGTTTTATGTGTTTGCTTGTGTTCCCTCATACTTGTCTATTTATGTTTGTGCTCTCCCCTAGAGGACCCTTGATACCATTGCAGGTACTTGGATACAAGAGAGAAAGTTTGTTGTAAAACTTCTATATTTTTCATCATTCTTCTATTTGTTGTAAAATTTATTTTTCATGTTGACCTGACTTTTTGTTTGTCTTCATGTGTTGTTTTCCTCATTCCAATCTATTTGGGGGGTGATGATAGTTCATATAACTTACATTATATATGCATACATTTATGATCAGTTCTGACCCCGAATACTTGGATCCCCCTGTGCTTTTGATCTCTTTATTTCTGTTGTTTCTTGATGTTGTGGATTTTATGTGTTATCCCTCACATGATAACATTCCATTAATACATCTTGCTATGTATAGCATGCCACAACATCTCTCTTTGTCTTTCTTCTTCTTAGAATGACTTGTGCTCCTTTGTGTAGCACATATCATTCTAAGGGGGGCTATCATATATGATTATTCTTATTTTTCAAAAATATATCTAAAAATCTTGATCTTGTCATCTAGCTTAGGGGAAACTCGACTAGACTTGTCTTTCTTTGATTGTCCTGCAATGCATTTTGTAGTAACCACAAGCCTATTTTCTTGTCGTATAGTCCCCAACATAACATAACTTTCTAACCATACTTATTAGTGATGTCTTTATATCTGATCAAATTTTAACATGTCTATTTTTTTCTTTTTCACCTAACATGTTTGTATGTAGCAAACATGTTTGTGGTGAATTTATTATCAACTTTGTAGGATAGAAGACCCCTATCCTCTTTGTGTCTTGGCTTAGCTTTACAATTACATATATCAAATTGAAGACTTGTGCCCTCTTCATCCTAGGTATATTCTATCCAACCTCTTTCTCTTTCTACTTTCGCTTAATATGCTAGAATACATATGCTCGCTAAAGTGGGGGAAAAATGTAATGTTGAAAATTGCATCCTATGCAATTTCACATTCCATAAACCTCCCCTTTAGATAAATTAAATTTGATAATTCAATATCCCCTTAATTTTATCCTTAGCCCTTTCTTTCCCAATCGTTAAGATGAACTTTTGTTGCAAATGAACATGTGTCGCACAAACGTCAATGCGTCGTGCAAACATTCCAAAAAGATTCATGATTGTAGTAGTTGTTTGGACATTACACTTCTCACCTATCTATGAGTGTAACACCTCTACAACTTGTAGATGTGTTGGGAAAACCCTTTGCATGCATATACCTTTTCAAAATTCTCTATTTTAGCTCTCCAATTGATCTCATTCATTCACTCTCTCAGTCTATCTTATTTTTCTCTATTCTCTCAATCTTTCTTGCTCCTCTACACCATAGCAACTTCATTCTACTATTGTTATTGCACGTTCTTTCTCTCATAAGGCACTCTAATTCATTCTATCAAGCTTGAACTCTTCCTTTCAACATTACCATTTTGCTAAAGGGAGGGTAACTACATCTCTTTTATTGTATTGTCTATTTATTTTGTTAGCATATTATTCTAGCACGTCTATCTTTATTTATCTTGTCTATTTTCTATCTCAATCATATCTGGCTATCCATGGAGGTGGAAACACCAATGTGGGGGTTAGACTAAGGAAGGCCCCTAAAACAACCCCAACATTTTCTCTTATTTTTATGTGTGCAAGTACTAAAAGTATTTCATTGTTGGAGGCTTCATCTGTGTACTCCTTGTGAGTACTCTTTCTCTTTTCTTTCATTTTTACCATCTCATTTACACTTAATCGATTTTATATTTATCTTTGTCATCTCTCTATTATTTTAGTGTATTTCAAGATTTTATTTATCAAATTGTTAATAGGTTCCTAGTTTTCCTCTGTCATAAACTTAATTTGTAGGTCCATGTTGGTGATTTTTCCAGCAGAACCAAGCAATTCTCTAAAAAGTAGCCAACTCCTATGATGAAGAACTACTAGGTTAGTGGCCAACACAACGAGCATAGGACTTTATGGTCCTTACTCCTTCACTTCAGGCTTTGTGAAACCTGGGAGGGTGATCCCAATTGTGTTTTTGTGAAGTATATTCAATTAGTGACACATTTATACATAGATTGATTCCTACTTATTGTAAATAGGGTCCCTCTCACTAAAGATTTGGCACATTTTCAAGTGAGTGACTAGCTATTTGCTAGGAATTGGGGATAATCCCACCTATACTATCCTTGGAAATATTTTAATTGAATATTGTCTTATCATAAGTCCAAGGCCAGGAATACTATTTGTTCATTTTATGTAATATTTTTTAACAAAATGACTAGTGTCTCATCAATTGGAGCAATGGAGTCAGATATATAATGATCAGTAATTTACAAATTACTCAATTTAGAGATAGGTAGACTATTTTCATACTGCTTTGCATTTATGAAAACTCACTGTGCTTGCAACATTTACTTATGAATCCTAAGCAATTCCTTACAAAGTTTATAACCCTATTCAAGCATTTTAATTAACTCCTTGAATTAAAGTTGAAAACAGAGTAATACATTCAAATGAAATATTTGAAGACAAATGATAACACCATTAGTATTTCTCATTTATAACTTGTAATGAACATACATAGGAGAGTAATTTCTTCTACACTAATATTTGTTTTGATACCAATAATTTCTATAAAAATTATTTAAGATTGCTACGTACATGATTTTCATATCCAAGACAAACTACTAGCCTATTATCAATATATTATTCAAAGTGCCTTTTTTGAACTTAGCCTTCACCTAAAACCCTATTGAGACTTCAGAATCTGACCCATTTAATAAGCCCTAATATCCCTTTTATAGAACAAGGTAGCAACACGCGTCAAGCTTAATTACATTTACATTTCATTTCATTTGTACCAGAATTTGAGACATTCCTAGTTAGTTACATGCAATCATTTAAGGAAAATGGAAGAGTAAAAAACCACATTCCATATTCCCTGAATGAAGACACACCAACTCCTCAAAAAGTAGAGTTTGTTGCAACTGTGTTGAATCCTCATCCTTGTTGACCAAAGAAGATTCTCCAATAGGAGCTCCAACACAAACTTGTATATTGTCCGGAAACAACATACATGCCCCCAAGGTCAAGTAGTTTGGCACTTCTCCTGCACACTAGCCCGAAAGCATTCCACATCAACAATCAAAACAAGAAATCACATGAGTGTTGAATAGGACAATTCTAATAGGAAGGGCATGGTTTCATCAAAAAAAAATTAGGGAAAATTCATCACTCTGGGTCATCAACCTCAGAGGATACTAGCCCAAGTTTTTCTCATGGTGTGTCAGAGCCCTGATGGTTCTCTGTTCCAAAACCCTAACTGATATTTTGTTGTTTTTGCAATTTTTGGTTTTTTTGTGTTTTTGAAGATTTTCAGACAAATTCTAAAAGTTGCGATTTTCTCAATAAATGCTAATAAATTCAAATAAATTCTAAATCTTCTCAGAATAAGCTCAAATATGCCAGAGAACATGGGCGCACTATTTCATTATTTTTATAGAGCTTTTACAATGATGAAAATTTGATAAATGAACAAGAAATGAATAAATTTCTAAGGAACCTGGTGGCGGCTGCAATAAATGAAGATGGTACGGCCAGAAATAAAGAATGAATCTCCAATCTCCGATAACAATGCAAGATCTCCGGTAAAGTCCAGGAAACCAAACGCCTAGATCCCAGTGCCAGAATCTGAAGACAGAAGGCGAGTCTCCCAAGAAATAAAGGTACGGCCTGCAAGTACAGAAATGTACGGCCTGTCTGCTGCAGCAAATAGAATGGTACGGACTCCAAGAAATAATGCCAGATCACTGAATAAAGTCCTCTGATGAAGTCGCCTTATTCATCTGATGATGATTCTCTGCTGACTCTGAATAAATAACTCAGTAAATCCAAACTGTGATCTCTGGATGAAATCACCAAGTGCAAGCTTCAACTGGTATTTCACAGCCTCAGTCTGCCTGATCTCTGAAGAGTTTTCGTTCTCCAGAAACGTTCGTCTGCCAGAAACCCTAGGGTTTGCAAACTCCAATGCTCAGATCAATAAAGACAAAATTGAATAGTAATATCAGAATAGTTCGATTTTTCCTTGAGAGGAAATATATATCCCTTGAAGAAATTCGACCCAATCTCCTTTTTAATAAATCATTTAAATAAATGATTTAATTTGCACTTTAAAACTTAGGAGAAATCATTAATTATTGGCGTCCATATTTTAATGAATATAAAATACTCATTAAGTCAACACTTAATACTTTATTATAAAGTATAATAAATACTTTATAATTTAGGCCAATTAATTAAATATTTAAATATTTCAATAAAGTGACTTTATTATAAAGTCAAAATATTAAATATTTAATAATTCATTAAATACTCCTTATTTCTCTGTTTGAACATCAAACTGCTGAACTGGGTCGATTCTGAGCTGAATGGTTGAACCAGGTCCCCTGCCCGAAATAGCAGCTTCCGCCTGACCTAACTTTCTAAAATAGAAAGTTCCTGAAAAAGCTCACTGGAAGATTCTGCGAAGGCCCAACCTGACACAACTGCAAAACTGGAGCTACCAAACATTGAGCAACTGCCCCAGATGATCCTCTGCACACTCCTGTCAGCCTACGAGGATCGAAATGATAGGCTAACCTCGTCACCAACTGCGCTGACTAGGATGGGGACATGATAGTCCGCCCTCCCTGAAATTGCTTGTCCTCAAGCAATCTCAACTCTGGATGCTGTAAGATGTCCTCGGCTCCCATGTGCATCCTCAATCGAAAAATCTCCACTTGACTAGATATTCTCGATCACGCCTCCGTAGGTGTCTCTCTCTCATCTCGAGGATGATCTCAGGTACTAGTATCAATTTCCCTTCGTCATCAAGGGGTGGCAAAACTGGAGAGGGTATCACATGCTGACCCAATGCCTTTTCAGGCGAGAAACGTGAAATACATTATGGACCTTGCTATCAGCTGGCAAGTCCAACTCATAAGCAACCTCGCCCACTGGTCTGACAACACGAAATGGACCATAGTAGCGAGGTTTTAGTTTCTCTGCCCCACTCTTCCGCAGAGTAGACTGACGATACGGGTCGCACATGAGCCACCTATATCACCTACCCTGCAAGTACGCCAACTCTTCGAATGCGATATCGCTATGTTGATTCTTGTGTTCGCTGATATTGTCTCGGTGAGACTCAATATGTGTCTCACACTTCGCATCATATCCTACACTTCCTGCGACTTCCTCGCTATCGCCAATATCGTATCCAAGGCCGGGCTTCATACCCAGAGGCAAAGCCATAAAGGGTGCCATTCGTATCGGCTATATGGTGAGTCGAGCGGCAACAATATCAGACAAGTAACTATCTCTACCCAAGCCCTCGCCGACTACTACTACGCGAAATAACCTTCACCCACTCTATTTACAATCTCGCCGCCCATCTCGTTCGCTGATGGTAGCCGGTAATTTCTGCGGTCAATTTGCCCCACAAAGCCTCAACAACTCTCAAAAGTTGCTCTTTGCGAACCGACCGTTTCCTATCATCGATTATCGTTCGAAAAACCTTTCATGTTTCGTAATACCTTCAAAACAACTCGCTAGTCATGGCGTCGGTGGAAAGTAGTGGTAATTCGGTATGATTTAGTCAACCAATCCACCACTACTACGTGATGCACTTACTCGGGCTGCAACCTTGATAAAGTCCATCGATAAACACTCTAATTTCGCTGTATTTAAGTATTGAGCAATCCAAATAGATAAGTGTGCTCCTCGCTTGTTCTCACTGCAAAATCGTAATTCAATGACATACCGTATCGGGCCACTCTTTCCAAGTAAACCGTTCCCGAACCATTTTGTATGTCTTATAGTATCCAGGATGGCCCGCCATAGGAAGATCGTGAAAGGCTCTCAAAACTGTAATCCGCACCTCAGAGTCAGGAACCAAAAGAATCCGCCCCTTGTAAATGATCAAGTCATCTACAATAGTGTACCTGTCGTCCTGCTCTGTCCTGTCAACGATGCTAGAAGCCCATGGGTTCTTAGCATACTCAGCAATAATCCGATGCCTCCAATCCTCCATGATTTGTGCTAAGGCATTCAATTGGGGTCTGCGAGACAAGGCGTTAGCTACAACATTCTGCTTTCCCTTAATGAAAGTGATATCGAAGTCATATGACTGCAGTTTACTGACCCATTTTTGCTACCTCTCATTCAAGTCTTGCTGTCCCAGGAAATGTTTTAGGCTGTTATGATCTGTGCGTACACTGAATTTGCTGCCTACCAAGTACTGCCTAAACTTAGCCAATGCATGCATAATGGCTAACATCTCCTTGTCATAAATACTATAAAATCTCTCAGGACCCCTGAGTTTCCTGCTCTCAAATGCAATCGGATGTCGCTCCTGCATCAAAACGGCACCAATGCCCTCTCCTGAAGCATCACAGAATAAATCGAATGACTTCGTAAAGTCAGGCAATGCTAGCACCGGACATGAAGTCATGATCACCTTAAACCAATAACCCACTAACAAATCTCCTCAGAATGCACACAACCCAATGAAACCTCTCGAGTCGGTGAAGGTTCTCGTGCACCGCTAATCAACTATAGCTCTGGACCTTTCGTGGTCCATACTACTCCCCTTGGTAATCATGATGTGCCCTTATATAACAACTCCTCCATACCGAGCTCACACTTTGATTCCTTAGCATAGAACGACTCGTCTGCTAAGATACCCAAGACTGTATCGAAATGAGCCAAATGCTCATCCCATGACCTGCTATAAACCAAAATGTCGTCGAAGAAGACTAACACAAATCTCCTCAACTGAGCACTGAAAACCCTGTTCATGGTCGCCTGAAAGGTGGCAGGTGCATTGGTTAACCCGAACGGCATAACCAAGAACTGGCGACTGCGAATGACACTCTAAAGCGTTTTCTTAATATCCCGGCCTCGTTCGACCGATGGTACCGATTCAAATCAATTCGTGAAGAAGACAGCCCATGGGTAATTCATCTTTTAGTCGATCAATGCGGAATAGGGTAATTGCTTTTGATTGTTCTTTTGTTGAGTTGCCTGTAATCGATACACATCCGAAGTGATCCGTCCTTCTTCTTCACCAATACAACCGATGAAGCAAAAGGAGACTTGCTAGGTCTGATATGGCCCATAGCTAACAACTCATTAATGGTCTTCTCTATCTCATCCTTGAGTCGTTTCGGATGTCTATAGGGAGTGATCATAACGGGCTTTGCGCCCTCCTCCAACTCAATGATATGCTTTGTCCCTCTGTCTGGAGGTCTACCAAGTGGAATGTCACTAAACACTTTGTAGTGTTTAGTCCTCAATATCTGAATGTCGGGGTGGTACTCACCCTTCTGCTGCTCCTGCTGGGCTGGCATCAACATGCACTCTGCTGCCCAGTCAACCATATCATGACGAATGAGCCTCTCCATCCGTCTGAATGAAACCATCCTCAGATTACTGTCTCTAATAGCCTTGATGACATGTGGTCTTCCATCAACCTTAAATTTCATCTCCATATCACGTAGGTTGAGTGTGAACTCACCCAAATCATGCAACCATGCCATCCCTAACACCACATCTGTATCCCCCATATTAACAACATAGAATTCAGTCTTGAATTCATAGTTGTTCAATCTCATCGGAAGATCGGTAATCTTTCGGTCACACCTGAGAGTATATCCGTCAGCCACCTTGACTCGAATACCCTCGAAAGCCTCTGTCTGGATGCCACGCCTCTCCACTAAACGTGCATCAATAAAATTGTGTGTAGCACCAGTATCCAACAATGTAATCACCTTCTGACCTGCTAAGAGCCCACGAAGTCGAAATGAACCATCTCTCTGAAGGCTAGTCAAATGGGCTTCCTGTAGCTTCTTTCCACCTTCATGTTCACCCTCATTTTCGGACCTCTCATCATCTGACGGCTCGGAATCAGCTTGCTGGTCTGACAGATCAGATTGCTCTTCGCCCTCGTAAAACCACTCCATTTGATTATTTTTGACCTTCGGACGAAGTGGGCATATATGTTTTTCATCATAGGGTGCCTTGCACCAAAAACATAACTTTTTCTTACGCAATTCATTCAACGTTTCCCTGTCAAATGGTGGTGCATTCTATCTCTTAGGATCCGGTTGATCCTTTCTTCTGTCAAAGGGCCTATTCCTGTCATTGTTTCTGTCAAAAGGCCTATTGGGTCTCGTGTATGGTGTTGACCCTGAATTGAACTTGCTGCGAGGTGCTGCAAGCTCCATGCTTCTCGCCTTCCGCATGGCCTCCTGAAGTGTAGGTGGGTCAAAAGCCTTAACCCAACCTCTCATGGGTTATGTCAAACCCTCAACGAAGAGTATGATGAGTCTCCGTTCTGAAATCCCTGTGACCATGACTGCCACTCTCTGAAACTCACCAATGTATGAATCCAAACTGCCTGTCTGTCTGAGCTGAGCCAACTCTCTGAAATACAGTTCTGGATCCTTCTTATCAAATCTCTCTATCAGTCTGCTGGTGAAATCCTGATAGGTATTGACCGCATGATGGCCTAGTGTATACATGCCGTGGTGCCACCAATCATGTGCTACTCTGTCAAGATGTAAAGTAGCAAATTTAATTGCCTCATCCTCCTGCATAGGCCTAAGTGACAAGTAATTGTCCAATTTCTGGACCCAAGACCTCGCTGATGTCTTTTCAGACCCATCAAAATATGGCAATGTAATCTTGCTCACCGCATACTGCAAATCCCTATTCACCTGTGGCTGCGACTGCTGATGCTGTGGGGGTCTGCGGTCAAATCTACCTCCTCCTCTGGGTTTATAAACATCTATAAACTCATGGAATGTAAGTGCCTACCGGATCTCAGGTGCTAGTGACATGTAATCACCATGAAACCTCGTCAAGTCTGCCACGGACATGCCATTGTGTGGCTGAAACTCCTGATGCTGCCCCTGGTGCTCTGCCCCTGGAGTTTGTGGTGGAGTCTCCCTAGGTAAGAAAGTAGGCTGACCTGGCCTACGCTCCTGATAGATCGGAGACGGCTGTCGAGGTGCTGATGCTAATGGCTAATCCATTGGTGCAGTCCCGCTCGTCTGACCAATCTGTATGAAATGAGGCTGTGTGGGCGTGTACTGTCTAATGGTACCCATCAACTGAGACATCATGTCCATCATATTATCATGTCTCCGTCTAAACTCCTCATCAGTAATATCACCCTCTGCATGCGCCTTCCCTGGATCCCTGCGAGTCTCTGAGGAAGTCTCACGTTCTGCCATTAGGGTTGCAACACTATTTTCACTACCGTTAGAACTGGATCTGTGAAAACCAAGTACTCCTGATATTGTCTGACCTTCAGGGATAGGTGGACCTATCCAATCCTCGTCTTTGCTTGTCCCTACACCTCTAGTATACTGAATAATATCTTGGCTCATAAAAGGCAACCAGAAAAGCACTGAATTCTGAAAAAGCACTGAAAAAGCATAGGATGGCAGGAGATCTGTGCTCTGATACCACTGTCAAAGCCCTGATGGTTCTCTGTTCCAAAACCCTAACTGATATTTTGTTGTTTTTACAATTTTTGGTTTTTTTGTGTTTTTGAAGATTTTCAAACAAATTCTAAAAGCTGCGATTTTCTCAATAAATGCTAATAAATTCAAATAAATTCTAAATCTTCTCAGAATAAGCTCAAATATGCCAGAGAACATGGGCGCACTATTTCATTATTTTTATAGAGCTTTTACAATGATGAAAAATTGATAAATGAACAAGAAATGAATAAATTTCTAAGGAACCTGGTGGCGGCTGCAATAAATGATGGTACGGCCAGAAATAAAGAATGAATCTCCAATCTCCGATAACAATGCAAGATCTCCGGTAAAGTCCAGGAAACCAAACGCCTAGATCCCAGTGCCAGAATCTGAAGACAGAAGGCGAGTCTCCCAAGAAATAAAGGTACGGCCTGCAAGTACAGAAATGTATGGCCTGTCTGCTGCAGCAAATAGAATGGTACGGACTCCAAGAAATAATGCCAGATCACTAAATAAAGTCCTCTGATGAAGCCGCCTTATTTATCTGATGATGATTCTCTGCTGACTCTGAGTAAATCACTCAATAAATCCAATCTGTGATCTCTGGATGAAATCACCAAGTGCAAGCTTCAACTGGTATTTCACAGCCTCAGTCTGCCTGATCTCTGAAGAGTTTTCGTTCTCCAGAAACGTTCGTCTGCCAGAAACCCTAGGGTTTGCAAACTCCAATGCTCAGAGCAATAAAGACAAAATTGAATAATAATATCAGAATAGTTCGATTTTGCCTTGAGAGGAAATATATATCCCTTGAAGAAATTCGACCCAATCTCCTTTTTAATAAATCATTTAAATAAATGATTTAATTTGCCACTTTAAAACTTGGGAGAAATCATTAATTATTGAAACGTCCATATTTTTAGTAGATATAAAATACTCATTAGGTCAGCACTTAATACTTTATTATAAGGTATAATACGTACTTTATAATTTAGATAATTAATTAAATATTTAAATATTTCAAATAAAAGTGACTTTATTATAAAGTCAAAATATTAAATATTTAATGAATTCATTAAATACTCATGACTCTCAAGATGCGAGACATCAAGCTGGCAGGCCGGAGTGCGATTTAAATTTTGAAAGGTTAGACGAGGTCCCAGAAATGGCGACACAAAGCGACCTAACTTTCTAAAAATAGAAAGTTCACGAAAAACTCAACGGAAGATTACTGCGAAGCCCAACTTGTTTGGCCCAGAATTCCTGGAAAAACCGAAGACAAGCTGCCCAGATGATCCTCTGCACACTCCTGCCAGCCTACGAGGATCGAAATGATAGGCTAACCTCGTCACCAACTGCGCTGACTAGGATGGGGACATGACATGGTGGGATTGGAGAAACTATCGCCACCTCCTTGTCAAAATTCCTTGATGGTACCAATAAGAGTGGATAATAGCCACCCTTTGGATCAATGTCACCCTCACTGTGTGAAGGGTTATTAGAAACCTCACATGGAGAATTACATCCTTCCAAATAAGCCTTATAATGCTCAATCTCTCTTCTTGCCTTCTTTTAATATTCCACCATCCTCTTCTCTCTGTGTTTGACTAATTCTTCTGAAACTATTTGGTCCCGTGGACAATAATTCTCCTTGTCACTATACTCCTTGAATTTTCTGAGTCCTATTCTACCTTTTGGTGTATCAGGAGCTCCTTGCATTCCACTTTCATCCTCAAGAGCATCTTCCTCAGACTCAAACAAACTCAGCTTCTTAGACTCTCGAACGACCATGGCAGACCTACTTGCCTAGGACAAGAATGTCTATTTCCTGACTCCAAGATAATCAATACTCACACAATTCCTTACTAACCCACACCTCTCATTTATTGCATACTGAATTATGACAAAGGTGATCAACAAGCAATCTGTATTAAATAGGCAGTTTGAAGCATGCAAAATTAATGATTCAAGAGCTTCTCATGCGAGCGAGTTGATAACTTGACAACTCAGCTTTGAATCTAGGTTGTCGATTTTAAAGCATTTAAAACTTCATCCATGGTTATATGAGCCTTGTTTTCTATGCTTTTAGAAACTTTCTCATAGAAAACAATGATGCTAACTCAAGTGTTGCGATCTATCAATCATCATGTATTGCTAACCTAATCTATGCTTTTCATAAATATCGACAAAGTACACAAGACCAGTATGTTTTCTTGAGAGAAAATTTCATTATACGCTTCATCGCTTATCGCTGATCTTCCTCAACTTCTAGGGTATAATCACCAATGAAAGTATTCATGCGATGATTTTTAGTTCATTGGATCATCTTGTTTTAAAACTTCATCAACGATTCCTCAATCCTTTTGTTGCTTTCTTTTTTGTCTTACTCGAAATCCTCAAGATTCTGCCACATTGCCCTTTCATCAATATTCATCTCCTATCACAAATGCATCTTGTCCCTTATGGCCTCATCAATGATGTAAACATCCCCATGATGAAACTTCAACTCTTGGTTCTGCAGCCCGTCCTTTGGTCACATTTGTCCCTCCATTGTGCATTACTAGTTCAAACTTTGCACCTAGGATCCTATCGACGACGGGAGATGTAGTGGAGGCACCAGATTTAGACACGTACACTTGCATAAAATAAATGGCACAAAAGACATCACTCATAGGATCACATCAAATTAGAGAAAGAAAAACCTTTTAGAGAATACCATCGCTTATCGCTAATTCAGAACTCAAGTTCTGAAATGAATTTGAGATGAGCAATAAAACATAAGGTCGTCACTCATTGCTAATTCTCCTCATACATTTTGTGAGCAATTAGCGATGAGAGGATTTACAAAGTTTACAATGTGCATTGTGTATCGCTAATCTGGAACTTAACATTTTAAACATATTCGCGATCACGTGATGTAAAGGAAATCATATCACATTGCTCATCGTTGATCCTAAACTCTCATTGTTGATCCTAAACTTATCATTTTATGATCATCAATGATGAGTGATAAGAACATAAGAACATAATACCGGAGCATCGCTTATCGCTATTACAAATTTTAAAACTTGAAACCATTCGCAATGAGCGATCCCACGATAATACAAAGGATGTCGCTTGTTGCACATTTGATCTAGGAGCTCTAGAAACAATTTGCAATGAGCAATAGCATAAAAATATCACCTCATCGCCCATTGTTGATTCAAAATATGCACTCTTGAAGTAATCAGTGATGAGTGATAAGAACACAATGGTTGTCAGGACTTAAGTGAAAACCTTCAAACACGTGCACTTAAGTTGTTCTTAATGAAGGGGATCCCTAGGATGACATGAGAATAATAGACTCAAAAACTTCTAAGTCATGAAATGCAAAGGATGTAAAGGCCAAAATATCCTTTACTTAACCTTATAAAATGGAAAACCCAGACTTAGGCTTGAGGGATAGGTTACCAGATGACATAAGATATTTTAAAATGACTGGCAATGGGTAATAAGGAGTCAATGACTAAATAGAACCCTGTAAGCATTTGTAATGAATAAAACCCTAAACCCTCAGATAGCGACCCTACATCCAAATGTAATAAGGATTTAAGATGGAACAAAAAAATTGAGGGTTCTATCAGTTCATATGAGATGCTAGCACAACTTGGAGATGTCTGCATGCCATGTTGTTATCCTTGGCCAAGATTTTGCTAGTTTTTCTAGAAGAATTTTGCAACCTACTCTTTTGGTTCCTAAAACTCTCCCATTTTAATTATGCATGAAATATATAAAAACCTTTTTATTATTTTATCCCATCACCTAAGCTTTGATCCTTGAGGTAGTTGAGGACTATTTGCTCCTTTAGACCCTGTCATCTTGAGGGTGTCAAATATCCTCTACATTTAGTTGTCCCAAAGTATGTAGACCCTGGTAGTCATGTTATAGATATGCAGATTAATGAAACATTCATCAAGAATACTCTAATTGGCCTAGGAGTAGTAATAAATGTGATGAAAAGAGAAATAATGAAAAAATACTTCAACTAATGGATGTAAGACCTAAACCCACAATTTTACAGTTAGCAAATAGGTCAACAGTGAAACTAGAGGGTATCATTAAAAATTCAATCATCACATTGGAATCATAGGAATATCTAGTAGACTTGATGGTCTTGTAACCTAAGGCCAATCTTGGAGGATACCTGTTGTGCCTTGCACACACACCCCATTGAAAACAAGGACCCTTTCTCGCTTGATTTTCTTTGGTTTTTCTTTCATTTTGCTTTTTTCTCCTTTGCTTGGGTTAATCTTGGAATTTTGGGTCAAATTATGGCTAAGTTTTATCCTCTTGCAAAAATTTCTATTTTATAGAATCTCCATTTTATGGGGATTCATTGTTGTGGGGATCATCCTTTGAGTTTCCATTATTAAAAACCTCGCAATGCTCCAATCCCTATAATTTATCTAGACCCACATCCCATCGAGTTCAACAAGGTTTAATTTTTTATAGAATATTGGTTTGTGGAAGTTTTGTTATGGGTTTCATATATGGTTTTTCCTGCATGGACATGGCATCTTCATTTTCCTATAGTCCTTGAAAACTCATGGGTCTTGTATCCCCACATTTCACCATGTACTACTATAGAAGAGGGGGATCCATCACCCTCAGGACTCCAGGTCATAGAAGAGTCCTAAGGAATGAATTGCCCTAAACTACCTTGGGTTGAATAGACAAGTTTAAAAGGACGAAAGATTGAGGCTAAAAAGGAAGGGAAAGTAGTACACCACTTTCCTTTTGCTAAACGAGGTGTTTACAAAATCAGAAGATTCAACTACAAATTTTTTGGTCTGCTACTCAAATAGCTCATTGTCTAAGGACGATGGTGCAAATCTCGGACTCCAGTATGACACGTTGGCATCTCAGGGATGTGTTGGAATCTTATATGAAAATATGTCCATAAATAAAACAAAAAATAATTAGAGACTACTAACTATTTGATTGGTTATGTTTTACAATTTGACAAAAAGTATGAAAAGTGCAGAAAAGCAAAGTACTTGAAAGGAAATATTTCAAAATGAATTATTCTAGAAATGACAAAGAGAAGATAGAAAAGAGGTACCATGCTTCCCATGACTTGATTCTTCAATTAGCTCCACTCAAACATGCCTACACACATGAAAAAAAATAAAAAAAATTGGGTTGTGTTTGAGGTCTTCCTAAGTTAGACTCTTGTTTTGGTGTTCCCACCTCCATAGACAACCAAGATACCACAAGATATAAAAATTGATAAAGAAAGTAGAAAGGAAGTAAAACTAGATAGAAAGAAAAGAAAACTGAAATTCTATCTAATAAGCACAATGATGCAATCAAATAGAAAGACACAAAGATACCTTACCAACTACGAGCTCTCAAGGCCAATGGTTGAAGGAATAGAGTGGAACCACCACATAGAGAAGTTGAAGCTTGATGATCCTATAATGAGACTAGTGTTGCAACAAGAGTACACTGTTGGAACCAAATGAGGAGCTTGCAACAAGAAGAACAATGATGCAAAGTGAAGAAAGAGTGAGAATGAGAGAATGAAGTGTTGGAGTGTGAGCAAAAGCATGCAAGAATGAAGCTAGAGTGAAGAAGTTGGAATGAATTGAGTTTGAATGAAAAAAATGGAGGAAAAGGGTCAAATTTTGTTAGTCAAGGGAGGCAGGGAATGTTACTCTTTGTAGCCAATGGAAAACATAAAATTTTATACAAATCTTAAGGGTAGGAATCTTGTTAGGATGAAAGCGCAATACATAGATATCTACGTAGCACATGTGCATCCCCAACAAAAATTCCTCCACTTACATAAAAAGATGCGGCCAAGTGGAAGGGACAAGGTGGTGGTGGTAGAATTTACTTCATCGAGTTTATTTTTTCTAAGGTAGGGGAAATTAAAAGGGTAATTTTCCTAGGGTGCAAATTTGTGCCATTACATTTTTTCCTCACTTTAGCAAGCATACGTGTCAGTGTGTATGTGAGGTAAAGTAGAAAGAGATTGAAGAGAATATACGTTAACCATCGAGGAAGCAAATCTTTGATCAAACACACTTGGATGTAGAGGAGGTAGTTCCACAGGTTCTCAGTCCTACAGGGCAACCTTGATGTGAAAGAGAGAGAAATGGCTCCATAGGTTATTGGTATTATGGAGTTTGACATAGGCTTTATAGGTTCTCGGTCCTACAAAGGAAGCATTGTAGGTTCTCAGTCTTGTAGGGCTTGATATGAAAGGCTTCTATAGGTTCTTGGTCTTGTAGAATTTGATATGAAAAATCCTTACATGTTCTCAGTCCTATAAGGAAAACTTTATGAGGTACTCGATTTTGCTAGGAAAGCTTGATTGTAAAGGAGCTTTACAGGTTCTTGCTCTTGCAAAATATGTTAAGTTGTAGACAAAACATTTTAGACAAAAAATCCAAAATAGATAGACACATCACATAGCAGGTAATTGAAGGAGAAGTTTTCAAAGGGGGTCCCTTTAGGAACTCTTCAAGACAACAAGGGGCCCACTCAAAGGGACACTCTGATTTGAAAGACATGACATTTTTAGCAAATGATTCTATCATCAAAGAATCCTTTTGAAAGATCTCTTTTTCCAAGAAATCCAGTAGAAAAAAATGCTCCTTCTCAAAGGAAAAATTTTAGACTTCTTCATAAAAAAAAGTACTCCTTTTTTCAAGGAAAGTTTTCAAATTCTTTTGTTGTGAATCCATTTCTGAAATATTTTTTTTTAAGGAAGCTAAGGTACAGAACAACTTCCTATGCTAATCTTGAGAGGAGCATAATGCAAAACTTTTACAGATCTTTACAATTACAACAACTTAAATAGAAAAAAAACATAAATATCGTGCATACCACAACACAGTGATTTACATGGGGAAAACCCTTTCAAGAGAAAAAATCCCACACTCCAAAATTCACTCAATATATTATTCAAAAATCACAAAGATTACAATATACTTGCAAAGCAAGCTTCTCATAGGAGTATCACCAACCAAAGATTCAAAGGCAACACGAATGCTATCAGACTCTCAGAATACATCACACAATCACAACTATAATACAATATCCTCATAAATAGGGTTGCCTTCTAGGGCAAGTCAAGCTAATAAAATATCAGTCTTCAGATCTAAGACCTAATGATGAATGGTCCAAATTTACAATAATAAAATATAAACAAAATTTTCCTTTTAGAGGCGTTGCCCCCGAGCCCCCACTAGGGCGTGCTTCCCTCTAACCCCCAATTGAGGGGATGATACCCCCAAACCCCTTGTGGGGGTGAAACATGGTGCAGGGGCACCTTGGCTTAACTCCACCTTGTTTGTCTTCAATTTTGGCTTGTACCTGATTTTAGCCAAATCAGGGTGTTAGTAGGTTGTGTTGGACCTTAGAAGGTATTGTGTGTGTGGAGAGTTATTCATTAGGACTAATTTTATCCTAGTTAATCATTGTTGATAAATGTTGTTAAATTTTGACTTTAATTAGCTTGGGACAACTTATATTAGAATGAAGGTGTTAAATGTGTTCTAAACACATGGTCATTGTTAAAAAAGATGCCAAAGGACAGTTAAGGAGTTGATGGTTCAGAGTAAGGAGATTGAGGTCCTAAGCTTTAGGATCATAACATATTGATAAGTTACAAAATGTTGGTAAAAGTTGCATGACCGCAGTTGTGGAGTTGCATGTAACTTACTTGGCATTGGGAATCCCTTGAAATCAGGGTAAATGCTCGATCAACTGCCCTTGAATGATGGAGAAGGCATCAAAATAGGTGTGTGACTCGTAGTTAGCAGATAAGGTATTAGCCCCATCCAAAAGTTTTGAGATTGTAGAATGAGAAATGATTTGATATATCAATGACAATTAGTCAATTCAGTAAATGATATTGACAGGGTTGTAATTCGATAAATTTAAATACCAGGTGGCAAAATGGCATCAAATCCGGTAAAACCATTTATCAATCCGGTTGAAATGCCGTGGTGGTGGCAGATATCGTGGAGAATTTGGGCAGGAAAAGCCAAAAATTGACTGGTAAGGGCTACAAGAAGATAGGCCTCACCAAGGAAAGATCTTGAGATCGGGTAAGTTGAAAGTGAGAGAGCTTTAAAGATGCATTCAAGTGAATGTTAATTGCAAGAAAACAATGTTTCTAGCTCCCCTGCAAGTAGTTCTAGTTGATGGATGAAGTTGGCATCTAGACCCTTCTAGGTGTAGTGAGAAAAATTGCAAGTTCAAGTGGTGTTTGTCTACCCAAGGTAAAGCACAAGGTAGGTAACTCTTTGAGAAGAGTTGGAGTAGGGTTTGGTGAATCACCTAAGCTCAAAAAGAACCCATTGGAGTCAGGTTCCAAGAAGGAGACAGTGAGAAAGGTCTTCTAGGAGTTGTGCAAGCAACCTTGGGTTTCATCATACACCAAAACACCCCCGTTCCTCCCCATTGCAAATGTATCAATAATACTTTATGTATCAATAGTACCTTATATAATTGCAAGGTTGAGACACATTTTTGCAACAAATTTCACTAAGGGGTCCTTGTTGAAGAATGCATCATTTGGAAAATAAAAAAATTTCAGTAAGGGATTCATTGGCCACCGAATTCACCTTATTGAAAATTAGAAAAGCATGGTAGCCCCCTTAGGATGGTGTGTGCTACATAGAGGAGCGTGTAGCATCCTAAGGAAAGAAAGGAGAGGTAGAGATGTTGTGGCCCACAAGACATAGCAAGATGTAATCATGGAATGATTTCACGCATGTGAGGGACAACACATAAGCATCACAACATCACTAAGCAGATAGAGAGACAAACACAGAAAAAGAAAATGAGACAAGCAAAAATGAAGATATCAAGAGACAAGGGGATATGGGATTTCAAGGTCAGATCTATTCATATATATAAATAGGCAGCACATGATGTATGAACGAATGATCATCAATCCCAAATGTTCCCAAATCGTGAAGAAGTGCACATGAAGACAAAATAAAAAATAAAAATTGGGTCAACGTGGAAGAGGGCCTAAATGCCCCAATGCTTTGCATCATCCCCAATTGTCAAAAAACAAATTTACAACATATAGAAGAATGATGACACACATATAAGAAGTTTATGAAAAATCTTCTAGGCCTGTATCCAGGCACCTACAAGGATAGCAAGGGTCCTCTAGGTAGGATAAAAAACATAAAAACAAGCACGGGGGAATACAAACACACACACAAATCTAATCTACAGATAAATAAGATGTACCACCCTACTCATCAACTAAAAAGTCATCCTACTCCCAATCTAGATCATTATAGGGGGAGGGAGGATGGGCCTGCAAGGGCTAGATAGCGAGGGTAGTACCCTCTGACTCTCCTACAACAAGAGCTAATGAAGAAGGTCCCTCAAGGTCTTCTTCACTGAGCTCTTGTGAGTTGAAGGTCATTGATCTCACAAAGATCGCAAACAGAGTCGAGATGTCATCCACTGAGTTAAACATTCACTTCACCAAAGTTCCATGTGTTAACCAGGTGGGAGAAGAAGGAGGCACTCAAGATCCACTACCGACCTCATCAAGAGGAGCAATGACAAACTCAAGGGATGCCTCTGTCACGAGGACAACACAAGCCAAAGAAGGACTAGCTCCCAAAGAAGGTGAACCCTTCTTTCAACCACCACTTGAAGTGAGGTCATCCTTTGACTTACACTTCAATAGAGGATGCTTGATCACCATGGAAGAAGCGGAGATGGAGGAGGGAGAAGAAATATTCATGACATAAACCACCATTGTGTTCAACATGTCTATGGGTTGGGAAAGGGAGGGATGTCCAGGAGGGACATCAAAAGAGGAGGCTCCATGGAAGGAGTGATGAAGACCTACACCCTTTTGGGGTGAGGATCATCAACACATGTCGGGGGAGCTGAAATTAGAATGAAGGTGATTGGAACTGAGGCAAAAGGAGAAAAAGGAAGAGATATAGAAGAAGAAGATGCAGAAATAGGAGCTAATGGCTCCCCCTCTATCTTCTACAAATAAGATTGTTTCGTAGCTAGAGATTTTCTCCTCTGCTTGCATTCACACACTTGCGATTACATCAGTTTTGGGCACTAAAAATTGCATCCTGAGAAGAAATGGGAGGCTCCTATTTTTCTATAGGATTGTCCTCAATAATCGCTATCGATGGAAGGACAACCTCTTGGATAGGAGCAGGAGCAAGGAGCACAGGAGTAGAGACATCAGTAGGTGGAGAAGTAGACACAAGTGCCTCGGTAGCGGCCTCTTCCCATTCACCGCCAGAGGGGAAGGAGGAAGAGCAGTAGAAGGCTATAGAGATTGAGACATAGGAGTAGCCCCATAAGGACCTTTTCCCTTATCATAGACATCAGGTCTATGAACCGTGGGTAAGATAGGACGTTCAAAAACTTGATGCTTAGCTTTTTGCCAAGTGGGCACCATTGGGATTCCCATGTGAGACATGGGAGTAGGAGTCGAAGGCATCCCAATAGGGTAGGAAGCATAAGTGAATGGAGAAAAGGACATAAAAGAGGAAGGATCTTTGGCATGAGAAAGCTTCCCCTTCCCCTTTTGTTGGGAGGAGGTAGCTTTCTACTGTGCAATCTGTTAGGATTCAGGTAGATTGGAGCAATAAACATTAAAAATTATATGAAAATTAAATAACCTAGAAATAACAATGAAGAATAACACAAAATAGATCAACACAAAATTTAGCGTGGTTCAACCAATATGGGCTAGATCCACAGAAAATCAGCTACCCAATGATTTTATTATCCAGTACAAAACACATTACAATCTTGTGAACACCATACCGCAACATACATCTTAGTTGCTTATAACAAGATTTTTGGAACCCTCTAGAATTAGGGTTTTACAGGGTCTTTTTTCATT
The DNA here is from genome assembly GCA_007258455.2 of Sequoia sempervirens. NCBI lineage: Eukaryota > Viridiplantae > Streptophyta > Pinopsida > Cupressales > Cupressaceae > Sequoia > Sequoia sempervirens. The sequence continues at coordinate 757,677,112 of VDFB02281492.1, read as the reverse complement.
CGACGTGTTAATGTGAAAACTTTGACGTGTCAATGGAAAAAACCTTGACATGTCAGCGGGTTAATAAAAAAACTTTTTTTCGGGGCGATGCCCCAAACCCCATTTCTTGTTATGAGTGTATAGTATTTACATGATTAGTTGCCACATACCAACACAAACATGGAGCCTTTCACAAAGATACCATAGGGAGACACTAGATAACTAATTTTTGGCACCTTTCCCCCAGTCTTCTACTTGACATATGCACAATACAACAAATCCCCCTGGGTGAGAGAGGTCTGACTAGAGCAGGCAAAAAATATTTTACTGGGTTGTCAAATCTTTATCAATCCTCAAGACCAATACAAAACCACTTTTATTACACCTTGGGGAATATTTTACTGGGTTGTCATACCATTTGGATTAAAAAATATTGGAGCAACATATTAGAGGGCTATGAAATTAATATTTCATGATTTTATTCATTACATCCAAGAAGATTATGTCAATAATATATTGGCCAAGTCTATATCACATCAAGATCATGTCAAAATCCTCTGTAAGATCTTTGAGTGAATTTGTAGATATAACATGTGGTTGCATCCTATAAAATGTGTCTTTGGTGTGGATAGTGGGAAAATATTAGTTTTTCTTGTGTTACATCAGGGTATTGAGGAAAAAATAAAGAAAATTGATACTATAATAAACATGCCACCTCCTAAAAATATTTTTCAACTTCATAACTTACAAGGGAAGGTTCAAGCTATTCATCATTTTGTTTCACTATTGGTAGATAAAAATGTACTCTTCACTCAATTTCTTAATAAAGATTCTCATTTTAAATGAAACCAAGATTGTTAAAAATCCTTTGAGAATTTTTATTTTTTTAAAGCCTTTGAGAATTTTTTTTTTTAAAGCCTTTGAGAATTTAAAATAATATTTGGATAATCCTCTCATTTTACAACCAACTACCTTAGGACATCCTTTTATTCTTTACACCTGCTTCATCTAATTCTCTTGCCATATTATTAGTGCAACATGATGAGAATGGTAAAAATACCCTGTGTATTACATTAGTTGGACAATGATTGATTATGAAACACGATATACAACAATGGAAAAGCAATGCATATCTCTTGTGTTTGCTACAAGTAAGTTGAGACATTATTATTAAATGTTGAAGTGCATGTTATTATAATATTTGATCCATTAAAATATCTCTTCTCTAAAATTGACTTATCATGACACTTAGCCAAATGGGTAATATTGTTAACAAAATTCAATCTTAAATTTATTTCCAAAAAAGCAATTAAGGGTCAACTGTTGATTGACCATTTATCTGAGGCTCCCCCACCATTAGCTTTACCCAACCATGAATCATTTCCCAATAATAATGTCTTATCCTTAAAAGAGGATGAGACATGGGATTCATATTTTGATGGTTCTAAGTGTCGAACTAGCTTCAATGTTGGTGTGGTGCTATTACCTCCTTCAAGTAAGCCAATTCCCTTATTTTACCATTTAAATTTCCTATGCACTAATAACATCGTGGAATATGAAGCTCTTATCACTATTTTGCATGTAGCATTGTCCCTTAATATTCAATATATTCATATATTTGGAGATTCTCAATTAATTAATAAACAAATTAATGGATCTTATCAAGTAAAACAAGATAAACTATTCCAAGAATTAGCAACATTAAAATGTTTAAAGAATATCATTAGGTAAGATAATTCTTGAAAGAAGAAGAGTTGGAAGATTTAATTTGAAGACTTTGTACATGATAATGTAAAAGAGATGGAGAGGAGTGGGAAGAGGAGAGGAGGGGGAAATTTGAATTCTAGAGATGATGCAAGCAGAGAAGGAGATGATTTAGATGACGCAAATGGATCACTGGTGGGAGGCGACTTGTGGTTGGACAGGTTGTTTCTTTTGCACTGTTGAGTTGTGACGGCTTCGTGCTGGTTGTTTCCTTCTTCCAGTTGAGTGGAGGTGGTGCTAAGCAAGTTGATGTCATCCAGCTGGGAGGTGATAGTTTTGCTTCTTCATTGAGATGGGGTGGAGGCTGCTACTAATCCTCTAGTTTTTTACTGCTTTTTGGCCTGCCCTTCACATTTCTTCTTGAAGGTTCTGGTTGTGGTCTTTGTGGGGAGCGCTTGTGTTTCCTTGTAGCTACTGAGTGTGTGCTTTGGGTTTTCTAAGAAGGTTTGGTTGGAGGATGGGATTATTTTTGGTTGTATTAGGTGTAATGGGATGGCTTGGGTGCTCTCTTTGTTGGCCTGCTCTCTATCTGGTTTCTTCTTGGTATCCCCCAACCCCTCTCTATTGTTTGTTTGGTGCCTTTTTAGTGGCTCTTGCCCTAGGTGTTTCGTGGTTGCTATTGGTTTCGCTCTTATGGTCTGGTGGTGATTCCCATTGGTTGGTTCTATATAGTTTTGGCCTATCTTTGGCTCTAAGCAGCATGTTGGGGTTTCTTGGGTTTTTTATGGTTTGGCCTTCTCTCAGTTTCCTTCTTGTATGGGTTGTTCCCTTTTCCCTCTTGGGTCTTGTTTGCTTCTTCTCTCTTTGGGATCAGGTCTTATGAGTAGCTACTTGTCTAGTTCTTTGTTTGAGCTATTTCTAGATTGTGTTCTCTTGGCTGGGTGTTTTCTAGCATATTTCCCAGATCCCGGATGTTGTTTCCTTTTGTTATTGTTTATTGGCTGATGGTTGGGCTATTTTTCAAGCTTTTATTGAACACCTAGATGAGTTTTAGCCTGAAAGTTGTTATGGTGGTTGTGTGGCTATTATTTGATCTTCTTCTCTTGGTCCACAATATGGTCCTAGTGCTGCACTTACTGAAGGATGCTACAGTCGCTTGTTTGGTTGTTGTATTGGTTTTCTCCTCGGATCCTATGGAGGTGGATTTCTCTCCTTTTGAGGTGGAGATGGGAGGTGATGGTTTTTGGTTTCCTCAGTTGCTTATCCTATTGGGGTGGATGCTTCTCCTATGGAGGTGGAGGTTGAGGGGGTTGGATATATCAGTTGGTGGTGGATTAGCTAGTCTCCATTAGAGGGGAGCTCTCTCCTTTAGAGGTGGAGAATGAGTTGGTTTTCTGGTACCAAGTGAGTTTGTGTTGCAGGGAAGTTCATTTCTTGCAGTTTTCTGTTGGGTATCCCAAAGCCCCTATTGAGGTGGGGTGTGGCAGTTTTTTGGTCTTGTTGAGAAATAGGATTTGGTTGGTGTCTTACACCATTTTGTTCTTTATTTTTTGGGATCTAAAATGGATATTATGAGCATTTGGTTTGCTGACACCTAGTTGATTCAGGTGATGCTCTCTATTTTTTTGGGATCTAAAATGGATGTTCTGAGTAGTTGGTTTGCTGATGCCTGGTTGATTTAGGCAGGGCTCAAGTTTATCGAATTGTTCTTATTAGTGGTTCGGTGATGTTGTTACTAAGCAATTGGTTGGTTGCAGCTTGGTTGCTTTGTTTCCTGACTATTTTAGGCAGTTGTTTGTTAGTGTCCTTGGGTTCTTGGTCCCTCTGTTGATTTGTTGGGTTTAAGATCCCATTGGTTATTGTTGTTTGCAGCCTGAGTTTCCTTGTTGATTTGGCTGCCGATGATTTGCTAATTATTTTCTATTAGCAACTTTGTTTCTTTGGATTGGGTTGTAGATCCCATCAAATCCATTTGTACTGAGTTTCAAGGCCCCATCAAAACTTTTTTTTCCCATAATCGCAAACATTAAAATATTTTTCCTTATATATTATTGACAATATTTCGTGAAAGGTTAATCGACATGTGGATGTAATGGTGAGCGCTTCCTCCCTTATATCCCTTGTTGATTCATCGATGATTTCAAATTTACTATTAATAATCTCACTTCACTATTAATATTGGAAAATATTAAATATGAGATAGTTTGTTGTCTAAATAATTTAGATGAATGGTACTCTCATATACTTCAATATTTGTGTGATGGTACTTATCTTAATCCTACCACAAAAAACACTCAAACTTGTATCTGAAAGCTTGCAGTGTGATACATATTTTTAGCTAATGTGTTATACCAAAGGGAATATAATGGTCTCCTTCTCTATTTCCTTAACAAGTTAGAGATCCCCATTGCCCTTGAAGAATCTCATTCAAGTGCTTGTGGAGGGCACTTTTGTGGTTGATCTTTGGTTCAAAAATTACTTCACATCAATTATTATTAGAAAAATATGGAGCAATATTCTTTTGTGATCATTAAGAAATGTCACAAATGTCCACATAACAATTTTATTCCAACTCCTACTCACGAACTTTGTGCCCAAGTTTCTATTATGCCATTTTCCATGTGGGGCTTGGATCTTATTGGTAAAATTTCTCCTCCTTCTCAATGACATACTTTTATCATTACAACTACTTATTACTTCACAAAATGGGTTGAAGCACTTTTTATTTGATCCATGACAACTAAAGTTATTTGTCATTTTATTCTAAATAACATCATACCACAATTTGGTCTTCCTTCTACTTTAGTTTCAGATAATGGTACATTGTTTAAAAACAAAGAAATGAAGAATTTCCTTGAAAAATTTTATATACAATATTTTTTTCTACACCATATTATCCATAATAAAATGGACAAGTAGGAACTTCTAACAAAACAATTGAGCAAGTTGTAGACACTTAAAATTGTCTTGAATGATATCATGCACTCGAATTTGATATACTAACATCGTTTCCTCCTAAAACCCATCCTCTTTTCGCTTAATTGATTAAATTAGCTTAGATATTTAATCAATTTTTATTTTCATCTATTAATCTACTTTACCTAATTAGGCTAATTCACCCCCTCTTGCACTTAACCTTTGTCTTATTAAATTGGATAAATCAAATTATCTAATTTAAATCCCTAATTCCTCTTATTTAATTGAATAACACTAAGTTATTTAATTAAATACCATATCATTGCCTCATTTTTCATTAATTCATTTATTCAATTGATATCCTAATTCCCCTAATTTGCATAATTAAAACTTTGTTTTAATTATCAAATTACTAATTAAATCCAATCCTCCCACTTTTAAGGGAATATTCCTCCTTTGCACATTCCTCCAAAAGGAATATTCTCATGGAATATTCCTTCCCCTTTTTCACAATTAAATTTGGTTTTAATTAACTAAATATCTAATTTTCCTCACCCATGAGAATATTCTCTTTCTTCACTCATTTAAAAAAGGGAATATTCCTCTTTATAAAAAACTTTCAACAAAGCTTCATGTGCAAGTTTTGAAAGTGTGTTTGTTTGGATGAATGTAAGCCCTTGATTAAATATCAAGTTGCATTTTAACCCTTGATGGGAATCCTTGATCCATGCCTCCATCTTCCTTCCATTCTGACCGTTGATTGATCCTTTTAATCTTGACTAGCAGTTTCATTTTGCTTATTCTATAAATAGAGCTTGCATCTATTGAATAGGGATCCATATTTTAATAGTGAACTTATGTTGTTAAAATCACTGTCACCTTGCACCCATATTTCATGTTTTAAAAAACATTATTTTACTTGCATTATTAGCTTAGAGCATCCATTAATGGCTTCCATGGTAACTTAGGTGCATCCATTTAGTATATTTTGAAGCTAGGGATTTAATCTTTCGAAGCTTACATATATTTAAATAGCTTTGCATACACTCACATCGATCATCTTAGCTTTTATCATGTTAAAATAGTCTTTCATCATGTTTTACAATACATCTTTCATTGGTTTCGTCGATTCTCTTCAATAGAATTGATCGAAACAAGCTCATTATCCAAGGGATTGGGAAAGGGTCGTCATTCCACATCAATGCGACACCACTCCCCCAATAGGATAAGTTTTAATGGATTATAATAGATGTTTATGAAGCTTTCGTATTTTAATATGATAGTTTTAATGACTTCTTAGCTTAGTTTACATTGAAAGATCTTATTGGGACCGATGCATAGTGGCTTAAATACGCTTCAAATCCTCATGGATTAAGTGTAGTTAACCTATACTACATTCGTCGGTCACATTTTGGCGTTAGAAGGAGGGCTTTATCGATCAAATTTAATGAATTTTTCTCTCAAATTCTATTTTTTTGGTTTTGTAGATACATCAACACTTTTAAAGACTACAACGATGCCTTTGTCAAACGTTGCCATATAGCGATGCCATTTTCTACAGATACAACGACAATGAAATCACCAACGCCTATTAAAAATTGTGACACTAATACTTTTTGCAGGTATCGAAGATTTGTAAATAGCGACACCACCCAAAATAGCGATGTCATTGTCATCTATGTTTTACTATAGAGTGACACTTTTTTTCACCAAAGTGACACTTTTTTGAATTATGGCAACGCCTTTGCAAAAAGTGACACTTTTTATTGGTAAGCAAAAACAGTGACTAAATTTTAGCATGTGCTTTAAATTTTTGATTTTATTTGCTCTTTAACATGTCACTGACTTCTAGTTTTTTTTTTTTAGGCTAACTGGTTTTACAGGTTTGGGCAAAGAAATTTGAGTGAAGGAGCATATCATCGTTTCATTATGTAATTGTAGCAAGTGTTTCGACACTTATGGGGCAATTATATCCCATTTATGATGCTTTATTTCACATTTTAATACCAAACTAGATTTCTTTTGGGTTTAAAATGAATGTTCAAACTGGTTAAAACTGAACCCTCACATCATTATGTTTGTTGGTTTAAAATTTAACAAAACAATCTACAGACTTCATTTGGTTCTTAGAATGAATTCATCATGTTTGTCAAAGTTAAAAAGAACATGTTTCTGATTTGCTTGTGTATGCTTATTGTGTGTATCCTCTCCCCTTGTGCTTCATGTGATCTTGGTTGAAGAGATACACGTAAGTATACCTTTTCTTCTTGGAAGCACCTATCCTCTCCCCTTGTGCCTTTTGGAACGAAAAGCATTTTAAGCTTCAAACATGTGTTACCTTTAGAGGGCCTACCTCCCAACTTGTGAGAGGGAATGACCCAAGCAGTGCTTTCATTTCAGTCTTCTATATAAATATTTGGTTGTGACTAAAGTCATTAACCAGGTGGTTGTGGTTGTCCTATACCGACGAATGTCTCCCTTAGTATCCTTGTGATGCGTTAAAACCCTTATATGTTTCTACGGGTTGGGAGGCCTCTTAATTGAGTGAATTACCATGTGTATAACACCAGTTTATCTCGAATATGGTCATTAAAATCCTTGTTTGTAGTGGCTAACCAAGTCCAATTCTGAAACATATTTTAAGGTAGTGCATTGGAATAGCACCATTCCAAGAAGTTACTTACCATGTCTGGTTTTTGATTGAGGCAATAAAACAAATAGTAAAGGGACTCTTTTTCTTGGCATGTCAAGATGTTACATTTCCTTGACATAGCCTATTTTTCCATTTCATCTTCATGAATTAATCATCTCGTAGGGGATTATGGTAAGGCTACTAAGAAATACGTACCCACTTGAAATAGGATTGTAAATGCTTGTGAGTTAGTTTAACCCTTGCTTGGTTCCAAAACATTGCAAACAAACATGAACAAAGTCTTTTCAAAATTTCAAACCCTTTGGTCTAAGTATGGATACCCTTTGAAAAAGCCTTGATATTAATGCTTGTCCTAAGGATTTCTATTCTTAGAGACTTCTAAATATTTTGGTTTACATCTCAATCCATACTTCCCAAAATTAACCTAGGTAACTATGCCCCTAACTTCATCCTTTTCACAAAATGGACTTTGTGAAATGAATGATGTTTTTGACATAGACATTTAGTTTGAAACTTAAGAAACACAAGTGTTTGTGGTAAAAAGAAACTCATTTAAGCAAGATAAATTGACAAATTGAACCCCACATGACCATTTGGCATCCAATCACTCTGATTGAACAACCAAACCTTACGCCCGCTATCATTCAACCAAACTTTTAACTAATTGAAGGAGAACAAATAGATATAATTAGTAGTTTGAGGAGCTTCACTTTTGAAACAAAGGAAACACCAAGCCAGTGGATAAATGCAGCAAACATCTTAGATGAACAAGAGGAAAAAATTGATATTGTGGCCAGAAGGCCCGAGTTACCACCTCCTATGTGGCAATAAATATCCTCTTTTTCATAATCTTAGGCTTGTCTTAAATGATCTCTCAAAAAATCAAAATCCCTAAACGAAGGTCTAGATTATGTCATTTCAAACTTAGACATCACAGTTCAAACTATATTAGAAGACGTCTCTTAAAGAATCACCACAATCGAGATAGATCAATTAGGAGATGTTTTCTACACTATTTCATGAATGAACCAGATTTACACATTTCACAAGAACTTCTCCTTGATCATTAAGTCTTTATGGTTTGAAAAATTTAGAGGTATAACATGTTTTTCAATACCTTGGTCTTGCAAAACAAAGGATCACTCTAGGTCAGCAATGGGTCAAACATTTCATCCACCCCTCATCATTTTTCATCCTTCACTTCACCAAAATTTGCAAATTTTTGAACACTCCAACACTTTGGTCTTAGACATCTATCAACCCAAACCCTAACTTAACTACTTTGTATGTGAAATGTATCCTTCTACATGCATTTAGTTAAGTTAGTTATCACTTTTGGACTAGTTTATCTTGAAGGTCACAATTCTACCTTAAAGATTCACAAATCTATTAACATCCTTATCCAAACATCAAACAAACAAACTTATAGGAAAAAGTGTTGTCCCAAAACATTTGCAAAGATCACTCCCACACCATTCACATTTTTCATCTCCCATTATCACCATTGCTCCAAAATGACTTAGAGCATCCCTTTTACCAAGATTTGAGTCAACTAGAGAGTTCAAACATTATAAATCTCAACACAACTCTCCCATAGGTGACCCATAATTTACGGTGAAAACAAGATCACAACACAAGAGAAACATAGAAAAAACCAAAGCCACATTCACCTCAAGAATTTGATCCAAGAAGTCATGTTACCCCCATCACAATAACCCTTGTCTCAATCAGGACCATATGAGATAGAAGGCATCATGAGCAACCCATTTGGACTTACTAAAGAATAAATCATGGAGTACAAATAAGAACGTCAAAATTTAGAAAACTTGGCTCCAGTTTCACCATCTTTTGTTGCACAATCATTGACACAAGGCTTGACTTCATCCACCATTCAAATGACTTCATCGCTAGGGCTAAATCAAACACCCATTCCTAGTATTATAGCTAGTCTTGCTAAGGACTTTGGCCACACTCTTCTATTGGAAAGCAAGACACTTGTGGGTAGCCTCAACACCAATCCCTCTCAAAGCACCACTTGGAAACCAACATTTGGCGCTTCCCCCATTCTCAAGAATCCTCTACATTAGCATAAACCATTTACACTTTGTGAATCCACAACAACCTTAACATATCGAGGGTACCCCTCTTCATCCACCCCCATAAATATTACAAGTGTGCCCAACATCACACAAGGAAGTGTGGACTAAGTGTCTCAAATAGACCCAAAAAGGAAAGTTAATCCCCTTACGCAAAATCAACCTTCAACGCAATATGGGACATCTTTATCAAATCCCCCAATGAGTTCATCCATCCCATCCATCACCAACCCAACTAAAAACAACCCCTTGGTCACAAACCCCATCAACCAAGGCAATACCTTGACCACCTCCCAAACACAAGAAAATCCCTAAAACATCAGTCAAGGGAATCCTTTCAATCAATGGACTCAAGGTCCTAATGTGTCATTACCGTTGCAATACCTAATAGCACCATCATCATCTTTCCCCGCGATCCCCCTCATCATGCAAAATTAAATGGAACCTCAAACTTACATTCCTCCATCCCAATTCACCATATTACAAGGAATGTTAAACTAACGGAACCCCCAACCTCTCATCAACAACCCACAACCCACACAAGACATCAACACCCAAAACCCATTGTAGATGTCTCAACAACCAATTGATCCTATATTGAAGCACATGCCCTAGCCTTACAACAAGCACAACACACATATCAACAAGTTGTACAACAACAACAAGCACAACAAGCAACCTTAGTATCACAACAACAACAAAAACAACAAGTAGCCTTAGTAGCACAACAACAACAACAATAGCAAGCAACCCTATCAACACAACAACAAGCCATCATGGCACAACAACAACAACAAGCCCAACAACAAGACCTAGTAGCACAACAACATCAAGTTCATACTATAACCCCCAACAGAACACCATCAAACCAAACACGTTAGGAACATATACGCCTCCACCACCTTACTCACCACACAACACTCCATCATATCAAAATCCCACATACAATCCATCTGCCATCCCACAATATGCAACATATGTTCCTCCACCAAATCCACAAGATGATGTAGCATTGCAACTTAAGGCATTAACACAAGAAATGCAGGATATCCTGATGGGAAAAATGAAGAAGCTCCATACACAACAAAACCTATGCCCATATCCATTTGATCAAAACATCGCAATGGTACCTTCCCCTCTCAATTTTGAGGTCCCAACATTTGATAAATAAAAAGGGAGAAGAAGTCTTGTGGACCATGTCAAATAGTTTAACGTCATGTGTATGGAGGTCGCCTACAATGAGCCCTATTTGATGCGCCTCTTTCCATGAAGCTTAACAGGCCTAGCCATTGACTGGTTTTATGAGTTACCTCTAGCTATTCATAGATCATTTCTCCTTTAATCTTGATATGGACGTGAGCTTATAAGAGTTATATACTCTCAAACAAAAAAAGGAGAATATTTCGCCAATTTCTTGCAATGGTGGAGACAAAGAGCTAGTAAAAGCAAATGGCCCATTCCAAATGAACAACAAGTGGGGATTATCATAGAAAATCTAGATACAGATCTATCTTTCCACTTAAAGATGCAGTGCATTACCTCTTATGATGAGCTTGTCCCTATAGCCCTTAACATCAAGAGAGCTCTAATCTCATAGGGAAATACTCAAGCCTACAAAGACAAGTGCCCATAAACCAGTTCAAACAACAATCCTTGTGTTTGGGATAAGAACAAGAACATAATGAATGATGGTGTGGTAGATGCTAAGGTGGTCCTAAGTGCTCCTAGGCTAAACAACAATCAAATAGCTAACGCTCAACCAACCATACAACAAGCTACACCATCACAAAACAATCAAATCAATAACACTGAAACACAACAAAGACAAACCCCCAATAGGAAGAACTATCTGAACCACAAGTACACACAGTTGTCAGAACCTATTGAAACCATCATGAAGAAATTGGTATAGTCAAACTTGATAACGCTTGCCAAATTTCAAAACTACTGAGAACCACAAGATAAACCACCCTGGTACAATGAAAAAAATCTTTGTGACTTTCACAAAATAAGAGGACATAAAACATCAAACTATATGAGACTCAAAAATGTTATCCAATATCTTATTGAAAATGGAGACATATATGTTGAGGTACCAGCTGGCAATCATGATCTCAAGATATACAAGAACCCTATGCTAGATCATAGCAAAGGAAACAACACTAGAAAAGGTAAGGATTACACAAACGTGCAACATGTCTATTCTAATGTAGCCGCTTCTTGTGATAGTGTCATCACTATCGTCACCATAAAAGGGCCTAGTGCAGAGTGTGGAGTCACCACACAATGTGGCAAGGTCACCATCCAAGGAGTCCCATCTCAATCTAGGGCACAACCTACTTTTCCAACATCAAATCCTAGCAAATACAGTCTCCTAGTTTAGCTTAAGAAGACCCCCACACAAATTTCTATCTTGGAACTATTGAGGCTATCCCTCGCACATAGGGAAATCCTAGAGAAGGCTTTATCTGCATCATCCATCCCTAAGGATATGGATACACAATATTTTCAAGCTATGGTAGAGCATATCACTATCCCTAATCTTCTAACCTTCTTAGAACAAGACCTACCATCGCAACCATCTCATAACTATGCTTTACACCTTGAGGTCATTATTCATAAGAACAAGGTTAAAAGATTCTTAGTAGATGGAGGTTCTAGTCTGAACATTTGCACCCTTTAGTTGATCAAGAACCTGGGATATTCAAAGGATAATATTGAGAAAACAAAAAGTACCACCATCAGAGCATATGATGATTAAGAGCGGGTATCACAAGGCATCATCTCACTACCCATCCAAGTAGGACCCATCATTGCAGAGACTACATGCCAAGTGTTAGACCTTGATCTCCCCTACAACATCTTGCTTGGTTGACCCTGGATTCATGCCCTAAAAGTTGTAGCTTCAACCTATCACCAATGTGTAAAGCTTCCTTTTAAGGATAGAGAAGTTACCATCCATGGAGATCCTAAGCCTTTTTAGTACTGCAAGAACCTTGAGGACAAGTTTTACAAAATACCTTAGATCCCTAAAAATTATGAAGGGCCTACACCTTCTACCTCATCCGTTGACCCATCTACCCTTGCATCTACCTTAGAAAAAAAGCACCCATTGTGCAAAACATTCCCGATATCAAAGTAGTGATTCAGGATGATGGTTGTGGAAATTATAAACTACAAAAGAACACTTTTGTGTTGGGGGAGCTACCTCTTTCTCCCAAATCTCATGGGAAACCCACACCTATCAAGAAAGTGGTCGAAACAGTAAAAATGGAAACTACTACCTGTAGACACTTAAAAATGTCTTGAATAATATCATGCACTCGAATCAGGTATACTAACACCGTTTCATCCTCAAACCCATCTTCTTTTTGCTTAATTGATTAAGTTTTCCTAGCTATTTAATTAATTATATCATTTACATCTATTAACCTAATTAATCTAATTAGGTTAATTCCCCCCTTTCATGCTAACATCTCATCCTATTAAATTAAATATATCAAGTTATTTAATTTAATCCCCAAAGTCCTCTTATTCAATTAAACAACCCTAAGGTATTTAATTAAATGTCATATCATATCCCCCCTTTTCATTAAATCATTTATTTAATGAATATCATGAAATTCTTCTAAAATTGCATAATTAACATTGTTTTAATTATCAATTACTAATAAATCTAATTCTCCCACTTGCAAGGAATTATTCCTTCTTTGCACATTCCTCCAAAAGGAATATTCCCATGGGATATTCCTTCCCCTTTTGCACATTAAAACTTTGTTTTAATTTGCTAAATATCTATCTCCCCTCACCTATGAGAATATTCCAAAGAATATCCTCTCTCCTCACTCATTTGAAAAAAGGGAATATTCTTCTTCCTAACAAACTTACAAGACTTCTTGCACAAGTTTTGAGTGTGTTTGTTTGAAAGAATATGGACCCTTGATTCTTTCCTTGATCTATTTGATCATTGATTCTCATCCGTTGATGAAAATCCATGATCCATGTTTCACCTTTCCTCCATCATTGACCATTGATTAGATTTTTTGATTTCAACCTTTCATCTCTCATTTGTCCTAATATAAATAGGTCACTATTTGGAGACAAATGGATCCATATTTTAACATCAAACTTATGTTGTTAAAATCACTCTCACTTTCACTCACATTTAATATCATTTTAGCTTAATTTACTTGCATATTAGCTTAGCTTCCATTAATGGCTTCCATGATAACATAAATGCATCCATTTAGTATTGTGTAATTAGGGTTTCAATACTTTTAGCTTAAAATCCATTTAGATTAGCTTTGCATACATCCAGATTGATCATCTTAGCATAATTCATATTAAAATTGCTTGCATCATGTTAATTTAGAATTTAAATCATGTTTTCATACACATCTATCATTGGTTTCATCGATTCTCTTCAATAAAATTGATTGGAATAGGCTCATTTATCCATGGGATTGGGAAAGGGTCACCATTCCACATCAATGGGACACCACTCCCCCAATTGGATAAGTTTTAATAGATTAGAATAGGTATTTCTAAAGCTTTTGTATTTTAATATGTTAACTTTTAAATGGATTCTTAGTCTAGTTTTTATTGATTGATCTTATTGGATTGACGTTTAGTGGCATAATTATGCTTCGAATCCTCATGGATCAAGTGTAGTTGGCCCATACTAATCCGTCAGTCACATTTTGGCACTAGAAGGAGGGCTTAAACTAACCAATTTGACAAATTTCTTTTTAAAACTTTGTTTTCTTTGTGTTTTCAGGTACAACCACACTATCGATTATCAATCAATGCATTTGATGATGCGTCACTATATAGTCAACACCTATGATTTTAGTTTATATATGCATAATTAATCTAGTGATTCTTAATTAATTTTGTCACCGCATTTTAATATAGTGACACTAATTTAATTTTTTAACGTAGAATGAATTTCTTTTTATTAACGCAATTGATATGTTGACACATTTGACCTCCATGTTTTCTACAGAGAGCCGCTATCGATTTTTTAATATGGCGACATATATCCTATACAATGACACTATTGATGAATTTCAGTGACAATTAATTTCAACATTGCGAATTACTGGTAAACATAACAAAACTTGATTTCTTGATATATGTTTAAATTTTTTGGCTTTATCTAATCACTAACATGTCTCTGACTTCTTGTTCTAGTTTTTAGGCTAACTGGGTTTTGCAAATTGGATGATAAAATTCAAAGTGAAGGAGCATTTTGTCATTTAATCTTATAATTGTAACAAGTGTTTCGACACTTTTGGGGCAATTATAACCCATTTATGATGCTTTTCTATTTCATGCTTTAGGACCAAACTAAAATTATTTTAGGCTTTAAAATGAACGTTCAAATTAGTTAAAATTGAACCCTCACATCATTTTTCTTGTTGGATTAAAACTGAACAACATAACTTTCACACTTCAAATTGGTTTTAAAATGAACTCATTTTACTATGATGGATTAGAATGAACATGTGTTTGATTTGTCTATATATTTTTGTTGTGTGTATCCAATCCCCTTGCACTTCATGCAATCTTGGGTGACAAAAAGCATTTTATGCTTCAAACATGTGTAACCTTTAGAGAGCCTGCCTCCCAATTTGTGAGAGGGAACGACCCAAGTGGTACTTTCTATCCAGCTCGCTATATAAATAATTTGGAGTGACAAAAGTCACTAACCAGTTGGTTGTGGTTGTCCCATATCCACAAATGTCTCCCCCAGCATCCTTGCAATGCGTTAAAACCCTTAGATATTTCTAAGGGTTGGGAGGTCTCTTAATTGAGTAGAATCGCCGCATGTATGGCACCAGTCTATCCCAAATATGGTCATTAAAAACCTTATTGTAGTGGATAACCAAGTCCAATTCTAAAATGTATTTCAATGTAGTGCATGAGAGTAGCACCGTGCCCAGAAGTTACTTACCATGTATGATTTTTGATTGAGACAATAAAGAAAATTGGGAATGTACTCCTTTGCTTGGAGTGTCAAGATGTTACATTTCCTTGACATAGTCTATTTGTCTACTTAGTCTTCATGGATTAATCATCTCTTCTAATGATGGTAATCCTATTGAAAAATATGTACTTGATCTATCTAGGATTGTAAATGTTTGAGAGTCAGTTTAACACTTGCTTGATTCCAAAACAATTGAAAACAAACATCAACAAGTCTTTTCAAAATTTCAAACCCTTTGGTCTAAGTATGGATACCCTTTGAAAAACCTTGATATTGATGCTTGTTCTAAGTATTTATTCTCAGAGACTTCTAAATATTTTGGTTTACATCTCAATCCATACTTCCCAAAGTTAACCTAGGTAACTATGCCCCTAACTTCATCCTTTTCACAAAATGGACTTTGTAGAATTGATGATGTTTTGACATAGACATTTAGTTTGAACTTAAGAAAGACAAGTGTTTTTGGTAAAAAGAAACTCATTTAAGCCAAATAACTTGAAAAATTGAACCCCACATGACCATTTGGCATCTGATCGCTCCGGTTGAACAACTCAACCTTACACCCGCTATCATTCAACCAAACTTTGAACTTATTTAAGGAGAACAAACCAATATAATTAGTAGTTTGGGAAGCTTCACTTTTGAAACAAAGGAAACACCAATCCAGTGGAGAAATGCAACATACATCATAAACAAAGAAGAGGAACAAGCTAATATTGTGGCTAGAAGGCCCATATTACCACCCCTCACATGGCAATAAATATCCTCTTTTTCATGATCTTGAACTTCTCTAAATGATCTCATGTAAAATCAAAATCCCCAAGAGCAGGTCTACTTTTCGTCACTTCAAACTTAGGCGTCATAGTCAAAAAGCTATCAAACAACACCTTGAGGCACTCTCTCAAAATAGGACTAGATTGACAAGGAAATTTTATAGATGTGTTTCAAGGAACAATCCAAAATTGTATGCTCTATTTGAAAGTCAAAATGTTAGTTTTTTCCATGATCTTGAACTTCTCTAAATGATCTCATGTAAAATCAAAATTCCCAAGAGAAGGTCTACATGCCATTCTTTCAAACTTAGACATCATAGTTCAAAGTATATTAGAAGATGTATCCTAATAAAATATCGCAATCGAGATAAACCACTAAGGAGATTTTTTCTACGCTATTTCATGAGTGAACCAAATCTACATATTTCACAATAAATTCTCCTTTATCATTGGATTTGAAAACTTTAGAGTTCTAGCATGTTTCTCACCACCTTGGTCTTTGAAAACAAAGGTTCACTCTAAGTCAACATTTGGTCAAACACCTTCATCCACCCCTTCATCAAAATCCAAATTTCACTTCATCAAACTTTGCAAATTTTTCAAACACACCAACACTTTTGGACTTAGACATCTATCAACCCAAATCATAACTTGGCTACTTTGTATGTGAAATGAATCCTTTTCCATATATTTGGTTAAGTTAGTTATCATATTTGAACTCATTTATCTCGAAGGTCACAAGTCTACCCTAAAGAGTCACAAGTCCATAAACATCCTTTATCCAAACATCAAAACATCAAACTTAAGTCAAAAGTGTTGTCCCAAAATGTTTGAAAAGATCACTCCCCATATCACTCATATTTTCATCTCCCACTACCATTATTGCTTAAAAAATACTTAGAGTGTCCCTTCTACCTAGATTTGAGTCAACTAGAGGGTTTAAACATTACAAATCTCAACACGACTCTCCCATAGGTGACCCAAAATTTATGGTAAAAACAAGATCACAACACAAGAGAATCATGGGGAAAACCAAAGTCACATTCACCTCAAGTGATCCCAATCCTCTAGAATTTGATTCGAGAAGTCATGTTACCCCATCAGAACAACCCTCGTCTCCATCAAGGCCATATGAGATAGAAAACATTACGAACAATCCATTTGGACTTACTACGAAAGAAATCATGGAACATCAAGCCTTAGAAAATGTAGCTCCAATTTCCCCATCTTTTGTTGCACAATCATTGACTCAAGGCTAGAATTCATCTACTATTCAAACAACTCCATCACTAGGGCTAAATGAAACATCTATTCCTAGTCTTGACAAGGAATTTGGTCACATTCTTCCATTTGAAAGCAATACAATTGTGGTTACTCTCAACACTACCCCATCCCAAACAACCACTTGGACACCAAAATTTGGCGCTCCTCCCATTCCCCGGGATCCCCAACATCCATATAAACCACTTACACTACACTACTCCACAACAACCCCAACATATCAAGGACACCCATCTTCATCCATACCCATGAGTACCACAAGTGTGCCCAATATCACGCAAAGTAGTATGGACCAAGTGTCACAAATAGACCCAAAAGGGAAAGGGAATACCCTCACACAAAATTAACCTTTAACGCAATAGGGAACATCTTCATCTAATCCTCCCATTGATACATCAAACCCAGCAGTTGCCCAAAACACATATTTTCCATCCATCATCAACCCACATCAAAACTATATTTCGATGAGGTTTCCATATGTCAAGATGTGAATAAGAACTATCCTATCTGTTTGCAGAGTCAAATTCCATGTCACTAGATTCAACTTCATCCTAGTTATCAATACCTTGATGCATCGTGTCTATGTGTTATATCAAAAATAAGGAATGATGGAAAATCCTAATCCCAAGATATGAGCAAATCATCATCCGTCTCTCGTCACCATCTAATAAAGTCCTGATGGATCAAGGACTTATTGGAATTTATCATCAAAATCAATGGTCAAATCATTCAACTTATTTCTTCTATCTTCTCTCCACATTGATATCATAACAGTCAACAAAAACATCATCAATGCATCCATCCTGCATCGACAAATCATTAGCATGCATACATATCATAAACATACATTGCATTATCATATCATAAGCATGAACATCTACATTATCCATACATCATCATCTCATAAAATTTCATAGAAAAGTACACAAAATGAAATACATCCATATCATTTTCATAAGCATAACATATACATATCATAGCATCCATACCGTAACATGTCATAGAAAGACACTAAAAGAAGAAGTGCATCCATCCATTGCATCACACCATACATCCATCATCACATATCGGATAAACATAACACATAAATGGAAGAAGCACATCACATCATATCACATCATATGCATCCATACATTCATGAGCATGAAATAAAAGAGCACATCACATCATATCGAATCAGAATCATCTTGTATATATATATCAAAAAATGGAGACTGTCATGATACAATATTTGAATCATTGTATTTGTATATCAATCAAAAATACAATATCCACGAGGCTATAAAAAGAAGCACTTGAATGTATATCCGTATAATGAATCAGGAAAACAATCAAAAAGTGTCTATACAAGCAGGCTAGCCCTCGTGGCTGCTCGACTCACCCCTAACTGATGGTTGATCCTCATCTCTAAGAGGTGCTCTACTCCATTGTGAAAAATTAGGTTGTCGCATCACCTAAGGAACATCACAATGATAGTACATGTCATAGTATGCACCCTCAATAACTACCTCTCTATATAATTGAGTAGATACAGTGCATCCCTGTGATGTGGCTATCACTACCTTTAACTATTGTCTTTTCCCAATCTCCTGGGCTAGCTGTAGGTCTAGTTGCCATTGTAATTGAACCTCATGATCCCTTTGGACATTCAAGTCTTATACCTATTGCTGAAATTGGTCCCTCTCTACCTGTAATTGGTCTCTCTTGGCAGTGAGAACCTATATCTGTGCCCTGAACTGAGCATCTGGTTGTGGACGTGGAGGCGGTGGTGCCCCCAGAACTTGTCTATCATGCTGCCCTAGCTAATGCCCTGGGTTCTAATGACCCTGATCCTGTTGATGCTACTAGTGCCCATCACCTGACACTTGAACCCTATCCTAATCCTAATCTTGGCCTCTACCTCAACCACCATCTCAGCCTCGACCTCTTCCCCTACCTTTACCTCTACCTTTGTCAAGGTATGCCCTCACTGGATCTGACAGGTGTATAGGTGGCCTAAACCATGTATCATAGGCTGGTGTCATGCCCGCATTTGGGAGACCCTAATCATATGCCCACGGTTATGGGATGAGCTGTCTAAAATCATCGATCACCACAATGGGGTCAATCAGGGCTCCCTAATATACCTCTCTCTAAGCTCTAGAAAAAATGGTAGTATAATCATCTCTCGACACATCCTGTACCTCCCCAAACTATCGAGCAATGCGGTCTAGGAGGTATCGCTCAACAATAGTATGCTCTTGGCCCTAGATGTACCGAGTCTGTTTGGAAAAATCTAGTTGTTATTGATCATCGTACCACCATGGATGTTGTAGACACGACTCCATCTAAACACTATCATGTCATCAATGACACGATGCCAATATGCCAAACTTGTGGGGCATGTGTGCTACAATGTCATCGGTACTACATATCTAAAAACAGCAGGCTCATCCTCATGAATATTGGTTAGAACAACCAAGGGCCTCAACACTGCAATATGCTCATATGCCCATATGTGAAGCAAAGTCACCCCTTCTCCAATGCTCCTGCCCTCTCGATAGACAACCTTGTGCATGTCATGATACAAGGTGGTAAGGAGAACTTAACACTAGGCATACATATTGTTTTTCCGGATCATACCCTCCCATGCTAACCCCCATCTGAGACTAGAATCTTTGCCCCATTGGTCTAGAGCAACGAACAATTTGAATGTGTCCACCCGACCTTGGTAAAAATTTAGATTAATCTGGGAGTTGACCAGAACAACCAAGGGTTTGTGTAAAAGAGAGAGACACACGTCTCTCTCAACATCTGGGTCATAAATGACACGTTCTCCATGGATAGGAAATCGTAAAATGTGCCACACATCCTCCAATGTGACGGTCGCCTCCTTAGCGGGCAAGTGAAACGAAGAGATCGCGTTGTGCCACCTCTCGACCAACACTATCATCAAAGCAAGATGGGTCTTGATCTCAGGCATGAAAGCGACGAAGCCTAACCCTAGCATGCCCAACCACTCCACCTCCAAGTTGTCAAAGTCTCTTGTCGTAGCCAAAATGTCGTATTGGTGCTCCCGTGACATCAGTGGTGGAGGATCCTCCTGCATGTATCACACACACAACATCAATTTGTCAAAATAGTCAAAAAACTGATCAAAATTTAAGACTTTGCACCCAAAATATCAAACGTGTCATTGAAATTAATAACGTCACTAATTTTGGGTTACATCACTATATCAATTTTAGGGGTGCATCACCATTTGTTACATGTATCACCCACCGCTTTCGAGAGACACTAAACTTAAAGAGCCCATGCATTGTTATATTACCCCAACAACCCCCTAATCAAATGCGTCGCAAAATAAAAAAAATTGGGATGTGCACCTCAACAGAGGGTGCGTCACTATAAAATCAATAGTGATGCTTCTGACACTTCAAAAGTGTCTATATACAACTATGCACCTATCGACCTAACTTTGACGCCCAATTAAATGCACTTAAAAGTATAAATCGAGAGAAGTTTTGAGTCACATACTTGGGGTCCTACATCTATACATTATTGGTACTCTCGAACTCGGTTCGAAAGATGAAAATGGAGCACATGGCAAGCTATTTCATTGGGGTATCAGAGCTCAAAATGCAAAAATCCCTAAGGTATGAATGCACAAATGAATTGAAAGTGACCATCAACTATTTAAGCCTAAAAAGAGGGTTTTTTACCCTAATTTCATCCAAAAGCTAGGGTTTTTTCACCAATTTCACCAATCTTGCCAAACTAAAGCTTTTTTTGCACCATTTTTTGCATCCCAAAACCTTTTCGGACCCTTGAGGCAGTATTTTACCTTTATCGAGAAATCAACCCAAAATTCAAAATTTCTGCCTGATTTCTTGAGGGGGTAGGGAACCAACTTATTCCTTTCGCTGGGGCAATAGTGGGGCATCCAAAAAATCAGAAATTTTTTTATTTTTTGATTTAAGCAGCAATCTTTAATCCAAAAAATGAGTCTTTGAACCAATGTAACAGGTACCTCACTTCAAAGAGGGGCAAAATGTAGACACTTAAAAATGTCTTGAATGATATCATGCACTAGAATCAAGTATACTAACACCATTTCATCCTCAAACCCATCTTCTTTTTGCTTAATTGATTAAATTTTCTTAGCTATTTAATTAATTATATCATTTACATCTATTAACCTAATTAATCTAATAAGGTTAATTCCCCCTTCCATGCTAACATTTCGTCCTATTAAGTTAAATATATCAAGTTATTTAATTTAATCCCTAGAGTCCTCTTATTCAATTAAACAACCCTAAGGTATTTAATTAAATGTTGTATCATATCCCCCCTTTTCATTAAATCATTTATTTAATGAATATCATGAAATTCTTCTAAAATTGCATAATTAACATTGTTTTAATTATCAATTACTAATAAATCTAATTCTCCCACTTGCAAGAGAATATTCCTCTTTTGCATATTCCTCCAAAATGAATATTCCTATGGAATATTCCTTCCCCTTTTGCACATTAAAACTTTGTTTTGATTTGCTAAATATCTATCTCCCCTCACCTATGAGAATATTCCAAAGAATATCCTCTCTCACTCATTTGAAAAAAGGGAATATTCTTCTTCCTAACAAACTTACAAGACTTCTCGTGCAAGTTTTGAGTGTATTTTTTTGAAAGAATATGGACCCTTGATTATTTCCTTGATCCATGTGATCATTGATTCTCATTCATTGATGAGAATCCACGATCCATGTTTCACCTTTCCTCCATCCTTGACCATTGATTAGCTTTTCTTTTATCTCAACCCTTCATCTCTCATTTTTCCTCCTATAAATAGGTCACTATTTGGAGACAAATGGATCCATCTTTTAACATCAAACTTATGTTGTTAAAATCACTCTCACTTTCACTCACATTTAATATCATTTTAGCTTAATTTACTTGCATATTAGCTTAGCTTCCATTAATGGCTTCCATGATAACATAAATGCATCTATTTAGTATTGTGTAATTAGGGTTTCAATATTTTTAGCTTAAAATCCATTTAGATTAGCTTTGCATACATCCATATTGATCATCTTAGCATAGATCATATTAAAATAGCTTGCATCATGTTAATTTATCATTTAAATTAGAGTTATAAAAGTAAATTAAAATAAATTTTTGGGAGGGAAAAAGTGTATTCTTTATTTTAATTTCCTTGGCAGTCTATGAAAATGGAGTGAAGGCTCATTTGCATCTCTTTGCCATTTTATCAAAAAATCCCATTGTTTTTGAAATAGAGCCTTTGTGTACATTTCTTTGCCTAGGACGGAAGCCTTATTGGCAAATGGAGTTGAGGACGAAAACCCTCCATTTCGAAGGAGTAATTCCATCCAGGGATTATCGATGAGCTGATATTGCATTGTACTTTAAGGTTTTAGTTAATTTAGTATTTAAATCATGTTTTCGTACACATCTATCATTGGTTTCGTCAATTATCTTCAATAGAATTGATCAAAATAGGCTCATTTATCCACAGGAATGGGAAAGGGTCGCAATTCCACATCAATGCGACACCACTCCCCCAATAGGATAAGTTTCAATAGATTAGAATAGGTATTTCTAAAGCTTTCGTAGTTTAATATGTTAACTTTTAAATGGATTCATAGTCTAGTTTTTATTGATTGATCTTATTGGATTGACATTTAGTGGAATAATTATGCTTTGAATCCTCATGGATCAAGTGTAGTTGGCCCAAACTAATCCATCAGTCACACTACCTTCACCAAGTGGGGGGAATTAAACAAAGAAGATTTGTCAATGAGGAGGATGTCTCTAAACTGTTATATCAAGATGAATGACCCATCCCCGCTCTTCCCATGGAAGATGACAACAAAGGATTGCAGCTAATGAAGGGATGGGGGTGCAAAAAGAATGAGAAACTAGGTCAAAATGACAACGGTTTTCTAGAACCCTTCGTTCCTAAGAAACACCAAAAGAATCTTGGCTAGGATGTACTACTAGCAAGGTTACCCTTCTTGGAAAAGGTACTCTTGCTAAACAAGCTAAGGCTTCCTCTTGGTTACCAACATCATGTGATACTACCCTAGACGACTTCCCCCTCGATGTTGCTGACTTATTGGAGAATAACTCTCTCTTCATGATATCCACAACATCCTTTGCCCCAAACGGTCAACCCATTGAAATTAGCCTAGTATACCCACAACTCATTGACTATAACCAACAAGGACCACCAATTCTATATTTATTCAAAAACGATGAAGCTATAATGTCGTAAAATTTCACCCCTTGCAATTTCACATACATTTTTGTATTAGCTTTAGTGTCCACTCCCCTAGCATTTGTGTAGGCTCATTTTATCCCTTTCATCAACCTTTTTCCCTTCTCAGGATGCTCAAGGACCCCTATCAGTAGCTACCTTCATGCGTCAGCTTTACATTAAACCTTGTGCTTTTCCCATTTGTGCCATTTTATAGTGTAATGTGCGTGGACACTAGCACACCGCACAGACATCTACGTGTCGTGCTAGCGTACTACAATGCTTCAATGTTCAAACGACCGCTTATGAGCATGTTTGCCACTTGTCAACAAGTTTTGTCAGTGGCAACGACTGGGGACACCCTAAAACATCTCAAGAAGCTTCTTTTCCCTCTTTAAAAGTTGTCTTTTCAATCTATTTGGTCTTCTAACTTCTCCTTCTTGGCTTCTCTCTCAACCATTCTACCATCTTGCTCTTGCTTGCACAACTCCCTTATTTGTTACAACAACCTCAAGCTTTCACAGCTCACTACAACAACATTCTTACATCCTTTCAAGCTCTCTTTGTAATACTCTCAAGCTCTTAGAATTCCCTTTGCAACACTCTTGGCTCTTGCGGCTATCTTTTCCTCTCTCTTTGGCTTCCTTAAGCCTTACAGTTGATATCTCCCTTATCTTGTGCTTGCGAGCATCCTAGGATTTCACACATCCCCTATCTATTGCATCTATATTTTGTGATATGGGTTCTCCTCCTCAAGCGGGTATTGCTTTTATCACTTCTTTGTTCATTTCTCTCTATCCATTTGGCTCTCTGTGAAGGTGAGAACACCAAAATTGGGATTTGACTAAGGCAAACCCCTATATAGCCCCAACATTTTCTCCAGATCTTATGCATGCAAGTATTGAAGACATTCATTTGTTGGAGGCTTCATTACTTGGGTTGTTATGAGAAGTCTCTATCTCTTATTCTCTTACTTCATCATTTATACTTTTAATTACTTAGTTCTATTACATTATGTCATTTTCCTGCATTCTATAAGTTCTTAGCAATATGATTGTTAGTGATCATTTAGTTGTTTTTTTTATGATATTCTCACTTTTTGGTCTGTACGAGATGCCAGCACGCCTCTAGGACGCCAGTGCGCCGCATTTTCACCCTTATTCTACATTGTCTTGGCAGAGAGCCCATTAGTTTGTCTAAAAAACCTTCATGATTTTACTCCTTCATATTCGAGAACTCTCGCATTGTTCCTTGAGGTAGTTTAGGGTAGTTTGCCTCTTAGGAATCTCTTGAGAATAAAGAGACTCATGAGTAGTGAATCCCCCTTCTCTAAATTTTGGTGAACCCGACATGAACCAAAGTATTTTTTCAAAAAACTAGGAATTTATTTACCCCAACTTGGTGGAGTCATAACTTTTGACTCGGTGCTCAGATTTTAGAACCGTCACACCATTGGAAAGGTCTCCAAGAAGACTAAGTCAGTCCCAAAAATACAATGCCTTCAACAACATAATTTTAGGGACCGAAGCAAGTTTCAACCCCAAATTCTACTTTGAAGACCTCTGAAAATGCAAATTACTAGAACCTAGAAAATACCAAAAAAATTGAAAAATTAGAATTTTCAATTTTTCTTAGTTCTATCACCCCTAGATTGGTATGGATTGTTCAACGTGTCTATATCTCTATTTTAAAATGTATTTTCTATATTTCTTCCTTTTATCCCTTTCCATCTTTGGTAAGAAGCTCCAACAAGTTCTCTTACAGGTGTGTGAAAGTGATTTTTTCTCTCCTTTCTTATTATTCTTTGTTGATCCCTCTCTTGAGATTCCTTCTAAGGATATTTTGGTGCAAGAGGATGAAATAATTGATACCTTTCTTGATGTTACTCTACCTTCTCTTCATTCCAATGCACTCTCTTCTAGAGATGATGCATTACTGAATGATGAATCTCTTCTCTATTCCAATGCACTCTCCTCTAGAGATGATGCATTACTGAATGATGAATCTCCTTCCACATTTGATCCTCCCTCGATTGATGTTGAGAATATGTCTTCAAATAATTATTCCACTAGTTGTGATGATTATCTAAGTGTAATCTATGTCTTTGTTGTCCCTCAAAGGCCTAAGAGACTGAACATTTACCTAACTCCAGCTAGTCCTTCTCCTAAAAGGATTTGTTCTATTAATGGTGTTCCATTTGATAGTGATTCTATTGACCTTTCTAAGGCTCCCTCTTATAGAGCAGTATCCCATACTTATAATACTATAAATAGTAAAAAAAATGTTAATCAACTTACTTCTTTACCACCTCCTCAACCAAGTCTTCCTTTTGCACCTAAACCTACAACTAAAGTGCCCAGTGATTGCGATCTTGTCGAGCAACTTTGAGTTACTCCAGCTAAGACCTCACTATGGGACTCGCTTCAGTATGCTCTGGTTTACTAGGGTATGCTTTAGGAATCCTTGCAAAAGATCCTCTTTCCTTCTTCTGCCAAGCTGATTGATGTTAATGCATTGATAGCTCATATTCGTGTGGATTCTCTGAATATTATGTTCTATCCACAGGAACTCTCACCTTCAAAAGTGCAAAGTAGGTGGATCCTCTAATAATTGTAGTTAACATCAATAATATCAACATTAGACCTACTCTTATTAACATTGGTTCAACACTCAATGTATGCAGCATTGATCTATTACCTAAGATTAATATTGATTCATTTTCTCTTAATTCTTTTTCTATTGACATTCATGGGTTCAATAATGTTGGTCGAAAATCCCTAAGCATGATAGTCTTGCCTTTGAGGTTGGGACCCATTACCATACCCACCCTTGTATATGTTATGTCAGAAAAATTACCATATAACCTTCTTCTTGGTAAACCGTGGATTCATGCTATGGGTGCAGTCTTGTCTGCCTTGCATAAATCTATTAAGTTCATTTGCAATAATTGAGTAGTCACAGTCAAGGTTGAAATCAGGCTATGCACTTATGTGAGATGGAAGCTGTCGGTTAGGTTTTAGTTGTACCTACTCTTATTCCTTCAGTGTCTTCCAATGTGTCAATGTTTACTCCAACAGTACCTACTACAAAGGATACTCTTGAGATAGATGTCCCTAAAGAAGATCCTTCTGAAGCAAGAAATCCTAAGTTTGCTCCTTCTACTTCTCAAAAGAATGCATGTCTAGGTGATGATTGGGTTCTTTGAACTTTATGGAATCCTTCATTTGGGAATGTAAAGTCGGCCTGATCCACTTAAGCCTTCCAATATCATCTAAACCCACTATCAAAGATGGTTATTCTTTTGTATCGCAGGATCATGTGAATGTGAATTGTAATATTCTTAATGTTGATCCTCCTCCTTTTGAGGAAGACGATCACACTTCTATCAAAGAGGCTAATGTTGGTAGTCCTATCAAGAGGGTTGATGGCGATCCAACAGGGGAGTATGATCCCCATTGCTAGAATAATGCTCTCTATGAAGATCCTCCTCCTTCTCAAGATTTACAAACATTTTATGGCCCCGACTTTAAGTTCGTCTCTAAATATGGCCATGGGTGTAAAGGTTGTGGGTGTAATGCACAAAGCATTTAAGTCCCTATAGAATTTGTACCTTGTAAGCGTAATTTGGGGCTTGGTTGCTCGAATGAACAATCTAAATAGAAACTGCAGTTGAATGTGGACACGATTTCTACTCAACCTCGTTCTTGCATAATGATTCATCCACCATTGTCTTATAGATTTGTGTCTTCTTCTTCTTGTGAGCAGTCAAAATTTTCTCCACAAGAGAAAGGTTTGCTTCCTGCTCCTCATTCTTTATTTGAGCAAGAGTGTATTTTATTAAGGCTTCTAAAATCCCGCTTGATTACTCTTCCTTCTCCTACATGTAAGAAATTTCATAAGAATGATAAAGAAAAACATCATTTTTGTGCATACCATCAAGTGCCTAGCCATTCCACTAGCTAATGTAAGGCCTTGAAGGATAAAATACAACAATTTTGTGATTCAGGTGCCATCACTCATTTATTTTCTGATGCACCCACCTCTTCTTCAAATGACAAGTGATATTGAGGTCTCCCTCCATCCTATATGTTCTAAGTATCTTACATGGTTCTCCTCCCTTGTATGTTGGGGGCAGTGATAACTTGTTCTGGAGATGTGCATCCTTCTAAGGAACCCCTCTCTTCTCTATTTCTCTCAAATGAAGTGTCCCTTGAGTGGAACCCTTTTTCTCTTGAAGGGTTCCTAAGGGATCCCCCTTTTAAAATATTTTCTCTTAAATGAATTCTATGGTGTTTAGCTTAGGGGTAGCCTGACTAGACCTATCTTTTTTGTGACTATCCTGCAACACAACTTGTAGTAGCCATAAGTTCATATGATTAGTCTTGCTTTGTAGGACCGAGAACCTGTAGAGCTTCTTTTCATCAAGCTTTCCTAATGTGTTTAGTCTGTGAATTAACATGTTGCTTTGCAGGTGCACCTGTGAAGTTGCTTTTTGATCCGACTCTAAAGAGTCCCATACATCGAGCTTCCTCGGGAGAGAGTACCTGGGGCACCCTCTTTGCAGGTCTGAGGACCTGTGAAGTGCTTTCATCCTGTGGAATCTGTTCATTGTTGGTCTACAAGCCTTTGGTTCAATTTGTTCAACTCTCTAGGAGAGAGTACCTATAGATCCTTTTGTTCACCTTCTGTAGGTTTGCGGATTTGCGGTGCATTTGTTCAACTCTCCTTGGGTTCGAGGACCTGTGGAGCCATCTCTCTTGGAATTTGCATTCCTTCTAGCTTCTCCATCTCTCTCCTAAATTCTCTTTCTTCTTAATTGTGTATACCAGATCGAAGATCTCCATCTTCTTTTGCCTAAGTATCTGCTCTTTCTCTTCGATATTGGTTGCTTCCCTAACTTTTGGGTGCATTCTTCTCTTGAAGTGATCAATCCTTACATTCTTCTCTTTGTTTTAGAAATATTCTATGTGTTATTTTTTTTAATTTGGGGACGACACATAGTACTAAGACAACCTTCTACATTGAGGTCTCTTTCACTTTGTTGACTCAAATCCTTTAGTTTTTTGTGTGCCTATGTGTGTTTTTATGTTCTAACCTCGTGATGTAATGGTTTTTATGTTCTATGTGTTTATTTTGCAGGTCTTCAACCTAGGTGCATGTTTCCTTGGTTTGAAGAGTTATCTGCTTCCTCTACAGTATCCTTTTGGCATCATGATGCTATTTATGTTTAGTAGATTTCCTTTAGCATGCATATTAGTGTAGATTCATATGCCCGTTAAAGTGGGGGAAAAATGTAATGTCATAAAATTGCACCCCTTGTAATTTCACATACATTCTTGTGCTCGTTTTAGTGTCCACTCCCCTAGCATTTGTGTAGGCTCATTTTAGCCCTTGCATCAACCTTTTTCCCTTATTAGGATGCTCAAGGACCCCTTTTCAGTAGCTACCTTTGTGCGTCAGCTTTACGTTAAACCTTTTGTTTTTCCCGTTTGTGTCATTTTGTAGCGTGATGTGTTTGGACACTAGCACATCACACGAATGCCTGCGCACCATGCTAGCATCCTATAAAATTCTAACATTCAAATGACTGCTTCTGAGAATTTTTGCCACCTTTCAATAAGTTTTGTCAATGGTAATGGCTAGGGACGAAAATGGCTCAAGAAGTTTCTTTTCCATCTTTAAAAGTTATCTTTTCAATCCATTTGGTCGTCTAACTTCTCCTTCTTGGCTTCTCTCTCGACCATTCTACCATATTTCTCTTGCTTGCACAACTCCCTTGTTTGTTACAGTAGCCTCAAACTCACTACAACAACATTCTTACATCCTTTCAAGATCTCTTTGCAACACTCTCAAGCTCTTAGAATGCCCTTTGCAACACTTTTGGATCTTGCGACTATCTTTGCCTCTCTCTTTGGCTTCCTTAAGCCTTGTAATTGATATCTCCCTTGTCTTGTGCTTGTGAGCATCCTCGAATTTCACACATCCCTTATCTATTGCATCTATATTTTGTGATATGGGTTCTCCTCCTCAAGTGGGATTTCTTTTATCACTCCTTTGTTCATTTATCTCTATTCATTTGGCTATCTGTGGAGGTGGGAACACCAAAACAAGGGGTTTGACTAAGGAAAACCCTTATACAACCCTAACATTTTCTCTAGATCTTATGCATGTAGGTATTGAAGACATTCATTTGTTGGAGGCTTCATTACTTGGGTTGTTGTGAGAAGTATCTATCTGTTATTCTCTTACTTCATCATTTATACTTTAATTTACTTTGGTTATATTATGTTTTGTCATTTTCCCACATTCTGTAATTTCTTAGCGATCTGATTGTTAGTGATCATTTAGTTGTTTTCTATGATATTCTCGCTTTTTGGTCCATACAAAACGCCAGCGCACCGCACTGTCATCCTTATTTCATGTTGTCGTCCTTTGGATGAGAGCCTGTTAGTCTATCCAAAAATCTTCATGATTTTACTCCTTCAGATTTGAGAACTCTCGAGTTGTTCCTTGAGGTAGTTTAGGGTAGTTCACCCCTTGAGAATCTCTTGAGAATAAAGAGACTCATGAGCAGCAAATCCCCCTTCTCCACAAAAGGAATTTCAAAGTTCATGGAACTCCATGAAAACTTACCATGGGTAGATCACAAAGCTGGTTTTGATATAGAACTAGACAAAGGGGCATACTACAGCGAGACGATTGGATCCTTTAGTCGCAAAATTGATGACATGCAACTAACATGCAGATCTCTAAGTGAAAACCACACTATGGCACTTTCTAATCCTAAAATAGTAAAAAGAAAGGATGCATCCGATGGTGAAAACCTCTCTGAGGCACCCAAGGATGAGGGATTCAATCTCCCCCTTAGTGCAATGCAACTAGAAAATTCAGAAGTGTTAGTAGAAAAGGAAACCCTAGTGAATGTGGGAACAAAAGAGGCACCAAAGATCACTTTCTATGTCAAATCCTTGTTGGATGAAGAATAAAAGAACCTAGCATCTTTCTTGAAAGAGTGAAGAACCAACTTTCATGGTCATACATAGATATGCTAGGGCTTGATCCAAAAGTGGTGGTGCATCATTTAGTAGTCCATCATGAAGCCAAACCAATGAAGAAGAAATTGAGAAAGATGCACCCTCAAATAGCACTCTTGGTGAAACTTGAGTTACAAAAGCTTCTTGAAATTGGATTCATCCAACCAATGGATTATCCTGAGTGGGTTTCAAACCTAGTACCAATTTCCAAACCCACTGGGAGCATCATAATATGCATGAATTTCAGAGATTTAAACAAAGTATGTCTGAAGGATGATTTCCCTCTTCCTAACATTGACATCATCGTGGATTTAATAGTTGGACATAAAATGTGGTCACTCATGGACATTTTTCAAGGCTATAATCAAATCATGATCGCCAAGGAGGATCAACACAAAATTGCATTCACTTGTCCATGAGGAACATATTGTTGGAACATGATGCCATTTGGGCTGAAGAATGTAGGGGCGACCTATCAAAGAGAAATGACCCTCATCTTTCATGACATGATCCACAAAATAGTCAAAGACTATGTAGATGATATATTGTCCAAATCAAAGAAAAGGAGTGAGCACATAGAGGTATTGGGACCCATCTTTGATAGGCTCGAAGAGTATAAGGTGCAATTGAACCAAAAAAAGTGTCTTTAGGGTTACATCAAGGAAGCTTCTTGGCTACACCATCTCACAAAGATGGATATAAATTGATCCAAAAAAATTCAAATACACCCTATACATGGAACTGCCATGAGTATTGAAGAATGAGAGGGTTACAAGGAAGATTGCAGTCCATCCAAAGATTCATAGCACAACTATCAAACAAGATCCATCCTTTCTCGCATCTTCTCCATAAAGGAATAACTTATAAGTGGGATGATAAGTGTGATAAAGCCTTCCAACAAATTAAGGACTACTTATTGACACCTCCAATACTCATGTCATTGATACCAAACAAACCATTAATCATGTATATCTTAGCAACATCAGCAACACTAGATACTCTTCTAGCACAACATGATGAAAACAAAAAGGAAAGAGTCATTCATTACATTAATAGGACCTTGGTGAGCTATAAAATGAACTATTCATCCATTGAGAAAGCATTCTTAGTGGTGGTTTTTGCTTCACAAAATTTTAGACATTACATGCTATCACATCAAATCAAGCTTATTGTAAAGATTGACCCATTGAAATACCTGTTATACAAAGCAACTCTCATTGGGTGAATGGCCAAATGGGTAATGATCTTGACTATATTTGAAATAGAGTATGTGGAGTGCAAGGAAATCAAAGGACAATAAATTACAAACCAACTAGCAAAAGCACCTATCTTTGCAAAAAACCCTTTGATATCTGAATTTCCTAATGAATTAGTGTTCCTTGTCAATATAACCAATCAGTGGAAAATGTACTTTGATGGATCATTTATCCAACATGGATCAGGGGTGGGTATTCTTTTTATCACCCCTCAAGGTGATTGCATCCCAAAGTCATACAAGCTATCATTTCCATGTACTAATAACATTTCTAAGTATGAATCCCTAATCATAGGTCTAAGGATAGCAATTCAATGACATATACAAGAGTTGAAATTCTATGGGAACTCACAGCTAGTTATTAATCAAGTCAATGACGATTACCAAACCAAGGATGACAAGCTTACTCCTTACAAGAAGATGGTAGAGAGTCTCAAGGACCTTTTCATTCATATAGATTTTGAGTAGATTCCTCACATGAACAACCAAGCAGCAAATGTTATGGCAACAATTGGATCATTGTTAGACATACCACACAACGTCCTTCAATTCAAATTCTTGGTAGAACAACTTCTTCTACCAACTTTTGAAATCCCTGAATCTAAATTTTTTTGTGTCATTTTTGCTCTTTGATCCCCATGGTATCATGATATATTCACTTACCTTAGCAGAGGAACCCTCCCATCTGATATCACCTCCAACCTTAAGAATACCTTTGTTAAAAAGGCATCCTAATTCATGATCCTAGGTGATACCTTATACCGCTAAAGCATCGAGGGGACATTACTACGATGTCTCAACCAAGAGGAAGCCTTAATCACCTTAAAAAAATTACGTAATGGCATATGTGGTTCCCATTCTACTGGTATGAATTTAGCTAAGAAACTGTTGAGAACGAGGTATTACTATCCAACCATGAAAAGAGAAGCCCATCAGTTCGTGTAGAAGTGTGTCCAATGTCAACAACATGGAGATCTGATTCATGCTCCAATGCAAGAGTTACAACCCATGGTTACAACTTGGCCTTTCTTGCAGTGGGGGCTTGACCTCATAGGAAAGATTACTCCCACCTCATCTAATGGCCATAAGTTCATCATAATCGCCATTGAGTACTTTACCAAGTGGGTAGATGTCATTCCTATGACCTACATAATGGGAAAACAAATTGCTAAGTCTATCCTAATTTACCTCATCTACTATTATGGTGTTCTACAAGCCCTCATCTCAGATAATAGAACACCCTTCAAGAATCAAGATGTGAAAGAGCTATGTCAAATATTTAACATCCAACATTGATTCTCTACCCCATATTACCACTAGGGCAATAATCAAGATGAGGATACAAACAAGAAAATTATAAAAATCCTAAAGAAAATGGTCAATGAAGCTGGTCATGACTGGCATCTGCAGTTAAATCCCACCCTTTAGGCCTATCGAACCAATATCTGCACACCTATAGGTGAAACCCCTTTCTCATTTGTCTATAGATGAGAAGCCATCTTGCCTATTGAGGTTGAGCTTCCATCACTACAAGTATAACTATAGAATTTGATCATTGACGAGGAATATAGAGTATCTTGGCTAAATGAACTAGAATTCTTGGATGAGCATCGTCTTGATGCCCTTAATCACTTGTAAGTATACCAAAACCGATTGAAACGAAGCTATAACAAGAAGATCAAGTGTCGACCTTTCCAGGTAGGGGATCTTGTCCTAAAGAAAAATCAAAAAAATCTTCCAGATCAGGACAATAAAGGAAATTTTGAGCCTAACTGGTTAGGTCCATTTGTCGTCACAACTAGCTATGGGTCAGGAGCATATCAATTGTCAATGCCTGAAGGTGAACCCTTGCAAGAACCAACCAATAGTTTGCATCTTAAAAGGTTTTATGCCTAGGCTTGAAGGGTGTAAATCTGAAAATTAAAAAAAAAAGATTAAAAAAATCCAAAAAAATGAGAAAAATGATTGAGAACAATAAAGAAAAACAATCGTATTCTAGTGAAAACCACTTTGGTGGCGCTTTGGGCAAGTACCTTGGTGAAAACTTGGCAAACATGTGCCTTGCATAAATAAAGCACCTCCATCTATTCTTTAGCTCTTTATCCTACCATTATTTACATCACACCCATCCATCACATCATCCTATTTATTCCATCACCCATTTGTGTATGTATCATATCTTGATATTGTGAAGTATCGTATTCCCCTTTAGTACTACTTGGCATATTCCAAAGGTTAGCTTGTCCTACTTGTATCGAGGTAGTTTATCACATCACGCTGGGGGCAATTCATTATGGATCGGATCAGGTTCTTGTATATCTTAAGATTATTAGAAATCTTATTAAAAATCCCCAAAACATTCGTAAAAAATTCATTAAAAAAATCCAAAAACATCAAAAATCCTGTACAGCTAAAATCCAAAAGCATTCATAAAATTGTAAAGTAAAAAATCCAAAGCATTTGAAACACATCAAAATCTCTAAAAAGGTCAAAATATCGAAAATCTAAAAATAGTACCATGTCAAACTACGAGTCTCTAAGCTTGAACGTAGGCAAGTTCATCATTGATGTGCCCCGAAGACACCCTAGGTTAGTCCTTTAGGAGTCCATAATAAACTGATAATCCATCAAATTGTTCATTTCTCATCATCAATAAGTCAAGTCAGTCAAACTATGTGGTCTATGTGTGTATAACGTAGGCAAGGCTCATCTTTGATAAGCCCCCAAGGCCCCTAGGATAGTTTCTTTAAGTTAGCTTCTTGGTCAAATATCTAAAAAACACAAAAACATTTGAAAACTCAGAAAACCCCAAAAACATTGGAAAATTAAAAACACCACAAATATTGGAAAATTAAAAACACCAAAAACATTTGAAAATTGAAAGATCCAAAACATTGGAAAACCTTAGAAAAAACCCTAAATAGCCTCGAATAATCAAAAAAATCCAAAACATTCACATAAACTTTTAAAAAAACCAAAAATAGCCTCAAAACATTTTTTTTGATGAATAGGCAACTATCTATATTATTAATAAAGATAAATTTACATATTCACAAAAAAAGGGCAAGTGGTAAGAAGGCACACCCCAAGAGTCACATGGGCAAAGCCTAGAAAACGAAAAACCAAAGTCACTTGGGCTTAGCCCAAAAATCCATAAAAATTACAAACATATAAAATAAAATGACCATCAAGCGGCCAGAGCAATGTCAGCAGAGCGAGGAGGGTCTTTGTCATCCATGTGTTTCCCCCATACATCAACGGGGTCTGGAGTGACATCAAGAGGAGGACCCCATCCATCATCAACATCTTTCTTTTTATCTTTATCTTTATCCTCGCACCAGGGTGAGATTGCAAGCGCTAGACGCGGAAAACATTTACCAGTTTGGCGAACCAGAGCTAGTAGCAGGAGTATCATCAGAGGGCCACCCAGAACCGCCATCGCTGCTCCCTGCTACTCCTCCAGAGGGCCACCCCTAGCTAGCTCATGGAGGAGAATGAGTCCACCGAAGAGGGCGGGAACCATGCCGAAGAGGAGGCTGAGAGCAGAGGTGAGCAGAGCCACTCCGCTACCGGCCCCAAGAGGGTGACCGAACATGAGAGGAAGTGGGAAAAGCGGGCACCCAAGCAACAGTACATAGGGCATTGCCAAAATGATCCAAAAGCACCTGAAGGTGAGCCACCTCAAGTGCAACCTTGTTGGCATGAACTTGAATCTACAAGAGCACATTAGAGCAAATAATAGCTTTAGAATACAAGGAAACATTTTTATCCATTTGTGTGTTAGAAAATATGCAGGCATTTATGTCTTTCCAAATATTCAAGAGGATTTCCACCCTAAAAGTGTGCCAAAGCTGGGTATATTTAGCAAGAAGTCTGGGTGAGTCTCCCAGCAAAATTATATGCCAAGAGAAGGGCTCTGGTCTGAAAGGCCAAAAGAAGTCATGAATCCAATTCCAAAACTGTTGAGCTCTAGTGCAAAATGAAAAGAGATGCTTAAAAGACTCAGCTTTCCCACAAAAATGGCAACGAGGGTCTTGGACCCCCAAGTGAACAAGCTAAGACCCCATAGGCAAGCCTTGGAAAAGAATACAACAAGAAAAGTGGGCAATTTTCAACACTTGCAGACCAAGTGGCAAAGAATCTTTTTCGCTAGACATGAGCAGGGGGTTGAAGAAGCCACCTTTGGTTTAGACTTTCAATCATAGGAAAGTGTGGTGAAAGCCATCTATAACCAAGCCTAAGCTTGTAATTCCTGAAAGGGATGTCTGGGTACCACCTCCTGTCCTTCCACTAGGGCTTGGACCCACGAATTCCCACCTTATGAAGCATATTTGCAGGAATAGCATTCACTAGACCATGTCATAAGTATCATGGTCCTGGTTTTGAAGCCTATAAAGCACATGAAAGTCTTCCCACGACATGATGCGCAAAATCAATGAATCAATGATGGTCTTTCCTACATTCAAGCTCAAAATCAATGGTCAAAACATTCATTTTATTCTTCTATCTTCTTTCCACGCTAACTTGGTATCATGACAATCAATAAGAACATAATCATGCATCCACCCTACATCCACAAAATCATTAGCATGCATAAATCTTGCATATCATAATAAAGGGAAAACATAATCCACTACATCATCATCATTTAAGTTGTTTTAGATAACATAGATTTGTTATTTTAAGCATCTTAATCCACATCACATATCATAAACATGTCTTAGGCATAAGCATACAAATGAACATCTGCATAACATCCATATATACATCCACATCCATACATACATCATGACATCATAAATCACATCAGGAAAAGTACATAAAAAGAAATACATCATATCATCTCCATAAGCATATCATATCGTAACATCCATTCCATAACATATCATACAAAGGTACTAAAAAAGAAGATAACACATCCATTGCATTGCATCCACCTCATAAATATCACATATCATATCTCATCCATACATAATCATAATGCATGAGCATAACATCATATCATATCATATGCATACATACATCCATAAAGCATAAAATAAAGGAACATCACATCATGAACTTGTATCATCTCGTATTTATATCAAAAAAATGACTATCATGGTACAATATCTGAATTGATGTGTATGAATATCATCAAAATGTACAATGTACACTAGGCTATCAAAAATGAGCCTATGAATGTATGTATAAATAATCAAGCTATACAAAAAAAAGTGTCTACAAAATCAAAATAGGTCTATCCCTCGCTGGCCCTGTCACCCTATCCAGGCTTATCTGGTTGTCTGACTGAGGTAGAAGCACTCAGTTACACCTCACTACAGTGCTCAAAATTGGGTTTTCGATGATGTGGAGGGACATCTCGGTAGTAAAAGGTTCACCAGTATGTCACCTCCTCCCTCACCGTCCCAAACACTTGTGTAGACACCGTCTGTCCAACCAACACCTAAGCCTCCTGAGATTGTTACTGAGACACAACCTCTAATTGTTGTTGTCGGTTGATCTCCTATGCCAACTGTATGTCTAAGGTCTTCCTAAGTTGATGCTTATGGTATCTCTTAGCTGTGAGTGCTATAAATTGCTATCGAGCCTGATCCCACTCAGTTGTCACTACCTGCTACTATTGCAAATGTTGTATCTCTACATCTTAGGGATCTAGCCTCAGAGGTGGCTATTGTGCTGCTGGATGTACTGGTTACTGCTAGTGGAGTGGAGGTGCACCAGGGACCTTTTTGTCATGTTGTTGGCAATCTTAGCCATCCTATCCTCTCCCTTGACCTCTTCCTTGCTCGTCTTGCCCTCTGCCCTGCCCATCTTGTTGTTGGCCTTGTCCTCTACCTACTCCCCTCCCTCTCGACCTCCCTCATGGAGGTACGCCCATTGGATCTATAAGTTGAGGAGGTGGTACAAACCAAGCATCATATGTAGGTGTCATCTCAACATCAGCCTGCCCCTGATCATAGGCCCAAGGTATGGAAACTAGCTATCTCAATCCCTTGACGACCTCATGGGGTGGTATTGTGTGCCCCCAAGTCGCCTCTCAAGCTGATCTAACAAAAATGGTCATGTACTGATCATCAAGTTTGTCCTGCCTCTCACCAAATTGTCTAGCTACTCTATCTAGTAGGTACCACTTGATCATGGTATGCTCTCGACCCTGCATGTAATGGGTCTGGTGAGCAAAGAAGAGTTGTTGCACATAATCATACTAGGTCGACATTTGTAGCCACTGGAACATTGTTATATTGTCAATCACTCTCCTCAAGTAAGGGATATCGAGCTGCCCTATATGTTGTAGAGTGATGGCCCCTCTTGATGCAGAGGGTCAGGGATCTTTGCAAGAAACACTAGAGATAACAAGAATAACAATGTTTCACTTCTCAATCTCTCAACTAGGCACCAACCTGGAGATAAGGCCTCAACTTTGCATTCAAGACTTAATTGTTTCCCTTATGGTTCCAAACCATTTAAATGATCTCAAAGGACTTAACTTATCCTGACTCAAATTGGTTTCAAGCCCTAACCCTCTGTTTTGAACAAAACTCACTTTTGCTGCTCAACTAGCCTTCTGGCCCTATTAGGCCTTTGGCGAAGGATTCTTGTCTTTTTCCTCAAACTTTGCAATTGAACCTCCAATCTAGTGATTGTATCATATGTTTTTTGTGATGGATAACATCATATCAACTCCTTGGCATCACTTGTTTCAGACTATCTTTCTTCTAACCCTGTTGTTTCCTCAAAATTAGGCCTAATTAGCCCTATTTTTCAAAGCAACCCCTCTTCAAATTTGTCCCTTGACCTTGAAACTCTCAAAAGTCTTCCAAAACACTCCCAAACCAAATGTTTTCAGGTTTTTAATCTTCTATGTTACTCTTAACATGCCCAATTACAAAACCCTCCCTAATTTGGCTTAAAACTAGGGCTTTTTGATTCTAGGTCTTCCAAACACTTCCAGGTCTTAAGTTTTGACTTTTCACCATTCATTCAACATTACACAACTATTAGAACTCAAAAACATATCACTTGTTAAGGCAGATCATTCACTGTTATACCCTAGGGTCCATCTTCATGCCTTTTTCATGCTAAATCACTGTGCACACTTCAGTTTTCCATCTTTCCTACACATTTATTTGTTAGTTTCTTTTGGTACATGTTAGATTTGATCCATTTCATAGGGTTCCAGACATACACTCCTTGAAATGGATCATTCATTCATTTTAAAGCCCTCAAAATAGTGCAAATCTGTCTTTTCCTATAGACAGTCAGCAAAAAAATGTACAAAGATTGATCCCTATTGTCTTTCAGAGCATTCAAGGGTTAGAAATCATGCAAATACCAGTCCTCAATCCATCACCATGAATTAAACTTCAATAGGAAATCAATAAACTACCAAAAAAAAAAAAAATAATGCAAAAAACTGTAATTTACTGCTTTTTCTGAGAACAGTCCGTACAAATCCTTCAAAAACTCATCAACCTTCGTACAAGTGATTCTCCTGGGGTTATAGATCAATTCCCCAATTGTCCCAACCAATTAAAGTCGGTTTCCATTACATTAAGGTTAATTAAACCCCTAAACTCACTTTCCTGCCCAAACTGAAATTTGAAAATTGGAAATTACAACTCTCATTTTATTGATTTATACTGACTAAAAACTATCTAAACTTCAATGTCTAACCATAATTGACCTAATTAGAACATTAATAACCTACCTACACCTCTTGGACACTATTGGTCCATTTACAAAGTTCTTTGGTCCTATGGTCCTTTCAGGACCCTTAGGACTTTTAACATTCTCAATACATCTATTCATACCAAATGCCATTATAGGCTCCAATAGATCATAATTGATGCTTTGACTTGTTTGGAAGGTCCTCCTGACCCCTACACTCTTCTGGTTCTTGAAGTGCTCCTTGAAGGTCTTGGGTGCTCCTGCACCATTCTCCCCAGGAAAGAAAGAACTCTTGTCCCAAGAAGTGTCCCATGTGTTGCCACCAAAAGACCTCTTGCTCACATGTGTTTTCATCTTCCAATGAGAAGGCAAGTAGTCTCCCAAAGTCACTGTCTTTCTCTTCTGCCAATCTGCATTCTTGACAGAACCAAAATAAGGATTAGTGTGTCCTCTTTTCTGCTTGAGAACAGTAGGTTCTTGTGCCCTGCTCCTGCCCTCACTCCACTGTCTCC
Organism: Sequoia sempervirens; assembly: GCA_007258455.2. Classification (NCBI taxonomy): domain Eukaryota; kingdom Viridiplantae; phylum Streptophyta; class Pinopsida; order Cupressales; family Cupressaceae; genus Sequoia; species Sequoia sempervirens. The sequence goes on along the minus strand of VDFB02281492.1, from coordinate 757,636,994 downwards.
TTTGTGAAAGAACTCCACCATTATCACCCTCATTTATAGGGCATTCAATGCCTCCAACCCTGATACTGTCCAAATCCCACAAGGATTGATTTGAAGGATTGTCCACCTTATAACCCTACTGCAACTTATCTCTTTTCAGCTTACCAATGCCTTCCCCTTCACCCTGCTTATTCACCTGCAAACTCTTTGGTTCTTGATGAAGTATTTCTCCTTGCTTGATCATGAGAAACTCACCATCAGTCACAGGGTCTGCCATGAATGTTTTTGGTTCCTCCTTCTTGTCTTCTTCTTCTTGTACCAAGTTAGCTCTCCTTTCTCTGCCCCTATCAGCTTGTTCCCATTTAGGACACTTGAAGGAAGGATGCCCTAGTTCATTGCAATTGAAACATCTACCTGTGAATGGTCCTCTACCTTGTCCAAATCTACCTCCTCCTCTTGGAGTGTATCCACCTCTTTGATCAGAAAATATCTCTTTACCCTTGTCATTGCTGCTTTTATCATTACTGCCTTGTCCTTGCTCTCTATTACCTCTGCCCCTGTTTGAACTACCTCCTCTTCCACCATTATTTGATCTTTCTTGCTTCCTTTTCACCTTTTCTTCTGCTCTAATGGCCAACTGAAAACATTCTCCCAATGTCCTTGGCAATTGCAAACCAATCTCATCTTGCAGATTGTACCTCAAGCCATTGATGTACCTGGCTATTTTCTCATATTCTTCCTCATAACCTCCTCTAATACTAAGCTTGTGAAATTGCTCAGTATAGGACATCACATCCAAGTCCTTTTGCTTTAAATTTTGCCTCATCCTTTTCACATGAATGGTATGATCAGATGGTAGGAACTGCTCCTTGACCAAACTCTTCATCCTTGCCCATGTAGAGACCTTTGCCAATTCTCTAGCCATCCTATCATTCTAGAAACTAGTCCACCATGTCAATGTTGTGCCTCTCAACTTGGTTTTAGCAAACTTAACCTTCCTCTCTTCATCCATCTCCTCAAACTCAAAGTAGTTTTCCAAGGCATCAAGCCATCCCAGCACCTCCTCACTATCGATCTTCCCTTGATAGATAGACAGGTCTATGTGACTTTTCCCTCCATGACCTTGTACTGCTTTCAACAACCTCACTAACCTCCTTTCCTCAGGGTCCTTTGTATCATCTGCTTGTTGTTCCTAATTTACCCTCACATGCTCTTCATCTTCATCATTGTTTTCTTGGTCTTCTTGTTCTTCTCTCCTCCTACTCCTCTCAAGGTTATTGATCCTTGTCTGCATAGTGTCTCTCTCTCTTCTCCATTGCCTTTCCTCTCTTGCTCTTGCTGCTTCTTGTTCCCTTCTTTCTCTTCTCCCCCTCTCCAAGATCTCTTTCAACTCTTCCAACTCTCTTGCCAATTGATTCTTTGGTGCCATTGCTATTTCTCCAATCCCTAAAGGACCTACTCACTGCTCTGATACCACTCTGATGCAGAGGGTCAAGGATCTTTGCAAGAAACACCAGATAACAAGAATAACAATGTCTCACTTCTCAATCTCTCAACTAGGCACCAACCTGGAGATAAGGCCTCAACTTTGCATTCAAGACTTAATTGTTTCCCTTATGGTTCCAAACCATTTAAATGATCTCAAAGGACTTAACTTATCCTGACTCAAATTGGTTTCAAGCCCTAACCCTCTATTTTGAACAAAACTCACTTTTGCTACTCAACTAGCCTTCTAGCCCTATTAGGCCTTTGGTGAAGGATTCTTGTCTTTTTCCTCAAACTTTGCAATTGAACCTCCAATCTAGTGATTGTATCAGATGTGTTTTGTGATGGATAACAACATATCAACTCCTTGGCATCACTTGTTTCAGACTATCTTTCTTCTAACCCTGCTTGTTTCCTCAAAATTAGGCCTAATTAGCCATATTTTTCAAAGCAACCCCTCTTCAAATTTGTCCCCTGACCTTGAAACTCTCAACAATCTTCCAAAACACTCCCAAACCAAATATTTTCAGGTTTTTAATCTTCTATGTTACTCTTAACATTCCCAATTACAAAACCCTCAAAACCCTCCCTAATTTGGCTTAAAACTAGGGCTTTTTGATTCTAGGTCTTCCAAACACTTCCAGGTCTTAATTTTTTACTTTTCACCATTCATTCAACATTTCACAACTATTAGAACTCAAAAACATATCACTTGTTAAGGCAGATCATTCACTGCTATACCCTAGGGTCCTTTTTCATGCTAAATCACTGTGCACACTTCAGTTTTCCATCTTTCCTACACATTTATTTGTTATTTTCTTTTGGTACATGTTAGATTTGATCCATTTCATAGGGTTCCAGTCATACACTCCTTGAAATGGATCATTCATTCATTTTAAAGCCCTCAAAATAGTGCAAATCTGTCTTTTCCTGTAGACGGTCAGCAAAAAAACGTACAAAGATTGATCCCTATTGTCTTTCAGAGCATTCAAGGGTTAGAAATCATGCAAATACCAGTCCTCAATCCATCACCATGAATTAAACTTCAATAGGAAATCAATAAACTACCAAAAAAAACAAAATAATGCAAAAAACTGTAATTTACTGCTTTTTCTGAGAACAGTCCGTACAAATCCTTCAAAAACTCATCAACCTCCGTACAAGTGATTCTCCTGGGGTTATAGATCAATTCCCCAACTGTCCCAACCAATTAAAGTCAGTTTCCATTACATTAAGGTTAATTAAACCCCTAAACTCACTTTCCCGCCCAAACTGAAATTTGAAAATTGGAAATTACAACTCTCATTTTATTGATTTATACTGACTAAAAACTATATAAACTTCAATGTCTAACCATAATTGACCTAAGTAGAACATTAATAACCTACCTACACCTCTTGGACACTATTGGTCCATTTACAAAGTTCTTTGGTCCTATGGTCCTTTCAAGACCCTTAAGACTTTTAACATTCTCAATACATCTATTCATACCAAATGCCATTATAGGCTCCAATAGATAATAATTGATGCTTTGACTTGTTTGGAAGGTCCTCCTGACCCCTGCACTCTCCTAGTTCTTGAAGTGCTCCTTGAAGGTCTTGGGTGCTCCTGCACCACCTCTGTACCTCCAAACAACAGGATCATCTAGCTCCACATCTACCATGTGGATGATCGGTTGAAGCACAATAATATGCTCCCATGCCCATATGTGCAAAAGTGTGACTCCTGCATTAATTGCCTAGCCATTACAATACACAAATTGATCCATTTCATGATTTAAAGGGAGGCCAGTATCACTAGCCCCCATGCATACTGATTCTGCCTAAAAATTATTCAATGCCAAGCCAACCCCCATCCACGACTAAACCCTTTGCTCCATTGGTCTAAGGAAACCAACCCTGAAATTATTGCACCAACTATCAATCTAAAAGTTGACAAGCGCCCTTTGTACATCTCGAGGTCAATTTGTGAGTTGACCAGGAGAATAGTGTCTTGACCAAGAACCTTGTGGCAAGCATCATATCTCGCATCGATATCATAGATCACCTGCTCTCCATGTATTGGTAATCACAATATTTGCCATACATCCTCTAGTGTCACTATCACCTTGCTAGTGGGTAAGTGAAACGATGAGGTCTCACTATGCCATCACTCGCATAGTGTTGTTTGGAGTTTTTTGTCTCCAAAATGACAAAGGCATCACCATTTATGAAGGCATCACCATAATTCAAATTCCAAACATTGACGCCTAGTCCATTCAAATTCTAAATCATGACTAGCGTCGCTATTTACAGGGGTGTCACCATTTGAAATCTATAAAACCTAATTCTAAATTACAAATCAATGATGTACATCGCTATGCACATCTGCAAGGCAATTTGAAATTTGGAAACCCTAATTTCTAATCGCGAAGTGCATCGCCATTCACAATTGCATTGCTAAAAATGAAAATAGCGTCACAATACAACACCGACCTAGACCAAATTTCAAAACCTAATAAATGCACCAAAAGGTCAAAATGCACAGAAATTTTTGAATTGCATACCATTGGTCTACGCCTAGAGGCCTCTAGTACTCTCAAACCTGGTTTGAAATGTGTTGTGGGAGCACTCATTGCGCCATTTCATCAAGAGGTCAAAGTTCAAAATGCAACAAATCTCTCAAGTGTGAATGTACAAATGACTTGAAAGTGACCCTTCCTCACTTATTTAAGCCAAAAAATTAGGCTTTTTTCCCTAATTTAGAATAAAAGCTAGGGTTTTGACCTATTTTACCTATTTTTGACCTGTGTAGCCTATTTTGAGCCATTTTTTACATTTCTAGGGCCATTTTTGGCATCCCAGGGCTTGTTTTAGCACCTGGAAGAAATCAACCCAAAATTCAAAATTTATGCCCGATTTCTTGAGGGGGCAAGGAACTAGCTTATTCCTTCTGCTAGGGCAATGGTGGGGCATCCAAAAATCAATTTTTTTAATTTTTTGATTTGAGTAGTAGTTTTAATCCAAAAAAATGTTAATCTTTGAAGCAATGCAATAGGTACCTCACTTCAAAGAGGGGAAAACTGTAGACACTTAAAAATGTCCTGAATGATATCATACACTCGAATCCAATATACTAACATTGATTCCTCATAAAACCCATCCTCGTTTCGCTTAATTGATTAAACTAGCTTAGCTATTTAATCAATTATGTCATTTTCATCTATTAATCTAATTGACCTAATTAGGTTAATTCACCCCCTCTTGCACTAACCCTTCGTCTATTAAATTGGATAAATCAAATTATCTGATTTAAATCCCTAAGTCCTCTTATTTAATTAAATAACCCTAAGTTATTTAATTAAATATCATATCACTTCCCCCTTTTTCATTAAATCACTTTTTAATGAATATTGTAATTCCCCTAATTTGCATAATTAAAAATTTGTTTTAATTATCAAATTACTAATTAAATCCAATCCTCTCACTTGTAAGGGAATATTTATTGGGAATATTCCTCCTTTGCACATTCCTCCAAAAGGAGTATTCTCATGGAATATTCCTTCCCCTTTTGCATAATTAAATTTGGTTTTAATTAACTAAATATCTAATTTTCCTTACCCATGCAAATATTTTCTTTCTTCACTCATTTGAAAAAGAGAATATTCCTTTTTATAACAAACTTTCAACAAAGCTTCTTGTGCAAGTTTTGAAAGTGTTTTTGTTTGGATGAATGTAATCCCTTGATTAAATATCAACTTGCATTCTTAACCCATGATGGGAATCCATGATCCATGCCTCCATCTTCCTTCCATTTTGATCGTTGATTGATCCTTTTGATCTTGACCACTAGTTTCATTTTTCCTATTCTATAAATAGAGCTTGCATCTATTGAATAGGGATCCATCTTTTAATAGTAAACTTATGTTTTTAAAATCATTATCATCTTGCACTCATATTTCATGTTTTAAAAAGCATTATTTTACTTGCATTATTAGCTCAGAGCATTCATTAATGGCTTCCATGGTAACTTAGGTGCATCCATTTAGTATATTTTGAAACTATGGTTTTAATCTTTGGAGGCTTGCGTACATTTAGAATAGCTTTGCATACACTCACATTGATCATCTCAGCTTAAAATTATGATGTTGAAATAGGATTTCATCATGTTTTACAATACATCTTTCATCAGTTTTGTTGATTCTCTTCAATAGAATCAATCAAAAAAAACTTATTATCCAAGGGATTGGGAAAGGGTCACCATTCCACATCAATGAAATGGATTAGAATAGATGTATATGAAGCTAAATCGTATTTTAATATATAGTTTTAATGGCTTCTTAGCTTAGTTTACATTGAATGATCTTATTCAGACTAATACACAGTGGCTTAAATATGCTTTGAATTCTCATGGATCAAGTTTAGTTAACCTATACTACGTTCGTCGGTCACACAAGTATTATGAAAAACTGTTAGCAAATATGGTAAAGATTGGTATACTCAGCTTTCATATAATTTATGGGCTTACCACACAAGCACTCGCACAAATATAGGTACTACTCCATACAACATGGGATATGATTCCAATGTTGCTATGCCTTTGGAGTTAGAAATTCCTTTATTATGAATTTCTCTCAATGGAATTTTAGATGATACTTCCTATAAATATTAACGACTTCAACAACTCAAGATGTTTGATGAACATCATATACATGCTCTCAAACATCTGCAAGCTTACTACAAAGTTCTTCAATGCAAATACAATGAAGGCATTATCCATCATTCATTTAGATGTGGTGACTTGGTTCTATATGAAAATCAACACAATGTGAATATTGCACCGAGAGAAAAGGGAAAGTTTAGCTCAAAGTGGTTGGGACCCTACATCATCACTAAGGATTATGGATCAGTATGCATCTCAAAGAACCTATTAATGCTATGCATTTTCGTAGATTTTTTGCTTAGATTCATTTCAATCTTTGAATGGTATGTTATTATTTAAAGCATACAGATTAGTTTAGATAGATTTATTTTCTATTTAATATTGTATTTGCTTCATACATGACAAACATTTTGGTCTTGGATTTTAGAGTAATTTTCTAGTAACTAATAACTACTTGTTAGCATGCTATTCATTAATTTGTGTACCATATTAATTAGATCATTATAGCATTTAATTTTTTAAATTATATCATAGTTGCTTCTAGTTCAACATGTGTACACTTAGTCAAAGTGTGGTATTTAGTTAAAAAAAATTATTAGATTGTTTAGTTAGATCATATTTTCCATTACATGTATCAATTAAATCTTTGTTGCATTTATAAAATAATCTTGATGAGATTATTTAATTAAATCACAAATGTATTTAATTTGCTATACACATTAATTAACATTAGCATTTAATCAAAGAAGTATAGTGCATGTTCTTAAATTAGATCGCATCTAATAGAAAAGAATTTTGTAAACACATACATAACAAATAAAAATGCTCATATATACATCATAATATTCATATACATCCTCATATCACCATGTTGACAAAATATGGTATATCATACAATATTATCATCCTACAAACCTATGGCTACCAAAATCCTTGGTGGAGGAGCTGAAAAATTAGCTCTATCTCAAGACCACCTACAAAAATAATGAAAACCTTCCACAAGAGAGTATGCAAGAAATAAGCTTTCTTTATATTAAGATCTATCAAATATGATGATGAGGTATACTACAAGAGTGTACAACTAGCTTACTTCTAAAGGCAAGGTGTGAGATAAGATTAGAAAAGATCTTGGCATGTGTCTTAATCTTGTACAATGAGGCAACTACCTCAACAAATATTAAATGACTTGGGACACAAGAATTAAATGTAAAGAGATAAGATAAGATCTACTGACAATTGTTGTAGGGAAAATAGGGCTTAGTTGCAAAAAACATAATAAGAAGGGTTATAACATAAAACACTAAGAAACCATCAAAGATTAGTCATATAATCCCATGCTCAATGAAATTGGTTAGCAAATATCAAAAAGATTCAATGAAAGCATGAAAACACATAATTCAAAACAATTGAAATAAAAAGACAAGCAAACCTTTAATCCCATTGGGGGATTATGCTCCAAATGAATTTGGATTGCTCTATTAAGCATAACCCATGTTGCAAAAGCTCAAGATTGATAAATGTGACTCACAATTGATGCTCAATTTGCTCAAAACAATGAATTTCTTAGGATCATGAAGATTGTGGATGAATTTTGATGAGGAAATGACTTGTTTTATAGATTTGTAGATATCTAATCAATGGTGGATATTGAATCTCAGGATTTACAATCAAGAGAAAATCAAGGAGATTAATAGATAAAATTGAATGAGAGCCTAAAATATACCTATTTTCATGAAAAAGAGGTTAAAGATATTTTGGAGGGAAAATATCTATTCAAATTTCAATTTGAATTTGAAGTATGGAATATTCCTTTTGGAGGGAATATGCTATTTAGATATTTTGGAGGGAAAATATATTTTCAAAAGATAATATTCTCTTTTGAAAAAGGAATATTCTTTGTGCAAGTTGGAGGAAATTAGGGAATTAAATAATTATGAAAACCATTTAATTATTTTTTATTATGGAACAAACAGGTTTTAGAGGGGTCCCGAAACCCTTAACAGTAAGATAGCGAAGAATAAAACATTAACAGAGCACAGACAAAAACAAGAATCTGCCCACAAAGAAGAACACACTAGAAAACCAGGGTAGAAAAGCCAAAAAAAATGACTAAAAACCACTAAACAACCAGCCCCTAGGCCAGGTTCCGAAGGATCTCTGCCACTTCCTACTCCAGACTTTTCATGTTGAGTGCACACTTCTTGATCTCCTGGATGTTGACTAAAGCTTGGTCTGCCTTTCTTTTCAAATTTTCTCTGGCCCTGTTACTCGTCCCCCCACTATCGGACTGCCCTTCCTCATTGTCCAAATCAAGAAACACAACAGTCTTTACCTGATGGGATTTTTCCAGGTTTTCCACCATGGTATTCATGGTCTGTGCAATGGATTTTAAAATCTTATGGTTCATAATCAGCGCTTTATGGAGAGAAATTTTAATGTTCCTCAGCTACTCCTCCATATCTTCCTGCTTGCCGTCATGATTACATTTGAAATCCTATAATTGCTCCACCATTTTCTTGAGGCACTCAACCATATACTTCTTCTCCTCTTTCGTCCATAAATTAGTAGCCTAAACACTTACACGGCCTTTGTTATTGTCATCATTAGCTTTCTCCAATTTACTATTCATAGCTTTTTGATTTAACTTAATTTCCTTAATTTCAAAGAACACCCATCTCATAAGCCTAAATTTATCCACCGCCCCATTGCAGGCTATTGCAAGAACATCGATGGAAAATTCCCGTTCCTCCTTAAAATAATGATCCCTTGCCTTGAGGTTCATAGGGAAGCGAGGTATCTCTTCTCTATTAGTCGCAAGATGGTTGGAATACTCAGAAAATGACTCCAACTGTGAATCCTCTTCATTCACATCATAGGAGGGGTCCTTCGACACTTTTCTCTTGCCCTTTTTCTAAGGAGAATCCCTAGGTTTTCCTTTGTCCTTGTCATCAACCCCAACCTTAGGCGATGGTGTTTGGTGAGGCAGAGCCGACATGGCTTTGAAATGGTCATAAATTAGGACAAGCAGTCCTTCATGAAGAATAGAATACCTGATGGGGTTTTGTCTATGGTTTTTCAGACAAGAAATCCTAACCTGGTGCCTAAAATGATTCAGCAGGACGAAATGATACCCAAAGACTCTGGTATAACGTGTAAGGAAAGCAGAGGTGCAGAAACAGCTATCCTAACGTCAAAACCACAGGGAAGAATGCAGACAGTTCTTTTAATTTTCAAATTATAATCCAATTAAGACACACATGAAAGATTTACAGAAACAAAAATAATACACAAAGATAATGAACAACAGATTTACGTGGGAAACCCTTTCGAGAAAAAACCCACCACACCAAGCTAAATCTCTTTGTATTTCAGTAACAACAAATTACATACAAATCAGAGATACAACTCTCTGGTATTAGTTCACAGTAGTTTCATTCACTATTCAATCTCTTACAGAAATTGCTCTCAACAACCCGATCATATTTCATTCTCAGAATTGATCTCCTTTTATCTTATCACATTCTGATTTTTTGTCTTCTATTTATCCTTATCCGCCATTGCCCCATCGTAGAAAGTTTCCTCTTGAGCGTTGATTTTTCTCTGCATGCAATTCAGCTCCAGTGTCACAACTGTTGCAAAAATCTAACTGCCATCCATTTGAAATTTGCTTCCTCTGATTGGTCCACGAGGCTCCACATAGGATGGTCAATTTGGTCAAAGGCTTTCAACCTGTGTTGGCATGTCGGTGAGACACTAACCGTGTCTCCCCGATGCCAACACAACCAGCATTCGATATTGGTGTAGGTTCCACCAATTGGCAAGACAACATAGCGAACGCCATGAGTCATACTGACACCACCAACATCCATCGTATTTCTATCGGCAAGAGATTTCTCATCGGCAAGACTCATACCGATGCTCACAAGTCACATCGATTTCAACTTTTCCATCGACAAGACTTTTTCGTTCGCCAAGAGGTTTCGCCGAGTCTCCTCAAGTTTCACCGAAGCACCTGACAGTCAGAAAGACATTCGTCTTTCGCCAAGACTTCACTCCAAGCAAACATGTCTTACCAAGTCGGCAAGACTTTTGTCTTTCACCAAGACCTCACATTGAGCAACCAAGTCTTACCGAGTCGGCAAGACTTCTGTCTTTCATCGAGACCTCACACTGAGCACTCATGTCTTACCGAGTTGGCAAGACATTTGACCTTCGCTAAGACCTTTCACCGAGTGAACATGTCATACTGAAGACTATCGGTGAAACTCTCCAAGTTGCCAATACTTCACACCGAAGTCTTTTGTCACCGCGAAGGCACCAAGCGTATACTCATCGGCAAGACTTTACATAGTCGCTGAGAGGTCTTCCTAAGACCTTTGTGTTACCCCGATGACCATATGCTATCGGTGTCAGTGAGACATTTCGTATCGGCAAGACTACATATCGACAACCCAAGTCTCCCTGATAGCTGCGAGTGAATAACAATCAGTGAGAGAAACAACAGTCGGCGAGAGATCTTGCCGAGTCTCCATGTCATAGCGATAGGTTTATTCGGCAAGACCGAAACCAAGTCACAGCGACTAGGTCATTTCAACAAGATTCAGAACAGCTAGTCGGCTAGACATCAATAATGTCACAACGACTTTTCCCTTCAAGAGTTATATGCTAGTAAGGATTGAGGCACCTATTCCAACAATCTCCCACTTGACGAAGATCTTAGTGACACCTCCAAAGCATAATCAAACTACTGAAATTCATGGGCCAAGAGGCCCATCGAACTGGCACAACACCTGTATTTGTTTGTGCTCACAGGCTTCATCAATGCATCTGCAACATTCTCCAGAGTATCCACTTTCTCCAAAGAGACCTTCCCATCCTCCACCATATCCCGTACAAAATGATACTGTACATCTATATGTTTCGTCCTGGCATGGAAAGTAGGATTTTTTGCCAAACATATAGCACTCTGACTGTCACAGTAAATAGTAATTTTTCTTGCATCAAAACCAATGTTAGAACACAAATGTTTTAACCAAATTGCTTCTTTACAGGCATGTGTAGCTGCCATGTATTCTGCCTCTGTAGTGGACAAAGCAACTATAGCCTGCCGCTTGCTCATCCAACTCATTGCACCACCATTCATCATGAAAATATATCCACCGGTGGATCTTCTGGTCAATGTCCCCTGCCCAATCAGAATCCACATAACCTTGAATGTTGAGAGTTCTTTATGATTCAACCAAGTTGCCATGGTAACACAAAGCATAGTCTGAAGTTCCCTTTAGATATCTAAACACTCTCTTCACAACATCCCAATGCGTCCTTCCAGGATTAGCCATAAACCGACTAAGTACTCCCACTGCTTGGGTAATGTCCGGCCTTGTACAGACCATTGCATACATAAGGCTGCCAACCACACTAGCATACGGTACATTGGTCATGTCCTCCATCTCAGTAGGAGCTTTTGGACAGTCTTCAACAGATAGCTTTGTTCCCTACGAAACTGGAACAACTAGCTGCTTGCAATCAGTCATACAAAATCTCTCTAGAACAGTCATGATGTACTTACTCTAACTGAGCCAAAGTTTTCTATTTTTCCTGTTCCTGGTTATTTCCATTCCCAGAATATACCTTGCTGCACCAAGATCTTTCATTTCAAACTTTGCAGACAACTAAGACTTAAGATCATAAATTATTAGCTTACTATTGCCTATAAACAGCATATCATCAACAAAGAGAGCAATAATAAGAACTTGATCACTTTCAGCTTTGTAATACACATAGTGATCAGATTTTGATCTTACAAATCCTAATGACAAAACAAAAGTGTCAAAATTTTGGTACCACATTCTAGGAGACTGTTTGAACCCATACAGATATTTCTTCAACTTGCAAACTAGTCTTTCTTTACCTTTTTCCACAAAGTGCTCCGGCTGGGACATATAAATTTCTTCTTCAAGATCACCATGAAGAAATGTTGTCTTCACATCCATCTGTTCAATTTCTAAGTCATACGCTGTTGCAAGTGACAAAAGAAATCTAATAGATGTCAGCTTAGCTATAGGAGAAAATATTTCTCCATAGTCAATTCCCTCTACCTGGGAATAACCTTTTGGAACTAGTCTCGCTTTATATTTTTCTACACCGCCATCCGACCTATTTTCTTTTTAAACACCCATTTGCAGCCCACAACTTTTTTGCCTTTAGGCAATGGCACCAAACTCCAGGTATCATTCTTGTCTAATGATGCCATTTCTTCATTCATGGCTTCCAACCAAGAGTTTGAATCATACATTTTAAATGCCTCTTTCATAGTCCTAGGTTCATCAGTGCTAGAAATTAAAGCATAGGCACAACTAGACTCTATAAAAGAAAACCCATACCTATCAGGTTGCTTTCTTTCACAAGTTGGCCTCCTCATAGGCTGAGGCTGAGGTGGTTCTTCATCTTCTTCATAACTTTCAGAACTACTTGAGCTCTCCTCAGTATCAGGTACATTTTGATTTTTCAATTCCTCTTTATCTGGTGTCGGAGGAATTTCTGCTACATCCTTTTCATTTTCTGATTTCTTCTCTGACTGCAGATCCAATGTATAAGGCTTCAGCTCACGAAAGATAATGCTTCTGCTGTACAAAACCTTCTCAATCTCAGGATTCCAAAGCTTGTATCCTTTTATGCCAGCACTATAGCCAATAAAAATATACTTTACAGCTTTGTTTTCCAACTTAGACCTTTTTTCAAACGACACATATGCATATGCTTCACAGCCAAAGACACGAATATGTCTCGGAGAGGGCTTCTTTCCAGACCATGCTTCCAAAGGCGTCTTCTCAACAAGAGCAGAGTTAGGATAATGATTTACCAAGTAACATATTGTAGAGACTGCTTCAGCCCGAACTTCTCCTCCAAAGCACGCTCAAGATACTTCGTCCTCTTTCCATTACTGTCCTATTGAACCTTTTCAGCAACTCCATTTTGCCGTGGAGTGTAAGGTGTAGTCTTATGTCTTTTAATTCCATGATTGTACAGTACCTTTCGAATTCATTTGAACAAAACTCACCGCCATTGTCAGTCCTTAAACATTTTATTTTCCTACCACGATTTTAAACAAGGTTTTTAAATTCTTAAACCGACTGAACACTTCTATTTACTTTCAAAAAATATACAAATGCTCTTCTTGAATAATCATCAATAAATGACACATAGTATCTTGATTTAGATAAAGAAGAAACATTCACTAGACCAAACACATCAGAATGTATATAATCAAGCAAACCAGAAGATTTGTGAGGACTGGAATAAAATGAAACATGGTGTTGTTTACCATATATGCAATGTTCACAAAATTCAAACTCAAGGTTACAATCTTCAAGCCCTTCTACCAAGTTTTTATTTTTCAAGGTTTTTAAACCTTTCTCACCAATGTGGCCTAGCCTATGATGCTAGAGCATCAGTCTTTTCTGCTGGAAGTTTAACCTCCATGGATTTTACACCATCAGGAACGTTTCCCTCTTTTCCTCCATGAGTAGCTTTCTGTGACTTCACAGAGACACTATTGCATTGAATAGCTTGTGCATCCAACTTATACAAGGTACCAATACGAGCACCCCTTGCTAGCACCATAGAGCCTCTAGTCATCTTGCAGCCATTTCCAGAGAATGTGACATGCACTCCAATATCATTCAGCTTACTTATAGAAAGTAAATTACGAGCTAGACCTGGTATATGCATCACATCATTGATTTCCTTCACTCTTCCATTAGGGAATTGAATTCTGACTCTTCCACAACCAACAATTTCCAAAGATGAATCACTTGCCAAATACACCTTTCCACCATCATAGTTTTCATACTTCGTGAACCGTCTCTATGAGATGTCATGTGGAAAGATGCTCCCGAATCAATAAGCCAGACATCATCGATGCTCGCGTAGCCAAGGCTGCAATGAAGGCGTCTGATCACTGAGAAGAATCATTATCGAAGAGGTCTTCATCTTCTTCTTTTTCTTCTCCTTACAATCCTTTCGGACATGACTAGGTTGCCCGCAATTCTTTCACCTTGGACTTCTTTCCAGGAGACTTTGATCTCCCTTCTGATTTTGATATGGATTTCTTGTCCTTCTTCTTGCCTTTCTCCTTCGATCTGCCTCTAACAGCCAAAACCTCCTTTTCCATCTCAGAATATTTTCTTCTCATCTCTTCCAACAACAAAGAAGCAACAACATCTTCCATCTTGAAAGTGGATGTCGTACTCCCAATAGCCATCACCAGATGATCCCAAGAATCTGGCAATGAACATAGCAGCAGCATGCAGCGATCTTCATCTTCAATCTTCACACCAACAGATGTTAACTAAGCAATCAACATGTTGAAATCATTCAAGTGATCAACAATCGATCCTCCCTCCTACATTCTCAAAGAGTACAACTTCTTCCTCAAAAACAATTTGTTCACCAAGGACTTGCCTTGATAGATAGATGTCAGTCTTTTCCACAAGGAAGATGCAGTCTTTTCTTCATGCACGTTCATAAGAATAGAGTCTACCAAATAGAGCCTTATCAGCCCTTTAGACTTTCTATCTGCAAGATCTCAATCCTCTTGCTTCATTCCTTGAGGCATCGTTCCAAACACAGCAAGCCACAGATCACAATCCACTAACAGATCTTCCATTTTGAGTTTCCACAACTCAAAATTGCTACCATTGAATTTCTCTATTTCCATCTTTCCAGATGTGCTCGCCATCTTAATCTGTAATTAAATTATCAGACCTCTAACAAACTCCCACTGAAAAAGAATTGACACAAAAAACCCAACCCACTCACAAGGATAACACTTTGATACCAGTTGTAAGGAAAGCAGAGGTGTGGAAACAGCTATCCTAACGTCAAAACCACAGGGAAGAATGTAGAAAGTGCTTTTAATTTTCAAATTACAATCCAATTAAGACACACATGAAATATTTACAGAAACAAAAATAATACACAAAGATAATGAACAACAGATTTACGTGGGAAACCCTTTCGAGAAAAAACCCACCACACCAAGTTGAATCTCTTTGTATTTCAGTAACAACAAATTACATACAAATTAGAGATACAAATCTCTAGTATTAGTTCACAGTAGTTTCATTCACTGTTCAATCTCTTACAAAAATTGCTCTCAATAACCCGATCATATTTCATTCACAGAATTGATCTCCTTTTATCTTATCACATTCTGATTTTTTGTCTTATGTTCATCCTTATCCGCCATTGCCCCATCATAGAAAGTTTCCTCTTGAGCATTGATTTTTCTCTGCATGCAGTTCAACTCTAGCGTCGCAACTGTTGCAAAAATCTAACTGCCATCCATTTGAAATTCACTTCTTTTGATTGGTCCACGAGGCTCCACGTAGGATGGTCAATTTGGTCAAAAGTGTTCAACCTGTGTTGGCATGTCGGTGAGACACTAACTGTGTCTCCCCAATGCCAACACAACCAGCATTTGATATCGGCGTAGGTTCCACCAGTCGGCAAGACAACATAGCAAATGCCATGAGTCATACCGACACCACCAACATCCATCGTATTTCTATTGGCAAGAGATTTCTCATCAGCAAGACTCATACCGATGCTCACAAGTCACATTGATTTCAACTTTTCCATCGGCAAGACTTTTCTGTTTGCCAAGAGGTTTTGCCGAGTCTCCTCAAGTTTCACCGAAGCACCTAACAATCAGCAAGACATTCGTCTTTCACCAAGACTTCACTCTGAGCAAACATGTCTTACCGAGTCGGCAAGACTTTTGTCTTTCGCCGAGACCTTACATCGAGCAACCAAGTCTTATCGAGTTGGCAAGACTTCTGTCTTTCGCCAAGACCTCACACTGAGCACTCATGTCTTACCGAGTCGGCAAGACATTTGACCTTCGCCAAGACCTTTCACCGAGCGAACATGTCATACCGAAGACTATCAACGAGACTCTCCAAGTCGCCAAGACTTCACACCGAAGTCTTTTTTCACCACAAAGGCACCAAGCGTATACTCATCAGCAAGACTTTACATAGTCGCTGAGAGGTCTTCCCAAGACCTTTATGTTACCCTGATGACCATATGCTATCGGTGTCAGTGAGATATTTCGTATCGGCAAGACTACATACCGACAACCCAAGTCTCCCCGATAGCTACGAGTGAATAACAATCGGTGAGAGAAACAATAGTCGGCGAGAGATCTTACCGAGTCTCCATGTCATAGTGATAGGTTTATTTGGCAAGACTGAAACCAAGTCACAGCGACTAGGTCATTTCAACAAGATTCAAAATAGCTAGTTGGCCAGACATCAATAATGTCACAATGACTTTTCCCTTTAGGAGTTATATGCCAGTAAGGATTGAGGCACCTATTCCAACATAACGGCCATCCAAAGTAACTTACTCCATCAGCACATTCAAAACCCTCCTCCAATGTGAAACAATTTTGTCTGTGTCATAGTAGCTTTTGGAAGTCCTTCGTAACTCCTCCCTCTCTGCATCTGACTTGGGAAATTTGTTGACCACTTCATCAAATTGTTTCTTGTCCCTATAGAATTTAATACCCTTCGTCAAGAGGCCAGTAACCTCAGCAATCAGCTGTTCATTGATAACCACATGTCTGCCAAACAGGCTTATCTCACCATCCTTCCAATCTTTCTCAAAAACCCTAGTAACCTCCAGGTCCCAACCATGGAGCTTTTCAATGAATATAGTAATGCCACCATTCTCCAGCTTCTTCCATAGCTTTGGATTGCTCTTCAACTATGCATTGCTTATCGACTCCACTCTGTGACTTTTGCCACCCATCGTATCGCTAGCAAGAATAGAATAGTCCAGAACCCTATAGAAACAAGCTCCTAAAATTCCCAAAAAGCGTGCGAAAAATAATCACATGCAACTAGGAGATGAAGTAATTACTCCTCAACCAACTCCGAATAATCATTAAAATGCAATCCCGAGACTGTAGGGGAGGACACTCAACCATCATTCAATGGAATGAGAAATTGCACCTTCCCGTGAGCACGATCATATGTCAGCAGGACCTTAACGTCAACCTCCAACTCATCCTGCCCCTGCCACATCATCTTTTTCAGAGCTTTGACACCTTTGTTGGTGAAGAAATCTGCCACCGTGTTTATTTCCCAATAGGCATGCGAAATATAACTTTTCTCAAAGGTATTAATAATTTCCTTAGAGAGGTCTATCCAATTTTGTATAGACCATGAAGGTTTCTGATGACCCTTTAGACATTGGATAATATTATTCGAATCCCCTTCAATCCACACATATTTATACTTCAATTGGCTAGCCAACTTCACGGTCTAGAAAACACCAAAGGCTTTGACCATATGGTTGGTCTGAGTGCCTAAAGGAACCGTAACAGCCGCAATATAGACACCATTCTCATCCCTTATCACCCCTCCACTCTTGACAAGTCCAGGATTTCCCTTGGTCACGCCATCAAAGTTGATTTTGACTCA
This sequence comes from Sequoia sempervirens, assembly GCA_007258455.2. NCBI lineage: Eukaryota > Viridiplantae > Streptophyta > Pinopsida > Cupressales > Cupressaceae > Sequoia > Sequoia sempervirens. The sequence goes on along the minus strand of VDFB02281492.1, from coordinate 757,619,400 downwards.
ACCAAGGGGAGGAAGACTCCAGAATGTGCCATCTCTAGGATCCTTGATGCTTTTGGACATATTGAACATATCCACATTAATCTTCTAGGCTCCCACAATTCTACAATTATACTCCTGCATATTGACCTTACCTTTACCTTTAAACTTGTTATTAAGTAGATTAAAATTTTCAACCACGGCTCTAGTAATCTTACCAAAGACCACTTCCTCCGAAAGAGCAACATCCCTGAAGATTATGTTATTGTGTTCTTTCCAGATACCCCAGGCAAGATGAGGAAAGATATAGTTCCAGAGCAGATTCATAGCCCAATTCTTTGAGCGGGCCTTCCATTGATTATAAAAATCCATAATAGTTCTAGGAAAAACCCAGCTAAGATCCCACATTCACAAAATCCTACACCATATGGCATAAGCAAACGGACAAAGGAGAAATAGATGTGAGGAGGTCTCAGCCTTAGTACAACACAAATAACACCTATTAGGAAAAGAGAACCCCCTCTTATAAAGATTATCATTGGTCAACTGCTTGTTCTGAAGAAGAATCTAGACAAACAAATTGACTTTTGGAGTAAGGTTATGCACCCACACCTTATCCCAAATAGGGACATCAATGCCAGAGTAACAAGAAGCCATAGCAAAAGAGATAGTGTAGATTCCAGAGGACGACAGCTTCCATATCAAAGTGTCCTCCCACCCTTGAGAGCTGATCCTAATCGAATTAAGAAGGGCCTGCAAAGGTTGGAGATCCTAACTAATAGAAGAGATCTCAACCCAATGATCATTCCTCCAATAATCCCCAACCAACTAGCCAAACATGGACTTGTAGTCCTCCATATAAATACCATAAGTCAAATTATTGCAAAGACACTCATTACCAATCCACTTATCTTCCAAGAACCAAATTTTCTTACCATCACCCACCTTCCAAAAAGCTTCTTTGCCAACTAGGTCTCTAGCTTTAATGGTATTATTCCATAGAGAAGAACCAGAGGGAAGGTTCTGAGAGTTGAGAAATTCTTGAAAGGAGTCAACCTCCTGCAAGTATTTACTACGCCAAATAGAATTCCATTCACAAATATCCGCAAAAGTTCTCCAAACCTGCTTAGCCAGGAGAGCTTTATTAAACACTCTGATATTTCTCAAGCCAAGGCCTCCAGACTTCCTGGGTCTACACACTCTCTCCCAAGCCACCAACGAAATCCTCTTCTTCTCCTCAACCCTCGACCAGAGAAATCATTTATGGATCTTTTCAATAATATCAACAAACTTAGCCGAGATCTTGAATAGACTAAAGGTGTAAATAGGAAAATTATGAAGAGAAGCCTTAAGTAACAGAAATTTTCCAGCTTGACTCAAAAGGGCCCCTTTCCAACCAGCCAATTTCCTGTTAAACCTATCAACTAGAGAAATCCAAAAGGAGTCTGAAGGTTTGGACCCTAAAGGAAGGCCCAAGTAAGTTGAAGAAGGGAATTAACACCACAACCCAGGATGTTTGCAATCTTCCTTTGTCTGTGCTCAAGGGTATTGAAAAAATAGAGGGAACTTTTGGCCCTATTAATTTTTTTCCCTGAGCCCTCCTCATAACGAACAAGACAGCTCTTTAAAGCTCAGGCTTCACCAACAGTAGCACTTCCCATAAGCATCATACCATCCACAAATTGTTGGTGTGAACAAACCAGATTTGCCGAAGAGGGTTTTAAACCTTTCAAGCTACCTTCCATCACTCTTTTATGCATGAGCCTCCCAAGACTTTCAGCCATGAGGGTGAAAAGAATAGGAGAGATAGGATCCCCTTGTCTGACTCCTCTTGACACCTTAAAGAAATAGGAAGGAGAGCCATTTATGATCACTGAGGTGCTAGTGGTAGAGATCAATTCCCATATCAAATGTATAAATCTTTCAGAAAACCCAAAGGCTTGTAAGAATTTTATCAGGAATTTCTAGTCCACCCTATCATAGGCCTTAGCCATGTCTATTTTGAGCAAGAAGCCTTGGTTTTTCAAAACTTCAAGGGAGTGGATATTCTCATGAACCGTAATAATTGAGTCCAGAATCTATCTACCCAGAACAAAGCCACTCTGCTGAGGAGAGATAAACATAGGAAGAACCCCTAACAACCTAGAAGTTATCACTTTAGAAATAATCTTGTAAAAAGAGTTGCATAAACTGATAGGATGGAAAGAATCAAAAGAGTTAGCACCAAGGAATTTAGGTATGAGAACAATGAAGGTAGCATTAAGCTCTTTCAGCAATTTCCTAGCTCCAAAAAACTCTTTAATAGCATTAGTAATATCATCAACAACAATTTCCCAGAACACTTGGAAGAAGAACACGGGGAAATCGTCTGGTACAGGGGCCTTATTACCTTCAAAAGAAAAAACCACCTTCCTAACCTCATCCTGTGAAGGGATCGTCATCAAGAGATTATTTTGATGATCATCTAAGACATTAGGAATGGCCTCAATAAGAGTATTCTGAGCATCCACATTCAACTCTTCTCCTGAAGAAAGAAAGTTAGCAAAGAACTGAATAGCTTCACTTCTAATCTCTTCCTCCCTCTCAATTTTGACCCCATCTTTCATTATATAGGAAATTAAATTAGAGGCCCTATGTTTCATGGTAGTCAAGTGGAAAACCCCGGTGTTCTTGTTCCCAGCAGCAAGCCAAGCACATCTAGATCTCTATTTCCAATAATCCTCTTCTTTAGAAATAATATTATGATATTTAGAGAGGATTTCATTTTCCTTTAGAAGGAGATTTCCCACATAACCATATCTTTGGATACAATCCTAAATATCCCTTAAATCTTGTTGGATAGCAGCTTTAGACTCAAAAATATCCCCAAAGACTTCCTTGTTCCAAGTCCTAATTTTAGATTTGACTTTGCCAAGCTTCTTAGCCACTCTAAACATGGCAGTACCACTAACATTTATGTTCCACCAATCTTGAATGCAATTAAATATTTTAGGATGAGACAGCCACATTTTCTTGAATCGAAAAGGAAAATTCCTCTTACCTGATATAGACTTAGCCATAAAACTTATTGGGAAATGATCCAAGCCAATTTTGGAGAGGGAATTTAATGAACAACAGTAGTTCTTCGACTAGTTATCCAAAATTAAAGCCCTGTCAAGCCTTACTTGAATGAGATCATTCCCAACTCTCCTATTAGACTAGGTGTAGGTAGCCCCCTTAAGGTCCACATCATGCAAACATTGAGAATTGATAAAATTCATCAAATCCAACTTACTATCCAACTGAATCTAAGATCCACCAAAATTTTCAAACCCCAGCAAGGGTGTATTAAAGTCCCCCATGATGATCCAATTCTCATTCAAAAAACTGGACCTAAAAAACTCAAGCTTTTTCCAAAAATTCCTTCTATTAGTCTTACTATTGGGCGCATAGATATTAGACAAGATCCAACTAAAGTCATCTCTGATATGCTTAAATCTGGTGGCCACATGATTAGCATCTCCCAAAATCAGAGTTCCTTGAATACGGTCCTAATTCCAAAAAGTCACAAAACCCCTAGAGGCACCATCCAAACTACAACCCTGCACACCACCATTCTTAAAAATATTAATGTTCTCCACACGATCTTTGGACATTTTGGACTCCTGAATAATAAGAATGTTTGGCTTATGGTCTCTAGCAAAATTATGCAAAATTTCCTGTTTATGGGAACTGTTTAGTCCTCAAATATTCCATGACAACTTTCATTTTTTAGATGGAGTTATGCATAGATCTAGGATGGTTTTTTGAGTTCCATCCACAATTTTTTGAATACACTCCTGCTCTCTATGCCATTTAGTTGATTTTCTACCTGAACCTTTCAGAATTCCTACATCCGCTTTAGCCCTATTTCTTGTAGAAACCCCCACTGTATTATTCCCCTTTTTACTCTTCTTCTTCTCAACTTTGGTGTATTTAATCATGTTGGATAGAGGAAAAATTAGGTTTAATTAAATAACAAAAATTATTTAATCATGATGGAAGGAAGAAATATTGAATTTAATTAAATAATTCAAAATTATTTAATTAAGGAGAAATTAGTAAGAAATGATGAAAAATGATGAATTAAGCAAATAATGTTAATTATTCAAAATTAATAGAGGAAAAAGATGAATTTAACTAAATAATTAGAAATTATTTAATTCAAAGAGGATTTAGGTGATGATGAGGAAAATTAAGTTAAAAGGTGAAATCAGGATGTGTATATGTTGAGGACAATTTTAGGTGTCTACATTTTCCCCTCTTTGAGACAATGTACTTGTTGCATTATTTTAAATACCTAATGATGCTTGGGCAATTTTTAAAAATTCCTAATGCCCCACTATGCCACAATGGATGAAGGAAGGATGGTGTGCTACCCCCTCGAGAGATCAGCTAAAAAAATTAATTTTTAGGTCAAGATTACGACATGATGATGAGACTAGTTTAGCTGAAAAGAGCACAAAAATAAGTCCTAGGAAGCCTAGAATGTAATCAAGATCGATAACCAAGGTTCAAAAATAGGCTATCAAGGCAACCAAGGGTGAAACCCTAGAGTTTGGGGGTCATATATATGCATTTGGGCTCAAAATATCCTCATTTGCACTCTTTGTTTTATAAATTTTCAAAGCTTTAAGCACTCAATTTTCACCGAAACCCTGGAGCGTTAGCCCTCCTTCCTCATGCCACACACTACATAGACAGAGTCAAACAATTCCAAAGGCTAGCAAGAGTAGGTCCCCGATATGTACTAAGTTAATATTTTCTTGCATTTAGTTCTAGGTGTTCAAATTCATAGCTAAAGGTAGGAAAACAAACACAGCGATCCATGGATCGACACCTTTGTAACCCGACATGTCATGTTTTAAATCACAAAATGTCACTTTTGTTCTTTTTCTTATTAGACTAAGTTTTTTTATTAAAAATTTGACAAATTGACATGAACGATGTACTTGCAAGCAGTACTATGTCTTATCTACTCCCAGAACCAAAGACCTCAGATATTAGATCAGATTGCCCTCTTGGGTGAGTTGGAGATTGAATTCTTAGCATCCATTTGAATTTACTATATCGCATACTTTTCTGAGATTTGAGCACATATACCTATGATGATTGTGCCCATTAAACGATGGCGATCGAAGACTACTACATTCCACCTTCCCATTAGAGATATTGTTACCATTTGGAGGATGTATGGCATATCCTAAGGGTACCTATCAAGGATGTCTGAGTTCTTTATGACATGGATGTACATAGTCCCTAGAGAGACTACTTGGAGACATCAAGCTTGAGATTGAGGACAAACAAATTGACTTGAGGCCTTACATGGGAGAGGTCGATGACATCATACTTATTCTAGTAGGAGTGATCATGGGACCAATTATGCTTGATCAATGATCATGGGGATTTTCTATTGGATGGGGATATGTGATTGAGGACATAGTTGTAGAGGGTATTACATATGTGTGGGGACCTTGTATCCTTGCACACTTATATCATGATATGCACCAAGTTGCATATCATGATGCTACTAGTCTATTAGCAGGTGTGACATTGCTCCACATGTGGGTGTGGGAGTGCATAGTGATGACTAGACCTGTTGGAGAGTCAGAGAGAATTTTTTCTACAGATATGCCACTATGCTTACACATATTTGCATGGGTATCTACACTTTTGGAGAGGTATTCTTGATGATATCACTAAGTTTGTATGGAGACCATAGCTACAATGTGAGGTATGGATTGATGATCACATACATCTAGCTTACTACAGACAAACACGTTGGTTGATTGAGCACACTCCCCATTTTTTAGAGAGGTATCTACTAGAGCTAGGGTGCACAGGATGTTCGAGGAGAGACAAAGAGTACCTGTCAATGATTACCATGTTATTTATGCTTTCACAATTAGAGAGATTCCTAAGTGAGGAAACATGGCAGTGGCATAGGTTGCACTCATAGAGTTTGGAAAAATGGCTCCCCTAGCATGGGGATGGGTAGGAGGACCTGAGGATCCAGGCACAACACAAGACTATTATGCCTAGTGGGTATAGAGGAGACCTCTTAGATTGAAACATCACAATGGTGTGCTTGGAGTAGTAGGGATCCATAGGAGGAAAGAGGTAGAGCCTGGAAGTGCTCGCCAAATGAGATAGAGGGAAGAGGCAAAGGACTAGAGAGATGATGGTCAATAGCAACAGGTGGCACAACAAGTTTCCCCACATCAAGATCCTCCATAGGTAGTCCCACAATAGGAGGCCAGAGGGGTGACGATGACCAAGATTAGGATGTTAGACTGGCACTTGCTTTGTTTAAGAGGGGATCAGGCTTGCAAGAGTGAGACAGCTATAGAACCGAGAGGTACAGTTTCACAACTTAGCTCATATAGATGATTGTGGGGAAGGATCAGGCCCGCACAAAGAGAGACTAGTGTACTATAGAGAGAGACCAAGCCTAAGCCAAGAGAGATCAGAGAGCTACAAAGTGAGATGATGAGATTACCCGTTGCCAGCAGGCGGAGGCACAAGTAGCCTAGTTGATAGCATAGTGAGATGCAGAGTGGGTGAGGAGGACCCGGTTATAGATCAATTAGGGATCCATGATTACCATGATGTAACATATGTAGGATACTAGATATCTTATACATGAGGCTACATATTATCAAACTTTATACTAGGTAGTTGTACCTAGAGGGCATCAACAACCAAGATTCTCCATGAGGAGCAACACTATTGGTGTGTTAGCTTGATTAGACAGTGGGTCAACAGGATGACCCTCTCAGCAGATGTCGGGACAACAATAGCCACAGGGATCTCAAGGTCACAGTGAGCAGCATCAACAATAGATTATGGGACCACCACCTCCTTAGCCTCTTCCTAATAGAGAGGAGTGAGGGAGCTCTATGTAGACAATAATATACATATATTTCTTGATGCACATAATGATGTATACATATTTATATTCATTCATTGGCTTTTGAGAGCCTCATATATATATATATATATTTTTTATGTATATTATTGTATCACACACTCAATGTATGTGTCAGATGCTTTGTATCATGACATTTCCATTTTTGATGATGTATGAGATGAGATTATCCTTTTTGATGCAGCTATAACATGGGGTTGTGTGATGCATGATTTAATTTCTATGTATGATTTGATTATGGATGCATTGATGTTATAGATGTTTCGTGATATGATGATGATGATGATGTATGATTTTTGTATGTTGTAGACACTCAAAAATGCCCTAAATGATATCATGCACTTGAATCAGGTATACTAACACCGTTTCATCCTCAAAACCATCCTCTTTTTGCTTAATTAATTAAATTATCCTAGCTATTTAATTAATTGCATCATTTTCATCTATTAACCTAATTAATCTAATTAGATGAATTCATCCCCTCTCATGCTAACATTTCATCTTTTTTTTGCTTTGTAAGGTTGATTATATTATATTGCCAAAAAAGGAGTATATGCATCTGCAATGCAAGTAACCACCAACTATGGAGCCCAAACCAGGGCCATCCAAAAATAGGGCATCATCTGCCCACCACACTACCCAGCCGAGGACTGCAACTACAAGCAAAACAAAACAAACCATCCTTTATGCTCGATGATTACACAAACATGAAACCAAACCCTAAATTTTTGCCCCTACATACATAATGTTTTCAATTTTTTCATAAACGACTTTAAGCTGAGGCTACACTTACAACCCATATTTACAAAGATTTTAACCAACATCACAAACCAAACCCATACCCAACCCTTTGACACTAAGAACAAAAGACACTAGACCTCACAGGAAGTCGTTTGCTTTGGAAAATTGGTTAAATTCCCTGACCCATTTGAAGTCATTCACCACCTCCATCTAGAAAATATTCTTCAAAAAGTTGACCGCAACCACCACAACCATTTTTTGTTTCACCAGTGGCATCCCCTTTAAGTCCAGATGGAATGGGTAGAGCTTTACCACCTTGCCTTGGGCTTTCACCATGTCCAAATCATGAGGCTATGGAATTCATCTACTGAGAAAGTAGCTTTCAGGGTCTCCTTGAAACCACCAACCAAGCTCTTCTTGAATAGCTTGCCCATAAGTGCCTTCGCCTCCGCCCTGGGTGTTTGGTTGTCCAAGATCGAACCCAGAAAATGTGACACAATCTGTGTGTTCATTCTGAAATTTTCTTTGTCCTCCAGGTGCCCTTTCCCTAATATCATCTTGACAACCACCACAGTAAGAGGATCAATATTAAGCAAAATGTGTTTGAGGTGCTAGTCGGTGACCGGCCAAAAAGCACTTTTCCTATCCTTCGCGTCAAGGGAAATTGGGATGTCCGCCCCAAAGCATACTACTAACTCAACTGACATCTCCACAATGAATTTGGAGTGCTTTGCCATTGCAGCCTGCACTAAGCTTTATTCCCATGGGAAGAAAAGGAAACTAAATAGTTTCTCTGGCATCACCAACCTCTTAAATAGAAGGAAGGAAGCCACCAGCGTTATTATGTTGTACAATGTGTCACCTCAAAATCGCCAATTTTTTTTGAGTTGTCATCATTTGGACGAGTGGGCATGAGGGAAAATGATGTCAGACTGTCTAGATGTGACCGCAAACACCCACGTAGATCTCCCTATTACCAAAGTCGTCAGATCATTAAAACAAACCCATGATTACTATACTTGTCATTGAAATTTGAGGGGGCCCAAAACAAAAGACAACATGGCTGCCAACTTGCCCTTCCAACTCATCACCACCATTGCCTCACCCCTCAAGACAGACTTGCCACCACCAGCGTGGCAAGTCTCCTACCCTTTGGCCTCCCATTTCATCTTATTAAATTAAATACATCAAGTTATTTAATTTAATCCCTCAAGTCCTCTTATTTAATTAAATAACCCAAAGTTATTTAATTAAATGTCATCAACTTTTCCCCTTTTCATTAAATCATTTATTTAATGAATATCATCTAATTCTTCTAAAATTGTATAATTAGCATTGTTTTGATTATCAATTACTAATAAATCTAATTTCCTCCCCACTTGCAAAGGAATATTCCAAGGGAATATTCCTCTGTACATTCCTCCAAAAGGAATATTCCTTCCCCCTTTTGCACATTAATACTTTGTTTTAATTTGCTAAATGTATATTTTCCTCACCCATTAGAATATTTCGAAGAATATTCTCTTTCTTCACTCATTTGAAAAAGGGGAATATTCCTTTTTAAAACAAACTTTTGGGAAAGATTTTGAAAGTGTGTTTGTTCGGATAAAGGTGAACTCTTGATTAAATCTCATCATTGATTCTCATCCCTTGATGAGAATCCATGATCAATGCCTCCAACTTCCTCCATCCTTGACCATTGATTAGATTTTTCAATCTCAACCCTTCATCTCTCATTTGTCCTCCTATAAATAAGTCACTATTTGGAGACAAATGGTTCCATCTTTTAACATCAAACTTATGTTGTTAAAATCACTCTAACTTGTACTCACATTTAATATCATTTTAGCTTAATTTACTTGCATATTAGCTTAACTTCCATTAATGGCTTCCATGATAACATAAATGCATCCATTTAGCTTATTTGGTAATTAAGGTTTGAATTTTTTTAGTTTAAAATCCATTTAGATTAGCTTTGCAATCATCCGGTTCAATCATCTTAGCATATATCATGTTAAAATAGCTTGCATCATGTTTTCACAAACATTTTTCATCAGTTTCGTCAATTCTCTTTGATAGAATCGATTGAAATAGGCTCATTTATCCACGGGATTGGGAAAGGGTTGCAATTCCACATCAATGCGACACCACTCCCCCAATAGGATAAGTTTCAATAGGTTAGAATAGGCATTTTAAAGCTTTTTGCAATCTAACTTGTTAAGTTTTAATGGATGCTTAATTTAGTTTTATTGATTGATCTCTATTGGGATTGATGTTTAGTGGCACAATTACGCTTCATATCCTCATGTATCAAGTGTAGTCAACCCATTGAAACTTATCCTATTAGGTGTGTGGTGTTGCATTGATGGGGAATGGTGACCCTTTCTAAATCTCGTGGATAAATGAGCCTGTTTTGATCGATTCTATTGAAGAGAATCAACAAAACTGATGAAAGATGTATGTGAAAACATGATTTAAAGCTAAATGAACATGATGCAAGCTATTTTAACATGATCTATGCTAATATGATTGATATGGATGAGTGCAAAGTTAATCTACATGGATTTTAAAGTAAAAATATTCAAACCCTAATTACTAAATAAGCTAAATGGATGCATTTATGTTAGCATGGAAATAATTAATGGAAGCTAAGCTAATATGTATTAAGCCAAAATGATATTAAATGTGAGTGCAAGTGAGAGTCATTTTAACAACATAAGTTTGATGTTAAAAGATGGATCAATTTGTCTCCAAATAGTGACCTATTTATAGGAGGACAAATGATAAATGAAGGGTTAAGATTAAAAAGGTTAATCAATGATCAAAAATGGAGGAGAGATGGAGCATGGATCATGGATTCTCATCAATGGATGAGAATCAATGATCACATGGATCAAAGAAATAATTAAGGGCTCATATTATTCCAAACAAACACACATTCAAAACTTGCACAAGAAGTCTTGTAAGTTTGTTATGAGGGAGAATATTCCTTTTTTCAAATGAGTAGAGAAAGAGAATATTCTTTAGGATATTCTCATGGGTGAGTCAAATCTGCTTATGAGTCAATGATGTAGCCGACCATGATCTTGGGCTCTTTTGACTGGCTTAAGGTACGGAGGAAGAATCTCATTCCAAAAATTAATTGCTTTTGGTGGACAATTATACATGGTAAGATCCTCACGATTGATAATCTCAAGAAAAGAGGTTGGTACCTTGTCAATAGGTGTAGTCTATGCAATGAAGAAGAGGAAAATATTATGCATTTGTTTTTTCAATGCTCATATGCCCGTGATGTTTGGGGTTTTTTTCTTAATACTCTAAAAGTGGAGTGGGTTTTTCCTGAGAGTATTCAACTGTTTGTTGAAGGATGGAACTTTTTCCTTTATTCCCACAATATAATTTGTGATCTATGGGAAAAAATTCCACAATTTTTGGTTTGGGGATTGTGGAAGGAGAGGAATAACAAAGTGTTTAGGGAAAGCTAGAACTAGTGAGGAGCTATGCTAAATTTTGAAATGGAAAATTCAAGAAAATATGGAAAGTTGTAAGTATAAGCAGGCTAAGAAACAACCAACTCAGTAGGAATTAAACATGAAACAACAGTGGGAACTCTCTCATGACTTAAATAATGTTAACTGCTTAAAAAAAATTATGAGAAGAAGCACAATCTAGATTCCCCTAGATCCAGGATGGGTGAAATATAATTTTGATGGATACTCGAAAGGAAATCTAGGAAGGGTTGTTCTTGGTGGAGTGATAAGAGATGATAAAGGAGATTATCTGATTGGGTTCAACAAAGTTTTAGGAACAACAACAAATAACTTTGTTGAGGCTTCGACTGTTTGGATAGGAGTCAGACTCCTCAAGGAAAGGGGACATAATAAGATCATTGTGGAAGGCGATTTGAAGTTGATAATAGACTACTTCAATAGTAAGGCTAATATACCATGGGAAATTAAAGATATGTAGGAAGACTGTAAGAGAATTTTGCAAGAAATTCAGAGTGTTAAAATTTTCCATACTTTAAGGGAAGGAAATAAAATGGTGCATGAGATGGCCAATATTGGGGTTAATGAAGAAAATTTATAATGTGGGACTTCAAGGACTAATGCAGAGCTAAGAGAGAAAACAACACCTTGACACACTTATTCAACTATATGTCTCTTTGTAACATTTTCCAACTCAAACATTTGAATTAAGAGTCCCAAACTCAGTCAAGTTCTTCAAAACACTCAGTCAACACCATTAATCAAGATCAACTTCCTTTACAACTTCATTCAATGGTGCATGATGGTTACAAACACAAAATTTATCTTGAAAAGCACAACCAATCAAATCCAAACATATGTCACCTTTATTGTGAGTTAAAATAACAAACAAGTACTTTTACAAATGTCTGCCCTTTCATTTACTTGTCATCCTTTGTGGTTGTCCTAGAGTACAACTATGGTGTCTACCTACCAAGTACCAAATTTTGGTTTCAAGACACATATAATCCCTCCAACAAGTGGAAAATTTTTAAGAGACCTAATCCAACATGTACAAACTCTTCCAAACCTCAAGAACTCAGTTAGGATGTGATACTTTCATGACTCTGCCCTCTTCCTAGTAGGACTGCCATAGATCTGTCAGAGCTTTCCTTCAAATACAGACCCTTGTTACCGACTGTAGAAAACTTTTAAGATGCCTTTCACCATGTATTAAATCATATCAAAGACTCACCATAAGTTGCTTGAAGAGAAATGCACAAATTCATATTGTCTATATCCAATAACAGGGTTAATTAGGCCCTTACCAACAAGACCTTATTGGATCTCTAACCTCCCACCATAGTTACTCTGTCCAAAGGCTTAAAAAATTTGTATTTTGACTTGTATAGACTCAAAAGTCCATTAGATACCCATTCCCATGAGCATTTATACAAACCCTAGGTGGTGTTCCCTTCACAAGCTTGTTTTTTTTTTATAGTATACTCAGAAAACCAGTCAAACATATTCCTCCACACCTCAAATACTTTTAGTCTTGACCTAAAGCTATTTGAATATGGAATTATATTCATAGAAGAGAATTATCACAAATACACTAGATGTTTCCATTCACAATTGAATGAGACACAATTTACTAACCCTATTGTTACCCTAATGAGGGTTTCTAACTGTTTTTAGAGAAACAATGATATCTTACTCAAATGTTCACCAAAATGCATGAAATCAAGTTCATTGGGAAGGTGATTGGAGGCCACAACATTTCCAACCAATTTTGGACGCTTTAAAGTCCGTACAACTCTATACAAAGGCTGAACATAGAGAATTTTTGGAGAAAATACAAAAAAATAGTGCTTTTATTCATTTATTTCTCAAAACTTCAACCACCCTCACGTACAAAAGCATAGAAAAGCCGTTTTAAAGGAATTTACATCATGTATGATCAATTTCTAACCTCCTAACTGCCCTCAACCGATGAAAACCTCATTAACCCCCCAATTGCAACTTTTACACTTTTTTGCAAATTGACATAATTTGTTGAAAATTCTACATTTTTTTGTCTAATACTCATCAAATGACTTTGAAATGACTTCTACAAATGGAAAATGGAATCATATACAAAATAGAACCATGGAGGCAAAAAGGTGCTCCTACACCAAGGACTTACCAAATCAAGTAAAGGAAATCCTTGCTAAAGATAGACTTGGAGAAAAATATTTAAATAAATACTAATGGAGGGGGACTGCTTTATTATGAAAATGAATAACGAGATGCTAAGGATAATTAGGAGGTGGCCCCCACAGATGTATTGATGGCATGCTGAGTGGGAGATGTCGTAGGCATAATTCAAAAAGATCATTAAACCTTGATAGAAATATTTACAAGCATGGGAATGGTCACCCAGACGGTGAGGATGAGTACCGAGAGAGAGAAAATTTAATTTGGGAATTAAATGGCATGTGGTGTAATCAGGGAATAGATCTTTGATGTGACAGATGGAGAGGTATTGGTAACAATAAAAAAAAGGTGGAATAAAACAAAGGAAATTATTTCTCAGAAGGGAGGCAGAGTTGCCATGCAGAATAATGATCGTCAATGAAAAGGTGGCAAGTGTGAATCACTTATGAAAAATAGAAAAAACCCTAAGCTATTCAATTTTCAAATGTATAATCACAGAGTTTCCATTCGAACTGAGAGTGTGGAAATACCAGTGGTGAGTGTAGAGGACACAGAAGGAAAACATATTGAGTTCTTGCTTGTTCCCAAAAGTTGCCATAGTTCAGTGAATATGGGTGGTCCTAGGAAGCGGACTGAACTGCATAAATTTCACTCGCTTCACAATAATTAGGAGCTCTGGAGTCTATTCAAATAGGCGGGTTTCACCCATTATTTTACTACTATGGAGGGGTATAATGAGAGGCTCAACTACAAGTTCACCAATTCATGGAGAGATGGAGAGGTTACTTTGGAAGGGCTTCAATTCAAAGTGGATGCTAAGTTAATTGCAAATGCAATGGGCTTGGCGTATGAAGGTACGAAAGTTGCCAAGGTTAGTAATGGTAAATATCAGGATTACTTTGAAATTTTTTTTGAAGGGAAAGAAAAACCTGAAAGGTTTGAAAATGGTTATTCTAGGGTTAAGCTTCCTCCTTCATACCATAATGTCTTCTTTGTTGTGATGAAATATTTTACCCTTGAGGGTCGATACCAGTTTTTCCATGGCTATCACTTCCCCATTCTCAATCATATTAGGCACAAAGATAAAATTAACCTACCGTTCTTGTTTTCCTCCCTGAGCCAGAGCCTCACTCATGGTGAAAACCCGCCTTTACACTAGGGCCTAATAAGGGCTATTTGTAAATTTGTCATATCAAGAACCTTGCAGAAAAACCAACCCCAAAGCTCAGTGAAGATTGAGTTCCTTGAAAACCTTCCTACCTCGACGTCTAAATATTATGGTAAGAAATCTCAAAGCCCAAAGAATTCTAGCAAAAAAGACCAAAGTTCGAATATGGCCATGTGGAAGGAGTTACTTGTGGTCACTCCTAAAAAATGGAAAGATGTCTCAATGGAGTTGGGTACCAAAAAAAGGATAATTCTGATAATGAGGGAATTAGGTGAAGAAGTGGATACCATAACTATCGCCGATGATAACAAGATGGAGGATTTTCACCAGGGTGGTAGAAGGTCCAAAAGATTGGCAATGGCGGCTTCTAAACGAAAGGAGAAGAAGAAAAATGATCAAATCCTGGAGGAAAAACCCCAAAGTCCTCCAAAAAGTGTCAAGAAACAAGAAGACGAGGAAATTGATTCCTCAACCGAATAAATTCCAGATAGTCTAGGGGATGAGTCAACTGAAGAAGAGGATTCAGGGGCAGAAAGTGAAGGGGGTAAGGGTGATGAGGAAAGGGAGGAGTCATAGCAAGACATGGTCTGAGATGAGGAGGAAGCAAAACAAGATGGAGCAGAGGATATTAATAGAGAGGAAACTGAAGATGTTGAGGATGTGAATGGGAGATTTAATAGTCTGGAGGAGAGAATGAAAATTTTGGAGCAAAAGATTGTTGAGAAAGTGCAGGAAGGTAGAGTCCAAGCCTTGGAAAATCTGATAAATGGAATAATTGAGGATAGACTAAAAGTGTTGGAGAAAGGTGTACAAACAAAAGGAAATGCCGATAAGATTCAGACCTTGGAAGAAGTTATCAAGAATGTGTGCATGGTAGTGGATGTTATGATGAAGAAAGTTGTTGTGGCCACTATTTTGGGGATGGGAAAAATCAAGAAACAACAGAAGAAGAACGCAGTGGGTGATGGTGAGGACCTTACAGGTAAGATGGAGCAGAAGGCCACGGTGAAGGGTATTGTTGAAGACCTGGTCAAAGCTTAGAAGCTGATTGAAGATGCATAGCCTGGTTGCTCGACTGTGTTGGTTTATTTGGTTTTTTTATGTTTACTTTTCCTATGTTTTGGTCTATTGATACTGGTTATGGCCATGGAGGCCAAAACTTTAATCTTTATAATGTTATGTATATTCTGAGTAGGAACTATATGATGGTTGTCTACAAGCACTATAGATGGTTAAGCAAGGATGCTACTACTTATAGCTTTAGATTTTTTGATTTGTTTGATAGAACTAAAATGTTTGATAGAAAAGGGATTGGTTAAGCTTTTTGGCTGGGGATTTGGGAAGTCTGGTGAGCTTCCTATTTTTTGTTGTTTCTCACCACTGGTTGTGTTGTTCTTGTTGTAATTTTTGTTCGGGTCAGGGCCCTTTTTCCCTGCTTAATCAATCAAAAACAAAGTTTTAATGTGCAAAAGGGGAAGGAATATTTCATGGGAATATTCCTTTTGGAGGAATGTGCAAAGGAGGAATATTCCCTTGCAAGTGGGGGGAATTAGATTTATTAGTAATTAAATAATTAAAACAATGTTAATTATGCAATTTTAGAAGAATTATTAATGAAAAGGGGAGATATGATATGACATTTAATTAAATAACTTGATGTATTTAATTCAATGAGAGGAAATTTTAGCATGAAAGGGGTTGAATTAACCCAATTGGATTAATTAGGTTAATAGATGAAAATGATGTGATTAATTAAATAGCAAGGCCAATTTAATAAATTAAGCAAAAAGAGGATGGGTTTTAGGATGAAATGATGTTAGTTAGCCAATGTGATTCATCCAGACATTTTTAAGTGTCTACATTTTGCCCCTCTTTGAAGCAATGTACTTGTTGCATTGGTTCAAAGATTGATGCTAATTTTGATGTTGATGATGATGTAAAAATATATATCAATGATCTCTTTAAGATGTTGATAGCCGAGCTAAAGTTGATTGATCTGATTGATTGATTGATAACATTGTTGAGGATTCTCAACAATGCAAGGATAGTGTTATAAAGATATGAACAACACGAGGATTGATAGGGAAAGATATATCCCAATGATGATTGATTTGATAAATTGATCAAGATCTGCTAGCAAGGCTAGGAAAAAAATTCGTTAAATGATTTGACATTGATATGATTGAAATATGGTTGGTTTCCCCCTCAAGAGATTGATTGGAGAATAAAGTGTTATGATCGAGCTCACGATAGGTAAAAATCAAACTTATGCTTGAGATGCTTGATATTTAAGGTTGCTTTTGAATAAAAGAGATGCGCAACTTTTCAGATTGTTGAGTTGAAGATGATATAGATGGCCCACTATGCCCCAACAAAAGAGGGATTGTTGGTAAAAAGGATTAAAAATAGTTCATGGAAAGCTTAGATATTGATGTAGACAGATTTGATGATGTATAGACAGTCATCAGCCATGGATAGCCTCATGTAAATTTTGATATATCACACATTCAAAACTTGGATAGAATTTTTAATAAATATAGAAGAATAAGATGAATGGATTGACCATTGATTTGAGATTGATTTAGAAGTCCAACAAGTCCATGATCCACTGAGACTTTATTAGATATGGTGATGAGAGATGATGATGATTTGCTCATATCTTGGGATTGGGATTTTTTTTGTCATTCCTTATTTTTGATATAACACATAGACACGATGCATCAAGTTATTGATAACAAAGATAGTATTGTATATAGTGTAATGGACTTTGAATCTACAAACAGATAGGATAGTTCTTATTCACACCTTAACATATGGAAACCTCGTCGGGATGTAGTTTAGCAATTTAGAATATATCAGACCAAATCATACACAATAGTCAACAATCTACTCCAAACAACTTCCCTACACACAACTAAGCAAGTATGCACCAAGATTATATTACAAGAATACCCACAAGCACAAAAAAAAAAGTATAATGATCGATGCCCCATTCATTTCTCTCTAAATCATTTTGACAGACATCATCGAGAGGTCCTCAAAATGGGTCATTAAGATAAATCATAAGAAAAGATCAAAGACAAATAGTCAGTGTTATCTATATCTCTTGCCAGTTTACTTTAGCTAATTTGATGTCTGATGTTGATGTCCATCATAGGAAGGATGCATCCTAGGACATGTTGTCAGATGGTTTGATTAGGATGGGGTTTATGATAAGTTGTTGATACAAACTTCACTGACTCGTTCACCTATGATCTAGACTTTAGATTTGACACTTAGGTTCTCACTTTACGACTTGCAATATTTGTTTTCTATTTGTTTTTCCAAAGGTTGAAGATGATGGTCAATTTATTATGGGTGAAGGTTTATTGCAAGTGAAAGCAAAATGGGATGGATGGTTTTGGATTTTTTGGAATATTTCAATGTTTTTGGTATTTTGAAAATGTTTTGAGGTTGTTTTGGTCTTTTTGAAAATTTATGTGGATGTTTAGGTTTTTGATTATTTGAGGTTATTTAGGGGATTTTCTAAAATATTTGATGTTGTTCCTTGTTAATGCAGTAGATCAATGGAAATTATTCTTTGATGGATCATTCACTCAACAAGGATCAGGGGCGGGTATTCTTTTTATCACCCCTCAAGGTGATTGCATTCCAAAGTCATAAAAGCTATCATTTCCATGTACTAACAAAATTGTGGATTATGAAGCCCTAATCACAGGTCTAAAGATAGCAGTTCAATGGTAGATACAAGAGATGAAAGTCTATGGAGACTCACAGCTGGTTATTAATCAAGTCAATGATGACTACCAAACTAAGGACGACAAGCTTACTCCTTACAAGAAGATGGTAGAGAGTCTCATGGAACTTTTCATAGATATAAATTTTGGTCAGATTCCTCGCATGAACAACCGAGCAACAGATGCTATGGAAACAATTGGGTCATTGTTAGACATGTTGCACAACGTCCTTCAATGAGAATTCTTGGTAGCACAACTTCTCGTACCAATTTTGAAATCCATAAATCTAAATTTGTGTGTGTCATCATTGGTCCTGGATCCTCATGGTATCATGACATATTCACCTACCTAAGCAGAGGAAACCTCCCATCTAATATCACCTCTAACCTTAAAAAGACCTTTGTTAAGAAGGCATCTCGATTCATGATCCTAGTTGATACTTTATACCATCAAAGCAATGAGGGAACATTACTATGATGTCTTAATCAAGAGGAAGCCTTGACCACTTTAACAAAAGTCCACGATGGAATATGTGGTTCCCATTCTAGTGGTGTGACTTTAGCTAAGAAATTGTTGAGGATGGGATACTACTAGCTCAACAACATGGAGATCTTATTCTAGTGTCAACAACATGGAGATCTTATTCACGCTCCAGCTCAGGAGTTGCAACCAATGGTCACACCTTGGCCTTTCTCATAGTGGGGGCTTGACCTCATAGGAAATATTACCCCAACCTCATCTAATGGCCACAAGTTCATCATTATTTCCATTGAGTACTTTACCAAGTGGGTCAAAGCCATTCCTATGACTTACATAACGGGGAAGCAAATTGCTAAGTTTATCCTTAATTACCTCATCTGTCGTTATGGTGTTTCACAAACCCTTATCTCAAACAACAAAACACCCTTCAAAAATTAGGTTGTGAAAGAGCTATGTCAAATATTTAACATCCAACACAGATTCTCTACCTCGTATTACCCATAAGGAAACAGTCAAGATGAGGCTACAAACAAGACCACTTTGAAGATCCTAAAGAAAACAGTCAATGAAGCTGGTTGTGACTAGCATCTGTAGTTGAATCCCACCCTATGGGCCTATCAAACCAGTATCTGCATGCCTACAGGTGCAATCCCATTCTCCCTAGTCTACGAATCAGAAGCCATCTTGCCTATTGAGGTCGAGCTTCCATCATTGCAATTGTCACTATAGAACCTAATCATTGATGAAGATTATATTGTATCTCGGGTAAATGAGGTAGAATTATTGGATGAACGTCATCTTGACTCCCTTAATCACTTACAAGTATATCAAAACTGATTGAAATAAAGTTATAACAAGAAGATCAAGAATCAGTCTTTCTAGGTAGGGGATCTTGTCCTAAAGCAGAATCAAAAAAATCTTCCAAATCAGGACAACAAAGGAAAGTTTGAGCCTAATTGGTTAGGTCCCTTTGTCATCACATCAAGTTATGGATCAAGAGCATATCAATTGTCAACACCTGAAGGTGAACCGTTGCAGGAACTAACCAACAACTTGCATCTTAAAAAAAATTATGCCTAGTCTTAAAGGATGTAAATTTGAAAATAGAAAAAAATATCAAAAAAAATCAAAAATCCAAAAAAATGAGAAAAAGGATTGAAAAAAGTAAAGAAAAACAATCGTCCTTTAGTGAAAACCACTTTGGTGGCACTTTGGGCAAGTACCTTGGTGAAAAATTGGAAAACATGCACCTTGTGTAAATAAAGCACCTTCATCCGTCTATGGCTCTTTATCTTATCATTCCATCCATCGCATAAAATTCATCACATCCATCCATATCATCATTCACCCTATTTATTCCATCCCCCATATGTGTCTTCATCATGGCTTGATATTGTAAAGTATCATATCCCCTTTAGTACTACTTGGCATATTCCAAAGGTCAGCTTGTCTTGCCTATATTGAAGTAATCTATCACATCATGCTAAGGGTAATTTGTTATGGATCAGATCGGGTTCTTTTATATCTTAAGATTATTGGAAATCTTATCGAAAATCCCAAAAAAATCATAAAACTTTCATTAGAAAATCCAAAAACATTCAAATTCCTGTATAGCTAAAATCCAAAAAAATTCAAAAATTGTAAAGTCAAAATACAAAACATCCAAAACACATCAAAAACCCTAAAAAGGTCAAACATCAAAAATCAAATAAAAAATAGTACCCTTGTCGAACTATAGGTTTCTAAGCTTGAACGTAGGCAAGGGCATCATTTATGTGCCCTCGACACACCCTAGGTCAGTCCTTTAGGAGTTTGTCATAATAAACTAACAATCCATCGATTATTAATATCTTCATCAGCAATAAGTCAAGTCAGTCGAACTATGTGGTCTCTGCATGTATAATGTAGTCAAGGCTCATCTTTGATCAGCCCCTAAGGCCCCTAGGATAGTCTTTTAGGTTAGGTTCTTGGTCAGAAAAATTGGAAAACCCCTAAACATTCAAATTTTAAAAATTCCTAACCATTGAAAATCAAAAAACACAAAAAAATTCAAATATTAGAAAAAACCAAAAACATTTGAAAACTCATAAAAAACCCAAAACATTAGAAAACATTCAAAAGACCTAAAAAACATCAAATATCTTAGAAAAACCCTAAACAACCTCGAATAATCTGAAAACCAAAACATTCATATAAACTTTCAAATAAACCAATACAACCTCAAAACATTTTCAAAATACCAAAAACATTGAAATATTCCAGAAAATCCAAAACCATCCATCCCATTTCACTTTCACCCACAATAAACCTCCATCCATAATAAATCAACCATCATCTTCAACCTTTGGCAAAACAAATAGAAAACAAGTATTGCAAGTTGTAAAGTGAGCACCTAAGTCAAAATCTAAAGTCTAGATCATAGGTGAACGATTCAGTGAAGCTTGTATCAATGGCTTATCATAAACCTCATCCTAATCAAACCATCTGATAACATGTCCTAGGATGCATCCTTCCTACAATGGACATCAACATCAAACATCACCTTAGCTAAAATAAACTGGCAAGAGATATAGATAACACTGACTATTTTTCTTTGATCTTTTCTTCTAATTTATCTCAATGACCCATTCCCAGGACCTCTTGATGATGCCTATAAAAATGATTTAGAGAGAAAGGAATGGGGAATCAATCATTATATTTCATTTGTTGTGCTTGTGGGTATTGTAAAATAATCTTGGTGTATACTTGCTTAGTTGTGTGTAGGGGAGTTGTTTGGAGTAGATTGTTGACTATTGTGTATGCTTTGGTCCAAGATATTCTGAACTAATAAACTACATTTCGACAAGTTTTTTGTATGTTAAGATGTGAACAAGAACTATCTTATTTGTTTGTAGAGTCAAAGTCTGTTATACTATATACAACACCATCCTAGTTATCAATACCTTGATGCATTGTGTCTATGTGTTATATCAAAAATAAGGAATGATGGAAAATCCCAATCCTAAGATATGAGCAAATCATCATCATCATGTATCTCTCTCATCACCATTTCTAATAAAGTCTCATTAGATCAAGGACTTGTTGGACTTTATCATCAAAACCAATGGTCAAATCATTCATCTTATTTCTTCTATATTCTCTCTATGCTAACCTGATATCATGGCATTCAACACAAGCATCATCAATGTATTCATCCTGCATCCACAAATCATCAGCATGCATACATATCACATATCATAAACATACATCACATTATCATAGCATAAGCATGAACATCTGCATTATCCATACATCCATATGCATACATCATCATCTCATAACATGTCATAAAAAGATACTGAAAAAAAAATGTGTCCATCCATTACATCACATATCACATCATATCATATCAAATGCATCCATACATACATGATCATGAAATAAAAGAGATCACATCATATTGAATCCAAATCATCTTGTATATATATATCAAAAAATGGTGACTGTCATGACATAATATCTGAATTAGTGTATCTATATATCGATCGAAAATACAATATCCATGAGGCTATCTATAATGAGCCCATGAATGTATATCTATATAAATAATCAGGGAAAATACCCAAAAAGTGTCTACAAAGTCGCTAACCATCATGGTTGTTGGACTCACCCCTAACTGACAATTGATCCTTAGATCTAGGTGGTGCTCCACTTTGCTATGAAAAATTAGGTTGTCGCATCACCTGGGGAACATCACGATGATAATGCATGATGTAGTATGCAACCTTTGTGATTGCCTCTCTATATAGCCTAACAAATACAGTCCTGCCTTGTGATGCAGTTGTCACTGCCTCTAACTGCTATCTCCACCCAATCTCTTAGGCTAGTTGTAGGTCTAGCTACTATCACAACTGAACCTCGTGGTCTCGCTGCACAATCATATCCTATAGTTGTTGTTGCAGCTAGGACCTTTCTGCCTGTAACTAGTCTCTCTCAACAATGAGAGCCTGAATCTATGCCTGAGCCTGTGCATCTAGTTATACAGGTGGGGGAGGCGGTGGTGCACCCAGAATCCGTCCATCATGTTGTTGATGCCCTGGGTTCTGATGACCTAGCACTTGACCCTTGTCCTACTAATCTTGGCCTCTACCTCGACTACCATCCCTGCCTCCATCCCGACCGACCTCGACCTCTACCTCTGCCTCTATTGGGGTATGCCCCCATTGGATCTATTAGGCGTGTAGGCATCCTAAACCATGCATCATAGGCTACAGTGGTCCCTGCATCTGGGAGACCCTAATCATATGCCCATGGTTGTGGGACAAGCTACCTAAAATCATTAATCACCACAACAGGATCAATATGGGCCCCCCACTGAACCTCTCTCTATGACCTAAAAAATATAGTAGTATAGTCATCTACAAGCACATCTTGTACCTCCCCAAACTACCGAGCAATGCAGTCTTAGAGGTATCACTCAATAATCATGTGCTCTCGACCTTGTATGTAGTGAGTCTGTCTGGAAAAATCCAGTTACTATTAGTCATTGTACTATCATGGATGTTGTAGCCATGACCTCCATTTGAACATTATCATGTCATCAATAACATGACGCCAATAAGCCAAACATATGGGGCCCGTGTGTTGCAATGTCATTGGCACTGTATATCTAAAAATGACAGGCTCATCCCCTTTTATATTAGTGAGAACAACCAAGGGCCTTAACACTGCAATATACTCATATGCCCATACGTGCAACAAAGTCACCCTTGCTCTGATGCTCTTTCCCTCTTAGTAGACGGCCTCGCATGCATATCATGGTACAAGGAGGCAAGGAGAATTGAACTCTAGGCGTACACAATGTCTCTCTAGATCATACCCTCCCATGCTAACCCCCATTTGGGACTAAAACCTCTACCCCATCAGTTTGGAGCAACAATGCCACAAATAAGGGTTGCAACAAACAATCTGAAGGTGTCCACCCGACCTTGGTAGAAATCCAGATCAATCTAGGAGCTGACCAAAACAACTGAACATCTGTGTAAAAGAGAGAGACATGCATCTCTCCAGGCATCTGGGTCATAAATGACATGCTCACCATGAATCGACAATCACAAAATGTGCCACACGTCCTCAAGTGTGATGATCACCTCCCTAGTGGGAAAGTGAAAATAAGAGTTCTCGTTATGCCACCTCTCAACCAGCATTGTCATCAAAGCAAGATGGGTCCTGATCTCGGGCATAAAAGTGACAAATCCTAATCCTAGCCTCCCTAGCTACTCCACCTCTAAATCATCAAAGTCTCTAGTTGTAGACAAAATGTCATATCTATGCTCTTGAAACATCAATGGTGGAGGATCCTCCTGCACACATCACACATCACACACAAAGCATCAATTTACCAAAAAAGTCAAAAAAATGATCAAAATTTAAGACTTTGCACCCAAAACATCAATAGTATCGCTAAAATCAATAACGTCACTAATTTTGGGGTGTGTCCCTATGTTAATTTTAGGGGTGTGTCGCCAATTTGGTGACACGCATAGTTACGCTCAAAAGTGAATCAATATTGGGGTGTGTTGCTCTATTAAAAAAATTGGGGTGCGTTACCCACCACTTTACAACCCATGCATCACTATATTACCTCAGTAACTCCCTAATCAAATGCATCGCTAAATCAAAAAATTGAGGTGCACGCCTAAATAGGGGATGTGTCGATATATAATCAATAGTAACGCTTTCAACAGTTCAAAAGTGTTGCTATATAGCAATGCACCTATCGACCTAACTTTGACACCCTATTAAATGCACTTAAAAGTGGAAATTGAGAGGAGTTTCAAGTCACATATCCGGGGTCCTGCATCTGCATGTTGCTGGTACTCTCGAACTTGATCAAAAAGATGCTGAGGGAGCACACGGCGAGCCATTTCGTTGGGAAGTCAAAGCTCAAAATGCAAAAATCTCTAAGGTGCGAATGCACAAATGAATTGAAAGTGACCCTTTATCACCTATTTAAGCCTAAAATTAGGGTTTTTTGCCCTAATTTCAGCCAAAGGTAGGGTTTTTTCACCAATTTCACCAATCTTGCCAAATTAAAGCTTATTTTGCATTGTTTTTTGCATCCCAAAGCCTTTTCAGACCCCTAAGGCAGTATTTAACCTTTGTTAAGAAATCAACCCAAAATTCAAAAAAATTGCCTAATTTTTTGGGGGGGCGGGGAACCAGCTTATTCCTTTCATTGGGGCAATAGTGGGGCATCCAAAAAAATTAGATTTTTTTATTTTTTTTAATTTAAGTAGCAATTTTTAATCTGAAGGGCATTAGTCTTTGAACCAACATAACAAGTACCTCACTTCAAAGAGGGGCAAAATGTAGACACTTAAAAATGTCCTAAATGATATCATGCACTTAACTTAGGTATACTAACACCATTTTTCCCTCAAAACCATCCTCTTTTTCGCTTAATTAATTAAATTATTCTAGATATTTAATTAATTGCATCATTTTCATCTATTAATCTAATTAGATAAATTCATCCCCTCTCATGCTAACATTTCATCTTATTAAATTAAATATATCAAGTTATTTAATTTAATCCCTAAAGTCCTCTTCTTTAATTAAATAACCCTAAGTTATTTAATTAAATGTCATCACCTTTTCCCCTTTTCATTAAATCATTTATTTAATGAATATCATTTAATTCTTCTAAAATTGCATAATTAACATTGTTTTAATTGTCGATTACTAATAAATCTAATTTCCACCCCACTTGCAAAGGAATATTCCAAGGGAATATTCCTCCTTTGCACATTCATCCAAAAGGAATATTCCTTCCCCCTTTTGCATATTAAAACTTTGTTTTAATTTGCTAAATGTCTATTTCCTCACCCATGAGAATATTCCCAAGAATATTCTCTTCTTCACTCATTTGAAAAAGGGGAATATTCCTTTTTGAAACAAACTGTTGGAAAAGATTTTGAAAGTGTGTTTGTTTGGATAAAGGTGAACCCTTGACTAAATATTATCATTGATTCTCATCCCTTGATGAGAATCCATGATTCATGCCTCCAACTTCCTCCATCCTTGACCATTGATTAGCTTTTTCAATCTCAACCCTTCATCTCTCATTTGTCCTCCTATAAATAGGTCATTATTTGGAGACAAATGGATCCATCTTTTAACATCAAACTTATGTTGTTAAAATTGCTCTCACTTGTATTCACATTTAATATCATCTTAGCTTAATTTATTTGCATATTAGCTTAGCTTTCATTAATGGCTTCCGTGATAACATGAATGCATCTATTTAGCTTATTTGGTAATTAGGGTTTGAATATTTTTAGTTTAAAATCCATTTAGATTAGCTTTGCACTCATCCATATCAATCATCTTAGCATAGATCATGTTAAAATAGCTTGCATCATTAGCTTTAAATCATGTTGTCACACACATATTTTATTAGTTTCATCAATTCTCTTCAATAGAATCGATCAAAACAGGCTCATTTATCCATGGGATTGGGAAAGGGTTGTCATTCCACATCAATGCGACATTACTCCCCCAATAGGATAAGTTTCAATTGGTTAAAATAGGCATTTTTAAAGCTTTCATAATTTAACATGTTAAGTTTTAATGGATGCTTAGTTTAGTTTTATTGATTGATCTCTATTGGGATTGATGTTTAGTGGCATAATTATGCTTTGTATCCTCATGGGTCAAGTGTAGTCAACTCATACTAATATGTCGGTCACAATGCTTATGCTAATGATTAGTGGATGTAGGATGCATGTTATGGATGATATATGCTATGATGGTTTATTTTTTTGTATTCTAATATGATATATATGATGCATGGATGATATGTTGCATATCGATGATTTGCGGATGCAGGATGACGATGCACATATTTTTGTTATGTCATAATACTTTGACAGAATTGTTAGTATGATAGAATAGAAGAATGAATGTCTAGAATAGAATGTAATGGGTCATGTTGATTAGGATACCAATAAATCTATAATTATTAGATGGATTTTGAGATTTAATTGGATATGTGATGAGATAGGATAGATAGTTTTTATTTTGCTTTTAGATTATGCTAAATAATGTAGAGCAATCCTTATTTTGATATAGCAAGTAGACACGATGTAGCAAGGTATGAAGAACCAAGGTTACATTGTATCTATTGCATGGACTTTGACTTTGTAAACAAATAGGAGTATCTTGTTCATACTTGACATATGAACACCTTATTTGATCATGTGAGAGAATGAAGCCATTGAAGTAAGTAGACCAACACACAAAAGGTATAAAGAACTTGATATGTACCAGCCATTTATTACTTGAGACTATCCCTACACACACAAGGCAAGTATTCGCCAAGGTCATATTACAGGAACATCCAACAAACACAACAAATGAAAGCAATGAATATGCCCCATTACATACCCCTCTAGACACACCAAGATATATAATATCAAGGCAGTTTTGAGTGAGCGGTGCAAATGAGACAAAAAGATAAAACCAAAAGAAAAGACCAACTTACGAACACATCAATGCGATCATATCTCTTGCCAAAGAGAGTTGTTTTAGTTGATATTCGAAATGGTGTATATTGTAGAAAATATTTATCCATTAATATATTAATTGGATCTTGGTTTTCTAAATGTTTAGGCTATTGATATGAAAGCTTGGTTGATATTTTTGGCAATGATCAAGACTTGTAAATTTTCATGAACGTTTGTGTTTCGACAATAGTTGCACTTGATTATATTTATTTTTTCAAAGGTGAGGGTGACGATAGGTTTATTATGGATGATAATTTTATTGTGGATAGATGTGTGAGATTAGATGGATGATGCTTATTTCTTTTAGAAAAAAATCAAATGTTTTTTGACTTTTTGAAATTTTTTGAGGTTGTTTTTGGACTTTTTACCGTCTTCTAATTTGTTTTTGGTATTTTCCATATTTGGATATTTTTTTGAGATTTCACATGTTATGGATGTTTTTGGATTTTAACATATATAGATGTTTTTGAGTTTTGAAATATATCTGAATGTTTTGGGGTTTTCAAATATCTAAATGTTTTTGGGATTTTTGAGCAACTTAGGTGATATACAAGAATCCATGTTGACAAGTATTTCACATATCTAAATATTTTTGGGATTTTTGAGGAGCTTAGGTGATATACAAGAATCCATGTTGACAACTATATGTAAGAGGATTCCCCTAGTCATATGTTAGAATACTTTGTTATAGGCAAGACAAGTTGACCTTAAGATAATGCCAAGTAATATTGACAGTGATAGATACTCGTCGAACACCAAGCCATGATAGGGATGTAGATAAATGGATGGATGATGGATGGGTGACAGGTACAATATGGATGAAGATTTTATTATGGAAGGATAAAAGAGTACTTGATAGATGGTAGATGGTTCTTATTTACACAAGGCACTTGTTTGCTAGGTTTTCACTAAGGTACTTGCCTAAAGCACCACCAAACTGGTTTTCACTAGAGGACTATTTTTCTCTTTACTGTTTTATCCTTTTTTCTATATTTTTCTATTTTTTATATTTTTTTAGATTTTTGGAATAAGATACCCCTCATGGGCTAGGCATAGAACCTCTTGAGGTGAGTGTTGTTGATAGGTTTCTAACTGATATGCTCCATATCCATAGCTCGCAATGATGACAAAAGGTCCCAACTAGTTAGGTTCAATTTTTCCTTTGTTGTCATGATCCAATTGATTTTTTTGATTCTCTTTAAGAATGAAGTCTCCTACCTAAAAATGTCATCCCTTGATCTTCTTTTTGTAGCTTGTACATAGTTGGTTCTATTATGCTCATAAGTGATTCAATGCTTCTAGACATCACTCATCCAACAATTCAAGATCATTCAACCTAAATGTCCTATATTCTTTATCATTGATCAGGTGTTGCAGTGAAACTCTCTTCAATAGGAGATTGACCTCAATGGGTAAGATAGCTTCAATTCCATACACCAAGGAAAATGGAGTAGCACTAGTGGGTGTTCTGATACTTGTTTGATAGGCCCATAAGGCAGGATTCAATTGTAAATGCCAATCCTAGCCAACATCATTAACAGTCTTCTTCAAGATCTTTAGGATAGTCTTATTAGATGCTTTTGCTTAACCATTTCCTTGAGGGTAGTAGGGTGTAGATAAACGATGTTGGATATGGAATTGGTTGCAAAGTTCTCAGACATCCTAATTTTTGAAGGGTGTTCCATTATCTGTGATAATGGCCTAAGGAATACCATAGCAACAAATTAGGTAGGTCAAGATAAATTTGGATATTTTTTTGCCTATGATATATGTCATTGGAATGGCTTCTATCCACTTTGTAAAATACTTAATGGAAGTAATTATGAATTTATGGTCATTAGATGAGGTAGGTGTAATCTTCTTAATAAGATCAAGTCCCCACTGCAAGAAAGGCCATGGTGTCATGACAGGTCATAATTCTTGAGCTAGAGCATGAATGAGATCACCATGATGTTGACATTAATGTAAGCACTTTTCACAAGCTGATTAACCTCTTGATCCATGGTAGGCCAATAATAACCTATTCTAAGCACCTTCTTTGCTAAGGTAACACCACTCAAATGTGACCCACAAATTCCTTTGTGTATCTCTTTTAAGGTAGTTGAAGCTTCTTCTAGGTTAATATATATGAGTAATGTTCCATCAAGACTCCTTCAGTAAAGGGTATTGAAAATGATGACGAAGCACAAAGTGGGAAGATCTTCAAATAAATGTCTTGTGAAGGTTACTGGTAAGGTTGGATGGAAAGATACCATCATGAATGTATAGGTAAATATTGTGGTATCAAGGGGAATCGGGGCCAACAATTTTGTACACAAATTTTGATTCAGGGATGTTGAAAGTCAGTATGAGAATCTGCTCCATGAGAAATTCGTATTTCAAGCTATTATGCGACATGTCTAGTAAAGATCCAATAGTTTTCATGGAATTTATTGCTTTGTTGCTAACTCTTGGAAGCTACTCAAAGGTGATGACTATGAAGTATGAAGTATTCTTTAAATTTTTCAACCATTCTTTTGTATGGCATCAAATTATCATCCTTAGTTTGGTAGTCATCATTCACTTGTCTTACCACAAGTTAGGAATCACTATAGACCTAGAGTTCTTGGATTTTCCATTGAATAGCCATTCTTAACCCTATGATGAGGGCCTCGTACTCTACTATGTTGTTAGTCATGGAAAAGCTAACATGTATGACTTTGGGATGCAATCACCTTGAGGGGTGATGAATAAGATACCTACTTTTGATTCATGCTACGTATGGGAGCCATCAAAGTCTAGCTTCCATAGGTTAGTTGATGTTATGGTGAATATTCCTTCATCTGGAAATTTAAACACTAAAGGATTCTCAACATATATGGGTGCTTTAGCTAACGGATCTATGATGACTTGTCCTTTGATAGCCTTTCGGTCCACATACTCAATGTCGAACTTGCTCAAGATCATTACCCATTTAGCCACACGTCCTGTAAGAGTTGCCTTTGATAACAAGTATTTTAGTGGATCAACCTTAGAAATAAGGTTGACTTGATGGCTAAGCATATAGTGTCATAGTTTTTATGAAGCAAAAACTTCTGCTAATATAATAGACAAGCTCTTTCAATTGGGGTGTAGTTAAGCTTATATCCAACCAAGGTAATGCTAATATAATAGATAGCTCTTTCTTTTCTTGAGTCATCATGTTATGCCAAGTGAGATCCTAATATTGTTGATGTAGTTGAAATGTACAATATCAAGGATTTGTTTGCAACTAGTGGCATCAAAATTGGTGGTGATGCTAGATAATATTTCAACTATTGAAAGGCATGTTGGCAATTATGATCCCATTTAAATGTCGTACCCTTGTGAAGGTGTGTGAATGGGTGGAATTTATCCACTAACTATGCAATAAATCTCCTGATAGATTATACTTTTCCTTGTAAACTTCTAAGTTTCATTAGCATTTTAGGTGGTTGTATCTCAATGATGGCTCTAACTTTGGTAGGGTCCACTTTAATTCCCCTCTGTGATACTATGAGTAGACATTGAAAAATGTCCTGAATGATATCATGCACTCGAATTAGGTTACCAATATCATTTCCTCCTAAAACCCATCCTCTTTTCACTTAATTGATTAAATTAGCCTAGCTAATTAATTAATTATATAATTTTCATCTATTAACCTCATTAATTTAATTGGGTTAATTCACCCCCTTTCATGCGAACATTTCGTCTCATTAAATTAAATAAATCAAGTTATTTAATTTAAATCCCTAAGTCCTCCTATTTAATTAAATAACCTTGAGTTATTTAATTAAATGTTATTTCACTTTCTCCCTTTCATTAAATCACTTTATTTAATGAAAATCATCTAATTCCCCTAATTGTATAATTAAACCTTTGTTTAATTATCAATTACTAATTAATCTAATTCCCCCCAAATGCAAAGGATATTCCTCCTTTGCACATTCCTCCAAAAGGAATATTCCCATGGGATATTCCTACCCCTTTTGCACAATTAAACTTTGTTTTAATTTGCTAGTTGTCTATTTTCCCTCACGCATGAGAATATTCTCTCTCCTCACTCATTTGAAAAAGGGGAATATTCCTTTTCTAACAAACTTACTTGACTTCTCGAGCAAGTTAACTTGTGACATTTTGTGCAAGTTAACTTGTGACCTCTTGTGCAAGTTAACTTGTGACCTCTTGTGCAAGTTGAAAGTGTGTTTGTTTGGACAAAGGAGAACCCTTGATTAAATCTCATCATTGATTCTCATTTGTTGATGAGAATCCATGATCCATGCCTCCAATATCTTCCATCCTTGATTATTGATTAAACTTTTTGATCTAAACCCTCCATTTATCATTTGCTCTCCTATAAATAGATCACTATTTGGAGACAAATGGATCCATTTTTTTTAGAGCAAACTCATGCTGTTGAAATCACTCACACTCACTCATTTTTTAGCATTTGCTTAATATCACTTTAGCTTAATTTGCTTGCATTAATTAGCTTAGCTTCCATTAATGGCTTCCATGGTAACATAGATGCATACATGTAGCTTTTTTATTAATTAGGGTTTGAATCTTTTAGCTTAAATCCATTTAGATTAGATTTGCATTCACACATCTTAATCATCTTAGCATAATATCATGTTGAAATAGCTTACATCAAGATCATTCAACTTTAAATCATGTTTCAACACACATCTTACAATGGTTTCATCAGTTTTCTTCAATAAAACTGATTGAAATAAGCTTATTATCCTAGAGATTGGGAAAGGGTTATCATTCTACATCAACATGAGACCACTCCCCCAATAGGATAAGTTTCAATGGATTAGAGTAGGCATTTTAAAAGCTTTCATAGTTTAGCATGGTAGTTTTGATAAATGCTTAGTTTAGTTTAAATTGAATGATCTCTATTGGATTGACATTTAGTGGCATGAATATGCTTTGATTCTTCATGGATCAAGTGTAGTCAACCCATACTAATTCGTCGATCACACTATGTATCCCAAAATCTTTTACCTGAAGTGACTCCAAAGGCACATTTCTTTAGATTTAGTCTCACCTAATACTTCTCCAATCTATCAAATATTTGAGTTAATACTTCAAAATAACCTTTTCTTGTGATAGATTTTGCTAATATGTCATCTACATAATCTTCCATAATCTTATGAAACGTATCATGGAAGATTACATTCATTGCTCTCTGATATGTTGCTCCAACATTTTTGAGACCAAAGGGCATGACATTCCAGTAGAAGGTACCCCATTGGCATGTGAATGTTGTCATATGTTGATCTTCTATTTCTATCCTATTTGATTATAACTTAAAAATGCATCCATGAGAGATAGAATCTCATGTCCAATTGTAAGATCCACAATGATGTCAATGTTAGGTAGTAGAAAATCATCTTTGGGACATGCTTTGTTCAAGTCTTTGAAGTGCATATTTGGATGCCCCTAATGGGTTTTGATACTGGTACAAGGTTTGAAACTCACTTTGGATAATCTATAGGTCTTATAAAACCCACATCAAGCAGCTTTTATAGTCTTACTTTAACCAATATTCTATAGGTGGATGCATTTTCCTTAGCTTTTGCTTCATAGGTTTCGCATTCAGATGCACTGTCAAATGATGTACTACCAATGAGGTATCAAGTCCTGGCATGTATAAATATGACCAAGCAAATTTGATCTTTCTTTCTTCTAAGAAAGTTGCTAGATTATGTTGTTCTTCATTGTCTACAGATGTAGCATAGAATGTCAACTAGGGTTGCTCAATTGTTTTGATATTCACTAGTTTAGCATCTTCTACAAGAACTGTTGACATTTCTTGATCCATAGCAATACTATGGAGATTTAATCCTTCATCCTTGGGCACCTCAAAGATATTTTCACTCATGGATATGTCCTTTGTTTTTACTTTTTCATGATTTGAAAGCGTCACTCTATGGTTTTCACTTGTGGATCTTGTTTTGATTTTTAGATTTGTCATTTTGCGATTGAAAGTTTCAATATTATCACCATAGTATGCTTTGGTATTAAGTTCAATGTAAAAACCTTCTTTATGATCTCCTAAAGGTATACCATCTCGGAGCCCCATGAATTTTGCAATAGCTTCATCATTTTCGATGAGCTAGGGATAAATGAGTTTAAGGCCATTATTCTAGATAGGGGAGGTGAATGATGTGGTAGTAGTGATAGTGTATATGGAGGAATTTTTTAATAAGTCTATTATACACATGGGTAAGTCTTTGATGTTCTTGTCATCAACTGGATTTAACTAGGGAGAAGCTTCAACTTCCTTGATAAAGACATCCTCAACAAGAGGGATCACATGTTCATGCAAGCCATACCCAAGTCCTTTATTCTTTGGTTGCTTTTCTAGAATGATGGGTTCACACATACCATTTTTTTCAAGACAAGTCCACTAGTACCGGTATAGCCCATATTCTTCATTAACTGATATCCTTTGCTATTCTGATCAACAGGAAGAGGAGATTCTTCTTGTTCTTCATGATAAATCCATTTCAAGAAGTCTCCTTCATCTATTACTTTTGTGTTTAGTTCTCCCCATTTTGCAAAGGTAGTTGGTTTGAACTTGATTGTTTTAGACACTTTCTTAATATGATGGGGTTTACCATATGTTATAGGAGAAAGTGGTAGTTTTCCCACGTAGAATGAACCTTTTAGGTTGTAGTCACCACAACCATTGTCTTATATCTGTACTTTTATTTTAGAGAGTGTGTGATGGGTTTTTGATGTTGATGCAAGTGTCACTGGATCAACATAAAAAGAAGATGGTGGAACTTCATCATTCTTAAGTACTTGAAGCAATATATAATATTTCTCTTCCATACTCTTGTAGTAGTAGAAAGGTTTAGGATCACCATGGACAATAACCTCTTTGTCATCGTATGAAAACTTTAGACATTTATGGTAGGTAGAAGTAATGGCCTACATGGCATGGATCCATGGGTGGCCCAAAAGGATGTTATATGGAAAGTCAAGATCTAAAACTTAACATGTTTCAGTTTTTTTGGGACCAACTTGTATGGGTAGCTTTATGCTTCCTTTAGAGCCTGTTTTGTTATCATCATATGCTCTAATTGTTATCCCTTTTTCTCTCTCAATAACTTCCTTAGAGTATCCCAAGTGTTTGACCAATTTAAGCGTACAAATTTTTAAGCCCGCACCTCCATCTATTAGCACTCTTTTCACCTTATGTTTATGAGCATAGACCTCAAGATGTAAGGCGCAATTATGAAATGATTGAGATTTGGGAGGTCTTTCTCTGTGAATACCAATTGGTGAGTAGATGCAATATGTCCTACCATAGCTTGGAATTGTTTGGTATCTATGTTAGTAGGGATAGATGATGATAAAAGAGCCTTATCTAAGACCTCTTTGTGTGTAGGAGAAATTCTCAAGAGTTCTAGGATGGAAATTTATGTTGGAGTCTTCTTGAGATGATATATTAGGCTATAGTCCATGGGGTTTGATTTGAATTGACCTCTAGGTTGTAAAGGAGCTCCTTGGATTGTGATCTTCCCTCTTCGTGTGGTGACTCCATAGTAAATATTTTGTCCATGTATAGTGATAACACAGATTTGGTGGCTATCATCTTGGATACATCCTATGACATTGTCATAGGTGTGATTGATTGAGTTTAAGGTTTTAGAATTTCCTGCATTGTTTCCTTTGCCATGATCAATGCATATGATTCTTGTACATTCCTAAATTATTTTCTGAGGTCCCTTTGCATTGATCGACATCTACCTCAACATGATCAATAAGGTCTTGTATAATATTCTTAAGCTTCATGTAGTTTGAATTTTTATGACCTTTCATTCGATGATAGTCAAAATAATCATTATCATTATACCATGATGGTTTGAATTGAGGTTCCTCGTACTTTCAAAAATTAAGAAGTTCTATTAAATTAGTTTGGATTAGCTTTTTCAAAACCATTTAAATTGGCTCCCCTAAGGGAGTGTATTTTCATCTTGTTGGGTAGTTATTTTTCCTTGGTGGTGGTCCTCTTACAGGGTCAATATTTTGTACATGTTGATTATTCTGTTGAGTTTGTGTGTTTGGTTGAGATGGCATGTTTATCACAACTTTTGTGTCCACCACACCATCATTAGTTGCATTCTTGTTTTTAGCCCATATACGAGGTTTGTCACTTGAACTAGATGGTTAATTGTTATCTATATAGATCTGTAGTAAGCCCTTAGCATTAAGTGCTCTTTCAATGCTAAGACCTTTGGATATGAGCTCTTCAAAGATGGTTACACATTGCATGTGTAGTTGACAAGTAAGTTTTGTATTTACATTATTTGTGATATTGTCAACTTGTTGATTTTTCGGAATAGGCCATTTGTATTTGGTCACCTTATGTTGTGGAATGATGTTTTATTAAGGAGGCTATTGAGGATGTTGTTGAGGAGTTGGGGTTTGTTGGTGTTGTTGTTGGGGTTATTGTTGAGGTTGGTATCGAGGTTTATGTTGAGGGTGTTGTTGAGGATGTTGTTGTGATTGGTATTGAGGTTGAGGTGGAGGAACATTTGAGTGTATGTTTCGTGATGGTGGTGTTGTGAATGGATTTATCCCATAGTTCATCATGTTCAGATTTTGAATATAAGGATTAGGTTGGTTGGTGTATATGGATGAATTGTTTATGTTTGGTAGACCTAGGTTTGTTTGAATCCCTAGACCTTGATTGGAGTACAACAAATTTACATATTGGTTTGAAAATTTTGTTTGATTTATTCCTAATAGATTGACCGCAGGATTACTAGGTACATTTATTAAAGGAGGATCCAACATTTATTGTATGATATGGTGTGTCAAAGGTTCATTTGTTTGTGGATGATTGTTTGTTGCTATACGTGAAAAAGTTTATTCTCTAGGTTGATCAACATCAAATTTTATAGGGAGTTTAACCCCCCCTTGTGTGAGTTTTAATATGTATTGATTTGGATCAAGCCTTAACATAACATCCATTTCCCTAGCAAGAGATAGGTCTTGTTACATCTCTAATAGCTCTCTGAGAGTAAAATCATGAGGCTTGGTGAATAAGAAGTCAAGTATTTTGTGTATATTGTTTTTAACTTTAATTGTTTATGGTTACGTTTTAGTTTGCAATGGAGTTTTATACCCTTTAGGATCAAAAGTGGGCATTTCGAAGGGTTGATCACTAGCACTTGTTGTAGAGGGAACATTAGAACCACTAGGATTTGTCTCCATATTTTTCTTATTGTTGGGATCTTGTTGTGACCATAAAACTTGTAGTTGTCCTAAGAGGCGTGGATTGTGATGTTGGATGGAGATGGTTTTGTTTAGATGTTTGAGTTGCTTTAAATCAAGCCAGTAGTGATGCTCTAAGTGATTTTGGACCAATGTTGAATAACATTTGGATGAATGGAGGATGTGAAACCTTAATTTAGACAAATTTGGTTTTGACTAGATCTCTTGTTAAAGTGTGATTAAGGATGATCCTTTCTCGTTCTAGACAAATGAGTCTAAGCTAAGGAAGATGATAATGAGGTCACAAAATTTGGGAGTAGACTAATGAATCCAAATCAAGTTAACTCACAAGGATGACACTAATTCAACAAAATACTTCAAAGAATACTATTTTCCAAGCAAGAAGTTCAACTAGGGGATAAGATGAAGATCTAAACCAAAATGATCAATGTTAAATCTAGGTTGTTGTTTTGAGTGGATTTGTTTTGTTGACGTGGTTGATTTGATCCAAGATGACTAGGAGGTGTCTAGACAATTCCAAAAGGAACTAGTGATATGGGATGAAGATGACAAGTGTATGTTATTTTAGATGAATAGGACAAATACAGGTTTGTTGTGTACAGGTCTCTAGTTTGATACAGATTGTTGGTGAAAAATTAGAATTCTAAGATTTTAGGACTTTGTTGTTTTGGACTGACAATCAAACACACCATTTTACAAACATGTCAAATTATATTCAAACACGGTGCATTGCCCCTAACAAATGTGGCACAATTTTTCAAATGTGCAGGTCTACAAACAAAAGTAGCACTATGCAATAGTCAGACATGGTATTGTAATTTTTTGATAGAGGATTAACCTAAAACAAACATGCCAAGTTTTACAAATGTATCAATATGCATACAAAAGTATCAATATAAAAAACTAGATATGCCAAGATGCATACAAAATCAACACAAAGTGACAGTCAGAAACGTCTATTTGTCTCAGAGACATGTTTTTTAATTTGTTCCTAAGTATGTCTAGGGTTTTTCAATTTTTAAGGATTAATTTGTGTTTGATTTGGTAATTGATAAAAAAACAACAAAGAATCACATGAAGGACTGAAACCAAGGGTTTATTGGTAGATTTTTGTGTCTTCTTCAACAAGGCCACACTAATTGGTATCATGGGTAGTTTAACAATGAATACATGCCATAAATACACACCCTATTTTAGTGGTAGATCAGGATTATCAACTTATAGTAGGCCCACCCCAAAATACCTTCCAATGAATGGGTGAGTAGAATATGCCAAGTCCATGTACCACCTTGACACCTCTCACCTTGAAAGGAAAAGATCTTAACAAGGAATATTGGTCACCTCAACAAAGGTTAGCACATTGTGAGTAACTTCACGTATTGATACCTGAATGTTGCACCACTTTAATTTGATGACTAAATGGTCTTAAATGCTTCTAGATAAACAAGTTTGTATTGGGGGTCTACTTTGAATAGTGAGTCCATTTATTATGCCCGGGTTGAAAGGGGTCTTCTCTCTTCTCATCACCTATACATATCTTGATAGATCGAGGGTCATGAGGCTTGTCTTGAAGGATGTTGGCCACACCTTGGGGTACAACTTCCGTTCTCCCCCATTATATAGCTTGTCGAGAAACGTACTTGAGATCAAAACTTCAGGTGATGACGCCCCCAAACAATTCTCCTAGAAATAAACCGTTATGGTGTTGCTTTTGATCCTAAGATCATTTTTAGAGGTCATGAGGGGAGAGCATACAAAAAACACCACACCTAAAGGTGTAAAAAAAGATTGCAAGTTAGTGATGTTTTTGATTTACAATATTACACAAGGCGCAAGAAAAGAGCATACACAACACTAACCTACCAAAGACAAGAAACAAGATTCATTTTAAGTGTACCAAAACTCAAAGATGTAGTTCACTTTTTAAAACACCAAATCAAATGTGCAAGTTGTTGGTAGATTTTTAAAACCCAAATTGAAGTGTGCAAGTTGTTTTAAAATTTTAAGCACCAAATCAAATGTGAAATTTGTAGGTTCTTTTTAATTCCACCAAATTGAAGTGTGGAATTTTTTTAAGCATAAAAATAAATGTGAACCTATATTAATCAAAAACCTACAAAACCAAACATTAGTAGTCTTGCAAATTTTATTTTCCCAGTGTATGCAACATGTTGCACAAATATTCACTCATAAAAGACAAGTCCACATTAGGGTTAGAAATTAAAAGAATTCAAGAAACTTAATCAAACCCTAAACAAAAAAACACGCTAATTTACCCATCAGATGCATTGCTATGACAAAGAACAAACACACTGAGCTTTGACAAATGTGATAAGACTAGACAAATGTGTCAATGCAAAAAATTGCATAAAAGAAAAGAGAAAGAGTTATCAAAATTGACCCATCATAAAAAGGCATAAGTGACTCTGTAATAGAGGACAAGTGCACCGATATATGAAAAATGCACCAAAAACCAGTCAAATGTGTTGCTATAAGAACAAACATAGAAAAATAGAGAGGAAAGTAATTAGTCCAAAATAACATATAAAAATAGAAGCAGTGCTATAATTTTCATATGCGATAAGATAAAACAAA
This sequence comes from Sequoia sempervirens, assembly GCA_007258455.2. NCBI lineage: Eukaryota > Viridiplantae > Streptophyta > Pinopsida > Cupressales > Cupressaceae > Sequoia > Sequoia sempervirens. Next base: position 757,580,290 of record VDFB02281492.1, on the reverse strand, counting down.
GGAATCACTGTACGGAAAACAAACATGTTGCTATGTGACAAAAGTGCCTTTGTAACCTATAGGTCTAAAAACCATCAAAAAATGATAAATTTGAAATGTGGGTCCCATTGGGCATGCCAAAATGTCATAGGGGAAATATGGGTTAGTTACAAAGCATAATAAGAAGGATTAGAACACAAAACACTAAAAACCCATCAAAGATTAGTCATATAAGCTCATACTCAATGAAATTGGTTAGAAAATGTTAAAAAGATTCAATGAAAAGCATCAAAACACATAATTCAAAGCAATTGAAATAAAATGACAAGCAAAGCTTTAATCCCATTGGGGATTATGCTCCAAATGAATGTGGATTGCTCTATTAAGCATAACCTACGTTGCAAAAGCTCAAGATTGATGAATGTGACTCACAATTGATGCTCAATTTGCTCAAAACAATGAATTTCTCAAGCTCATGAAGATTGTGAATGAATTTTGACGAGGAAAAGACTTGTTTATAGATTTGCAAATGTCTAATAAATTGTGGAGATTGAATCTTAGGATTGACGATCAAGAGGAGATCAAGAAGATCAAATAAGATCAATGGATGAAATTGAATGAGAGCCCAAAATATCCCTATTTTCATGGAAAAGAGGTTAAAGATATTTTGGAGGGAAAATATATTTTGAAAAGGTAATATTCTCTTCTAAAAAAGGAATATTCTTTGTGCAAGTTAGAGGAAATTAGGGAATTAAATAATTATGAAAATTATTTAAGTATGAGGATGAGAATAAATTAGGATTTTTAATTAAATAATTGAAGTGGGGTAGAGGAAAAAATAGATTTAATTAAATTGTCACAAAAGATTTAGGGAATAGACGCGATGCCACTCGCTCCCACTGCTCCTACAGTTGTTGCTCCTGTCGAGCACTCGATGCAAGTTTGCTCCTCGACTGCTAGTGATAATGCTCCTACCATGCCCTTTCTTCATTCCCATGATAGTGTTTTGATGCTAGAGATGGATATCATGTCCTAAATACCTTCAATGGCATGCCCTAGTTTGGCTAGGGTTTCATATTTTCAAAGCACAAAAAACTCCATTTCGAGCAACTCAATATCTCTTTGCCCTATTATTGGATCTTAGGGATCGACAGACTCAAAGCTTAGGCATAGCCTATCCTTTAGGGATATGCTTGTTGGTTTGAATCAAGAAAAAAACTTCAAATCTATGGCTTGGGATGCTCGGCCATTAAAGGAAAACTCGGTCTCTAATGTGCATGAGATCTCTAAGAACTACCCAAAAACCTTCATCAAAAAACCATCCTCCTCCCCAGTTATGGTCTTTTCAGAGAAGCTCAAAAAGGAGGTCAATTTTGGTGAGTACTATTTTGCCTCCAAGGGATTGATTGGCTAGTTCAATTTCCTTTGGCCAAAATTACCAGATTTGCATGATTGGATCTCATTAGCATGGCAACCCACACTCAAAGGTAATGTAGAAGTCTACCCTTATGCTCAATGGTTTTTTACTATGGTGTTTGATTGCATTCAGGACAAGGATTCCATTTTGCAAGAGAAATGGTGTTGGGGGCAAAGCCCACTCTTCAAATTGTGGTTTCCAGACTTTAACCCTACTATTGCATCATTCTCTGAAAAACCTATTTGGATTCGTCTTCCAAATATCCCATTACATTTTGTTTTGCGGATTGCTTTCAAGTGATTCGTGACTCATTGGGAAGCTTCCTTGCATTGGATTCAGACACAAATAATTTCACCCACACAACTTTTTCATGCATCCTTGTAGACATGGCTGTCAAAATAGATCTTCATGTGGACATCACATTCAAGTTTGTTGATCACAACTGGACGCAACATTTAGACTATGAAGGTTTACCCTTTTGATGTAGGAAGTGTTGTGAAACTGGTCATATGGCCAATTACTACTCCAAAATCATTAAAAGTTTTGATCAACAGTCTTGGTGGGAGGACGTTTTGCCTCATCATTACTCAATGAAAGCCCTATCAAAGGTGGAAGAGGAAAAGGTTGAACCTTCTCAAAAGCCCGATTCCTCCTTAAATTTTAAGGTAGGGAAAGATAAGGCAGATCAAGTTATGAAACCTTGTACAAAAGCAATTTTGGCTCAAAGGAAACCTCAACAATCAGACAATGAAAATTTAAATTCTTCAAAAGTTGATCTTCATATTACAATCTTGAACTCAATCACCAAATCTTCTCCAATAAATGACAAGAGATAATCTACACTGAGTGGTGGGAGCACTCCATAGGTTGCATCTCAAATTGTGGACTCCATAAAACTACAAAAGAAAGAGGAAGGGGAGAATTGGCAAGAAGTACAAAACAAGAAAAAGAAAATTCTCAAGGCAGAGCTGAATCAAATTAAAATGCAATTGTGATCTCACACCAAATCCGGTGGGTAGAATGTAACTTAGACCGAGAAGATATGTATTGTACCTCTTTGATGCAATTTTGTATACATGCCATGGCTGGCCATTTATGTAATTTTTTAATTCTAATTAATAAAATTTCTCTTATGGATCAAAAAAAGATTTAATTAAATAATAGAAATTATTTAATCATGATGGAAGGAAGAAAATTTGAATTTAATTAAATAATTCAAAATTATTCAATTAAGGAGAAATTAGTAAGAAATGATGAAAAACAATGAACTAAGCAAATAACATTAATTATTCAATTAATAGAGGAAAAAGATGAATTTAACTGAATAATTCAAAATTAATTAATTAAAAGAGAAATTTAGTGATAATTAGGAAAATGATGTTAAAAGGCGAGATCAAGATGTGTGATATGTTCAGGACAATTTTAGGTGTCTACAACAAATAATACTATTTAAAACTCCTAGGACCTAAGTGGACTTAACATGTAAATAGGACATATATAGGTAAAACACGTATTTACATCAACACTCAGGGCCTGGTGGTGGTGCTTGATGAGAGACTATAGTTTGTGAGTAGCTCCTAGAGCCACTTCATGTCAGTACAACCTTGAGCTCACATCTAAGCTTTGTATTGGCCTCAACTATCATTGTATACTATTGTTGAAGTCGATCTCTCTCGACTCATGCTCTATTTAGATTTTCCTAAAGGATCACCTCTACATGATCATCAGTGGAACCTCAATATCTTTCTTGAAGCTCCTTGTATGTAGTTCTCAATCACACCATGGGCTCAAAAACCTTTTTGTGATGCCTTGCAGTCTACTATAGCCTATAATTGGTTTGCACTGACTGATGTAGTTGCATGTTAGTAACCATCTTTGCCATCATATGACCCATAAATTTTAGTCAATATCAAGTGCCAATTGCAAAGAAGAGAAACATAGGATAATGTCATACATCATCATTATATAAAGCATAAATAAAAATTAAGTATAGAATCTATTATAGTATAAAGCAAAAAATCAAAATGCATATCATATCACTTGGATCGCCAACTCGCTAGTGGGGATTCATGCATGAAACAATTGTAGTTATGTTCAATATCCCTAATGAGGTTGGGGGCATGGTATACGTCGCTCTACTCGTCTCCCCATGCTTGTATACACTTGATCTCTCAAGTGTAGTAGGGTGTGCTCATGATATGCAAGGGGGAGATGTAGGTCTCTCCTCAGGGGCATCATTGACCTCCTCTTCTAGATCTCCTCCTACTACTACAATCGACTGATCCTCCTCATCATCATCATATTTTCCTACATCTCCATCATCATCCTTATCCTCCTCCTTGTAGTTCTCCCAATGTCATGGTCATGGCTCGAGATCATTGATAGCATAATCTATAGGAAATATGGGATTTGGATGTGCGATATCCCACCACCTAGTATATGTAGCACTCAATACAATGTCATTTGCATTAGACACTGGATGTGCATCTTGCTCCTCATCATCGAAACCACTCAAAGGGATGCTCATGACAGTGGAATGAGCTATGTCTTATGGCTTGGCCCTATTGTGGGTTGATTTGAGATAGGTCGATCAAGGGATGGGAATCCCCTAAGTACGATTGAACTATTTGGTCACTTGATCATAATATAAAGGCATGATAGTGTACTCATACTAACCAACAAAAAAATGATCATGTTGTATCCTTATAAGTTGTTGTGACAAGCTTTTCCAAGAATGTTGAGTCTTATAAGGCCTCCAAATCACGTCCACAACATCTAATCGATCAAAAGCAATGAGCCAATCTAATAAATCACCGCACTACCATGGTCTCTTCAAAGGGTAGGAATAAGCTCAAGGATATGTACATGTTACATCTATAGGATATCCTGCAGGTCACATGCAAGTAATGTACTTGAACGCCCACACATGGAGAAGGGTACACATCATAAGGATATGTGTCTCATAATATATATATATATATATATTGTACGAGATCATAATATGAGGGCACTAACATGCTTCGCCCCCAAGAAAACATAGTTTGTTGCTCCTCCATCGCTCATATAGAGTGTATGAGGCCCCCATGTAGGTGTTTTTCTCATGCATATAACGCAACCACCAACACTATGGTCACAATCATGATCTGGAAAATGATAGGATTATCAACATATCCATAGAGAAGCCATTGTAGTTGTATTTGACCCTTGTCATCCTCTATCATATGTCAACTGATACAATAGAAATGGTCAACTAAGATCTCATTTGAGGACCTCCCCTCCTCATGGCTCATAATCCTACCTCAAATGGGTAGTCGAAGAATGTGATATACATCCTCAAGTGTCACTATCACCTCTCTCATTACTAGATGAAAGGTAGAGGTTTTTGCATCCCATCGCTCCATGAGTTGCATCAATATAGGGTCATGGTACCTCGTGGTGGTCATGGTGAAAATAAAAATTAAACCAACCTCTCGTAAATGACTCTACTTTTCTATGGAAAGTAAATGGGCATGGTCGCACAAAAGACTATATAAGCGACCCCTAGATTTCTCTCACATGTATGGTGGTACTTGTCAATTAGTAAAGTTCACTCCCATTATTTCATGAATCATATGATATATCAATCCAATTTAATAGCATTATGCATCATCAAGGGCACCATAGTTGGAATAGGATACCCATGTTGGTCTAGGGATCCATTGTTGGTTAAGGGTGCCCTTATAGGTCTAAGGCACCAAACTTGGTCAGAGGCGGCCCATTTTTGCAAAAATCATTAAAAGAGTACAAATTGAGCTCTTAACTACATGGAAAGTGAAAACAAAAATTACCTCTTGCATCGACACCTCTTGTGCAATATGCTCTCTCAAGGCTTCTAGTCTTGGTGCACAATATAGGCATTGTTTTTGTTAGGATATAATGTTCTACACCATTGCATAAAATGATTTATTATAAATTGTTTTTGTTAGGATATAGTGTTCTACACCATTGCATAAAATGATTTTTTATAATGTAATTAAATAATTATTTAGTTGTGATGCACCTAGGTGGCGTGGTTAATCGCACTAGGAAATTATTTGGGGACCACTTTACGTTGTATTGTAACATTGTATTATTATTTAATGTGTGGGAGACATGTGATAATAATTTAATATTCAGGAAATATTAAATACAGTGAAAATTTAGTACCCAATATTAAATAAGGGACTAGTGGTTTTGTATTCACATGGTTTCGTGGTACATGGTTTTATCTTACCACTTGGTTGTATTTGTGTGAGCTTGAATCTATAAAAGCAAGCACATGTTTAGTGGTTAAGGTTGGTTGGTTGAGTTGGTTGTCATTATTGAGTCATTATGATGAGTGTGTATGTGAAGCATGGCATGGGATGTGTGGATTCATGCTTGGACACATGAGGATGCATTGAGAGGCTTGATGCTTTAGATGTATTCATTGTAACTCTTCGTTTGTTTTATTGTTGATTAATGGATGAAGCATGGATGCTTTTGGAGATTGGGCTTTTCCCTCTTGAGGGTTTTCCTAGGGTATTGTGTTATCTTATGGCTTGTCTATTTGATATATGCATTATGGTTACTTGTATGCATGTTTATCTCTCATGGGGTTATGTAGGAAATAGATTAAGATTGTGGGTTGAATGCATTATTTCCTAACAAGTGGTATCAAAGCTTTCATGGCTGATGGATTTTTTGTTATAACCTTAGTTTGAGAGATATTTACAATGTTGAATCCATGGCTATGCATTTTAGATTTGAGGAATTGCAAGATATGGAACACATATTAATAAATACCCGCTGAAATTAAAATTTTGCAAAATAAAATAAAATGTTAAAATCATTTGAAAATCTAAAATAAATTTAAAATAAAAATATATATAAATGTGGGGGTCCGTAGACCCACCCCACGCCAGTCAGTACCCTATACCGATAGGGTATTGACACCCGTAGGGTGTCAGCCCTGTCAATGGCAGGGCCCCCTTGGTTAGGTGGCTATGTCCACAACACAACTTCCCTTGTTCGACAATGGTGTATTAAAAGCTGCCCCAAAAAAATTATTTAAATTTAAATTTAAACAAATTTTAAATTATTTTAAATGCTACTAGTTTTAAAATTAAACTAGTATTTATAATTAGTCAAGGGGGACCAATTTTTTTTAATGAAAAATAGACAAAACTTAAATGAGCTTTGGATTTTTTCGCCCAAGCGCCATTGCTGTCGACAAGTTTTTGGTGGCTCAGCTCACGGACCACCTCAGCCTCCTCTACATGGGAAAATTGACTATTTTAAAAAACTTGCATAACTTTCACCCAGGAGCTCAAATTTTTGACTTCTTATACTCGTTGGAAAATTGGTTTCGAGCACTATGTAGTGGTACAAGTTTAGTTTCCTGGTTTTTTTTGTTTTGTGTAGTTTTTTTAGCCTGAAATCTAGATATTCTCTTGTACACGGTTTTGAGCATGACTTTTACATACAAAATTAGATTTTCGATTTCAAATAGGCATTGTAGAGCATGTGTAGTGTACTACATAGTGGTTCAGATTGTTTATCAGTTTGTGGTGTTGGATAAGTTTGGTACTTGTTTGATCACTTATAGGTTCCTGAGATTTGGGGTGTGATTGTGTGAGCATCTAGACGAGTCAAGAGGTGAAACCTTGAGGAAGTACATGTTCTTATATGATATTTATGATGGTAAAGTTTTTTATAAGTTTGGTGCTTCTTGGTATAGGTTTATAGGTGTTTTCAGAATTAGAATTTGATGGTGATAGGTACACATGTCTTTGGTTTTGAGGACATGGTTTGAAACGAGTGGACTTGAAGTCTCATATGGATGATAGTTGAGTGCAGGTATAATGATGGATATGATTATGGTTGTTGGATATTGTGGTTGTGTTGCTGATATGTGGTTGTCATTGATGTCAACACTATTGGAATTAATGTCTTAGAAGCTGTATATGTCGGGATATTGAGAAAATTGTAATAAATAAGTTGCAGGTTGTCAGTGGTGAAGTGAAGTTTAGTATGTTGGCAAGCTCAATACATTGATGATCAAAGGTTTTGGATTAAAGGGTTTCTTGTTGAGTATATCTAATTTATCCACATTAAGTTTTAGAGATCCGCAAGAATATTTGATCCAGTTATGAGCAGTTGTGTTCTAACAGTCATTATGTTTCTTCAATTGGGGTTCTTGAATGAAGATGATGTGATTCTAGTAAGTTCAGTTGTTGTGTACGCTTCTCTAGTGATTCATGATGTTTGTGTGGATGTTTCTTGATTGTTCTTTATTTGTGTTACACGTCTGTGTTGATCGTTGTGCTCGTGATTAGAGATTTTCTCTTGCGTGTTCATGTTTTTCATGTTCTTGGCTGACAGGGTCTTGTAGCGTGTTGTGGATCTTTGAGGAATAATTATTTGAAGTGTTTTCATGTTTTCAATTTTATTTTGGGTCTTCACTATGTTGTGGTCATCATTGGTCGATTCGCATTAAAAATTATTTATTGTTTTGGGCCGACAGTTTGCATATGTTTTATTATTTTGTTGAGGCCGACATGTAGCGATGTAATCTCTTGTTACAGATATCTATAAGTGATTGTTTATTCCATTTGAGGTGTGCTTGTGCATGAGATGTGTGAATAATGTCCTAATCATTCGAAGGCAGAAGCAGAGTGTGAAGAAGTGTTCATGTGCTTAACCAGAACTATAATCAGGCATTAGTAGATGTTATTTTCTCAGTTCAAATCTTCTAGATGTAATCTAAATATTTTGTAAGACAATGAGTATTCCTTTCTATAATTGAGCAGTGAGCTCTAGGCAGTGCGCCTGAATGCATGTGCATTCCCCATTCACATTTCTTTATACTTTTAACAGGGTATAATCTTGTGTACTAACCTCCACCGTGGTTTTTCCCCTAATAGGGTTTCCACATAAAAAATCTTGGTGTTATGTGTGTTTTTTATGTGTTGTTGATTTATGCTTTCATGGTTATTGATTAGATCTGAGAATAAGGTTAATAAGCTTAAATTTTTGGGAGAACTGATTCACCCCCCCTCAGTTATCTGCCTTTGTGTTTCAAAAAATGGTGTCATGGGTATGCTAGTACATTTGATGCATTGGCACAACATGATCATGTATGTGGTTGTTTGGTGGTGATATGGTTTGATGTCAAGAGGTTGTTCTTATCTCCTTGATGCTTGTATGGTTCCTTGAATATGGTTACTCATTTGTGTACATGTTTGGAAAATCAAATTTGTGGTTGATTTGGTGTTTGAGTCTTGATGTCCATAGGATTATCTTCTTTGATATCTTGGTTTGCAAGTTACTAATGTGATGATGATTTTGCATATTTTAGTGGTTGGATTTGCGAGTTATGTGGTTGGTAGGTGTGCAAAAACTATTGATTGTAGTGGGATGACTTAGATGTGGATTATCTATATTCACCAGGTTTGATTCATTGTTGTTGTAGATTTGATTAGTTGGCCATGTTTGTGGTCATTTGTGCATTGGTGTGTTGTTTTGGGATGAGAGGATGGATGGTTAGAGCACCTAATTAGTTGGTTCATGGGACTTGTAACATGTGGTTCGATCACGGTGTCATGATAGCTTGGTACATTCATTGGTTACACACACTTTCAGTAGGATCTTTTGATAGTGATGATTTGGCAGTGTTGGATTGGTTTGTGATAGTTTTATGGTGGTTGTATGTATCTTCTTGGCTTAGAGATCTTGGTTTCACTTATATGTTACTGACATTATAGTTGAGTGTGTGTAGACTAGATGATCTTCATGGAGGAGATGGTAGTCATGATGCCATGCTTAGCTCGATATCACGATTTAGTGGGAGTTGTTGGCAATGACATGGATGCATCATTGGTGATGGTTATCTTCATGTGATTGGAGATGTGGCTTCTTGGTTTAGAGTGTGTTTTTTATTATGTCATGTTTTTCTCTTGATACCGGTTTAGAGGTTTGACATGATGCAGGTTCTTTTGAGACTAGGATGTATGCATTGGTACATGATGGTTATAGCATGATGCCAAGATAGGTTCCTGATTATACAGTTGGAGCTTTGACACTAATCTTGATGGTTCTCTTTGTATTAAGTACATTAATCATTTGCTTGATTACTTCATGGTGGTTTAATGTTGCATTTGGAGTTTGGCACATATTGATCAGTTGCAAGTGCTCATGGATACTTGGAGACATAGGTGAGGCTAGAGTTCTCTTGGGATTAGAGATATTTTCTTGAGATGGTTACTCTTTAGAGGTTTCAGTAGGAAGGCCAAGGAGCTTTCACCGGGGTATGGATGTGAGTTCATAATATACCGATAGAGGAGATTGTTCTTGGAGTGAGTCATGATGACTTTGTTATCCTGGGGGAGCATTCTCATTCCCCACTCTTAATCTATTTGGTAGTTTATCATTTGAGAGGTATTCACCCATTATTTCTTTCATACGTGTTATGTTTCATGCTTTGATTTATCATGGGATTGAGTAGAGTCATGGTGATTGATTTTGGAGACTCGTTTGAGCATTGGTTAGCATGAGTTTATATGCTTTATCTTTCATAGATATGGATCTTGAGTTATGGATAGTCAATTTTGGAGGATTCATTTTGAGGGATGTTTGGCATGGTTATCTCCTTGTGCGTTTTATTTTATGTTATCATTCATTAATGAAGAGTTTAGGAGATGGTTTGTGGGCTGATTTTTAGATTTGGGAATGGTTACTTTGAGTTTCATCTTCTTGGTTAAATAGGCTTACATCCATGTTGGCATTTACATGATTCATATGTTTGTTTGATCTAAGAGATTGAACTTTGTTTTGGATGTTGTTGAGGCTTCTCATTTGGGGTTGTTAAAAGATCATACTTGACACAACGTAGCATTTTTTAGGTGTTGGTAGAAGGACATGTTATGGTTTATAGGTTTTCTCTCTTCATTTTTCCTTCTTGGAGGTTCATGTTCATGTGATTTGGGAGGATGGTGGCAGCATGCTGTGAGAGATTATGCATCTATTTGGGTTGTTTGTGTGGATAATTGTTATCTTTCTTGGTACATCATTGTTGATCATTTATTACACCTTATTTTAGTGTTGATTGGTAGACTTGATATGCTTTGACATTACCTATGCAGTGGGAGTTCTTATATATGTATGTTCTTCATTAATAGGTTTGATACAGGGAGCTTGTGATTGCGGATTATGGGTTGCATATGTTTTGGGCATGAGTTTACCAATGTATTAATACCTAGGATGTATGGATGGTTGGATGTATTAGCATGTGTTGTGTATGTTATTTCTGATCATGTGGGTTTTTCATTTGACAACAACTTGTTTGGAGCCTTTATTATCACTTGGATTTGATGTTTGTGTTCTTGGATTGGTGCATCTTCACCTTAGCATGTTCTTGTTCTTCCATAGGTGGCATGTTGGAGGATAAAAGGAGTTATTTCTTGAGATGGTGGTCACTGTGGTTTTATTGTAAGCATCTTGATGGAGCATGAGAGCATGTTGGAGATTCTTGTGGTTTCATGTATGGCTATGATGATGTATTTCATTGTTTGATCTCTTATGCAATGTATGTGTTGAAACAAGTGGGAGAATGTTGGGATATGGTGTTGCACACAATTGCATTAAATGATTTATTATAATGGTGTAATTAAATAATTATTTAGTGTGATGCACCTAGGTGGTGCGGTTAATCGCACTAGGTAATTATTTGGGGACCACTTTATGTTGTATTGTAACATTGTATTATTATTTAATATGTGGGAGACATGTGATAATAATTTAATATTGGGGAAAATATTAAACAAAGTGAAAACTTAGTACCCAATATTAAATAAGGGATTAGTGGTTTCAAATTCACATGGTTTTTCGGTACATGGTTTTATCTTACCACTTGGTTGTATTTGCGTGAGCTTGAATTTATAAAAGCAAGCACATGTTTAGTGGTTAAGGTTGGTTGGTTGAGTGGGCTGCCATTATTGAGTCTTTTGAGGAGTGCATATGTGAAGCATGGCATGGGATGTGTGGATTCATGCTTGGACACATGAGGATGCATTAATAGGCTTGATGCTTTAGAGGTACTCATTGTAACTCTTGTATTGCTTTATTATTGATTAATGGATGGAGTATGGATGCTTTTGGAGGCTGGGTTTTTCCCTCTCGAGGGTTTTCCCAGAGTATATCTTGTGTTATCTTGTGGCTTTTTTATTTGATCTATGCATTATGGTTACTTGTATGCATGCTTATCTCTCATGGGGTTATGTAGGAAATGGATTAAGATTGTGGGTTGAATGCATTATTTCCTAAGAGTTGTGGTATTTTGCTCCTAGGAATTCTTGGCTTAGCTCACAATTTTCTCAAACTACAAAATTCAAAATCAATGGTGAAAAGGTGAAAAAGTTGCTACTTATAGTCAAATTTAGCAATATACTATTCATATCATATTCTCTTCAAATCATCATAACTTGAGATTATGACCTTCAATTTCTATGTCATCTATTGCGTTAGAATATTGGTTCCACCCTTGATCATATCATATACTTTTTGGTCCTTGGTGATATGATTACATGACCCTACCAAATACATGTCCATCAAAACCCTATTTAATTTGACATGGTGAGATCTCTACCATGTTTCTACATCCACAAAGTAAGTAGAAAAAAGGGGAACATATCTACCCTTGAATTTCATTCTCCTTAGAATTTTTGGACTAACACAATTATTTGTATGTAGGATGATTTTGGATTTCTAACAAATTGGTTTTGTAGGATGTGATTCCTAATGTTGTGGTCTACAAGTTACTATGTTGGGGGTTTCATTCTCTTGCTTGGAAAATATTCTACATCCTCTATAGTATCATTTTGGGTATCCTTTTATGATTTGTTTTACTTTTAGTACTTTAGCTTGTATATACATGCAGTGTCATATGGCTGCTAAATTGGGGACTAAATGTAGTGTCAAAAATTGTACTCCCTAAAGGTGAAAGTACAATTTCATGCTTTATTTGGAACTTGATTTAGTGTCCATACCATTAATGTATTTTAGAGACATTTCTTAGCCTTTACCTTTCCTATCAAACCAAGAGAACATGTTAGTGCTACCCTAAAAAGTGTCTTCTCAATCATATTTCACCAAATTAACCCCAACAAGTGCTCATTTTTTGAATAAGTCCTAATTAAGAAGACCTTAAACTTATAAACTAAATTTGAATGTGTACAAAAGGGTTGGACAAGGGTGTTAGCACCTTAGTCTAGGTGTTTTTCCCGATAAATTTATTTTTTTGTTTATAATGTCGGTCTCTCACTTTAGAGATGTGAATTCAAATTTGAGACTTGGTTGTAAATTAGTCCCGAAAATTAAATTTAAATGAGTTGACCTACACTTTAATTTATTCCAATGTTCCACAATAAATTTATGACTTATTATTTCAAATAAAGAAGAAGCAATCATAATTACAACAAATATCTACCAAAATACAACCATTTTTTATAGATTTACAAAACAAAATTTTGAATTTATCAAGTTAACACAATGATTTGAGTTTGATGCTAATGGAAGGACATAATGGAAAATAGGTTTTGGAGATAGATTTGAATTCTTTCATGCACCTAATTACTTTTTTTAGCGTGTTCTCATTTTTCAGACTTTGATTCCTTGTTGCCCTAAGTAAGGCATTTATGCATTTGGATTTTCCCTAGGGAATTTGACTTTCTGTTGGGTTGATCTTGCTCATGTCATCTGGGAATCTTCTCTAACACACTTGAGTAGGATTTTAATCACTTTATCCCATTAGAGCCTTAGAAACACTTGAGGTTAAGAGCACACAGATTTTATCTATCAAGCAATCGACTATTCATGGAGGTGGAAATACCAAAACAAGGGTTTTACCAAGGAAAAATCTTATATAAATACCCCTTTTTCCTACCTTTGTTATGATTTTGCAGGTTCAGATCTAAGGACGACAAATTGTAGAATGAAAAAGAAAATTGTAGACTTGTATGTTTCATCGCAAAAAGTTATAGATTCAAATTCATAATACTCAGATAGGGGTACCACTACCCTTGTCCTCCCAATTTGGCTTCAAATTTATAGGATAGGTGCATAAATGTCCACCCTTCTTGGGTTTTTCTTCAATCTATTGACTTTTAGTTTTGTTTGTGTGAATAAATTATATTTTCATATTAAGTCAATAAATTCATATAAAAATCCAATCAATTTACAAGGAAACAAAAGAACCAAGTCTATGATAGATTGATTCTCCTTTTAGGTTGTTAGCTAATCTTAATACCTCATTGACTTGGATTCTAATGTTGATGAGAAGAAAGATTGATCGAAGTAATCTATTCACAAGGTCTAGGATCTCTTTTTCCACATCACAAACTTACATGTCATAATGGCTTTAACTAAAATAACCTCTTGGTCTCTTAAATAACACAACACAAAATGAAAAAACCTTGAAGCCATAACAATACTAATAACTTTAACTACCAATGACCTCAACATATGAAATCTATATATAAAACTCACAAACTCTTCACAAATCAACAATTGACCATGTTTGGTGTGATGTAAATACACAAACATCTTCTAATTATAAATAAGAAGCATATTGGAGTGATCATTTTTCTACTTTTCTAAAAGTTTAACCTAATGACCAAAGTAATCCAATTAAATGCCACTAAACATACCTACAAAAAATAATCATGTTCTACACAATCCCAAAATTGAAAAAAAATGAAAAATATTTTTTATTCAATATAGTAAGAAAATTAAAAAATCCATAACTTGTGTAAACCCAGAATATGAGATTTGTATCACACTTATTGCAATAGATTTGAACTCTATAAATTTATCATAAGGATGTCTTGTCCATTTTTCACAAAATATTTGTAATATGCTATTTGTTCTTATTCTACTATACTTTTCCTCTAGACTTCTAACCATCATACCGTTGCATGTTCAATGAATTCTATTGCAATGACACACATTTTCAAATTATTGATGAATTTTAATATATGGAAACTTTTAATTACAAAGTCTAAATTTTCTAGATAAATATCCATTCAACCAAAATACAAATTGTTTTAAACAAATATAAGTAAAGACACCTCTACTCAATAAGGACTTAACCAAACTATAGAGATAACCAAAAATATTAATGTTGTATTTATAAATTTTCTTGTATAATGCATAAGAACCTTCTAATGATAGTCCTTATTTACATCCACTCTAATATACTAATTTGCAAGAAAACCAAATTATCTTGATTTAATTTCATGATAATGTATTTTGATTTATATTCCATGGTTCTAGCTTCTATTTTCCTATAATTCAATTTCAACCGTTTAATTTTTATTTATAGTAAAAGTGACTTTGTATTCTATGCTCTTTCATAAATTTAAATATTATTCCACACAAAAAACTATTATAATTTGATAATGTACACTTTAACATAATGCAATTTTATTGTAGCTAATAATGCATTGTAGCATAAGAATAGAAAAATAGATTCAAAAGAAACAACAAACTTACAAGACACAATTAACATTCTCTATTCATATTTATAGTAAAATAATTATATTATCTAGTACTCATATGATTTTATTATGTTCCTTGTAGATCAAAACTTAAAAATGTAATTTCAATATCAATTGAAGATCTAAACACCCATAAATATGGAAATATATTCGAAGGAGATATCATTGTAGTATATAAAACTACAATAGATAAAACCAACAAAACACATGAAGTTATTTGTACTCATTTAATAGATGTAAAAGAAAAAATGGCAATCACTTTGTTGGTGCTTGTATCTATAGATCCCTTAAATTAATAAAAAATCGGCTAAGCATTAGTTCTTGCCCCTTTTATTTCCTTTTCCCTATTATATCCAATCATTTATACCTAATCTAAGAGATATTACATCAGCCCTTGTGTTAGTTTGCCTACCTATGTTATGTTGTTTTCCCCCTTTATACTTAGAATTTCCACCTATGTCAAAACCCAAATATATTGAGTATAAGTGTTTTTCTTAAATGTTCAAGTCCAAATAATTTAAATAATTTAGGAAGCTCATAAGTTTTCAAACCCCTCAAATATTTAAAAAGGAAAATAACTTGTGACATAGGGTTCTAGTTATTGCAAAGTTCAAAAATTTATTAACTTTGCAAAAATGTGATAAATTTTTTCATGCCATAATGTTCACGAGTTCATAAAATTTGTGATAATAAAACAAGAATGTGAAGAATGAAGTGAACAAGAATGAAAAGACAAAAGACAATCACAAGGTTCTTCATATCATAAGGTTTGTGTGTTCATGAACTTTTTGAAGTTGTGATATAGTTTGTCGAGTTACAAAAGGTGTGGTGTAATTAATACAAAAGATGAAAGAATGAAAAATAATAGCAAAAAGGTAACAAGAGTCTTAATTTCACAAATTTTGCAAGTTACAAACCTTGAAAATTTGTGACAAAGGTTTTTGCAAAAAGTGCAATAATGTAATGTAGTTTAACAAAGCGAGAAAAGTGATTTTGGTATGGGATATGAGGGGGGTTGATGAGTGCTCTATTGGTGTTTCATTTTTTAAAAATTATTTGGCCCCTCTGTCATTCCACACCCTAAACGTAGGAAATTCAAAGTTCCACCACATTTATTGTGGTCCTTTTTAGTTTTTATTCTTTATATAGCCTCGAATGACATCACTCCAAGATTTATTTTTGGTGTTGATGATTTGGTAGCTCTACAACATGGCTCCTGTAAGAAAGCATCCTTGAAAGTTTGTTCCAAAGTATTTTACAAGGTACACATTTTGTAATCCTATCAGATGTGATTCTACCATCCTTAAATTTGAAAGTTCTTGTAGATGGTTAGAGAATTTCACTCTTATAGGATTTTTTTTGGGATAATTCCCCCTGAAAGCATGATTTGGGAATGCGTCAACAAGCACTGAGCCCCACATGGGGTCCATCTTGATTCTATTCAAAACCTCACTAAGAGGTTTTTACTTTTTCATTTCTCTAAGGTCAACCATGTTCAAGAAATCCTCGAACATTATCCCTGGTATGTCCACTCATCCTTGTTGGATTTCAACCTTAGTCATGATACTTCACAGTCTCAAATGACAAGAAACTCCATGTTCCTGTACGACTTGAATTTTTCAGGTCTTCCCTTGCCTTGCTAGATTTTTTTGTACCCTATTGTCTCCTCTTTGGGAAAGGTTATTTATGTGGAGCTTGATCATTTTTATGAATCTCATCCTCAAAAATACATAAGCTTTGATATTTATTTGTCCTTGAAAAACCTGAAAGATTGGTAGACATCTAGATTGGAAAACTTTGTCACACCTAGTGGTGCTTTACCTTAACCTTCCTAATACTTGTTTTAGGTGTCAATTCGTATATGATAAGTTTAAGGATTTCCCTCTCACTGCTCCCTGGGTCAAATCTCCTCCCTAGGTGACCAAGGTGTCCAAGATTGTAGAGGATACCACATCAAAATTTTAAGAGAAATGGACTATGGTGTCTCATAAGAAAGGTAAAGACACTAACTCTAGTGAGCCCCAAGTAAAATATTAGCCTTTTATGGATTATTATGCCACTAAAATGCACCTAGTTGTTGTTTCAAACCCTTCAGATAAGGGGAAAGAGGTTTCGATGCCCTCAATTGATGTTATTCCCTTGAGTGATGCACCTCCCAAGCAAAAGTTTTCTTGGATGCCTCAACCTACATTAGTTCTTTCATTGCCACTTGAGGTGCCTACTCATTCTCCCTCATTTCCAAAACCTTTGTGATGGTATCATAACCCTATTGGGTGCCTAGAGGAGGATGATTGTGTTAGAAAATAGATGAATTCATTTCTTAACATTCTATTGGGATCCTTTTCCCTAGAGCTTTTACAAAATCACTTCTTCATGCTTAAGGAGTCGAATAGTATGACATGATAATTTTATACATGAAATTTATTTCTTGAAGCGTATGAGGTCTCACTAACATCCAAAAAATATTTATGTATGAGATGTTAGGCAACAACAACCATGTTTATATGCTCTCTTTTCACAAGAAGTAAAGATTTCTTATGTCATACTTTCTATGATAGTATGTGTTATCTAGCCTGCCAATACCATATTTTGCACCTCTCATAATGTGGGCTGTGGAGGGGATGCCACCTTTATCTCTCATAGGTGGATATCTCATGTTGATCATAATTCTTTTCCCACAAACTATTTAATTTTGCTTCTCTTGAATATTAATAATCATTCTTTTGGGATAATAAATATTTATGCTTCTAATAATGTTGTTGAGAGATCTGCCAATAGTGGCATGGTGTGATGGTTGAGTTGTTGTGTTGTTATTCTTGCCATCAAGGTTCAAACCCTAGTGGGGTGTAATTGTTGAGAATTTATATTAGGGATGAGGAACCTCGTTTGTGACCTCACTGGTTCATAACTATGGGTCAAAAGAGTTTACCCCTCTTTAAAAAAAACATGTTGTTGAGAGATCTCCTATCTGGTGATGAATTATGGATTCAATGCCATCCACCTCTTGGATTTTTTGTGAGTAATTTGACATGGTTGAGATATACTATGATAAATATGGGATGTTTCCTTTTCACTAGACAATTGGCAAGAGAGAGGCGTGGTATTGCATGCATAATAAATCGGGCCTTTGCACCCCTAATTTGGGTTGTTATCACACATAACCCTTTTGGAATATGTGGTGCAATTTTTCATGTTGGCTCTAATAGAGTCTTTAAACATCTTGATAGAAGTGTGATGATATCTGCATTATATTTTTTCTCCTTTGCTAATTTCTTTTCTCTTTCAGTTGAGCCTTTGCCAAACGTCACCTTATCATATCACTTTCCCATGAGATTCAAGATTGAGTGGAAAGTGGGCCTACCTCTGACCTATAAGACTCAATTTTTATACTTCCTCGTTGAGTTACAAACCCATGTTGGCTCACATTAGGAAGATATGGAATCTAGAAAGCCAACCCACTCAACCAACAAGCTAGATTGTGTGGTGGAATAGAACCATTCAATGCATGTATATTTTATCTACATTCATGGGTTCCAATTGACCATATTTAGGAGGTGTGCATATGAGGCTACCATCCCATATATTTTCAATACATGTGGAGGTGATTGAAGCCAACCTCTTATCCCCTATCTTGCAGGTTTGAGTGGCAAAGTTGAGGTAGCTAAAGCAAATAGTAGACAACCATTCTACTAGAGGTGCCCAAACTAAAGCTACGCTCCATTGGATTAAGGTTTATGATAGGTCTTCCAATAATTTTTTCCAATATATTAGATCTTTTCATACCTATCATGAAATCAAGAAAATCAAATATGGTGAAAATGTTCTTAAATAATTTCCAAACATTCTCTAGGATTTTTTAAAACACTATGAGTCAGTCTTCACTACCCAAGATAATCCTCCTAAATGAGATAATTCCATTTGGGAGCACCTTTAGGTTGTTCCACGTTGGCTCTCTTCTTGAGAACAATATTTTTTTTATCAACTCTATTTCCAATTTTAAGGAAGTTGTGCACACAATGGCTAATGACAAGGCCCTTGGACACAATGGTTTTCCTTGTGAATTTTACAAGGCCCTTTGGGACTATGTGCAAGAGAACTTGCATAAAGTTTATCTAGAATATTTTCATTCTAAATTCTCAGGGAAATTCATTAACAAAGGAAATATGAAATTCATACCTAAAGTTGGTGATCTTGAAGACATTTATAATTGGATGCCTATCACCCTATTCAATGTGTCTTATAAAATCATTGTTAAAGCTCTAGCTTTGATTTTTTTCCATCTTCTTCTTGAGAGTATTCATCTTGAACAAACGAGTTTCGTCAAATCTATACATATTGAATTGGACAATATTATTGTGGTTTGGGAAGGTATGGAATGGGTTTGACCCTCCAAAAATAAGGCCCCTTTTTTATTTTTATTTTTCCAAAGCTTAAGATTGTATTGAAGGGGCTTTTAATCTTGTCAAATCTCTAGAATTTGGACCCCATTTCATTCAATTGATTAGCATAATTTTTATTGATGCTTTTGCTTGTATTACCATTAATGGTTGCTAGTCAAATGCTTTTGGTCTCTTTCACTCTATTTTTTTCCAGGAGCACAAAATGGGGCATATTCATTGCTTTCGTCTGTTGCACTTGTGGGACATTCTTATAATACAACCATGGAAATTACTTTCCTTGTGTATGTTGAGGTAGCTTCTTGCATAACAAATGAGATTTGCATATCAAGTTCTTCATACCTTTTATGCATGGGATTATCATGCTCTAAGTATTATTATCTCACACATTCAAACAAGGTTTATGTACATGTTTGGTATGAATAAGGATACTTCTATTTGTTTGTAGAGTCAAAGTCTATGCTTTGGATATGATGCCACCTTGGTTTTTCATACCTTGGTGCATAGTGTCTACTTAGCATAACCAACAACAAAAGCAAAATTGTTTTCCCCATCTTATTTTCCAATAAAAATCCCAAATCATTCTAATAACTATAGCTTTTATTGATATTTTATCAACATGATTCATCTATCCATCATTATCCAGAATCATTTCTTCTATCCTACTCATCATACTAACTATTCTATCTAGGTATCATGACACAAAAAAATCTATATCATCCCCACATACACAATCATTAGTATCATTATAACATCATATATATCATGCATCCATAATCATAACATCATTAGGATATTCCATCATCACTCATAACATCAGGTTACAATCATCATATATGACATCATAGCATAATTAAAAAAATGAAACAAATCACTGCATCACACCATGTTATCATCTATTGCATTATCATCATAGTCCATCACATCATATATTATGGCATCAAATAAAGATCATCATTACATACATATCCATATATACATGAGCCTGCAAGCATAAATAAAAACGTGTCTACATAATTACATACATCAATATACATAAGCTCCTCTACAAGGAACTCCCACCCTCTAAATATCTAGGTGAGGGTGGCAAGGAGGAAGAACTACCCCTAGATGTAATCCTTGAGTTGCAAGTTGTGTTGGTGCATGTCTTGCAGGCCCTTGTCCTGGCTATGGTGATGCCAATGGTGGTAACCCCATGAATCCTCTCCTCTGATCTAGCCAATCATGAGGCCCTCGATCGACTCCTTGCTAAAAATTTGGGAGCCCTCTTATTTGTCGGTATTGCCATCTCATACAAAGTCATGCAGGGTAGCCTAATGTATATGCTACCTCATATACCCCATAACCTATATTAAGGAAACTCCACCTAAACCTCCACTACCTAGAACCTCTACCTACTAACATTGAGCTATCTCAGTGTCCCTCTCGCTTGTCCTCTAAGTCAACAAAACTAAGATGCTATCCCTCTTTGTTGTCCTCTACATCAACTAGACTGTGAGGCTACCCTCTCTTTATAATACCCATCTTTCTCTATTTGAGCTTATTCACACTCTTATAGGTAAATTGCTAGTTACACCTACATATCTCCTCCAACGCCACCATCTCCTCCTCCTTCATCGCCATCATCTCCCCCTCCACTGTCTCCTTCGTCTAAATTGTTGAAAAATGAGGCATTTTCTTAGCTTAATACTCTGTAAAACTTTAATATTGCTGATCTAAGTAAGTCTTTTCTTTGTTACATATATTCTTTGTGGGTGATTATCTTGATTAATCCATTTTACTGTTGTAGAATGTAGAGAGAATTATTTAGAAGAACTAGACAGGATAATAGAAGGATCACACAAGATATACCGTGGAGAAACCGTTTGGGAAAAAACTCCACAAAGAATTATTCTATTATTCAATCTTTGAATTACAATAGCTCCAATTCTTGCTTGAGAATGCTTCTTCTATCTTTACCATTCTTCTTCACACCTGCAATAACAATTATGAAAACTCTATTCAACTTGAATGAGATATAGAGACAATATGCAACCTTGTAATCTCCAAATGGTGATAATTACAATGCATAAGCTCAAGCCCTTGAAAAGGTACGCCATATTCCTTCAAGTAGAGTTATTCAGTGAAGACTAAAGCTTACAACATGTGCATCATGCATTTGGGTGTCCCAAATTGAAGCTACAACTTCTCCTTCACTTCGGTGATAATTCCAAAGCTCTTCCTCAAAGTTGGTGCCCTTAAGTAAAACTACTTAATTGAGCCTTCAGAAATATCTTATCATGCATTAGAGGTATATCCAATAAAGCATCTTGGGCACCCAAGTTGGCTTCAAGTGCTTTATAGTTAACTAAAACATTTACTCAACACCATTCCCAAAGAATGGTCATCCCTTGTTAACTGGAGGTAGTCCCTGTTATCTGTCATACAACTCAATGTTATCTAGCCATGCATTACAAGTTAACTGAAGCTAACTACATGCAACTCAAAATAACCAACATGCATGCAACTGAAGATAACTGAACCGAATTGAACTGAACTGAACTAAACTAAACTGAACTGAACTGAACTGAACTGAACTGAACTGAACTAAACTAAACTGATTCTGAACTGAACTAAATTGAACTGAACTGAACTGATCTGAACTGAACTTAACTAAACTTAACTGAACTTCAAGCATGCAAACATCAAATCCTAAATCCTAGGATCTTTACATGCATTCAAAAGTGTTAACTGTTACTCCGTATCATTAACTGAACACAAGGTAAGTTTCACCTTACCATGTGAGTGTCCCATGTGTCCCTATTATTTAGGAACTCAATATGGACGCCCTCACATGCTTCTTACATTTAGAATAAATTACAAATGTCAATAATCATGATTATTTCATCAAATATTAATCTCATCCTAATCTTAGTGTTATTGAACACATTCCAAGAATCTAGGAGATACATGAAATAATTAATGTTTAGGATTTGCAATTGAATGGCAACCTATTTCCAACATTCTCCCACTTGACATTATACATTGCAATTATTCTAAACAAGGAATAATAAAACAAGTACAAGACTCAAGGCCAATGACCTTCTTGCACCAACTAATCAAACCATGCTAACTTCAAATGCAACCTGCATAATCATGAAGCTTCCAAGCAAATGATTAAAACCAAGAGAACTTATCTGTATGGTTTCATAAGATAATCTGTAACATTAATTAAAGTGTTAACTTTTTCAATTAATACCTTCCCATTATCAACCAAACCGTTACCTTTCCCAAGCCTCTATAACCAAACCACCTCTTTAGAGGCATGCTAAACCACCGAATGTGTTGAATTCACATTCAACCAAGGTGTAGAATCCTCGGTCTTTTCTGTTGAAAAACTTTTCTTACAAGTAACCATTCCAACAAATGTCTCTTACCACAAGAGAATTCTAGCCTCACCTATTTCTCCAAGTATCCATGAGGACCTGTAACCAACCAATCCATGCCAAACTCCAAATGCAACACAACACTTTCATGAAGTAATCAAACAAATGATTAATGTACCCAATACTTAAGAGAAACACACAAGATCAATGCCAAAGCTCCAATCATGAATCAGGAACATAAACATGACATCCATGATCTAACCATCTCCTCTTAGGAGATCACATGCATCATAACATACTTATACATCCTAGTCTCAAGAGAACCATGTAATATGCCAAACTCTAAATGCATATCAAGAGTAAACCATGACATCCATAAAAATATACTCTAAACCAAGAAACCATATCTCTAATCACATGGAGATAACCTTACCAATGATGCATCCAAGTCACTTCCAACAACTCCCACTGAATCATGGTACCGAGTCACACATGGCATTGTGACTACCATCCTCTCTATGAAGATTACTCTGAAACATGAAGCAAAGAGTTATCACAAACAATATTAGCTGAAATAACCAATGCATCATTACTATTATCAGAGGACTCCTCTGTAGAAGAATCAGAACTCTCTTTCTTGTTCTTACAATCCTTCTTCACATGTCCTGGTTTCCCACAGTTCCAACACTTTACCTTACTTCGTCCTTCTAACTTACCCTTCCCTTCCTTGTTTCCCTTAGGCTCCTTTTTCTTAGGCCTACCTTTTACAAACAAGGCATCTTGGATTTCCTTCTTATACTTCCTCCTTATCTCCTCTGATAGGAGAGTAGGAATAATGTTTTCCATCTTTGGATCTGCACCATTACCACTAATTGCAACAATTAGATTTTCGCAAGAATTTGGTAACAAACAAAGTAATAAAATGCACTTATCCTCATCCTCTAGCTTTACATCTATAGATGCTAACTGACTGAGAATTAAATTGAAAGCATTTAAATGTTGTGCAACAGGTTCACCATGTTTCATTTTCAATGAATACAACTGCCTTTTCAGATACAACTTATTGGTGAGACCCTTAGTTTGATAAATATCCCCTATTCTTTTCCATAATTCATATGCATTGGTTTCCATTGAAACATTCAAAAGAACAACATCAGCAAGACATAACCTTATTGTTCCTCTTGCCTTCTTATCTAACTTAGCCCAATCTTCATCTGAAATAGTTGTAGGTGTCTTTGTCTCATTATTAACCGCTAACCACTGATCTCTTTCTTCAAGAAGATCTTCCATTTTTAATTTCCACATTTCATAGTTAGAACCATTGAACCTTTCAATTCTAACCTTGAATTCATTGTAACAAAACTTAATTCCAAAACCAAAAAATAACAAAATAATAAAGCTCCCACTAAGCTAAAAACCTCCAATCTTTTAAGAGAAAGGTGTCCCAATACTCTACCCAACCTCAACTCATACCAAATGTTGAAAAATGAGGTGTTTTCTTAGCTTAATACTCTATAAAACTTTAATATTGCTGATCTAAGTAAGTATTTTCTTTGTTGCATATATTCTTTGTGGGTGATTATCTTGATTAATCCATTTTACTGTTAGAATGTAGAGAAATTATTTAGAAGAACTAGACAGATAATAGAAGGATCACACAAGATATACCGTGGAGAAACCCTTTCGAGAAAAAAATCCACAAAGAATTATTCTATTATTCAATCTCTGAATTACAATAGCTCCAATTCTTGCTTGAGAATGCTTCTTCTATCTTTACCAATCTTCTTCACACCTGCAATAACAATTATGAAAACTCTATTCAACTTAAATGAGATATAGAGACAATATGCAACCTTGTAATCTCCAAATGGTGATAATTACAATGCACAAGCTCAAGCCCTTGAAAAGGTACGCCATATTCCTTCAAGTAGAGTTATTCAATGAAGACTAAAGCTTACAACATGTGCATCATGCATTTGGGTGTCCCAAACTGAAGCTACAACTTCTCCTTCACTTCGGTGATAATTCCAAAGCTCTTCCTTAAAGTTGGCGCCCTTAAGTAAAGCTACTTAACTGAGCCTTCATAAATATCTTATCATGCATTAGAGGTAAATACAATAAAGCATCTTGGGCGCCCAAGTTGGCTTCAAGTGCTTTATAGTTAACTGAAACATTTACTCAACACCATTCCCAAAGAATGGTCATCCCTTGTTAACTGGAGGTAGTCCCTGTTATCTGTCATACAACTCAATGTTATGCATTACAAGTTAACTAAATCTAACTACATGCAACTCAAAATAACCAACATGCA
Source organism: Sequoia sempervirens (assembly GCA_007258455.2). Lineage (NCBI taxonomy): Eukaryota > Viridiplantae > Streptophyta > Pinopsida > Cupressales > Cupressaceae > Sequoia > Sequoia sempervirens. The sequence continues at coordinate 757,555,271 of VDFB02281492.1, read as the reverse complement.
TGCAGCATGCACTGCATGCAACTGAAGATAACTAAACTGAACTGAACTGAACTGAACTGACTTAACTTAACTAAACTGAACTAAACTGATTCTGAACTAAACTGAACTGAACTGAACTGATCTGAACTGAACTTAACTGAACTTAACTGAACTTCAAGCATGCAAACATCAAATCCTAAATCCTAGGATCTTTACATGCATTCAGAAGTGTTAACTGTTACTCTATATCGTTAACTGAACACAAGGTGAGTTTCACCTTACCATGTGAGTGTCCCATGTGTCCCTATTATTTAGGAACTCAATATGGACGCCCTCACATGCTTCTTACATTTAGAATAAATTACAAATGTCAATAATCATGATTATTTCATCAAATATTAATCTCATCCTAATCTTAGTGTTATTGAACACATTCCAAGAATCTAGGAGATACATGAAATAATTAATGTTTAGGATTTGCAATTGAATGACAACCTATTTCCAACATAAATCACCCCAACCCTCTCCCACAATCTCCTCTCCTCGCCATCCATCATCACCACCTCCTACCTATTGTCCATCATCTCCATCATCACCATCACCACCATCACCACTATCACCCCCACCCCCATATCCCTCATTACCTCCACCTGCATCATCCCTCTCCATCTTTTGTTGATGTCAACAAGCCCTAGCCGACTCTGTGTATCTTCACTATCTCCTAACAACTCCACTTGGGTGAGTCAATCCAAATGACTGTAAGGTTTCCCACCATAAGTCAAAATCAGGTGTAGTCCCCACATCCCCCACTGTTGAACCCTGTGCCCATTGGACAATCACGAAAGACTCAAAATCTACTATCGTTGTCTTAGGGGCTATCATATGCCTCCACTCTCCAATCTCCTGTTGTGTGTGAAAAAACATGGCCTCCTCATTGGGTGCGCCCTGAACTTCTATGAACCATCATATAACTCTCTTAGGGAGACATCTCTTTATGATGTGTGTAGTGCAACCAATCAACCATCTAGGTTGTTGAAAAAATACCAAATGAGTGGCATCATCAATCCATGCCTCACATAATATGAATGACCTCCAAACAATCCTATCTAGATCATCCAAGACTCTCCTCCAATAATCAAGGTCTCCTAACCATCGATGTGTCAAAGCCTTGTCATAAACATAAACATATGGAAAGCTGTTGTTGTGTGGTATATAACCCATAAGACAAGTAACTATAATACACTCCCATGCCCATACATGGAGCAATGCCACCCTGCAAGAGAAGCTCATACCGTTTCAATGAACAAGTTGGTGCGTGTCATGATATAGGTGGGCTAATACATAGGAACCCCATGCAAACACAACACCATCGATAAGCATCCTCTCAAGGACTCTATTCCATCTAATAAAAAAGCCCTTAGATCTCTAATTTGGTATAATCACTCCTCCAATCAAATCAACTAACACAAGTGGGAGAGCATGGAATCTCCCCATGGCCCTCCATAAATCCATCTTTCCATCCTTAATGTTGATATCATCATCCAAAAAACCCCTATCCAATGCATCCTCTTCATTGTCTGTGTCATAGACAATCCTAGCACCATGGATTAGGATCTTAAGAATCCTCCAAACATCCTCTAACATGATAGTAACCTCTCTAGTGGGTAAAATAAAAGCTAGTCTCTCACTATGCCACCTATCGACAAGGGTTACCATCATAGCCCTATGAGTCCTAATATCTAGCATATACGTGATATGCTACAAACCTATAGCTGCAAGAAACACATGATCCAAATCACCTAGTCCGATACTCAGTTGTAGAGTAATAGGTTATTGCTCCCTAGGCATGATCAGATTTAGAACAACCTAAAAAAATAACACACACAATGTCAATCATATAAAAAATTAGGAAAAAAAAACTTAAGTCATCGAGCCTTAAATTCAAAAGCACCAAAACATAGTCATTTACACCCCTATTTTTCAAATGCACCATTTTACAAATCATATGCAATCTAGTTTATCAAATGTGCCAATCTTCCTTAAGATACGCCAAACTAGATATAAACCTATGCTAATCAAATGTGACCCTATTTTTCAAATGTGCCAAACCACTATCAAATATATAACTTTACCTTCAAATGTGCCATTTTGCATTTCAATTGCATAATAGTGGGTTTTGTATGTGTAATTTTCCCCTTTGGCACATTGATAGCCTACCTTTAGCTATCATTTATGACACCTATAACTACACCTAATAGCCTAAGGGTTAGATACATACCGCCTAGGGTACTCCAGCTGGCCATTGGTGTTGTCAAACTCTCTTTGAGTGGTGTAGAGCTCTCAGAATCCTCTCCATTTTTGTAGCTACAAGTGAATTGAAAGTGCCCCCCAATTCCTATATAGGCATTCAAACCCTAATTCCCTCTCAGCTACCCACCCTCAATCCATTTTCCTCATAAACTATCTCCCTCAAACCCATTCGTTACCAAATCCAACTTAGATTTCGTCCTCTTCTTCACTAAACCTATCCTATTTATGCATCATGAGCTAGACTCGAAATTTGATTTTTTCAACCAATCTCTTGAGGGGGAAACCTACCATCCAACCCTCAATTTTTGGTTTGATGGGGCATATCATCACCTAATTTTTTTTAATACCAATAACGTGTCTTTGAAACAATACAATAGGACACATTGCCTCAAAGAAGGGAAAAATGTAGACACCTAAAAATATCTAACACATTTCTTCTAAATTCAACATTGTTTCCTGTCGTCATCACTAATCAATCCCTTCATCGTTATTAATTAAATAATTTCTAATTATTTGATTAAGCTAGCATATTTCCCTTTTTAATTAAATAAATTTTAATTATTTAATTATTCCACTATTTTCACTCATCAACTTTAATTAAATAATATATATATATATTTTAATTTGTCCTCGTCCATATTAATTAAATAATTTTTAATTATTTAATTATTTTCAATTATTCTTCCATCCATATTAATTAAATAATTGTTATTATTTAATTATTTTCTAATTATTCCTTTATCCACATAATTAAATAATTTTAATCATTTAATTATTTTATTAGCTAACAATTCCTTTAAAATTAAATAATTTATTTAGTTTGACTTTACACATTCCTCTATAAATAAATAAAATCATTATTTTATTATTTCCTATATATATATCATTCTATCTTTATTTCTCCAACTCTAAATTTAGTGGCCATCTCCAAATTTGATGAGTTGACTAAAAAGCAACCTTAGTTCACTCTCATTCACTTCCACTTCATCCTCTCATGTAGTTAGTCTTTTGATTCATGTATTAACTTAACTCCTTGTCACAACCCCTCATCCTAACACGTGTTATGTACACGTTCCTTGTGATCTCTCAACAATTCTCATCCATCGATCTCATCTCACATCCTACACCATTGATATGATATCCTTGAAAACTAATAAACACCCATCATTTAATCATTCAATCCCTCCGCAAATTAACAAATATCGCATCCATACTATACTCAATTTATATCGCTTTTGCTAACAAGGTTATGCTAAAGTATTTGAGAAATCCACATACTATTCAAATAGCATAATTTTACATCTTACAGTGGAGTAAAACTATGAATTTTAGTGGAGGTAAAGTAGTTAGTTTACTTTATTTGTTTTCATGTTTTGATTATGCACATGCTTCATTGAGATTAGGTCATTTGATCATTGAATTGGTTATTGATATTGCTTCATTTCATTTATTTGAATTTATTGATCTAATTTATTTTGTTTCACACCTAGGTCTTCTTGACTTATATGCACAAGGATTAGGATGGAGCTACTGTGTTGTGTTTTATATAAGATTATGTTGCTAGAATTCCTCCAAATTAAAGAGTGATGATCTCCCAAGAAGCTTGAAGCTTGATATTATATTGTAACCTTGTTGGTACTATCAATGCATTAGATCAATGCTTTAGAGATTAGGGTTTTCCTAGAATATATCAGGGTTGAACACTTTTTATTGTGTTGCTTCCATTCTTATATCATTGATTCTCATTTATTGTTCTCATTCTAAGTGTTGTTTACATGTGGTTAATTTGTTAAATTTTTATTAGATTATATAACCTGTAACATATATTTCTTGTAGGACTAAGTAAATTTTTTTTCGTATTTCCTTTCAAGAATGAGAAGCAAGGATATGGCACTATGAGGAGTGTAGTTGTAAGGATGAAATTTGGATACTTTACAATGTTCATACTTTGTTTTGCTCTCACTTTGGTTTACAATCCCTTACCATGTTTTAGGATGCATTAAGCTCTTAGCCTTGTCTTTTTCTCCCACTAGATTTCTTAATTTTTATACCACATTCAAAATCTTCTAATTGACTTGGAACCACTTGACAATTTTTTGAGTGTTTTCTCCAATGCGCCAATGTGATGTGCTACCATCTTATGGGTTTTCAAATTCTGAATATCTATCTCTCCCACCTAGCTATTGAGTATCACTTGCTATAACACTTTTCAATCTAAAAATACTTCTTTATGCTTGGATCCAACCTTTCAAATTTGTAATGAACCTTTTGGAAAGCCCAAATTTTTCATTTGCTTCCTCTCCAACAATAAGTGGTTTATTTTCTCTCTCTTGGCTATACATTGTTGATCGAAACCCCATTGGGGAAGCCAACTCAAGGGGGAATGTTGTTGTATTGCTTTTGATATCTCTAAGTGCTCATACCTTCATCATTTGTTTGGTAATGTTGTTAAGAAAGTTACTTTTCTTTTTTTGATAGTCTTATAGCCATTCTTTATCATTTCCTTCTATATTTATTGGCAAAAATTTTGAAGGCTATCACCATTCCATTGATCAATATACACACTAGAGTGTTACTCGTAGAATCAGGGATTTAACACTCATAAATTTATTTGAGCTTTATTGTTTTTAGTTCTAGATGTGCACAGGTTAATTTTATACACTCTTTAATCTCTATTTCATATTTTGATTTCCCGTGGAAGTTGAAAGGCTAAAATAAGGACTCGACTGTTCTTGGCAAGCTCACAAGTAGTCAACAACATTTTTATTGTCCTAGATACAGGTTTTGTTAGAGTTTATTCACATAGAGGTTCACACCCTCTTTGTCTCTCCTTTATCATTTCTACTTCTCATTTGAAATAAGTAGATTAACATCAATTTCTAGCATTTATGTATATTTTGGCATATTTTTTATCTGTTGCCATTGTTGTTCTTACCTCCTGATATGAAAAATAAATAGATTTTGGTGATTTAATTATACTTACAACTTTTTTGGATTTTAGAGTGCAAAAGAGATGACTATGCACCAAAAGGACGACAATGTAATATGCTAGCACCTTAGGAAATGAGTTCCTTGCTTTGGTAATAGGTTCCTCATTTCCTATTATTTTTTATTCTAAACTCCATAATTCATTTTAGCATTCCTATATTTGTAATTCTTAATTTTATAACCAAACTCATATTTTTGGTTTAGATAAATGTTGTTTGATGAATTAACATAGTTTAAAATATTTTTGGTTAGCTATTGTCTCTTTCTATTATAGAACAACTACAAACACTTTCTTTTAAAAACTAGTCATATTCTAGTGTAAAAACTAAAACCATTTATCATAGTAGTAAGAGGAAGGTGTGACACTAGTAGGATAATAAGAATGAAATTCAATAGTAGCATAATAGTGTTAGAAATTTGAAATAGATTGAATAACCCAGGGAACTTTTTAAGAGAAAATCAAAGTTACATAAATTGGAAAAATATAAGAATGCAAACCAGGACTCCGAGAGATTATGCAATGTCGATGTGACAATATTGCATTAAGAGCTTCCAAGCTTAAAAGATACAATGCAAAGATGCATGAATGGATGCAAGATTATGCAAATACAAGCTAGGAAGTGAGTTTATATAGAACTTAGGAGAGGAGGTAGGTGGAAAATCCAACCAATAAGAATCAACCACAAAAAGTGGAGATGGAACACCAAAAGAGGAAAGTGGTTCCACATTTTAAGGAAGGGGATTCCATATCATTTATCTCCTAGTTATTAGATAATAAACTCACTTTATTATCCTAAGCAAGCTTAATAAAAGTGTGAGAAAAAACCTAAGACTAAGGGAAAATAAATTAACCCACTAGAAAAATAAAAACCTACACCAACACCCCCCTTAAGCACAACTTGGGAGGATACAAAAGATGACGGGTCTCAAAAAATGGAGCCATATTCGGTACCCATGTACATATAAAATTCCCCCCCCCCCAAAGAAAAAGAAGCCCTGTCCTACAAAAAGGAAGTATGCCCCCCCATAATAGAGAGAGAAATGAAGTGGAAGGACAAAGAAGCCCCCCAAAGAGATCCAATGGTAGATGCTCGAAACTGGATGTAGGAGATGGTCCATGATCGTCGAACAACATTCCTCCCCTCGGGAAGAAACAAAACCAAAGGTGTATGCAAGATACCTCCCCACTCTTGAAAGGAATATGTAGAAAGAAAACTCAAGTTGTATGGAGCCTCTGAACTCGGCTCAAGTGTCTTTGTGTTGATGCTGAAAGCTGCCACAATCAAATCAAGAGTTCTAGGCCACATTACTGAAGATGACAAATCAAAATCTCCTAGAGATTAATATAGAACACCATCCAAAGACTCAAGTATTTCCTCTAAGGATGTATCCTCCAAATGTTGATCCAAAGTATCCACACTCATGTCAAACTATGATGAATAATCATGTAGAGATTGAATAAGAGGGTCAAAGTACATTCCCTCACAACAACTAAAGAAGAATCAACTTCATCAAAGAGAAGATGAAATTCATCAATAGTGTCTCCCAAATCTGCAATATGTGGCTCGATAAACAAGTTTGAAATACTTGTCAAGAGATCATACCAAGCTAAATCTAAAAGACAATGTATGTCTTGTTGCAAAGAGTCATTGGAAACTTTCAAAGAAGCAACACTAGAATTTGAAGTAGCAACAGTAGATGGAGGAGATGGAATACAAGGTTCAAGAACTGGATCACTTGTGAGAATACCCAAGTTCAAGTAACCAAAATTCTCCTCAAAATCAAAATCCACACTAGAAGTGTGATCATCATCCAAAGGATCAAAGCCATCACCAAGAACAAATTTTGAAAAGGAATACAACCAAGATGCATAATTAACCACCCCAGTAGCAATTATCTCTTTGCTCTCTAAATCTCTGATAAGAACTATTTATTAGGAGTAAATTTCACAGTCTTTCCTGCTCCACTATGAGTAACTTGATAGATGGAAAGAAGATTATTAGACAAATGAGGTATGCACAATACATCACTGAGAGTACCATCCTCTATATCAATATATCCCTTCCCAATTACATTCATATATGTATTGTTACCCGTCAAAATAGGTGGCATAACACAAGGCTCAAAAGAAGAGAACACAGATTGTGAAGAAGCTATATGATGAGAAGCTCCTAAATCTAGAAGCCATCTCCTTGATCTAATACTTGTAGAAGCACAAAGAGCTTTTCCTCTATGTTTGTCTGATGTAGAAGCATAACTAGCATGGTCTTTTTCCTTTTTCTTTGTAGATTCTTGGTTTGATTAAGATGGAGATTCAGTTACCCCTTTATTACTCTTCTCAAGAAGATGTGTGGTGATCAATTTGTTTCTTCATACATTTGTGTTCATCGTGACCAAGTTTCTTACAATAAGTTTACTTTCTCCTTCTTAGGTTTGCCTTGATTCGAAGAAGGTTTAGTGTCTACATTAGAAGTAGATGAAGATACATTTGAAGCATTATCTACTTGATTCTTTTGTTTCTTATTTTGATTGCCATTATCTTTTTTCTCTTTAATGCCTTGACTTGCAACTAAAGCATGAGATTTAGAAGTTTTGATAATATCCATTTGAACCAACTTGTCTTGTTCTTTTGTGAGTTCATTAGCAAACATATCAAGAGAAGGCATTGTGTAGGAAGCTCCTAAGGAACTTTTAGTGGCATAGAATGTAGAAACAAAGACTGAATGATCTGGATCAAGTTTAGAGAGAATACTTAAGATCAATTGTTTATCATCTTTCTCAATTCCACACTATTTCAATTGCAATCTTATGGCCTTTAGTTTGGTGAAGAAGTCTTGTATTGTATCAAAACTTGAAGGACTTAAACCTATTAGCTCATTCTCCAATTGATGACCTCTTAATTCATCTTGTGCACTAAAGAGTTTTTCTAATGTTTTCCAAACTTCATTTGGTGTAGACAAAGATTCAACATGAAAGAGAAAATTTGGAGATACAAACATACATAAGGCTCCAAATGCTTCATCACACTTATTAAACCATTTTGTCTTTTTTGCATCAATTGTTGGATAAGGGCTAGGCATGACATAGATGAACATACAGAGAATGAATCACATTAGAAAGGACAATATGAGTTCAACATTAAAAGCATGGGGAGTGATAGTTACCAAAGGAGAAGGTGGGGTGGGATGGGGAATACACACCATGTAAAGAGATTGAAGAGCTAATCCTAGCACCAGTGCCTTAAGGAATCTACAAGCCAAAGAGGTTATCAATCAATAACTTGTGAAGAACATCGACCACTATCTAAAGTAACAGGCCATGTACTAATACACCGATCATGCTTATACATGTTTTTAGTTATTCCTCGTGATCAAAGTCATCCTTCTCATCTTGATAGTTATCCATCATACTAGTAAGCATATCATAATTAGCTAAATTTTTAGCCATTGAAGGATATGAAGACAAGGACTTCTTTTCAAAGGGAGAGTTGTATGGCAACACGACTTTGAATTATACTCAGTATGCATACCGTAAAGGATAAAAATGATGAAACAAGGAAAATGACCTATTAATATAAATATTGAAGACTTATAAAGTCTTGGATTTGAGAAATAAATTAAAACACAAAAGAGAACCTCAAGGCCAATACTTCGGGGGTGTAGGATCAAATAGGTTCACCAATTTATTCAAGGGAATAAATCACATCTATGTAAATAAAATACAAGGTGAAGTCATAAAATCAACACAAGAAAGCAATTAACCTATGATTAATGTGTTTTGATAGTAATTGAAATGTACAAGACAACTTTTTAAAATGATAAGAAGTGATAATGACTTAGCTTCATGTATATATATTGAAGATGTTTTTTTATAAATTGTTGCTTAGTGATCCAAAATATAATTATACTATTAGATTTAATTCTAGAATGTCCTAAAAATGGCTCACTTCTATTCTACTCTAGATCAAACCTACACATGCATAAATGATCTTTGTACCCACAAAAGTGAACACTACTCACAAACTTAACTCAACACATGGAAATGATTTTTGAAGTTTTGGTTACTCAAAATCTATTCACCCCACCTCTTGGAATTTAAATCTATAAAACAAGTGATGTTAATGAACACCTTTGAGGAGTTTTATAGGTAAGGATTTTATCCTTTGGTTAAACCACTAGGATCCAATTTAAGGTTTTGGAACAAGGATCAAAGATAATAATCAATCTCACAAGATGTTTAATTTGTTGCTAAATGTAAGTGCTCATGTATGTTGATTATGGAATGTTACACTATAATACTCCATGGGTGATAATGGAAATTAGAATGAGAGCTTGTGGATCCTCTTAATGGTTTTAAAAGGAACTAGGGTCTATCCATTTATATACCCTAACGCGCAATTTGAAATGTTTCATGTTCAAGTAGGTAGGTAATGGCTAATTTGGAAGAAGTTTCTTTCAACCTAATGTAAACTTTGAATTTAAAGGTTCAAGGTTTATTTCAAAACTATAGACTTGACCCAATATTAGTTCCATACCCACATATTTGACCCAAGTAGATGAATATATAAAAGTAAATGACTAGTCCATAAGGATGTGTGCAAATGACATAAAGTTAGGTTCAAATGATTTACCAACTCTTATATAAAAAACACATTACTTATACACTGACCATTGCATTAAGAACAACTTGATCAAAGTGAGCTCAAAATAAATGCACAAAGTGCAATATATGTAATTTTCATCACTAGGAAAAAACACACATCATGTTTCTTTTTTGTTTTTGATGGAGGGCCTTATGTCAAACTTAAATTGTTTGTGTAATCCAATTTGAGAGCACAAGTCTAAATTGATACCTCTTTCACTGAGAGCCAAGGACTGAGATATCCATTTCACTAAAACTGCCTAGAAAATAATCTTGACCTTATTCCTTATGATGTCCAGAGTAAGCACTCACTAAAACTTGATTCGTAATAAACTCATTCAAAACTATTTAGACTTTATCTAGAGACAAAAACCCACTACTACTTCCACATTGATAACTACTTGTTCTATTGTCCCAAAGCTTGCAATTAATATATCCTTAAAAAAAATAAATTACGAAGTAAGGGCCATTGAGGATTTGGAAAACATCAACATCCGTAAGACAAAATATCATACCGAGGAGTGGGGCGGGGCCCACAAAAACATTCCGCACTTCAAAGCCCTCTCACAAATTATATAAAATCTCATATAATTTCCCGCCCCAAGCAAATATTAAAAAGACATTTTCTATTTAGCTCAAGAATCACATTCGACCACGGGCCATTGCCGGTCACCGTTGGCACCGGGCTGAGCAAGGGCGGGTGCGACTCGACCCGTTCATTACATTACCGTTTATTAGCGGTGAGATCGAGGGATCAGAGAAACCAAAAAAGAAAGGGAGATCTTTAACAAAAATGCATGGAGAAGCAGCCAGGACGCAGATCGGATCGGATCTCCCTTTTTTCCACTGTAAAAACCAGGTAAAGCCTTCACCTTTTTCTTTAGCTATTTGTTTAATTTTTCTTTTAAGACCCGGTTTGAAGGCGAGGGTTTTCTTTTCTTTTACTTCAGCTAGTAACCCTAAAACTAGGGTATCGTCTGGATTGAAACCCTAGAGCCGCAGGCTTTTTCCCAGGACTTCTTTTGCAGTAATGTCGTTGTAGCTTGTACAGGCGTGTAGATTGACTGCGTGATCACTATTAACTTCTTTCAAAGCCGTACACCTGATGAGCCAACGAGGGCGAAACCCAACGGGTATCAGACTCTCTGTATCCTCTTCACAATTCGGGGAAAATTGTATTGTTCAACGCTCTGCTATCATTCGTTACTGATTTTTTTGCATATCAAGTTTTATTTGATCTTACATTTGCCCACGGCGAAACGTGTCGGGTATCAGAGGTGGTCGACTTCTTTTGAAGTTTCGAAGTTCTATGAAATATCTTCTTTTTTCTCTCTCCCTTCATTATTGTTTATTGAATATGTTTTAGTATAAAGTTTTTTTCGATTCAGCTTTTCCTTGGTTCTGTATCTTAGTTTTTCTTCTTTCCTGTAAATTTTCCTCACAGTGAACTATTTGGTTTTAGATGCCACTACCGAGGGTTATCTTTTCCGTCAAATTCACTCTGGACTTGCCTTGGTTCTCTTTTTTATTTGTAATTTTTTTGTACAGTGAACCCTTTGGCTAAGAGGGGTATTTCATTTGTTTAACTTCTCCAGGGTTTGTTCTACTTTTTTTGTTTGTTCTTGGTTAAAATTTCCTTATGTGGAGTCCTATTTCCTAGATGCTCTGATTGAGGGGCATCTATTTCATCAAATTCACTCAGGACTTTCACCTGGCATCATTTGTTGGCTTACACTGCACACAAAATTGGATGCGGTAGTTTAATTACTTACAATAACCACTTAACATTTGTACATATTAGCATGTAGCATGTTTGCTGGGGATTTTTTTATGGATCCCCACGATGGAAACTCCCATGAATCACTACTTTTGTTCATTCCATTTGATTGATTCTTCATCTTAATATTCCTGACAAACCAATTTGGGTAGATTTCATTGTATTTTTTGTTGAATTTTGATAAAAAGTGTTTTCTTCAACTTAGCTTCTTTCATTATCTTTGTATGAAGTTCTATCACATCTCTGTTGTAGTTTTAAGGGTAAAACTTACAATATATTAGATTTGCTGTGATTGTTTTTTGGAAACTTAATGATATCATTTCTTTAACTTTAAAAACTATCAATGGATATTGCATCTTTAACCCTCTGTCTTCATTATTCTTTCATATTGCATCTTTAACTCTGTTTTAATTATTCTTCTTGAATGTTTTTTGTTGTTTCAATTTCTGCTAATCTATTTAAATTGTGATCAAGTACCCCTCGAGGGCCCAATTCACTATGTATTGAATTCTTTGAACTTATTTTGGAATCCAATTAGAAATCTTTTTATTAATTGGATTTATTTGATCTAGTCTTTGTACGTACTTTCATATGAAGTTTTATTTTGATATAACCTTTTTACAATCCCAGTTCGACTTCTGGAAGTCCAGGCAACTCGTTCCTTCTAACTCTCTCCCCTTGTTGTTCTTTAAGGTGCCTTCTTCTTGTGGAAGTCTGGAAAATTGTCTCTTTATTTCACCCTTCTTATTGTTCTTTAGGGAATGTTTTTCGGTATGAATTTTTGTTTGCTCTTTCATTTATGTGGCTCTGTCCCAGTTCTTTAAAAGCTTTGAGTATTTATGGGAATGTATTGAAAAGCCTCTTCTTTAACTCTTTCTCTTTGTTGTACTTTAATTTATATTCCATTTTATTTGCTAATTTGTTACAGCCAAACTCATACGGTATTGAAATCTTTGTACTTCGTTTTTGGAATTTAATGAAAAATTTGATCCAAGTTTTTCTAGAGTCCATGCCCATGGGCCAGAAAGTCTCAGGTTACTTGATATCCCATATTCTTGGAAGTCAATAATTTAAAAAATGTTTTCTCCGAGTTCTTTTCCTTAATTCTACTTTATCAAATATTTTTTTATATAGAGTGTTTTTTAATCTAACTTTTCAGAGCTCTATTTAGATCCATATGGGCAAATGCCTCGTGTATTAGGTGCCCTACATTGGGTATTTAGATGCCTTGTATTTGCTATGGTATTTAATGAAAAATCTTATCTTATTGCAAAATGCCTAGGGTATTAGACACCTTGTATTTCTTTCCACATGCTTTTCTCTTTCAGTTGTAATTCTTTATTCCATGACTTTTGTTTGAAATTTTCTAATAACATCTCAATCTTTGACTGCATAAATGACATTTAGATCCTCAACCAGCAAATAGGCCATATCTGAACTAGTAGTTTCTTGCTGACATTGTTGTCTAGGTATGATAGTAAATTCATACCCCATCTTTTAAACAGAAAGGGCTCGCTTACACTCTCAGAAAACAACAGTAACCTCACCTTACACTGTGAATAACTTGGGATTTGTTTAGAATATATGATTTTGAGGCAGGAATGTAATGGTTTAAAGTTTAAACAGCTTCATTGTAGTTTCCTTATTATTTATAATGAATAAAGTTTAAATAATGTTTTACTTGATCTAATCTTGACAACACTGTCTCAAATCTTCTTTGTTTCCTTGTGTGAACAGTGAATAAGGAGAATAATAAGACTGGGCAAGGAGGGCAGTGGACATGTACAAAGAGCGGGGTGCAGGAGGGGTTGAAGGCAGAACGGGGGCATTAAAGTCTGAAGGTATTGTCCGGGTGGATCCTCCTTCAGATCGGAAGAGGATCAATGATGCACTGGATAAGCATCTGCATGGCCTGGATAAGTCCTCACCTTCAACCTCCAAAGGAGCTAATGGTCGCTTGTCTGTACCCTCCACTTCATCAGGTCGGAGAGACTCACGTAGTGCTGCAATTGACAAGATAAATTACACAGATGAAGGTGAGCTGCATGCATTCACTACTTAAATTTTTTAAATTTTAATTAGTTGGTATATTTACCAGGCTTTAGTTCTTTTAATAAGTCAGAATTACAGTGTGCTATCAAACTTAAAAAAATGTATTTCCTTTGAGTTTTGTCCAACATTGTTTTACATTATACACGTCTCTCTACCTCTGAAAAGCAATCCTGCGGTGGTGCTAAATTGAAGATATTGTGGAGCAGATATTCCAGCAGTACTCATTAGATATTGTTTTGATTAGTTCATGAGTCTCTTTCTTGTAAAGTAGCTGCATGTAAGTTTTTCTTCTCTGCCTTAGATGTTCATACCCCACAATAGAATGTTTTATACCAAACAGGCTTTAAACCTTAGCATTAGACAGTCTACAGTAGGTTAAGAGTAAGTGCCTTGTCAAACAGCTGCCCAGTGTGGATTTACATTGAGAATTGAATTGCATTTTTTCTCCTACAACATATGTATAATTTGGATAAAACACTGCCATTAGATAGTTTGCAAGAAAATTATGAGAAGTTTTGAACTTCATATTGCTGCTTTTGGAATTTTTATTTTTTGAAATACCTCAAGCAGCAATGCAAATATTTCATCCTCGCATCACTGAAATACCCCATCCTGAGAAATTGAATCTCAGAATTTTAGGTAAATATTCTATCATTGGCTGTTCTATATTTTGGACAGGTTTCATGGGGTTGCAGTTAAAAATGGCTGCAGGAGCCTCCTCCATGGGACCCACTTGCAGCTAAGAAATGGTCCGAGTAACTGCTTCTGTGGGATCCCTACCGAAGTGTTCTGCTTACCTTATTGTTAGGCTAGAACCTTATTAAAACTGCCATATGAGAGGGCTCTTTTTGCTATCAAGATTCAACTAGGACTAAGACCTAGGCCATTACAGCTGTTTGATATGATGAGTGCAATTATCGGGGGTTTGGAACCTGAGTCTTCAGCATGGTATTTTGTTTGCATTTTGAGCCTATTTCTTATTCCTTATTTTTGTGTCTGGTTTCTTTATGTTTCAGGGTTTGCTTGTGTGCATTGTTACTTGAGGGTTTATAAAACTAAAACATATAGGAAGTTAAAAGAAAAATGTAACATCACATGAAAGACTAAACAAGTCTCTTTCTCATGAAAATGGCTACCATTTTGACATTCATAATATGCCGATGATCTAGCATCCCTGTGAAGAGGACATCTTAAATTTTCTAAGCACATACACAATGTGTTTTTACATTAAAACTCTTAAGCAGGTACTTTTAACATTTAGCCCACTTTCTGGGAGATACTGAATTCCCTTCCCAAATTTTAGCCACTTTCTATTTTTGGGAATGGATTCTGACTTTTGTGGTTTCTGAAGTAAGTCTTTTTCATGCAGCCATTTCAAACATGTAGGTGGTTAAGCCTCTTCTATATAACCCTGTCCTTATATAGATGATTTTGGAATGTGCCTCTGTGGGTGTAGACAGTTTTGTAAGGCCAGACTTGCTTCTGTGCTGTGCCCCATGGTTGAAACCTAAGAGGAGACAAAATTAGAACACTTATTGTGAAAGTGAAGGTTACATTTTTTAAGCAAAGGGGTCCCATTGTCACACCCCATCCGTTAGGCCAGGACCTGAAACAAATTGGCATGTGATAGTGCTCTTGCAAAGCTAATATGTCACACCCCATGGTTGAAACCTGAGAGGAGACAAAATTAGAACACTTGTTGTTAAAGTGAAGGTTACATTTTTTAAGCAAAGGGGTCCCATTGTCACACCCCATCCGTTAGGCCAGGACCTGAAACAAATTGGCATGTGATAGTGCTCTTGCAAAGCTAATATGGGGGACTCTTGAATTAAGGAGTTTGTTCAAATGCCTTGTAAGGCTATTGGAAATTCTGTGAAGCATTTGTAAAATATGTTAATATCCATATGGTGTTTTCATTTTTATTTTGAATTCACATTCAATGTTTCTGCTGTGCATATTTATTGTCTTTTCATGTTATCAGTTGGTTTTGGGGGTTCTTCATTTCATTACTTCATATTTTCTTACTACTCTTGTTATTCTGCTTTTTGGTTATTGGAGCAGTGGAGGATTCTGATACAGACAGTGAAGAATCAGATGTAAGTGGTTCGGATGCAGATGATACATCATGGATATCATGGTTCTGTAACTTGAGAGGCAATGAGTTTTTTTGTGAAGTTGATGATGAGTACATTCAGGATGATTTCAACCTCTGTGGACTCAGCAGCCAAGTTCCATATTATGATTATGCTCTCGACTTGATTTTGGATGTGGAGTCATCCAATGGTGAGTTCTTCGTTCTATTTCTTGTCAAGCAACTACTGCAAGAGCTATTAATTATTTTCAGTACTTCTACATGATTTTATATTTTAGGTTTAGAAATCTAATACAAATTTCAGTTCTCAATTTTTATTAAAGTGTACAAAAATATTTCTGTGCTTCTGGTAATGTTTTCTTGGGGCTATACAAAATAGGATCCTTGTCATAGAGAATTTCTAATTCACAGGTTCCTATATTTGTACCTTTAAATCTATTTTACTGGTTTGCTAAAAAAGACCCCCAAATCCGGCTCCAGTTCACTCCTGGTCTGTGTTCATGGTCCAGTCTGTTGTGGGTCCGGGCAGGGTGCATGCTTGGGCTCCAGATTTGACCAGGTACATTCATGTACATAACTAGATGAATCCAGGATCCAAATCTTGCGCCCAGAGCAAACCATTTGTGACCTGCAGCCTTGTTAACTTATTTTTACTCTTTCATTGCATCCTGATTTTTTTCTCTTTGCATCACACTTTATGGAAAGAACAAATAAAATGCTTCTGCACCGCTGTAAATGCCGTTTTCTGCTAATAGCAGGGAATTTGAACAAATAGCGCTGTTTAACATTCACAATGTCCCGAAGAATGTGGTAGGAAGGTCATCATTCCCGGCTTCTCATTCTTGCACTTACTTCTCTGTTCAATGATGGCCAATGAGTATGTTCATTAAATGATGGTATTTTGTTGGTGTTGCTATTTTTGTCATTGCTGCTGCTATTTTAAGTTTATATGCTGCTCTTTCACTTTTATCTTTTTTAAAGTTTTGGGAATTTGTACGACTGTTGGGATTTTAAACTTTTGTTACTTCTCTTTTTATGGTAAGTCTTAGAGTACTAAATACTGAATTTCTCTGTAAAAAGCAATAATTACTGGCTTTATGTTGATAAAATCAACACATGCTTTACTTTTTAGTGCCTTTTAAGTGTCCACTGTAACTGTATTGTGAGTTTTAGTTTTTCTGCTTTTGTGTTTTCTAGATTTGATCGTAGACATTCCCACCTGAGAGCAACATGAGATGGAGCTCTTGGAGAGTTGCACACAAAAAGCTTACAACTTTTAGAGAGAGAGAGAGAGAGAGAGAGATTTCATTCCTTGCCTTGTGATCTCTTTTCTTGTGCCTTTTTTGGGGGTTTAAAAGCCCTTTGTGCTCATTTGTAAGGGTTTCTTTTCTTTGTTTCTCTGGCAGGACACATGCCTTTGTAATTTTTGCAACTGTAAACAAGCTCCATTTATCTTGTTTTTACCTCATCTCAGTTCCTGTATGTTGTGTAATTTCCCGTTACCTTCATATCTGAATGATTTTACTGTGTTTTGCACATGTATGCCGTATATAAATGTTTTGCAGGAATTAGCTGTGGATTTCACCTCTCTTGGTATTTTCCAAACCCCTTTACCTCCATACTTGCCTATAGAAGCTGTTAAATGAGGACTTGTGTGAGTTTAGAGGAATTTGTTTGTCCTCTATGCTATCATGGGCAAGAGGAACTCATTTAAGTCTAGGTGCATCACCACACTTTACCTTTCATGCATCCCTTCTTCCCTTTTTCCTTGGAAAATCAGTAGAATAGGATCAGATCTTAGGTTTAATTTGTACCGGGTTGGTTCAACACTCTACATCTAGGTTTAGAAAGGAACCAACCTTCTTTGGAGGTTTGGAGGTTATGTTGTGGCACAAATAACATTACCACATGTTGAGATCATTCCCATGTTTGATTGGAATGCTGAACCAGTTTCAGCAAGGTGCAATTTCAAGTGACAACAGACAACAAGAGCCAATTGTATATGTGATTATAATATTGATGAGTGGCCAATGTCTAATATTTGTTCAACCATCTATAATAATGGAATAGCTTGTCTTTATTCAAGTGTGTGTCATTTCATCCATCACCAAATTTAGCTTAGAATATTCTCTATTAAGGAGGTTGTTGCATAGTTTATGTTCTCCAGGGGGGTGCGAATGAGAGACCAATACAAGTTGTATTTTTGGAAACATGTTTGAAATGGGAAGAATGTGCCACCTGAAATGTTATGGAATCTGTAGATAAAAATTTGGCAATTGAAGACTCCTGTGATTTTATATTGAACTTCCTTGCAACACTAGTAGCCCATTTTAAAAAAAATCTATCCGTTGAGTCTCAACATCCTTGGTTTGGGTGGGCAATGATATCCTAAATTGTGTAGTATCTATTTGTACACCTTTAATAATTTTTTTATTCACCCTTCAGTTACAGCTTAGTCACCTTGGCCTTCTCAGCCAGGGTTATTTTTTCACACGTTTCTACCCACTTTCAACCTATCCATTGAAGATGACTAAAAACCTATGTAGCTGACCCTGTAATTTTTGTGGCACAAATAACATTACCAAATTCCATTACCCCATTGTTTTTTGTCTCGACTTTTCTAAGCTGTTGCAAATTGAATGAGTGAATTTTCGGGATTGAATGAAACCTCTGCATAAATTTTTAAGTGTTCATAAATATATTATTTGAACCCCCAATAACTGCAACACTCCCAAATCAAAAGGAACTTGTAGTTCCTCTATGACTTCTTTCATCAATCCCTGTCTCTTCAGTTTAACTGCCAGTCTTCATTGCTGCTCAAATTCTTTATTTTTTTTGAAAACACAGGCGTAAGAGTCAACATAAAACAAAAAACTATAAAAACTCCCCAAGCTTTTGAAATTTTGGAAAAAACCGAGGTTCAAAAGGATTTGTGCAAACTAAAAATATATAGTAAGCTTACCTCAAATGATTTTAGCTTTGATGCTCATGGCTTCTTCTCACTGTTGTACTCTTTCCCCATCTTCTTCTCACAAAATGCAAAATGACAAAATGAGGGAGTTTTTTTGGGTGTTAGTGTCTTTGTTTTAGGTTTAGGATTGTTTGTAAGGGGTGTGGTAGACCTTGTGGGTTCTCCACCCATTTTCCCCTTCATGTTTTGTTTTTTTGAAGAAAGTTGCATTTTTAAAGGCTTGGCTGTACAGTCAGGGGACATGTAGGTGTTGGTTGCCCCTCGCCCCTCGGCATTTCTTACAATTTCCTGGCATTTTTCCAATGTACTGGGGATGTTTCCAATTTTTTCTCTGGGTAGGGGATGGCTGCGGGATGTTTCCTATGTGTATGTGTCCCTGAATTGTTTCTGGCGGGTGACAAGGTAAAAAACACAGTGAACTTGTTCTCAGTTTACATATTAAAAAAACCAATTTGGAAACCTATTAGAAAGAAACTATTTTAGTACACAAAATGAAGCCAAGGTGCGCACTTTTTGTTTGGAGCTTTTGGTACAATTTGGTCATCAGAACAATCAAGGTGATATCACTTCAAATATTCATTAATATTGCAGGAGAGGGAAACATATTAAATGTTCCTTCATAATAATAAATATCAATGCCAAGAATCCATTATGCTTGTTTTCACAAAATGAAGCCAAGGTGCTCACTTTTTGTTTGGAGCTTTTGGCACAATTTGGTCATCAGAACGATCAAGGTGATATCACTTCAAATATTCATTAATATTGCAGGAGAGGGAAACATATTAAATGTTCCTTCATAATAATAAATATCAATGCCAAGAATCCATTATGCTTGTTTTTCTGGTGATGTTTCCATTGCTTTGTTAAGCCCATTCACTTCATTTTGGCACAGTTACTCGTGGAAATCAGTTATATGAATGATATGCAGGACTCTTGGTTTTTACATTGTTTAATGTTTCTGTCAACATAAAAAATGTCTGAAATGCATTATACTTTATGTTTACAGATGATATATTAACTGAAGAACAGAATGAGCTGGTGGAGTCTGCTGCTGAGATGCTTTACGGTTTGATACATGTCCGTTATATTTTAACAAGCAAGGGGATGAATGCTATGGTAAGATGTGTTCAGAAATTAGTTGAACCTAGATAGGATTTTAGATGCTTTTATCAATTGCATATGATCCATTTTTTTGCACTTGATATTTCATGTGCAGCTGGAGAAGTACAAGAATACTGATTTTGGAAGGTGCCCAAGAGTTTACTGTTCAGGTCAACCGTGTCTCCCAGTGGGCCAGTCAGATATTCCACGGACAAGCACAGTGAAAATTTATTGTCCAAAATGTGAAGATGTTTACTATCCAAGGTCCAAATATCAAGGCAGTATCCTTAATAAAGTATGTTTGTGTAAATGAGCATGTTAACAGAGTCATACTTTAATAGCATGAGTAAACAGGGTCATTACCAGATGTTAGGGTTTTCATTTCATATATAGTATTTTCATTTTGTAGTCTATTTGAAATTCTATTAATTTGTAATGTGGAGCTATTTTGACAGTTTTCCTTTTGAGAGCAAGTCAGTACTTCGAGATAAGAATATGTATTACTAATGGTGTTATATGCCCTCCTAATTTCCTCAACTAAGACAGATACTGATGGGGCATATTTTGGAACCACATTTCCACATCTCTTTTTGATGACATATGGACACGTAAAGCCGTCAAAGCCAGTGCAGAGTTATGTACCAAAGATATTTGGGTTTAAAATCCACAGAAGTGCAAGATGAGCCATTACAGAGCAATGTTCAAAATGCATCCGGGTTTAAAATCTACAAGACTGAAAGATGAGCCAGACATAAAAGGTGTAAAATGTAGCTGGTTGTGACCAATAGCTCTTAGCCATGGGCCTGTACTACACATTATTTTCATTTGATTTCTTATGATATAAGTTTATTGTGTGTCACCTCCATTATTCCCATGTACAGAATGGTGAAATTATAGAGTATTTGAATTTTGAGTCTTGTCTGTTTGAATTTTACTTGCTATATTGTTGAAACAGCCTTGGTTTTTCAAAAGGATCAATCTCTGAGAAATCGTTTTAAAAGTTTTTTGGGAATTGGAGAATTGAGATTCATGTCAACAACTTGTTTAGATCACAAATTAGTTTCAAATTCTATTTTATTATGCTACTTTTATGAATGGCCTATTTTTCTCTTTCTATTTTACTGATATCCTATTGTTTTGGCATTGTTTTTCTAATGGTGGATTTCTGCTGCCCCAACATTTTGGGACTTATCGAGAATCTGGGTAGGCTAAGAACAATCAGGTCTGTGGGGTAAATATACACAATGTATAGTGGAACTTAAGAGACTTTAAATGATCATAGCATTTTATGGAAATGCTATTCTCTTATTAATCAACTAGTTCAATATTTGGCAACTTAAAAATTTGAAGTGTAAAATTACTCAAATTTTTAAAATTGTTTTGCCTTATCATCCTGATGATGAATCATGGAGTGTAACTGATATTAAAAATCTCTACACAGTTTTATCTGAAAACTTAACTTAAATGTATCAATCGCAGTTTTGAGTTTGCTGTGGGTTTCTCAATGAGTGACATGTTAAGGATTAAATAATGCAGCTTTAACTTTGCTAACAAGACTTTCTACATGGTTCCGATTGATGACATCATGCCTATACAACAAAAAGCATATTTTGATGAAATGTTTTATCTTCATATTGACAATGTTTGTCTTGCATTTTCCAGATCGTCAGTTGTGGATACCAACATGGAATATATTGATGTCCATTTACAATTTTCACTGGAGATTAACATTAGTATTTTTAAAATTACAATAGGTACCATTTATGTAACCATACACGATACCCTGAAGTTAGGAGTGGCATCTACTGTCTCTATAGGCAGCATATTTTTCCCTCAACACAACTGATAGATGCCATCCATCTCTAGGTCGTGATATTCTGTAGTTTCACATTGGTCTGAACAGCTTTCTGCAATGAAGATCATTGATAGTGGCACATTGCAATTTCACGAGGCTTGAGGTTGTAACTGACCATTTTTCTTGAATACCATTGGATTTAGTATTTTTATGTGTATGCTTGCAAAGCGCACATCTTTGGGTTTACTATATAAAGACTAGGCATGAAATGCAATTATGCAGGCATTGGATCACTATTTTAAGCATTTAGATGCAAGGCTGAAGCATTGAATTCGAGAGTCTAGATGTGATACAAGTAACAGCTTTGGATGATTATTGATTCAAAAGAAGAGTTGAGAGTTTTGTATAGAACTTAAAGCTCTTTGTTTGTCAACTTAATTTGTTGGCTTGAAAACTATGATAACCAAGATATTGTTGTCTTGCATGTGACATCTATGTTGATCAATAAATTAATTCCAAACGCTGCATGATTATCAGGGTATAAATTCTAATAGTTGGTTTGGGTTAATTCATAATTCATGGCTTCGGTTTGAGCAAGTGAATTACTGAAAGCTTGCCTTCATCATATCTAAAGGGGGTAATTCTTGGCTTCATGTTCAATAAACAAATTATGAAGCTTGTTCATTAACCCCTAAAGGGTGTAATTCATGGCTTTGGTTTAAGACCTTTTCCGTAGGTTGTCTTGTTTCACAGCTTTTACGGCCTGTAATGCCTCGAGTGGGGGCTCTCTGCGCCCCTGAAATTGCCCCCCATTCTATTTATTCATAATAGCTAGTGGATGTACACTCGAGCTATAATAGCAATTACAGACCTTGCTGGCCGCAGTTTTCGCTTATGCTATTTTAACATTTCACCCTTTTTCGTTCAGGGTTAATAACTGCTTCTGCATGTCATTTTTATTGACAGTGGTGCTTTGGGCTAGGTTAACTTTTCTTGGAGATAAAGCGTTTTTGGTGGGTTTTCTTTGTGTAAGTACTGGTTTGTGTAATTTGTTGTTCATACATGATCGTCTCCAATAGGAGTGTTCGCTGTTCAGGTAGGCCGTAAGTTTAAATATTAGTTGCACGGTATTTCATCTAGTGTTTCTTTTTAATAACTTCAACTTCATTTTTATGCAACCATCTATACGTTGAATCGACTGTTCCAGAAACAACTTTAATTCAGCTTCTCTTTTCGAGCAAATTTGTCGTTTACATAACCATAGTCATTTCGCTCAAGCAGCTATACACAAACATGCTGATTCAAGTGAATGCCTTTGTGGATATGCGCGAAATGCAAAATTTGAAAATTCATTCAACTATGTTTTGAAAGGATGTTTAGTTAAGCAGTTGTGGAACACAACTAGAAGCAGTTACGCTGTCATTTAGGAACATAACCTATTTGTGCAACCACTCCAATTATGCGCCAGTAGTGTTCACCCAACGTACTAGATGCCAATAATAGTCGAATGTATCATTCGTCTGTGCCTTAAGCATTTGCATTGAACGTTATCTTTTGGGTCATCGGACTGCACAACACGTTTTTTGAATGTTTATAGGCGATGCAATATCGACATTTGGGACTGCAGTTGAACACGATAGGCCTTAATCAATTGAGCCAAACAAACTCCTCCTCGGGTTACAGAGTAGGACGTGTCTTACTTTTGCATATGAAATAGAAATAGCTGGCAGCTTTTTGGGAAGCTATACTTCGAATTTGGACCCTGGCTGTCAACATCATAGTTGAAAAATTTAGATTCGGGCAAAACTTGGCAGGCCGAATTTTTGACTCCTAGTGAGAACTCGGCAGCAACTATACATAATAAATTCCATAAATTTGTAAAATTAATTTTAATGATATGCAAAATATTGAATCCAGACAATTTATAGGAAGTTCTGCTTTTAAAAATATTGAATCCGGACAATTTATAGGAAGTTCTGCTATTAGTTTTAGAAAAAATAAGCAGGAGAATTCACGTCATGGTGTCATATGCAAAATGATAGATTGATAAATTGTGTAGAAAATTACAATCCGTTTATATATTTTAAAATCTGTTTCTTTAATTACAGTTCTGTACTTATGGTGCCCTTGAATTGGACTGTAAAGATTCACCAAGAACAATACCATCCTCTTGACACTTATGCCTTCATTTATGTTGACGGTTTTACTTGTGTTGCTTATCTCTCAAAATCAGTGCTCTATTATGTAGAAAATACATGCTGCACATCCTCAACAATCCATATTGAAAGCCAACTAAATCATGTCTTGTTTTCTTCATCTTTACCTTTATGATGTGAAGTTGAAGCTTGTAATACATAAATACAAGGTCATTGAGGTGTTTTTGGTTAACATGTGTATTTTTTGAATGTCATCAAACGTGCACAAATTGTGTTTGCACCCAAAATTACTGTTGCGTTAGCACAAAATTTGAGGATTTGGTGTTTTCGCCATTTTTAACTCACCACAAAGTATAACATTACAAATTTATTAATAAATTATAATTGCATTTAATAAGCATGTCTATTATCTAGGAGTACGATTTCTTATGAAGGACCATTTTTGAAAAAATGGGCTGCTGTCGTTTTTCTTTCAATGCACAATAGTTGAAGAAAACCACTACACCTTTATGCCTTTCTAAATATACTTGTCAAGAATTGTGTTTGAAGGTTTTTGTTGTACATCATCTTTTCTATGAATGTGTTGATGCCAGAATTTTTTGGGATTCAAGAACTATGTAACTCTACATTGATACTAAAATAATTTAATTAAAAAAATTGGGATTCAATGATTATGTAACATGTCTATTGCTGGAGTTGCCTTTTCCAACTTGTTCCAACTCAAGTCAAATATGCCACAAATGAGTTCTTTTTTCTTTTGAGGATCCATAGTAATGCTAATTGACTTGCTTGCCTTTATCCGTATCCTCATGTAGATAACTCATTGTGTTCTTTCCCACTCACCAAGTAGAGAGAATGTTCCACGTCTTGAAACAAAATGATATGGATTTAAAGTATAAGTATATATATATATATATATATATATATATATATATGAGATAAAATTAAATTAAATAAAAGGTAAATGAAAAATTAATAAAATTAACTTTCAAAATAATTAAGTTGAGTGTTTTATAAATTTTTATTTTGTTAAGTTGATTTGCAATGGGAGAGTTACTTCTATCATTTATTGTTTGAAATAAATGATTTTTTTCAAATCTATATTAAATTTTCTAAGATTTGATTGAATGTTAGAACTAGTAGTATTGCTAATCAAATAATGTGTTTTTGGAAGGTTATGAATCAAATTTGTATTATTATTTTGACTGGGGAAGTTACAAAAATAATGTTGACCAATTCTACTATTTTCAAAGTGTTGGATTTATTACATCTCTAGATAAAAGTTAATGATAATAAATAATCTAACATGCAGTGATAATTATAATAAATGTAAGTTTTTAATAGTTAGTAAATAACTCCCGATTTTCTTATTATAATGTGTAAAAAATAGTAAAAAAATCTTGATCTTATTATATTAATGCTTTATTACATTCAAATAGTTTCGTAATATTAGTAACTACAACAAATTCATACCAATTGTATGGTAGATTAGATCAATACAATGTGGTTGGAGTCTATATATAATGAAGCTCAAATGTGACCCTTGTATGAGATTGTCCTCCAAAATCACTAGGGTTTTCATCCTAAGATTCCCACGCTCAAACACTAGTTCGCAAAATGGATTCTAAAAGGAATTCTAAATGTAAATGATGATAAAAACTGAAAGCAATTGCTCTTTTATAGCCTACACAAATAGAGCAAGTCAGCCACTAAGTACACCTTCAACTTTAAATTTGAAAAATGATCATGGGTGAGATATATTCCATTTTGAAAGTGATGGCACCAAAAATAGATTGTTGGATATAATATGACATCTATTGGGAAGTTAGGAGGGGATTAGAAACTTAGGAAGAAATATTGGGGATTGGGGTTCAGTTATCATAAGACTCAAACTATAGGGTGAGGCATTGGTGGTTAAGCAATGGGCATGAAAAGATGGAGAAGTCTAACAAATACAATGGTTAGTTGGGAAATAGATAGATGCCATGATGGGATGGAGAAGTCTAAAACTATGATAGGTAGAAGTATGAGTGAAGTTGGAGGAAAAGGCATACTCAAGAAGGGAAAGCACACAAAAAACAAAAACATGGAGGCACAAATATATACCTAATATGTACATTCTTAGACTAACTAGAAATTAGACACGACAAGTTTGTCCCACTCAAAATTATTTGTCCTCAAACAAATGTAGGTTTTTGTGTTACAATATTTCTGGGCCTTCCCATGTTGCATCCTCCACAAAAAATTCCTTCCACCGAATTAGGTACTCCTTGTTGCTTTCTATTTCTTATCTTCCTCTCCCTTACATCCATGACTACTTTAGGATCAAAACCAATTTGTCATCTTCATCAATCAAAGGCAACTCTTATGATTGTACAATATGTTTTCCAAGTGTTTTTTTAGACAAGATACATGGAACACATTATGAATCTTACTTTCCTTTAGTAGATTTAACTCATATGAAACTTCACCAAGCCTTTTTAGAATATTGTAAGGTCCTTAAAAACAAGACTTAAATTTCTCAGTACTGCTTGCCTTTAAGCAAGATTGTTTGTATGACTATAATCTTACAAACCATGTTTTTGATCTCAAATGTTATCTCAATCCTATGATAGTATGCATACATTTTTTTTGGTTTTGAGCTTAATAGAGATTGTTTTTGAGTGACTTCAAAATGTCTTGGCTTTGTTTGATCACATCACTTGCTCTTGGTGCCCTACTATTTGTCAAAATAAGATCAATGAAGCTTAAAGCTTCATACCCATACAAAGACATCAATTGAATCATATTTATTAACATGTAGCGGGTGGAGTTGTACAAGTGCTCCCCCAAGTAGAGCCACTTTATCCAAGTCTTTTGTTGATCAGAAACATAATTTCTCAAGTAACTTTCTGCCCATTTGTTCACAATCTTGATTTAACCATTTATTTGTGGGTGGTAGATATTGTTGGGAGTTGTGAACATGAAATATTATCAGATTAATAAGGCTAAGACTCAAGTAAGAAACTAAGCAATTAACCTAATTAGATCATATTCCCAATGAAATTCTTGCAAATACTAACTAGGAAGCCATTAAACATGAAATAACATTCAATTGATATAGAAAACCTAATTTAACACAAGAAAACCTCATCCCATTGGGGGATTAGTGTTGAATTGATGTGGAATGATTAGCCCTTTCCTAATCCAATTGTTGAAGCAAAGCTTGGATGACCTTCAATGGAAAAATTGATGAAAATGGACAAATGCTCTCAAAAGTGAATATGAAATTTACTATAGTATGATTACTCAAATGCTTTGTGGATGAATTACTCATAGAAATGAGGGCTATTTATAGGATTTTTAGATGAATCAATGACTAGGATTGATTTGGCTAATCAATAGATATAAATGAATGTGAGAGAATGGCATGGATCAATGATCAAATCCATGAATGAGATGAAAGAATGACATGGATCATTGAATTTAATCAAGGGCTCTAATAGAATTAGAATGTGCAAGTGTCTTAATTTTAAGAAGAATGTTGAAAGATATTTCCATATGGTGGGAAATATTTGACTTTGAATGTGAGGAATATTCCTTGAGAATATTCTTTGAGGAGTGAGCAATTAGTCAATTAAATAATTAGGAAACTATTTAATTGTGCAAGGTGACGAAATTTAAGACTTCAATTAAAAAATTAGATCATTTAATTAAAAAGCAAGATTTATGACAATTGACTAAACTTGATTAGCATTATTCAATTAAATAGACGAGAATGATCAAATCAGGATGCAAATGGTGTTAGTAAATCGAATTAGATGTGTGATATTGACTAGGACAATTTTAAGTGTCTACATTTTGCCCCTTTTTGAAGTGAGGTACCTGCTACATTGCTTCGAAGAACTGATGCTTCTTAGAGTAGCGATGCTGCTTAGATAAAAAATTTAAAAATTCTTATTTTTTTGGATGCCCCACTATGTCCCAATGAAAGGAATGAATGTTGCTAAAGATGCAAGACTAGTTCTACTCAGGTCGAGCTTGCGATAAAGATGCAGGACTAGGACTAGTTCAGCTGCGAAGAGGATGAAAAGAAAGCTCCAAGATGTTGATAAAAAGACCATGATAGGCTACCTGGCAAGAAAATGGAGATTCAGGGCTTAAACCCTAGGTCTAGTGATGTGTCCAAGGTGAAAAACCTAATTTTCCATGCATATATATGAGCTTGGGGTCACTTTCAAGCTCATTTGCACACTTTGATTTGAGAAATTTGAGAGCTTTTGGAGTGATTTCACGAGAGATTTAGCAGAGTATCTTATGGAATGGCATGCCGCGTGCTTCCCCAGCATCGGATGGATTGAGTCTGCGAGTTCCAACGGCCAACAAACGTAGGACCCCCAGTATGTACCCCAAAAAACCTTCCTTGCATGTCTTTCAAGATAGATAAACGTAGACTAGATTAGATCAAACAAAAGCGTTGCTATTTCAGTGACACTTCTAGATCCCAATGCGACACTTTTTTCATGTTTAGTGGTGCTCTTGCAATAGAGTGTCGCTCTAGAGCATATATGCTGGATTGTAAGATATTTTGGTGCTTTTGCAATCAAACCTGTGCTTTGCAATGTATACACTAGCGCAAACGCCTAATTTCAGAGTTGCACTTTTGATTTTTTTAGTGACGCATTTAAAATGCCACTGCGCCTTTGCACTATAGTGACACTTGCTAATACGACAGAGCGACACCTTTGCATAAAGGCTCGCTTTTGCATTTTAGGGTTCTAGACATAAAATTGTTTTACAATTTTTAGCGAAATTGAAGTTGTGCGTGTCATGCATGCAGGAGGTATTTCAACCCTTGTAGTCACATGAGTGGAGACTAGGGCTTCTTGAGTAGATTTCTAGACTTGAGGACGAGGATGATGAGTTTTTAGTCGCGATTGGGTTATACCATATTTGCTATATGCCTGAGATTAGGGCTCCTCTTTCTATGATGATTGCACTTGTTGAGAGATGGCATTCAAAGACCTCATCATTTCACCTTCCTATTGGCGAGGCCATAGTCACGTTAGAGGACGTTTGGTGCATACTGTGGGTTCAGATCCATGGAGAGAGGATCGTATAACCTTGAAAATCAATAGCATTACTCCATCTATCGTAGGGTCAAGAGCTTAAGGTGAACACCAAACATATTGACCTTAGGAGATATTGCAGGAGGATGATCGACTTGACCTTGGTGATCGTAGGTTGATCATGGAGTCCTCGTCCCTAAAAAGAGGAGCAACGGATTCAACGTTGGATAGGGTGCGATTCTTTTGAGGATTGCTAAGGATGTGACCCATTATACATGGTGACCTTGCATCCTTGGCATTTTATACCATGACATGCACCAGGTTGTATATGTGAGGTGTGCTAGCTTATTGATAAGAGTTACATTGCTTCACATCTAGTCTTGGGAGTACATTACGATGCTCAAACTTGTCACCACCTTGACAGATGTAGATGAGGAGGATCCAACCTCCTATAGATATGCATGGATGACAATGCTACGTCACAAGGGCCATAGATATAACCTATTGGAGGTGGGTCCTTGATGATATGACATGACCTTTAGGTGGAGATCCTGGCTACAAACTGAGTAGTGGGAGGATGGTTAGGATCATCTATTTTATGCTCGCCAAACTAGATGGCTCATGGGGAGACAACATCACATTATTGAGAGATATCTTAATAACAAAGTGTATGTTGGAATGCTCACCAAAATATAGTGTTGATAGAGTATAGGCTATGGAAATGGTAGAGTTGTAATGACAAAGTGTATGTTGGAATGCTCTGCATTCAATCGCAGATGAATATTTTGTTGTGTGGACTTGAGGAAGTTTTTTTGGATGCTAGCAGTGTGTCTGATCCAAGTGGCAAGTGTTTTGGTTGTCCATGTTTCGAGTTGTGAGTGAACAGTTGGTTCATTCTGATATTACTTCACCATTTTTGCTATCCGATGCCAACCTAAGTATTTTGGGGTCGTGTGGAGTTGAGTTGTGCAAGGAGTTGTATCATAGGAGTGATTATAGGTCACTCCAACCTATTTTAATGCCTTAAATGTTTTGGTTCTTTCTATAAGGTGTGTATGTTGATGTTTTGGGATGAGAGATTATATGGTGCATGATACATCTAATTAGGCCAACACAATTGATGTTTTGGATAGCTACGTTATATATAAGGTTGATTCATTATGCAAATATGGTGGATAGAGTATAATGTGTGTGTGTGTGTGAGAGAGATTTGGTGCAAAGAGAAGTGTGAATTGTAATTGTGATGAAGTATGAAGTGTGTTAAATTATTTTTTTGAGCCTAATTGGAACTATCTTCAACATGTTGTAGATGCATTGTAATCAATTCAATCTCTAGCAATGAGCCACCCTCTTTTCTATTCTGGTAGTGAGCCATTTCTCCTATTCTCTGGATAGCGAGTCCTTTGGATAACAAGTCCACTTAACAATGAGCCATTCTATAATATCTTGTAACCGGTTATAATATATTATGAGCTAATCCTCACTGTGGTTTTTCCCTTTTTGTTTTTTCCATATAAAAATATGTTGTTCTTGTGTCTATTTTAATGTTTCTTTCATTATTGCACATTGAATGAGATATTGTGAAATTCATTTTAAGTTATTTAATTTCAGGGAATACTAATTCAACCCCCCTCTTAGTATTCCGATTGTTCAACAGTTAGTAGGCATTATCTCCCTTCAGGTTTTGACTTGTTCCAGCTTCTTCATTATTTTTGTATCATCATTTTGGCCTTTGTATGGTCTTCCACTAGTCTTTCCATCACGACCTCTTCCTCTTTGCTTTCTAAATCAAATATTTTATTAGAATTCTCCTCAAGCTTCAAATAAAATTAATAGGCATATTCAATGGTAGTCATTCCAACAAAACTCAACTCTTCTTAGATACTTGGCTTCTAACCATTGATGTAATAGGTTTCCTTCTCTTTGTTGGCCTCTGAATGGCCTATTCTAATGATGATTCTATAAAACTTCTCCATGTATTATTTGAATATTCTTTTTGACTACTTAAAGCCTTGCATATTTATCAACAACTGTAACTCATAATCAATAAGAATTAACCGCTTCTTTAACTTATCCACCATTTGATCCCATCTTGTGATCTTTCCTTTTCCTCTTTTATTTCTTTATAATTTTACTTCCTTACAATATATATTAGCACGATATTTCAACTTGGTCTTTATAAATTTGAACCTCTCATGATCTTCCACCTCCTCATACTCAAAATACTCATCCATATCATTGATCCAATTGATCAACTCTTCTAGATTAATATTTCTAAAAAAATTAGAAACTTCAATCTTTGGCCTTTTCCCAATATTGGAGAGGGCCTTCAACAATTAGACTTCCTTAGGATCTTCTACTGCATCATGTTCTTCAAATTGTGCTTCTTCTTCAACTTCATCTTCACTTTCATCCCTTCTTTCAAGCTCAAATCCTCTTCCTAGATCCTCTTAAAGTGCTTAAACTTTTCTTTGTAGGGCTTTGAAACCCTCTTGTAGTACAACAATATTTCCTCCACCAACATGATTTCTTCATGGAGGCATTCTTATCACTTTTATCACAAACCCACAACCACAAGTCCTCATGTAAACTACCTCATATTTGGTGATTTATTTACATAATCAAGAACTACTGCTCTGATACCACTTGATGAAGGGTACCCCCCCTAAAAAAATACCACACACCATAAACAAAAACTTCAAAAGAGCACATGATATAAAACATGTAACTCTTCTTATTATCTACAAAAAAACAACACCAAGTCTAAAAATTACATTCAATAAAGGTTAATATGTCTTAATAAAAAAAAATGCGTCACATTACATTTAGGAAATAATAGATGTCAGTCCACCCATGGTAATAAATCATGTAAACAATGCTAGAAAATCCAACTCTTCAACTTGCAAGTTCACCGTCAATTTCACCAAGTCTTGAATGAGCTTTTCCTCTTAGCTCTAATGGATTAATCAATCCTCTCATCCTCAAAAAGTATAACTCCCAAGATTCTCATGTAATATTCTAAAAATAGGCCTTCTATGAATTTTGGCATGTTCCAACATAATTTGAATTTGTAACTCTCCTCTTCCAAAAATAGGTCAACTTCAATAACTTTTGATCTAGGCACCCAGTTGAGCCCAAATTTTTTAAATTGAAGAGATTAGAGTGCTCCACAATACACTCATTTGTGGTGGATAATTGACAATTTTTACCACTCAAATTGATCATTGAAGGGCCCAAATTTCAAGTTGAATATTTTTAATAATATTTTTGAACCTTGAAACTTTAATATCTCACTATCTGCAAATAATCTATGGTTAATATTTTAACCATAAGCCATTTTATAATTTCAAATCTCTGGGAAAATTTACAAGTCCATACATGCTCAAATGTCAACTTACTAAAATTAGAAAACCTGTCATTTTTAGCCCCTATTGAAAATTTATTCACCAATCCAAATAAAAATTAAACACTTTTTGGGTGATGCAAGATTTATCTTACGCCCTAAATGCTCCTACATCAATGATCATAAGCGATGAATTTGTACCATTTCTTTAAGGATTTTGATTACAATCAATTGAATTCATTCTCTTAAGCATTTAGAATGAGAATTGTGAAGAAAAAAAGAATTGTCCAATGGTACTTCTAAAGCTACAAGTTTAGAATTAGGGTTTTCAAGCATCTGAGTTGTTATGTTTGGTTTCTTCTTTTTGCTGCAATAATATAATTCAAATTGTTAGGGCTTTGATTACCTAGGTTTCATAGTGGTGTAGATATTTATTTGAGTTCTTAAGAACCCTAGTTGCTAATTACTGTCAAGAAACCATAAAATGAGTCAAGGCACTTCTTAGAGTTGAAAAACCAAGAAATGGCTTAAGAAATATTTTCTCCACAAACTTTCTATCTCTTCTAAACGGGAAAAACATGCCCAAGGCATTGGGATTTTATCTAATAGACTCCATGACAGAACTTAATTTGTTAGAGAGCGATAATTCATGCTTAGGAGTGGGATTTATTTAGGTAATTTCACAAGTGTAGCATGTTAAATAGACCTAATTAAAATATATAGAATTATGATATGGGGAAATTGGTAGTGCCTAATTAAAATATATAGAATTAATGTGGAGTTGGTCAAAGCCTTTTGTAGTAAATATGACTTGCATACAATAAATTTGTACAACTTTGAAGGTGAGCCCTTGATGACCATTTAGCAGAGAGTTAATTTTCAATGTGTTCAACCTTAAATTTACTATAAATATTCAAACAAACTTTAATGAGTTGAATAGATAATTCAGAAGAGACAGGTTCAACTAAAGAGTTACGTAGTTGTTGTGCCATAGAAAAAGCAATCTTGAAAAGAAGATTATAACATTTTCTAAATATATAATTAGACCATCTAATGTGGATATTTTTTAAGATTATTTTATTAAGACTTTTTATGGGTTGTGCCAAGTATTGGAAATTGCATTTAAGCTCCAAATGCCAATTCATTTAATGAAAATGGTTGCTAATATTCAACACATGGATTTGAATAGAGATTATGATTATGGTTGTATTGTTTAGGGAATCCATAAGGATTAAGTGGCCTTAAAAGGTGATGATATGATTCTTCACTCTGAGTGGTACTCCATGTTATGCAATATTTTTCTATAGGATGGGAAGAAAGTTTGGAACAAAGCATTGTAGTTGCAATTGTAGACCCTTGAAGGAAACCCTATACCAATTCAAGGGAAGACTCATATTTGGGATATACAGTGCAAGACATGTGACTATGTTGTTTTTTAATAATATGTTGTGCAATTAGTTCTTAGGTTTTTTGGTTGTCAAGGTAGTAGATTATTGACAAGGTGATGAAATTATTGAGGCCAAGGGATAGTTATAGAGAAAGGTTTTGACCATAATTGGGGTGATTGGTTTCTACACTCTAACACTACAATTATTAGGGTTTATGGAGAAATTTTAGAGCCCCATATACTACCAAAATATATCCTGAATAAAATTGCATTCATGGAAATCATGTGATAACTAAATGAGTCAGATAAGATCCATTTGAGGACACACAAGAAGGCTTAATTTTTCTCACCATTAGTTGTGTTTTTTAGCTTCTTGATTATTTTAAAAGAGGTATTGGAGATATTGGAACCAATATTGCAAGAATAGAGAATGAAAGTGGATAATAAGAGAAATTGTGACCCAAAACACTTATTGATAAAGGCACGAGAGGGGTAGGGAAGTCTTCTTTCTATCACAAGTTTAATGAACAAGAGGACTTGATTAGAAATTGTTCTTTTGAGGTTAAGGTACTGTTGATGCCAAACATTGGCAAGGTAACAACCCTTTGTGGGAAACTCAGCTTATGGGGGACTTATTGCGCTAAACTGAGTGACCTTCGAAATTTTTAAAGAAGTCGACTTCTTCTATAATTGGGGTTTGGAAAGGGAAAAGGAAACAAATATAAAATGAAAGTCTAATCTAAGGTGATGCACCAAAACTCAGATAATAGGCACGATAAATCATAGATCTAAGGGCCCGATCAACAGTTTGCAATGTCCTAGAAAAGTAATAAACCAAAGCTTAAAAATATAAACAATTCATTCATCGACATAAAATAACTTTGCACACATATGTACTGACAAGAAGAATCACATGACATGATCTAAGACAATAAACTTGCATTTAATTTATAGAAGTCCTGCGAATGAATCATCCAACCATAATAGCACAGTCTAAAGTTAATCAAATACATCAAAAATAATAGAAAGGCCGAATGATTGGCACAGTCTGAGAGTCTTTTTGCAATAATTAAATAACAATAACAAAGGCCTGGTGTATTTTTAAACTCTATATTCTTTCTACGAAATCCTGGAACCCTTTCTCCAAAACAAAGAGGAGTATATATAGCCAAATGCTCCCACGGCCTTGGCGAGCAGTAACAAAGAAGATTTGAGAAAATTTGGAAATGATGCAGAATCAAAGATTCCTCCCAACCGTTGTAACAGAAAGACTCCAGCCAACGTATTTGGTCACTCTAAGTTCAGGTGCATCCTCTGTAAATGATGGCAGTGGTCCAAAAGAGCCTCATGCAGACAAGTGTTGCCTTTTAAGGTAGATGGCTAAAACACGTGGCAGAAGCTGCAACTTGTAGTTCACTTCATCCTATGTGTTGAAGTAGTGTGTGCATAAGAGACGTGTGGTAGCATTTCGCTGCCCGCGGTCGTTATTTCATTCCTTCGCTGAATGCAAAGAAGACACATAACAAGATGTGTATTGTAGATGCCGATCGTGGGGCCCACCAAATTTTTATGGGAATGGGAGCTACGTGGAACTTGAGTGGAGCCCAATGAGGAAGAAAAAAGGAAACAATCAAAATAGTTTGTAGTGAGGACACATGGGAGCATTTCGGGGAGCCGATGGAAGAGCAAAGAGGAAATGCATTTGGGGTGTGAGGAGCAGACAAGTGGCAGAATTTGTGGTACCAACCAAAGAAAGGGGGCGAAAGAAAAATGTTGAAGGCATAGGTCGACACTTAGCCAAAAATCAAAACTCGAAGGGATCATGGTGAATTTTGAATTCACAGCTTCTAGCAACTAACAGGGGTGTTTCGCTTGAGGAACATGGAACCCAAAAAATTTCTCTGGCTCGTAGACCAGAGTGCCATCCATTGGCGACAAGATTAGAGCTTGTAAAGGGATGCCTGCAGAGGTGGCAAGCCATCTTCAGATGGTCTCTCTAGTTTGCGCAAATTCTCATGCGCTTCGCCTAGGTCGATCGTTTCTTTATGAGGTAGCGCATCAGGTAAACCGGCCCCTGCTTCACAATGGAACAATAGCTGCGCAAGTGGATGGATGACCCCTTCAATATCTGTTGTAGTAGGAGGACGACTGAAACTTTGGAAAGTGTTTGGGTCTTGCTCCTTCTCTTCAATTCTTTCTACAATTTGTTCAGCGGTGGCTATTGACCCATCTTCAAAAAATGAAGATGGAAAACCTATCTCGCTTAGCCGGGAGAGATTTTCATGCATGCCATCTATAGTTTGGTTTAAGGTAGTTGCAGCCACTTTAGTCCATTGCAAGGCCAAGTGGAAATGAATGAATTTTTCTCTGTTAAGGTCAAATGGCTTTGACACTTTTGGTTTCTTTCTCGTAACTGGTTGAGTAGTATGGGGTCAACGGACTGGGACTTATTAAGCTTCTCTTGGAGCTTTCCTCGTTTTGACTCCTCCGTTCGCACCTTCTCATTCAGGCGCACAACCTCAGCTTCTAGTGATTTCTCTTTCATTTCCAGGAAACTGACTTGTTCCCTTATCAGCTTTAGCTGCTCCTCCTTTTTCTTCAATTGATGACTAGACTTGAGGAAGTCGGTCGTCACTACCTGCTGCGTTTCCCCCATGAGCTCCACCTTATCCTATGGCCGGGCCACTGATAGATCAAGTCCCATGGTATACATGTCGTAATCGCCCAGGAGCATCTCCCCTTGTGGTTTGGAAACATTTGGGTACATGGTGGCAAAATTCAACACCTTTTGCTCTTCATTGTAAACCGTATACACTTTGGACTTTGCTTCCTTCTTGTCATCTTTTGCTTTTCACTTCTGGATCTTGAGGGGTTGCATTTTCTTTGTGGCTTCTCCTTGAGATATGAATTCAAATGGCGACCAAACCAATCTGCTAGCAAAAGGTGCATCGGGAGGTAGGGCAAAAGGAAATACTTGTGTAGCAGCCCCTTGCATTTTCTTTGGTGGGAGTTTGACAGTTTTTGGGGACCTTCCATAGTTTGGTTTGCGAATTGGCAGAAGGGCTCATTATTTACGACGACGAGGTGGTCATAATTGAGTCCGTTTGCTGGGAAAGTTGGGTTGGACCCGAGGTAGCAGAGGCAATAGGGGTGCCAATGGTGGCCGAGCTTTCACCAAGCAAGGCGAGGAGATATTGAGTGGTGGTTGCAGGCGTGAAAGTCCACGAAGGTGTTAAGGTAGATTTCCTAGCTTGGGCGAATTGGGAGAAACCTCCTGGAAATAATGTGGTAGGGGTAGGAAAGGCAGGGCCAACACTTGTAGTAAGAGGTGCTGTGGGAATAGAAGAGGATACTAGAGATTGAGAAGTAAGAAAAGTGGAAGCGAAAGTTACCTGTTGACTGAACGTTGGTGGTGCTTCACTTGTCGCCAACTGCTTACTCACTTTGGGATCCTGGCCTGCTGCAAGCACTTAACTTACAGCGGCTCCTTGTGATCCTTCGCTTGGAAAAGCTTCAGTTCGTTGCTGTTTAGTGGGCGGGGAGTTCTCAATTTCCATGGTCTCTATAGTCCCTGGTTGTTGCTGCTGGGGCACTTTTATCATTGTCAAGGCACAGGTGAGTGTCCGTGAGGATCGTGAAATGTTCAGTCGCACATTTAAAGTGACATAGGCAGGTTGCCCTGTATACTTTCTCTTTTGCTGGGTGGAGGACACTGGGGTCTCGGCTTCCTCCTCCGATTGCTCTTCTTCATCGGGGCCATCGCCACTGCTTTCGCTTGAGTTGGGAGTAGGATGCTCCCCATCCTTCAACTCATTGTACATAGCCTTTTCCATTTTATAGTTTTCATCATATTCTCCCACCGGGAAATAGAACCTATGCTATGGTGACCTCCTATATTTTGTGGGGATATGAAGTAGGTCGACCAATAGATCATCTTTATCCTCCAGCGGGTTGAATCTCCACTCCTAGTAAGGCCAAGGGCTGTGATTTAACTTGAGGTGATCATATGGTAAATCATTGAATGGGTTATAATCCCATTTACAATCACAATCATTACTAACCCCAAATGAACTAGTTTATCTTGCAGAAGTGGGTGTGTCTGCTTCCTTTTCATGGCTACCGTTTTGAAAGTCTGCGGATAGGTGAAGAATCCATTTCTCTTGACCTTCTTACTGTTGTAGAAGGTAATATTGATAATGCACGCCTGTCACAACAATTCTAGAGCCAACACCCAATTAGTCACACATACCAGAAGGCAGAAGGGTTCTTCAGTGAAGCCTCACATTTAGATGAATGTGAAATCCACTTCGAAAAACCAATCACATTTAGGAACAAAACTCTACATAAAATTTGTCTGAGTTATCGTGAGCCTATTAGCACACTCCTCTCCTAATAAATCTTGCAAAATTGAGGTAAAAAAAAGATCCGAAAATGCGTAATAATCAAAAGTAGAAGAGAGGAGAGGGGTCTAGACAGAAACTGGCTTTTTCCTCTTCTTTTCATCAAAGATGGACAACTCCATACTCTCAGCAAAGAAATTAGGGTTTTGATATAAAAACATATAAGCAAGATAAGGGACAAATCTGAACTTTCGTTTAGTTAGGTATTTTCCAATTTGCTTTAACATCTTCTTTGACAGGAACTCTTTGAAATCATACCAGAAATAAGATTTTTGGTAGCATAATTGGAAAGCTGGGTCCAATTGAAAAGACTGCACCTCTTTGTCAGTGTCCATACCAAAAACAAATGCCATCATTAAAAAGGCATCTTGTAGGTCTTCCTTAAAAGCGCTGTGTAGAGCAGGAACTACTGGTGGATTCCCACATTCTGCCTCAATTCTTCTAGTTTCTTCGTTGAAAAACTCCCAAGCCTGTTTCCTGGTGTTCCATATATCAGTTCCCTTTTTAGGATTTAAATTCTCCACTACCATTCCTCTTTGCACAGGGTCTGGAATGCATAACATATTCCAAATGGCGGTTGGACTGATGTTAACTGAAAGATTCTAGACCTCGATAGTGTTGGTACTCGGATTGAAACGCCTAATGGCCGCATCTACCAACTCCAAGTAGTAATGCATAGATGGGACCATCTATTGAGGAAACCTGCTAAACCATATCTTTTCTGCAGATGACATTGGTCTTCTGGATACCTTCATGCATGCATAGGAAGATTCCCTCAACCCTTTCGGGTTTTTTGCAACGAAGGGATCATGAACATTATCCTAATCTTCATGAACTAGGCTCTAGTCTCTGTAGATTTTAGGCTTGTCCAATCACCTTGTGTTTTCCCATTCCGGCTTGTTAGGGATACCTGGTGTAGCATAAGAAATATCTTCAAAGACATTAGCTACTTGTGCTCTTCACAGAGCTTTAGCTAATTCTTGAGATACTACTGGCCTAACCCCCTAGCTCAAACTTTTTGCCATTGTTACTTTGTGGGAAGCTTTCTGCTTAGAATTCCTCTGCAACTTTACTTTGGCTCTTGACTTTTCTCTAGAACTTTTGGTTTCCGCTTTCAGTAACGTTCTTAAAAGAAAACTTTTAAGTGCTTTAAATTTTTTACATGCAATATCTAGCGATCTTTTCTCGAAGGTGGTAGATGAGAATTTCCGTTTTTGCTTTTAATGTGGCATGTACCGCCGACCCTTTGGCTTGTGTGAGACAAATTACTTGCTATTTTTATTTTACAAGAATTCATAAATATAATTAGCAACTGCTTGTACCGCATGATTTTCTTGGAACTTGAGCCGATGCTTTGCAAGAAGCTTAAGCCTTCGTATGCGCTAGCAATTAATATCTTAAAAAGAATGATTAGGACGAAGATGCGCTCAGTATTTCAAAAGATATAAAATTTTCCTTGGGAAACACAACATACCTGGAGGATGACACCTCAATCCTCGGCCGTACTTAACACCGCCAATTGCTGCCAACAGTTTAGGCTAATTAATTAGCTTTAATTAGTTTTGGCAAATAGCAAATCGTACTTAGCAAAAACAACTAGGTGGGAAATTCAAGCAAGCTTGGGCACAACTTTCAAGTTGGTACTTGATTAACATCACATTTATGGCAAACAGATTAACACGCTTTTCCTTGATTTTTCTATAAATGGGCCTCTTAACAATAGTGAAATCACACTTAGTGATTTGAGTAGAAGTGGTGTTAGGAAATTGGTGTAGTAGTTTAGCATTTGCAGTGCATAGCATTCTCATAGGTTAGACTTAGGTGCTTTGCAGGGATAGTTCTATAGTTTTTTCAGAAGTTTGAAAAGGTGAATACCCCAATTAGGCTAGTGTCCCACAAGTCTTAGACTGCCTTCCTAGGAGAAATTTCTACCAGGTGGTTAAAGAGGATGACGAAGAACAAGCATTCCCTGTCAATTATAGCCATAAATTGGGTCTTGGGATGAGACTGCCTTGAGTACGAGGACAAGTATCGAGTTAACACTGATGTGTGCTCACACTTTGTCGCCTCCATGCTAGATGTAGGAATTCCCAAGCCATTTATTCTTTGTTTGGTGAAGGAAATATTTCCCAAGAAATACCTGAATGACCTTGGTGAGGTTGTTGCAAATGCTGCATATGGTGGGGGAATCCCGACTGCAAGTGACCTCCAGAGGTTTATAGAAGAGGATGTTGTTGTGCCATGGCTGCCATTT
Source organism: Sequoia sempervirens (assembly GCA_007258455.2). Taxonomy (NCBI): domain Eukaryota; kingdom Viridiplantae; phylum Streptophyta; class Pinopsida; order Cupressales; family Cupressaceae; genus Sequoia; species Sequoia sempervirens. The sequence goes on along the minus strand of VDFB02281492.1, from coordinate 757,514,977 downwards.
TTGAGTGGCTTTCACCTCCAAACGTGAGATGAGCACCATCAAAGGGTCACTCGAGCCCTTCACTTTTTGTTCCATATTTACAACGTGGTGCCATTCTACAATATTGACTGGTATACAGACTTCAGGAACTTGGTGTTCCCTTCACCTGCCTTTGCTTCGTTGGATGACGTCGCCTCTGCTCCCGTGGATGAGGATACTGTGGACACTACCATCAACGAGTCCATTGTTGTTGTTTGTGCAGTGAACTAAAGACCTGTGTCTCTCTTTTCCTTGCATTCAGAAAACTCATAGTAATTAGTTTCTTTTTGTATACATGCCTAGAAAGGGATTTCTCGTAATATATAATAGAAGCAGAATACATATAATTTTTGGAAGCGTGGCCTTCTAAGCCATTTTGAACTATAAATATCAAAGTATATATATAATGAAAATATATCATTATGATTATCTCGTTGTCTTCTCCTGGTTCTGCCACTGGGTTATTTTTCCTTTTCAGTGTGTATGTATCAATCTCAGCTTTTCATGAGGGTGTGTAATTTTTTCTCTATTTAGGTATGAGTTTATTTCTCTCGCTTTCCACAATAATGGGTCACCACTTCCTTTCACCACGAACTACAAGATAAAAACAAAAAAGACCAGCCAGCCAAAACAAAAAGGAAAGAAGGAAAAAACATATTTACATATTTACATGCTTACAGAGAGCAAGCCTAATTAAATAATTTCAAATGGATTCCGTTGACCAGAATTCCCAACGCTTCTTCTTCCATAGTCTCTAACTCTTATGCGTCGTGTTCCTTACACTAAATTATCCTGAATGGTCCTTCCCAAAGGCTATCAAACTTACCGTGCTGACCCAACTTAGTGACCCTTTCGTTATATTTAGAACCAAATCTTCGCACTTTAGGCCTTGGTCAGACGTTTACTTGTCAAACCACCTTTTAACCACTTGTTGGCAGTTAGTCATGGTGGTTAGGGACTTTTCCATTTTTTCTTGTACCTCTAACAACTTAGCTAACCGCACCTCCATCACACCATTATGCTTCGCTTCCAGGGATTTTAGCAATTGCAGCGCTGGAATTTCCATAGAGATAGGCAATAACTCATCTTTTCCATAAACTAGCTCATATGATGAAGTCTTGAGGACCCACTTTGGAGTTATGTGGTCCGCCCAAAGTGCTACTCAGAGATTTCTGTGCCACTCTCTTTGATATTCTAATCCAATTCTTTTGAGGAGTCAGACCATATTCTTGTTTTTTGATTCGGTTAGGCCATTCCCCTATGGGTAAGAATTTGACTATGTTTTAAGGAATATTCCATTTGTAAGTGTGAATTGACTTACCTTGGAGCCTAGGAAAGCTTTAGCGTTGTTAGAGATGATAGTTTTGGGCGAGCCAAATCTTGTCACTAATTCCTCTAGAAAATCCACAATCTCTGCCTTTGTCACATTCTTGAGTGGTATGGCCTCGGTCCATCTTGTGAAGTAATCTGTGGCCATTAAGATCCATTTATGTCTTGCACTAGAAACTTGGTTAATCATTCCAAAGAAGTCTAAACCCCATTGTGCAAATGGCTCATCAACCACTATCGGATTGAGGGGCATTGCATAATTCTTTCTCATTTTGGCGAAGAACTGACACTCTTTGCAAGTCTTCACTAGGGAATGGGAATCATGGAATAGCGTTGGTGAAAAGTAACCTGAACACATGATCTTGATGGCGGTAGTCTTTGTGGAGAAATGTTCACTTGCGGGATTGTTGTGGTAGGTGTTGAGGATCTTCCTTGCTTGTTCTATGGTAACACATCGCAATAGGACGCCGTTGGAATTTCTCTTGAACAAGATTCCTTCGATAAGTGCGAATCCACTATTTTGCAACTGGTAGAATCTCCTTTTTTGAGAAGGAAGGCCTGACGGGTACTTTCCTGTATGCATAAACCTTACTCTGTCTGCTAGCCAACAACCTTTGGATTCTGACCCATTTGTTAGGACTAGTTCCGACTGCTCTTCTTTAGGGTCCACTTCCTCATTATGTGCCAAATATTCACATAGTCCTCTTCCTCAGATGGTTTTGGTGGGTTTGACCTCAATGTCATATTCGAGAATCTTGGTGATCCAATTAGCTCTTTTCTCTACAATTTCTCCCTCCATGATGTATTCACACACACTGGAATGCGTGACATAAACAATCACCTTATTGAAGGAGATTAGATGGCATAATTTCTTAAGTCCTTTTACTATTGCAAATTCCTGCCTTTCGACGAAATTATAATTCGTCTCATATTCCTTCAGGGTACGGGAGTGAAATGCTATTGGATTTTCTCCTTTTCCCTCATTATCTTTTCGAGTTAAAACAGTAGCAATTCTTGATTTGCTATTGAATACATACATTATAAAGTCCTTTGATGAGTCTGGGTTAACCATAACAGGAGCGGAAGAGATAATATCCTTGACCTTCTCAAACACTTCTCTAGCTTCTTTTGTCCATTTGAATATTTGATCCTTTTTTAGCATCAGGGTAATTGGCCTTATTATTCCTGCAAAGTCAGAAATAAATTTGCTAATGAAATTTACCTTCCCCAAGAAGGATTGAATGCCTTTCTTGTTGACCGAAAGAGGAATCTCTTTGATGGCTTTTACCCGCTCTAGATCAATTGAAATTCCTTCTTTGGACACTATGTGCCCCAGTAGCTTGCCTTGCGGTACTCTGAAGACACATTTTTTTGGGTTTAGGGATATCCTGAACTCCTAACATTTCTTGAACACCATCTCAACGTGATCAAAATGATCATCCTTGGATTTAGAAAACACTGTCAGATCATCTAAATAGATTAAGATAATCTTATTGATCAATTTGCTAAAAGCGATATCCATTTCCCACTGGAAAGTAGCTTCGACATTGAAGAGGCCAAATGACATTTTGGTGTATGCAAATTTCCCCCACTTGGTAGTGAACGTTGTCTTATGTTGATCCTTCTCTTTGAACTGGATCTGATTGTAACTGGAGAAACCATCCAACAAGGAGAACATCTCCGATCTTGCCACTGTTTGCAGGATTGATTCCATTGAGGGTAGTGGGTAATGATCCTTTAGGGATGCTTTGTTGAGGTCTCAAAAATCCACACATAGGAAAATATCTCCATTTTTATTTCAGACCAGAACGAAGTTGGATACCCACGTGCTATGTTTGATTGAAAAGACAATCTGTGACTGGATTAGCTTTGTTAGTTCCTGTGCCATTAGTGCTTCAATCTTTGGGTTCACTAGCCTCTGCTTTTGTCAGACTGGTTTTGCACCTTCCACTAGCTCGATTGTGTGTTGGATGATGTCGAGATCGAATCCCTTCAGATCATTATAGGACTAGGCCACTACTCCTTCATATTTATCGTAGAAGTTGATAAGCCTTTTTTATTGCGATGTGGGATGTCCTTCCTGACTTTGAGCTTTCTTCCATCTCCGACCTGTAGGTCTGCATAGTCACTTTTTTCTGTTACAAACTTTCATTTGTCATTTCTTGCATCATCACAATTGAAAAGGTTTTCGATAGTGACCAACCCTTTTGGAAGCTTGTTGGACTTTAGCTGAATGATTTTCCCTTCATAGGCTTCAACGATTTTTGGTTGAAGCTGGTCAACAAATTCGCTTGATTGCTGGATGAACAAGGCAATATGTTCATCACTGTCAAACACCTGACAAATTTGATCATTATCGAGAATCGATGGTCAGACTATTACTCGTACAGAGTGTTTGTTGTGAATGAGATTAGAGGCAAGATCAAATTGAGATCCGATTGATGCCATGTGATGAACTTCTGTATTTTGTTCTCGGGGTACCATCCTAATGTTGAAGGCTTCAAAACCCTCCATCAGGTCCCAAACTTGGTGTCTATAAGATCGCATGCAGACATTCTTAACTGCAAAAATTCCTCGAATTTGATTGACTACTAGTTCAGAATCTCCAAACACCATCAATTGCTTACTTCCCATCCATTTTGCAAGGCTGATACCTTGTACTAGTCCTTCGTATTTAGCTACATTGTTTGAGAAAGCGAACTGGAAGCGGAAAGACTTTAGTGTCTTTTCATTTTGTGGGGACATTAAACATATCCTAGCTCCTGCACCATTCTTGCATCTTGCTCTGTCAAAGTGCAACGTCCATAGCTCAGAGGCTTGACTGCCTTTAAATTCTTTGACAACCTTGGGGAGCATTTGACCTTCATCGTAGATGACATAGGTGCCCAGCCTGGTAGCATGGTAGTTGTTGAAAGGGCCGGTGTCTATATGTTTGCTGAAGAGAACGTCTTCTTGATCATCCCGATCTCTGGTCACCCTTTCATCTTGTAGTAGCTCCATGCAATACATCTCTTGCTTAGTAATAGAGGTATGCGCGGCTTCAAAATTGATCATGGCTTCATCAACTACATGTTCTAAATGTAAAGCTTTAGATTCTATCTTCATTTTTGCACCATGTTTGGTTTTGAGGATCAAATGCGACCATTCCAGGGATAGGTATCCACCTACTTTCAAAGTAAATTCTTTGGATAGACAGAGGTCGAACATGGGGGAAACATCTATGATCATAGTGTCTTGTGGCATAGTGATACTAGGGTAAACAAATAGATTCAAGGGGAGTGCTTTAATGACACCTACAATTTTGAATCTATTTCCATCAAGTTGCATCACTCCTCTTTTTAAGGGTTCATAGCTGAGTCCTAAAGCTTCAACTATCTGTTTAGGCATAACTATAGTGCTAGCACCAGAATCAATCATGAAATTGTGTAATAATTTCTCCCCTATAATAAGAGTTAAGAAGAAGGGTTGGGGCTTTGGCTTACCTTTGACTTCAGCAGGGGCTTCCGCTATGCTGTTTGTAAGAAATTTGGAAGAGGGTGGTGGATCAACGACTTTTTATTTTGGCAATTGCTCCATCAGTGCCACGCTTACGTCTTCCCGGAGAGCCTTTTGTAGTAGCGTCTTCTGCTCTGGGATAGCTAGAATATCCCATAGAGACACATTAGCGGATGATTTCTTCAATTGTTCCACCACATTGAAAGGAGGCATATTTAGAGTTTTCTGCTCCTTTGCTCTTCTTATAATAATTTCCTTCCGTGGCTAATATTGCGGCAGTGCTGTGGAGTCATTAGGCGTCTGGTCAGAAGCAATTTTAGGTTGCGGACCAACTAGTTGCGGGGCAACTAGTTCGCTCGTGAATCTCCTCTTTGACCAACTGTTGTAGTTGGATTGTATTTTCGGTGTTTTGGATGCAAATGCATGATTGGAAAACACCGCCTCTTCTTCTTCCATCCATGAGAAAAGTGCATGGTCGGGAGTGATGTCTGCTTCTTTCTCTAGTGACATCCCTTGCATTTGTGTGGTCAACACCACATTATCTATTTGCAAAGAAGTGTGCACATAGCTTCCTGGGTTTGATGTTGTGGCTTGGCTTGGTTGCTCCACCACATTTTGTTTTAAGTTGCCTCGCGGGAAATTTCAGGGCATATGTGAATCACCACAAGGGAAGCACCAGGGGTTGGTGTCATTCACTAAATTTTTTTGCCCTGCAGTCAGCTCCTTGTTCGAGCTTAGATTAGCGCTCTGTAGTGGAGTGGGTATCAGTACCATTTGATTTGTGGTTTGCACCTATGGATTCGAGTGAGTGCCTCCCGAGAATTGGTTTTGTTGGTAGGAGGACCTTCCGCCTTGATAATTTTGGTAGGCAGGCTTCAGGGGTACAACCTGATTGCGTTGGATGATGGTTATCTCATTGACGATGGCCCGCAACATTTCTTTGAACTTGCTCATTTCCTCCTTTGAAGAGCCAGATGTAGAGGCAACATTTTTTGGCATGCTTGGGTACGTGTACATGGATTGAGGAGGAGCCGGTGCATTGGTGGAAGGCGTCTCTTGAGTAGGAATCGATGCTTCAGGGAATATAGGAATGATGGGTCGAGGAGGCAACTTCCCGACATCTATTAAATTGTTTTCTGCTTTAACAACGATGCTATATGTGCCTGGTAGGGTGGTTCTGCTAAGAGACTGGATCATCATTGAAATGTTGGGATTGATAGACTTCAAATAGAACATAAAATCTAGATCAGGTAGTGGGTGGATATCAACTTGAATCCTCTGCCAGCTTGTATGGAAATGATCATTGAAGTCAGCCATGGCTTTGTGCGAGGCTCTTTTTATAACTGATAGCTGGTAATACATCGATGATCAGTCTCCTGCATTCAAAAATATCTGATAGAAAGGCTCCCCAAGCTCATCCTAGGTGCTGATAGTGTTTGCTTGCATTGTACGGTACCAATCTAGTGCCTTGCCTCTGAAAGAGGCAAGCAAGCAACCTTAACGCCACATTTTTGGCTGTAACCCCATGTACTAAGCATACATCCGCAACATCTTGCAAATGTTTGGACAATGTTCTTGAGCCATCTCCGGTGAATTTAGGTATAGCTTTTAGGGTGGAAATCAAGATAGCGGCCCAAACAATAGGTGCTACTAGGGCAACAAGAGGGCTTTCAGAATCCCATGCCATATAATTTCTGTTAGCAGCAGACAACATGGCTAATGGAAAGGGAGGAGGAAGCGAAACGTTTACTAATTGACCTGTGACCTATAATGTCCCTAATGGTGGTACTAACAAACCAAGATTATTTGCTATTTGGGACCTAGTAACAGGTTGATGGCTCATACACCATTCTGAAAATTTGATTCATTAAACTCGATCCCACTGGGCGTGCCAGGAAAAAGAAAAACTGTTGGTGCCAAAAATTGGCAAGGTAATAGCCCTTTGTGGGAAACTCAGTTTATGGGGGACGTATTGCGCTAAGCTGAGTGACCTCCAATTTTTTTAAAGAAGTCGACTTCTTCTATAATTGGGATTTGGAAAGGGAAAATGAAACATATATAAAATGAAAGTCTAATCTAAGGCGATGTGCCAAAACTCAGATAATAGGCACGATAAATCATAGATCTAAGGGCCCGATCAATAGTTTGCAATGTCCGAGAAAAGAAATAAACCAAAGCTTAAAAATATAAACAATTTGTTCATCTACATAAAATAACTTTGCACACATATGTATTGACAAGAAGAGTCACATGACATGATCTAAGACAGTAAACTTGCATTCAATTTATAGAATTCCTGTGAATGAATCATCCAACCATAACAACATAGCCTAAAGTTAATCAAATACATAAAAAAGAACAGAAAGGCCAAATGATTGGCACAATCTGAGAGTCTTTTTGCAATAATTAAATAACAATAACAAAGGCTTGGTGTCTTTTTAAACTCTATATTCTTTCTACGAAATCCTGGAACCCTTCCTTCAATAAAAAGAGGAGTATATATAGCCGAATGCTCCCACCGCCTTGGCAAGCAGTAACATAAAAGATTTGAGAATCTTTGGCAATGATGTAGAATCAAAGATTCCTCCCGGTCGTTGTAACAGAAAGAATCCAACCAACGTATCTAGTCGCTCCAAGTTCAGGTGCATCCCCTGCAAATGATGGTAGTGGTCCAATAGAGCCTTGTGCAGACAAGTGTTGCCTTTTGAGGTAGGTGGTTAAAACACATGGCAGAAACTACAATTTATAGTTCACTTCATCCTCTATGTTGAAGTAGTGTGTGTAGAAGAGACGCGTGGCAACATTTCGCTGCCCGTGATCGTTATTTCATTCCTTTGCTGAAAGCTTGTGCAGAGAAGACACATAGAAAAATGTGTACTGCAGATGTCGATCGTGGGGTCCACCAAATTTTTATGGGAATGGGAGCTACGTGGCACTCAAGTGGGGCCTGATGAGGAAGCGAAAATGAAATGATCAAAATAGCCTGTAGTGAGGACACGTGGGAGCATTTTGGTGAGTTGATGGAAGAGCAAAGAGGAAATGCATTCAGAGTGCGGGGAGTAGACAAGTGGCAAAATTCATGGTACCAACAAAATAAAGGGGGTGAAAGAAAAATGTTGAAGGCATAGGCCGACACTTAGCCAAAAATAAAAACCCGAAGGGAGCATGGTGAATTTTGAATTCACAGGTACAAGTAAGGAAATAATAATGGATTAAAATTTTGATAAAGGAAATAAAAAGAAAAAGAAGATACCCTAATTATAAGGGGGACTTTTTAGAAGTCAAAGTCCCCATTAGTAGAATGCAAAGGATGCTTGATAATATTGATACCCTTGGATTCCAACCACCCATAGTAGCTATAGGAGAAACTGAGGAAGGAATGAACCAACCATAGGTGGCAGAAGCTGGAAATGTACAAGCGACTTCTCCTAAATCAACACCAAGTCATCAAAGATGGGTGGAACCATTGGTTGATTACTTTGTAGATTGTTTCATGAAAGAGGAAGTTGGAGAAAAAATAATTGACATGGAAGAAGTTCAACAATATGTTGCCTCTCCTCAAAGGATGCAAGTAGGTTTTACTCCTTCAAAAAGGATGTTGCTAGGCTTAGAGGAATGAGGTGAGAATGTAAATGATGTAAGAGCCTTAACTTGTATTGAATTTCTTTTTGATGAATTTGTAAAATCCAAAATTCAAAGGCCTCCTCATCAAGAATAAAACATAGAATTTATTGTAAAATTTGAACAAGGAGATGGGACAGGTGCATGAAGATGAAATGAAAGAAGTGTATAAGAAGGCTATGCAAGAAGTTTACTTTTATGTCAACAATATGACCCTTGAGGAGGGAAGAAGATTGGTGAAGGAAATTGGGTGCTTGCTATTTCTTGGTTGAGATATAGCTTTTGCAATTTCCCTAGACATAATCATGAAGATATTGGTGATGATGTACTATCCTCTAAGGATCTAGATAAATAATTGTACTTTGGATTAGGGTTCAATAACTTTTTTGAAGCATTAGCATTATGGGTAATAGCCCCTGAGAATAGGAAGCCTCAAGTGGTTAGGGATATAAATGAACTAACAAGGATTTAGGTTGGTAGAAGATTAGTTGATACCATATCCCCTTATGCTACATCTTTGGTGGTGATAATAAACTTGTTTAGTGAGGCAATAGCTAAAAAGTTACAAGCTAACTTTTAGAAGCTACAAAGAGATCACATAAAGCTAATGCAAGAATATAACAAAGTATAATCATTGATTCCCCCACCCCAAAGAATAACATCTAAACTTGTTTTAGTCAGTGTACAATGTATATTATTATGTTTTGATAAAATTGGTCATTTGACTATGTATTTATTATCTATTGTTGACTTCAGGTAGTTATAAGTGTCGATCGATTGATGATTGTGTTCTTCTTAGCAACTTTCAAGTCCTTTAAATACATTGTGTAAATTATCAAGGAGAGTGGTATGATCTATTCAGATCAAATTTGATTGTTGGATGACCATCTATGATCTTCTACAATAATTTTATTTATGAATAAATATATTTTACTCATGTATTAGATAGAGTAGTAAACATTTGGTATCATTGGGTCAAATTTGAGAGATTCATTCCCTAAGACCCCAATAAAAGTGGAAAGATACCACAACATGGTCAAGATTGAGAGATCAAATGATCTTTAAGGATAATAAAACAAAGATAATGAAGGAGATGATTGAAGGGTGAATATGAAGAAGGTGAAAGGTTTCTAACCGAAATCTTGAGTCCACCCAAGATTAAAATCTGAAGCATAAGCATAAGTCATAGTCAAGAAGAAAGTAAAAATTTCATGGAAAGAGAACACATGAAGGGTGAGCATACATAGACCGAGTGGGAATAAATAGCATGACATCTACCATTCCCAAATAAAGTGTGCATCAACCTTGTTGATCAAGTGGGATAACCGTCCATACCATCAATGCCAGACAAAGGGGAAGGAGAGGGAAAACCTATCGGCCTTTCCATCAAAGAACCATTTGTACCATCAAAGTCGATCAAAGGGGAAGGTGAGGGAGAACCTACCAACAGTCTAACAATGATATACAAAAACACCGTATGCCAAATTGAAGACCTAACACTTATGGAGGAACCAAATATCAGAAGATCAAAGTTGATAACATCAAGACAAAGGGAGCATAGAAAGGACCTTGAAGGAAACTCGAGAGTGACAAAAATTAAAGAGGGATGAGTGAAGGATTTTGATGTATCTGTGAGTGTAGGGAAAGCATCAAAACATAAAACTCAAGACTCCAATTAGATTATTGTCACAAAGGGTGCAACCGAGAAGCAAGATGGTGACTCCCCTAGCAAGTCTGAATGTAGAAAGGAATAAACCTCCAAAATTTATAGGGAATGGATTAGAGGATCCTATGAGAAATTGCAAGACATGTAAAACAATCTGGGTAGAAAATGGCCAAGATGATAGAACCTATTGGCTAAGGACATTTTCAACAACTCTTAAGAGACATTGCCATAGAGTGGTATACATAATTGGACATAACACACAAAGCTACATGGGATGCATTGAAAAGAGAATTCCAAGAAGAATTCAAACCTCCAAGAGATGATAACAAAATTGTAGCGAAGATCTACAATACCAAACAAGGAAAGCATGACAATGTACAAGCTTAAAATTGTAGGCTCAAAAAATATTGGTGAAGATGGAAAAATAGTCAGTAGATGTATTGAAGAAAAGATGGTTTATTGAAGGGTTAATCCCTTCATTAAGGAAAACAAAATTATACCTTCCTCTTATGTTAGAACTTACCATCAAGCGATGGACATAGAAAGTGAATATAAAATGTTCTCGCATAGTAAAAGAAAAATAGAGGAAGATGGAAGTTCAAATGACAATAGCGATGATGAATCAAGAATGATATACAAGAACTCTAGATGGACTGCTCTGAATGATGAAACAATTAAAAGTGGAGAAATAAACCAACAAAGAAACTAATGAAATATGGTGTATTGAGTGCAAAATTGAGGGGCATACAAAAGGTAATTATCCTAAAAGATGTTTTGTGAGATTTTCTAAGTTATGGGTCATTCAATAAAGGAGTTCCCATACAATTTGAAGATTAAGAGTGCAAAAACACTCTTTACATAGGGAGATGAGTTCACTCCATCAAAGCCATCAAATGCATCTCTAGGTGGTAATCGAAATCAAAGAGGAGGACAAAGCCAAATACAATCTTACCCCAAAGGATGCCCTATCATAAAATGCTGACAATGTAGAAAATGGGGACACTTTGCAAGAGACTATCAAAGCAATCAAGACAAAGTGCAATTATTGTGCAAATGGCGTGGGCTTGGAACCACAAAGACATCAGATGTCCAAAGCAAAAGGTTAGTGTCAACATTATTGAAGTAAGGCATAATCAAGTATTGGCCATTACTCATGCCCAAGTAAATAAGGTTGTGTATTAGGACCCACGTACAAAAAATAAAGGCTTTGTTAAGTAAGGGCCAAAGTGGAGAATGCTACATATGGACAACTAAAAACACAAATCAAATACAAATGTAAGTACATTAACAATCAATTAAAATTTCAGAAAAATATTGCATGACAAGTAATTCAAGCTACTATACTAGTTAAAGTAGTGGATTTATTACAAAGTATTCCTTGACTTCTAAATGCTACTATATTGGGGGAGAATGAGATGGTGCATGCTACAAATAAATTAGAATCTCGTGAGAATGAACATCTAATAACTCAATCTCCACTATTAAGCGACCAAGTTATTGATACAATGTTACTAAAGTTAACATGATAAATAAACCAATGTTGGTGAGTATGGAGATCCTTGGAAGGAATCTCACCAATACAATTATTGATGGTGGGTCTAGTGTGAATGTACTTCCTATAGGAGTTAATAGTGAACTCCCAACATCCCATGAATAATTGCTAGACCAAAATATCTTTCAAAAGAGAGAAATGGCAAGACTATCTTTGTTGATTATGGGTTCAAGATTACAATATTGAATATAAAATTTACATGAGAGGCCTTGCAAGAGATAGGATTAGACAAGATTGTGACATGTGTCTTAATCTTATGTTACAAGATAACTAACTCGACAAAAAAGTTAAAAATATAAGATATGATAATATCTTATCTAGACAACTAAGACTTCTAGGTGGTCACTTAGGACCTAAGTAAACTTAACATGTGAATAAGTCCCCTTACTAGTAATTAGCTAGATACTCAACCTTATTCACACCAACACCCCCTTAAGTGAAAATTAGGGAGTAGATTATAATTCAAGGATGAAAGGATTATTATGGGTCTTGGCTACTAGGCCATGTTAGGTACCCATGTACAATGCAATCTCTCACAAATAGAGAAAAGGAGAAAACCCAATGGTACAAAACTTCTCTCCAAAAGAGAGAAAAGATACAAATAAGAATGATGTATAAAGGACTCAATGATACCCCCAAGGACTACATCCATCATGTATATACAATTAATGAATCACCTATAAGAGGGAAAAAGAGAGACAATATAGCCCCCCACAATGAAGAAGCTCCAATACCAATGAAGAATGCTTGAAAATAAAAGACGATCTAATACCTGCAAGCAACACATCTACCCTTAGAAAGAAACAAGTCCATAGGTTGATGAAGAAGCTACTCCCTCTCTAATTAAAAAGGAGGAAGGATGAAGTCTCAAAATGTATGTCTCTTAAAACTGATTAGGGATCTCCAAGATTGAAGAAGGCACAACATAATCATGATCAAACTCAACCAAGAAACATGACAAATCAAGGGAACGAGGAAAATCATGAATTCCAATGTCCAAAGAGAAGGAAGATAGGATAATAGTTGTGTTGAAACTGACATCAAAGAGGAGAGAAACCCCCTCAAGTGTGTCCTCCAAAGTTGCAGTATGAGACTCCACAAAAAAGTTAGAAATCTATGCCAAATATTCATCCCACAAAGAAAGATCTGCAAAATTTTTTGTAGGTCCTAAAAATGTCTTAACGCATCACACATTCTTCTAATTCTACATTTTTAGTCATTATCACTCATCATCCCCTTTCATCACCTTTTAATTAAATAATTTCCAATTATTTGATTAAACTAACCTATTTTCATCATTTTCCCTTATCCAATTTAATTAAACCATTTTAATTATTTAATTAATTTCAATTTTTTCTCTCATTCACATAATTAAATAATTTTTTATTTTTTATTTTAAATTTTTTTATTTTATTGTAATGCTCTGAATTACTTTATTATGTTTCCATTCTTGGAGCTCATGCTTTAATGCAGGTTGTAGGAATAATCTTAGTTATCTAATTCTGACGCTATTTTACCAAAATAATTGCCACCAAAAAAGCAAATTCTTGATATCTTTCATAAAACAGCCATACACTGGTTATTATAACACACAAATCTCAGAAACGAGAGCATAAGTTGCCCAATACAGCTTTAACTTGTGAGATGCCTCTGTTTCTGAATGCCAAATCGTCATGTGGCAAAATTGAGAAGGAAAATACTGGGAACCAACATAAAGAATCTGGTGCTTTGTTAATTTCCTCAATAGAGCAAAGGATCAAATGATAGTCCGGATCAACATGCAAGGTCAGTGATTAGTTAGTTGTATTGATATCAGAAGGTGGCCTCTTAACTCTTCCAATTGGATTCTGTTTATACCCAGATCTCAAGCGTTTCAGTCGCTTTTCCTTGCTTCTCCTTTTCTTTTCCTTTTTCAAGCGGTAGCGTTCTTCACGTTCCCTTTCATAAATCCCTTTCCAATAGACCTCTCCTGTCAAGGGCCATAGCCATCTCTTGTCTGGATGATCATCATCTGCCTCTTCAGCCAAATCCTCATCCATGGTCTTTAACAATGCAAAATTGAAATATTTTTCCCACATATGGCCCCTGCGATCTGCCAAACTATGCTGCTCTTGCATTAACCCAGTCTGAGGATCAAGATATATCATTTTCCTGGAACTGTGATAAGCCCAGACATTGACTAGAAGCTCCAGCAGACGGCAGTAACAATGTTTTTCCTCTCTTCTCGAAGTTCCTAAAATGCATGTGCCATTTTCATGATGTAGTTCATAAAGTTGAGCATCCAAAGCATCAACAAACATTCTTGAGAACATTACAAATTCAAGAAAAGAGGGTGTTGGCATGGCCCAGCTATGGAGGACAGACCAAGAATCTCCATCATGAGGCATGGGTGGGAGCACAGTCCGGTTTGATGGAAGATCGTACATTTTCCTAAATGCATTCTCAAAAACAACTCTGCATTTCCCAGAATTGATTGTGTCACAAAATGACCAGAAATCATTATTATCCTCACGCCCTGTTCCCTGAATTCCACTTTTAGTATCTCTATCCATTCGGGCCCAAAAATACATTGTATCCTCATTGCTCTCTGACTGCACTGCTTCTGCAAGAATATTTTCAGCTTCAGTTGACAAAGAAACCTTTCTTCCAGTCGCATGCCAAGATTGAAATCCAATCCATGGATTCTTGTGGATGTTATCGATCTTGTTTGCAATAGCAAAAAAGCCTCCAATCTCACAAAGAACATATTTATAATAGCTGTCTTTTAGAAGCGGTAGCCGATCTGCTGCCTCCACATCATCTGCTGCTAACCGTCGTCCTCGTACAGAAAGACTTAATCCACGGTAGAGGGCACCAGTATGCAGGAAAGGCCAAGTACCAGACCCATAATAAAGTTCATAAATGCATAATGATTGGCCACTTCTTTCAAGCTCGCCTTCGTCTCTTTCATAAATCTCAAACTTTATTCTCTTAGCCTTCCGTGCATTCCGATACACATCTTCCCATGTGCCTCTGAGTGTCTCCATTCTTTCCTCCAGCTCATCCTCCTCTCGTCTCTCAGTCTCTTCAACTATTTCCATGGACTTTTGCACAACCCAGTCAACCGGACCAGGGATTTCATCTTTTGTGCTCATGGTCTGATATTGTGAGCTATCAATGGAAAATGGACTTGATTTCTGTAAATCTTCAATACTGAACACTATACTAGAGTTTATCGTTGGCTGATCCATCCCTGCAAAAATATTTCCAGCAACTTGATCATCCTTCACTGACTTTTGTTCTATGAAAAGATGCCACTGCCACCCATTTTTCACTTGCTCTGGGATACTTGAAATTGGTTTAGGAAGCATGGACTCAGAAGGGAACTGAAGGATCTTCTCAAGAAGCTTCGCATAACCAAGAACAGATTCTGAAGCTAAAAGATCTTTAGCATGCATCTTCCCAGAATATGCGATCTTGTGTGCCAAGTGAGATAATTTACCATTTGATATTGCACGAGAAACTGTCTGTGTCATCAATTTTATGTTTCCAGCAGGAAAAATGAGGCCATGTTCTGTATCTACAATATGCTTCTCTATAATAGTCAGATTCGGAGCAACAACTGGTAGTCCAAACGACATGGCACGAATAATAATCGGTGGGAATGCTTGCTCCTCTCGCACTGATCCATAAAGAATGATATCCGCTATCCTTAACAGAGTATTTACATCATCATCCATACTGTAATGCTGAACAATTCCATTTGGAAAATTTAGATGGGAAGCAATTGCCTGCAAAGCAATAGCATAGCCACCTGTTGAATTTCTGCTCAGAAATACAAGTTTAAATGATTTACGATGATGCTTGATAAAATTTAATGCTATTGGTTGGAGGGCCTGCATTGCCATGGTATGTTCCCACCACAAACCACTGTAGAAGAAAGGACTTCCAACCACAAGCACAACAACATCCTCTTTATGGAGTCCTAAACTCATTCGTAATTCCTCTTTTCCATGCAATGCTGAGAACCTTTCTGCAACCCATGCATCATGTGGAGAACCAGGTATTACAAAGAAATTTCCAGTATCCAGCTGACTGTACATCATTGCGAGGGTATAGTCTGGAAACACCACAACATCTGCTCGTCGAAAGGTATGCTGCCAATCTGAAATAATGTGCTTCCAGCCATTTGAAGCATAAAGTCTCAGACGTTTTCCAAGAGTATCCTCCTGAATAATCCATATTACAGGTACCGAGCTAAAAGGCTCTTGCATAAGGCTTGATATTGCCTTTTCCGCTTCAATTGAAGTCACAATTACGCCTTCGAAATTTAACCAATCAACAATAAAACCCTTCTTGGAATTAAGATCTAGAAGACTGACACGACAACCCATTTCTTCCCAAACAGAATGCAGAGGTCCTTCTTCAAATGCATAAACCTGAAGATGATATCCCAGCGCCTGAAGACCTTTTGAAATAGTTATTAACATTAGAGATGAAGGTTCTTTTCTGAGATGTGGAGAAACTATTGCTAGTTGTGGAGGACGGCTGGGATTTCTCATTTGCTCACGCAATTCATCAATGCTTCTATGGCTCATGAATCGTTCTTCAAGCTTAGATGGGACAAATTTAACTTTTGCCCCAAACAATAACTGTTCGGTTAATGGCGTTCTCTCTCCAAATCTGCCAAGAACTTCCCCTGTAAGACCCGGAAACAATTCTGCATCCCTAAAAAGAACTGACATGGAGCTCTGTAGCCTCGTCTCTATCAAAAAGCATACTACAACTATGGATATCAATATGCTGAAAACCAACGATCTTCGTTTTAAACGAAAACAACCACCATCACCTTTCTCTCCTTTACTTTTAAACAAATGAGATTTATTCCTCCACCCAAACTGCGTGCTATTACTGTCTGAATGTAACCCGTTTGAATCAGTTTTCTGATTTTCTGTATGAAGAAACCGCTTTACGGGATACCTGTTTCCTCTAGGAAAAGATCCATCGCCCCTCCAAGCAGAGGATCCTAACTCTTGGGCAGAAGCGTCATTGTCTTCCAACGGTGCTTCTCTGAACAGGGTCGAATCAGGGTCATCCCCTCTGAGGTCAGCTGGATTGAAACCCATTACTAAAACTAGATTAATTTTTCACTGATACCGCAGGCCTAAATTTGCCCCTGTAAATATATTGCAGTGTACCTTCCCCTGATTGTCTACGCGGTATTAGCACTGATGAGTAGTATAAATTCAATGAAACATCTCGTAAAAAGAGAGCTCGCTCTTTATTTTCTTTAAACCACATCTGCTTCGGATCAACTAGTGGTCATCTGCATGGTATCGAGAAAATGAAAATGGGTTTGTTATATGTTTGTGGACCAATGCAATTTAAAAACAAGAAGCGTGCTCGTGGATTTCAGTTTCAGTTTCAGTTTCAAGCAGGCTATCTTGATCAAAATGTAACAATGCGGGGAGAAAGCACTTTTGCATGCCGTTGCAAAGCAAATTCCAACTAAATAATTTCTTAATTATTTAATTGGCTAACTATTCTTCCAAGATTAAATAAATTATTTAATTTATTTAGTTGCACATTTCTCCAAAATGGAATATTCCTTCTTTATTATTTCAAATTCAAAATTCAAAAATATCTTCTCATTTGAAAATATCTCTCCTTAAAATAAGGAAGGAACTTCAGTTAACTCAACTCTTCCTCAACTTGCATGGCCTCTTGGCTCTCATTCATCCTCAACCCTTGATCTAATCTTTCATCCTCAACTGTTGATCTCAAGTCTTGACAATCTATAAAATAAGTGTTTATTCCTCATTCACCCTCTCCTCAATTTGACAATCAAAGCTCCCCATTTTTTTTAATTTTTTTTTGATAAAAGGCCATAGACCTATATATATTATATATTAATAGTAAAGATGTACAAGAGTTTTAGATTCATGGCTAAAGCTCCCCAATCTTGATCATTCGTGCTCTCCTCAAGAATTTGAATTCAAGATCCATAACACATCATAATCAAGCTTTTACACAATTGGGTTATGCTAAGCAAGAGCAATCCGCATATCCTAAAGTCTAATCTCACATTTTCAAAAATGGAGTAAGGGTTGGCATCCTTTAGGTAAGGTAAAAGTAGACTTAATTAAATTTAAGTTATTATTTATTTTAATTTGCTTTCATTCAATCTTTGTTAAATCACTTCATTGGTAATGGGTATAATTCAATCATTTGGGTTCTTGGGTTTTATTGATTTGATCTAACCCTCTTGTTGTTTTGAGTCCTTCAATTGATCTTTCCATTATTCTTATTCACACTATTATCATC
The DNA here is from genome assembly GCA_007258455.2 of Sequoia sempervirens. NCBI lineage: Eukaryota > Viridiplantae > Streptophyta > Pinopsida > Cupressales > Cupressaceae > Sequoia > Sequoia sempervirens. The sequence continues at coordinate 757,496,993 of VDFB02281492.1, read as the reverse complement.
CTTTGATGACACCTTCTGTATTAAACTGTATATTTTTCTTTCAACATTTCAAATCACACTCGGTGATCCATCATTAAGAAAAGGAAAATATACATAGTTTAATCCAAAATTTGTCATCATAATTTGAATGGATATGAAAAATTCATATCACATAGTATCATCCTGCTAAATAGAAGCATTGAAAGCTGAAGAAGCAGGAGGTGGAGGAGTAGGAAGCTCAACACTAGTCTCTAGAATACCAAGGTTTAGATGACCAAACTTCTTTGCATAAACATAATTCACACTTATGAATGAGTGTGAATATCATTCAAAGGAACATTATCGTCAGCAAAAGAAAAGTGCGAAAAGGAATAAAAACAATATGAATGATCAACCATCCCTATAGAAATGATCTCTCTAGTCTCCAAGTCCCTTATGTATATGCTATTAGGATGGAACTCAACTATTTTACCTTGTCCACTATGGGTAATTGGATAAACAAAAAGGAGATTAGATGGCAAGGAAGAAACAAAAATTACACTATTAAAAGTGCCTTCTTCCATGTCAATAGAACCATTTCCACACACATTCATATATGTTGTTACCCATCAAAAAATTAGGTGAATTATAACGCTCAAAAGAAGAGAACATTCCCATAGATGATCCCATATGATGAGATGCCGATGAATCAAGAAGCCATCTTCCAAACTTAGGACTTGTAGAGGCCAAGAGTGCTTTTACTTTCATTTTAAGTAGTCCATTTGTAACTCTTACGTTCCCTGGCTGTGATGATGAAGTTTTTGTGGACTGAGATGCTGAGAAGAATAAGAAGACACTAATGAGGTAATTGGAATGTTATTCTTTTGAAGAAGTTGTGTTAGTTCATCAATCTTCTTATCATAACATCTATGCTCATCATGTCCTAGCCTTTTGTAATATGCACATTTTGACTTCTTTTAAATGATTCCTCTTTGGAAGAGGAAGTGGACTCAGGGGTGCTATTTGAAGATGTAGACATTGAAAATTTTCCTTCGCCTATGAACCCACCTTTTCATATGAATTCCTCCTTCTACTTGCATAATTAAATAATTTTAATTATTTAATTATCTTTTAAGGTCATATTCTTCTATTAATTAAATAATTCTTAATTATTTAATTAATTCATTTTTTCCTTTATTCTTCCCTTAATTAATTAAATAAATTTTGTTTATTTAATTACGTCACTAATTAGACCCTTCCTTTCTATAATTAAATAAATGCTTATTTATTTAATTATTGTCATTTTTCTACTATAATTAAATAATTATTTTAATTATTTAATTATTCATTATCCTCTTCTATAATTAAATAAATTTTATTTATTTAATTATTTACTAATTTGTCATTTTCATCCACTTTTGAATTAAATTATTATTTAATTTAAAAGTCAACATGTCACATGTCTTTTATAATTAAATAATGCTTTTATTATTTAATTATTCACCTTCCCTCCCAAATTAAATAATTTTATAATTATTTAATTTTCTCCAACAACCTCTTTTTCTGTGCCAACCTCATTATCTGTGCCATTCTTATCTTCTCTTGTCTCATTCATTTTTCACCCTTGATTGAATTATCTTATAATTCAATCTTGGCCATTAATCCTTGTCATTGTCCTAATTTTTCCCTAACCCTATTTCATACTACAACTTTCAATCTTGGCCATTGATTAAGACATCTTATTGACATCCAATCTCAACCATCAATCCAAATCAGTCCTTTCCTATAAATCAACCTTTCCATAAGCCATTTGGGGGGTTGATTCTTCAAGTATCCTTAATGCTGCCAAATTTATTCTTGAATTATTCATCCATTTTTATCTATCATCATTCATCTATCATCTCCATCTCAATATTATGCTACTGAATTGAGCAACCAACATATCAAATCAATCAAATAATTCATCCATCATTGCGTATTTGAGGTATTGAAGATTTGGATTAGGTAACGCATGTTATTGTTTCATTATTTTTATTTTATCCAAATTTTTTGTATACATTTTGGTGAACCCGACATGAACCCCCTAATTGATTTTTAGCTTAATATTTTGAAGAATTTTGAGGAATTTTGGAGTTGGATCCTATTTATTGCAAGTTTTATTAGCTTTTTGTTGCAAGTTTTGCATAATTTTGGGACAAAACCCTAGTTTTCAAAGATTTGACCATATCTCTCAAACGGCTACAAAAATTTTCACAAAACATTTTCAATAGGTTTGGGACAATATCAAAAGCTTTCAGTCCAAAAATCATATTTTTGGAGTTGTTTTTAATTTTTTATAATTTTTTTGTTATTTTTAACGAAAAATCAATTTTGAGAGCACATTAGCGATTTTTTGGATATTTTTATATTTCTAGAAAGCTTTCATAATTCTAGTAGGGGTATGTTCTTTATGTTTTTAATTTGGATGAAAAATAATTAAATAAAAAATAGATCTATGAAAATTAGGGTTTTACAAAGATTTGCTTATATATCACAAACGGTTGTAGATCTTTTCACAATTTTTTTTTTGTAGATTTTGAATGATGTCAGGCGCCTTCAATCCAAAAATCAAAATTTTTGGACTTGTTTTGAATTTTTTATAATTTTTTAATGATTTTTCATAAAAAATTAATGTTGGGTGCAAAATAGTAAATTTTTTGGATTTCTTTACATTTTTGGAAAGCTCTAGAAATTTCAGTAAGGTTTTGTTCTCTCTATTTTTATTTTTGATGCAAAAAAACATTTCCAAAAATCAGATTTGTCTTGACTAGCTAACCCTCTAATATTAGTGATCAATTATCTTGTTAGGGTTTTGGCTTTGTTGTTCGTTTTGTGAATGTGCACAAAAATAAACACTTCAAAAAGAAAAATTGGATCAATTGGACAAAAATTTGGAGTTAAATAAATTCTAGGTGCACACATTCCAACTTTCATCTCTAATCATTTCTTGTCAACACACTTCAATTTGGGGCTTAAAATGAACATCTTGTTTGTTGTCACGTCATTGAAATTGGGCTTAAAAAGAACCATTGTATTCCATCACACATTTTGGCTTTGGGTTAAAAAGAACAAGCGCTTCCATTTTTTTCTTACACACATTTCAATTTTCTAAAGGGAAATTAACAATTGCGAGTGTGAATCAAGTGTGTGTGACCTCCAAAACACCTCACTTGGTTCACTTTGGTCATACCCTTCTTAGGAGGCCTACTTGGAGAACACACCCCTCCAGGGGACGACCTCAATCAAGGTGTGAATCCAAAGAAATGCCTCTTTGGGAGTTGAAATCTTGTCACTCTTGGCTAAGCCTCAAAGAACTTCATACCTTTGGGAAGTGAAGGTTGTGTGGTAGGATTTTTCTTTCAAATCATCCCTAGTCAACCTTGTGTATCCTAGCTCAAGACCTAATTTAACATACCCACTTGACTAAAATTAGATTTGTTGTTGTGTATTCAAGTGTTTGCTTAATCATAACATTTAATCTTGAAAGGAAAATTTATCATTGCGTTTGGTGTGTCTGTTCATGCATTTACATGTGAGAGCCCAAGTCAAACTTCCAATAAATATTTGTCACATCATCCAAATCATACAATCTTTTCATTCCACATCGTATCCTAATCATCATCATCTCTTTAATCCAATCAACATCATTTTACACCATGCCAACATTAGAAGACCTAGTACCCCAATTCCAAAACCTCCTCCAATCACTTTATCAAGCACCACAACCCTTAGACCAACAAATTATACACAGGCTCCAAGGCCTCATCCAACGATTTCAACTTCAAACAAACCAATCACCTCAAATGCAACAACTCATAGGACAAGCCCAATACCTCATGGCCACTTGTCAAATCCAACAAGCACAACATCCAATCCAATCACCACATCAACAAATTTTTCCTCAATCCTATGTGTCACCTATATCATCATATCAACCTCATCCATCCACATATCATGTTGCCCCTTCATCAACCTATCACTCCTCTTCTAATGCCAACCCTTATCCATATCAATCCACCTTTCAACAACCATTATCCTATGCAACCCCTCCATCATTATCACAACAACAAATCATACCACAACAAGTCCAAAAACCACTACAACCTCAACACATTCAACCAAAATCCTATGTGTCCCCTTCATCATCATGCCAACCTAACCCACCTACCTATCATGTCAATGCCACATCAACATATCCACCCATATCACAACAAGAACATAGGAGCCTAAGTCCACCTTGGCAACAAAATCAAAAGCCTTTCAATTCTCATGCTCCATTTGATAAGGGGAACACGAATCCAGTTCATGCGCCCTATAATTTTATCATACCACCATCCAATCAAATGCCTATCCCTAAGCCACCATGTCCTAGTCCTAATCCTAAGCAAATAACACCATCCACTATCATTTTCCATCCACTATATTATCCATCAACCCATACACTTGCAAAGGATGTGATCCAATGGTTACTAGCATGGAATAGACCATCCCCATGTCAAGCACCCGTTAATGAGCTTACCAAAGAACCTTTGAATGCCATGCCTATTCCTCCAACCCCATCATGTAGTCTCCCCCTTGAGCCTATTCAAGAGTCTTCCCCATTGAGCCTAAGTCAACCTCCATCATGTCTCCATGTTGTTAACCATCTAGAACATGTTGAGCCCATTCAAGCAAGCCAAGAGTTATGTCAAGAGAATTATCCTAAGCATGAGGAAAAATTAACCTCTCATTCTAATCAAAATCTAGGCCCATCTAATAATCCCACTCATAACATACTTGGTCTTATTTATGATCAATCTCCCCTCTATGATCTTACCTATGATCAAGAAGGCCATGATGATCTTCTTAGCCAACTTTATGCATTCCATGGTCAAGAGCTTATCACTTCACCTATCCATGAGCAAGAAACCTCCATTGCTCCTATCCACCCCCTACCTAGCCCTATCCATCATACATCAACATCCACTTCCCTTGATGAGACATATGCCTCCCAAGCACACATAGTAGATCAAACAAATACCTTGGATCTAAGTGAACACAATGCTAATCAAGATCCTAATGATCCTCCATCACCCACTATCAACCCCATTGCAAGTCCTCCATCATATCCTATTGGTCTTTCCACCCTCATTCATGAATGTTCCTCCTTAGAACAACAACAACCATTATCTTCCCTTGCTTCATTTTCTCCATCTAATAAGGAACTCGTGTCTAGTGTTCCACCTACACCTATTCCCATTGTCCATTGCATACTCCAAAACATGAATCACCAAGGTAAAGGTCTAGACCTTCATGAACAAGGTATTTTAGAGCCCATCCATGTCAAAGTCCCTCCATGCTCTTATGGCCTTGGATATACACCCCAAGGACACCAATCTCAAGATGTTGGTACTTCCTCCATGCCTCCTAAGTCCACTTTCCATCATAAATCCTATCATACACCTAAAACATATGTTGTCATCCTTCCTCCATCATCCTACAAATGTCAAAAGCATGTGAACATACACCTTCCACCATCCACTTTTCCACCATTACTTCCAACTCATAATATCCCTCCATCCACTTTACCACCATTACTCCCAACACCTAATATCCCTACCATTCAATCCTCTTATCCATTTATCCATAAATACCCTAACATTCCTAATCATGGCCAACAAATGCACACATTGTCTAAACAAGAAGCTTCCACTCATTCCACCTATCCAATGGAATTCAAAAATAAAAATTTCAACGCCTCTACCTCTAAAGTAAAAAGTCCTAAGGGTCCTCATGCCTTAGGATATCAATACAAAAAGTAAAAGCAAAATGCATCTGAAAAGTTCTATAAGCCCATACCTCCAAAAGTAAAGGCCAAAACTAAATTGGTTTGGGTTCCTAAGAAAAAGGAAAGGAAGTCCAATGAGGCATCCTCATCAAAAAAATACTAACCATCCACTTCCACCTCACATTCCCACTCTATTCAAGAATCTCATATTCCCTCCCACAAGTAAAATAAAATTCATAAAAATACTAAGTCTATGTGGGTACCTAACGCACTTCATCACCCATCTCCTAAGAAACATCTACATTGCTTCCTACACCCTGTCCACATCAAAAGCTTCAACGTTTATCACAATGTGTGCAACCATTGGTCATGGTTCCCTTCCATTTCATAACAATTCCACATACCTCCATCTCCTCACCTTTCACTCATTATCCTACATATCTTCCCCACCACCTTCCTATGGTCCATGCTTTTGGGCTAAGCCTCCCCATTCATCTTTTACATAAGTCCCATATAATCCCTATCATCTTCCCTACATAATCTGCATCATAATCCCCTATTTTCCTCCATAATCCACATAAGAATCTATTATCTACCTAATCCATCTCCCTCTCATACATTCCCCTACCAACATCTATGAGCATATTTGACATGGTCCAGGCAATGACATCCATATCTAGTGGGACTACCACCTTTCATGGAACTAGACACTTGAGTCCTTCCTATCGATATTTCCCTTCTCCTATCCAAAAAATCCAAAAAGTAAAAAAGTCAAAAAAGTAAAAAAAAATAAAACAAAAAAAAGTAAAGAGAAATCCCTTCGTCCAATGGTGAAAACCTAGTAAACATGCACCTTGGATAAGTACCATGATGGAAACTTGGAAAACAAGCATCATGTGTAGGTTGATCTTCTATGCCACTTACACTTGGGGGCAAAATGTCTTATCTATCCAACCTATCATTTTCATGTCATATCAAATTTCCATCTTACCTACCATCTTTAGAAATCATACATACCTATCATATTGAGTCCACTTATCCACCCTTCTCCTTTTTATCTTGATGAAGATATAGAGGAAAATTGTTGAAACATGCTTTGGATATCTTTTGATATACCTCATCCTTCCAAACAAGCCTATCATTATCCTATTGTCATAAGCTTTGTCATGAAAAATCCTGAGTATTGTACCTAGAATGGGGCATGTTATTCCTATGCGACATAGTCTTTGGAGATCACATCCTTTCTCTCTTATGATACATACATCCATTCCGTCCATCCATCTATCATGATCCTTTTATCTCCTTATCCTATCACCCACCTTTTTCATCCATCAATCCCATCTATCCCCTTGCACCTAGACTTGGTTTTCCCTTGTCATTGGTATCTAGCACAAAGGATACCCAATTTTTCATCCATTGACACCTTAAAACATTTCAAAAATTCAAAAAAATAAAAACATTTCAAAAATCCAAAAAAATCAAAACATTTCAAAAATCCAAAAAAATCAAAACATCTCAAAAATTCAAAATAAATAAATTAAAATATCCCCAAAAATACAAAAAAATGGAAAAAGGTCCTGAAAAAAGAAAAAAAAATCAAATATCCATAAAAAAAATTCCAAGCAATAAAATCAAACCAAATCATTTCTTCCAATCAATTCTTCAAAACAATTCAATGCGTCAATTCAACTCCTTTAAATCCATCTTCAAATTATCAATTAATCTATCCAATCAATCTAAACCAATCTAATCACATCAATTCTTCTATTCAATTCATCACCTCCTTTTATCCAATCAAACCATCAAATCAATCATCATATCATTCCAAACCACTTCTTCAAATCAAATCAATCGAATCATTCCAAGCAATAATCTAAATGCAAGTCAATCCTTAATCCATACCAATCAAGTTGATCACTCTTGCTAAATTATCCAATCACATCCTTTGGTCTTGATCCTAATCTTGTTGTAAACCCAATCAATCAAAGTCAATCAATCAATCAATCAATCATCCTTGTGTTGATCTAGGGATATGTCATTCCCCACAATGACAACACTATCATCATCAATCGTCATCATAAATCAATCAATTAATCATTGGTTTACAACTTGACAGGGGAAATACCTTGTTTGTTTTTGTATCATTTGTGCATGCTTGCTTGCGTGTGTTATCATTTTTATCTTGCATTTGCATCAAATCCTAATTACTCCCAGCTAATATTCATATCTTGTATCTAGACAAGGTTGTATTATGCTGGGACACGAGACACATCGTCACCTTGGCCCTTATACCTTGGTGCATCATGTCTAGTGTTACATCAAACAGCATGGTTGTTCACTTTCTTGTAGCATAACATATCATGCATCTCCTTCATCCACTTCCTATCTTGCATCATTCATCTTGTCCCTCCTTATCATTTCATTTCAAGAGCATTCCCGTGTTTGTCCAACCCGCCTATCCTCTCGAGGGGGCATCATCATCCCTTCATCATCCTATTCTTATATCATCATCATCCCACTCTTATTTCATCATCATCCTATCTTTCTATTGTCATCCATTTTCGTCTATCCATACCTTAGCTTCTTTGAAATGATGTTCTCGACACAAAGCTCATCATCTCGAACATCATCTCAAAGAGGGGCAAAATGTAGAAACTGAAAATTGTCCTTCACCTATGAACCCACCTTTTCATATCAATTCCTGCTTCTACTTGCATAATTAAATAATTAAAATTATTTAATTATCTTTTAAGGTCATATTCTTCTATTAATTAAATAATTCTTAATTATTTAATTAATTCATTTTTTCCTTTATTCTTCCTTTGATTAATTAATTAAATTTTGTTTATTTAATTACATACTAATTAGCCCCTTCCTTTCTATAATTAAATAAATGCTTATTTATTTAATTATTGTCATTTTTCTACTATAATTAAATAATTATTTTAATTATTTAATTATTCATTATCCTCTTTTTGTATAATTAAATAAATTTTATTTATTTAATTATTTACTAATTTGTCATTTTCATCCACTTTTGAATTAAATTATTATTTAATTTAAAAGTCAACATGTCACATGTCTTTTATAATTAAATAATGCTTTTATTATTTAATTATTCACCTTCCCTCCCAAATTAAATAATTTTATAATTATTTAATTTTCTCCAACAACCTCTTTTTCTGTGCCAACCTCATTATCTATGCCATTCTTATATTCTCTTGTCTCATTCATTTTCCACCCTTGATTGAATTATCTTATAATTCAATCTTGGTCATTAATCCTTTTCATTGCCCTAATTTTTCCCTAACCCTATTTCATACTACAACTTTCAATCTTGGTCATTGATTAAGACATCTTATTGACATCCAATCTCAACCATCAATCCAAATCAAACCTTGCCTATAAATCAACCCTCTCATAAGCCATTTGGGGGGTTGATTCTTCAAGTATCCTTCTGCTACCAAAATTATTCTTGAATCATTCATCCATTTCTATCTATCATCATTCATCTATCATCTCCATCTCAATATTATGTTGTTGAATTGAGCAACCAACATGTCAAATCAATCGAATAATTCATCCATCATTGTGTCTATTTGAGGTATTGAAGATTTGGATTAGGTAATGCATGTTATTGTTTTATCATTTTTATTTATCCAATTTTTTTGTATACATTTTGGTGAACCCTTACCTTGCTCATTAGACTTGGGGTCCTTATTACATTTCTTACTTTTTTTACCTTAATCCTTTGGATCTTTTACAAGAAGAGCTTGAGATGTGGAATACTTCAATTTGTGTTCCAACTTGGCTTGTTCCCTTGTGATTTGAGTTGTAAATCCATCAAGAGAAGGCATTTTGTGTGCATTTCCTATGGAACCCATAGTAGCATAAAATGTAGAAAGAAAAATTGAATAATCAAGACCTAGCTTAGCAAGAATAGAAAGAATCAATTTTTCATCCTCTTTGGTAACCCCACAACCAAACAACTATAGTCTAAGAGAATTAAGCTTAATGAAGAAGTCCTGGATATTATCAAAGTCTAAAGGATTAAGAATCATAAGTTTTTTTCTCCAACTTAAATTTCCTCATTTTATCTAGCTTACCAAAGAGACTCTCTAAGGTAGTCCAAATTTCATTAGGATGTATACAAGATGCAACATGATATCTAAGATCTAAAGAAATAGACAAGATTATGTCGGCATGGTTTGTCATTGATGTCAAGAGATGCTCAGAGTTGTTTGTCATTGATGTCAAGGATACTTGTTTTGTGTTCAGGGTGCAAAAGGTGTTTGACACCAAAGGTACTTGTTTGATGCTTGTTGCAGATAGAGAGTTGCTTTCAACATTGTTCTCATGGTTCATGATGGAAAAGGTGTTTCATGTCAACTATATGATAGGGTTTTTTCATAATAAGAGTTGCAATGGAATTTTTTCTTTTGTACTCTATGATAGAGTTGTTTTATGACAAGAGGTGTGATAAGCATTGAGAGATTAAAGTAGAAGATCTATCTCCCACTTGCGCAATATAGCCTTGACTTATATGCCTCTAGCAAAGTGGTTACACAGCTTGAGATAAGGTATTGGTGTCAAGAACCATCTTGGATTTACAAAGATCTTGATGATACTTGAAGGATAGTGTTGCTTCACAACAAAGTCATTGTTGATAGCATTGATCTCAAAGGTGTTAATGCAACTTTTGATTTTCATGTCAAAGACAACATTGTAGATGTTGCTTCATGAGTTGCTTCTTGTTCATTCAGTTATCAAATGTCAGAAGCATGGAGAGGATAAAAAAATGAAAAAATGCTGATATTAGGGTTTGTCTAAAGCAATTTTTCGTATCTCTTAATCCAAATTTCTCAGCATATTTAAAACCCTAAGTTTCTAATTCTAGGGTTTATGTTTTTTGCAAAGAATGTCAAATCTCAAATTTTGGAAAGTGACCAGTGATACAAGGTTAAAGGCAACTTAAGTGACCATTTAAGAGTTGTTCTCATGGTTAACTTTCCCTTCCTTATAGAGTAACCGACCAAACAAGTTATGAACATATCTTATATCGCTTAAATGAAGATCGAGGGCTATGATTTAATGGTTAATGTGGCAAGAGGTAGTGATCAACAAACAAAATTTAAAGTCTGTTTAAATTCTAACAGGAAGTTGAAGAGTATGCAATTTGATGGACTTATACGTGTCTTTTTGTATGCCTATAGTTTGCAACAATTTTGTAATTGTATTTCAAAAATGATGGAATAGGTAGTGAAAGGTGATCATCCAGTGTATTGAGATGGTGGTTTGGGCTCGGTAAGGATTTGTTGAAGATGTTAATGACATGATTGTGTTAAAACAATTCATAGAGAAGGAGACATGAATAGAAGAATATAGTAAGGTGACTGAGACAATGTCCTGAATATGAATTCAAAGAAGATTAACTGTCAATGTGTGTGTACAAAAGTCATTATTTATTGTTCATATCATTGTGTTTGTTGAAGGGAAGTCTTGTAGAGAGATCTTCATTCATGTTTTCTAGGAGAATTATATGTTGAATATATGTATGTGAAGATTTTGATAAATAGTGTTGTAATGTGGTTTGGATGTGTAACATAGACATGTATAACACTATTCCATTTTTGTATTCAAGGAAGATGCTAATTTTGTGATCTGAACATGATGATTTCTAGTGGAGTTAGTGAGTTTTTAGAATTGTGATTTCCAGATTGATGAAATAAGGCTATTGTAAGTGTGAATAAGGGAGATGATTTTTTTGACAAAACAGTGATTTATTTGGAAATAGAGTAACCTTCTATGTTTTGCTAATTTCTTCTGAAGTGATGTATGTTTTCTAGTGAGGCATGGTGTTTTTGTCGGTGTAAATAAAGTATTGTACCTAGTTAATTCATTATTGGGGGACTTATTTACAAGTTAAGTTAAGTTTACTTAGGTCCTAGCAAGGAATCTTTCTAGAAGGTGTTAGTTGTCATTAGTTGTTATCTTATCTTTTGACTTGTAACACATGTGAACCTAGGTAAGTGTGATAAGTTGTCTCATGTCATATGATTAAGATACTTGTCATAATCCTATGACATCTTGTATCTCACCTTGGCTATATAACCAAGGGGTCTCTACTACATTGTACACAACACATAACATTGAATTATAATTGATAAGAATATAATTTCTTCTTGTCATATTCAAATCTTCTCTCTTTGTGCCTTCCATTTGGCCTCTAGTTCTTGGGTGGCTATCTCCATAGCCAATTCTAACATGGTATCAGAGCGGGTTGGGTGCCATTGGATAGTCTTTTTCTGAAGAGAGATGGTAAATCTTGAAAAGTTTAGTATGCTCTTCTCTTGCATCATATGATGATTTGGAGAATTAGAAAAACCTGAAAGAAATACCAAATTTGAGGGGTTCCTCTTTGTGGCACTTTATTGCAAGTTTAAATTGGAGCTTACTGGTGCAAATTTGAGCTCACCATTTAGTTCAGGAGGTTTGAGATAGTCGATTTTTCCTTTTGTTTCGTCCAAATCAGACAATGAGGCCAAATCTATGAGGGTTTGGAGCTGAAGAGTGGTTGTCAAACCTAGAAGGTAGTTGCATTTTTGGAGCATTTTGGGTCAAATCCAACCCTTCCATCACGTCCAAAGTTGCCAAAAATGCTAAGATCGACTATCAATTCATCAAATTTGGTGTATTTGTCCACTGAGGCAAAATTTTTTTGTCTAGGGAGCCATACAACCCCCCAAGTTGTGTCATAAATGCATCATACCATCGTCGTAAAAAAAATCCATTGGCATTATTCTAGTCGGTATGAAAAAATTCAGCCTCTAATTTTTTTATTTTTTTTGGAAAAATTAAATATATAGGGTCTTAATTATCTTTTGCAAAAGTTTATTTCAAAAATCAAAAAGTAAATTATTTGGAAGTTTGCGGCCTGGTACACTGCACAGAGTAGGTACCAAGTACTCGCTTGTCCCTTCCGCCATGTGATGAGCTGCCATTGGTCACGTGGGACCCACCTCTATGGCACTCGACATCAGCCAAAAATCTGGCCCGTGCTTTAAATATCGGTGGCTCCATTTAAATAATCCGATGTGCTATATATTAAAATCATCGACAATTAAAAAAATAAATCTAGTATATTTAATACTAGCGAATCAAATAAAAATCGACACCAACCTCAAAAATATTCTATCCATTTATTCGCTCAAAGATTCTAGAAGACAACTGTATAATATTCTAATATGCACTAAGAATATTCCAATTGTTGACAAACCTAGAGCATATTCCGTCAACATAGGGAATATTATTTTTTGACAGGCAGGAGACTGTCAATTTTTTTCCCGAAGTTTGATGATGTTAGTAACACATCATTTCTAACATCAGTGCCCTTAAGAAATTTTCTACCCCCTCATGAATGAGCTTTTTGTTTTCGCAGTCTGACTTTGAAGCTTCATATCTTGCTCATTTTGACTCCTTTTTTTGAGTATTTTTTTTATTTGGGGAAGAATTTCACTCTTTGTAGTGGTGCAATAAATTTTTGGTTTTGGTGTTTGGTTTTTCTATAAATTATAGATTCTCATAGGTGTTGTTGCTTCGTCCTCATTTTGGGAACTTCAGGAGCTCATATCTTGCTCCTATAGTAACATTTTTAGGTCAATTTTTTTTTTGGAAGTGCATTTTTTTGTGTACTTTCTATTGGTGTGATCAGTTTGATCTCACATATTGTAAAAGTTTTACTTTGAACCTGTGGCCTATTTTTGGCATTTGCACGTACCAAGATCAAAGTTCACTTTGTTGTTTTTGGCAAGTGGCAACTATAAACGCACTAAATATAAAGTGCCAAAAAATAGATATTACTTGGGGGGTTTCATGATTGAGTGATTTGCAGGGGTAATCTTGTAGTGGTTGATTGCATTCTTTTGTTTGGTTTGTGTTCTTGCAATGGGGAAATCTCAAATTGAACTCATAACTCTACATAATTATGCTACATGGAGAAAATCAATATGGAACAATCTCATGGGAAATGGTTTAATAAGCTATCTAAAGGAAACCATTTCTCAACCCACTGATGCTAAAGAATTGGAAAGATGGGAGATTGATTGTGAGAAAACACTTGGATGCACATATGTTCATTAGTCTCATTTGATTTACAATTTCATGTTGAATCATGCAAAACACCTAAAGAAACATGGGAGGATTTTGAAAAATTGTATGGTAAAACAAATAAGATTAGGGGATATCAAATTGATAAATGATTTGAGGAATCTTGATCCAAAATGTTTTGACCACATCCAAGACTACATCTCCAAAGTTAAGCAACTAAGAACACAGTTGAAAGAATGCGACATTGATAGGATTTACAATTGATTTTGAATGTGCTATCCAAGATTGGTCATGAGTATTGAGTATTTGTTTATGGATTTCATACCCATCAATTTTCTATGGGAGCATCATATGTTGATCCTAAGTTTGATGACTTTGTAAATCTCCAAATCCAAGAGGAAGCTAAGTTAATGAACATGGGTCTAATCAAGTCTTCCAAATCACAAGCATTGTTGGATAGTGAGTCTAAGGTATAGAAAGAATAAGGGAATCTTGATAAGAAGCAAAAGAAGAAAAAGAACCAACAACATAAAGAATCAAAATTCTCACCCTCAAAAAGAGAATCATCTAAGAAGGAGAGGCCTACTTGTGCATATTGCAAGAAGGATGGACATGAAGAACACTATTTTTATAAGAAGGATATTAATGATTTGAAACATCTTCTCAAAAGGAATCACATTGATTTTTCTTCTAGAATTTCTGAATCACCTCCTTCTTTAAAACAGTCTAAAAAGGACAAAGGTCAAGCATCTACATCAGAATATAAAGGACATGCTCTTTGTGCTCTTTCAGGTCATGGATCAAGGAGATGACTTCTAGATTCAAGAGCATCTCATCATATGGCATCTTCGTAGTCTACATTCTCTTCATTTTAGCCTTGTACTATGTCTCTTATCTTGATGGGAAACAATACATACATGAGTGTAATTGGGAAGGGATCTATTAGTTTTGGGGACAACACTTTCTGGGATGTTTTGTGTGTTCCTCATTTGACGAGCAATCTTCTTTCCATATATCAAATTACACATGGTGGATTTGGGAGGACTGTGGAGTTCACACATGATTTAGTCATTATTCAAGACTTGGATAGTAGAGAGATCATTGCTATCAGGATAGTTGATCATTCATCTCAGTTGTATAACTTTGCAGATTTTGCTTCTAATGATGACATTGTTCCTTCAGCTGTTGATCACACTTCAAGTATGAACCATAATTCAGAGGAAACATTTGGCTTCTTGAACTTGGGAGTACTGACATTAGATCCAGTTCTTGATCCATGCATTTCATCTCATCCACCTACTATTGCAGTTGATGATGCTTGTGATTCCACAGTTTTGGTTCCTTGTGATTCAATGCAACAGGACATACATCGTCTTTCATATTTGGATATTTTGGATGACTTCTTGACAGGTATTTCAGACTTGTTTATGGAGTCTCATATTATAGATTTGGGATACATCATTGATGACATTCATCTTGTCTTTGATAGAGAAGATCCTTCATCAATTGTTGCAAGGGAACACTTTGAACCTCTTGTTCAATCTCTACATGATCATTCTTTGCAGTTTGATGCGAGTGTGGATCCTTTTGGAAAACATTTGGAGGAGGCTTCTTTGTCTTCAAAGGGGATATCCTTGTCTTTGGATTTTGTTCTACATTCATCTCTACTAGATTTGGGATTTTCCTCTTCAACAATGTGGCCTAGAACACCTGTTTGGAGCGAGTCAACTTTTGACATCAACATGGAAACACTTGAGCATGCTTCAAAGACATAATCCATCATCCATCTTCCTGACATTCTGCATACATTCATGGTTTTGTTTCTTGCTAAGGGGAGGAATGTTGTTCGGTGAGATTGGATCATCTTCAACATTCAATGTTGAGCTTCTACCATCATTGCAGGAGACTCAACATTGAGGGGGGGTTGCATTGTCTATCTTCTACTTCTCTCTTATGGGGGGTTTTTTCCTCACATGGGGTTTTTTCCTTCTCATTCTTCATTGAGAGCATTTCATTTTTTGTATCTTTCATCTCTCTTTTGTGGAGGAGTTTTGTCCCACTGGGTTTTCTCTTTTTCTTTGTTTGTGAGAGATTTCTTTTGCATATGTACATGGGTACCTGGCCTAGTAGTCGGGACCTATCCTTGCATCTTTGTGGCATTTGCATAATAATCTTCTTCTCTCTAAGTTGAACTTAAAGGGGTTGTTGGTGTAAACAAATTCTTGCACCTAGTTAATTCATTATTAGGGGACTTATTTACATGTTAAGTTTACTCAGGTCCTAGGAAGGAATCTTTCTAGAAGGTGTTAGTTGTCATTAGTTGTTATCTTATCTTTTGAATTGTAACACATGTGAACCTAGGTACGTGTGATAAGTTGTCTCATGCCATATGATTAAGACACTTGTCATAATCCTATGGCATCTTGTATCTCACCTTGGATATATAACCAAGGGGTCTCTACTACATTGTACACAACACATAACATTGAATTATTGTAAGGAAAGCTTAGGTGCAGAGCAAACTCTCCTAACGTCAAAACCTCAGGGGAGAATGTAGATATGACTTCAAAATTTTCAATTACAGCTCATTAAGATGCACATGAAAAGAATAACAGAATAAAGAGATGGACACACACAATTGGACACCAGATTTACGTGGGAAAACGCTTACGGGAGAAAAACCCACCACACCAAGAAAAGCCTCTTTGTATTATAGTAATGAAAATTACATACAGAGTTCAAACTTAACTTTTTGATGTCAATTTATAGCAGCAACATCCACTGATCAATCTTGTACAGAATAGCTCTCTGAAACATCCAACGAATTCACTCAAATCAATCCCTGTTCAATCGAGCAACACTTCGTTATCTCACACTGTTCATCGTCATCAACTATTGTAGAGTGCAATCCATTCTACTCACGGCCTGCTCGTTTTCCACAACAAAATAGTTGCAACTATTCAACTACCAATGATTCTCATTCTGCTTCGCTCATTGGTTCAAAACAGACCACATTAGACAGTTGTTCGGTCAAAACGTTCAAATAGAGTCGCCTGTCGGTGAGACACTAGATCGTGTCTCCCCGATGCCAGAAAGCCTGAGTGTCCTTATCGGCAAGAGTCACCACCATCGACAAGAGTCATATCGAGTTCAAACCTGTCGCCCAGACTCACTCTATCGGAAAGAATTTCGCTATCGCTGAGAGTTCACAACGAACAAAAATCCATCAGCGAGACCCATAGTCATCGGTAGGAGATCACATCGAAGGCATACCTGACAGTTCATATTACTCTGATATGTTCATCGACTAGAGTCTCTTTGACAACAACTAGGAATCAACCTGTCGGTAAGAGGTCTGCCTGGACAAAAAGATATAGGAATATCACAGCGATAAACATGTCTTGCCGATGACTCCCGTCGGCAAGACAAAACCAAAGTCTCAGTGACTTTGAACTTTTGAACACATCTACTGGTCGGTAAGACATTCAGAGGGTCTCACTGATTTTTCTCTTTCAGGAGTTTCATGTCAGTAAGCTTGAGGTACATTTTTCAACAATTATAATTGATAAGAATACAATTTATTCTTGTCATATTCATATCTTCTCTTTGTGCTATCCATTTTGCCTCTAGTTCTTGGGTGGCTATCTCTATAGCCAATTCTAACAGTTTTTTCCAGTGAGGCATATTGTGTAGCCGGTGAGGCATACTATGCAGCCAATGAGACTTTTCTAGTGAGGCATATTGTGTAGCCAATGAGACTTTTCCAGTGAGGCATAGTATGTAACTAGTGAGGCTTAATGAAACTTATTTTCAGAGTGTTTTTTCACCCTTTTAGGGTTTTCCACTCATAAAATTTGTGTTATGTCTCCTCTTGGTGGTTTTTCATATTGTGCTTGATTGGTCATCTTTGTTCAAGTATTATGTTCTTGTTTGCATATCATTATGACTCCCTCAACATTCAATATCTATAATGTTTGAAGTGTTTTCAATGGGTCTCTTTGCATAAGACAAGTGAGTTAAGTATTGAAATTTGATTTCTCATTAGACCATTGATTCACCCCCCCTCTCAGTGGTCCTATACTCCAACAAGTGGTATCAGAGCATTAGTTCCGTCCCACAAGTTTAATCAACTTAGGAGATCTTGGTAGTGGAGTACTTATTATGGCTAATCAGGAAGGTTGTTCCACTTCCAAAGCACCACTATTTGATGGTTTTGGTTTTGCTTTTTGGAAATTTAGAATATAGTCATACTTATCTTCTCTAGGTTATGATGTTTGGGCAGTAGTTGAAAATGAATATACTACTACTAAGGAACCTTCCACTACAAATGAGGAAAAGGCCTATGAGTGTAATTCCAAGGTAAAAAATGTTAGTTGTTGTGGATTGACAAATGATATACTTGTCAAGATTATGGATTGTAAATCTGCAAAGGTTGTTTGGGATAAGCTATCTAGTATCTATCATGGTGATGAAAAGGTCAAAGAAGCCAAGTTACAAACCTTTAGAGCCAAATTTGAAGGACTAAGAATGAATGAAGAAGAGAAAGTTGTTGATTGCCTTCTAAGAGTTCAAGAGATAGTCAATGCTATTTGTAGTCTTGGTGAGTTCTTGGAAGAAAAAGCAGTTGTCAAGAAGGTTCTAAGGTCACTAACATCTAAGTACGATTCTAAGGTATTTGTTGTAGAAGAAAGGGATATAAATAAACTTCCCTTAGATGAACTTCATGGCACATTTACTACTTATGAGATGAGAATTTGTAATGATGACTCCACAAGCAAAGAGGTTTCCTTTAAATCTGTCAAAAAGGACAAAGAGATAAATTTTGATTTAGAAGAATTGAATGAAAAAGAATCTACCTTTGTAAGTAGATTGAAAAAAGGATCGGGAAAGTATAAGGGGACGCTTCCGTTCAAGTGTTTCAGTTGTAGTAAGATAGGGCATTATGTTGTTCAATGTCCCTATAAAGATTTTGAAAGTGATGAAGAGGATAGTAGGAGACAAGGAAGGAAGAAACAATATAGTCCTACAAGGAAAAACTCTTTCAAAATGAAGAAAAGTCTATTTGTTAAGGATGTTGATGTAATAAATAGTTGTTCAGAAGATTCTAATGAAGAAGGAGAGGAAACTTTGTTTATGACTACTATTAGTCAAAGTGAAAATGAGAAAGAAAAGAGTGAAGATCAACTTGATAATAATGAAGAAGAGGTTGATTTTGAGGGAGAATTGAGATGTGCTCTTGGTGAAATAAAAAGACTCAAAAGGGAGGCAGTAGTGCAAAGAAATCAGACCCAAAAGGATATCAAAAATATGATCAGTAGGGTTAATGATTCTAAGAAATTACTTGTGGATCTAAAGCTTCAACTTGAAGAGAACAAGAGGATTGTAGAAGTCACCAAAATGGAGTTAGACACCCAAGAAAAGGAGTGTTATACTTTAGAGGTAGAAGGTCTATCCTTAAGGAAAATGCAGTATATGTGTGACAACAGTGACAAGTTAGTAGATCTCTTGGGTAAACAAAAAGGTCACAAGTATACTATTGGTTTAGGCTTTGAAAAAGGGTAGAGTTCTAAGGTCAGAGAAACACCAAGGAAGAAAATAGATCTAAACTATTATTCTGCTGCTCCTAAGACTGGAGACAAGAAGAAGAAAAAATAAAATGCTCCTACACAAGTCAACAAGAACAAGTTTAGAAGATCTTTTCAATCAAGACAACATCAAATTACTAGGTGTGAAAAATATTTTCATGGTTATTATTATTCATGTTGTGAATTTGGCCATAAAGCAATAGAGTGTTGGATGGATGAAAGGAAAGTTGGATGGAATAAGAGTTCTTATGAATGGTCAAATAGAAGAAGTGATGTCACATGTTATAAATGCAACCATCTAGGTCACACTGTAAGTTTTTTTAATACACCAGTAAGAAATGATGTTTTTGGATTCTCAAGAAGTTATAATTATTTTACCTCTCATGTTGGAAACAAGGTCATATGCTATAGATGCAATAATATTGGACATAAAGCACAATATTGTAGAAGTAATTTAATGGAACCTTTCAATCATCACAAGAAGACAAGCACTATAAAGTTTGGAGAAGAAAACAAGAGAAAGAGAAGAATGAACCTTAGCTTGTGCATACTGCACAAGCGACATCTATGAGTGCATAAAGAGTAGAATGAGGTCAAGGGGATATGTTTATAGTTTTATCATTCAACCCCATAAACAACAACAAAGAGGTTGTAAAGGTTGTAATTAAAAAAAAAAATGAATTCATGGAAAGTCAGTTTGCAGGTACTCATTGTTGTGATATTTATTGTGTCATATTCATGGCGTTGATATTGTTGGTGCAAAATGTCAAAAGGTTGCTTCAGTATTATGGAATTCATCTTATTGTGTTGATCATCTTATGGATACAATAGAACTATAGTGAAATAGATGGCAGAGGCTTAATCGGATATTGTTAAAGAATCATTTACATTAAATATTCATAATATTACATAATGATCACTACAAAGAGTAATTTTGACCTTTGATCTTAGCTTGTTGGTTGTGCTTTGAGGAAATTTTTCTTGGATATACCAATAGGTATGGTGATAGTCTTACCATAGTGTTGTATTGTCCTAAGAGTATCTTACTGCAGAGGTGTGAAGTACAACGTGCCCTAATGATAGTATGATGGTGATTTTTTGTCATGGTATTCATGGATCACAAGTTGATATTGATGTTGTTTGGAATCATAGAGTTCCTTGATTATTTATTCATGATATTGATGCAAGTTTTGCAAAGGGACTTGTTCACTATTTGTCAAATCTTCTTGTTCACAAGGTATTCAAAGTGTTGTTTCAAGTCATTTTAGTGCTGCTTCAAGATAGGAAAAGACTTTGTTGATCTTTTTCATGATTGGAGGCATTTGTTCACTTTTCTCCTGATTCATCTTATCAAAGAGTGATATGTTATTTAGACAGTGGTGTTTCAGTCAAGGCTTACCTATGATACTCATGCATAGTGATGTCTAACAATGATATCATACACTGTTTGCTAGTGCTACAACTGAGATCTTGATAGGCAATGGTTTGTTTTTTTTTGGTTACATTGCACTCTTGGCTTGGTAATGTTTCAAGGAGTAAATGAACAGTTTGTTGAGTCTTCTTGCATCTAGTAAAGACATTTTCATAATGAGTGCTCAGTGCAATCTCATCTTGCATATGCATAGTGGAGTGTGGAGTGTGGAGTACTTTACCTGATGATCAGTGACTCAACACCATATAGTGCCATTGTTTTTCATCTTGGTCTAACAGTGGTCTTCATACTTGATATGACAATGCTCTCCATGCTTGGTTTTGGTTATGACAATGGTTTGGTATATATTGGTGTGTTGTTTTGAGAGATCTTGCTACAAAGGAGTGATTTGTTGGCAATGCACAGTTTGATAATGTATGCACTAATTTTGACACTGATATGCAAAAAATTGATAGTGGTTTATAGGAGTAATGCTTTACTTTGAATCACATAGAATCCTTTATGCAAACATTATCTTCTTTTTGTGGTTTTGATGTCCAGTATTGATATGGCATAGAAGTGCCAATATGTGGTTCATAGTATGATACATTAACTATTCCATAATTACTTTCTTAGTCTTTCAACAAGGTACAGTGATCCGGTTGACATTGTTTTTGATTGATAACATTGACAAATTGAAATGACAGTCTGGATGGATCTTGACCACTGCTATTTGTCTTCAAATTTATAGGGGAAATAAATTGCTTTGTGACAATGTGCTAATACCATAATAGTTTTTTATCGTGTTGACAGTGATATTGTTGCAAGGATATAGTACAAGAATCTACTAATAGTGGATATGCAGATGCTAAAGTAATATGATAATAGTGCATAACCTTATTGTCAACTTTAAGACAATGGTTAGATAGCATGTGATTACATTTTGTTTGTGTGTCATGCCATTGATCAATCATCCTTGTAATGGATAGTGAGATGACTGTAAGTTCAAGATAGATAGTACCTTTGTGTTTTGCAACACTATTTTGGCAGTGATAATAGTCAATGATGATGCTTCTCACAGTCCATTGTCTTGTTTACAATGCTTTCCATTGAGAGTTTGATATTTGCAAGGGCAGTGATATGGTACTTAGAAAATGCCACAGTTTGTAGAGTGATCAAAGTGTAGATGCCAATATGTAGCTAATACAGTGCAAAATAAGTTTGGGATGCAAGGTAACAACGTTAGTAAGATATTTGCAGTTGCCTTGAGAGTATGGTGGTAGGTAAAAATAGTAATATGAAAGAATCCTATTGCAAGTGTAGGATGATGGTGCCATATTTAGCTACCTTTGTAATGCCCCCTCTTTATGTCCTAGATTTTTAATGAGCTGGGCCGACATGGAAACAATGTTTATGAACACTATTTATAATTAAATAATAAAATTTTATTCTGTTTGGACGACTTGCCTTTGGGCCGGCGCCCTTTTTGGGTTTGAATTTAATTTTATTTTGTGGCCAACTTCAATTAAAGTGGCTCAAGTAGATAGTATTTATAGGAGGTTATTGTGTGAAGGCAATCATCATGGAATTTGGACTTGTGTCTTTGCTAGTACTGGTGGAAGTGTAGCTTTCCATTCATGGCAACCAGGTGAGCACGTAGTGTTAGCCTGGAAGTTTTGTTTCTTAGTTCCTATACTCTCTCATTCCACCATTCCTCCTGACTCAGGATTCCCTTGATCGGGTTGTAGGCGGCGAACAGGTTTGAAGATTGGAGACTCAAACAAATGTAGTGTATTCTCTTATAAAAAATTTAGCACACTTAGGAGAAAGGTCTCGAAAGCAGACGATAGCCCGATCAGGCTGAGCCTCATGGCTTTGGCTGGGGTTCTTCAACCGTTCTCCACAATGAAGAAATCCATCTCAGGATTTTCCATGTTCGCACCAACCTGTATCCACATCCACACAAGTGACAACAAAGATATTCAAGAGGTAGACACCGACGCTACTGTTATACCAACAGACTCCAGGCAATCCAGTAAGTGATCGCTAATGGGAAATCATGGTGAATAAAATCTTAGCAACAAAATCAATCATTCACCAGTCGGGCCCTAACAACATATGGAGATCAAGCATTCGTTGTAATTTGAGACTCACACGACTAGAGACTCATTGCGTAGTTTCTAGAACTCATGCGAACCTCATCAAAGGCTATCTTCTGCCTATAAGTCAATTTTATGTATTTCCACTGCCAGTAATTCTCTCTGTCATATTAAAGATCTCTTCATTCTCTGAGCTTGTTCAAAATTTCTAGTTTTGTGTGTTCGTATTAATTGTGGGCAAGATGAGTTAATTTTCTAACTTAAGCAGATTATGGCTTTGAGTGATTTATTTTTACTTTCTGGAAGTATTGGTTGTGTTTGGAGTTTCTGGCCAAAGATCATCATAGTGGTATCAGAGCCACAATCCTGCTAGCTTGTGGACCTAATTGTGTGAATGCAAATATACAATAGACACATGAGTGAAAGGGAAAAAATTGATTGGTGACCTAAATTTTTACCTAAGAAAGAAAACACAGATCTTAAACAACAGTTGCTGGAGCAATATTGTAGCAGCCTTAGAACTTAGGATACATTCAACAAAACACCACAAGATGATCCCATTTGAAGGGCAGTGGAGGATCAAGTGGATAGAGATAAGTGCAAGCTTATAGCCAACTATAAATATGTGCAAGAATCTGTTGTTTATAAGTCCATTATCACCTATGAAGAGTACTTGGAGATATTCAAAGAAAATAGAAGAAAAGAAAAGAAAGAATTGAGGAAAGAAGAATCAAAATCACAAGGAAATGTTGGGGAAGAAATCAAGAAGGATAATGAACCAATCATCAAGCAAGAGCAAGAAAAAGGTGTCCAACAAAGAGATGATGTTTGGACAGATCTCCATGTCAAAGCACAAGGGGGAGAGTTACATTCAACTATATAAGAATGCACTTTAGAAGAAGAGTCAGCATTGTGTGTTGAAGTTGCACATGATGACCAAGAGACAACCACTCCCTTCTTAGGTATGGAAGTAATCAAGCCTTATAATGATGACCAACAATATTTGGAAAAGTTTGATGAATTACAAGATAAGGGTTATGCTATTGTGAAGAGGGGTAAATCAACAGTCATTGATTAGCCTATAGGTGAACATAAAGATATGGGTATTACCAATGATCCTTCTCATGAGCATAACACTATTGCTTTATCTTTACACCTTAGTAGCAAGGAACATAATGAAAAAATGACTTGGGTATATGAGATCATAAACCTTTTGCATGGCTTGATAGAAAAATTAAAATTAGGGTTGAGGTAGATGAGGTGGATGGTTGTGCGGAAGAGAACATTATTTTCAAGGAGCTGGCTTGTTATGATGCAACTCTAACTTCAAATACAAAATTAGATGTAGCAAAACAATCATCCTTGACCATCACACCTATGAGGTGGGTTTCATATGAAAACACATATTTTAGTTATGAGATGGATGATATAGCCAATGAGGGTATGCACAAGATATTTTTCATGGGACAAAGCTACATACAAGGTATGCCATTCCCTAGTGAGTTCAATGATACTTGTTTCATGCACAAGATCATATTTGATGACTATCTATTGGATTTGTATGAGAGACATTTTGTTGAAGAGCTGATCATAAAGATTAAGGGATGGCCTAGTAAGAAGATCCTACAGTGTAACATTGTATGGTTGGCAGGAATAGTACATCCTGTAGTTGGTATGGAATTGTGGGACTCACATGCAAGGATGAACCTATGATGTTGGAAGCCAATGATACGAAGGTCACACCCAAAGAAGATGAAGTTTTTCTTACTTTCCCTCAACTGGATGTGGATTCACCTCTTACACCAACCAATAGGGAGTACATGTGTCCTCATAATAACCACAAGGAAGAAGGGTATGTTATCACAAGATGTGCTAAATCAATGATGATTGATCAAAGTAATGAAGATAATGTTGCAGACAAATTAGAAATATTGCATGGAGATTTTGGGTCTCATAAGTCACACCACCTAGAGGGGAAGTTGAGGGTAAATGATAGTTGGGTTGTGGCAGCCCTAACTCACTTTGATCATATTCACAAGATAAAGGAAAATTTGTGTTGGAAGACACTAAGTGAACAAGAAGGACTAGGAGGAGGCATTTCTCTCGATGAATCGTGCAAACTCTAGGAGGCTTGGGTGATAGTGAAGTCAAACTACCAACACTTACTTGAGGATAGAGATCATCTCCTCACACTTGATGAGATTTATGTCAATACTTTGAGAAGGAAGGAAGATGAAATGGATAAGCTCACCCTTGAGCTTAAGGACACCAGAGATTCCTTGAAGAGCACCCAAAAGGCTCTTCGAGAATCAGAAGAGCTTGTGGATGAGCTTTTTTGGGAGTTGAAAATGGTACAATTTTCACACCTAGCATAATTTCAAAACTCTAAAGTAACCACATCCAATGAAAAACATGGAAACATGTAGATGGTAAAAGATCTTAAAGGACTCTATGGTGTAGACATTGTTAGCAACCATGGGAAATTTTTTATGACACATGGTTTGCACTCAGAGACCCCTCATGGACCAACACTAGTTGTTAGCCAACCACTCATGGAAGGAGAAATGATCAAGATTAAGGAAGACCTCACATTAGAGCACGAGGTGAGGGCAGATATTCTGATGCATGACAATAGATCCTTACCTTGATGTTATCAAGTTATGACAGCCAAGAGGATAAACCTGGAGGCTTATAATTTTCACGGAGAAACTTAGGTTGGACTGGCACTTGTTAGAGAGCATAAAGCAATGTGGATAGAGAAGTTTGAGATGATTGAGGGCATGATGAAAAGGTATGTCAACAATAGTCCCTCACTTTTACATAATTAGATGAGTGTAGTCCTTACGCATGAGAATAAGAGTGAGAAGACTTCTCCTACCATTGGCACTCCCCTGGGAGTCAAACATGAAGATTGTATGGGTTTTCCAAGGAACAAGATGCTAAATTTGATATGCCATAACATAAAAGATGCAAAGAAGACTTGAAATATGTGGAACATGAGGAGTGAGCCTTGTATGGTGGCTAAGCAAGTGGAGCAATCAAGGTTGAGGTATGATTCAAAAATCTTTGAGTATTTACATAGCTTGCTTCATGAGGGTGTGGTTTCACCTCTTTGGGAAAGCCATTTGAAGGCTCACAGCATACACTTGGATGGCATGATGAAGAACACACTTAGTGGATCAACTATTAATATGATGCCTTTATATGTAGACAGAGAGGTGGGTGATTTAGATCTGGTTGGGCCTTCAATCATTCTTGGAAAACTTAAGGAGTTTACTTGTGATGAGATACAATCCCATCATATTTATGATTCTTCGATAAAGCATGAGGTGTCCCGACTTTTGGGACTTATGGCACACACCGTGGAGGGATACACACTTGGAGGAATGAAGTTACAACTGATCAATGATCCTAGGTATGAATATATTGTCATGATACTTAGATTTGAGTTGCAAATGTTGGTGTCTTAGTGGGACAATGGAGCAGGGTATGAGTGTGAGCATGAAGATATTAATGCTCCAGCCTTAACTCATGGGTATCTGCCCCATGCTTTTATGAGTGGCGACTATTCTACATTAGTACACATATATTTCCTTGGAGGTACTTGGAGGACAACGACTGTCTGGGTGGTCTGGAGAGATATGAATCACCTCTTTATCATTAGAGGTTGGCATAATGATGAGACCCCCTCATCACATGTCATTAGAGGCACTTCTCACATTATCATAGGTCTGATTTTCAGATTTAAGGGTGTTTTTTTTACCTACATCAGCAGCCTAGGATGGGCTAATATACTTTTTCATGCACCTATGATGGGTGTTTTTCACATCCATGGGAGGTCACTTTGATTGGGAAGTTGGTTGGTGTTGATGGCTCTTTGAGATATATCTATCCCCTCATGTTCACTAGATGTGATAGTGTGACGATTGGGAATCCGAGTATCGATATATTCGATGAATTACTTCAATGGGATCATGATGAGTTGCCTCACAATGATTCACTCGATGATGTTTATACCAGAGTGGAGCAACATAAGACTTGGTACAGGTGGTCGTGCCTCAGAGAGCATATCTTTCATCACCTGTTGATAAACATATCACTCATGGACACATGCTTGCAATTGATTGAGGGCAAGCAATTTTGGGAAGGGAGGATTGTAATGTCCCCTCTTTATGTCCCAAATTTTTAAAGAGATGGGCTGACATGGAAATAGTGTTTATGAACACTATTTATAATTAAATAATAAAATTTTATTCTGTTTGGCCGACTTGCCTTTGGGTTGGCACCCTTTTTGGGTTTGAATTTAATTTTCTTTTGTGGCTAACTTCAATTGAAGTGGCTCAAGTAAATAGTATTTATAGGAGGTTATTGTGTGAAGAAAATCATCACGGAATTTGGGCTTGTGTCTTTGCTAGTACTGGTGGAAGCATAGCTTTCCATGTGTGGAAACTAGTTGAGCACGTAGTTTCAGCTTGGATGTTTCGTGTCTTAGTTCCTGCACTCTCTCATTCCACCATTCCTCCTAACTCACAGGATTCCCTTGATCAGGTTGTAGGTGGTGAATAATTTTGAAGATTGGAGACTCAAACGAATGTAGTGTATTCTCTTAATAGAATGTCAGCACACTTAGGAGAAAGATCCTAAAAGGAGACAATAGCCTGATCAGGCCGAGCCTTATGGCTCTGGCTGGGGTTATTCAACCATTTTCCACAGCGAAGAAATCCATCTCAGGATTATCCGTGCTTGTACCAACCCATATTCGTGTCCACACAAGTGACAACAAAGATATTCAAGAGGTAGACACCGATGCTACTATTATTCCGATGAACTCTAGGAAATCAAGTAAGTGATCGCTAACGGGCAATCATGGTGACTAAACTCTTAGCAACGGAATCAATCATTCACCAATTAGGCCCTAGCAACATACAAAGATTAGGCATTCGTTGTAATCTAAGACTCACAATTAGAGACTTATTGCATAGTTTATAGAACTCATGCAATCCTCATCAAAGGATATCTTCTACCTATAAGTCAATTTTTTGTATTGCCACTACCAGTAATTCTCTCAGTCATATTAAATATCTCTTCATTCTCTGAGCTTGTTCAAAATTTCCAGTTTTGTGTGTTTGTATTAATTGTGGGCAAGATGAGTTAATTTTATAACTTACGTAGATTACGACTTTGAGTGATTTGTTTTTACTTTCTGGAAGTATTGGTTGTGTTGTTTGGAATTTCTGGCTAGAGATCATCACAACCTTGAAATAATTTTGTTGCAAGGATATGGTGGCAATGTCTGTGCAATAACAAAATTGTCCAAACTGACAGTGCTATGACGATAGTGTGTAGAAAGATGATTGTAAGGGGAGTTTGTTTAGAATCATAGCATTGTGATTCTACACACTTTCATCAAGATTAGAGTACTAAGGGATTCATCCCTTATATCAAATCATTTTTTTGTAGTTCTTGTGGGTTCTAGATCTATGCCAAATGTGATTCTTTACAAATTTAATTTTAACAACAAAACCCCCATTTGTGATTTCCATTCATGATATTTATATGGGGTAAGAAGTACAAATTTTGGAAAATTCATGATAAAATCAAAAATTATAATAGAGGAACAATAAATTACAACTAACAATACAAGAAATTTTTTACAACAAATTAGCCAAAGTACCAATCTGGCTTCAAACATTTTTTTTAAAATTTTGGCAAAAAATATGCAAAAAATACATATATGAACTTGAATTACTCCTGAATACCTTCCTAATGCCGCAAGAATTGGGAAAAACAAAGTCTAGAGAAAAAAATTATAGACTTAGAGGTTGAAAAATAAGATCTGACTTTAAGCTAGAAAATAGGCACCAAACAATAAAATCTAAAGAAATATCAGGATGCACCACTAGAAAATTCACATAGCTAGCTTTCCAATAATAATTAAAAAAAAAACTTTCCTCCTAGCTCCCTAGCTAGATCGATGGCTAAACAATTAACCATAGGCTTAGGATTTTAGCATACAACATTTTTAAAAAAATTTGACTTTGAGGCACCACCACGAAGGTGATGGTCTTGGGTGGACCCACCTAGATTGGTGGATCGATGGGGATGGTGGTGATCATGCCACCCACATCTAAGGCCTTGCAACTATGATAGAACCCTCTACTCAACTAAGTTGAGATTGGGGATTGACAAAAAATTAAACATAGGTTTTAAAAATAAAATTTATTAATAAATAAATAGTGCAAACTGTATCAATTAGACAAGGAAATAATTAACATGACCTGAGTACCCTACACGATCTAACCAATATGATGTCTACATAATATACTTTAGAAATATGGTGAATATTTGTGTTATACCCATAGATCTAACACCTTCCCACACCAACAATCATATGAATATTATGGAGTTCGTACACTGTATAAACAACAAATGTTAGATTTTTACTAAACCCTCCAAACCCAATTTTTTTTTTCTAAAATATGAAGTGTTTTATAAGAAAATATGGGTTTGTGAGCCTTTTAAACTCAACCTTGAGGTCCATTTCACCCAAAATACACCCAAAAAAACTCATTCATGGATCACTCATAGATTTGGAAAGGAATCTGCAACACTAGAGCTCTGATACCATCTAAGAGTTAATGGTGAACTCCTAACACCCCAAGAACAATTGCTAGACC
The DNA here is from genome assembly GCA_007258455.2 of Sequoia sempervirens. Taxonomy (NCBI): domain Eukaryota; kingdom Viridiplantae; phylum Streptophyta; class Pinopsida; order Cupressales; family Cupressaceae; genus Sequoia; species Sequoia sempervirens. The sequence continues at coordinate 757,467,351 of VDFB02281492.1, read as the reverse complement.
AAAATATCTTCCAAAAGAGAGGAAATGGAAAGAATAAATTTCTTAACTATGGATGCAAGATTACAATATTGAATTTGAAATGTACATGAGAGACCTTTATTGTAAAAGCAAGGTGAGAAATATGATTAGACAAGATTGTGACATGTGTCTTAATCCTATGTTATGAGACAACTAACTTGATAAAAAAGTCAAAAAGATAAGATATGATAAGATATTATCTAGACATCTAAGACTTCTAGATAAAAAGACTGAAAAAGGAGGTAGTAGTGCAAATAAATCAGACCCAAAAGGATACTAAAAATCTAATTAGTAGGGTTAATGAGTTTGAAAAATTACTTGTAGATCTAAAACTTCAACTTGAAGAGAACAAGAGGATTGTATAAGTCACCAAAATGGAGTTAGACATAAAAAAAAGGAGTGTTATACTTTAGAGGCAAAAATTGTAGCTTTGGGGAAAAGGCTAGATATGTGTGACAACAGTGACAAGTTAGTAGATCTCTTGGGTAAACAAAAAATTCACAAGGATACTACTAGTTTATGCTTTGAAAAAGGGAAAATTTCTAAGGGCAGAGAAACACCAAGGAAGAAAATAGATTTAAACTATTATTTTTCTTCTCCTAAGACTGAAGACAAGAAGTAGACACAAGTGTTATTTTTATGATCAGATATAAAACTCACATTTTAATTCAAATTCAAACACATAAACACAACATATACCCCGAGAAAACCCTCCACTTGAGGGAGAAAAACCTAGCAACAATATATCACTTATATATTGAATATAGAACAATAGTCTCCTTTAGAACGAGGCCAAGTAATAGCTCCACAACTTGATACTAACACAGAATAATATAATGCTTCTTTCTGCTAATAATATCAATCTCTCTTAGATGTAAACTTAGCCTCCTTCAATACTTCGATCTGTACTTGATGAACTTCAATCTTACACAAATTCACACTTATGAATATCGAATGAACAATGAATATGACAAAACAAGGATCGAACAACATCTTCAATTTATACTATTTGATGAGGAGGTCTTCAATGGATGCGTCTCTTCAAGGCATAAGGTCGATCACCAATGAAGTGAAATGTCTCTTCAACAAAATCACCGATTATCTAGGAAGGGTCGGCCTTAATAAATAATTATGAATTAACAAATAAATAATAAAATATTATTTAATATACAAGTGACATGTCTCTCCATCATTGGGTGTCTCTAATAAAATAAATAACCGACAGGCTATATGCAATTTTATTACTTGAAATCGAGGTTGGAAGGATGAGCCCGAAGCTGCTATAACATCAACACTCTCTCAGCTAGGAAGAAATACTTCAAGCTAACCAATGTCATGAAATGAAATCCACAATGGTTACACAAATGTGAAGGAGGCTCATCATGGAGTCACTCAACATGATATCAACCATCATGGCTACTCCCATGTATGGTAAAGCATATATGCACAAGTTCCCATCACAGAATCACTCAACGTGATGTTGTCATCTCATCATGATGCTCACCATGGCTACTCCCAAAGGGTGAAAAGCACAAGTACAAGAAAACCATCACAGACTCTCTCACATGATGTTGTCATGGAGTCACTCAACATGACATCCACCATGGCTACTCCTAGAGGGTGGAAACAAGGGCTTTTACATCAAATTTTTCTCACAGAGAAAGATGCATTAAATAAGGGCTTACACCTCAAATCTCTCTCACAAAGAGAAATGCATTAGACAATGGCTTACACCTCAAATCTCTCTTACAAAGAGAAATGTATTAAAGAAAATCACAGATGATCACTAAAGCTGAGTCTCCCTCTCAACTAGGGCTTCATTCTCCATAATACCAAGCTTGTCTCGAAAGTACACAAACTTTAATTTGAAGAGAGGCTTGGTGAGAATTTTGACCGTCTGCTCATCAGTACTGATGTACTTCAACTGGATAGCTTTCCTCAATACCATATCTCTGCCATAGTGGTATTTGATCTCAACATGTTTAGTTCTGTCATGAAACATTGGATTGACAGAGAGCTTCACACAGCTTTGATTATCACAATGAATGACAGTTGGCTCCATTGATTGTCCAAACAATCCTACAAGGAGCTTCCGAAGCCACACTGCTTCTTGAGCTGCCACACAAACTACAATATACTCGGCCTCTATGGTGCTTAGTGCCATTGAAGACTGCTTCTTGCTACACTAGGATATCATCGCAAATCCCAAACTGAAGCAACATCTAGAGGTTCTTTTTTGATCAACAACACACCCTGCCCAATTAGAATCAAAATAACCATGCAGCTTCAAGTCCACATCAAAAGAATATCTCAAGCCATACCCAAGTGTTCCATGAAAGTATCTCATGATATGATTTTTTGCAACAAGATGTATTTTCCTTGGTTCACACATGAATGGATTAAGTGCACTTACTGCATAGAAATTATCTAGTCTTTTATTGACTAGATACATCAACGATCCAATCAACTGCCTGTACAAAGTAGGATCTACCAGATTTGAACTGACTGCAACCTCTTTTGACTTTTGCAAATTTGTCTCCTTAGGTGTGGACATGGATTTGCAATCCATCATACCAAATATCTTTAGAATGTCTATAGTGTACTTCCCTTGACTCAAAAAGATCTCATTAGGCCTCTGCCAAACTTCTAAACCAAGGAAGTAATGCATGAATCCAAGATCCTTCATTTCAAATTCAAAAGCTAACTCCTTCTTGCATTTGATAATGAGGTGATCTTCTCTAGTAAGAATTAAATCATCAACATAGAGAACCAAGATTAATGCTTTGTCATCAATTACCTTGAAGTACAGGTTTGAATCAACATCATTCTTGGAGAAGCCTAAGCTCATTAGGTATCTATCAATTCTCTCATACCAAGCATGAGGAGCCTGCTTAAGGCCATACAAAGCCTTCTTCAATCTGCAAACATGAGACTCCTTCCCATGAACCTCAAATCCATCAGGTTACTCAATATATACTTCTTCTTCAATTACACCATTTAGAAATGTTGTCTTCGCGTCCATTTGTGTATCTTCCATCCTTTAGATGTTGTAATAGCAATGATAGTTCTGATAGATGTATAGCGAGCAACCATAGCAAAGGTTTCCTCATAGTCTATTCCCTCTTTCTGAGAGAATCCTCTAGCCATGAACCTAGCCTTGTACTTCTCGATTCTCCCATCAGCCACATGCTTAATCTTTTAGAGCCACTTAGAAGATACAAAATATTTTCCTTCTGGTCTAGGTACGATGTCCCAAACATCATTCTTGAGGATGGATTGATAATTTTCAGCCATAGCATCTCTCCATACTTGTTGACTAGTAGCTTCCCCAACAGTGGAAGGCTCTGACTCAATGATTTGACTCATCAATGCAACATAGCTTGAAAACTTGTGAGGCCTTTTTCTTTCTTTGAATGTTCCTCTTGGGGCTGCAAAATTTTCTGCCTCCTACATTTTTTTTCTAGCCTAAAGAGGTCTTTTTCAACCAATCACAATGTTTGTAGGCCCATCAGTAGGTTCCAAAGGCTCAAATGGATCATCATATTCTTTAGGATCAGTAGCCTCCCTCTGAATCTCAGGAGTATGGTCAACTTCCATGTCCTGAGGAGACTCTTGGTCTTCATTTCCTATCTCCATGTGAGTGCCCTTAGATCTCTTGAATGCAAAATCCTCTTTAAATGTAACATCCCTGTTGATCTCTATCAGTTTCTGACCTGGAATGTAGAATTTTTAGGCTTTTGAAGACTCACTATAACCCACTAATATTCCCTTCTTGCCAGATGGTTACAATTTTATCCTTTTTTCTTTAGGCACATGAACATATATAAGACAACCAAAGATTCTCAAATGACTTACTTCTGGCTTCACACCTGTGAATGCTTCTTCGGGAGTCATGTTCTCCAAAATGCGGTGAGGGATTCTATTCTGAACAGACAAAACTGTCCTAGATGCTTCATCCCAAAGGAAGGTTTGCAGATCTTGATCATGGATCATTGCTTTAGCCGCTTCTACAATGGATCTGTTCTTCCTTTCTGCAACACCGTTCTACTATGGATTGTAGGGACACAAAACTCCCTCTTAATCCCTACTTCAATGCAAAAGTTACAGAAGCTTCCAGAGATGTATTCTCCTTCATTATCAAATCTTAGAACTTTGATCCTCTTCCTAGACAAGTTCTCTACTCGAGCTTTAAATTCCTTGAATCTTTCAAGTACTTCCTTAGATTCTTTAGTCTTTAAGAAATAAATCCAAGTCTTTCTAGAGTAGTCATCAATGAAAATTATGTAATACAAGAAACCACTCAAAGAAGCAATAGACATTGGACCACACAAATTAGAATGAATAAGATCTAGAATGCATTTAGATCTAATTTCACTATTATGAAATGTACCTTTAGTATTCTTACCCAAAGCACAACCTCTGCAAGTACCTTCATGCTCCTGCCTGAGTTTAGGAAGGCCTATAACCATCTTCTCCATGGTTGGTAGTGCTCTAAAGTGAAGGTGAACAATTATTCTATGCCAAAGATCACACAAACTTGATGAGTCATTCAACAAAGCTTGAAGTGGACGAGTGCAAATTTTGTAGAGACTCTCATGCTGAACTCCAATCACACGAGCAGGCTTGATACTTGAGTTCTTTGGCCATGTAAGAACTTTACCTTCAGAGAATGCAACTTGATACCCCTTGTCCTCCAAGGCAGAGATAGAGACAAGGTTCCGCTTGATACCAGGAACAAATAGCACATCACTCAATTGTAAAGAGATTCCAAAATCTAAGTGAAGAGAGGAGGTCCCAACACCTTTCACAACATAACTTGCATCATCTTCAATAATGATTTGAACACTAGAATCTCTCTCCATCAAATCAGATAGATGCTCTCTAAATCTAGTGATGTGGTGAGAGGCATCACTATCAATCAACCATGTGTTGTTGTTCATAGGCACATTGCTTGATAAGGCATAATAGAATAGAAAACCACTTGAATCCTTCTGAGGAGAGATCTCAACCACATCTACAATTGAAGCCTGCTGCTTAGGTCTGGTTGGAAAATCCTTTGCATAGTGACCAAACTTGTCACATCTGAAGCATTGAATGTGGGAAAGGTCCTTCTTCTTCTTAGATGCAGGGGCACCATTTGATATTTTATCTCTATTCCTCTTGAAATTTCCTTTCTTCCCTTCTTTTCCTTTCTTCTTCGAAGATTGAGCGACAAGTACATGAATGTCTTCATTTGTAGAACTTTTCCCAATGCCTCTTGCAGCCAATCTTGATTCTTCTTGGATTCAATATTCCCTCAAGCGATCAAACTTATGAAGTTTTGATCTCCCATTGATACCTTGGATGAATGGCTCCCAAGATTGAGGAAGACCATTAAGAGCCAACATAGCCAAATCCTTGTCATCAACAATATGCCCAATGGTAGAGAGATGATCTCTCAACTCGGTGATCTTCATGATGAAAGTGATGACTGAATCTCCTTTCGCCATCTTGATATGATGAAGCTATTGCTTTAATGCAAGAGCTCAACTTGTATTGTTGATCTCATACATCTCCTCCAAGGTCTTGAACATCTCTCTTGTTGTCTTCAACTTAGAGATGATTGGCACAAGGTTGTCCTTCACATAGTCTACCAAAATATTCTTTGCCTTAGTGCAATTCTTTCTCCATTGAGACTTCTCATTCTCATAGGATAGATCGGGAACTTCGCCCTTCACAAACTCAGCTAACTTATTTTCTTCCAAAGCGAGCATTACTCTAAACTTCCAAGATGTAAAGTTGGCAACACCCTCGAGTCTATCTTTGATCTTGAGCATGTTTGTCATCTTGACGATAAGACAAATGCATGAGAATAAGAGTGGATGAAAGCGCTACTTATGAGAAATATGATCACGATCTTTCTTATACCCGCTTTGATACCATGTTAGTTTTATGATCAGATCTAAAACTCAGATTTTAATTCAAATTCAAACACATAAACACAACATATGCCTTGGGAAAACCCTCCACTTGAGGGAGAAAAACCCAACAAAAATATATCACTTTTATATTGAATATCGAACAATAGTCTCTTTTACAATGAGGCCAATTATGAGGCCAAGTAATAGCTCCACAACTTGATACTAACATAGAATAATATAATGCTTCTTTCTGCTGATAATATCAATCTCTCTTAGATTTAAACTCAACCTCCTTCAATACTTCAATCTACACTTTGATGGACTTCGATCTTACAAAAATTCACACTTATGAATGTCGAATGAACAATGAATATGATGAAACAAGGATCAAACAACATATTCAATTTACACTATTCAATGAGGAGGTCTTCAATGGACGCGTCTCTTCAAGGCATAAGGTTGGCTACTAATGAAGTGAAATGTCTCTTCAACAAAATTGCCGATTATATAGGAAGGGTCAGCCTCAATAAATAATTATGAATTAACAAATAAATAATAAAATAATGTTTAATATACAAGTGATGTGTCTCTCCATCATCGGGTGTCTATAATAAAATAAATAGCTAACATGCTATATGCAATTTTATTACTTGAAATTGAGGCTAGAAGGATGAGCCTGAAGTTGCTATAACATCAACAAAAAGAAAATAATCCTGCACAAGTCAACAAGAAAAAGTTCAAAAGATCTTTTCAATAAGACAACATCAAATTACTAGGTGTGAAAACTCTTTTCATGGTTATTGTTATTCATGTTATGAATTTGGTCATAGAGAAATAGAGTGTTGGATGCATGAAAGGAAATTTGGATGGAATAAGAGTTATTATGAATGGTCAAATAGAAGAAGTGATGTCAGATGTTATAAATGCAACCATCTAGGTCACATTGCAAGTTTTTGTAATACACCAGTAAGAAATGAAGTTTTTGGATTCTCAAGAAGATATAATTCTTTTACTTCTCTTGTTGGAAACAAGGTCATATGCTATAGATGCAATAATATTGGAAATAAAACATAGTATTGTAGAAGTAATTTAATGGAACCTTTCAATCATCACAAGAAGACATGCACTATGAAAGTTTGGAGAAGAAAATAAGAGAAATATAAGAATGAACCTAAGCTTATGCATATTGCACAAGAGACATCTATGAGTGCATAACGAGTAGCAATAGGTCAGTGGGAGATGTTTATAGTTTTATCATTCAATCCCATAGACAACAACAAAGAGGTTGTAAAGGTTGTAATAAAAAAAATCAATGAATTTATGGAAATTCAGTTGTAGGTACTCATTGTTGTGATTTTTATGGTGTCATATTCATGGTGTTGATATGGTTTGAGTGATTGTTGGTAATGCACAATTTGATAATATGTATGCACTGATTTTGACATTGATATGTATGGTATTTCCCATGACATGCAAAACATTGATAGTGGTTTGTAGGAGGAGTAATGCTTTACTTTGAATCACATAGAATCCTTTATGCAAATGTTATCTACTTTTTGTGGTTTTGATGTCTAGTATTGATATGGCATACAAGTGCCAGTATTGATGGTTCGTAGTATGATGCTTTAACTATTCCATAATAACCTTCTTAGTCTTTCAGCAAGGTACAATGATCTGGTTGACAATATTTTTGATTGATAACATTGATAGATTGAAATGACAGTCTGGATGGATCTTGAACACTGCTATTTTTCTTGAAATTTATAGGGGCAATAAATTGCTTTGTGACAATGTGCTAATATCATAGTATTTTTTGATCCTGTTGATAGTGATATTGTTGCAAGTATATAATACATGAATCTACTAATAGTGGATATGCAGATGCTAAAGCAATATGATAATAGTACAATACAACATGATAGTGCATAACCTTATTTTCAGCTTTAAGATAGTGGTTAGATAACACGTGATTACATTTTGTTTGTGTGTCATGCCATTGATCAGTCATCCTAGTGATGGACAGTGAGGTGACTAGAAGTTTGATAGATAGTACCTCTGTGTTTTGCAACACTATGAAATATTTTGACAATGATAATAGTCTATGATAATGCTTCTCACATTCCACTGTCTTGTTTACAGTTCTTTCCATTGAGAGTTTGATATTTGTAGGGACAATGATATGGTACTTAGACAATGTCACAGTTCTTAAAAATAGTATATGTAAGAATCTTGTTGCAAGTGTAGGATGATAGTGTCATATTCAGTTGCCTTGAAAGAATTTTGTTGTAGGGATATGGTGGAAGTTTCTATGCAATAACAAAATTTTCCAAGCTAACAGTGCTATGATGACAGTGTGTAGAAAAGATGATTGTAGGGGGAGTTTGTTTAGAATCATAGCATTGTGATTCTACACACTATCATCAAAATTAGAGCACTAAGAGCTTCATCCCTTCTATCAAATATTTTTTTTTTGTATCTCTTGTGGGTTCTAAATCTATGCCAAATGTGATTCTTTACAAATTCAATTTTAACAACAAAACCCCCATTTGTGATTTCCATTCATGATATTTATATGGGGTAAGAAGTACAACTTTTGGAAAATTCATGATAAAATAAAAAAATTATAATAGAGGAACAACAAATTACCACTAACAATACAATAAATTTTTTACAACAAATTGTACCAATCTGGCTTCAAACAAATTTTAAAAAAAATTGGCAAAAAATATGTAAAAAATACATATATGAACCCGAATTACTCCCGAATACCTTCCTAATGCCGCAAGAATTAGGAAAAGCAAAGTATGGAGCAAAAATTTATGGACTTAGAGGTTGAAAAATAAGATCTAACTTTAAGCTAGAAAAATAGGCACCAAACAATAAAATCTAAAGAAATATCAAGATGCACCACTAGAAAATTCACATAGCTAGCTTTTCGATAATAATTTTTTGAAAAAAATCACCTCGTAGCTAAAAAATTATAGCACATTTAAAAAAAATCCCTATTATAGGGCTTATGGGTCAAAATTAGGCCCCTAGCCAGGTTGATGGTCGGCCACATGACCACGGGCTTAGGATTTTAGCATGCGACATTTTTTAAAAAAATGACGTTGAGGCACCACCACCTATGCGATGGTCTTGGGTGGAGCCACCTAGACTGGTGGACCGATGGGGCTGGTGGTGACCATGCCACCCACGTCTAAGGCATTGTGGATATGATAGAACCCTCTTCTTAGCTAAGCTAAGATTGGGGATCAAAAAATAAGTAAAATGGGTTTTAAAAATAAATTTAATTAATAAATAAATATTGCAAACCGTATCAATTAGACAACGAAATGATTAACTTGATCTGAGTACCCTATGTGACCTAGCCAATGTGATGCGTGCATAATATACTTTAGAAATATGGTGAATATTTGTGTTATACCCATAGATCTAACACCTTCCCACACCAACAATCATATGAATATTATGGAGTTCGTAAACTATATAGACAATAAATGTTAGATTTTTACTAAACCCTCCAAACCCAAATTTTTTCCCCAAATATGAAGTGTTTTATATGAAAATGTGGGTTTTTGAGCCTTTTAAACTCAACCTTGAGGTCCATTTCATCCAAAATACACCCAAAAAAACTCATGCATGAATCACCCTTAGATTTGGACAAGAATCTGCAATACTAGAGCTCTGATACCACCTACGAGTTAATGGTGAACTCCCAACACCCCAAGAACAATTGCTAGACCAAAATATCTTCCACAAGAGATAAAATGGAAAGAAAAAATTTCTTGATTATGGATGCAAGATTACAATATTGAATGTGAAATGTACATGAGAGACCTTTATTGTAAAAGCAAGGTGAGAGATAGGATTAGACAAGATTGTGACATGTGTCTTAATCCTATGTTATGAGACAACTTACTTGATAAAAATTTCAAAAAGATAAGATATGATAAGATCTTATCTAGACATCTAATACTTCTAGAAGGTCACCTAGGACCTAAGTAACCTTAGCAAGTGAATAAGTCCCCTTACTAGGAATCAACTAGTTACAAGACCTTATTCACACCAACACTTGCATAAGACACTTGGAGAAGTTTGGGCAAGTTGACCATTTGGCCACCAACTTTTCAACTGGTGGGTGCATATAAACAAGGTATTAAGGTACATGGAGTTTTAATGGGAAAAAAAAGGTAATTATTAGAACTCAATCATTTTTGTTGAGCTTTGTGGTTATTTCATTCAGGAATAAAGTGTACAATGTATTGTTATGTTGGGGTTGGCTGGTAACAACCAAAGTTGATCACAACTAGAAAAAGAATACAATCTCCATTAAGAACAAAGGTTGGAAATATGTAATTTATTTAAATAACCAAGTCATAAGTGAGGAATTAGCTTTCTCTGATTCATCAAAATCCAATTCCGACAAATAATGGATATAGAAGCATGATCAAGATTTAATAGAACTGAATGACAAATAGATTCTAGAATCACAATCATGCTTGGAGGATGAAAAATTATCTCTGCAACCTATTTCATTAGAAAATGGAGTACTATGAGGTATTTTTGTCAGTTTCTAATTTTCTCAAATCCATAACACTCAGTGAAGAGCAATCAATGAAAAATGATTTTGGAAAATTGAATAATTTATGTGTGCCAAACATAGTCCATGGTTTGCAAAAGATGACAATTGTAGCAAAAGTATCTAACTTTGCAGAAGAATGAAAAATTACTAATAGTACAACTTTTAGTACATTTAAAAGCCTGAATATAAAGCTTGACTCCATTAAAAGGCCCTCTCAAATCATATGATGGTTCACTGAATTCCTCCACTTGGTATGATATCATAAATTACTATCTCATTTAACAAAGGGAAGATAACTCACTCAAAGGAAATTTTAAGTATGCTCAACGAAGGGAATCAAGTACCAAACCATATCGCCTAAGTTTCATTTACCTCTCAACTACATTGTATGGCCCAAGTTTAGTGTACAATATCTTGAAGAAAAAGATTGAAGTCATATGACACTCCCTCATTCGGTAAAAGCTTGGCATTGTACAATACTCCATTCAGAAAAAGATTGAAGTTATATGGCACCAACTCCTACACAAAATATGGCATCTTTGATGAACTTCACAATGGGATATTATCTCACCATACAAAAAACGCATCTTCATACTGTACGATACGCACATCTTCATACCATATGATAGTCACATCTTTATACTATATGACCAATACATATTTACATAGTACGACAACTTCCATTTTATACAGTATGGAAACTTCCTTTTTACAGTTTGCAACACAATCTTCACACTATATAATGATCTTTACTCTACATTGTACGATAATCCAATTCTCTCAATGATGTTCAAAATTTTTGTAACTCGGGTGGTAGGGAATATGAAATTTTCTCTCTTGAGAAAAGTACAAAGGATTGCATGGATCACTCATTATGCATCCCTTTTATGCATTGTATGATGACTTGGTTGCATCATGAGGAAAACATAATTCCCCATCATACAACTTCCTTCCCTGGTTGACATTATGCATTGATTAAACATTATAAGAACTCTATTTCTTGGCTTTGTCAGCATTGTTTGGAGCCTCTTAAAAAATATTGAAAATGATGTGCACCATGGAGTTCTGTGTGGTTTTCAAGGTCTTAAATTAGGCTAAGTGGTTTTTAATAATTTCCCCTTGATCCCATTGGGGCATTTCCTCTAGACCTCACAACATTCATTTGAATTTCCAATTACACTCCAAGTTTGAGTTTGCAAAGTACACTTCCAAGTTTGTCTAGAGGTCCTTGTCTATAATATTGTCATTAGTTTGGAAAGTCTTCCCTAATTTTACTTGATGATTACTTGTCATCTAGAAGATAAAATTTTCTTTAGGGGGATGATATAGCCAATGTACAATGTCTATTATTATGTTTCGATAAAATTGGTTATCCGACTATGTATTAATTGTTTGTTATTGGCTTCAAGTATTTATAAACGTTGATTGGTTGATGGTTGTGTTCTTCTTAATAAATGTTGGGTCCTTTAAATACATTGTGTGTCATCAAGGAGAGTGGTATGATCTAGTTGAATTGACTTTGACCCTTGGCTGCCCATCTCTGGTCTTCTTCTATAATAATTTCTTATGCAAATAAAGATATATTTTACTCATGTATTTGGTATGAATTTTCATCTCTATTATTAATTCATGTATTTAATTTATTATATAGAGAATAAACACTTTCTACTCCTCAAGATAGCTTAGGATACATATCTCAACAAGATAGGGACACTTTCATGTTAAGGTTTATAAAATTGAAAAAGTAGCTAAAGCAAAGTAAGGAGGTAGAAAAGTTGGAAAAAAAAGTATGAAAGAAAAAATTGGTTGATTTAGTAAACAATTTTAGGGTACATATTATCTTGTATTATACATAAATTGGATGATACATGGTCTAACTAAAATATTTGAGAAGAGCATACACTATCCATGTAAAGAACAAAGCAAGTTTAGGAGATATTTGAAGCACATGATCCCACATGTGCCATTAATGGGAGATATCGTCAGCCATGCAAATTGTGACCCAAGTGCCCCTACAAAGTTGTCAAGTATATATGAGGTGTTAGAGTTGATAAATGACATATTTTCCTTCCAAAGACAATTGGAAATAAAATTAAAGGATAAATTAAATTCTTTTAAGTCTTTGGAAGATATTTGATGCCTAGAATTTTGGATGAAATGTTGCTTTTTTTATAATTTGAAGCTAGATTTTGATAATATCTTATCAACTTTAAGTGCATATATATTTTCAAGTGATGAGGTGGATTCTTTTTTGTGTAATACTAGTTTGGAAAATTGCTTAGTCTAGAGTCAAATCTAGATAGTTTTATCAAATCTAGACTAAGGCAATTTTTTTATGTAAGATATGTGACATACACAAATAAATTTGAAAAGGTTTTGGCATTTCAATGGCCTACAAAAGTATATGCTTCATGGTTAGAAAAATATAATGGATGATTTTTTTTTTCCATATCATCAACATTCTCATAGGAATATTTAGTACAAAGATGAGCTCGCATGTTTTCCACTTCAGTTGTATCAAAAAGTTTTGGTTCAAGTTGTTCAAAGGGTTCCCAATTGTTATGGGTCGTTACACCTGTTCCATTTCAATAGGGTTAGGGTTGTCACATGTAAAAGGTGACAAGTGGAATTGGCCAACCAAATTAGGATCATATCACCTTTAAAAAAGGTATTTTTAATTTATTGTAAAGGGTTATGATAAAAAAAATTTGGGTGGGATGTAAGAGGCATTTTGGTATATAATAGGAAGAGGTTTTGTGTCTGTTTCTATACAAATATTATGTAGCAACATAGCCATATGTCTTTTGATTGAAACTTATATGAATGCATGCTTAAATGTAACATCATATTTATTTTGTGATGTAACATTTGCTTTGAATAATTTAATAAAATATTATTGAGTTCATGCAAATTTCTTACATTATGTTATTTTTTGTGGTTTTTTTTATGTTCAAGGAATGGTGTAAATGCTTTCTTGAAAATAATGAGGATGATATGTTCAAAAAGGTATAATTAAGTAGGGCCACATTGCTATCACTTTTAAGTAACATTATTATAAGGTAATAATATTAAATTGACTATCATAATATGTTTGGATGTTGTGAATTGAAGATGTATGACACTATGACTGTAACCCTAATTAGGCACCAATCCATTTGTGTGATTTCCCTCAATCTCACAATTTCTTTTAAAATTATAAATCTTAAGCCAATTTTTAATTTATTAATAATTATTTGCTAACTTTGTAACATAGCCTTAAATATTACAAGGAATGAATCAATTATTTATCCATTTGCACAAATCCTTCTTAATTTGTATGAAGTTCAACATTTTTTGGACAACATTTTATAACTGTTTCCTTTAATTGTCTTTGGTTTCATTAAAGGGGAACCCACCTAGGTCCTACAAAGCCTAAAGTATAGAGGAGAATAGTTGTCAAATCCATCTCCTGTTTGTTGGCCAATATTTTAGCGTTTTTAATTATAAGATATGGAAAATATTTAGAATTCATTGAAATACAAGTTGGAGAACCAATACATCTAATATCCTCCTATCTCCCTGTTGGCACCCCACTTTATTGTGTCTCTTTTTTCCCTTTTTTTCTCTAATGGTTTATTATTTTCTTTTTTTTCCATCAATTATTGTCAACTTGAGATATTTTAAATAAGTTATCTTTCTTGGGATTGTGCCTTTGGATGTTACATTAATTCCCCTCTTTTATTTTATGTTTCAGTCAGTTCCCCTAAATCAAAATTCCAAAATTGGCTAAGTAGAGGAGGTGGTCGAAGCTTTTATGTCTATCAGGAAATTTACTTTGTCAAAGCTTTCATATGCATCAAGAAATTTTGGTTCTTGGTTTGCATGGAAATACTAATAGGTTACCTCTCCTTGTTGAATATTTTACAAGCATCGAGAACCTTTGGTTCCTAGTTCTTATGGAATCTCTAATGGTTTTCTCCCCATACTTAACCCTAAAATAGGTAAGAAAGAATCAGAGGTTCCATAAGAACCAAGAACCAATGGTTCCCTATTCTTATGGAAGCCTTGACAAGGGTTCTCAAAGAATGCAAAGGAAGGAAAATCAAAGTTTCCATTAAAACCATGAATCAATGGTTCCTAGTTCCTATGGAACCCTTGAAAAAGCAACATAAGGTGCAAAGGGAAAAGAAGGAGATAAATAAAAGCATCAAAGCTTCCCATGGTTCTCAGAACTATGAGAACCTTCAATAAGTTCCCAATGTGGTGGAAATATCTGACTGAAAAAGGCAAAGCAAGGAGGCAAGGAAAATCATAGAAAGGTGGTCAGACAGTTTGTGGGTTCCAAGAACTCATGGAACCTTCGATAAAGGGTATATGTTTTTAGGCTAGCACAAGGATTAAAAAACCAAATTCAATGAAATAAAATGAGAGAATACCAATGGTTGGGGAGTTCCTAGGAACCAAAAACCAAGGTTACAATTTTGAGTTCTTGTTTATCTATTAGCGAGTTCTTAATGACCATTTACTAATCCCATTCCAACTAAGCTTAGAGGAAAAGTGTCAAAATTCCAAGGTTACAATGTTATTAATAGTGACGATCACTTGAGGCATTTCATTTATGTGATGAATGAATATAAAGTAGAAGATAAATATGTCATGGTGAAGCTCTTTGTTTAGTCATTGGAAGAAAGTGCAAAAGAATCATATAAAATTATTCAAAGATCTCACTACAGTAGTTTTCTTGCAAGTCCAAAGTGATTACAAAATAATAAATAAGAAAGTAGTTTCCATAAATCAAGATGGAGGTGTGGTTGTCCCATATTTACTAATAACAAAAAAAGAAATGCAACTAATATTATAAGGAGGTTTCCACCTAGGAAGAATATGCATATGCCAGATACATGCTTGCAGAAGAAAATTTTCCCTAAGAAAAATATTGTTGATGTCTCAACCAAGAATTTAAAAAATTCAAAGGTTGCTAGAGATAATGCCAAACTAAAGAAAGTTAATGAATCAATAAATGAGAAACATAAAGTAGCTAAAGAAGTTGGAAAATAAGTCAACACAAAGCAAGTTGTTGCTAGTAGTTAGGTGATTCCTTTCATCCTTGATACAAATATTGTGACAGTCCCACTATCCACTCCTTTACTTGCATACCAGTCAATTGACATGGCTCAAACTTTGAGTCAACTAAAATTTTAAGTGAAATTTAGGGAGTTTCTAAGGATCCCTGAACATAGAGAGGGAATTTCTTTATATCACACCCCTACTATTTTTTGTTAGCTAAATAATCCTACAGATGTTCCCAAAGACAAGACATATCAATTCAATGTATAAAAGGAACCTAAGATTTACTTGGGCACTATATCTACAATAATTATATTAATTATTAAATGTATTATCCTTTTAGGGTTTTGTTGATCTCCTTTCTTAAGGATTGATCTTTTATGTAATTATGCTAATTCAATTATTGAGAACATAGTTTTCAATTTTCACAGAGTAAAACATCTTTTTCTCTCTTTCTCCATTTTTTCTTCCCTGTGATAGGTATTCTTGCATGCAGGTGTTCTTGGACTCACAAGTTGGATTTGACAACTTCAACACTAGGTAAAGAAAGTTCAATGGATATTATCATACTTGATCATACAACTACATGTGGTATGTTATTGTCTAGGAATTAGGTAGCCTCAATTGGTGGTAGCATTCAGATGGGATTGTCTTATGCTACTATACCACTGCATGTAAAAGAAGTCCAATTACATAGAGAGAAGAAAATTTTGAATATTGTGGAGAATCCAAATGAAGCAAAGAATCGAGTTTTTTACTTTGATGTTGAACCTGATTCTTTTGTGGGCTACTATGATGATGAATTTGAGAAGTAGGGTAACCTTGATTTATTCCTCCCACATCAAACCAAAAAATGATGGCAATTGGAACATGCATTTTGATGGTGCATTTTCAAGAGATAGTAATGGTGTAAGAGTTGTAATAGTGTCCCTAAAGGGAAAAAAAAACTATAATTTCACATTCAAGTTGAACTTTGAATGCACTAATAATGTAGTAGAGTATGAAGTTCTAATTCTTTTCTTGATTGTGGCTTCCAATTATGGGATAAATGCATTAGAGTGCATGGTGATTTAGAACTTGTGGTGTCTCAAGTTAGAGGCATGTATGGTATAAAAGAAAAAATATTGATAATGTATATAAATGTTGTGTGGGATACTATTAATGTTTTTTACGCATTCAACATCAAGTGGGATGAGAGAGATAATAATGTCATATCTTATGCCCTTTTTGTATTAGCTTCAATATTTTATGCTTCCTTTAGCTCCCCTCAACGCATGTATGATGTTGACATTCTTAATAGACCTAGTATTCTAGACAATATTTACAATTGAAAAGTCTTAAATGATGATAAAAAATATATGATTTCCTAAATTGCATCGATCACTTTGAGAACAAGCTAATTGACTAGTAGCCCATGGTAGAGAAGGGTGAAGAAGGTAAGGAGACTCTTTTTGGAAATAAAATTATTCAAATTGAAAAAATACTATTCCAAGAGGTCTTGTTGCTTTGGAAAGAATGTTTGACAATGCTAATTGTTATAAAACAAAAAGTAAGCATGTTAGTGAAATAGATGTAGAAGGTATGACATAGGAACTGAATAAGCTCCTAATATGATCTATATTGGTAAAAAAATTAAAACCATCAAAAGAGAAAATGTTGATAGCATATTTAAGAAAGTATACAAATTATTTTCTTGCTCTTATGATGAATTGAAGGCTTATAAGCAAGAATTGTTCTAGCATACCATTATATTAGAGCATGGTACAAGGTTAATTAGATGGAAACAAATTATTATTAACCCTACTTTTTCCCCTCAAATGCAAAAAAATAATGGATGGAATCTCAGGTTACAATAAAGTCATGTTAAAATACTCTAAACAACATAAAATAGCCTTCACTTACCGTGAGGAACACTTTTCTATGTTTTGAATGTCATTTGGTTTGAAGAGTGTTGGAGCCATATTTTAAAGAGTTATGGATTTCACCTTTGTAGGCCTTATAAAAGAAATTGTAGTTGTCTACCAAGATGATTCATCCACATACTCCAAGGATATAAATGATCACTACAAGAATTTGAATTACCAATCTAAAAATTAATACAACAAATTAAAGAGGAAGAAGAAATTGTCATTTCGAGAAGGATAAATGAGTTGACCAAATTGGAGGAGACAATGAGGGTTGACCATGAGAGGAATTTGTTGAGGTAGAAAAAGATGAAGTGTCTCTTTGATAATAGGGATATCAAGAGAGATTTCATATTGGATATATTATCCTTATGTAGAATTCTAGGCTAGAAGACAAGGGCAAACATGAAAAATTTGATGCCCTGTGGGTTGGGACTTATCAAAATTTTGAAGGATGTCGTCAAGGAACATTCTATCTTAGGAGATTTGATGGAGTTACCAATTTATGCTCAACACCTAAAACACTATTTATCCTAAGGGTAAGGTTTTTAGAACTTTTGTAATATATGTTGTCATGTGTTGTGTTTTTCTAGTGTGTTCTTGTACATGATGTTGTCTTTATATAGTCATGAACTTTGTTTGCCATGATGAAGTGTGAGTCAATCATGGTCATTGTTGTTCCCTATTTTTTGTTTTCTCTTTAAGATATATATTTTCACTTTGCTTGCAAGAGACACATCCCCATGTTGGCACCCCATTTTGTTGTGCCTCTTTTTTCCCTTTTTTCTACTCTAACAATCTACTCTTTTCATTTTTCTCAAAAATTATTGCTAACTTGAGATATTTTAAATTTGTTATCTAACTTGTGATTGTTTCTTTAGATGTTACATTAATTCCCCCCTTTTCTTTTATGCTTCAGTTAGTTCCCCTAAATCAAAATTCTAAAATTGGCTAAGTAGAGGAGGCGGTTAGAGCTTTTATGTCTATCAAGAACTTTACTTTATTGGAGCTTTCATAAAAAATAGAAACCTTTTGTTCTTGGCTCATATGGAACTTGTAATGAGTTACCTCTCTTTATCAAATCTTTCACAGGCATCAAGAACCTTTGGTTGCTAGTTCCCATGGATCCTATGACGATTTTATCCCAACCCTTAACCCCAAAAATAGGCTAGAGAAAGTCAGAGATTTCATAGGAACTAGGAAACGATGGTTCCAATTCCCATGGAACCCATGACAAGGGTTCTCAAAGGATGCAATGATAGGAAAAAATCAAAGGTTCCATTAGAACTAAGAACCAATGGTTCCTAATTCCTATAAAACCACTAACCAAGTGATACAAGGGGCACAAAGGATCAAAGGGAAAATAATGAGACATACAAAAACATCAAATATTTCCATTATTCCTAGAACCATGAGAACCTCTAATAGGTTCCTAGTGTGGCAACGAGCTCAAACTGTAAAAGGAAAACTAAGGAGGCGAGAATGGAGAAGTGTAGAAAGGTGGTTAGAGGGTTTGTGGGTTACATGAACCTATGGAACCTCTAAGCAAGGATAGATGGTTCTAGGTTAGCACATGGATTGAAAAACCAAAATTAATGAAATAAAAGGAGAGAAGAACAAGAATTGAGGTTCCAATTTCAATTTCATCCTTATCTATCGATGGTTTCTTGATGACTATTTCCTTGTTGATGCTGACTACTATAAGTCAACAAAGATGACACCATACCATTCTCAATTCCTACCTTCTCTACAATCCCCATCAATGTTTAACAACTCCTGCAACCTACCCAACCTCACACTATAAGGGCTTCATAAAGGATTTTAATGCATTTTGACATGATTTTTAGGGAAAACGACACCCATACTTCATTTATTGTTTGTGGCTCCTCCTTTTGTTAGAGTGATATCTCCAAGTCATGATTTTAATAAATTTGATGGGTATTTTCACTCATTCTTGCACTAAAACCCATGAATCATCTATGCTTAGGTATAACAAGGGTCAAAGGAATGTTCTTTGGTGCCTCTTTATGGTCAAATTGTGATGGTAGAAGATACTTGTTGTTTAGGCGTTGGAGGAGGTCATGGTTAGGATTTCCTTGTGTGTCATAATTTTCTAAAAACTTGCACAACTTCTTGTAGTGGATATATTTTCCTTGGTTTCTATTTTTAAAAATAGAACATTTATGGATTCAGAGGAAGCCATAGGGTTTCAATTAATATTTTTTGGTATATCTATTTTGGTCTTTTAATAATCCAGGTATGTCCCAAATCTATAGTAAGCACTTATAACATTTGTAGATCAATTGGTTAATGGAAGAATCAACCTTCATTGTGTGTCTCCATGCGTATGATGTACATTTATATATGAGTGTTATTTAGTTGGCTAACCAAATGACTATAAAATCCTTGCAAAGATTTTGTAAGGCATCTTTTCATAAAAAATAACATAAATGTATGGATATGCTCCTAGATTGCTAAGTAGGCTCATTTAATATTTTGTAACTATTTGTTGTCTTTTATGAATGCATGTGCATATCCTAGCTTGCTTGCGTATTTTGAAAGGCATGGTCTTTTGTGATATCTTGATCAAGGTATCACCTTGGTTCCAATTATTGCATGTTTGAGTAGATCCAAAAACTCTATTTCCCAATTGGATAAAGGATCTAATTTTTTACTAGTTTATTCTCCCATTATCCTCTACACACTCAAAATACATAAATTTAAACATATTTTTAGTTTTATTTGTTTGTGTGTTCCAACTACCATGTTTGAATGTATGTAACAATTTAAGGGTATATAAAAAACATTCATTGATACTTTTGTGGGAAATCATCTATTTAATAAGGTGATTAACCTTGAGTCTCCCAAAAAAAACATATAGGGATGAAGTGACAACCAAAATAGGGGTGCATTGTGCAATGGGTATGGTTTGTGTCATGGTGAGTGTTTTATTTCTATTATATTATATGTTTTAGCACCTTAGGGAAATCCACCTTGGTTTTTCAAAGCCAATAGTGAAGGAGGTCTTACCTACCTCAATAATTGGTCCTAACCTAAACATAGGTTCATAGTACTTTTCCTAGGTTTGACACCCTTGGCATATGGGAGATTATTAGGCCTTAAGGATTTGGGGTCTACAAATCAAATCACCAACACTCCCATCACCATCCATCCACTC
Source organism: Sequoia sempervirens (assembly GCA_007258455.2). Taxonomy (NCBI): domain Eukaryota; kingdom Viridiplantae; phylum Streptophyta; class Pinopsida; order Cupressales; family Cupressaceae; genus Sequoia; species Sequoia sempervirens. Next base: position 757,446,720 of record VDFB02281492.1, on the reverse strand, counting down.
AATCCATTTATCTCATATCCAAGCAATTCCTCCATACTACCATCCTTTAACCAAACCTTGGTTCTCCCTAATCATCAATTCCCATTTTTTCCATTGTTCAATCCCTTTATCCTCCCTTGATTTCATGAAATCCAAAAATCCTAAAGCAATCCACCAATTGCAACCAATCTTAATCCATATAGTTCAATCTTATAATCTATCCCATCATGTAAAAGCATACACCAATTTTGATTCAAATAAATTGATTACCCATTGGTCCACTTGAATCCAATTATCATAATAGGGATGTATCCCTCCCAATCCTAGTGTTCTTATTGTTAACAAAATAAGGCTTTGGGTAAAAAATGTTACTATCATTACATTTTATATCCTCCTCCTCATTAATCAATTAATAAATCAATATATTTTTAAATTTACTTGGATTACAGTCCTAGTTTGTTTTTATATTTTTTTGAATGCTTCCTTGTTTCTTGTGTGTGTTATCATTGTTTAAATTTATCATGGTCTCTACACCATATTTCCATTGGGGCATCATGGTCTTCCATATTTGACCTTTTTGATCATGTACTTGGCACATTGTCACCCTAGTTCCTTATAGCTTGGAGCATAACACCAAGTATAATATAAGATAAAGGTTTCTTATATTTTTTCAGCATTATTATTATCCATCCTCCCTCTCCATCCATCTCTTCATCATCCATATTTTTCTCATCCATTCTTTCATCTTTCATCCTTTAGTCCTCCTTCATTTTGAGAGCACACCTGTGTTATTGAAACTTGCATGTCCTCTCAAGGGGGCATACCACTACCTCCTCATCATCCTTCCTCATCCTACCACTGATTGGTGCATCACACCACTAGTCCATATCCATTTATACCCACTATTTTTTTCTTCTTTGATATAATATCACTACTTATAGTTGTGATGTCATATCAAAGAGGGGGAATATAAACACCTAAATCCATCCATAGCTGACCATATTGGAATTTACCCTATTTTAGATAATTAAATAAATATTTATTATCTATTTAATTCATCCTTTACCTTTGTCCTTCACATTTCATTAAATAAATTTACATTTATTTAGTTAAGTCTAAACCTTATCCCCCAAATCCTCGAACTAAATCAATTAATTAATGCCTACTTAATTAATTGATTTAGGATAATTAATCCCCTTACTATTTCCTCCAATATTTAAATCCACACAATTCACAATCCTTTTCCATTTAATCCTAGGCATTAAATCTCACTCATATAAATCACAATCTAAACTTTTCCTCGTGTGACATGTATCCCTCCCACCTTTATCCTCTCACATGTGAGAGTATACAAAAGTAAAACCTAATTTTACACCATCCCTCTTGCTACACTTGTTATAGGGATAAGCCTCAATACAAACCCTAATTCTCAATCAATATCAATCATCCATCAAATAATACATCTTGGCCCTTGATTTATCTCTTGGAAATTCTATAAATGAGAGGTCTCTCATCCCATTTGATCATCTTCTATCATCTTAGCTATATGTTGATGCACTTTCTATCTAATCCATCTTCATCATATCCTTATGATATCCATTTGATCTCTCACCATCTTAATCTTACTATCATGTTGTAGGTTTCATAAGCAACCACATTCCATACATCAAAAGAGTAAATCAAGGGAGTATTGAGTGCAAATATTCGTCGAGCTCAATCTAAGGAGAAAGAGGATAAACAAGGTAAAAGGTTCTATTTGCATGCATTTGAATTCCTCATTTACCCTTACTAATTTATTATCTTCACATATAAATTTCACTTTTGAGATAATAATATTTTATTGATTAAAATATTGAAATACATTGCAATGGATTTGGAAGATGTATTCTTTCAAGTCTTATAGGTCTTGAATTTATCAAGTATCCTTTTATATCTTAGATTACATTATTTAATATCTTTAAGAGATGTTGTACATTTTGAGATTTTTTTATCTATCTTTTTCATGTGCTTTATCAAAAGGAATTTGATCGATAGAGAAAATCCTTATCATAATTTGTATATTTTAGTGATATTCAAATGTTAATTTTTTTCGTGAAGGGAGGAACATGAGCATATTATTTTTTAAAGATGGATCAAGTAATACAAACCCTATATTCATGTAAATAGATAAATAAATAAAAACTTGTGTTAAAACTTTTTCTTTTTCTTTTTTTATGGGTGATTTTATATCATCAACAAAGCACTTTTAACTACTCAATACCAAAGCACAAGAATTTAGGACGAAACCTCTTTGACGAAGAGGAAAGGATTGAGGGGTATCCATTCCACCAAATTCACCTAAGTAACACTCATAGCATCATCTCTTATGATTTCAGGGCCTTACACTTAGCAAGGCCTGATCCCTGGTGGGATCATTCAAAACCATTCAACTTCACTAGTAGATCAAGGACCCATTGAAATATCAAAACTTTTTAATTACATCTCTCAAAAAAAATATTTTGTTATTAAAAATTGATATTTAATACCCTCATTGGTTGAAATTTAATTATTTGGCTAAAATAATATTTGATTTAGTAGTCTCATTAATTAAAGATTATATTTTTATAAAATAGAGAAAATTAATTATACCCTTCTTAGATTATTTCTTCTTAATATCAATCGGTTAGGATACCAAGTATGATATTTTTTAAATAGTATAATAGTTATATTCCAATAAAATTTGATGATACAAATTTTTAGTTATTGAAAGGAGAATTATAACCTCGAAGACCAACCAAAGTGACAATATCAAGTGATGTAAACAAGGATGAGGGGCCAAATGAATGACAACCTTACATTACAACTTAACACCACAAAAAGTGAACCTAGTTGGTACCTTCTATTATGGCCTTATAGTTATCTATCTATCTATCTATCTTGAATGTCATTATGGGTTAGTGGTAGTTAAATACAAATATTTTCATTAAAATAATAATAATAATAATAACAAGAGAAATAATCCATTAGAGTGAGTTTCATGAGCATGTTAAGAAAAATGATTAGAATGAAAATTCTCTTAGATAGATATAACAATTATTAGCTTTTCCTAACTTGCTATTATACCATGTAAAAAATTAAGATCTAAGCTTACTAATTATTACAAATAAATTATAAAAAATGAAATGAGAATTATAGGATGCACAAACTTAATACATTACACAATATATAAATGAGGAAAAACCTTTTTGGTAAAAATACTCATAAAGTGCCATTCTATTATAAAACACTTAAAAATTTGTTTATAAAATCATAGATAGAACTTGGGGATATCACTTCTCCTCACCTCCATGTGGCCAATAGTAAATATCCTATCCAAAGTGATAAAGTTAGTTATTACTAAATCTTTAAAAATTAATTAATATAGGACAAGGGTTGCAAAATACATGAAAGGATATTTGTCACACCATTAGTAAATAATTAATAATAGAACACTTTATTAGATTACTAATTATTAAATGATATATGTATTATAAAGCATATAATAATCATAAGATTTTATAACCTTATATTAGAAGAATATATAAATTTTATTATGGGTATGACCCCTACTAACAATTCATTCTAATATACAATCTCTTTACATTATCATTTTCATTTTAGAATTTAGCTTGGTTTACTATCTCTATTTTATGAACATTTAATTCATTTAAAACAAAATAAATAACACATTACACTTAATCCCTTGCACATTCAAGTGTAAAACTCTAATACTTAAATAACAACCAATCACACAATAAAAATAGACACAGAAAATCAACATCTATTTGTACATCAAAATCCATCAAACTATCCAATTGTTTTGTATCAAGCTCTTTTCTTTCAACCACACCTTTCATCTCATGTTCATATGTCTAGGCATTAAGGAAAATTGGATTGGAACACTATGCAAGAATTAAGATAAAAATTTCCCCCACCTAAACTTATTGAAGAAGAATAAACATAAGATATACAAGCCAACAAACAAAATATGTGTTTATATGACATCGAACTAGCATAACTTGAGGCATTATTTTAGGTGGAGAATCTTCACCTAAATACATTCCTATAGAATTCTAGTTAAGAACTTGACACCATATAAACCACTACTGTAAAAAATCACCCATGAATCATCACTAACCATGTCGCGGAAGTTTGTGGATAAGATTGAATGTATTTAAAAGAATTTACTTTGGTTTGGGTTGAAGAGAAGAAAATATTACACCTGGTGTCTTGGGATGATGTTTGTGTTGAACAAGACAATTGAGAGGGGGGCTGAATTAGTTGTCATAGATTTAAACTTTAATTCATTCATCGGAACTAATCCTTAACATTGCCTAGCATATTAAACATTAAATACTAGTGCAGAAACTGAAAACCATCACATAAACACAATAACACCAGATTTACGTAGAAAACCCAATAAGGGAAAAACCACGGTGAGGATTAACTCACACTATAGAGAATATCAACACCGATTACAAGAGGCTCACTGCCTGAGAAACAAGGCTCATTTCTAAAACAAGGACTCACTGTCTAGAATAAGGACTCACTATACAACAAGGATAACAACTTGGAGGGCTCACTATTGCAGAGATACAAAGAAGATAAAGAAGACTTGTTATAGAGAGAAGACAATCTCAATGCAACAGAGAAATCCACCATAATTCTCTTAATTCACTTGTAGACATGCACAAATGATAGAGTGCACCTTCAGCTCACTGCTTCTAGAAACTCAACATTTAGGCTTCACATTGATTTTCCATACTCGTATCATACACAAACATTAATTCAAACTTATCTCTATTCTCTTTGTGCTCTTTTCTCTATTTCTTTTGTTCTCTTCGCTTCTTCTTCCCTAACTCATTCTACATTTATACCATCTTCAACTTTGAAACATATCCAAAGTTGGCCATCCAAATTCAAATTCAAATTAGGTCAGCACCAAAAAATCCTAGGGTGGAAATAGAATGATGGCGACCCAAAAAAACACTTCATAAGGACCCAAATAGATCCAACATGCTTCACTAACTTCGAAAGTAGTATTCCACACAAGGTTGGCCAAATCTGTGTAAAACACATAGAAAATTTAAGCAAAAACTTTTCAGATACCAAAATTATCTTCAATACAATCAACAAAAATCAACTCTAAAAATACAAGTTATAAGACTTCATTAAAGATAAATTTGGACCAACAACATTTCTCCCATACCTCAACCTAAAACATAGAAAACCATACTTCACAACTGGTGAACATAGCTCTCATTGTACAATGAACCAACATCCAAAAATCAAGGTACAATAGCTTCCAACAACCATGATCAACATATCTGAACCATACAAATATAGGAGCAAAACTTGGAGCAACCACTAAACATTTGCAACATATCTTCATTAAAATATTCTCAAATCCTTGACATATACAACCAATAACCTATATCTAACTTGTATCCATGACACTAATGACAATATCAATTAGTTGATAACCAATTGACCAGTTGACATCAATGACAACACCTTCAATATTTCCATTCTTGCAACAATCTCCCCCTTTGTCATTGATGGAAACACATGATGTGAAAAACCATCAAAGACACCATACTAGCTCTGAATACACTTCTCAAGATTTTTCCTTCTGTTCCTTTTTATTTCTCCTCCTTAGTAGATAGTCTTTTATAGTCTTCCTCTTTTCTTCACATATGCTTCCTCTTCTTTTTCACATGCTTCCTCTCCTTTGACATTAATGGAAAAATATATTTTACATTGAATTCCACTTTGATATAGAAAACATAATACTCACAAAGACAACACTTGATACTACCTGCTCCCCCTGAGAGGTAGCCACCAACACATTAGTCCAGAAGAAAGATAGGCCCATAGATCCACCATACTGATGCATCTCCATATGCATCTAGTTTAAGAAAGGAGGGGAAGTGACCCCTAACTTCTCGTGGAGATACTTAAAAGTATATTTAGGAAGAGCCTCCGTAAATATATCAGCCACCTGATCCTTTGTCGAAACATACTCAATCTTTACTACATTCTCCATAACCTCAAGAAATGATATCTGATAGATATATGCTTCATCCTCAAGTGCATCATAGGATTCTTTGAAATGTTAATTACACTTGTATTATCACAAAAGATAGAAATAGGATCATCATACACCAATGTGATATCTTTCAATGTCTATTTCATCCATAGAACTTGTGTACAACAAGATGCAAAAACAATATATTCAACTTCAGCAATAGACAAAGAGACTAAATCTTGCATTTTACTCAACCATGCCACCAATCTGTAACCAAGAAAGAATGCACCACCACTGGTACTCTTTCTATCATATACACATCCAACCCAATCTACATCTATATAATCACTTAGAGTAAATTCAACATCTCTAGGATACCATAATCCATAATTTGGAGTGCCATTCAAATATTTTAATATTCTTTTAATAGCAACAACATGTGTTTCCTTAGGATCTTCTTGAAATCTATCCACCAGATAGACAACATGCATAATATTCGGTCTAGTAGCAGTCTAATACAATAGTCCACCAATAATAGATCTATACTTGCTTTGATCAACCTTAGGTGAATCATCATCTTTACCCAATTTGCAACTAGTCACCATATGAGTACATACCAGTTTGGAACCATCCATCCCAAACTTCTTCAACATCTCTTTCACATAATTAGACTGTGAAAAAAAAATTCCTTTCTCTGTTTGATTGATTTGTAGACCAAGAAATAAATTCATCTCTCCAAACATGGACATTTCAAATTCTTTCTGCATCTTTGAACCGTAAACATCTTTCCCATATTTTCATTTTCTCCAAAGATAATGTCATCAAAATACACAACTACAATCAAGATTTTGTCATTTCAATCTTAAAATACAGATTACTATCTATCATACCTTTGTTGAAACCTTGTTGAATCAAATACCTGTCCAACCTCGCATACCAAGCTCTAGGAGCTTGCTTCAATCCATATAAAGCTTTCTTCAATCTGTACACCATATCCATTTGATCTAACAACTGAAATCCTTCTATTTTTTCCATGTAGACCTCTTCTTCTAGCTCACCATTCAAAATTGATTACTTGACATCCATCTGATAGACCTTAAGGTATTTATGAGTAGAAAATGCTAAGAAAATACTTATAGATTCCATTCTTGCTACTGGAGAAAAAGTTTCCTGAAAATCTATGCCTTCCACATGTGAGTAACCTTTACACACAAGCCTTGCTTTGTTTCTAACCACTTCTCCATTTTCACTCAATTTATTTCTGAATACCCACTTCAATCTAATAATGTTTTTATTTGTTGGTCTTGGGACCAATTCCCAAGTTTGATTCTTCTCAATCTGCATAATTTCTTTCATAGCTTCCATCCAATGTTCATATTTACATGCTTCACCGACAGTGTTTGGTTCAATCTCATAAAGTAAACATAGATTAACTTCAGTAGTAGCGCTGCTTCTAGTTAATACTCCTTTAGTCTTATCTCCAACAATCTAACTTTTTAAATGATTCTTTTGTTCATTCTTCCACAATCTCTTCAATTCTTACGCAATCAAGTTCATTAGATACATATCCATCAATGTCAATTGAATTCTTCATTGTCTCATCAACCTTGACATTTTCACTTTCTACAATATTTCTTAGTCTTTTATTGAAACATTTGTATGTTTTGATTTTAGTAGAATATCCAAGAAAAATTCCTTCATCACTTCTTGCATCAAACTTACCTAAAGTTTCTTCATCTCTTCTGATATAACATTTTCTTCCAAATACCTTGAAATACTTAACAATAGGAATTCTTCCAAACCATATCTCATAGGGGGTATTTGTACTATTTTCTCTTGCTTGAAATCAATTGAATACATAAACAATAGTATGAATAGCTTCTCTCCAGTAAAATTTTGGTAAACTAGCTTCAATGATCATTGATCTAGCCGCCTCTTGAAGTGTTTTGTTTTTCCTTTCAACAACTCCATTCTATTGAGGAGTTCTCAGAGCAGATAATTGTCTCTTTATTTCATGAACTTCAAAAAAAATATTAAACTTATGGGAGGTGAATTCTCCACCTCCATCATACCTTAAGCATTTTATCTTCAAGTTTACTTCATTTTCAACCATAGCTTTGAATTTCTTGAATCTATCTAATTTATCTGATTTCTCTCTAAGAAATGTAACCCATGTATATCTAGAATAATCATCAATCAAAACCACGAAGCACCTTTTACCTTGTATAATTCTTTCTCTTGTAGGACCACAAAGATCTATATGAATTAAATCCACTAGACCAGTAGTAGATTGTTCCTTTGATATGTAGTGACTTCTTGCTTACTTTCCAAATTGACAATTCCTGCAAATAGCATTAACAGGCTTTGTAATTCTTGGTAAATATCTCACAGCCTAAATTGCACTAATCCTTTCCAAGTTATCAAAATTCATGTGACACATTCTTCTATGCCATAACCAATTTTCATTAATCTAATTCATAAAGCACCATCCATCAACACCCTTAAGTTGATAGATATTTCCTTCAAATTTCTTTCCTGCATCAATCAATGTTTTGGATCCTTTCTGGATCTCTCACCTCTCATACTTAAACACAAGATCATATCGTTTACTGCACATCTGATCAATACTCAAAATATTATGCCTTAATCCCTTAACATAGTAGACATCATCAGTATTATGCTTTCCATCAAAACTTACTGAACCTATCCCACAAATTTTTGCACCAATATCATCTCCAAACATAACCAAGCCTCCATCATATTTTTCAAGTTTAACAAACTTACTTTTATCACCAGTCATGTGATGTGAACAACCACTATCAATGACCCAATAGTTATTTTCTTGTTTAGCATGTAGGGCAGAGATAACAATACCTTCATTTTTCTCCTTCTCCGGAGGGCTTTCCTTCACCTTTTTTTCAGAATTATTAGAAGTAGGTTCATCCTTTATAGCCAAGAACAAGCATTCATTGTCATCAAGATCTTCATACTCAAAATATTCATCAGATAAACTAGCATTCTCATTCACATAATATGCTCTGTTAATCTTCTTTCCTTTCTTTTCTTTCTCATATCTTTGTTTATTCTTCTTATCTCTTTCCAGACACTTTGTAGCATAATGACCTACTTCTCCACAAATAAATCATTTAAAGGGTAACTTACCTTCATATTTAATAGAGCCTTTCCTCATCCTTCTCAAAAAGTTAGCTTCCATTTCATCAAAATTTTCTTCATCCGGATCTTCAACTTTTTTGCCTTATAAGCATTTTCTGATTTGCATCCATTTCTCAGACTCGACTTCCTCATTTCATAAGATGTCAAAAATCCCAACAATAGATCTTTAGTGGAGGTCTTATAATCTATACTCTATTCAATATCACACACCTTCTCACTGTAAGAATCAGGGAGAGTTCTAAGAATCCTTTTTACAATTCAGGTTTCATCTACAGTAGCACCAAGTCCTCACATTCTAACCACTATCTCATCTAGTCTCTATACATAAGATTTAACATTCTCATCTTCAGACATATGCAGAAGCTCAAACTGTGTCTCCAAATTCTATAATTTTGCTTCTTTAACTCTCTCATCACCTTCAAGTGCCCTTTCCAAAGCATCCCAGACTTCCTTAGCAGTCTTCATATTTTGAACCTTAATCAACTCGAAATGTACTAGACTGTTCTTCAAAATGTACTTCACCTTATTGTTCACTTCATGTGCTTTGATCTCATCAGCTATACTCAGACCATTAGTAGGAGTGTAAGGATTCTTGTAAGCTTTCTCCACATCATATTCGTAATACTCCAGATATTCTTCCATCAATATTTTCCAAATAACATAATTAGTGCCATCAAACCTCGGATAATCATAAGTCATCTTTCCAACCATCCTGGACCTTCCTCATGTGATTAATCTCTTCACCAAGGAACCAAGCTCTGATACCAATTGTTGAACAAGCCAATTGAGAGGAGGGGTGAATAAGTTGTCACATATTTAAACTTTAATTCATTCATCGGAACTAATCCTTAACACTACTTAGTAGATTAAACATTAAATACTAGTGCAAAAACTAAAAACCATCACATAAACACAATAAAACTAGATTTACGTGGAAAATACAATAAGGGAAAAGCCACAGTGAAGATTGACTAATACTATAGAGAATATCAAAACCAATTACAAGAGGCTCACTGCCTGAGAAACAAGGCTCATTGCCAAAACAAGGACTCACTCTCCAATAGGGCTAACAACCCAGAGGGCTCACTGCTCCAAAGATACAAAGAAGATAAAGAAGAATTGTTATAGAGAGAAGACAATCTCAATGCAACACAGAAATCCACCACAATTCGCTCAATCCACTTGCAGAAATGCACAAATGATAAAGTGCATCCAAAAACTCAGCATTTAGGCTTCACATTGATCTGCCATACTCACATCATACACACACACTAATTCACACTTATCTCTATTCTCTTTGCACTCTTGTCTCTATTTCCTTTGTTCTCTTCACTTCTTCTTCCCTAACTCATTCTACATTTATACCATCTTCAACTTTGAAACATATCCAAAGTTGGCCATCCAAATTCAAATTCAAATTAGGTCGATGCCAAACATCCTAGGGTGGAAATAGAATGAGGGAAAGCCAAACACACACTTCATAAGGACCCAAATAGATCCAACATGCTTCACTAACTCTAAAAGTAGTATTCCACCACACAAGGTTAGCCAAACTAGTGTAAAACACATAGAACAATTAAGCAAGAACTTTCTAGATACCAAAATTATCTTCAATACAATCAACACAACTCAACTCTAGAACCACAAGTCATAAGACTTCATCAAAGAGAAATTTGGACCAACAACATTTCTCTTAGACCTCAACCAGAAACATAGAAAACCACAATTCACAGCTGGTGAACATAGCTTGCACTGTACAATGAACCAATAACCAAAAATTAGGATATAGCAGCTTCCAACAACCATGATCAACATATCTGAACCATACAAATATAAGAGAAAATCTGGAGAAAAATCTGGAGAAACCACTAAACATCTACAACATATCTTCATTACAATTTTATTAATATCCTCAACATATACAACCAATAACCTGAATCCAACTTGTATCCATGACACTAATGACAACAACAATCAGTTGATAACCAATTGACTAGTTGAAATCAGTGACAACACATTCAATCTTTCCATTCTTGCAACAATTTGTAGGCCTAAGAAGGTGGGTGGCTTAGGCATTCGTAAAACCAGAGAATTCAACATGGCTTTTCTTGCTAAAAAATTATGGAGCCATATCTCCAGTGACAGTGAATGGGCTCGTATTATCACTAGTAAATATCTCAGGGGAGTGGATCGTATCAAGGACCTTCTTGCTGGTGGCTTCTCCCCCTCTGGCTCTGCTCTTTGGAACTATATGGTTAAGGCTAGAAATATTTTTTCTAAGGGTTTGTAGTGGCAATTGGGGAATGGTAGAAGAATTTTGTTTTGGGATGATTGTTGGTTTGGGAATGGGTAGCTCAAAGATGAGCCTTGGGCTATCCCTTTTATGGATCTTTATATTCGCTAGTTTGGAATTTTTTTTGTTGATTATATGGATGGTGTCTTGTGGAAAAGGCTACATGAGTTGGACCCAGGTTTGGAAGTCCTCTTCAAAGCCTTACCTTCTTTTCATATCCCCTCTTTTGCTCCAGTTGACAAGGTTGTCTTGAAGTTTTCCTCCAATGGAAAATTCTTTATTTCTTTGGCCTTTTCTCTTCAAGTTTCTTACATCAACCCTATCCCTTTTTGGGCTTCTCTTTGGTTTCCTAAGTTTATTCCTAGGGTGAATTTATTATTTTGGTTATTTTTCTAAACAAGGTGTTGACTATTGATAATCTTGTCAAAAGAGGTTTTATGATGCCTAACAGATGTTTTTTGTGTGAAGAAGTTGCAGAGGACTTGTATCATCTTTTGATTGGTTGCAGGTATGTGAGGGAGGTTTGGGCTCATGTGCTCTCTCTCTGGAATCTAAGCTGGGTTTTTCCTTCCTCAATTAGGGACTTGTGGTCTCAATGGGTGGGACCTTCTTCTAATCCTACTTTTCTCTTTCTTTGGTCTCTCTTTGTGTTCCTCATCTAGCATGGGGTATTTTGTTGGAAATAAATAATAGAATTTTTAGGGATTCTACCCTTCCCTCTATCTATTTGGATTTTAAGATCTATGCGGCTATCAAAGAAATTATTATGTCTAAGGCTTCCTTTCAGAGTGGTCCTAAGTTGGTGGTGTTGCTTGGTGATGGTGGTGTTTTGCGTAATTGGAATTTTCTTTGTGATATTTCCCTTCCTTTGAAAAAAGGTAAGGCTTCTAGGAAAGATGTTGCTTGGAAAGCTCCTCTTGTTGGTTGGGTGAAAGTTAATTTTGATGGAGTTGCTAAAGGTAATCTGGGTCCTGCTGGTTGTGGGGGAGTGTTGAGAGATTCTAATGGTAGGTTTGTTTCTGTGGTGGCGCTCCCGTTGGGAACCCAAACAAACCACTTTGCGGAAGCTTCAACTGCCTATCGTGGGCTGAAGTTAGCTTAGTCTAAAGGTTTCAAGAATGTTTGGATCAAGGGTGACTCCTTAAATGTTATTAACAACCTAAAGAAATCCACCCCCCTTCATGGACAATTGAATCTCTCATTTTGGATGTTGTGGAAATCTTGAACTCCTTTGATCAATGCTACATTTCCCATATCTTTAGAGAGGGAAATTGTCTTGTTGATGTTTTTGCTAACATTGGGGTTAATGATCATATGATATGGGAAGGGAATGACCCCCTCCCTATTGAATCCCTAGCTAGTTTAAATCATGATTTACAAACATGCTAAGGAGGGGGCTCTTTTCATCATTAGCTTGTTTACATGGTAGATTATCTCTTGGTGTGATCTCTATTCAGATTTTTCATTGTGTTTTATTGATTTGACAATCATCCATAAGGGGTGGCTTTCTAGATTAATTATTTCCCCCTACCACCTTACCTCTCCCACATGTATTGTGGGTAAGGATTTATTCTCAAGGATTCTTCTTATTCTCTATAAATTTTTCAAGCTTTTGTGGTTTCTAGTGGCTGTGAGAATGGGTGGTGACTGGAATAGAGTTTAACCTATCTCTTGTGACAGCTCGAAGACCAATGGAAATGTTTGAGAAAGGTTGTAGTTGTGGAGTGTTACACTATACATGGAGAGACTCCATGGGAATGAACCTAAGTCGATAGAGGCTTTCGCTTAGGGATGGCAGAACAGGGTATTGAAGCTTGGTGGGACTAAGTTTAATATTACTAAATACCTAATTGCTGAAATTATGGGTCTTTCTATCAATGGTAGGAAAGTTTATAAAGATAAGGAGTTGAGTGCAGCATTGGAAAATTTCTTCAAAGATGATGAAAGGAATAGATTGGAGAAGGTGAAATGCAGGGGCTACTTTCGTAGCTCTATCAAGGGGATTTGGGGTGACGTTGTAGAAGAAATCATGATGTACTTTACACTTGATGGGTGTTTCTCTATTTTATCTGGTTATCATTTTGTTCTTCTTAACCATTTCAGGCATAAGAAAAAAGGTTTCCTTTCTTTTTTATCTACTTGCTTCCCTAGAGTGTGGTATTAGAGATCATAGGCATAATCCTAAGAATCTTGTTCTTCATGATGACCTTATACTCCAAATTTTTTAGTATGCTAAGTCCTACATTGTTCTTGAACAACCTAAGAGGGTTACTAAGGGTCGGTAGAAGAAGCTTGATTTGGAATATGAAATTGGGTCTAATTTGGGGTCTGCTGATGAGGAATATGAGCCTAGTTCGTATGACTCCATGGAAGTCTATTCAGAGCCTCCTTCTCCTTTTGAGGAAAAGAGTGTAAAGAAAGGAAAAATGCTTAAAACCCCTAATTTTGAAGAATATGAAACGAGTAGTGATGAGGTGGCTATTGGTGAGTCCCCAGGTGGCAAAATTGTGAAGGGTGATTCCTCAGGTTTGAAGAAAGGGAAGAAGATTGTTGTGGGGGATAAGGTTGGGAAACCCCCTTTGTATGGTTCAAAGAGGAAGGTGGATTTGAAGGGTGGGAGCTCCTAGAAGAAGGATAAGTGGAATGAAAACCTCAATCAAGAGGAGAATGCTATTATTGTTGTTAATTCCCCCAATGTTGAGCCTCTATAGGATGTTGGTGGTTAGGTTAATGTGGATTTGCAAGAACAAGATTTGAAGGTGCAGGATAAAGGGAGGAGCATGGCTAAAGAAATTGAAAGCTCCTTATGCAAGATTAAGGTTTCAGTTGCTAGCCAAAAAGGGAAGGATGTTCTTGAAGATGAAAACCTTAGGAGGGATTCCTTGGAGGACTGGGCGAATGATAAGGATTTTTTAAACTGCAACAGGGAGGAGTTACCCAATGTGTTGGGGTTGGTGAAAGATGGTACTTTAACTCTCTTCAAGCTTTTTAAGTGGGATTTCAATGAATTGAATCTCAATAATGTGAAGGTTTGTGGTCTAGTCAGTAAAGCTAGGGAGTCCTCTACTCCTCCAGAGCCTTCTTTGTAGATTCAAATCAATCAACTTTTTGATGTGATGAAAATCATTACAGATGAGATGTTGAAGCTGAAACAAGCTTTTGAAATGAGGATTGTGGCTCTTGAAGACAACTTGGATTGGGCTTATCAAAAACTAGACAAGGTTGTGGATGTTAGCAAGTTAGTTATGAAAAATGAAGCTAAAGGTTTGTGTTTCCTCAATGAGAAGGCGAGGTAGTGGATGGAGGAAGCGTTAGGTGGGAAGGATGTTGCTGGTAATGTGGTTGGCCTTCCTAGTGTTTTGATTAGAGAGGTTAGTGAAAAGGGTCCTTGTACTAGAAATCATAATAAAACTAAGCCGAATGCTAAGATTCCTACCAAGGAGGTCACTAAGGTTATGGAAGTGCACTAGAAGATTATTGATAGTGATATGGAGGTGGCTGATATCTTAAAGAATTTATAGTTCCTTGATGTTTTTGTACCTCTTTTTGGTAGTTGTTTTGCTAGTTTTTTGTTGCTTGTTGGTTGCATGTTAGTTTATCTATTTATCTTTTGATGCAATGTTCTTTTTTGTAAAGGCTTTTGGGGCCCATTCAAAACTTGTTTTACCTCTAATAAAAAACACACCTTTATCAAGATTCAAGATTCACAAGATCAAATACATATACTGCCATCATTAAATGACAACCTAAAATTCCTATCCTACCAAAAACTCCTTGTGAAGAGAGTAGCCAACTAAATGCCACACCTCATCCAATAAATATCATTATCACATTTAGGACACTTATCCCTTATGAATAAGGTATTCCTCCATATACTCCCACACTTCACTTGTTTTTGTTGCATAAGAAAAAATGATCTTGAAGCCACATATGTATAATGCATGTGCCTACCATTTTTGTTCACACAATAGCTATGAGTCGAATTAGGAGAGAACAAGGACAAGCCAAGTAAACAAATTGAATAAGAATTGATTTAGAGACTAAAACTAATAATCATGGCACATGAACCACATTAAAAATTATGGCTCAAAGACCAAAGTAGTTTAGGGATTATCACATAGAATTAGCTTAGGGACCAATACATTAGAGCAAATAGGGGCCTCATCAAGAAAATAAACATTTTAGTATAGAGTACAAATGCTAATAAGAGGGAGTGTATGCTATAGAGTACAATTTGACTTAAGAGAATGGAAAATAAATTTTAGCAAAAATATAGATAGAAATGACATAGACTAGAGATAAAACAAGGGCACAATAAAATATGGTTTTCCCATAGAGAAAAGAGTGACTGCACCTAGGGAGAGAAGGATGAAAACATAAATGAATGTTAGAATAATAGGAGTATAAAAATATAAATAGTAAAAAGAGTGAAGAGGTACGAGGAAGGAGAGAGGATACAAGAGAAGGAATTGGTAGAAAAGAACAATCCACAAGGAAAATTGATAAAAGAATGTGTGAAAATGAAGAAAAGGAGAACATGAATCACACCATGTGGAAGAAAATAGAGAGATTATTTGTATATAAGAATAATCAAATAAAAATAAGTTATTGTTTGAAAGATATAGCAATTTCCATGAAAGGAAGAAATGAGGGGAAAACTTAAATTTAATTAAATTTTAAAAATGAAAATTTTAGAAACCTATACATAGAGGTTAATTTTTCATGTGGGCATGAACTGGGTATATTACCTTATTGATTTTACATTAGGTCCTATTCACATTGTATATTTAAGCTTACTTAGGTCATTTAATATTTGTGTCTCATCAAAGGATTAAGACACTTTCCACCATCCTAATTTATCCTAGGTTTCATCCTTGTCTATATATGCATGTGTTTCTTTCATTATAGATAATGTACCATTTTGTATGCATCTAATCAATTCTTTGGAAATATAGCATTTCCATTGTTCTCTCTTGTGTGGAATGTTTTTCTGGTTGTAGGTGATCCTTTCCTCTTATGGATTTAATTATCTCTTTTATGGAATGAAAAGATATAGATCTATAATTTCCTTCCCTTGTTCAAATATTTTTTTCCCATAACTTTCAAATAGTGCATCTCGGTGTAAAAACCTCAATATTGAGTTCAAAAGTTCCAAAAACCTATAAATTTATATAAAAATTGATAGGATTTATATCTAATTCATTTTTATCCTCTTTTGGGGATTTGGTAGAAATTTAGGTCATACATTTGTAGAGTCATGTGGATCTATATAGTTTGTATCATATGGTCCATATGTATTATACAATATGCATGATCCAAAGATCTATTAGTCTATGGTAGAATATTCCTTAGTAAATATAATCTGTGTGGGCCTATATCATTTGTAAGGCTGACAAAAATTGGTGATCTAATTGATTAGAGGTTAATTGCTTGTATCATATAATGTTATATCTATGGGTTTGTGTTGTATAGACTATATTAGGAAGACATAAATAATAGGTTTTTCTGTATAATTTTAGAGTGAATGGATACATCGAGGAAGCTCTAGGTCATAGTTAGCACTATGGGGGCTTCAATATGATGTAATCCACCATGTTGATCAATAAGTTCCACCACATATTAGCCTCTGACTTTCCAATCACCAATCTATCATTTGTACTCCAATCAGGTGGTTCTTCAACCAATATCACTAAATCTAGCCTCTTCAACTATACTTAGCCTAACAGTGCCACCCAAGTGCCCCTCTAAATGTGAGAAGGGGTCAATGTTCTTGCCTTAAGGGAGCAATTTTTTTGAGGCATAAATTTTGTCCACAACATCAAATTTTTACATTCTTAGGTGTTGGAAAGTTAGTTTTGAGAAATTTGTATGTATCCACTTGATTTTTCCATATTATATATGAGGTGCCTATACTTTTAGTTTGAAGTCAAATTTTGAACTTTAACTTATGTTTTAGAAAAATTGTATCAAAGTGGACTTTTTTTCTTGCTTGAGGTGGTTGGTTTCTTGAATGGTAAGGGCTATATTGCTATTTCTCTATTGTATATTCTCATTTTTACATAATGAATTAAAATCAAATCCCATTTTCTCTTCTCACTCTATACAACTAGTATGAGTGAAAACCAAATGGAGAGGTATCTGAAGCATGTGGGGTTGGATAGAGTTGTTGCAAAAAAATAAAGTGGTATAACATGTGTGATAAATCCTATGAAACATTGTGCATGTTTATTTCCCCTATCCTCTTTCACATTGAATTTTCCTATACACCTAATCACATTTGGATTATATTGGATAGATGATGTGGGTACTCCCCCTAAAACATAATCACACACAGATAAAAAAACTTCATGCAAAAAAGAAGTATGCAATTTTTTTTCCTTTAAAAAAAATAATACAAAACTACCAGACTTATAAGACCTTTGTCACAACAACATTGGTTGCAATACATGAAAGTCTAGAAATGATAATAATATCCATCAATAGAAACAACACCCAAACCTATGCTGAAAGTGACAACTTTGCCAATTTCTCTATCCTGAATGATCTTTATTTTCATTTGTGACAATTTTATATAACTTTTTTGCATGTCAAAGAACTATAACTCCCATTTGGGTGTTGTATGAATCTAACTGTCCCTTTTTCCTACCCAAGAAAACCTTCAAATTTTAGCACAACTTTAAAGAGCCATATTTTGATAAGAGCACATGATTGAGCCCTTTTTAAAAAATTGAACTAATTAAAGTGCTCTGTAATGTAGAAAATTCACAAACATTTTTTTCCAAATCTCAAGGTCAAAAAAGGTCATTTGAAGCCTCAAAACTCAATTTTAAAAAATTATCAAGATGCTAGAAACTTACATGATTAATATCAGCAATTCCATAAATAATCTTGGTACAAAACTCACCCATGATGTGTAGTTTACATTTATGGAGCTTTGGGGAAAATTTTAATTCCCTATGCATTCAGATGCAAACTTACTAAAAATGGAAAACCTACTATTTTTAGCCCTTATTCACCAAACCTAAAATAAATCAAAACAAATCATTTTTTTGGGTGACGTAAGATTGTTATTACACCCTGAGTACTCTTGCATCAGATACTTGGGGTAATTTGAGAGGTGAACTTGTCACATCTTAGTTGTTTGAGGAAAACCAAGATAATCAACCTCTACCTTGGATAGCCATGTTGAATCTTCAACAACCCTTCCTTTCCACTTAGCCAAGTATTCTTCATATTGCTTATTTCTTGTACTTTTTCCCACACTTCTATCCAAGATGTCTTTTATCTCCTCCTTCTCAAGAGTGGATTCCAGAATATCTAGTGTTCTTATGTTGGTCCATCCTCCATTCCTCCTTTGAGATACTCTACCAAATAAACAATGTTGAACACGGGTGAAATTTTAATCCCACTTGGTAATTCCACCTCATAGGAATTTATTGAATCATGTCTCTTTAAGATCATGCATGGTCCAAACTTTTTCATTTTTAATTTATTATATTTTCCCACAAGGAACCTTTCTTTTCTCAGATGAACCATAATTGCATCTCCAAACTTGAATTATTTAGACTTTCTCTTTCGGTATGCATTTTCCTTATACTAGGTATTCATCTTATTAATGTGTTTTCTTACCTCTCCATGAAAATTCTTCAGGTGCAACTTTACAAAGTCATCAACATCAACACTTCTCTTTTCTCCTTCATCCATATTTCTAAACTCAAAAGTGTTCCTTGTACTAATCCCATAAATAATATGGAATGGGGATTTATACTAGTACTCCTATTGGCATATTTGTTTTGTGCAAACTCTGCTTGTAGTAAGATCAAATCCCATCCCTTGGGATTTTCTCTTACTAAGCATCTCAACAGGTTGCCCAAACTTTTAGTCACCACCTTTGTTTTTCTATCAGTCTATGAATGGTGCGCAAAACTAAACTTCAATTTAGTCTTCAATTTCTTCCATAAGGTCCTCCAGAAATACCCAAAAAACTTGGTATCTCTGTCTAAAAATATACTCCTTGGCAGGCCATGTAGTCTAACCATCTCTTTGAAAAAAACTCTATAATGTGAACAACATCACTAGTCTTCTTGCATGGAATGAAATGTGCCATCTTAAAAAATCTATCCACCACTAAAAATATTGAATCATGTCCTCTCTATGTTTTGGTAAACCAAGAACAATGTCCATGTTGATATCTTTCAACAGTCTCTTTGGTACAAGTAGTGATTGATATAGCCTAGTATTCTAACTTAATCCTTTGGCCATCTGGTATACTCTACAACTTTGAACAAATTTCTCCACATCTTTGTGCAACAATGGCTAGTAATAATTATCACTAACAAGAGCAATGGTCTTATCTCAACCAAAGTGTCTTACTAATCCTCCACTATGCTTCTCCTTAATCAATTTATTTCTCATAGAAATCCTTGGAATGCATAATTGGCTTCCTCTTAATAACCATATTGGATTATGAAATCCAACCATCTTGTCCTCTCAATAGTAATGTATGTTCAAAAAAATATTTCTATGCCCCTACAAAGTCAAGATCTTTAGTATACAAATTTTTGAATTCATTGAACCCAACAACCTCTATCTTCATCTTTGTAAAAAAAAAAGAGTTCTTCTTAAGGAATTTGTAACTATTTTTGACCTTCCACTCCTATGTTTCAAAATAAAAGTATAACTCTACTCTACAAAAAATTCCACCCACTTCAAATACCTTTGATTTAATTTTCCTTGACAATTAAGATACTACAAAGTTTGATGATTTGTATATAAAATAAATTCTTTTAGCAACAAATAATACCTCAATTTCTTCAAAGCTTGCACTATGGTAGAAAATTCTTGGTCATAAACAAAATATTTATTTTTAGCATCATTCAACTTCTCACTAGAATAGGCAATGGGTTTACCTTCCTAACTCAAAATAACTCCAATAGCACTACCACTAGCATCACAATCTACTTAAAATACCTTATTTAAGTTTTGAAGTTCCAAAAAAAGTTGCTCCATGAACCTATTCAACAAATAAAAAATATTAGCTTCTCCTACAATCCATTTAACTATTTCCTATCCCCTCTCATTGTTTTCATTAGGGATGCACAAATACTATTAAAATTATTAATGAACTTTTAGTAAAAACTTTCTCGACCATAGAATGATCTTACCTCTATCACACTCTTTGATGTACATAATTCAAAAATATCTCTCACTTTCTTTGGGCCCATCTTAAGACCTTATTTTGAGACAAAAATTCCCAAATAAACTAACTTTTCCTTCACGAAATTTCATTTCTTGAGGTTAATCAACAATTTATCCCTTCTTAGCTTCTCAAATACTCTCTAGATATGCATCAAGTGCTCTTTTAATGTCTAACTAAAAATAAAAATGTTATATAAATAAATAAAACAAATTCTCCCAAAAAATATTTTAATACCTTATTTATAAGCCACATAAATGTGCTCAATGCATTGGTTAGCTTGAATAGCATGACTAACCACTCATACAAACCCTCCTTAGTCTTGAAGGTTTTCTTCCATTCATGTCCTTCTTTGATCCAAATTTGGTGATATCCACTCTTCAAGTTGATCTTCATGAATTAATTAGCTCCACTCAAGCAATACATGATGTCATTCATCCTCAATATTGAAAATATGTACTTGATTGTAATCTTATTAATGTTTTGAGAGTCTGTCCACATTCCCCACTCCCCATCTTTATTTGGTGCTAGTATTACAAGTATTGCACATGAACTTAGGCTCTCTCAAATCAATAATTTATTCAACAACTCATGAACTTGTTTGTTTGGCTCCTCATTCTTTGCAAGAGTCATTTTTTGGGATGCCTAATTTGGAAAACTAGCTCCTAGCATCAAATCCATTTGGTAAATAATCTTCCTCACTAGTGGTAAACCTTCAGGTAAATTATCAGATACAATGTCTTGGAACTCTTCCAATAGCTTTAAAATTCTACTGGTGCTTCTTCTTCTTCTTCTTCTTCTTTGTCAACTTTAGAAATTCATGCAAAGCACACATGCTTATGCTTCATACCATCCAAAAATTTCCTATCATCAACCCAAAAAATATTACATTACTAAATACCTTTTCTAAGGGATTCAACTTGTAATGAACTCTATCCTTTTCCAAGGACTAAGTGTTAGCATGGTCACCATGAATAACACATCGATCAAACTACCATAACCTCCCTAGTAACAAATGACATGTATCCATAGGCATGATATCACAAAATATATCTTTATGGTAGTTCCTAATCTTAAAATTTACCAAGCATTGCTCATTAACCAAAGCTTTGTGGTCCTTTTGCAACCATGCAATCTAATATGGATGTGGATGTATCCTCCCTTATAATTGAAATTTATTAACCATCTCTTCTGAAACAATATTATTAGTGCTACCACTAACAATGATAACATCACAACATTTACCTCTAGATTTGTACCTTGTGTGGAATAAACTCTTCCTTTGAACCAATTATTTTTCTTCATTTAGCAAGATTCTCATAATGACAATAGTCTCACCTCTTTTTACATCTTTAGAATGCTTAAATTCAAATTCCTCATTTACATGTGCAACTCCTACATTACCTCCAGGTCTTCTATTTGTCCTTCCTTGGTGTAGTGGAAACTCGTACACTTGATTTCCTTCTCCACATTAGAAAAATGTTCCTTTGAAGCATCCTCTTCTATGTCTTCATCTTCTTCTTTGTTCATCATTATTTTGGTCACGAGGGTGATAGGAATTATCTCCTACTTGGTTTTTACTAGTAATAGCTTCTTCACTCTTCTTTTGATCTTCATTATGTCCTCCATAGGATCTTCTGACAGTCCTTCCACTATGACCTCTTCCTCTTTGCTCACTTTCAAATCTTCTACTTAGCTTATCTTCTACCTTCAAGGAAAAATAATAAGCATATTCTATGGTAGTTATTCTAACCAAAATTAGATCCACTTGAATGCTTGGCTTCCACCCATTTATATATTGGGCTACCTTCTCCTTGTTGGCCTCTAAATGATTTGTTCTAACGATGAATTTGTGAAACTCTTCCATACATATTCTTTGATAGACTTGCCAACTTGCTCCAAACCTTGCATATTCTTCAACAACTCTAACTCATAATCAACAAGAATGAACTCTTTCTTTAAATTTTCCACCATCCAATCCCATCTTGGGATTTTTCCTTTTCCTCTTCTAATTCTTTCTAGTTGCGCCTCTTTCCGTTAAATATTCGCATGTCCTTTCAATTTTGTCGTTACAAATTTGACCCTCTCAAGATATTGTATCTCTTCATGCTCAAAGTAATCTTCCATCTCATTGATCCAATCAATTGAATTACGAATTGAGATTTCCAAAATATGTAGAAACTTAAACCTTTGTCCTTTTCCCAATCTTGGAGATGGCCTTCAACAATATGACTTGCTCAATTTCTTCTCTTTCATCTTGTTTATCTTCAAACTACTCTTCTTCTACTTCATCTTCACTCTCTTCTCTTATTATAGGATCAACTCCTCTATGTATCTCCTCCTAGAGGGTATTAATATGCCTCTAGAGGGCTCTAGAACCCTCTTTTGTAACAACATCATTTCTTCCACCATTGTTCCTTCAAGGAGGAATCTTAATCACCTTCTTTGTTATCAACCCACAACCTTAGGTCCCATTGTATAGTGCCTCACATTCAACAATATCTCTACACACTCAAGAAATTCTACTCTAATACTACTTGATGTGGGGTAATCCCCCTCAAGCACAATCATACATATATAACAAAAAAATCAAGCAAAAAAGAAGTATGTGACTTTTATTTCCTTTAACAAAATAATACAAAATTACTAGAGTCATAAGACCTCTATTACATAAATATGGGTTGCAATACATGTAGGGAATCAAACATGCAAGTCTAAAAATGACAATAATGGCTACCTATAACAACAAAACCCAACCCTATTTTGAAAGCAACAAATTCACCAATTTCTCTATCTTGAATCAGATTTATTTCCATTTGTGATGAATTTATATGATTTTTTTACATGTCAAAGGACTATAACTCCCATTTGGGTTCCATATGAATTTAGTTGTCCCTTTTTCTTGCCCAAGAAAACCTTCAAATTCTAGCACGACTTTTGAGAGCCATAAATTCTGATTCGGGCAATTGATTGAGCCCATTTTTTTGAATTGGAGTACTTAGAGTGCTTTACAACATAAAAATTGATAAATGGATTTTTTTCAACCTTTTGAGGCTAGGAAAGGTTGTTTCAGTCCTTAAAACTCAATTTTAAGAATATATCAGGATGCTAGAAACTTAAATGATTAATATCTTCAATTTCATTAATAATCTTAGCTCAAAACTCACCCACAATGTGTAGTTTACCATTCTAGATCTTTGGGGAAAATATTAGGTCCCTACACATTTAGATGCAAACTTAGTAAAAATAGAAAACCTATTATTTTTAGCCCTTATTCACCAAACCTAAAAGAAATCAAAATCAATATTTTTTTGGGGTGAAGCAAGATTGCTCTTACACACTAGATGCTCTTGCATCAATAGATTGTTTGGGAAGTAGGATACATTGAGATGGTTTCAATTGGAGAATGAGCTCATTGGTTTGAATCCTACTAATTTTGACACCATCCAAGATTGATTCACTAAGCTCAAATAAATGAGATTGTAGTTGAAATAGTGTGGTATTGATAAACAAGACTCTCAATTTATTCTTTCCCTCTTTGCCAAACTTCATCCCAATTATTCAATTTTTGTTTCTACATTTAATGCTACTAAGTACTCTATGGAAAGTACATTCCCTATGCCTTCACTTGATGATTGACTACCTCTATAACTAGGGAGTGGGTTAAGTGGATGCAAATGAGCACTTTGAATTCTACAAAACCACATGTTTTGCAATGAAACAAATTACTAAAGATATGAAACATGCTACAAATACTTGATAATGCTTAAGAATGATAAGCCACTTTGAGGAGGAAAACCTCCAAAATTCTCCAAGAACACAAATTATAATATGATGATAATAAACTAACCACTAGCTCTTGTATATACCTTGATTATGCCTTGGATGACACCCATGGCAACTTAGATACCTAAATATAACACCTAGGATGAGATAAATATCTAAATAATAGTATAATAATGATAATATAGCTTAATTAAGAAATCAAGGTTGTGATGCAAGTCAATTACTGAACGATAAGTTGACTATGCATAACACTATGCATGTCATATGATTAAGGGAATAACACACTATTATTTATAATCAATGCATAAAAGATCAAAAGGCTCTAGGTGTGTAGACATGTAAAATTGACCTAACACCTATCACACACCCTAAACAAAATCGAGCATCATCAAACAACATCCAAAACCCTAATTTTCTCTATTAATTGAATAAAAAAACATTATTTAATTAATTCACCTTATCATCATTTTCGATGAATTAAATAAATTCCATTTATTTAATAAAGTCCTGAAAAACCCTATTTCTGCTATTAATCGAATAAAATGACATTATTTGATTAATTCACATTTCATCATTTTGACTGATTAAATAAATCACATTTATTTAATAAGGTCCCAATCTCACTTTATTTCATCCTGATTAGTTAAATAAAACCAAATATTTAATTATGTCACTAAATCACCATATTCTCCTAAGTTAATTGAATTATTAAATCATAATAATTTAATTACAACACTTTCCCTCCAAAATTTGAATAATTAAAACAAACTATTCAAAACATTTATCAAAAATCAAAACAAACTAATGCAACTTTTTTTGCAAAAGTCAAACTTGATTTGCATGTTCAACTCCAAAAAGGAATTAATTAATAAAATCAATTAATCAATTTTCCTCACCCACTTTTTTATTGAGCAAATTACGATTGTTGATTGAGCCATCTAATTTGCTGACTAATCAATCAATTTCCTAACTAAACCATCTAAATCTTGACTGATCAATCTAAATCCTGACTAACCAATCTATTCCTCAAGCACACAAATTATGCAATCTACTTTGAACAATCTACTCATGTCTAAATCCTCTCAACACCTTTTGAGTGTCGATCTTGATTCAACATTGTTTAATCCTGATCATTCATTTCAAATTTCATTTTCTATATAACAACCCTCTTTCCTCACAAAAAAATGATTGAAGAGTCAACATCATTTGCACAATGAAGTATTTCCGAAATTCACAACCACCATTAGAGCTTCAACATTTCTTCGATCAACCAACATAAACATTGTTCTTCAAGCTTTTGCACACGAACTATGGAGGCTTCATAGTGATATGAGCAATCCAACATTAGGAAAACACACTCCGATATGAGATGGGTAAATTTTTTTTTGTTGAATTCATTTTTTTATGTATTGCATTCACATGCTCTTGAATTTAGTAATCTTAATTGTTCACTTCGTAAGTGTAGGATTAAATCTAGACTAGTGTTCTTGATCTTAGCTTAGATTCTAATTTCAAGCACATTTATCTTGTTTGCATCTATGATTTCCCCCCTCACACATTTTAGCACCTAGTGGGACCATGGTCACCTACACAAAAGTTTGTATGAGACATTTTTTAAGTTGCAAGTTTCAAAATCACATTTGAATACGTTTTCACGCACTATCCCAAAAAAAACTTGCAATTGCCTGTCAAGAAAACCAAGCACTTGACTTTGAAACCCACGCATCTGACACTAAGAGCCACACACTTGGAAAAATTTCTAAGCATTTGACAGTTGATAGGGCACACTTTCTCTAAAACTACGCATTTGCTCTCTGACAGGGGGCTCATGTGACTTTGATTTATGAGCATTTGCTTTGACAGACCTATGCATGGGATCTGCAAATTTGTAACTGATTATTTGCTAACATATGCCTATTTTTGAATGTGTGACAGGTGCTAACATGTTTATATGTAGGATTTAAGAAACACTAACTTGTTTTGTTGTAGGGAAGATGAATGGGCAAAACACTCCAGATTTACCAACATTTTTTGTTAAGTTAGGAATATTTGTTTTGGTGCATAAAAAGAACAAACAAACTTTGTTTTTAGTGCTCTTAAAATGAACTATTTCAAGCTTTTTGAAAATAGGAACTTCTATTTGGTGCTTTAAAAAGAACAAGAAAAACACATACTTTGTTTTGGTGTTATTAAAATGAACCATTTCAAGCTTTCTTAAAATTGTAACTTTTATTTGGTGCTTTAAAAAGAACAACATAAATGAACCTTTCATTTTGGTGCTCTTAAAATGAACCATTTCAAAGTTTTTCTAAGTTCGGAATCGTTATTTGGTGCATAAAAAGAACAAAACATTTCAATTAAGGTCCTCTAAAAATGAATTCTTTCCAAGTTTTCATAAATAGGAACTTTGATTTTGGTGCATAAAAAGAACAAAAGCAAAATTATTTCTTTTTGTTGACGCACGCTCGTTTTTACTTTTGTTGACCAAGTCAAAGGCCAGGATTGATTTCTTAGAAACATTCAGATTTGGGCTTAAAAATGAATAAATTATTCTTTTTTTCTTGCACCATTGCTATCTTAAGTGATTGGTATCCAAAATACTTCGTTTTGGTGCAATTAAAAAGATTAAGTTGTTTTGTTTTATTCACACATTTTTGGGGATAACATCGCTCGAGGTGCTTAAAAAGAATCAAACTGCTATGAAGTGTTTTTTTTGCATTCAATGTTTAGAAAGCTAGATGGTTGTCTTCTCCCCTCACACCTTTTGGCAATCTTGGGGGAGCGAAAAAATCTTGAGCTTCACATCTTTTTCAAGCATACCCTTTTAGAGGGCCTGCCTATTGAGAAACATCCCACATTGGAGAACTCATAGGTGACCCAAGTGATACTTTTGTTCTGGACCGTTATATAAATAAGTTGTGGGTGTGAGAAAAGTTCATCATCCCATTGGGTGCTGCTGACCTATGCCAATGTATTCTCCCTCAGTATCCTCATGATGCGTAAAAACCCACAAGGGCTGGGAGGTTCTTAATTGAACAAAAAACATGTATAAGGGCCCGAAAATAATATCCCCAGAACATTACTAAGAGCCAAATTGTTTTAGAAGCTACCATTTTTATCCAAAAACATTCTTTGAAATTGGTGTTGTAGACACCAAAATCTGGTCTAAGCTTGCGACTTCAATATTCTTCATAATTCGTATTTCTATGGTCATGATTAAATAATGTCAATTATTTAATTATTTTCTAAAAGTCTTCATTTCTTCTATTAATTAAATAATCTTAATTATTTGATTAATTCACACTTTTCTTTATTCTATCTGATTAATTAAATAAATGCTTTTTTATTTAATTATGTTACTCACTGACCTTATTCTTCTTGTCAAATTAAATAAATTCTTATTTAATTTACCCTTTATCATATTTCAACTATAATTAAATAAATTCTTTATTTATTTAATTATTCATTTAACCCCTTCATCACTTAATTAAATAAATCATATTTATTTCATTATTCTTCAAATATCAAATCTTGAATTAAATAAATCATTTAATTCATAAAATTTATTTTAATGCATGCCTCTATATTTAGATAATTGTGTAAGTTATCTAAGTATTCACTCTCGCTCGACTCAAGATCTATTTAAATCGGTCAGTTAACTCCTAATTTAATGTCTGAGTTGCTTTCTCGAGTAATCTCTTCGTCATATCATTCAGTCATCTAGTTCTAACTCATTTGCGTGTACATGCGTATTAATTAAATATCTTTATTTAATTAATTAAATCTTGTGCGTGCATTCAAATAGAGTGTTGCTTTAATTCTATCTTTATCTTTGTCATGCAAAGACTATTCTTCTGTTTTCGAATACCAAACTAGAAGATTAAATCATTTATTTAATCTTTATTTCTATTTCTAGTTTTTATCACTCATGTCACTACTAATAGTTATCAAAATGCATGTCTAATCTTTTGATCTCAACCGTCCATTGATCTTTTGATCCTGACCTGTCATTTGAATGATCAATTTTCTATAAATTGATTTGTCTTTCATCATTCCAATCTCTCCTGAAATCTTATGACTTTTGGAAGCATATCTATTATTTGAATCTTCAATGTTTTGCTAAAATCACTATCACAGGCTATACTTGCACAAGAGAAATCTAACGGAAATTATACTACAACAACAAAATGGAGAAGGGCAATTGAGGTTATACATGGAATTATGTAGATATTGGGTGAGATTGTTCAGTTTATTTATGTTTTAGCTTTCCTGTGTTCTCTATTGTTTAGCTTAGATTGCATTAGAGCTTAGATCACATTGTTGTGTGTTGTTTGACCTTTCATTGTATTTCCTGATGTTACATTTGGTGAACCCGATGTGAAGACACCATCTTCGCGTATCCGTAGACTTTTATTCAATTTTTGCAGGTTTTTGTATGGAATGGCACATTTTTTTGACAAAACGACACAATTGACATTCAAAGATGCAATTGCTTGACAAAATGATGCAATTGAAATACTACATCGCATCTGATATCAAAAACAATGCAATTGACTTACTTGACCGCATCTGAGATCGAAAATGACGCATCTGAAAAATACTCACACATCTGTTATTTTCTGAGTCGCAATTGACTGGTAAAAATCCCGCGACACATCTGATAGAGAAAACAACGCATCCGACTGGTAAAATTTTAGGTCTAGATTTTCAATTTACAACCTTCTTTCATGTTTTTATTTTTGCTAATCTTTTCTTTTCAGCGTGTGTCTTGAGGAGTTAACGAAGTTTTTGTAGATTGATAGTCGAAGACCAATATCAAAACTACTAATGAATCTTTCTGCGGAACGCATGTCGAAGACCATAGTTAAATTTTTGAAATAGATTGTTTGGTAGTGTAGAAAATCTTTCATTTGGAATAAAATTAACAAGTGTCTACTATGTTTGGTGTGAAAGCACAAATTTTTTATTACCCTCACGATTTGGTATATCAAAGTATCCTCTCCCCTTGCACATCCATGTGATCTTGGGTGTAAGAGAAATGGTTACTGACTCTAGAAATTGGGCCTATCTTGGCGGGAAAAAGTACTCACCTCAAGACGACTTAGACCAGTAGCACCCTAAACCCGAGGGACTTCCAGCTAGTATATAAAAGTGGATTCTTGGGGAAAGCCCAATGAATCACGCGTATGGTTCTTATGAGATGGATTCGAAAGGGGACTCTTGCTGCATGGATCATTCCCTACGAATGAAATTCCCGAATTAAACACCTTTGTTTGTAGTGTCCAAAATCCTTCTATTACTGGTGCAGCAAGTCAGACTTGTGAAGTTGTCTCATATTCTTACGGTTCGTGTGTAGAGATGAAAGTATGCCATGAGATGTTCATGGGTATTGTAGCTTGGCTGCCTTGAATGATGTTAATGATCCATGGAGGGGAGCCAGAGGGGTCAAGCTACTAATCATCCACCTTGAATAAGCATAGTTGGGAAACCAAGTGAGAACTCAGTAAATATTGTCCTACACAGCCTAGGATGTGCTTGTCTATTGTCAAATTAAACGTACTTTGAGTCCAAAATCAAACTGAAAACACTTTGTCTTATGATTTTCTATGTTTTCCAGCACTTGATCACAAAACAGTGTCAGTTTTATAATCTCAATTCACTGAAAACACGCAACTATCAACAGAGTCACAACTGTTCACTAGAGAGTCGCAATTGTTCTATCAAGTCGCATCTGCCAGATTGGCTCGCATTTGCTCTGTCAAAAATCGCATCCGATTTAGGAAACCACACTTGTGATATTCTGTGACGCATCTGAAAAAGGTGAGCTGCAACTGCAGTCTGGAACAACGCATTTTCCATTGTCACATAACTTTTCTCATTTACAGAGTTGAGGAAAACCACATCTGTTACATGCTGAGTCGCAATTGCCATAACGAGTCGCATCTGTTAGAAACTACACCGCATTTTTCTCATACCAGATATTAAATTGTACTAGAAACTCACAACTGATTACCAGAAAATTGCATATGTGAAATTTTGCGATACATTTGCCTGAGTATTAGAAAACCAGAATTGACAGCCACAGTCCAGTCGACACGGTCATACCAGTCTTTGATCTATCTTTTCACAGTATTCCTTAGACAGAAACCTGAAATGATTTGCTCAATCTTGCATCCTTTAAGTATCATTTAGTGATAACTATAGTCATCCTAATTCTGAGTTTTAGTTTCATCCTAGGGTACATATTACCGTTAGATCAAACTTTTAGGACAGTCACTTTTGCAAACTTTAGAATAGGTCCACTTTCTACACTTTGGAAAAACCATAGCGTCAATGAAATTTTTCATTGAACCTAGTCCTTTCATCATATTCTTTGTCCTACAGAGAGTCCTCCTAGCTCATCAGTCTAGTTAGGAAACTCACCTTATCTTTTATCCTAGTCCTACATTGGTTCCTTGACATAACTAAATTGACACCTTGGTCAGACTTTAGGTAGTTGGTACCCTCGTCTCCAGTTTACAAAATTGATTACCTTAGAAGCTTGCTAAGACTTTGTATCTTTAGATATTGTCATTCTAGACTAGCATCATCTTAGAACATTCCTTATTTTGCATTCAGAAAATCCCAAAAACATAGACTAGAGTCATACTATCCATAGACATAGTTTTGCATTT
Source organism: Sequoia sempervirens (assembly GCA_007258455.2). Lineage (NCBI taxonomy): Eukaryota > Viridiplantae > Streptophyta > Pinopsida > Cupressales > Cupressaceae > Sequoia > Sequoia sempervirens. Next base: position 757,415,572 of record VDFB02281492.1, on the reverse strand, counting down.
CTCGCATATTGAGCTTATCTTACATGGTTGAAACTAGGTCTAAGAGAAAAGAGAGAGAAAAGATGTCGAACCCAAATGAATTCATCAATCCATTCTCGTTGATACCTCACAGGACTTTGTTGGAAAAATTCACCACTAGAGACCCTCAAGGACACATTAGATTGGAAGACATAGAGGCTGATGCACAAGACCCTGAGTTTTCCTCTTTTGTAGATGAGTATCTAGAAAATGATCGCCAATGCTACTTAGCCAAATTGTTAGCTGAAGGTGTTACCTTACCTACAGGATTTGATATTAGTACCTTACAAACTCAACCTACACAAGGGACAACCACAAGGACTGCTAGTACCTCCATACCTCAGGTTAATACAGCCATACCATCTGGCATACCTACACAGAGTACGACAATCCATACATCTCCATTCGATACATTTGGCATGATATCGGGATTTAATTTCACTGTAGGGGCATCATCATCTACTCCCTTTGATCCTCTTGTTAGGAACAAAAGAACTAAAACGTCAGCTCCTACACCAAATTTCAGTGTCCTCAGTACCATACCACAGACGACAGCTATACCTAGTGTCCATGTTGCTAGTACTATAACGCAAATTGCACAAATAGGAGGCATACCCTCTTTCCAATATGGCAGTCAAAACCCATTTTCATATACTTCAAATTAGAATCCATTCTCACACATTCCAAATCAAAACCCATTTTCACAGACTCCAAATCAGAATCCATTCTCACAGATTCCAAGTCAGAATCCATTCACACAGATTTTGAATCAACACACATTCACCAACATTCCAAATCCAAATCCACTTCACATACCAACATTTAATCTGAAACCCATCATGAGACCTTGGATTTCAGAATGCATACATAGATCCGCATAATCCTCCCAACACATCATTATCCGAGGTTGACGTCTTGCAAACAAAAATGCATGCACTACAAACACAAATGGATAGCATGGCAGTGTCAACTAAGAAAACCTTTTCAACAAAGGACATATGCCCGTTTCCCTTTGATAAATCATAGTACATGACACCTTTCCCTCACAGGTATGTCATACCAAATCTCCCTAAGTACAATGGTAAATGAAATCCGATAGAACATATAAGGGAATTTTCTACCATGTACATTAATGTCGCTTATGACCCCACTTATCTTATGAGACTATTTCCAAGAAGTCTTGTAGGAATTTCACTCGAGTGGTTTTTAGGTCTAGACTATGGCATCAAATCATGGGGTGAATTGGCTGAGAAATTTGTTGAGAAATTCTCCTTCAACATAGACCACGAGATAAGTATAACAACCTTGTGTCACACAACACAATATGAAGGAGAAAATTTCATTGCTTTCTTCCAGAGATGGAGGACTATAGCCAACCGGTGTCTTGTCAAGATACCTAAAAAACAAAAAGTCACTATGTTCTAGGAAAACCTTAATGCAAAACTAAGGAGTAACTTAAGGGTACATTTTTGCACATCCTTTTCAGAACTAGTGGAAAAAGGGGTTATAATAGAAAAGGATCCCATTGAAAAAGGAGAACTTAAGACACTGACATCCAACAACAATCCAATAGTGCAAAACACCCCCAATGACAAAAACAAATTTTGGTCTCAGAACAAAAATGTTACCAATGATGGGGTAGTTGATGCTAAAACTGTGCAAGTAGGACCAGTCATCATATTACGAGGACCTAACCCTTCTGCTAACATGCTTAACGCTGTCAATCAACCTCCCAACATGGTCCAAAATACTCAATGTTTGCAACAATAAAGGAGGTTTCAAAAACGTGAGTTCACTCCCTTAGGGGAACCCATCGAGTCAATGTTCAAACAACTATTACAACACAATATTATACAGCTTCAAGAGCCAATAAAATATGATCCAGGACAATTTAAACCAGTTTGGTGGGATGACAATTCCTTTTGTGATTATCATAGAACTAAGGGATATAACCTACAAAATTGTCACCAATTGAAAAATATCATACAGGATCTTATCAAGAAGAGAATTATTGAAGTAAGCTGACAAAAACAAAAGTCATCAAACACAGATCATCAAGTCTTTTCTGATCCACTACATGACCATGGGAAAGGAAATGTCCCCAGTTTGAGGAACAAGACCAATATGTTGGCCAATTATGCTAATATCAAGCATGATTATAGCAGTGGAAAAATCATTAATCACCTTCGCGTTGCCGATGAGAATATCAATACCATTACCATCAATACAACTCCCGAGTGTGCTATCAACACTCGTCATACTAAGATCACTATCCAAGGTCCTCCATCGTAGCAAACACCACAAACTTCCAAGTTGCACTATAACTTGATCAATTGGGGAAGACCCCAGCCCAAATCTCCATCTTGGAACTATTATGTATCTCCCCTGAGCATCGATCCATTTTAGACAAAGCTTTACAAAGCACCACTGTCCCTAATGATCTCGATGTCAATCATTTCCAGGAAATGGTAGGCTACTTGACCAATAATCATCATGCCATGTTCTCCGAACAAGACTATGCAACTGAAAAGATAAATCATAATGACCCTTTACATCTTAAGGTCCTTGTTGACGACACCAAAGTTAGCCGAGTTTTGGTAGACGGAGGAGTAGGGTTAAATCTGTGCACTTTAAAACTAATTAAGGCATTAGGTTTCTTGGAAGCATGCATAGAGACAACCGAAAGCATTGTCATTAAGGCTTATGACGATGAGGAACGAAAATAAAAAAGGGTGGTAACACTTCCTATCAGAATTGGTCCTATAGTAATGGAGACAAAATTCTAGGTCTTGGATCTCACCCTTCCATACAACCTCTTGCTGGGTAGACCATGGATTCATGCCATGAAGGAAATCCCTTCCACATATCATCAATGTCTCAAACTCCCTTACAATGGCACTGAAATAACAATAGATGGCGACCCAAATCCATTCCAATATTGCACCAATCTAAAAGAGATACCCAACGCCAAGTGCTAGTAAACTAGGAGGCTTCATCATCCAATTCATCTCACTATGTCGATCCATCCACTCTCACTAGAACATCCACTTCACCTTTATTTCCTGCCACTCCTAGGGTTGAGATCCAAGACAAGGGTTGTGGAGAATATTACATGAAGACATCTTATTGTGTTAGCCACTTGATTCCTCCTAAGTCATATGATTTACCTACACCAGATAGGAGACAATCTATGGTCACTATACACATTCCTCCCACAACAACTTTCACTAAATGGGGAGAATTAAGCAAAGAAGCCATAAATACAGAAGATGTCACCTCCTGGTTGTATAGAGAAGATAATGAAGAACATCTCTCACTTGCTCACATTCCTATAGATCTATATGGAAAATGTTTCACAATCATGTAGAGCAAGGGATATAATGGAAAGAGTGGCTTAGGCTTACATCAAGATGGGAGAACTGAACCAATCTTTGCTTCTCAGTCGCTGAAATGATTAGGGATTGGGTTTCAACTGATTCAGATTGGCATTCCTAGTACCACATCACCCTTAATCAAGGAAGTAAGTACTTCAGAAGATATTGAGACATCTCATGAGTCATCTGACCAACACTACTGTGACTCCCCTAACTCAAACGAATATGAGTGGGATTCCCTATCCTCCACCTCTTCCATGAACCTTGACAAACTATTTGGAGAACTTGACTTAATGTTGAAATCCTCACCAAATCCATTAAACTCCTGTCCACCAAAGAATATGACAAAGGAGGAATGGTTTAAACATTACTATTGGGAATCTCTTGATCCTATCTCTTGGCAACCTGATACATTTGTTTCAGATAACCAAACCTTGGCATTAGGCCCACCTCTCAATCTACCTAGATCTAAACCACAGAGCAAAAAGGACTTGGAACAAAAAAAATTTGACCATATGAACAACTCAATCCTTACCTTGACTCCTTTGAACTTTGACAACTCCGACAATGACATGCCCCTAGTTTATCCCCAACTCATTGATTGGGACCAACAAGACACACCCGCCTTAGACATTTTTTAGAACGACAAAGCAATTGCTAAGTTCTTGGGATTACGAGAAGGTATAACTAGCGGTGATCACAAGGCTGGTTTTACCATTGAATTGGACAAAAAAGCATATTTTGGGGAATCTGTTCAACCCTCCAGTCGCAAAAATGAGAAAAAGAATAAAAAAGATAAAAAGGACGAGTCTCTAGGTGAAAACCGAAAGGCACCTCTAGAAAATGAAAAAGAAAAACTAAAGGATGCATCTAAAGGTGAAAACCTCTCTAAGTCACCTAAGGATGGAGGTTTGAACATTCTCCCCTTTGCACAGGAAAATTCACCCATGCTAGTTGAAGAATCAGTGGAAGTCAACATAGGCACAAAAGAGAATCCTCGACTGGTTTATTTTGCAGCGTCATTGACTAAAGAAGAGCAGCCAAAATTCTACAACTTCTTTACACAGAGAGATAAATTTTGCCTGGTCATATGCAGAAATGCCTGGGCTAGATCCTAAACTTGTTCTACATCACTTGCCCTTACAACCAGGTGTAAAACTAGTGAAACAGAAATTGAGGAAAATGCACCCACATATTGCTTTACTAGTCAAGGCAGAACTCAAGAAACTGTTAGACGTTGGTTTCATTAGATCAATCAACTATGCAAATTTGCACAGATTTTAGAGATATCAACAAAGCTTTCCCTAAGGATGACTTCCCTTTGCCTAACATAGACATGATAGTGGACATGACAATAGGGTACAAGATGTTGTCCCTTATGGATGGATTTTCAAGATATAATCAAATCAGAATTGCAACTAAAGACCAACCTAAAACAACTTTCACATGTCCTTGGGGAATGTATTGCTGGAATGTTATGCCCTTCAGACTCAAGAACACTGGAGCAACCTATCAGCGTGCCATGACCACTATTTTCATGACCTTGTACACACTCTTATGGAGGATTATGTCGATGATCTTATAGTTAAATCTAAGACAAGGGCAACACATTTACAGGTTTTAGACAAGATATTTCAAAGGCTAGAGAAGTATAAAGTGAGACTAAATCCCAAGAAATGTGTGTTTGGAGTAAAATCAGGAAAGCTTTTAGGGTATATCATTTCCAGACGAGGCATTGAAGTGGATCTAGCCAAGGTAAAAGCAATCATAGACATGCCTCCAACTAATCTTAGTCAGCTAAGAACATTACAAGGGAGACTACAATCCATCAGAAGATTTATAGTGTAGTTAGCAGATAAGACACATCCTTTTCAACATTTACTTAAGAAAGGGGTACCCTTTGCATGGACAGTTAGGTGTGAAGAGGATTTTCAACTGATCAAAGAATATCTACTCACACCACCAGTCTTAATGCCACCTGTTGAAGGATGACCACTGATTCTTTATATTTCAACAACCCATTCATCACTCAGAGCATTGCTTACACAAAATGACATTGAAGGTCATGAAAGGGCAGTATACTATATCAATTGGAATTTGGTAGGTTATGAGCTCAACTATAGTAGCATTGAATGTGCCTGTCTTGCAGTAGTATTTGTTGCTTAAAAACTAAGGCACTATATGCTAAACCATCAAACAATGCTGATTGCCGAAATAGATCCTCTGAAATATCTTCTAAGCAAAGCAGCATTAACAGGGCAACTAGCCAAAATGGTTATGATACTTAGTGAGTATGATATCCAGTATGTAGAGAGAAAGGCTATTAAAGGACAAGTCATTGTTGATTAGTTAGCCAACGCACCAATACAAGAAGATCGCCCATTAGTTGCAGACTTTCTTGATGAGTTTATATTCACAATTGACACAAACACATGGAAATTATACTTTGATGGCTCACATACAAATCATGGCTCAGGGGCTGGTATACTGTTTATCACACCACAGGGTGATTCCATCCCTAAATCATTTAGGATTGTGTTTCCATGTACCAACAACATAGTAGAGTATGAAGCTCTAGTGACAGGGTTACGCATGGTAGACCAGTGGAAAATTAAGAACCTATAGGTATATGGCAATTCTCAACTAGTAATTAGATAGGTAAATGACGATTATGAGACTAAGGATGAGAAGCTTGCTCCATACAAACACATGGAAGATAGTTTTAAGGAGTACTTTGACAAGGTCGAATTTCATCAGATACCTCATGTTCTAAATAGGGCAGCAGACGCTATGGCTTCAATTGCATCACTTCTAGACATTCCTAGCAACGTGCCTAAGTTTGAGTTCTTGGTAGAACAAATTTTGGTACTGGCCTACAATATCCCAGATTCTGAGGTGGTATGTGATATTGTTGGTCCTCATTTCCCATGGTACAAAGAAATCTATGACTACCTCCATGCCGAAATCATACCCCTTGGTCTTTCAAATAATCAACATAGGACATTCCTTCGTAAGTTAGCCAAATACACCATCATCAGAGACACCTTATATAGACATGCCTTAGATAATACCCTACTAAGATGTCTCGATTCTGATGAAGCACAAACAACCTTGCGTGGGGTGCATGAGGGTATATGTGGTTCCCATTATAGCGGTCCTACCTTAGCTAAAACGATTATGAGACTGGGTTACTATTGGCCTACTATGGAAAATAACTCATATGTATTTGTAAAGAAATGTTGCCAATGTCAGGTTCACAGAGACTTGATACATGCACCAGCACAGGAGCTCTGTTCCATAACATCACCATGGCCCTTCGCCTAATGGGGACTCGACCTCATAGGTAAGATCCATCCTACATCATCTAATGGCCACAAGTTCATCATCACTGCCACCGAGTATTTTACGAAGTGGATTGAGGCTATTCCCATGACATACATTACCGAAACACAAATTTCTAAGTTTATCCTGAATTATATCATTTGTCAGTATGGTGTCCCTCAGTCCATAATCACAGATAATGGACGCCCATTCAAGAACCAAGAAGTTCATTATCTTTGTGACGAATTCCATATTCAACATCATTTTTCCACTCCATACTACCCACAAGGTAATGTAAAAGCAGAGGCATCTAACAAAACTATCATTAGAATCCTCAAAAAGACTGTCAATGATGCTAGACATGATTGGCATTTACAGCTTAATCCCACCTTATGGGCTTATCGCACAAGCATTTTTACTCCCATTGGCGCCACTCCATATTCACTAGTATTTGGTTATGAATCCATTCTTCCTATTGAGGTCGAGATTCCTTCCCTAAAGGTATCCTTGAAAGGGCACATTGATGATGAAGAGTACTGGATATCAAGACTACATGAGCTAGAATTCCTAGATGAGCGAAGACAGAAGGCACTATACCATCTCCAAGCATATCAAAATCACCTTCATCATAGCTATAACAGGAAGGTCTTGAACAAGAACTTTGACATTGGTGACCTGGACTTAATGGAGAACCCAAAGAATCAAGCAGAGAGAGACAAACCAAGAAATTTTGAACCTAATTGGTTAGGACCTTACATTATTACAAAAGCCTTTGGATTAGGAGCGTATCAACTCTCTACTCCTGAAGGGGAACCATTGTCCTCGCCAATCAATAGTCTTCATCTAAAGAAGTTCTATGCATAGCTTCTGAGAGCCTTGTCTTAATTAGCAAAAATACAAATTTTTTTTTTTTTAAAAATCGTTGCCAAGATGAAAACCTGGCAAACAGGCGTCTTGGTAACATCAAAAAAATTAGAAAATCTAGAAAATAGTAAAGAGAAATAATTCGTCCAATAGTGAAAACCACTTCGGTGGCGCTTTGGATAAGTACCATGGTGAAAACCTGGCAAACAAGCGCCATGTGTAGTTGAATTTGCTCCTTTGTCTACTATTATTCTAATCTAACATCCCTGTACATAGTCCACTTCCCTGTACATAGTCCTTATCCCTGTACATAGTCCACTTCCTTGTACATATCACTTATCTTTCCCATCCATCGCTTGTACATACCATTCATAATAAGTGGTAGTCTTTCCCATAACCTGGAATGATTGACATCGAGTGCATTTCATATCCCTCATTTTATCCTATTCATAATCAATTGGCCTTATACTCGACTGGGGGAAAACACTTAAAGTTAGTCACACTTGTCAGTCTTTGTCATTTGTCGAACTATGTTGCCTTTGCGACTAGACGTAGGAAAGGCCATCTGCCAATGTGCCCCTGAGGCATTAGGTCAGTCCGTTTAGGTTTGTTTGTATAAAATCATGACTCAATCCATATTGTCTATATGACAAGGTCATCGGTCGTGTCGAACTATGAGGTCTCTGCATGTATAATGTAGGAAAGGCCATCAATTGATGAGCCCCCGAGGCCGCACTAAGTCAGTCCATTAGGGTTCATCACATGTACTACCATACACATCTGTTATCTTCATACAAATCAGCTTATTATAGTCAATCTTGTCAGTCAAAGTCTAGTCAAATTACGAGGTCTCTACGTGTATAACGTAGGCAAGGCCATCAATCGATGAGCCCCTGAGGCTGCACTAGGTCAGTCCTTTAGGGTTCATCATCACACATAGTCAATTGTCAACACATCATATCAAGTCATGCATTAATATGGTGAACAAGTCAGCAATGTCTCTAAGCCAAATCAAATAAATTGCCAAAGCAACAACCAAAATAGATCAACTAATGTCTGCTACAGGTTGTGTCCTTCCTGGAAATAGACATCGTCAAAACAATCAAATTGTGTCTTATTTAGGATGAGTCCTTCTTGAATATTAATATCAGCAAAAAAGACTATGTCTTATACAGGATGAGTCCTTCTTGCATATCGACATTGTCAAACAATCAACATAGCCTTACATAGGTTATCACATCAACGACATTAGATTCAATGTCTTATACAATACATGTCTTTCTGAAACTAGGCTTTTGTCATGCCTTATAGAAATAGTCATAACATTGAAACCAGACTCAAAGTCTTATCTGGTATGTGTATCTCTTGAAACTAGGTTCTATTAATCAATTCTTTTATCAATCAAAACAAATCAAAGAAATAGATCAAGTTTTGGCAATTTTTTTACTGGATTTTGACTTTATGGCTTATTTATCTTATCATTTCATTTTATTTTATGATTGGAATCCTGTTACTAGCTTTCTCAAGGATGTCCCATGAAGGATTTAGAAAAGCAAGGATGTATCACAATTCTATTTTCTTTTACTATTGTCTGTTGACTATCTTTTATTTTATGATTGGAATCCTGTTACTAGCTTTCTCAAGGATGTCCCATGAAGGATTTAGAGAAGCAACGATGTATCAAAATTCTATTTTCTTTAACTATTGTTTGTCAATTGTCTTTTAACTTTGATTTTGAGTCATGTTACTAGTTTCCTCAAGGATGTCCCATGAAGGATTTAGAGGAGCGATGACGTCTCATGACCTGTCTTTTATTTTGTTTGTTGTATGTGGTTTTTCTTGACAAAAAGACTGGGGCAATTGTGCCCCTAGTACGAGTTACGACAATCCTTGTCTACGACTATCTATTGTTAGCAAGTGGATGACCTTGCACACCTTGATCTATGTCATATCATGGTGTTTTCTCCATTTGTATTAGTCCCTCCCAATGATGATAAAGTGCAACACCTTTAGTGATAGATCAAAACATCGAAGATTGCTAATACTAACAACCATGTCTTTTATTCTTCATCTTCTTTTCGCACTAACATTTTTTCTTTTTTACATCTTCACCACCCTTATCTATTTTCCTCTATCCTTTTGTCCTTCATCTTCTAGTTCTCTCATCGATTTTGAGAGCACACTCATGTTCTTTGAACTCGTTTGTCCTCTCGAGGGGGCATGACTAGGGCATATTTTTTATCAATTTTCTTTGACACAATGTCGAAATGATATTGTATCAAAGAGGGGAAAATGTAGACACCAAAATGTGGTCTAAGCCTGCGACTTCAATATTCTTCATAATTCGTATTTCTATGGTCATGATTAAATAATGTCAATTATTTAATTATTTTCTAAAAGCCTTCATTTCTTCTATTAATTAAATAATCTTAATTATTTAATTAATTCACACTTTTCTTTATTTTATCTGATTAATTAAATAAACGCTTTTTTATTTAATTATGTTACTAACTAACCTTATTCTTCTTGTCAAATTAAACAAATTCTTATTTAATTTACCCTTTATCATATTTCAACTATAATTAAATAAATTCTTTATTTACTTAATTATTCATTTAACCCCTTCATCACTTAATTAAATAAATCATATTTATTTCATTATTCTTCAAATATCAAATCTTGAATTAAATAAATCATTTAATTCATAAAATTCATTTTAACGCATTCCTCTATATTTAGATAATTGTGCAAGTTATCTAAGTATTCACTCTCGCTCAACTTGAGATCTATTTAAATCGGTCAGTTAACTCCTGATTTTATGTCTGAGTTGCTTTCTCGAGTAATCTCTTTGTCATATCATTCAGTCATCCAGTTCTAACTCATTTGTGTGTACATGCGTATTAATTAAATATCTCTATTTAATTAATTAAATCTTGTGTGTGCGTTCGAACAGAGCGTTGCTTTAATTCTATCTTTATCTTTTTCATGCAAAGACTATTCTTTTGTTTTCAAATACCAAACTCGAATATTAAATCATTTATTCAATCTTTATTTCTATTTCTAGTTTTTATCACTCATGTCACTACTAATAGTTATGAAATTGCATGTCTAATCTTTTGATCTCAACCGTTCGTTGATTTTTCGATCTTGACCTGCCATTCGAATGATCAATTTTCTATAAATTGATCTATCTTTCATCATTCCAATCTCTCCCAAAATCTTATGACTTTTGGAAGCATATCTATTATTTGAATCTTTGATGTTTTGCTAAAATCACTATCACAGGCTATACTTGCACAAGAGAAATCTGAGGGCAATTATACTACAACAGAAAAATGGAGAAGGGCAATTGAGGTTATACATGGAATTACGTAGATATTGGGTGAGATTGTTCAGTTTATTTATGTTTTAGCTTTCCTTTGTTCTCTGTTGTTTAGCTTAGATTGCATTAGAGCTTAGATCTCATTGAGTGTGTGATTTTAACCTTTCTTCTACATTTTCTAGATGTTACAGGTGCATTGAAACTTACTTCTGAGAAGTTACTTGCCATGTCCAACTTCAGGCCTACGCCATAAGTCGCATGTAAAATCATCTCTTTGGAGCATGAGGCAGGCCTACCTAAAAGAATGGTTTCTATCCACTAGGGTTGTAAATGCTTGTTTATGTTAAACTTCCAAATACATTCAAAACAATTTTGATATCAAATTTTGTGCTTGGTTTAAAAATAACACATCCAAACAAACAATAAACATGATGGTTGAACCAAAAACCCTTTGAATTAGTGTATACTTGTAAAAAAATCCCTATATTTTCACTCCTTGAAAGGATTTTCCTTAAAAGGTTTCTGAATATTTCGGCTTTAATTTTAGGTTGCATTGATCAAAGTAAACATTTGGGAACTATGGCTTGGGTGTCGTGATTTCACAACTTAAGCTATAGAAATGAAGGTCACACAAGTCCATCCTTTCTGAGTCAGTTCAGTGTTGTATCATTTTCCATACTCCAAGCACAAAAAAATTGAGAAAAAAAGCCAACTTTAAACTTGAAAAAATTAGAGAAAAAAAGATTGCTCAAACTGGAAACAAAACACACAAAGACTGCCTTTGCACAAAATTTCAGAGCAGTTGTCATATTTTTTGGAGCAATTGCTGAAAACTCATTGCATTTGCTCTCTATTCTAGAAACTTCACTGATGAAAAATAGTTGCATTTGACATAAACTAAGCAATTGTTGCAAGATCTGCCCACTTGCTTTTATTTTATTGCATTTGCTTCTAAGAAACCAATGTACTTGCCACTAAGATATTTGCATTTGCCTAAAAGATGCTCACTTTTTCCTGCGTAAACATTGCATTTAACAAAAACACACATAATTTGCACTTTCCATTCCAACTCACACTTACTTCTCCGAAACCTGACTACTTGACATATTTTTTCCATACTTGATAAAATTCGGCTGCTCTTGCTCACAGTTTTGTGTATTTTCTCAGAATCCAGTGCTATTGCTTTATCCTGCTAACAATTGGGAAAAACAAACTGAAGTTGTTTATAGGATCATTGTTAGAACAAAACGATTTGAAAAATAGATAATTCACATAGTCCCTCATCCATTATTTCCATCCTACTTGTTAGAAATCAAAATAAAAAACTACTAGGATAATTCCTTCACTCAAACATCTATGATATCAACATTTACTTGGAACTCACAGCTAGTTCAAGTAAGCTTTTCCGCAACATATCCTCTAGAAAACAAAGTGAAATATCAATCCAAAATTTCAATATCTTAGCACCACCAAGGTAACCTTCAAAACAATTCATCCCAACAACAAGGTATCCTCCCAACGCACCACCAGGGTAACCTTCAAAAAAATTTGTCCAACAACAAGGTGTACCACCAACGCTTTACCAAGGTAACCTTCAAAGATACCAACAACGTGGATTATTCCTTCACTCAAACAGTCTAAGATATCAACAGTTGCTTGAACCTCACAACTAGTTCAAGTAAGCTTTTTTGCAACATATCCTCTAGAAAAGCAAAATGAAATATCAATCCAAGTTGTCAACATCTTATACCTTAGGAAAAAGGGTAGAAATCCAAAAAAAGGAAAAAGGATAAAAAATACAAAAAAATAAAAAATCAAGAAAAACAATAAAGAGAAATAAAATGTTCTTTGAGTGAAAACCACTTTGTGGTGCTCCTAGAATAGGTATCGTAGTGAAAAATTGGAAAACATGCACTATGTTTGAATAAGACTCACACCATTATCTATCGGTACTATCCACAACATCCACCCATCCATTTCATAATAAAACATGTATCCATGGTTTCTTACTGATTAGGGAATGTAGTCTTCTCTCCAATTAGGGGAAACTTCTTGAAGTTGGTCACAGATTAGATCTTGGAACGTCCTATCATGGACAAAATAGAAAAATAAAAAACATCTGAAAAACAACAAAAATCAAACACATGTGAAAACATAAAAATAAACAACATCGTTGGGTTATTCCTTCACTCAAACAGTCTAAGATATCAACATTTACTTGGAACTTGTAGATAGTTCAAGTGAATTTCCTGCAACATATCCTCTAGACAGAGAAGTGGAATATCAATCCAGATTATCGAGGTTGTTTATCCAAAAACTGCTTATGCTTTGAATCAAATGGTCAAACTACGTGGTATCTATGTATACAATGTAGGAAAGGTTTAATAGCCCTTGAGACCCTAGGTCAATTCCATTAGGTTTCCATCATGCTTTATTTAAACTTAGTCAAAAATTCAAAATCCAAAAATAGTCAAAAATTCAAAAATCCAAAAACATTCACAAAATAGAAAAGGTCAAAAACATTTAAACCAAGCAAACTAGGAGCCTCTGTGTGTATAAATTAGGCAAAGCTTATCTTTGATGAGAATCTAAGACCCTAGGTTAGTCCCCTAAAAACAACAAAAATAGCCTCATAAAAAACTCAGAAAATCAAAAAGACCCATCCTGTCATCACAATCTGCAATAAAATTTTCACCCATAATAAAAAAATCGTCACACTCACCCTTTGACAAAACAAATAGACAAACAAAGCAAACATGAAAAGCTAGAACCTTAAAGCAAACAATTGCAAAGATTTGATCACAAAACATATTGAAACAAAGTTAAGTATCAACTACCTATCTTTTGACAATTCACCAACAACATCCTGAGATATGCCTTAACGGATCCATTCATACAATAGACATGATAAACAATGGATAATAGTCTTGAAACCTAAAACATATATGGAAAGTGATACTACAACTTTGTTTTTATATTTTTGTAGTCTTACTTTTATGATTTATTTTATTGACTCATTCCCAGGATCTCTCGAGGATGTCCGTAAGGATTTGGAGAAGAAGGAATGGGGACAATTGAGCATCATTTCAATTTGTTGTTTGTAAGATATTTTTGTAAAACTACCATGGAAAATACTTGCTTTATTGAGTATATGAAAGTTGTGTTGAAACAATTCGTGAAGTAGTTGCTTGTTAGGTGTTCTATACCTCTCTATGTGACTAGTCCGAAAAGTTTTTAACACAACCCCAAACATATACTTTAAACAAAGTTTTTTTATGTTTGGTATCAGCAAAGATAATCTTTGTTTGTAGAGTCAAAGTCCACATAATAGATACAAAGACCTTGGTCATTAATACCCTAGTGCAATGAACACCATGAGGATCAAGTACAAAAAGTAAAACTACCCGATAGGAAGGACAAAACCCTATAGACCAAGATGTGGACCACCAGCTAGATCAGGTTGTCTAATAGAGTGACCACCCTCCTTGCCACTACCACCACCATTACCTGTAGCACTAGGCTCTTTGAATCGTGGACACCGAGCAACCATAGGAACAATAGCATGATATAAGGTCTGATAATAGGTGGACATCTATAAAAAACAATCTCGCTCTACTCTGAAACTATCATGCTCTTCCCTAAGGATATCTCTCTCCACTGTAAGCAACTGAACCTAAGCCTCTGTAACATGTTGTCGCCCACTCTCACTATCTCGCTCAACCCTCAAACTGTCCCTCTCTGTGGTTAAAGTAGCAACAACATATCCTTCCACTCATTTTCTTATGTGGACCCTTCCACACTTCTATCAACCTCAACCAAGAACACATCAAGTGAGCAACCGAAAATGGAAGCCAAGGTTCAAGAACTTGACAAGGGTAATCAGAATTACCATTTCAACCAAGCATTTTGCATTGACATGCTTCCACCAATGCCCAGAGTCTATGGAGGTCAAAAAGAGATCAAGAAAGCACAAATGAGAATTAGAAGACTAATTACCTATATCAACCCTCATAAAACCCTAATTTCACCTAGGAAACCCTAATTTTTATTTAGGGAACCTTCCTATGTTCAAATTAGGACATACTAGGGAACATCAGAACAAGCAACGAGGGACCTATAAACCTATTTTTTCGTCCTAAACACATCTAAATAGAAATAGAATAGTGTGGTGAGCCTAACCTCAAAAACAAAATTTTTGGCCAACCTCTCGAGGGGGCAACACAAACTCCTACCATCATTCCACTGAACACCAGGGCATAGTGGGGCATAATTTTTTTTCAAAAACTTGATCTTAAAATTGAAATCTTTGAAACAAAGCAACTAGTACTTTGTCTCAAAGAGGGGCAAAATGTAAACATGTAAAATTGACCTAACACCTATCACACACCCTAAACAACATCCAAACCCCTAATTTCCTCTATTAATTGAATAAAATGACATCATTTAATTAATTCACTTTTTTTTATCATTTTCAATGAATTAAATAAATTCCATTTATTTAATAAAGTCCTAAAAACCCTATTTCTGCTATTAATAGGATAAAATGACATTATTTGATTAATTCACGTTTCATCATTTCAACCAATTAAATAAATCACATTTATTTAATAAGGTCCCAATATCATTTGATTTCGTCCTGATTAGTTAAATAATACCAAATATTTAATTATGTCGCTAAATCACCTTATTCCCCTAAGTTAATTGAATTATTAAATCATAATAATTTAATTACGACACTTTCCCTCCAGAATTTGAATAATTAAAACAAACTATTCAAAACATTTATCAAAAATCAAAACAAACTAATGCAACTTTGTTTGCAAAAGTCAAACTTGATTTGCACGTTCAACTCCAAAAAGGAATTAATTAATTAAATCAATTAATCAATTTTCCTCACCCACTTTTTGATTGAGAAAATTACGATTGTTGATTGAGCCATCTAATTTGCTGACTAATCAATCAATTTCCTAACTAAACCATCTAAATCCTGACTGATCAATCTAAATCCTAATTGATCAATCTAAATCTTGACTGATCAATCTAAATCCTGACTAACCAATCTATTCCTCAATCACACAAATTGTGCAATCTACTTTGAACAATCTACTCGTGTCTAAATCCTCTCAACACCTTTCGATCATCGATCTTGATTCAACATTGTTTAATCTTGATTGTTCATTTTGAATCTCATTTTCTATATAACAAACCTCTTTCCTCACAAAAAAAGGATCGAAGAGTCAACATCATTTGCACAATGAAGTATTGTTGACATTCACAACCACCATTAGAGCTTCAACATTTCTTCGATCAACCAACATCAACATTGTTCTTCAAGATTTTGCACACAAAATATGGAATCTTCGTGGCGATATGAGCAATCCAACATCAAGCGAACACACTCTGATACAAGATGGGTAACGATTTTGTTATTGAATTCATTTGTTTATGTATTGCATTCACATGTTCTTGAATTTAGTAATCTTAATTGTTCATTTTGTAAGTGTAGGATTAAATCTAGATTATTTTTCTTGATCTTAGCTTAGATTCTTATTTCAAGCACATTTATCTTGTTTGCATCTATGATTTCCCCCCTCACACAAGGTGGAAAGGAAAATAAATAGAAAATAAGGGACATGGATAATAATGAGTAGGAAAAGGAACATAAATAACAATCTACTCCTTAGTCATCTTTCTCTTCCAAAGAGGAATCATCTAGGAAGGAGAAACCCAAACGTGCATATTGAAAAAAGTGTGGGCATGTTGAACATCAATGTTATACAAGATATTGTAGACGTCTAAAAATGTTTGAACATATCACACATTCACTTTCCTCATTTTCATCACTAATTCTTCCTTTTTATCACTTTCTCATCATTTTCTTCATTTTTGTCACGTTTCACCATTTCTCATCTATTAATTAAATAATTTTTAATTATTGATTAATTATCATTTTTACTAATTTTCTTCAATCCCACCTGATTAAATAATTTTATAATTATTTAATTATTTAATTAGAAAAATCTAATTTTCTTCCACCTCACATAATTAAATGTTTTTTAATTAAATTTAATTACCTAATTTTCCCTCCCACTTGCACATGGAATATTCTTTTTTCAAAATAGAATATTCTATTCCTCATAATTAAATATATTTTGAATTTATTTAATTTCCTAATTTTCCCTCTTAAAGGAATATTGTATGGAATGTTCTCTTTTAAAAATATCTCAAAAAATTCCCTAAAAATAAGGAGATATTTTCAGTTAATTAAAAGTCTCAATTAATCTCTGCCATTGATCATCTTGATTAATCTTAATCGTTGATCTCAACTTTGAATCCCCACTACTAATTGAAAATTTGAAAATCTATAAAACAAGTCATTTCCCTCTATCAAAATTATTCACAAGCATTCAAGCATTTTTTAGAATCTTGTGGATCAATCATTATCAATTCAAGCTTTTGCAAAGTTGGGTTTTAGGGTTTGAGCAATCCAACACCAAATAAACCAATCTTTTCAAAATGGAATGTTAGGTTTTCTTTACTTTTGATCACGCTTTTGATGTTTATTTATGATTTTCTTAAAAATTTCCAAAAGTAAGTGCATTCAGTTTCATTGGTTAGTGGGTTTAACTAATCTTTTCTTTGTGGGTATTTATGTTCCTAACTCTAATTGTGTTAATTTAATTTCTAATTGATTTTCTACTTAACCCGCTTCACATTCTGGCATGCCTAGTGGGACCCATATCCCCGATCTTACATTTTTTTATGACTTACAAGTTACAGAGAAGCTTTTGATGCAGATTGACACTTTTTCTTCTACGCAACGATGCTTTGTGACATATGCTCACTTACAACGGTGCTTCTATGTAACCCAACGCTTCTATTTTGATGCTTTTGTGTTCTGTGTTTGCAGGTTACAGTGATGATCCTACAAGGTTATAGTAGTGCTTCTACTATGATCTGATGCTTCTATAGAAATGCATTGAAACTTTTGTAGTAAAACGACGCTTCTATCTGAAATACAGTAAAACTTTTGTTTCTCTTTAAACTTTATTTATTTTTGTGCTTTCATATTTTTCTAACCCTAATGTGTGCTTGGTTTCTTGATCTTTTTGGACTAACACATTTGTGTATCTTGTGGAAAACATTGGGAGAAGACCACAATTGTGAAACTATTAATGAATTTATTGTAGGGTTTTATTTGTTTTAAACTTTTAAAATTAACCACACATTTCAATTTGGTGCATTAAAAAGAACTTGTCTACCATGTTTGGTAGACTAGTGGTGTGTATGCTCTCTCCTTGCGCCTAGTGTGATCTTGGAGATTAAAAACACCATTAGTTTGTAATTTATTCTTTTTACCAAAGGAGTTGTCTACATATGCTCTCCCCTTGCACCTAATGTGATCCTAGGTGACTAGAAATATCAACACTATTCATTCCTTTTTCTTTTTCAATAGGAGGCCTACTTGGGGATTTCATCACCCCAAGGATAACCTCAACCGCATTTTAAGGTAGGGTATGTAAAAGGGGGAGAACAAAATTTGTACCCCAAGGTGTGGCCAGTGTCATTCAAGACAAGCTACATGACCCTCAATCCATCAAGAAATGTTTGGTGAGGAGAGAGGAGGAGATCCCTCCAATATTAGGCACTATCAAATGGCTCACTATTGACCAATCCCCCACTTTGAACCTTGTTTTTAATAGCCTTTAAAACCATAGGTCATTAGCTTACTGTGGTGCAACATACAGTATCATGTGTGAAGTTACTCACCATGTGCTTTCTCTTATTGAGATGATTGTTATTCCTTGCTAGGACCTTGTCCTTTCAAGGTGGTACATGACCTTGGAATACCCTAGTAACCCATTCATTAGAAGGTATTATGATTCAATGGGTGGAACCACTTTAAGTTGACACACCTTTTTGCTACTAGCTAAGTTGTGAATGTTTGGCATGTTTTTAGTTTTGCAATACCTATGACACCTAATAACAAGCTCTTGTGGAAGAAGGATTGTGAAATCTTCCTAATCACCTTGGGGTTAGTCTTGATATTTTATTTGTTGTTTGTTTCACTTTCCAAAAAGACACAATTTCAAAATCACACTTAAAATTGACCAAAACCTCATAAATTTTCTTGAGTAGTTTCAAAAAATCACTTTTGCCTAAACATCTTGATGCTTTTGCATAACACTTCGCTTCTTTCAACTCAATGATTTTTTCTAGTTATATCGACACTTTTTCTTAAGCATACTGACACTTTTTCTCATTTCAATGCTTTTGATTAAAAAAATTCTCTACCATTTCAAGTTCACACAGTAACGATTTTGTCTATCATGCCACTTTTGACTGTCACATTGCACTACTAAAAATGTTTGCACTTTTTCCAACACTTGGTCACTTTTGTCAAAGGGCATTGTGCTACTTTTGAATCATGCGATTCTTTTGGCTGTTAAACCTAATCTTCTAGAATTTCCCAATTTTTTATCATTAAAACTTTGCAACTAGGTGATCTTTAACTAAAGGCATTCGAATTTTTTCATCTTATTATCCTAACCAATCAATCCCATCTTTAATCATCACATATTCATCTTGGATTTCTAGGATATATACCTATAGCCTTGGACAAACCACACCAATCACATCATCAAACATCAATAGCCTAGCCAAATCAACTTGTTAGATCTTTTATATTATCATTCTTTATCTTGTGAAATTGCTAGCTTAGTGGAACTGTCTCCCCTCTAAGTTTTGCATACTCACTATCACCCATTTTGCTTGTAATCAATATTCTAGTCCAAGAAAAAGAATCATCTAATCCTTACCAAACTTTGGGGTCTAACAAAATTTTGATTTTTTAACAGTCTCCACATCCTCTATCAAAAAAATCATCATTAGATATTAACATCATCCTTCCTTGTCCCAAGCTAATTGACATGTCCTTCAAACCCATTTTTAAGCCCATATTTCAAACACACTATCATCCCCCATTCATATCCCATATCCTATAAGGTTACAATAGATTGATGCCTATTACAGGGTCACAATCTAAGAAGAACATAGAATCACAACCTAGTCATTAGCACCTCAAATTTTATGCCAACTATGGGTATTGTTGGAGAATATAAAGAAACATCTCATCAATTATTTTGCACCACCAATACCATACACCTCAACAAACACAACCATCTTATCAACCGCAACAATTTCCACTATCGAAAGAATCACAACCAGATCCTAATGAAGTTCTTATCAAGGACATAACTCACACCATTGAAGGTTTTAACCCAAAACAACTTTAGGATATACAACAAGACCCTTCTATGGCTAGAGCACTTGATGCTCTTCTAGCAATGGATCTCAATACATACTTTCTCAAACTTGCACAACAAGGTGCTAAGTTACCTCCCTATTTCAATGTCGATACACTTAGGGAACAAGCTTGGATAAATGACATGACAACTTAGGTCTCTACATATAATAATATGTATTGTGCAAACTATTGTCAAACAAATACCCACACCTTTTACACAGAGTATCTCTACTCAACCCATGATACTATCATATGACATTGATTTTGTCCCATTTTCTACATGATTTGTGAATTCGTTATACCAAACCAAATCTGTGGGTGATCAAACAAATCTAACATCACTAAACACAAATATCCAATCTTCCACATCATATATGATCACTTCAAAAAATACAAATATACCAAACCACCAAAACACTAACCACATAAGCAATCCATTCACAATGCTAACTATCACACCTCATATACATTCTAACATCCCAAATATTGAAAGGAAATTCAATCATTTTGGTCTTTCAACTCAATCTCCTAGTTTGAACCTACAAGGAAGGGGGACCAACCACACCAAGGGTCTAGGTCACAGAAAGCCGAGAGCGGAGGGCTGCCCTAACTTACCTCAAGCTAAGCGACTATTTTTGGTCAAGGATAGAAAATGAAGAGCACTCTCAAGTACTTATGTCACTCTATTGATCTGAATGCTTGGATGGGAATAAATGAGCTAGTTTTTAGAACCTGAACCAGACCTCAGACAGCTCTCTACCTAAGGATAGCAATGCAGGTTAGGGATGACAACACAACACGCTAGTGTCTCTCTGGGGTGTTGGCGTCCATACGACCAGAAAGTGAAAAGTATAGTATTGAATACCAAAAACCCTATTGCAGTCTAGCCAATGAATTTTAACGTACTAAATAGAATGATGAATAATATAATACAAGAAATAACTATGAAGGTGATATAGAAGGAAACTAAAGCAAGGGTGATGAATTCCAACTCACTGAGAGTCCAGTTCGCCAGCAAGCTCCACACGCATGTACACCTACACACAACCAAGAAAGAAAAAATGTTGGGTTTGTATAGGGGTTTTCCTCAATCATACCCCTACTTTGGTGTTTCCACCTCTATGGACATCTGGATAGATAATGAGAAATAGAAATATGATAAAGGAAATGTTGGAAAGGAGAATATTGAACACTACGAAAAACACAATGCTACTCTTTCAAACCATAATGAAAGAAGGATAGTGAAGCAATACCACCTCCACCCAAAGGAACTCAAGGCCAATGAAGGGAGAATGCAAGACTACAAGCTTGGAAAAGTTCACATAGTCACAACAGTGATGAAGGAGGTCTCACAAGACACCAAACTTGTAGCTTCTATGGTAGCACAACATGTTCTTGATGAGGTTGATGGAGCAACAAGTTACTAAGCAATGCTCAAGAGATCAAGCTAGTTGTGTAGAAAATAACCAAGATATTCTTGATGATGGAATGAATTTATAAAGAGATGAAGTGATAGTGAAAACAACCCATTTGAAGATGGAAAGGGAGGGAAAGAGTCATTTTTGGTTCGGTTGGTCGACATAGAGGTGTTATGCTTCATCCAAAATGGGGAACGTAATGTCCATATAGATTCCAAAGGTAGGAATCTATTAGGGATAGTAGTGTGCCACACAGATGTCCGCTCATCATGCATGTATCCCCAAAATAAATTCCCCCATCGACACAAGGGAAAAGTGCCAGGTGGATGGGTGATGTGGAATTTCTTAGACGGGTTTGATTTTCTATGGTGGAGGGATTCAGAAGGGGAATTTTCAAGAGGGGTGCAAATTCACTCCTATACATTTTTTCCCCCACTTTAGTGAGCACAAGTTTCATTGAGTGTTCAATAATGTAGAGAGAAGAGTTTAGAAATGTATACCTGAATCGTTGAGGAAGCAAACCTCAATCTGGCGAGCTCAAAAGTCCAAGGTAGGAAAAGAACTCCACAAGTACTCTCTCTTGAGGAGGTTTAAACAAATGACTCCATAGATCCTCAGAACTATAGAGTTGAACAAAGTACAATGAAGGCTCACAAACCAACAATGGAAAAATCCTGCAGGAAGCACTTCATAGATCCTCAGACTTGCAAAGAAGGCATCCCTAATTACTCTCTCTTGAAGGAAGCCGAATGTAGGGGACTCTGTAGAGTTGAATTGGAAAGCAGCTTCACAGGTGCACTTGCAAAGCAACATGTTAATCCATAGATAAAACATGTTAGAAAACAAAAAGTAGTCATGCAGGTAGACAAGCAAACAGTCACATAGATAGTCAAAAATTGAAGGAAGAGATTTCCAAGGGGTCCCTCGAGAACCCTTCAAAAGAAAAATGGATCCACTCAAGGGATGCACAACTTAAGAATGTAAGAGTATTTTCACAAATCAATTCAACATCAAGGAATCATTTCCAAAGATGTTCACTTCATCAAGGAATTCAAAAGGAAGAAAATACCCCCTCATGAGGGGGGAGGTTGAGAATTCTCCTGTAGGAAAAGTTGCTCCTACCTCAGAGGAAAGTTCTTCAAGTTCTTTCTTTATGAACCCATGAAGAAGGAAACATGTTTTGCTAGGGGTCCTTGTTGAAAATCAGAGTGACATGATGGCATGATAGCCCCCCCTTAGGATGGTGCATGTTGAACGCAAAGGCACATGGAATCCTAAGGAGAGAAAAGCAAGAATGAAAAAGAGTGATGTTGTGGCCCACGAAATATAATGATATGTAACCATGGTAATGTTTTCGTACACACGAGGGACAACACATGAGCACCACATAACAAAGCAAGCATGAAAGATAAGAAAGCAATAATGTAAAAAGAGACAATAATATCATGAACAAGGGACATAGGGGCGATCTGATATTTCAGGGTTAGAGCTGCTCATAAATATAGATAAGTATAATAATAGTATATTAATGAATTTTCATCAACCCCCTACTATATCAGACCATATGAAGAATGCACGAGAAGATAAAATAAAAATAAAAAATCGGGTCAACATGGAAGGTAAGCCTAAATTCCCCCAACACTTTGCATTGTCCCCAATTGTCTAAAATCAATACACATAATAGAGGAAGAATGATGCAATAAATAGAGGAAGTTTTATAACACAAAAAACAATCCTATATCCAAGCACCTACAAAGGTGAAAAGGGTCATCTAGGAACACATAACACAGGCACAGTGGAACACAAACACACACACACAATCTACTCTAGACAGTTAAAGAAGAGGCACCCCCCAATCCTCATCAACCAAGAGGTCATCGACCTCCCAATCTAGATCATTATACGAGGAAGGTAGATGAGCCTACAAGGGTGGAATATCAAGGGGGGAACCCTCTGACCCCCCCACAACAAGAGCCAAGGAAGGAAACCATTTGAGGTCTACTTTGCTTAGTTATCGTTGGGTAAAGGTTAGCGACTTTGCAAATATCGTTGAAAGGGTTAGGACCTCGTCTAAAGAATTAAAAATTTACTTCACTAGAATGCCATGTGTTAATTCAACAAGCGAGGGAGCCGGTGCCTGAGATTCACTGCTAGGCTTACCGAGAGACTCAAGAGTAGTGACAAACTCTAGGGACACTGAACTTCCTTTGTCACTAGGACAACACATGCTAACGTAGAACCACCTTTCAAAGAAGGTGAAATCCTCTTTCGACCCCTTTACTAGTAGGTCCATCCTCCATCTTCCGCTTCGTTGGAGGATGCAAGACCCCCACAGACGAGGTAGAAGGCACAAAGGATGAGGAGAAGACCATGATGGACACCATCGAAGTGTTTGGCATGTCCATGAGCTTCGAAAACGGTGGGATGTCTGGAAGGGACATCAAAAGAGGTGGCACAACTGAAGGAGCAATAAACACCTACACCTTTTTTGGGTGAGGTTTGTTTACACTTGCAGCAGTAGTCAGAAGCAGTGTTGAGGCTTATGGAACTGAAGTAGAGGGGACAAGAGAGGAAGACTTAGTGGATGGCGTTGGAGCAGAAACTGTTGACTCCCTCTCCTTCCTCTACAAAGCGGCCTACTCAATAGCCAGAGCCATTTGTCGATGCTTGCACTCATGTGCAAGGTGGTTCCTATGACTCTAAGATCTAGAATCCAAAGGCTAAGATGGAATGAAGGGCTCTTGCTCAGCCATTAGAGTGTCCATCACGGTCATCTTCGGTGGAGGGAGGGACTCTTAGGTAGGAGCAGGAGGGAGAGAGTAAGAGGAGGCTAGAATAATAGTGGGGGGAATAGGCTCCAATGTCTCAACGATGGGCCTCTTCCCATTCACCACCTTGGGGGCAGGAATGGTAGGAGGCTGCAAAGGTCAAGGCATAGAAGACTCCCCATGATGACCCTTCCCCTTACCATACCGAATAGACCTAGGCATCATGGGTAGAACGAGAAGTTTGAACGCTGAATGAGATTAGGATTTTACCAAGTGGGCACCATCATATTTTCTAGCAAGCACCTAGGAGAAAAATCTGATGATGCCATAGCAGGGCGAGAGGAAGCGATGGGCAGGAAAACATAAGAGGAGGATTAAGAAATTTAAGCACATTTTTCTTCCTCCCTTCTCTAAGCTAGGTTGGCATCATTGTCCAGTTTCAAGCAGGCCCTATGTGAGATGACATAAGGGGAAGGAGGGTATCTCACTTTAGGTGTTAAGCACCTACTCTTGTACTTTACATAGGTTCGGTACAAGAGGTTTATCCTAGGAGAAAGTGGACCAATAGGTGCATGCCAAAAGTGATCCAGCGAGTAGCCACCACACACAATTGGCGGTTTATTTCTGGTGTCATGAACTACATGTATTGTACCCTCATGGATGAATTTCAAACATTTATGCACTACCGAGGGAACTGTGTTCATAGCGACCAACTAGGGGATACCCAGTTTCACCGTGAAGAGTTTAGACCTCGAGATTATGTCAAAGAGTAAATTCACTAACTTAGGTCCAACTAATATGGACAAGGGGATGTAGCCAAGGGGAGGTACATAAAGTTCATTGTGTGTATGGATGGTACTCTCAGATTCATCATACCCATCTTTGTGCAGGAAATTAATCAGCATAATCTCCTCAGTAATAACATTCACCCTACACGTTGGGTCAACAAGAACACTTGTTACAGTTTTTCCATTGATTCGAGTGAGGATGTATAAGGGAGATGGCTCTCTATTATAGTTCATCAGCATGTCCTGCGAGGTGAATGTTATGCTAGGAGAACTTCTCATAGGTTGCATGAATGGGATGGGCAGATGTAAAAAGGAGGCCATTTCCATGCATGCTAAATAGAACTTTCATGGAGCCCCCAAGGGTTTTACAACTAGATAGTGACCCAATTAAGGTTTCATTTTGCAATGCTTACGAAACCTTTCAACTATGCCACTAGGGGTCATAGGTCAGGTTGTAAAGCTAGGCTCCTCGCAACACTCATACCCACAATGCTCCTAGAATATGAGGGAAGGAACTTTCAACACCATCAAATGGAACCAAGATGGTTCACGTCAGGTTCACCAAAATGTAAGGTAGGGGGACCAACCACACCAAGGCTCCAGGTCATGGAGAGTTGAGAGCGGATGGTTTCCCTAACTTACCTCAAGCTAAGCGGGTGTTTTTGGTCAAGGATAGAGAATGAAGAGCACTCTCAAGTACTTTTGTCACTCTACTGTTATGAATGCTTGGATGGGACTAAATGAGCTAGTTTTTGGCACCTGAACTGTACCTTAGATAGCTCTCTGCCCAAGGATAACAGTGTGGGTCAAGGATGACAGCATGACACATTGGCGTCTCTCTAGGGCGCTGGCATCCGTATGGCCAGAAAGTGAAAAATACAGTACCAAATACCAAAAAGCCTACTGTAGTATAGCCAACGAATTTTAACATACTAAACAAAATGATGAATAACATAATACAAGATATAACTATGAAGGTGATAGAGAAGACAACTAAAGCAAGGGTGACATAGTCCAACTCATTGAGAGTCTAATCCACTAGCAAGCTACACATGCACATACACCTACACAAAACAAAGAGAGGAAAAATGTTGGGGTTGTATAGGGGTTTGCCTCAGTCAAACCCCCACTTTGGTGTTTCCACCTCCACAAATAGCCAGATAGATAACAAGAAATAGAAATATGATAAAGGAAATGCTAGAAAGGAGAATATTGTACACTATGTATGTGTATGAATAATGTGAGTGCATAGGAAAATGATACAACACACCAATGTAACATTATATTAGAGAATTCAAATGATAATCAAATCAAAACAACAAAATCTCTAACGGCGTCTCATTGTCCTCTATCTCCAAGGATTTTTCAAGTCATTTTTGCTCGTAGATTGTTTGTGCACATGATATTACAAATGACAACCTGAAGAATGAGATGCTGGAAATGCAAGAAATACTTCCTACGTGATTGATTGCTAAATGATATGTTAAGATTAATGATGCAGCTAATAGTAATGCCATGATTAATCTACTTGATTCTAGAATGAAAACACTAAAATGCTAATGCTAAGATGATGATGCTCTCTAAAATTCTACAGAGTTTAATTATGCTTGGCTCTCTATATGAATTGTTGTAAATGAGGCTCTATTTATAGATTTATCCAAGGAATAAGCTTATGTGGCAAGATTCGATGGTCTGAATTTGATTTGGAGAGATGGACGGTTGAGGATGAAGAGGTTAGAGAGAATCAAGGAGTGTGTTCCCTTTAGTAGAACAAACTACCAAGTGTGAAGGAGAATCAAATGGAGGTGAAAGCCAAGTGTCTCAAAATTGGTTAGAATTTGTTGAAGATAAATGCCAATTAAATATTAAGAATATTTAATTTCATGAAACACATGATGAGGTGGAAGGTGGGAAGTTAGTAGAAATGTGTCTAAATTCAAATATAAAATTCAAATTTAATAAAAGGGAGTTAATTAAATAAAATAAACTAATTAAAGTTATTCATTTAAACATGAAGAAAATGATTTAGATAGGAAGAATTAGAGAAAATGAACTATATAAATAAAATTTTCAATTTATTTATAAGTAGAAGAATTAAAGATCATTAATTAAATAACTTGTATTTAATTAAATTCTCTAGACCTCATTTGAGTGTATACATTTTTCCCCTCTTTGAAGTGATGTGTTTACAACACATTGCTTCAAAGAAAAAAAATTGTTGATAGTGTCGATAAAATTTCAATATGCCCTAGATGCTGATTTTTGAGTGATGACGTGAGTATGCCCCCTTGGGAGATAAATTGGGAAATTTTGAATTTTTAGGATTTTTTGAATTTTTTTGAAATTTTTATGATTTTCTAATGATTTTCAAATTTTATGATGTTGCGATGATTTATCTCCCAATAATGAAGAATGATCCTGCCAGTTGAATAAATGATGCCTTGGTTGAAAAATAAAAACAATCCCACTTAATTACCCCTTTAAAAGATAAAAAGATGAAAAAGTGAGCTCATTTTGAATTCATTTGCATTTGGAGATTGAGTTGATTGAGAGATTGGAGAAAAATGGTGATCCCATATCAAACCCACCGATTCAAGCGAGTTCGACGACACAACCACCCGACCGTGTATGGACCTCTGATACGTACCCTGAGAAACTGCTTTGTGAAATTTGAATGTGTTTTTCCCATGTTTTTATGTTTTAAAATCTATTATAGCATGTTTTAGCGCATAGAGAATCCGATTTAGCGCATAGGGTTGTTGTTTTAGCACATAGGGTGATTTAGTGCATAGAATCCATTTTTTTGCACATTGATAGAATGATTTAGCTCATTAGGATTTTCAGTGCACAGATGAATTTTTTCAGCGCATCCATAGAATGTTTTAGTGCATGTAGTGATTTAGCGCATAGATGTCATAAAATGGCACATTTGGTATTTGTTTTGGCGCATATAGGGTTTTAGCGCATACACGCCCTGTTTTAGTGCATAGATGGAATTTTCTAGCGCATCCAATTTTCCAGTGCATAGAAGTTTTGTTCCAACGCATTAACACCAGAGTTGAATTTTTTTTATTGTTCTCCTTGTTTTGGATGTTTGATGATTGTGTCAGCCATAGTTTTGATGATGTTTGATGTTGTTTGATGATTGCTCTCATGATAGGTGAGATTCAATGATAAGATAGATGATGATTGACCTCATGATAGGTGAAGGTCAATGATAAACGCTCAACAAGATTTGATCGAAATCTCATTAGAGCTAATTAGATTGATTGATAAAATTTTGATTTGCAATATTTTATGATCATAGGAGGATTCTAGAGTTCTTCAGTCTTGGGAGCGCTTCCTGAAGACCTGGGACATGATTCTGTAACTGGTGCAAGTAGATTTGGATTTGATTGGGCTATGTGGTTTGACTTCTCTAATTGATATGCCCCAGTATAGGATCAACAGGGGACTTTTGACTGCTTTAGATGAGAGGTGGCATAGTGACCACAACGCATTTCATCTAGTGACCGGTGAGATGACAGTTACTCCAGAGGATGTATATCATATCTTGGGGATTCCCGTTGTTGGTGAGTTAGTTGTTTATGATCACACGGAGGAGGGAGGTACCAGTGTACTAAGGAGGATTTTTCATGTTGACGAGATTAGCGGGTATGAGATGCCATGGTAAGAGATGGTTGCTTCATATCAACCATTACCATGTGTTCTAGGTAGTTTCATTGGAGGTTTCTTATGTCCTGACTGTAGGTCAAAGGGATTGTCCATTAGCTGGGGCTAGATACTAGAGAGCATGATTACGTAGGGGATTAGATATGCATGGGGTTCCTGCATGTTGGCACACTTATACCACGATCTGCATCAGGTGGTATATCTTGGAGTTGTGAGTCTATCGGTTGGGGTTACATTACTAAAGATTTGGGCTTGGGAGCACATAGTTGTTACTTGGCCTATGGCAGATAAAGATCGTCCAATTGGCAGACTGTATGCTTTTGGGTATACAAGTCTTGTTGTCCAGCATAAGCTGGGAAAATTGGAATATTGGCAACAAGTCCTGGATGATTTAGAGACCATTACATGGAGACCCTACTTGGATTGTGAGTAGTGGCTAGAGGATGGCATTGAGATGCCATATGTTTTCACTTCCAGATACTTGATTGGGCGGACACCGTTTGTGATCGAGAGATTCCTGCTTATGAGAGTGCTTCACTAGTATGGAAGAGTTCAAGTTATGCCCTAGGGAGTGGCATTATATGCATGGAGATGATAGGATATTCCAGAGTGGGGACCCACGCTATCCTATGATGCAACTTGTCAGGAGTATTTTGGGTTACAACCATAGATATGGGATTACTGTCCAGAGATCACAAATGCTTTGATGACAGATGATTATGTGTAGTATTTCTTCACACATTCTTTCTCAAGGATATCCCGTCCAGATGAGCCAACACTGACATTGTATGATGATGAGAGAGCACAACCACATGCACAGAGACAAAGGAGGGATGGGGGAGATGGAGATGAGGAGGAGGGAGATGGCAGGGGTGGAGGGGATGGAGATGATGGGGATGATGGAGGTGGCAAACCGATACTGGATGTCAGAATATCCTTGAGGAGGAGATCTACAGTGCCCTCAGGACAGCACCAGGCAGGGCCATCGAATATTTAGATTCGTGTGCCTTCTCGTCAACAACAGTCATAGATAGACACCTTACAAGCATAGGCGCAGAGCCTATAGGGATAGTTATCTTAGGCATAGGCGCAGATTGCCTATCTGACAGTAGAGAGAGATACCATGAGACAAAGATGCGAGTTGGAAGAGGCCCTAGCTGAGAGGTTACAAAGAGTGTTCGATGGGACCACTACAGGGGATATGCTTAGGGAGGTTCAACATTTAGCCAGAGAGGCCGAGTACTACAGGCTATAGTACTATGAGGCAGTTCTTGCAGAGTGGCGTGCCTTGAGTTATGCATAGTCCGTCAGTGCCAGATTAGGTGGAAGTCATTCGCAGACTACAAGCAGGGGTGTGACTAAGCCACCTCCCAAAGATCCAAGTGCAGGTCCAGCTAGTGGTGCAACAAGAGGCTCAATTAGACTGAAATTGTCTAGGGGGAGCAACACATAGCTCTTGTGTTCATATTTGATGTATTGACACTTGATGTATACACTTGTTTAGTTGGGGACTTGATGATATTATGCCATTTTGATGATGTATCTCTCCATGTTTTATGATATCATTGTACACTTTGACATTGATTATTTTTAGATTATATGAGATGCAACGGATACTTATTGATCTGTGTTGTCTATATGCTTGTGTGATGAATGCTTATGATGGATACATTTGATTTCCATTCTATATGCTATGTGATGTCTATATGATCATGCCATGGTTGTGAATGGATGCAATAATGAAATGATGATGCATGGATTATGATGCTATATGCTTTATGGATAATGCTTTATAATGTATGAGATGGATGTCATCATGCAACTTAAGATGTAATGCATTATATTTTTTTGTATTTTTCTAATGCAAATAAATGATCTAATGCATGGATGGATGTATGATAATGTTTTTTAATGTATGCATGATATGATAATGCTTATGCAACTATATGTGAATGATCTTGTTTTTTTAATGTCAAATGTACTCAATCTTTTAATGAGAGAGATAAAATCATTTTGAAATTTTCCAGCCTTGGAAAATCTAAAATGCAGATGCAAAACTAATATGAATGCAATCTATCTTAACCATGCAAAGCTAACATACAATGTTGTCATTTTGTTAGCCAAATTGTTGTGCTTGTATCATCATTGAGCTTTTAATATGTTGAAAGTTAGTACAAACATCGATGGTATAATTAGACCATGATGACCTGAGTACAACTTCCATTGATTTTTGATATTGCAAGATAATACAAGCATCTAGGCATAATTGAATCCAGATGACCTGAGTATTGCTTGCGTAAAATAGACAAAAGTTCATCCTTTTCCTATGTAAATCTGGAATGTCATCAATGGTACTTTGTAGAGCATGTCCCGTGACAAATTTACATAGTCGTAATGATCAACTCATAAACAACAGTAAAAGAAAATATCATACTCGATCATAGCTTCTCTAGTCCATGACATCCTTGAGTTGCTCTAGAGAAATGATATCAAAAATCAAGATACAACAAATGAACATTCATGTCAAAGTGATTAAATCATGCTTCAAAAGAGTATCATCCAGCTAGATTTGTTTTGGTTGATCTTGTTGTTGATTTGGATGGTTGGTTTTCCAAAAAATGTTGATTGATGTTCAATGTTGAGTTTTCATTGTGATTGTTGTGTTTTCTACGTTGTCTGATTGTTTGCTTGTCTATTTTTTTTAAGCCCAAAGTAGGTTGCCCCCAATGAGTTTATAATTTTTCCCCCAGTGGGAAACCAACCATTTATTGCAAATATGCACAATGATAGCCAAGCCAGGGTGAGACACGACCGCGATGCCCAGATATGTACATGAGGTTCTTCTGATGATCAAGCATAACGATGGTGAAAAGTGGATGGCCAACACACATTCCAATAGATGGAAAAGCTAATCTATCACAAATAGCGCCCGTTTCCAAGTTTTCACTACTTGTTTTTATTGCACTTTTTCAGATTATATGATTTATTTTTTTGTCACCAAGACGCCTGTTTGCCAGGTTTTCATCAAGGTAACAATTTTTTTTTTCTTTTCACCTTTTTGTATTTTTTCCTTTTTTCCTTTTTTTGGATTTTTAATCTTTTGATTTTTTTTGGATTTTTGACTTTTTTTTGGATTTTTGACTTTTTCTATTTTTTTTTTGGATTTTTCTGATTTTTGAACCGTGCACTAGATGAGTTATGTGTAAAAATTCTTGAGATGAAGGCTATTGACGGGTTCTTAAAATAGGTCCCCTTCAAGTGTAGATAACTAATATGGTCCAAATCCATAGATAGATACAATGACAAAAGGACCTAGCCAATTAGGTTCAAATTTTCCCTTCTTTTCCCGATCCTGTTGATTGCAAGGATTCTCTTTCAAGACTAAGTCGCCAACCTAAAATGTTCTTGGTCTTACCTTGTGATTATAGCTCCTTGACATTCTTTGTTGATAGGCTTTCAGATGATCAATAGCATGCTGATGTCATTCATCTAATAATTCCAACTCTTGTAGTCTTGATACCTGATAGTCTTCCTCTCAAATGATTCCTTTTAATGATACCTGAAGTGAAGGTAACTCAACCTCAATAGGTAAGATGGCTTCTGATCCATAGACAAGGGCATATGGTGTGTGAAAGGAAATAGAAAAGAGCAATGGAAAGAACTAATAAATGAGCAATTGTTTGAAGGAAAGATATTACCAAATAGATTGAAGTAGCAAAACCAAGCACCACCAAAGCAAGAGAGACACAAGAATTTGATAAGGGGAAAAAATAAGAAAAAACCCCAATATTATGAATGGAGGTAAAATTCCTAAAGAATAATACAAAGAGAGAGAGAGAGAGAGTTGCAACCTTATGAGAGGAGAGGTACCTCAATAAATAGAGGTGAGAAGAGGAGTTAGAATGTAACTCCCAACTCAATGAATGCCACCATTCATCTATGTGTGTGCAATGTGTCACCTCTTAAGGAGGTGGCTACAAATATTCTTTAATAAAGGAATTAAAAAATGAAATGATTCATCCTCACACATGTGTGAGGAGACAAAAAAGACAAGACTTGTAGGGATTCCTTTGGAATATTCCTACAAGTTAATAAATAATTACAATTAAAGAATAACCTTTACCAAGTAAAGATTAATCTTCTAATAGTGTGGCTCCTGTAGGGGTGCAGATGCTAGTACGGTATGCCCACAAAGTAGGGTTTAGTTGAACATGCTAGTCACATCTAACATAGTTGACAATTTTCTTCAAGATTTTCAAAATGGTCTTATTTGAGGCTTTTGCTTGGCCATTCCCTTGAGGGTAATATGGTGTGGAAAATTAGTGTTGGATATGGAATTTTTCACAAAGTTCTTGTACATCATGGTTTTTGAAGGGTCTACCATTGTCAGTGACAATGGAACTAGGGATGCCATACTGACAGATAATGTAGTTCAAGATGAAAGAGGCAATTTGTTTACCAGTGATGGTGGTTAGCGGGACAACTTCAATCCACTTTGTGAAATACTTTGTGGCTGTGATTATGAATTTATGTCCATTAGAGGAAGATGGATGAATCTTACCCACAAGATCAAGTCCCCATTGATAGAAAGTTTAGGTTGAGGCGAATGGTTGCAGCTCCTACGTCAGTGCATGTATGAGGTTTCCATGAACTTGACACTTCTTGCACTTCTTAACAAATTGAAAATATTCTATCTCCATGTTCGACCAATAATATCCCAAGTGTAGGAGTTTCTTAGCTAGAGTAAGACCACTTGAATGAGTACCACAAATACCTTCATGAACTTCTCATAAAGCGGTTTCAGATTTGTTACGTTCAAGACATCAGAGGAGAGTACCATTGAGACCTTTTTGATAAAGTGTATCAGCTATCATGGTGTATCAAGTTGCTTGACAAATAAAGTTGTGTTTTTGGTTTCAGGATATATCAGGTGGAAGGGTATTGTCTCTCAGATATGTATAAATCTTCCCATAGATGGAAGAATCAACATCAACGAGATGGTACATGACTTGGGACTCAGGATTGTCATAGGCGAGGTTAAACATTTTTTCCACCATGAATTCATAATGACTTCATTTTTCTGGTATTTGTAAAGAGAAACAATGGTTTCCATGGCATCTACAGCTCTGTTGACTACCCTTGGAATTTGTTCAAACTTTATCTCAACAAATTATTTCTTGAAATCATCTACCATTCTCTTATATGGCATCATCTTGTCATCTTTTGTTTGATAGTCATCATTAACCTGATTGATGACTAATTGAGAATCTCCATAGACCTGTTATTCTGTGATTTTCCATTCCACTACTACCTTGATACCAATGATTAGTGCTCCATATTCAATTGTGTTGTTAGTGCAAGGGAACATCAACTTGTAAGATTTTGGGATAGTGTGTCCTTGAGGAGCAAAAAATAGGATTCCAACACCCGATCCATGTTGAGTGTAAGACCCATCAAAGTATAATATCCAATGTTGTGTTGTCATGGTGAGGAAATTTGCATCTGGGAATTCAATGTGCATAGGATGGTCATCTTGCAATGGTGCTTCAACTAATTGGTCTGCTGTTACTTGGCCCTTGATTGCTCTTCTATCCACATATTGAATGTCAAATTCACTCAATATCATCACCCACTTTGCTAGTCTTCCTATTAAGCTAGCTTTACTGAGTAGATATTTCAATGGATCT
Source organism: Sequoia sempervirens (assembly GCA_007258455.2). Lineage (NCBI taxonomy): Eukaryota > Viridiplantae > Streptophyta > Pinopsida > Cupressales > Cupressaceae > Sequoia > Sequoia sempervirens. Next base: position 757,381,033 of record VDFB02281492.1, on the reverse strand, counting down.
ATCTTGGCTATTAGTTTGGTAGTATGTGTTAACATATAGTGTCACAATTATTGAGTAGCAAAGACCACTACCAAACAAGCTTTTTCAATGAATGTATAGTTAATTTTTTATCCATTCAGTGTTCTATTGATGTAGTAGATTGCCCTTTCTTTTCTTGTAGAGTCTTCTTGTGCTAGCAAAGCTCCCAAAGATACCTCAATAGTTGCTATATAGAGTAGAAGTAGTTTTCCCTCTATTGGTGGTACCAAGATAGGTGGATTCATTAGATATTGTTTCAATTGATTAAAGGCAGCTTCACATTTTTCATCCCATCTGAAAGAAACATTCTTGTGTAGCAAATGAATAAAAGGATGACTTTTGTCTGTCAGTTGCGTGATGAATCTTCTGATAGATTGGAATCTTCCTTGTAGAGATCTTGGTTGGCTAATGTTCTTAGGAGGTGGCATTTCCATGATTGCTTTAACTTTTGTTGGATCTCCTTTGATGCCTTTAGCTAAGACTATGTATCCTAAGAGTTTTGCTAATGTTACTCTAAATACACACTTCTTTGGGTTTAATTGCACATTGAAATTTTCCAATCAAGTAAATATTTTATCCAAGATTTTCATATGTCCTTCCCTGGTGAATGATTTGGCTAACAGGTCATCCACATAGTCCTCCATGAATGTGTGCATAATGTAATAAAATATTGTTGTCATTACATGCTGATAGGTGGCTCCTACATTCTTTAATCTGAAAGGCATGACGTTCCAAAAAAATGTACCCCATGGGTGATAGGGAGGTTGGAGGAATCACTCACTGATTCCTGCTCTAGGTCTTGCTTGCAAGACCTCCTTGGTGTTTTTCTTCACCACCTTAACCTATAGGACCTTCTTCTTGGTTAGGTTCCCCTGGTTCTCTTTGCCAACCCCACTACCATCACAAATCAACCTACCAAGTCAATTTTGGTGCAATGTCTCCAACTCTTCCTTAGCCCTTAATCCACCCTAAAGGTTGTTCTACTCCAAACCTTGAACTTAGCTTTGCAGGGATGTGGAGAGTTTTCTAATAGGTTCTTTCCATCCCATCATGGCTTTGAAGGATCCTCCTAACTCCATCTTGTTATCGCTTCCACCAAACCCTCATTTAGGGTAAAAAGGCTACTAGCCTAGGAGCCCCAATTAGGTCTCCACTTTCGAGAAAACAAGTTGTCTCTCCTAACTTTCCCAAAGAACATAGAATCTTTCCTTTGGTTTCTTAGTCCTTATGCCTACCACTTGAAGATTTTAAAGGTTTTAACCCTCAACTGACCGTACACAGGCCTAAACCACAATTTGGCAACAATTAGGTCTTTTAAAGCCATTTTCCTGTCCTTCTTGCAATTGTTAGAGATTACTAACACCAGACGGTTAGATGGAGCTTTCTCCTGCATTCAATACCTTGTCAAGGCTCATGTCTGCCTCTCCACATCGTGTTTTTCCAGGAGATGAACACCGCTGCAACCCAAGTGCTCTGCACTTCTTGTCTTCCCTAGCCAGACTCTTCTTAGCTCACCTAGGAGAAGACTCTCACAGTGATACCCTGACTACTAAAGACTCCTAACCCTACCATATTTACAATCATGGAGTCTAGCCACAATCCCCAAAAGCCTGTACACTAGGTACAGTGGAAATGTGAACTAAACCTCCATTTTTCACAGTCTACCAGTCAGAACAGCAACTAAAAGAAACAAACTAATTACACAAGATTGCTTGAAACGAATAAACTAGCTACCTATTGTTCCTCACAATGCCTGAAAGATAAATGCACTACTTCCTATGTACAACACAATAACTATTTCAATCCATTAAAGCTCTACTTTGAGACAAAATCATAAATTCACACTAAAACATCACTGTCTTTTTCTTGAATTCAAAAACTCCAATCAAAGTAAAATGCTTCCAACCCTGCTCTCAGGTCGAGGCACACCCTAAATAGGTCAAAAAAAGTAGTTATGCCTTCCCTTGGTCGGACATATCAGTTACATTGTGGCAAAGTTGCAAAATGCACCATTTTGCAACTTTTGCCAATTTCTAGTAAACTAAGTAAGATGAGTGTCTAAATTCATCCACCCTTCCTCAATTTCTATCCTAGAGATCAAACATATCCCTAAGATATCTCCTCTACTCAATGGTCAACATGACCTTCATGGTAACATATCAAAACCAAAAATTCATCCTAGATTTCCTAGTTGCCTAGTGCAACTGCCTAGTGTTTCTTAGGTGCTCCTGCACCAATGGGCATGTGAAAGTTACTTTTTCTTGATCTTCTGATGCAATTTTTATCTTATTATAGTCTAAAAAATCATCCATGAGTGATAACATAGCATGTCCTGCTGTTAAATCCACAATGATTTCTATATTAGGCAAAGGAAAGTCATCCTTCAGACAAGCCTTGTTAAGATCCCTAAAATCTGTGCATATTTTGATGTTGTTGTCTAGTTTGGAGTCTGGTACAATGTTTGAAATCCATTTTGCATAATCAATTGGTCGAATTGATCCTGCATCTAATAGTTTTTTCAATCGAACTTTCACTAGTAGGGCGATGTGTGGATGCATTTTTCTCAATTTCTGCTTTACTGGCTTCACTCCAGGTGGTAGGGGTAAATGATACATTATAAGATCTAGATCTATTCTTGGCATGTCAACATAGGACCAAGAAAAATTGATTTGTCTTTCTTCAAAGATTTGGTGAAACTTGGCTTTTCTTTCTCTGTCATTGATGCCACTAGGTGTAGGGTCTTTACTGTTTCTACAGTACCAATATTTATGGATTGTGTAGGCTCAACCAATACTAAAGATATCTCACGATAATGCTCAGGAAGAGTGTCAAATCTCCCATCCTTCAATGCCTCAGAGAGGTTTTCACCATTGGATACACTCTTTCTTTTTACTTTTTCGTGATCTAATACTGCCATTGCATGGTTTTCACCATTAAATTGACTTTTTATATTCTTTATTTTGTAGCTAAGAGATTTGGCACTCACCTTGTTTGAAGCTTCGTTATGAAATTCATTGGTGGAACATGTTTCGGGATTTTCAAAATAAAGAAAATTGACAATGGCATCATCATTTGCAAAGATAGGGATATCAAGCATCTCAGTTTATTCCTAGTCAATGAGTTTGAGATGTATCAAAAGTAAGGAATCATCGGGTTGGTCAAGTCCAAAGGCAGTAAGTGTCATGATGGAAATGTTTTCAAGGTGTTCAATAGCAATGTCAAGGTCTATAATTTTACTCTCCTTTGAATGATCTATCTCGCTCGATGTCTGATTGTCTTCACTAGAGTCATCGATATGTAGTGATCCAAACTCAAGTGGTCTAGACCCTGAAATTTTTCCCTCCATACGTATGGGTGAATTCCTCTTTATCACATCAATTTCTTTGTCTTCAAAAGATACTTCAGATAGTGAATCCCATTCATATTCATTTGAGTCTATTTCAGAACTAGCTTGCGATTGGATTATTCACTCACAGATCTGTTGGGTGGTTTATTCTTTTGTTTCTTCTTTGTATCTTAGCCTTGTCTTGTCTTTTGCATTGATTGTGATAGGCTGAATTGGTTCCACAATACCTTCCTTTCTTTTTCCAATAGGACCTTTTCCTTCATATCCCATATCTTCTAAGATTGTGAATCCTTTACCATAATGCTCTATTGGTATGCTGGAAGTTGTTGCTTGAGATGCTTCTTCATCTTATTAAAGCCAATTTAGAATGTCTTTGTCTTTAGATTCATCAACTAGAGTGCTTGCTTTTACAAATTTACCATCAAAGAGCATGGTGGGTTGTGAAGATTGTTGTCTAGATGTTGATGGCTGCCCATATGATTTTGGAGAAGGTAGCAGTTGTGAGAGACATAAGGACTACTCAACTGAATACTCACCCATGCCTTTATCTTTCAATTGAATCTTTTTCTCAAACTATTTTTTCAAAGAATTTAGTTGGCTTTCATTACTTGAGGAAATGGGATCACTAATGCCTTTATCTTTCAACTAAACCTTCTTCTCAAATTGATTTGACAAAGAATTGAGTTGGATTTCATTGCTTGAGGAAATAGAAGTGAAAGCTTCCCTATTGTGTGGCACAAAAATATCTTGGACTGTCTTGAGAGTGTTGCAGTATTGAGGATTGTTGGAATCAACTAAAATAGTGATCTCTTGTCCATTGTAGGGGAATTTCAGGCATTGATGGTATGTTGAAGGCACTGCTTGCATTTCATGGATCCAAGGTCGTCCCAAGAGTGTGTTTTAAGTCAAATCCTTTTCTAAAACTTGGAAAAGTATATCTTTTACAACCGGTCCCACTTGAATTGGCAATACTATCAGTCCTTGAGATGATCTTTCTTCATTGTCATAAGCTTTTATGGTGATCTTTCTTCTGGAATCTATGGAATTTTCTTAATATCCCAATGCACGGATAAGCTTTAAGGTGCAGATATTTAGAACAACTCCTCCATCTATTAAAATGTGTTTGACCCGATGTTTATGGATTAAAACCTCAATATGGAGTGGAGTTGTAAGGATGAATGAGGAATGCACCATCATTTTTTGAGAATGATAAACAATGGAGTGCAACCAAATGTCCCACCATGGCTTGGAATTGAAAAACTTCCAAATTAGTTGGTACTGTGGTGTCCATTAAAGATCTTTCCAGAATATCATTATGGGTTGGTGAGATTTTAAGAAGTTCTAGTATGGATATTTGTGTTGGGATCTTTTGCAATTGGTCTACGATATTGTATTGATTTGAAGGGGCAACAGGTGTTTTAGATGTACTTCCTTTCAATACAAAAGTGGACTGCACTCTTGTGGTCATGTTTACTAGGCAGGTTGTCTTGTTTATTGTTGATTTTGGTGACATTAATTTGATTAACAACTGCAACAAGGTCTTGTTTACGTTCTATTTCAATGTCATTGATTTTATTTTCAGCTGTAACAAGGTCATTGATTTGATTATCAGTTGTAGCAGCGCCTTGTTTGATGTCATTGAGTTGATTTTCAGTTGTAGCAATGACATTGATTTGATTATCAATTGCAACAAGGTCATTGATTTGATTATCAACTGCAGTAATGTGAAGGATGGTAGTATCATAGACATAGTTCACATTTTTCCCTTTGTTTGTCGAAGAGGATTCTCCTTTTTCATAATTGGGTAAAGGATTTTTAAATGCTCCATGATCAACATTTGTTTGAGGCCCTTCTATTGATATTTCACATCTATCTATCAAGTCTTGCACCAAATGTTTTAGTTGCATGCAATCATTTGTTTTATGACCTTTGTTTCCATGAAAATCATACTAATGTGCATCGTTCCACCATGATGGTTTAACTCTTGGTTCCCAATCTCGTGCCTCTAGTAATGTTATAAGTTTGGATGCAAGAAGCTCTTTTAATGCTAATTCAATTGATTGTCCCAAAGGTGTAAGTTTTCTACGATTTGATGGTGTTCGATATGGTGGTGGTGTTGGTTTAGATTCATTGTTGTTTTGATTATTTTTGGGTGTAATTCCTGATAGATTGAAAACTGGTTTTGCATTATGTGTTTCAGTTGCACCATCATTACCAACATTCTTGTTTCTTGTCCAAAATTTTGATTTTTCATTGTTGTTATAATGATTGGAAGAGTTTGCATTATTTGGTCCATTGCAGATTTTTAATACTCCTCTTTCAACCAAGGCTTCCTCAATCTCGAGTCCATTTTCAATCATCTTTTCAAAGATGGGTGGACATTGCAATTGGAGTCTGTAACTCATCTCATTGTTGATATTGTTATTGAATATTTCCATCTTTTATTTCTCAAGTATAGGATGGGAATATCTAGAAAATAATCTTCTCCATCTTTGTAGAAATGTGAGAAATGATTCACCATTTTTTTGTTTTGTGTTGCAAAGATCCTTCATGGTTATTTCATGTTGAATATTGTAGGAATATTGGGTGATAAAATTATTTACCAGCTCTTCAAATGATCTAATACTTGGTGGAAGTTTTGAAAACCATTCCATGCATTGACCACCCAAACTTCTTGGAAACAATCTCATTAAATAAGTCTCTTCATGTGCAAATTCCAAGCTCATGGTGCAAAATTCTCTTACATTATCTATAGGATCAAATTTTCCATTGTATTTGTCATATTTTGGAAGATCACAATTTGGTGGAAATGGTATCATGTTCAAACTTCTGTCAAAGGGATAAGGGAAGATGTCTTGCAACAAATATCTTTTTGTTGTTCCTCTTTGCATGTCTTGGATTTGTTGTTGAAGATTTTGTATTTATTGAGTTAAAGCATTCATTGGATCTATGTTTCGTAAATCAACTTTTGTTTTCTTGGGAGCTCCTTTCAATTGGTTGATATCAAAGTCATTGGGTAATTTCACACCTTGGTTGGCCATCATCAAAAATTATTTCTCTCCATCTTTTTCTAAATTCTTTTCCATGAACTTGTGAAATTTAGGGTCTTGTTGAGCTTGTTGAATGTCCTCATCTGTTATTTCATCCATTTCAGGTTGGTGAAATCTGTGGAAGGGATTTTCTTCACTTCAGCCATGGTGGTTTGGGTTTCAATTTCTTGTTCTCTAAGTTTTTGTTTTTGGGCTCTTGTTAAAATGGGCATACAAGTGTTAAATTTTTCTATACTTTAATCTTTGTTTAGGAGTGCCAATGAGATACCTAAGTCAAATAGAATGATGGATTCTATTGATGAGACTAAGGTTAAATATGATGTAACATGTGTTGTTTCGTGATGAAGGATGATAGATCCTGATGATGAAACTCAGCAAAACAACTAGAGATGGGTTTGATGATTAGTCACTTTAAGATGTTTGATCCAATTTTAGTTAAAGGAATTTCACTTGGAAAGGCTAGTTTCTTCAAGTTTAACCTGATGTTGTAATAGGAATGATCTGTGCTCTGGAAAGGATCCCTAAATTTGGTTTTAATTATTTGACATACGTTCAATTTAGCTCTTTATTTGTGACTCAGATGGATGCGCTAAAAGATGGCACAGATGTGCTAAAACAAAGCCTATATGTGCTAGACTATCCCCTAGATGCGCCAGAACATGAAATCTATGTGCTGAAAGATGAAACACATGCACTAGAAAAGACCCTAGATGCACTAGAAGATGTGATGAAAGTGCTAAAATAAGCCAGAGATGCGCTAGACTGTCCCTAAATATGGTTCAAGTTATCTGATAGAAGTTCAATGTAGCTCTCTATTGGAGTATCAAGTAAATGTGGTAAACAGATTGCAAATGAGCTAGAAGATGGGACAAATGTGCCAGAATATGGCCTAAATACGTTGAAAGATGTACTAAATGCACTGGAATAGAAAACTTATGCACTAAAAAATGAGGCAAATGCTCTAAAATAGATTGTAGAATATGATCTATATGCACTGAAAGGTGTGTTGAATGCTCTAAATAGGCTTTACATGCACCTGAATATGAACTAAATGCATTGGAAGATGTGATGAAAGCGCCAGAATAGAAAGCTTATGCACTAAACTAGAAATGTCACTTGTTTTGAAAGTTTGTCTGATTTTTCTTGTTTCAGAATCAATGAATTAAGTTTTTTTAAATTGGATGATCTTCTGAACAATAAGTTTGCCTGGTTTTCTTATTTTTGAATCATGGGAATTAAGTGTTTTTAATGGATGATCTCTTGAAAAATTATTTCAAACACAACAAGTTGTAAAACAATTGTTTCACCCTATGATCTAAACATCAAGTGTATGTTCAAGGATCTGGTCTAATCTCTTTTATTTCCACTGGTATTAAACAATAGCAAACATATCAGTCACTTTTCTAATGTCAAGGGTCATTAATAACATCACAACCCACATCTTAGAACTATGCCAGCTCACATAGTCGTGTCACCTCCTAGAGGGAGCTTGTGTTTTTTCCTTTTCTGGGTCTTAACCAAAGTCAAATCCTCCACTTTTTGCCAATAATCCTTGGTAGTTATATGGTGAGTATCTTGGGGGCAGATTCTTCCCTCCCCTTGCACTGTGAATATTATAATGTTCGGGAACTGACTTGGCTGGCTACTACACTTAAGGTTCTTAGTAAGGGTTTATGTTCGGTGCAACAAATGATAAACTCCCTTAGGAGACCTCCCAACCTTTAGAACAAAGGCTTTGGGGATGGTTATCAATGCACACTACCATGGTCATTGAATGTGAGTTTCCTCAAAATCATGTTTGATTATAGTGGGTTGGAATACTTGGCTTTAGCCATTCCCACTTAGGTTGTTCCCATAGGGTGAGTACTTTTTCACACTATGACAGACCTTCTAAAGGTGCTATTGCAATAAATGAAAGAGTGAGTCTAAAATTTTGGTCACCCAGTGAAGGGGAGAGCATAGGCCTATCACTTTACAAGCACAACATACATGGTGTTCATTTAACCTTGTAATTAAACTAGATGCCTAATTTAATCAAAGGAAAAATAACTCCAACCCCTGCAAACACCATTTGTAGTCTCAGATAATTGTCTTTGAAAGCATTTAAAGCACCTGCAAAACAAAAAGACATCAATCAGTTTCCAAAATTTTAAGTTTCTACCAATAAAGATAAATGTGTTGAAACAAAGAGCATATGCGCTAAAAGATTCACTTGATGCACTATTAAACACCCTAAATGTGCTAATCTGGAAAGCAAAAAATAAAAACCCAAATCCTATATATGAACCAAAAGAGAAGGAAAATGCGCTAGAAGATTAGGTATATGTGCTAGAACAGGGCCTGGATGCGCCAAAAGAACAGGAAGATGCGCTGAAACAGAGACTGGATGTGTCAAAAGAGCAGGTAGATGTGCTGAAAGAAGCTTCAAGAGCACTACATTGAAATTCACAATCAAAACCTGTAGACGAAAACTTGCCAAAAAATGTTAAAAACGAGGCTAGGCCCCACGATGGGCACCAATTTTATGTGTTTATGAATAATGTGAGTGCATAAGCAAATAATGCAACACACCAATGAAACATTATATTAGAAAATTCAAATGATAATCAAATCAAAACAACTAATGGCATCTCATTGTCCTCTATCTCCAAGGATTTTTCAAGTCATTTTTGCTCTTAGATTGTTTGTGCACATGACCTTCCAAATGACAACCTGAAGAATGAGATGTTGGAAATGCAAGAAATACTTCCTATGTGATTGATTGCTAAATGATATGCTAAGATTAATGATGCTGCTATGATATTGATAATAAAAATGATGCAATTAAACTATTGTGATTAAGATGCAACTAATAGTAATGCCATGATTAATTTACTTGATTCTAGAATGCAAACACTAAAATGATAATGCTAAGATGATGATGCTCTCTAAAATTCTGCAGAGTTTAATTATGCTCAGCTCTCTATATGAATTGTTGTAAATGAGACTCTATTTATAGATTTCTCCAAAGCATAAGCTTATGTGGCAAGATTCGACGATCTAGATTTGATCTGGAGAGATGGATGGTTGAGGATGAAGAGGTTAGAGAGAATCAAGGAGTGTATTCCCTTTAGTAGAACAAATTGCCAAGTGTGAAGGAGACTCAAATGGAGGTGAAAGCCAAGTGTCTCAAAATTGGTTAGAATTTGTTGAAGATAAATGTCAATTAAATATTAAGAATATTTAATTTCATGAGACACATGATGAGGTGAAAGGTGAGAAGTTAGTAGAAATATGCCTAAATTCGAATATAAAATTCAAATTTAATAAAAGGGAGTTAATTAAACAAAACAAACTAATTAAAGTTGTTCATTTAATTAAAACATGAAGAAAATGATTTAGATAGAAAGAATTAGAGAAAATGAACTATATAAATAAAATTTTCAATTTATTTATAAGTAGAAGAATTAAAGATCATTAATTAAATAACTTGTATTTAATTAAATTCTCCAGACCTCATTTGAGTGTATACACTATGAAAAACACAATGCTACTCTATCAAACCACAATGAAAGAAGGATAGTGAAGCAATACCACCTCCACCGAAAGGCACTCAAGGCCAATGAAGGGAGAATGCAAAACTACAAGCTTGGTAAAGTTGACACGACCACAACAATGATGAAGGAGGTCTCGCAAGAGACCAAACTTGCAACTTCTATGGTAGCACAAGACGTTCTTAATGAGGTTGATAGAGAAACAAGTTACTAAGCAATGCTCAAGAGATCAGGCTGGCTGTGTAGAAAATAGCCAATAAATTCTCGAAGATGGAATGAATTGCTAAAGAGATGAAGTGATAGTGAAAACAAGTCATTTGAAGATGGAAAGGGAGGGAAAGAGCCATTTTTAGGCCGATTGGTGAACACAAAGGCATTATGCTTCATCCCCAATGGGGAACGTAATGTCCATGTGGATTTCAAAGGCAGGAATCTACCAAGGATGGCAGCACACCGCACAGACGTCTATGTGCCACACGCTTCCCTGACATAAATTCCCCCACTGATACAAGGGACAAGCACCAAATGGATGTATTGCGGATGGGTGATGTGGAATTTCTTAGTCGGCTTTGATTTTCTAAGGTAGAGGGATGCAAAATGGGAATTTGCAAGAGGGGTGCAAATTCACTCCTATATAGAACCTCAACAATCCTTACAACAAATACATCCTTGACAAATCTCATAACAAATCCATCAACAACATCAACAAATCTCACAATAAATCTATCAACTACATCAACAAATCCCATAACAAGCCATCAACAACATCAACAAATCCCACAAAAAATTCATCAACTTCGTCAACAAGTTCCTCGACGATTCTTTCAAAAAATTCCTTAACAAATCCCTCAATACATCTCTCAAAAACACATTCCAGAACCTCAAACTAACCCTCAACAACAAAACCTCTCATATAACACTTACAATGCTTCATAAAACCAAAAACCATGACACTATCCTTCATCCATACTATCACATAACCAATACCTTTCATTAGACAAAACATTAAACAACCCCAACAATGAATTTGGCATCACAAATTCAAAATTTGAGTAAAAAAAGCACTGACATATAATTGGGGAATACAAGGAAAACATATACCCTTGAAGATATTTGTCCCTACTTGTGTGATCGAAACATCACTATGGTACCTTTCCCTAATAACTTTGAGATACCCAAATTTGATAAATATAAGGGAAGAGATGACCCGACCAAGCACATACATGAGTTTTACGTAGCTTGCATGGAAGTGGCCTAAAATGACACATACTTGATGCAAATTTTCCCAAGAATTCTAGGAGGACAAGCCACAGAATGGTTTTCCCATCTACATCTTGTAATCAAGATATTTAATGAACTAGTAGAAAAAGTCATCCATCATTTTCATACAGCATAGAGCACGAGGTTTTAGTGACTGACTTGTGCAAGATAAAAAAAAACCCACAAGAATCATTTGCTTCATTCCTACAATGTTGGAGACATAAAGCTATCAAATACAAATGGCCATTCCCTGAAAAACAACTTGTTGATATCTTCATACAAAATTTAAATACTAAAATCATATTCTAGATAACTATTTTATGGCTTAACACATTTGATGACATTATACAAAAGGGTCTTACCATAAAAAAGGCTCTCATTGCATAAGGGCTTGTAAATATTTTCAAGGATAACAAGGATCAACCATCGATTTCAAATGACAAACCTTGTCTATGGGAAAAAAATAAGAATGGCACCAATGATGGGGTACAATATGCCAAGGTCGTATGAAATTTTCAACCCCTATCTAATAATACACCAAATAAATGTTCAAAACAACAATCCTCCAAGAGGACAACCACCAAAACCAAACACATCTTGATGCAAATACACCCCCTTAGGGGAACCCATTGAAACAACCTTAAATAAGTTGATTCAATCAAACCTTATCAAGTTACCAAAATTAAGACAATATGATGAGCCACAATTTAAACCCTCCTGGTATATTGATAAGAATTATTGTGAATATCCTAGAACGAAGGGGCATAAAACATCTAGTTGCATGAAGCTTAAGAATTTGATACAAGACCTCATCAACCAAGGAGAAGTAAACATTGATCAACACCCCAGAATATCAATAAATAATAACTTAGGAATTTATAAGAATCCAATACTTGACCATGGAAGAGGGAATGAGCTTGGAAAGGATAGAGATTATAACAAAGTCACATACTCTTATGACAATTTAGTAGGTAATACTCATGAGTCCAACAATCATGTCACAGTTGTAACCATATTGGGTAAAAATATTGAGTCTGGTGTTACCAAATGATGAGAAAAATTCACTATACAAGGAGCCCCAAATCAATCCAAAGCCTTTCCCAAACCATCATTGGCTAGATATAACCTCATTGACCATCTTAAAATACCCCTACACAAATTTCTATCTTGGAGCTTCTCAAAATTCCCCTTCTCACAAAGAAGTTTTAGATAAATCTATTCTAAAGTCTTCCATACCTACCAATATTGACACTGACAAATTCTAGGGTATGGTAGGACACATCGCTTCTCCTCATCACCTTGTGTTCGCTTAAAGAGATCTTCCTACCGCCACATACCATAATCAAACCTTATACCTAGAAGTTTGTATCCACAAACACAAGATCAAGAGAGTATTGATAGATGGTGGAGCAAGCCTAAATATTTTTACTTTGAAGCTCATAAAACAACTAGAATAATTTGAAGAGGTTATTGAAAGATAGAAATGCATAACCATCAAGGAATATGACGACAATGAATGAGATTCTAAAGGCACTATTACGCTTCTTGTCTAGGTTGGACCAACTACAATAGAAATAACTTGTCAAGTCTTGGATCTTGAGTAACCTTATAACCTTCTCCTAGGACACCCATGGATACACACCATGTAGGTTGTCCCATTCACCTATCACCAATGCATAAAGTTTTCATATAATGAAACTAAGGTAACCATTTATGGTGATCCTAAACCCTTCCATTATTGCAAGAACTTACAATAAAAATATCAAAAGCTCCTTTGAGTTCCTAGCAATGAAATTTCTTCACACTCATATTCATACATAGATCCATTATCCTTAGCCTCAACATCCAAATCAACTACAACTTTACATGAAATCAAGATCCAAGTACAAGACACTGATTGTGGGGAATATCATTTCAAATAGTCCTTCTATATAGGGCAACTCCTTTATCTCTAAAAACATATGGGAAGCCATAATATATTGATAAAGCTTCTACTACCATCAAATTCAAACCTACTATTTTCTCTAAGTGGGGGAATTGAACAAAGAGGTCATAGAGGAAGATGTGTCTACTTGGTTATACAAGGATGAAGAAGAAGAGCAAAACAATTTTCCTTTTGATCATACTAACAAAGGTTTCCAACTTATCAATAACATGGGCTTCATAGGACAAGGTGGCCTTGGTTTACATCAACAAGGAATAAAGGAACCCATCATCTTGGAAAAGTGACTGAAATATCAAGGGCTTGGATATGGGTCACTAGATAATATTACCCTAAACACGAGTAGTACATCTAGTGAGTAAGTTCAACCTTCTCTTGTAGTTAATGCCTCTAATGATGATGATACCATTGAAGAAACCCCTATTTGCATCATTGAATTATTTAAAAATGAATTGATTAACACCATCACAACCCAATCATTTAACCAAACCTCCCATAATAACGGACTCCAACTTGTCTATCCCTAATTGATTGATTGGGACCAACAACAAGCACTGATTTTGGACATATTAAAAAATAATGAAGCCATTGCTAAGTTTATGGGGCTATAATATGGAATACCTCTAGGAGACTATAAAGAAATGTTTCACATGGAACTCGATGAAAAATCATACTTCGAATAACAACTTAGATCCTTTAGTCACAAAAATATAAATATAAAAATTAATAAATGATCCCCTAGCAAAAACCAATGTGTGGCACTTTCAGATCAAGAAAAAGTAAAAATAAAGGAAATATCTAAGGGTGAAAACCTCTCTAAGGTGCTTGAGGATGAAGGATTTGATCTCCCAAGTGTAGTTGATCATCAAGAAAAATCTACAGTGTTGGTAGAAGTTTGAAACAGATAAATGTGGGAACACTTGAATCACCTAAAATCACATATTATGCAACATCTTTGGATTTTGAAGAATTTTTTTTTTTGAATCCTTCTTGGAAGCTTGTATGATAACTTTACTTGGTCATATGTTGACATGCCAGGACTAGACACATCACTAATTGTGCATCATCTAATAGTCTTCCCAAGTGTAAAACTAATCAAACAAAAGCTCCAAAAAATGCATCTGCAAGTAGCATTACTGGTCAATTTATGGAACTACAAAATCTTTTGGATGTTGGATTTATTTATCCTATTGACTATCCTAAGTGGATTTAAAATATCATACTAGTTTCAAAATCCATTGGGGGCATAAGGATATGAATAGACTTTAGGGACATAAACAAAGCTTATCCAAAAGATGGTTTTCCATTACCGAATATACACATCATAGTGAACTTAATAGCAAGCCAAGAAATGATTTCCCTCATGGATGGCTTTCCAAGATATAATCAGATCAAAATGGATAAAGAGGATCAACACAAGACAACTTTCAGATTCCCAGGAGGAACATATTGTTGGAATGTCATGCCATTTGGACTCAAGAATGTTGGTGTCACATATCAAAGAGACATGACAATTATATTTCATGACATGTTCCATGATATCATGGAAGACTATGTAGATGATATTTTAGCAAAATAAAAAACACTGAAAGGTCATCTAGAGGTTCTAGCTCAAATATTTGGTAGGTTAGAAAAATATCAAGCAAGGCTCAATCCAAAAAAGTGAGTATTTGGAGTCACTTTTGGGAAATTATTGGGATATATTGTATCTCGAAGAGGTATTAAAGCAGATACTACTGAATTCAAAGTAATTATCAACATGCCTCCACCAAGAACCTTGAAACAACTTCATAGTCTCCAAAGAAAACTTCAGACCATCTATTGGTTCATAGCACGACTGATCAATAAATGTCATCCATTCACTCACCTTCTCCACAAAGATGTTGTGTTTAAATCAAATGAAAATGCCAACAATATTTTCAACAGATAAGAGATTACTTGGCATCACCTCCTATTTTGATGCCTCTGATACCAAATAAACCCATGATCCTTTATATCTTAGCCATGACAACAATATTAGGGAACCTAATAGCACAACATGATGTTTCAAGAAAAGAAAGAGTTGTCTATTATATTAGTTGTACATCAGTGGGTTATGAACTTAACTACACTCCAATTGAACAAGATTTTCTAGCTATTTCCTTTGCATCCCAAAAGCATATAAATTATATGCTAAATCGATAAATCAAGCTCATTTCTAAAGTAGGCCCACTAAAGTATCTATTGTCTAAAGAAACACTAATAGGAAGGATGGATAAATGGGTAATGATACTTAGGAAATTTGACATGTGGACAAAAAATATATAAAGGGGCTAGTGATATCAGACTAGTTGGTTGAAGCACCTATATGTGATCAAAACCCTTTGATATCAAAATTTTCGAATGAGGGAATTTTCTCAACAATCCTAGCAAGCTAGTGGAACTTATATTTTGATAGATCTCACATACAACATGGATCAGGAGAAATAATATTGCTTGTTACACCGCAAGGAGATTGTATACCAAATTATTATAGGCTAGCATTCCCACGAACCAATAATATGTCAGAATATGAAGCCCTTGCCACAAGATTAAGAATGGTTATTCAATGATAAATCAAGGAACTACAAGTTTATGGAGATTCATAGCTAGTAGTAAGACAAGTCAATGATGATTACCAAACCAAAGATGATAAATTACTTTTATATAAAAGGATGGTTGATAGCTTCAAGAAGTATTTTTCATCTATCACTTTTAAGAAAATACCTAGAATCAATAACAAAGCTATGGACACTATGGTGATAATTGGGTCTCTTCTTGATATGCCTCATAATAGCCATAACTATAAATTTCTTGTTGAAAATTTTCTAGTACTAGTATTTGATGTCCCAAAATTTGAATTGGTGTGTGAAGTTGTTGGTCCTGATTCACCCTTGTACCATGAAATTTATGCCTACTTACAACATGGAATCCTACCACCAAACCTAACCTTGAACCAAAAGAAAACCTTCATTTGACATTCATCCTACTTTACCATCCTTGGCAATACCTTGTATCAAAGAGGTCTTGATGGTATGTTACTTAGATGTATTAACTTAAAAGAAGCCATGAATGCTTTACAAGAAGTACATGAAGGTGTTTGTGGGTTGCATTCTAGTGGCCCTAATCTCACTAGGCAGCTACTAAGGACTGGGTACTATTGGCTTACCATGGAGCGAGAGGCTAATCAATTCACCAAGAAGTGTCTACAATGTCAACAATGTGGTGATCTCATCCATGCCCCAACATAGGAGTTACAACTGACCACCCCACCATGGCCCTTCTCACAATGGGGACTCAACCTCATAGGCAATATATCCCCTACCTCATCTAATGGCCATAAATTTATCATCACAACCACTTAGTATTTTATGAAGTGGATCAAATTCATCCCCCTAATATACATCACCGATAAAAAATAGCAAAGTTCATCTTAAACTATCTAATTTTTTGGTATGGTATACCCCAAGCCATCATTATAGACAATAGAACACCCTTTAAGAATCAAGATGTCTGAGATATTTATGCCAAATTTCATATCCAACACCACTTTTCTACCCCATACTACCCTAGGGAAACGATCAGGTAGAAGCGTCTAACAAAACTATTCTCAAGATACTAAAAAGACAATTAGTGACACTGAAAGTGACTGGCATCTTCAACTAAATCTAGTCTTGTGGGCTTACTAAACTAGCATTTGAACACCCATAGGTGCTACACCTTATTCCTTAGTCTATGGCACCAATGCCATCTTACCTATTGAGGTCAAAATTCCTTCTTTGAGGGTATCTTTGCAACATATCATCAATGATGAAGAATACTGAGTATCTAGGTTGAAAGAGCTTGAGTTGTTACATGAAATATGTTTAAGCACACTCAATTATCTCCAAGCATATCAAAATAATCTTTGATGCAATTACAACAAGAAAATCAAAAACATAAATCTCTATGTGGGCGACCTATTCCTAAAAGAAAATATGAAGAATCGACTCAACCCAGATTACAAAGGAAAGTTTGAACCCAATTGGTTGGGACCGTTTGAGTTCCTTGCAAGCTACAACTCAAGAGCATACCAACTAGTTACGCCTAAATGAGAACCCCTACAAGAACCTATCAATAGCAACCACTTCAAGTGATTTTATGCCTGAAAACCTATTGGAGTGTCTTAACAAAAAAATAAAAAATTATATATATATATATATATATATATATATATGTATGTATGTATATGTATATGTATATCTATGTATATATATGCGTATATATATAATCAAGAATATAAAAAAAACAAAATAGAAAAGATAAAAAAATCATCCTCTAGTGAAAACCACTTCAGTGACACTCTAAGACAGGTACCTTGGTGAAAACTTGGTAAACATGCATGATGTGTAAATAAACTCTATCCACCATCTATCAAAAAAACTATTCACCCATTTTCTCATCCCATCCATAATAAATTCAATTTTGTATCCACACCCCTTTATCCATTTCACTCACAATAAAAAGTCCCCCTCCATTCACCTACTTATAATCTATCATGGCTTGGTAATTTAATAGATGTCTAGCTTTAGCAGAGTAGTTTGCCTCATGTTATTAACCTCATTTGGTCTGAAATAAAATAATCCTATACCTAACTGGGGGCATCCTCCTAAACTTGGTTGTTAGATTGCATTCTTGTTCCTCATTTAAGCTCTAAACATCTTGGAATATCCTAAAAAAATCCAAATATAAAAAAAAAAATCCAAATATCTTGAAATCAAAAAACATCCAAATATCTTGAAAATCCAAAAGCATCCAAATATCCTAAAAAATCCCAAAAAAACATTCAAAAAATCTTGAAAACCCCACATAAACATCCAAAGATCCTCAAAATCCCAAAAAAATCCAAATATCTTGAAAATCTAAAAAATCCAAATATCCTAAAAAATCATAAAAATAGCCTCAAATATTCCAAAAAAAGTCCAAAACATTTAGAAAATTCCAAAAAAAAAATCATCTCCATAAATCACCAATTCACAATAACCTTTCCATCCATAATAAATTTATCATCATACTCACCTTTGGCAAAGCAAACAAAAAACAAATACTATAGTTAGTAAAATCTAGAAACACCCATGCACAACTTATAAAGACTTGATCATTATCAAAAAAATCAACACTCACATATCAATTGCCTAAATCAATATCAACATCAACATCCAAAGAATTACCTTAACATATATATCATTTCTACAATAGGCATAATCCATGGATAATATCTATAACTAAACTCTTTGGCAAGAGATATGACATCTTGGTTTTGTTCATCTTTTGGTATTTTCTTTGCATTTATCTTATTATCCTATTCCAATGTCTCTCGAGGATATCTAAAAAAATGATTAGAGGGGAAGAAATGGGGCATGGTCATTATTTTTGTATGTTGTGTTTGTTGGATGTTTTTGTAATACTACCATGGCGAATACTTGCCTTGTATGTGTGAAAGTCATTTTAGGAAACATAAAATAACCCTTGCATATTAGGTTCCTTATACCTTTCTATGCATTGGTCCAATTTGCTCTGAACTTCTATCTCACATAAAAAAAACAAGGTTTTTGTATGTCTAGTATGAGAAAGAATACTCCTTTTGTTTGCAAAGTCAAAGTCCACACAATAGATACAACATCACAATGGTTCTTCATACCTTGGTGCATAGTGTCTATTTTCTACATAAATAAGGATTGCTATGATGAAATTACCTAGTATACCTAATGAGAAAAAGCATAATCATCAAATTTTCAAATCAAATTCAATAAATATCATCCAAGTCCATAGTCACAATAAGAGGATTTCATCAATATTTGATCAACATCATTCATTACATAATCTTTTATCTAATCTATGCATTCTTCTATCCATTCTTCTGTCTACTCATCATACTAACAATTCTATCCAAGTATCATGACATACACAAAAAATATCAATCACATCTTGCATCCACATAAGCATTAGTCATAACATCACATCATGCATCCATAAAATCATTAGTCATAACATCATCACATCTTGCACCCACAAATCATATATCCATCATGTCATAAAATCATCTAATTCATACATCCATCATCATATATGTCATTTAAAATATACACAAAGAAAATCATGCATCACCCATATATCATACATCCTACAATATTACATAATCATCACATCATAAACATGCATAATAGGATCATCAATACAACATGTCATTACATCATAAAAATACACATGCATCCATAACATCATCTTATAGCTGCTAAAAAGATCACAGCTCATGTCATGATACAATCATCTATCTCATCGAATGTGTGATATGTACATCTCATATATACATCAAAATAATATGTACACGAGGTTATTAATAGATGATGAATGTATATACAAAATAATATATATCTACATGTATCTATACATCATATATACAAAGGTTTTATCTACATAAAACTCCCCCTCTCCTCCCAACCTATGGAAGGAGGTTGGGGAGGTACAACCTATACAGGAGGAAGACCTTGCTGCTACTATTGTGCACCCTGAGAACCTTGCCCACCTTAGGTCCCTACCTATGATGGTGCCTGTCCCACTGAACCGCCATCGGATCTCTTAGATCCACCTGTCGCACCACTCTTGGTGAAAATCCTGGGTCATCTCTAATGAGCTAGCACTACTACTTGATATAGAGTCCTATAATAGGTATCCTCCCTCTTTAACAACCTCACCTCCTAAATGTGTTACACCATCGGGATCACCTGTCCCTTTCCAACAACCTCTAACTATTGCCTCCATCCTCTCTCAGTATCTTGATTTGCTAATGCTTGTGCTAATTATGCCTCCACTTGTTGGCAATGGGCAATCTCAACATCTCGCTTGCCAACTCTCTAATCTCTCTCTCTACTATGTGCTAAGCTAGCTACAACATCAGGGTGTCCCTGTGTATTCATCCCACTCCTTCCTTTCCTAATCACACTCCTGTAAAGTGACCTGGAGCCTCACACTATTAGAATCCCCATCTCCTCTTCCTCCATCGCCCCTTGCAGGAGCTATAACTACAACAACTGCAACTCCCTAGGCATGTGCTTGTCCATGATCCTCGGTGACTACTACCTCTACCTCAACACATTGTCTCTGTCTCTGGGCTCTACCTATTTCAACCTCTCTCCTTCGTCATCCTCCCATTACTCCTCCATTATGATGTGTAAACCTTAAGGGTCTCCTAAGTATCCACCAGGCATCATAGTTAGTTGTAACTCTTGGATCATTTGCACCATTCACCCATATCAACTGAAGTGAAACCAACTAAATGAATTGTCACAACCATTTGAGGTGAGGTCATAGGCCCCCAATTTTCAATTTCTTTGGTGGTACGTACATAAACGACATGGTAATCATTAGGTGGTATATCATGTGGCTCACAGAACTAGCGATGAACCCTATTAGGTAGATACCTCTCCAATATGTAAGGGGTATGCCCAATTGACCACCTGGTCTAGCAATAGAAGGGAAAATTATCACCATCATCATCTCATGGCTCAATCCTCATCCACGTTCTCCACCTAAACTCTGTCATCTCATCTACGAGACGTTGCCAATAGTCTAGGTCACCTAACTTGCACTATGTCAGCAATGTATCATATTTGTAGACTAGTGGAAATCTTGGATCTCTAATTGCCTCACCAACTAGTCTAAGCACAAAAATGTGCTCCTAATCCCAAATGTGTAACAATGTGACTCCGATAGACAAATTGATGGCTAACTAATACACTACCTAATGCATGTTGTGGTATAGGTGGGCTAGTATGCATGGTCCCCATGCATATACTTGAGCATCCTCCATAATGTGCTCTAACACTCTGCCCCACCCAACTAGAAATCCCCTAGATCTCTTTTCCAACATAGGGTGATCCCAAAATACTGGTTTATAATTTCGTTGAGGAAGGAAAATTGCAAAAATGCTCCCTTGAATTTTTTTTTTGGTTTTTAGGGGTTCACATGAACTGGGGGTTCGTATGGACCCTTAATGGGTTCACTCAAACCCAAGCGAACCCTATTAAACGATGGGACCCACCTTTTGGTGCATTTTTTAAATGGAAGACAAAGGGAAATTTTGAAAATAGGGGGGTTCACTCGAAGGAGGGTTTGAGCGAACCCCCCTTTTTGCCCCTTCTGCTTCTCTTGCATCAAATTTCTACAAAAATATGCCTTTTAAAGCTCGGGTTGAGGATGAAAATGGAGACTTCACATACCCAACTGGATGATGGTAGTCCTTGGAACGAGCTATTCATCGAATATAATTTTAATATGTTTTGGTTTTATTATGTATTTTATTTTTTAGTTTGATTAAACATAGGTTTTTCACCAAAAATCAAGCTCTTTGTTCTGCACATGTGGAAAAATAGCAGATTATAAAAATAAAATAAAAAAATATCAGTGCACTAGATATTAATGTCCTTGATCCAACAAAAGAAAAAGAATTTTAATACCTACAAAAAAATTTATGCTTTAGCCAGTGAATCATGTGTAAATTGTAACTGGTTTGACTTTGAAACTTAATTAAGAAAAAAATATTCAATGAAATGCTATGAAACCAATTCCATGCACTAGATATCGTAGTTACGAATCTAAATTAAAAAAAAAATAGAATTTTATCCTTCATAGAAAAAAAGTTATGTGTTAGCTGGTGATGTCACTCTTTAAAAATGGTGTTTACTATTAAAAAATAGTTTTCAAAGGAGATGGAAAAAGAAGTGCAATATGATTCCAAAATTTTTGAAAAAAATATATTTAGAATCTATAGAAAAAATGTCACAAATCACTAGTTTGCATCATCTTCAAATTTCTCACGGTTTAGCTACTATAGGTGCCCGAAAGTGAAGATTTACTTAAAAAAGTTCAATGTCTAGTTTGGCCAAAAATTGTAAACCAGTATTGTGGGATCACCCCATGATCTGCCCACAGATCAAACCTACTATAACACTAATAATATCCTCAACTACTCCAATATACTATTTTAGATCGATCTGCCCATAATCAAAATCTAGATCATCATCCCCGAACACTCTCTCCAAAGCCTCCACACCATAGTTAGGCTAGCAAATCACCCTATGGTTGTGGATGGGTACCCACAGAATGCACCAAATATCCTCCAAAGTAATGGTAACCTCTCCTATAGGGAGCATGAAGGATGAGGTATTTGAACACCATATCTCAACAAGTGTTGTCATGAAATCTCTATCGGCTTGGATCTTAGGCATATAAGCAATGTAGTACAAGCCAACAACTCCTAGGAACTCCACCTCCATCTCAGTGAAATGAGCCATCTGGTCCAAAACCTATGGTTGTCACTCCTGAGACAAGATAGGATCTATTATTGCCTGCAAACATAGTGCCCACAATTTCAATTTGTCAAAAAAATGCTAAAAGATCTAATTCTGGCAAGCATTGAAGCAAAAGTAAGATTTTTTGCAAAAGCGTTGGTTCATCAAGTCAAAAGTGTTTACTTTTCAAAGGCATCACTTTGTCTTTTCAAAAACAAGAATTTTCATAAACTTGTCGCTTCATCATAGTCAAAAGTGAACCAAATTTTTAAAACTGCTCGCTTATACAAAAGCGTTGCGCTTTCTACAAAAGTGTCGCGTTGGTGTTCAAATGTATCATGACGAGTTTTAGAAGTGTCGAGCCTAACTTGACGCGTTTGAAAGCCTACCTTTAGCTAACATTTATTGTACCTAGAACTATGTGCAAAGCTAAAATAGTTAAGTACGTACCAAGGGGTTTGCTCTTGCAGGCTGCAAGAACTAATAGACTACATCTGTGCAGTGTGGTGTACGAACTGTGTGAGCCATACTGATTAGGTCTCTAAACAACAAAATTACTCAAAGCTCTCAAATTTCTAAACTCAGAGGGTGCAAATGAGTTGGAAATTAACCTAAATTCCTATATATAGCCCCCAAAACCCTAGTTCACATCCCCTAATCTCCATTCATCTCATTTTTATCCTTCGTCATCTCTTTTGCTCAGTTTCTAGGCCCCCTGGGACCTGATATTTTCCTCCTCTTCTCTGTCAAACCTATCTCGTTGTCCTGTCTTGTGCCCGACCCAATCTTTTTTTCTAGTCGACCTCTCGAGGGGGTAACTTAGTGTCCTCCCATCATTCCTTCATTTGTTGGGGCACAATGGAGCATTAATTTTTTTCCAAAGCAACAATGTCTTTGAAACAACATAACAAGTACTTGTCTCGAAGATGGGAAAAATGTAGAAATCTAAAAAATGTCTGAACATATCACACATCCAATTTCCTCATTATCATCACTAATTCCTCCATTTCATCACTTTCTCATTATTTCTCATTATTTCTCATCATTTTCCTCATTTTCATCACTTTTCATCACTTTTCACCATTTTCATCAGTTTCCCTCTAATTCACCATTTTTCCTCCATTAATTAAATAATTTTTAATTATTTAATTAATTCATCATTTTTACTAATTTTCTTCATTCCCGCCCGATTAAATAAATTTTTAATTTTTTAATCAGAAAAAACTAATTTTCTTCTACCTCACATAATTAAATATTTTTAATTATTTAATTGACTAACTTTCCCTCCCGCTTGCACACAGAGTATTCTTCTTTCAAAATGGAATATTCTATTCCTCTCATAATTAAATAGATCTTGAATTTATTTAATTTCCTAATTTTCTTTCTTAAAGGAATATTCTCTTCTCAAAATATCTCAACAAATTACCTAAAAATAAGGAGATATTTTCAGTTAACTAAAGCTCTCAATCAATCTCCACCATTTATCTCAACTAAATCAATCCCCACTGTCGATCGGAATTTTGAAAATCTATAAAACAAGTCATTTCTCTCCATTAAAATTGTTCACGTGTTATGAGTAATCATTCACAAGCATTCAATCTTGAGCATTCAAGCATTTTTGAACATCTTGTGGATCAATCATCATCAATTCAAGCTTTTGCAAAGTTGTGTTCTAGGGTTTGAGCAATCCAACACCAAATCAACCAATATTTTCACAATGAAATGTTAGGTTTGCTTTATTTTGATCATGTTTTTAATGTTTGTTTATGATTTTCTTGATATTTTCCAAAAGTAAGTGCATTCAATTTCATTGGTTAGTGGGTTTAATTGATCTTTTCTTTGTGGGTATTTGATTTTCATAACCCTAATTGTGTTAGTTTTCTTTCTAATTGATTTTCCACTAAATCCACTTCACAAATATATTGATGAGTTAAAGCATCTTCTATAGAAGAACAATATCAAATTTCCTTTGATGATGCCAACATTTTCATCTTCTCTTCCTTATCATAATCATAGTAAAAGGACATGAAAAGAAAGAAAATTGCAATAGTTATATTTTGAGTCAAGGAGATGACTTCTTGGTTTTATAGCTTCACATTATATGTCTTCATCACAAGGTATGTTCTCTTAATTTGAGACTTGTTCTACATCACACATCTTAATAGATAACAACAAATATATGTGTTTGTGAGAAAGGATCTATTAACATAGCTAATGATCATTCAATGATGTCCTTTATGTACCATTATTATCACTAATATCCTTTATATATATCATATTACACATACTAGGACATGGAAGAGTGTTGGATTAACAATTTATTATGTGATAATCTAATATTTACAAAGCAAATATATTATTGGAGTTAGGAAGGTAGACCATAACTCTCAATTATACTCCTCCCATTTTACCATTGATGATCCTTTGACTAACATTCACACTAAAGCATCTAGTGTGGATATTTTTGAAGAAGTAAATTATGGTCACTTGAACCTTCAAGTCCTCTTATTGATTGAGATTCTAGAGACATGTTGATATCACACCTCCTTCAACACCTGTTGCTTCATTTAAGTTTAGAGTTGCTACATCCATGTCTTCTAGTGATTCTTTATAGAAGGCACACATCAGTCTTTTAGATATAGCTCAATGGGTTGAGTACTTGATAGATCTTTTGGTTTATTTTATTATTCCTTTCTTGTAGATTTAGAAGACATCAACAAGGATACCCATCTCCTCTTTGTTTTTGGATTTAATGGAGTTGCATCATCTTCTTTGGATCTTGTTCTTTCTCTACCTATTCATTTGTCATAGTTTGACATTATTTTGGAGATATTTGAGTAGAATTCATGGGAGTCATATTTTTTTTTAGGTCATGTTCTACATCTTTCTCTACTGAGCTCTATTTTTTACAATTTTGGTTAGGCCTAGGACTCTTAATTTGATTGTGACATCTTTCAACACTAATATGGTGATATTTGAGATATTTCTATAGACATCATACATCATGATATTTATTCCCTCATATTTATTTCTAAAATGGAAATGCATCCTATATAATCTTTGATTCTATTTATTCCTAAGCGGAGGAATGTTGTTTGGTGTTCTTGGATCTTCATTGTCATCCTTTGTTGAGCATCCACCATCACTACAGGAGGTTATATATTATGGGGAGGTTGCATAGTCTCTCTGATTATTTCCCATGTGGGAACATCTATTACACATTTGTGATGGAATTAAACATTGGAGGTAATTTTGAGTTCTTCCTTTCACTTTTATTTGATCTTTTCTCTCTCTTGGAGAGGGTTTTTTCCTATGGTTTTTCTCCTTTACTCCATTTGTGAGAGATTTATTTATACATAGGTACCTAACATAGAATTGTAACTATAGAATATCCTTGCATCCTCACATGTTTTATCATTCTCCCTAAGTTACACTTAAAGGGTGGGGGGGTGTTGGTGTGAATGCAATATTAATTACCTATCTGGTTTCACATTAGATCTTATTCACCTAGTATAGTTAAGTTTAATTAGAAAATTTAATTTTTATTTCTCATGTCACATGATTAAGACACTTATCATAATCCTAATTTTTCCTAAGTCTCACTCTTGTCTATATATACAATGGTTTTTCTCCTTGTACATAATGTACCATTTTGTATGTGTATAATCAACTATTTCACAATATAGCATTATTTTACTTTTCTCTTGTGTGGAAGGTTGTTTTGGTTGTAGGTGATCCTTGGATCTTATGGAGTTCATTATCAACTCTTACATTTCAAAGTTACTATTTCATTTTCACCATGGTGGATTCAAGATTCAAAGAGAAATAAAGTAGATTTCAAGTGAAAATGCCATACATGTAACTATTTTGTGGGATTTTGAATAGACTAATTAAGTACCAAGTGGCATGAAATATTTGAGTTAGAGAGATAAGTTGGTTGTTTTTGGTGATATTCAAGATAGTAAATTTATCAGGAAAATTTGTGTGACAAGAAATAGCAAAATGGTCTAAAACTACACATGACATTGCTTATCAAGATAATCAACATTGCATGAATAAACTATACTATTGCTTTGTCAATCAAGGTGTCTTGAAATAATTTTATAAGAAATAATCACCATGCATATATTTATATAATATGTAGATAAAAATGTTTTAATGTGAAAAATTGAATCTTCCATTTTACTAAATGTATTTTCTATTATTTCTTTATTAAAATGAGGATACAAGTATAAATGGGTCATGAGTTCCTTGAAAGATATTGTTATGACATAAAGCAACAACATATAATAAAAAAGATCCATATTTGGAATCCATTTTATAGTCAACATTTTTATTTTAAACGATTGAAGGAAAAATGCTTAGAGGTAACTCATTATCATTGGTAGGAGTGTAGGAATCAAAAAGCTTATGTACTGATAAAATGAGAGAATCTATGAGAGAGGGGAAAGTAATTACTAATTTCATGAAGGTTGAGAAAATAAAGATATGCTAAAATAGTTCATCTGCCAAAAGTGAAAAATTGAGAGAACACAATAAAATTATTAAGATCAACATGTATGGAGGTTAAATATAATGAAATATAGAAATCCATGACAAGTTTTAAAAAATACATATATAATAAGGTAAAGTTGCCCAAAATATTCCTAAAGATAGATCTAAGGTTGTGTAAGAGTAGTAGGGATGACCAAGTGAATTTGTAAAAATATGTTTACCCTTTCTTTAATTTAAAATCTAAATTAAACAATACACTCAAGCATTTGAGACTCCAAATCAAGTAAAGCTTGACTAATGAATTGATGAAATAATAAATGCAAAGAGAAGGGTTTATACATGCATAATTTATTTAAGGATGATTTGTTGATTATTATTGTGGACTAATTTGGATTAGGATGAGGAATTTGAAAGCTACATTAGTGTCTCTATTTTTATACTCTCAACTTTTGTATCTTTGAGATATCATCACATGTAGTCTTGCCCTCTCTAGCACACATGTGTCCATATGATGTGATTCTATCCTTTAGACATGGAAATGTCTTGAAATTATTGTCTCATTCCATACATCCTTGCAACATTTACCTACAATGAAAATGATCTATCTAGACTAGGTGTTTCCATAGCCACATCAAAGAGCTTGTCATAAAGATATTGAACAACAAAACTTCCTTAAAGTGGTGATCAAGTTGCAAGAAAGATTTGAAAGGTTGGATATTGGGACATTGGAAAGAATGCATAGTGCTTAGGAGATTAGGTTGAAGTATTTTTATGAGTATGTGAATACAATAATGGGGTGTTTGACAAACCTATGACTTTTACTATTCTCTTGGTTATATGTGTAGTCTTATTCCTCTTGATTTACTTATTTTTTCTTTATATATTGTGTGTTGCTTTTTTGAATGTATATACAGTTTCCTTATTAAGTAAATAAACTTTATGGCCATTTTGACCATTTGGGCATAGAAGGGAAAAGCTACTTGGATAAAAACCAATAAATCAAACCTTGAGAATGAAAAAATCAAAATTTTAAATGTCATGGAGACTACATATTGTCTTATCTAGGGGAAATGCCCCAATCATAGGTGTCTTGGGTGACAAATGGGTGAGGTGAAGACTAGGCCTAACTATCTAATATTAGAAGTAAAAATTAATAAGTTTTGGGTTTTACATTAGTTTTTACATAAAAATGGTTACAATCAAGGTCACATAATTTTTTTACCTTGAGCAAGGGATAAAGTGTAAACACACGCGAGAAGTGTAAAGTAGGCATTTTTCCACTACAATATGTTTAGAGGGTTTTTTTCCATCTTATTAAAAATATTCACATTTATTTAAAAAAGTTATATTTTAAGAGCTCTTCTATTTATTTGAACAAGAACTCGTGTCAACCTAATCTTTCTATCATGAAAAGAAAAATAAGAAAAATAATATAGTTTTTTATATTTGAATTGAAGCTCTTAACCAAGCAGATTTGAGCATTTTATAGAGTTATTTGAGACAAATATTGCTTGGCTCAAGAAAAATGTAGGATGGACATAATTAACATTAATAAATAAAACAACTTTTTTGTGATAAATGGGTAGTTTGGGCTATCAAAGGTACTAAGGTTTGGAAGATTCTTCTCGAGCATTACATTTCCTCTAGTTTACATAGTGGTCAAAAAGTTGACAAGGTATTGGCTTGTATATTCTTCTTACTACCAGTGTTCTAGTCAAGATCAAAGGCTCCTTTGTGGTTAAAAGAATCTAAAAGGCCTTTGAAGAGATTAAGTCCTTCCTCAAGTCGAATGGAGAAAAATTTAGATCCAATCTTCCTTTCAATGACCATAATCTTTGGCGGTCTTCTATTATTAATAGTTCTGATTTGTCCCCAATGAAAACTTCTAGCCTCAAATATCTTTGGCTCTTTCACAAGGGCATTCATGCTACCAAAGACTTAGTCTCTTCTAATGATTGGATTCCATCACTAGTGATACAATAAAAATTCTAGCTTTCTAATGCCAACTTGCCTTCCATTCCTCCCTTTCAAGATTTTTTGTCAATGCAATGCTTGCAAGGTATGCCTTCAATTGCCCCTTACTTGACAAAAGGACTAGTAATAAAATTTTAACACAACTTTTAATAGTTGCATGTCTAAAGGGTCATTAGACCATTCTCTTTTTTCCTTTCCACTTTATAGGTAGCAAGTCTTCAATTCCTCCCCCATAGAGTTGCCTTTGTCAACTTTGCTCATTTTCTTTAGTATCTAGTCAACCAAGGAGTTTTAGTTGAGGAAAGACTTTCACATATTGTTATTGCTCATCCAAGATGTCCTACTTGCAATAGGTTGGAGACCTTAAGAATATTTTATGGATTCCCTTAGGGTCTTGAATTCTTGGAAATGGATTCACAACCTTTTCTCTTCCTTTTATGTTTGTACTTTTCTCTCAGAGAACTATTTTGTTTTGGGATTTGGCTCCTTTTCCATTTGATATTGCTAAAATTTAGAATTTTATTAGAGTTTCAATTATGTTTTAGCTCTAGAAATATGAAAAAATGCTCTCTATAATGTTGAGGTTATTGAGTATTCTTTTTCTATTAATGAAAAAACTCATGTTTTCACCTCCACATACTTTTAGATTCAAGCATACATATACAAAGTTGTTTTGGATTCCAACACCTCTAAGACCTTCTCAACCAATGGTAGAGTGCACCTTACACTATGATTAGAATTTTTCCATGTAACTCTCCCTAAGAGACATAACCACCTACTTCCAAGTGACATAGATAATCACACAACTAGAGCCAATACTTGCCACCTCCTCCTCAGTGGGGGAGTTGGACCCTTCCACATGGAAAATTGTCTATGTAAGTGGCCTTCTCATGTGTAGGGTGACATAAAAGTTGTTTTGTCTTCATCTCTTAGATGGGGCATGTTGGTTCCACTCATTGTCCAAAATTTTCAAAGCAGGTGTGATGCAGATTGAACCTCAAAATTTGCCAGTGAACTCCATATACTCCTGCTTAGTCTTTGTACCAAAAAAATCCATAACAAGAACCTGTAGCTAAAACATTTACTGCAAAATATTTATCCAACAATGAAAATAGAAAGAAAAACCCATAAGAACTTTAGAAGAATTAGGATAGAGATTTTCCTTTGGAATTCAAGCCAAAATATCACAGAGTTTTACATAGCTACAAAACCAAAAAACATACAATCTTTTCCACCCTCTCGATTGACTCCCAAACCACCCACAAAACTCCCCAAAAAGGAGAGAACAAACCAAAAAAAGAAAACTACCCAAATCGACAGTCACCACCACAAAATAGCATCACACAAACAAAAGAAAAATAAAAAATAGACTGACGATGAGGCCATCAGTCAGCCATTACAAATCCACCATCTTTGGAAAAGATTTGGAGATTACATCATCTTCCTTGCCTTTAAAAAGGTCTGAACCTCCTAGTTCAAAAGAGTCAATTTGCATTACCACAAGCAGTCTGATCTTCAAACCATTTTATTGGGATTCCTTCGCACAATCTGAGCTATCATCCAAGCTTCCAACCCATGTTTTTCTAGAGACAGGAGTCTAATGTTGATTCCACCATTTAGTTAGATTGATAAAGCTAGGCAAAGTCCCCAAAGAAAAACTAATAAAATAATCACTATTGCAATCACTAGTAGACTTGAAATTCTTTCCCTTGCTCCAATCACACTTCACATCACTCCTCTCAGATTGGGTACGACAGTTACATTGGACTGAGCTCTGAATCATGTTCTTGGAGGATCTTTGATGATTGTGCTTATACTCCCACAACTCACTATCTCCTTGAGAATGAAGGTCACAGTCAACTGAAACTTCAACACCTGTTTCTCGAGGTGCACATGTAATCTTTTCAGTTGAACCTTGTTACAGCTTTACATCAGTTCCTGGTTGCATTTCTTTCTTCAAATCGTTTATCTCTTTTGCTCCTAGATTTCCTTCCAACTCTTTTCTTGGCTCAGCTAGAACTTTGTTTTTTTCTTCAAGCTTGAACTTGGCTTCTACTAGAAGAGACAAAGTTGCCACTTCAGATGCTCCTTCCTCTTTCCATGGTTTAGAAGTGTTTTCCTTCCTTCATGTTGAACCTCATAAGTATTGTCTCTACTCTGATGGGTCACATTTTGATCATACTAACAAGGCCTACCCAACAATAAATGGCATGCATCCATCGACACTACATTGCAGAGAACTTCATCCTCCCAAAGACCAATTTTGAATGCTAGGAGACATGATTTATCCACACGCACACTATGATCCTTTTTTAACCAAGAAATCTTATAGGAATAAGATTTTGGAACACAAGCAAGTTGTAATTTGTTAACCATTTATGTACTCACCAGATTATCAGTAGATCCACCATTTATGATCACCTTACATACTTTGTCCTTAAATTTGCATTTTATTCAGAAGACACTTTTCCTCTTCCAATCAACCTCATGATTTTCCTTGTCCCCATAAATTAAGGTTCTTCTTAGCATTAGGTTTTCTCTTAATTCAGCCTCAACTTCTTCTAACTAGGGTTTTTCTTCTTCTTGGGCTACCATTACCCTTTTGGGGTTTAGAGGGCAGTCTATAGCCTTATGGGCTTCATCACATATAAAACACTTCATGGGATTCCACTCTCCAGGAGGTAGTTGTCCTCATCCACTACCTCTAAAGCCCCCCTTTCCTTTGAAGTTAGTCTTCACGTTCTTGCCTTCTTTTGACTCTTCACTTATTGTAGTTTCCAAAGAAACCTCTTTCTCTCTATTTTGTTTGCTATCATCCCTTTTACTTGCTATTTTGTTTTTCTGGTTTAGTTTCTCCTCTACCTTTAAGGCATATTCATAATCCTCATCTATAGTAGGAATTTTCACCATTGCAAGCTCATCTTGAAGTTGAAACTTTAGTCCATTCACATATCGAGTTGTTGTTTTCCCTTCACTTTCTTGGAAATCCGTTCGAATTTGAAGCCTCATGAACTGTTCAGTATAAGCTTGTACTGAATGATCCCTTTGTTTCAA
The DNA here is from genome assembly GCA_007258455.2 of Sequoia sempervirens. NCBI lineage: Eukaryota > Viridiplantae > Streptophyta > Pinopsida > Cupressales > Cupressaceae > Sequoia > Sequoia sempervirens. Next base: position 757,349,015 of record VDFB02281492.1, on the reverse strand, counting down.
ATTTTGAAATTCTTTAAACAATTTCTGCTCATAATCAGAGGGAAAAAATTGAGCTCTCAAATGTTTCAACATCTTAGGTCAAAGCCTAATCTTATTTTTTCCTTCTTTTCTTCTCGAAATCTATACGTTCTCCCATCACAGGGTTGCATGCGACTTCAACTTGGATGTGGCAATTTTCACTCTTTTCGGATCATCCTCGTCAATATCCTCCATGTCAAAGTACTTCTCCAATTCTTGGACCCAATCTAGAAAAGCATCTAGGTTGAGCTCACCTTTAAAATAAAAAATGTCAACCTTTACTTTGGAACTTTGTTTAGTCAATGCTTCAATGAGCCTCTCTATAGGGTCTAAAACTGTAGTAGCATTTACTAAGTTTTCTGGTTCCTCTTTAGACTTGTCCAATCGTAGTCTAGTCTCAAGGACCTCTAGCCTTCTAAACACTTCACCAATGTTTCTTTGAGGGCCTACGTTCTTCTTGGCCCTTCCCCAATTCACGTGGATACCCCTCTAGGCCATTGTAGTTTGCTCTGATACCAAAACTGATGCAAATTGAACCTCAGAATCTTCCAGTGAACTTCAAATACTCCTACTTAGTCTCTGTACCAAAAAAACCCCACAACAAGAACCTGCAATAAAACATTTACTGCAAAATATTTATCCAACAATGAAAATAGAAAGCAAAATGCATAAGAACTTCAGAAGAATTATAATAGAGATTTTCCTTTGGAGTTCAAGCCAAAACATCGCAGAGTTTTACATAGTTGCAGAACCAAAAAACATACATTCTTTTCCATCCTCTTGACTGACTCCCAAACCACCCACAAAACTCCCCAAAAAGGAACCAAAAAAAGAAAACTGCCCAAATCGACAATCACCACCCCAAAATAGCATCACATGAACAAAAAAAATAAAACGAAAAAACCAGACTACGATGAGACCATTAGTCAGCCGTTACAAATTTGTCATCTTTGGAAAAGATTCAGCAGTTACATCAAGGTGGGAGACCCTTAATCCTCCTAAAAAAGAATTCCTCTTGATATAACCACATGTATCTAATAAGATGATTTGATATATTTGATTCTACTAATTTATTTTTTATATTTGATGAACCAAATATACCAACAAACTATATTTATATAAACCTTATGATATATACTTCTTAATATTTTTATATTATGATAGTATATAACTCTTAGAAAAATGTTTCTGGTCAAAAGTTTTTAAAAGCTACATGTTGGGTATACCAATAAATTTCAGCTGCTGCCCTAGCTCTATTCTTGTAATTCTTTTGCTTTATTCAATTAAAAAAAAAAAATTCATTCGTTTGGGTTGGATGAAATTTATGTGAATGAAACCAATAAATTTCAGCCCATTGAAGATAATGGAATATATGTTATCCTATGATCCAAGAAATGAATATCTTGAGGTAGCTGCTCAGGTTTTGAAGTGAATATCTGGGAAGCCTCAAGCATTTTATAGGGCGATTGTTCAGTACCCAACGCTGTGTAGTAACGGAAAGCACAAAATCTGCGGTTAAGTGAAGGTGGGAAAAGAGAAACATTAATACTTTTATAATGTCAAAGCTGGCTTCTTCAACGATATCGTTAGGTTGTTGCAAGTTTCCAGCAGTTCCTGTTCATTTTTCTTCGAAACTTAGTATCTTGCAGGTGGGCATTGCTCCTGCCAAGATTTTGAAAAGAAAAAGGGCTCCTATGCTGATAAGGACTTGTGCTGCTGCTCCTATTCTTGATATGTCCTCCACGTATGTATTAATTTATGGCTCTTGTTTTTTCTAATGGGAATTACTGATCCGCAATGCAAATTACATAGCAATTCAATCATGCAATATTTAAATATTAGGAGAGTTTCGCTTTTTCTTCTTTTATTATGATCTCGCTTCACTTCATTGACCTTGTCAGAAGGGATACCCATTATTCTTCATCATTTTTTATGTAGTGAGCATTTTCTCTCATGGAGTGTTAGTGTGCTGCAAATTCAGATTGGTTTTAGAGTTCATTACTCCTTCAAACGTTTTCCAGACGACCTTCTTGCACTCTTTAGCATCTTGGCCTTTGCCCTGACTCTCTATTGTTTTGGTTCTCTTGCTGCAACCCATTCAGTAGGTAGTGGTTTTCAGTGCTGATTTTCTTACCTTCTTTAGCTGCAACATAAATGGTGCTCATTCCTTGGAGATGCCTGCTTCATCACCTTCCTTTCTCTTCATATGCTAACAAGAAGTAAACGGGACATCTTCGGTCAAGTGATTGACTGAAACCACAACCTTCATCTATGCAGTCGTCCCTAGCTTAGGCCTTATGACACAAACTTTGCATTGACTACTAATGCAAATATACATGAAAATCTTTTCAATGAAGTTGGCGTTTATGTGGAACTATAAAACCTTAAAATCGGCAAGCTTGATGGGGATTGTTACTCACGATGAGTGTTATTATTGCCTTGCTATCATGATCAAATGTCATGCCACTTCTCTTCCACCATTGAAGATCTTTTTGGTGTGTCGGCATATTCATAGATGCCCACCATTGTGCATATAACAACAGAAAAGGCATGCTACAGTCTTGCCACATCTACTACAGCTTCTTGTATGGATTCCAAAGTCATCAATTTACATTTCTGTTAGTGAGGTTGTAATTGGCGATGTCTTCTCTTGGGAATAGATTGAAGGATCTCTTGTTGTCAAAGATACTTTAGATAAAGCAAGAGAAAGTTTAATTTATGGGAATCTAGCAGTTTTCCATGCTAACCTAAAAGCAAATAAGAATGATATAGAGAACAAAAAATCGGAGTAGATTAGAGAGATAGTGTTTGTGACTATATCTTTCTCAAGAAGCATTGTATGGTAGTGGATAAGCCTCTGCCATGGGTAAAAAACAAAGGGAAAACAACAAAAGAGTATGTTGCTGGTGAAGTCTCTAGTTATAGCAATTAGATAGGGGTTGGATCTTTTTTTCTTTAGTTTCTTCTGCTCTTGCTGGCAAGTGTTTTTGTGTCTACCTTGCTGGCTTCACCTTGCTCTTAGCAATGAAGCATAAATTTGCTTTTTGTGTCTAATGGAAAGGGTGTGACCCCCTCTGGTCATGCTAATTTATAAAAAAAATGTTAGTTACGATAATTCCCCATATGAAGGTTGCATAAGGTAGTTGTAATGGGAAAACAAGGCTTTACCAGCCAATGTAGTGTAATGTAAAAATTGATGAGTGTATCCTAGTATAATCAATGCAATTGAATAGTTATATTTATATCTGCAATGATATAATTAATAAATTTTATTTTTTGTATTTCCTACCATTTTCAATAGTAAATTGTTGTGTGAGTGAGAAGTGAGGGTGATTAGGCCTTAAAAAGGAAAAAAATGCTGTACTTTTAGCACATTCTTGGCATCAGAATGTGTTGCAAATGTAGTGGCAAGTCACAAGCGTGGACTCACTGAGTTCTCTTGACAAGTCTAGGCATGCAACTCACCCCAACTTTGTAGGTAAGTTACTTGCCTAGGTTTGCAACTTGTGAGTACTTGCCAAGTTTTCAAATTATGCTTAGGGGTTTGCTATGTTATGTTAATGTTTCAAATTGATTGCAATAGGCTAGACTTGCTAAGAATAGTCTTTTGAGCCATTTTTGTGTTCAGTGTGGCCACCAAGACACTCTAAGCATAACATTTGAGTTTGTAGTTTCATTAGAGAATTGTCTTCTAGTGTTAATCTATGGTTTTCAGGTAGATTTTGTTCAACTATCTATTGGAGGGCTATCATCCGATTTCCTAATTTATGGTTTAGAAGGTGGTTTCTTTGGGTCCTTTGGTACATTAACCAACTAGCTGTTTTTTAAAATTTCATATAGAAGATGAGATGTGAGATCACCTAAAAAGGCTATAGAAGGGATTTTCATATATCTATGTTCCATGGTGTTTCGAGGATAGGGGTGTTGAAATGACAAGGCATTTCAAGGACAGTAGTTGAGGTAACATTTTTTGGGGACAACATGTGGGCAACAATATCTCTCTATCTATATATAGTTTAACTAAACATGACATCAAAATTAAGATAGTGACAAAAATATAGCAGCAATAAAAAATTAAGACAAATTTTTGATTTCATTGTTCAAGCTTCAATCTCAATTTTTTAATAGACAGCAGGATAACAAAATTTTAGTACTACTACTAAGTACAAAATGCCTCATCTGGTTATCAATATCAAAAGAGCTCTAAATCTAGGTTATTCTATGGCCCATCCAATGGAAGCCAGCCCAATCCCGACTGCAGCTCCTTGTCAATTTGCTTAACATCTTAGGATCAGCATTCCAATGTGCAGCTAGAGTTTGTCAATACTCAAGAGTGCTGATTCTAAAGCCTCAAGGCACTATGAATTGCAACTTGGTTCATTTTCTCACCTAGAGTTAAGTCTGTTCCTCTTAATTGAGTGGATGAAGCCATATGTGGATGAATTCCTCTTTGCAATACTTGGATGAATTCCAATCTGAGTTTTGGCTTTGTGAATTTGCTTGATTAATTTTCAGTTTTACACATGGGACATTTTGTCAAACATATTGCATAGTTGTGAGTTGTTCATTCCAATGGTTTTGCATTACATATGCATTACATTCAGTGAGGCAAATACATTATTTCTTTAATATTTCTGAGCATTAACAGCAATATAAGGATGACTGAAAATTGTTGAAACAATGACTAACAGAAATACAATGCCTTATCTTCACAGTCTGAGTGCACTAGACTATAAGGATAGTGAGTTTCGATAACCAGCAGTGACAGTTTGACTAAAACAGCACTATTACATCAATTTTCTGAGTGTAGGCATGATTGTCACCATCTAGATTAACCCAGAATTTAACATCAATTACACACAGCCATGGTAAGATAGCACCCAGAAATGTACACAGCAATTCATTTAGTAATGTTTCCAGTTTATAACAGTACTGGAACAGATTCAACACACTATACTTAGCACGTATATTCAGTTGGATATACACAGTTAAGGCTCAGCAAATAAAGACTCAAAGGTGCACTTACAAGATTGATCTCCAAGTGAGGTGCTGACCTTAACTCCACGTTTTTTATCTCAGACCTGCTAACACTTGACGTCCAGGGTTTGTGAAGACCCACAATCTTCCTTCCAAACTCGCCCAGCCATAGATATATAATGAACAACTCAGAAAATGAAGTATGGCAACCAATGTAATGAGCAAACCCTTTCAAAATTCCTGTGAATCCCTCTATACTGGAAGAATGATCAATATATTGCATTATTCTGATATTTCATTCAAACCCTTGAATATGAAACTCTCCTGCAGATTCGTTGAAGCACAAGCACAACCTCTAAGTGAAATTGTCTGCAAGCTGGCTTGGGAGATCTCTCACTCCTGTACCAAGCTGTTCTTCCTGAAGGATTTTTTCCTCAAAAAGCTTGAGATTTTCAGACTCTCCAGTCTTTAGTAAAACCCTTATCAAAATAAACTTCTTCAACAATGAATGAATGAATGAATGTGCAAAATGAGCTTTCATTGCCCTTTTATATTTCCATGCTCAATTTGCATTTGATTTTCATTTCATTTCATTTACTTTTCCCGCCTTCTAACTCCTTTTAATATTTTATTTAATTGGACACAATACTTTATAAAATAAAGTATTCTTTTAAATCATTTAAACCCCTTTTTAATAAAGTCCTTATGTCTCCCTTTTAAATTGACACTTAACTTTATATTCTAAAGTGCACTTAAAAAATCACTTATATCCTTTTAAATATAAAGTCTCCTTTTTAATATAATTTAATAACACATAAAGTTAAATTATATAATTTAACTTTATTATTTAACATTATTAATAGTAAATGCATAGGATCAATATTAACCAATACAACTCCAGGATATAATTACGCCATCATGCCAAAACTAGTAACTCCGCTAGCTGACCATACCCATGACTTACTATAAATAGTAAGTATGAACAACACATCCAAGTGACTTACTAAAAATAGTAAGTGTGCGTCAAAGTGTCCATAATGGCCTCCGGAAGGCACACTACAAATAAATTGGGACATTGAGCTGAAGAGTGCTGAAATAAACATTTAAAAGCCTGCTGAAGAATGAAAGATCACCCTCGAAGGGGTCCCCTGAACACCCTGTTAGCCTACGGGGACCAATTGGTAGACTAACCACTACATCTGACCACTGCCTAGGAAAAGGGAACATTACAGTCCACCCTCCTTAAGATTGCTTGTCCCCAAGCAATCCTCACTTGGATGCCCTGGCCTGTCACCTAAATGCTGGGATCCCAAATCAATCTATAGAATACCCAACAACATATCCTTTGCATCCGCTGGGTAGAGATAAAACCATGTTCAGTATCACTGTAGGAGGCAACTACACCAATGTAGAGCAATCTACCAATCATAGGAATCCTTGGATCCCATAACCAAATTGGAAGTCCACCAAACTCAACACCTATTGACTTCCACTGTGCTACTCTGTTATGATCTTCACCATGCCAAGAATGGTGAAGCAACACATCAGAATCCCATTGAACTGTCATGCCACACCTATCACCACTTGGATCCCAACACACCAGAACCTCACATCCATCGAACATGAGGAGATGGAAGTAATTCGAAGTGCCAACATCACAACACCTCTTCCCAGCCTTTGCAAATCTCCCAAGGATGTGATGAGTACTCCACATAGGTGCCAAAAAATGCGTAACAACTCCTCCTAGGTTGCTGATATTAAACAGATCAGCAGCCTTGAGACTGGAAATCCAACTTATGGGAATGCACACAAAATTGTCACGGTCATGGGGTGTTAAATTTCATGATCAGATGTAATGCACAGAAAATTAATTCAAAATCAGACACAATAACAAAACAGATACCCTGGGAAAACCCTCCTCTTGAGGGAGAAAAACCCAGCAACAAAGATCTCTCTTTTATATGGCAACAATTCTCTTTACAATGAGGCCAATCACAAGGCCAATATTCAGCACCTACACTAGATGCACAACAGATAATAATCTGCCCTCCCTAAATCTGCACTTACAGAAATTTGCAATCTGCTCTTGGAGAAAATTCGCACTTGAATGAAGGAGAGAAAACGAACTCGCTCGATGTTTTCACAAGGAGAGAAGTGGTCTCTTATAAATACATGGCTATAAGAGATCTCACAAGGTCGGCCTCAACATAAATTACAATTTGAACAAGTCGGCCAAGATACAATAATCAATGAATATAATTTACAAAGAAGGTCGGCCCAGAATAAGAAATATATTATTTACAAAGAGATGCGCCCATACTCATTTATTCTCACATATAAATAAATAGCCAATAGGCTACATTTATTTATGACTTTACTCGAGGCTGGAAGGATGAACCCGAAGCTGCTCAGTATCATTAACACTCCCTCTCAGCTAGGGAGAGAACTTCCAGCTACACAATACGAATCATCTTAGTATGAAGTCCATCAGCTATCATTGCCTGCAATTAGATATAAAGAGAAGGATATCACCTCAACGTGATATTAGATATCATCTCGATATCAACCATCAAATGGTAAGTACAAGTGTTCATCACTTGCGTGATGTTGTCACCTCAACGTGACTTTCACCATGACTCTCTCAGAGGGTGAAACACAAGTACATCATATGTCATGGAGTCTCACACATGACATCCACCATGACTCAGCTCAGAGGGTGGAAACAAGGGCTTTCACCTCAAATTCTTCCGTCACAGAAGAAAATGCAATGGTAAGTACAAGTGTTCATCACTTGTGTGATGTTGTCACCTCAACGTGACTTTCACCATGACTCTCTCAGCGGGTGAAACACAAGTACAACATATGTCATGGAGTCTCACACATGACATCCACCATGACTCAGCTCAGAGGGTGGAAACAAGGGCTTTCACCTCAAATTCTTCCGTCTCAGAAGAAAATGCATTAACAAGGCTCACTGATGTTGAGACTCATACTCAGTCAAGGCTGGATTCTCCACCATACCAAGCTTATCTTGGAAGTATACAAACTTTATCCTGGCGAGAGGCTTGGTGAGAATATTGCCGTCTGCTCATCAGTGCTAATGTACCTCAAGTACCGCCTTCCGCAGTACCATATCTCGATATAGTGGTACTTGATCTCAACATGCTTGGATCTGTCATGAAACACAGTTGACTTCACACAACTCGATGAATAATAGTAGGCTCCATTGATTGTCCAAACAATCCACTTCGAAGCTTCGAGTTGCCATGCAAGCTGTACTCTGCCTAATGATGCCTTTGGCGCAAGGAAAAGCGCAAAACCGAGGCTCTCTTCCGATCTGTGACACGCCCAATCAGAATCGGTGAAACCAAGTAACTCCAGGTCTGCATCTGAAGTACCTCAACCCATATCCAACTGTGCCACGCAAGTATCTCAGGATATGTTTAGCTGCAACCATCTTCTTTAGGCTTAGCAAGCTCCCTCTGAATCTTCAAGCACTTGCATCAACCTTCTGACCTCTTCGTTCAAGATTGCCTGCAACACTTGACTTAGATAAATGTTTTCCAGCGCACACCTCTGGTACTGTAGAGAGTTCAGGATAGTCCTCCTCGACCTCATCCCAAATCTCACTATTCTGAATAGGTTTGCGGAGCTACCAATGACAGATCCAGATGACAGTCTTGAGCAATTCTGATCTCAACAGCTGAAGGGATCCTCTAAGGATTTAGCACCTAGCCTTGCAAAACAGTAATCTTCACTTCTTCTCAGTGAGTTACAAAACTCCCTCTTGATCCCTGCTTCAGAGATTGCAAAGAAGACTTCTGGAAGTGAACTCCCTCTAACCACCAGCTCAGTTCCATAGCTGCAAGTTGTGACTTTATGCTTGATCATTTCTTTGGTTGGCATGACTTCCTCATAAGATGCCTCAAGCTTTTCATCACTAAGCAATCTCTCATCACTTTCCTGCTTCTAGCTGTTCACAAAGCATTTTAGAGAGAGATTACTAACGGATTATAACTATCCAAAGAAATATCAAGACTAGAATCACACAAAGTTTACTATCTCAAGAAAAATGAGCCTTATCTTTATTAAATTCTGATATAACTCTTTCTTCTCAAGAACGCTAATTTCAGCACAAAAAAATAAAAAATAAAATAAAATAAAATCTGTCCAACTCAGATTTCTTAGATGCAATATGCAGCCGGCATATAAGATCAGGCCTCTCAAGGCAACATCATAGACTATGCACCAAGAGAATGATATTGATGATCTCAAAATGAATGAAAGAGTGACTCCAAGGGATCTCAATCAGGGATCACTATTCAAGAGAAGGACAACACAATCTTTTCTACACACAAGATCAAACAACGATTGCACAATATAGCAAATTGAATTTCAGCCTAGTAGGAAATAATCAAAGAATACTTATCTCTTAATAGCATTCTTCAGATCTATTTCAATTGATCCCAATTAGTCTTGTGCATCCTTGCAGATAAGCTCCAAGACCTCAATACTGTTCAGTCTTCAAAAGCTTTCAATCAGCTGCAGGAGTGACTTATCTGCAGCTCCAATATTCATCAGCTTAGATGCGAGTCCCTTGAATTTTCTTTGAGCAGTTCCGAGGCCAAGATACCTTTCACAACAGGAGATACAGAGCTGATGGCTCTGGCCAGCGCCACTCTACCACCATTCGCAGATTACCACCATCAGACTCATGAAGGCCGCCCTCCTGGTGACATCAACTTCCCCGATCAAGAGACAAAGGGACTCCCGACTACAGAAATAGGTGAAACTGAATAAGTGCTAATCCCGTTGAAACAGGCCAGAGAACAACATACATAGGTGAAGATCGATAGATGGAGACAAGATGTCTTCATTGCGTGATCTTGAATCCCGTAGGGATTCATTAATGAAGATGCCGATTCTCTCAAGGGTGCTTTCAACATGATCCCTAGATTTCCGTGACTATCAAGAAGGTGCGCGGAAGATCATAATGGATGATTGCCCCTTCTCATCAGATGGGCCGTAAGCAACCATCGATCAGCGTAAAGAAGGCCTCGAAAGCTTCCTTGATGCGAGACGAATGCTTCAAATTAACATACATATTCAATTGTCATCTTAAATGCATTAGCGTCTTGCCAACAGAAAACGTCCTCCTTCCATATCACCTGACAATATAGGAAGTAGAAGTTGTATTAATCCCATCCAGAGAGGAGGATACGATTAAATGAATATCCAGCGTCACAAGCAATGGCAATGATAGAATCCGAAGGCAATGCGATAATATAACCGGCCAGGTCTGTCCAATCTTCATATTTCAAATCCATCTCCCATGCCAATAATCTCGATGGAGCTGTACCCACGGGTTCGAGAGATTCCCAACTGAATGTTTTTGCCACACTGGCCATCATAAATCAAGCTCCACTTATGATCTTGTGCTATAGTGTCGTCAGGATGCAAACATCTGCTGGTAGTAATAATTCAAATTATCGCCTAGCCATTCAGGGGCTACGACATTTATGACCACCAGAGAAAACTGATGAACCCGCTCTGATACCATGTTAAATTTCATGATCAGATGTAATGCACAGAAAATTAATTCAAAATCAGACACAATAACACAACAGATACCCTGGGAAAACCCTCCTCTTGAGGGAGAAAAACCCAGCAACAAAGATCTCTCTTTTATATGGCAACAATTCTCTTTACAATGAGGCCAATCACAAGGCCAATATTCAGCACCTACACTAGATGCACAACAGATAATAATCTGCCCTCCCTAAATCTGCACTTACAGAAATTCGCAATCTGCTCTTGGAGAAAATTTGCACTTGAATGAAGGAGAGAAAACGAACTCGCTTGATGTTTTCACAAGGAGAGAAGTGGTCTCTTATAAATACATGGCTATAAGAGATCTCACAAGGTCGGCCTCAACATAAATTACAATTTGAACAAGTCGGCCAAGATACAATAATCAATGAATATAATTTACAAAGAAGGTCGGCCCAGAATAAGAAATATATTATTTACAAAGAGATGCGCCCATACTCATTTATTCTCACATATAAATAAATAGCCAATAGGCTACATTTATTTATGACTTTACTCGAGGCTGGAAGGATGAACCCGAAGCTGCTCAGTATCATTAACATGGGGTACTAGAGTACCAACCCTATGCCACTCTCCAATGCTAAGGAGATGATGCAACTCTCCTCCAAACTCCTGAACAATTGCTGTCCACCAAAAATTATGAATAAAATCCTTGTCCCATGGAGTAGGAGAACCGCCTCCTACCAAAACATGGAGCAAAACTCCATCATTACGAGTTGGTTCGCATGGTGTATGCATCTCTACCTCTGTTGAATCTATACTATGAGGCCTCAATTGGCTCTCCCCCAAGGGTGACTCATGATCACTATGGCGCAAGTTGTGTGAAAACTCAGGAATGCAAGAATCATTCTTGTCCTCAGGTCCATGCAAACCTGAAACCTTCTCGTGCTCGACCATCGTTAGAGGTTCTCCCCTCAAACCATGAGTACCCATACCATCTGTAGGTGACATGACAATGGTAAAAGACCGGATATCAGTTGTGGATGAAGAAGATTGAACCGAGCTCAACTCCTCATAGAGCTCGTCAATCTGAATCACTAATTCTTGAAGGGCCTTCTGAGTGCTCTTCAAGGAATCCTTAATGACAATAAGTTCATCAGTAAGCTTATCTATTTCCCTTTCTTTCCCCTTAGGGGCATCATAGTAGATCTCACCAAGCTGGAGTAGGTGATCTCTATTTGAGAGTAGCTGCATGTAATTGGTCTTCATCTCCACTATCACTTCTCTAAGCACCTGTGAATCTGAAAGGGGAAATTCTCCATAAGGGTCCATATGTTCTTCTGAAGACCTCTAACAACATTTGGCCATCATCATGAGGGTGTCATCGAAATGTCTAATGGCTGCATCAATTTGATCTTCATTCACCTTCAGTTGTCTTGCCAATTGATTGGACTCCTAAGACCCATCAATCTCATATAAATTTTCTGATTTAGGATCAATGTCATTTAACATAAAATCTAATTTGTTTTCAAGGCTGATAACAACTCCATGAGCGTTGAAAATGCCATCCTGGGGTTCTGTCAAACAACTATCATGATGCAAGGCATTCTCGTCATCAACCACTTCAGAGTTGAACCCCTTTTCTTCCACCTGCTCCTCATCAAACAAGTAGGGCCTCTGTTGACCCTCACATTGTTTGAAAACACTGTGAACCAAGTTATAAGCAGTTGTAGACATCACTTGTACTTGCTTTAGAACAGCCAACCATAGGGACAAGATAGGTTTGGAAATTTCATCACTTTCATTAATAATTGAAGCCATAATGATCCTCATGTAGTCCTGAATAGATTTATCATGTTCCTCACTGATAGAATCCACGAAAAGACGAAACATCTATAAAATAAGGTCATTACAATCACAATCAATCATAGCAACGCACGATCTCACCTGTGCTAGGACCTTGACCCTCTTCCCAAAAGGACTTTTGACATCACTTATCCCATCAAAGCTTCCAATAATCAGCTGCAATGCCTCCCTCATTTTGCCAACATTATAAGGAACTTGATGAGCTGTAATACTTATAATTTCCCTGAGGCAAAGAGTAATAGTGAGCTTTATCTCCTTGTTTTCGTGTCTCAATAACTCGTGCTCACCCAAAAAAGTCACTGCTGGAGTCATAGCTATCTACAACAAATCAGAAGGTGACTGCTTAACAAGACTCAAACATTTTTCTATTCTTTTCAGTGTGACCAAAGTATCATCCCTAGGTTGAGGTTGATTGCCGAGCTTACTACCTGTTTCGTAGAGTAATCTTGCCAACCACTTTCCATCATTTAATACCAACTCTTTGTCATTGACTGAATCCATAATTTAAATCTGAAACTGAAATCTATGAGCGCCGGTCACTCAACAAAGCAGAGATGTAAACAACTAAATTTTATAATTTACCCAACAGGTTGGCAAGAATAACTGTGCTCTGATACCACTGTAATGTCCCACCCCGATCTGAGTTTTGGCTTTTTCAAACATATTGCATACTTGTGAGCTGTTCGTTCCGATGGTTTTGCATTACATATGCATTACATTTGGTGAGGCAAATACATTATTTCTTTAATATTTCTGAGCATTAACAGCAATATAAGGATGACTGAAAATTGTTGAAACAATGACCGTAACAGAAATACAATGCCTTAACTTCACAGTCTAAGTGCACTAGACTATAAGGATAGTGAGTTTCAATAACCAGCAGTGACAGTTTGATAAAACAGCACTATTACATCAATTTTCTGAGCATAGGCATGACTGTCACCATCTAGATTAACCCAGAATTGAACAGCAATAAGAAGACTCAGTCTAGAACATCATTTACACACAGCCATGGTAAGATAGCACCCAGAAATGTACACAGCAATTCATTTAGTAATGTTTCCAATTTATAACAGTACTAGAACAAATTCAACACTCTATACTGAGCACGTATATTCAGTTGGATATACACAGTTAAGGCTTAGCGAATAAAGACTCAAAGGTGCACTTACAAGATTGATCTCCAAGTGAGGTGCTGACCTTAACTCCATGTTTTTTGTCTCAGACCTTCTAACACGTGATGTCCAAGGTTTATGAAGGCCCATGATCTTCCTTCCAAACTCACCCAGCCATAGATATATAATGAACAACTCAGAAAATGGAGTATGGCAACCAATGTAATGAGCAAACCCTTTCAAAATTCCTGTTAATACCTCTGTACTGGAATAATGATCAATATATTTGCATTATTCTGATATTTCATTCAAACCCTTGAATATGAAACTCTCCCGCAGATTCGTTGAAGCACAAGCACAACCTCTGAGTGAAGTTGTCTACAAGCTGGCTTGGGAGATCTCTTACTCCTGTACTGAGGTGTTCTTCTTGAGGGATTTTGTCTTCAAAAAGCTTGAGATTTTCAGACTCTCCAGTCTTCAGCAAAACCCTTATCAAAATAAACTTCTTCAACAATGAATGAATAAATGAATGTGTAAAATGAGCTTTCATTGCCCTTTTATATTTCCATGCACAATTTGCATTTGATTTTCATTTCATTTCATTTACTTTTCCTGCCTTATAACTCCTTTTAATATTTTATTTAATTGAGCACAATACTTTATAAAATAAAGTATTCTTTTAAATCATTTAAATCCCGTTTTAATAAAGTCCTTATGTCTCTCTTTTAAATTGGCACTTAACTTTATATTATAAAGTGCACTTAAAAAATTACTTATATCTTTTTAAATATAAAGTCCCCTTTTTAATATAATTTAATAATGCATAAAGTTAAATTATTAATTTAATTTTATTATTTAACATTATTAATATTAAATGCATAGGACCAATATTAACCAATACAACTCCAGGATATAATTATGCCATCACGCCAAAAGTAGTAACTCTGCCAGCTGACCATACCCATGACTTACTATAAATAGTAAGTATGAACAACACATCCAAGTGACTTACTAAAAATAGTAAGTGTGCATCAAAGTGTCTAGAATGGCCTCCGGAAGGCACACCACAAATAAACTGGGACACTGAGCTGAAGAGTATTGAAATAAACACTGAAAAGCCTGTTGAAGAACGAAAGATCACCCTCGAAGGGGTCCCTTGAACACCCTGTTAGCCTACGGGGACCAGTTGGTAGACTAACCACTGCATCTAAACACTGCCTAGGAAAAGGGGACATTACAGTGCATGTCCTCCATCACCAAGCATCATGCTGCCCCATCGGCTTGACCATTGCAAGAGGTCCTCTTAGTTGTGACTACTCTTGGTGATCCATTATAGATACTCCTAAGCAACACATATTTTTCTTTAGATTTAAACTTTAGTTCAATTGACTTATGATTCTATGAAAACTCGCCAAGAGAATGTAGCCCTTGCACACCTATACCCATGTTAGTTTTCACAACATGGGATTCATCACATAGTTGATTAGCCTCACCTATGGATGTATTGAGCTGTTTGTTTACCTAGTTGCATGGGATGATTTATCAGCAACAATGATATTGAGCCCATCAGAATATTTATCCTTAAGGTATCTCTCAATATCTTCTTTTTAGAGTTCTTCTTTGGTTATAGCATCAAGATCCTACACAATCTTGCTTGAGCAATCTTCGACTTGAGAGAAAGGGTCCCTATGCCAATGTCTGCCAGTTGTAGCCTTCATCTTTTTATCATTATTAGAATGCTTCCCATGATGACAAGAAGTATGTACTGATATGGAATGAGATTGGTGCAATAACTCTATGCTACTTTTATCCTCCTTATTTCTAGATCTGTAATCAAAAGGGAAATCGAGGTTTTTACCTTCTATTACTGATTTGGATATCCTTGAGAGATGCGCAGCAATGTTCTCATTCTTAATTAATGAAACAAGAACCAGCTGAAGCATCCTTCACAAATTCATGCTCATCAATATGGTTATCTTGCAGATCATTCTCACATGATAGTGGGTCCATCTTTCCAATGCTTGACATCTTAGTATGTGTTTCTTGGACATTATTTGAAACCACCGGACAATCTTTTCAATTATAGAATCTTCACATTCAACATGTATTGCTGATATCTCAGTGATTTCCTTAAGACATGCACTTTCTTGATGTGAGACCTTATTAGAAATTACTGGAATACTCTTTTTAGGTAAAGAACCTTCAACATCCAATGTGGATTCTTTATACTCTTTTGGATCTTGTTGAACCTCTGGTTCCCTTCTTTATACCCAATGCAAGAAGATTTTATCCAGCTTATGCTTAAAGACCTCTTCTCTCATGGCTTGTTGTGGCTTTGGCTCTGGTCTTTCTCTTTCTCTAGGAACATGGGTTTAGCATATTTTTTCTTTGACTGTAGAATGCAAAATTCTATAAAGAGATATCAACTTGAGACTCTTCACTTTGTGCTCTATATTCTTGGAGAATTATCAACTTCTCATCCCCTTTTTGTGATGTTGTAGCTGAAACTAGATTCTACCTGCTACTCATGTTTTCTTTTGTTCTCATATTGATCATCGTACTTACAACACTTTCTGTGATATTTCCGATATTGATCAAAAGTTAGTGCTGCTTTGAAAGCATCAAATCTCCATTGATACTCAAAGATTTTGTCAATCTCCTCTTCCCATGATGTTTTGGCTGGAACTAGACTTTGCCTATTCCTTTGAATCTGCTATTTAGCAACCCTTGCTTCAATAGCTGAAATGTTTTCTACTAGTCATATTGCCTCTTTCATATTTGCAGCATTGTATCTGGAAACGATCTGCATTTCTTCCTATCATTAGAGATAAAAAGAATCCTTCCATGATTCACTAATTTGTGGATGTGAATCAGCAATTTACCCTAATTGGCAAGATCAAAGCTCTGATTCCTTTGTAATGACCGTTAGCTAAAATATTCATATAAAAAATTAGATTTGAAATACCCACCAAAACCTTTTGACATTAGATTGCAGAAATGGTAAGAACATGAATACCCACAACACATATAACAGATTTGCTTATGTAATATGGGATGGAACTCAATACTTTATTCAAATATTTTGTTCAAGTACATTTTTGCTGCAAATGATTACAAAGATTTGCCTCTACAACAATTATAGGTATATTTCAAAAATACCCAGAATGATGAAATGTTCAAAATGCTGAAGTCCTCTAAACTTGAATTGCAGATGCAACCTCTGTATGAAGCTACCCTTAGGAATCCAAAGGGGTTTCATGCTCTGAACTCTAGGAAACCAATGGGATTTGGTCCATTAATCTATAAAACATCAGGGTTTCATCCTTAGATCCAATAGCTGAACACAAGTTATAGTTTGATGAAAATGGCCAAAGATGCAAATTGATGAATTGTGTCCTTATATAAAGGTTGAAGGTTTAGTGTGGGCCCATATGTGCTAAAAAAGCATTTGAAAGTTTCTTGCCATTTTATTGCATTCAAATTGAAGCCATTAATGGCGTCCCTAGTTGGCCATGGTGATGGTCAAACTCTTTGTTTGAACAGTGGGGTTTTAGGTAAAGGTATGCATGAAGTGGGGGTTCAAGGAAATGCATACCTGAAGGATGTAATGGTAAGAGGGACTAGGGAATCAGGAGTCAAGATGTTACTTGATGTATTTCCATTTGGTGTGCTAGCACTATGTTCTTCAAAGTTTCAAAGTTGGGTATTCAGGGAATGGGATACAAGGATGTTAGGATGTGAGAGGATGCAAAGGTTCGTAGGCCTGGATGGGTAAGCAGCAAGACAATGGGGATTAGGCTTCGGAGATACCCAATGTTGGAGGGAATGGGGTTGGGCTTTGGAGATACTCTATACATTACCCAATGTAGGGAGGAGCTAGGGTTAGGTTGTTGAGATCCATGATTCTTATAGAGAAACAAAACCCTAAAATCTTGATGGGTAAGACAAAGCAGGTGTTTGGGAAACGGGGAATTGAGAGAAAGAGTACCAAGGTAAGAGGAGTTTTGGAAACTAAGAGAATGGGTACCAAGGTAATAGGAGTTCTAGAAATCCATAGAAACAAAGGATCAGGAAAGTGAGGAAGTAGGGAACGAAAGAAAGGTATGAGAGCATGAGAAAGCTCAAAATCTCGCCCAAGACAGGGAAGTGATTCAAACACTCTCCAACTTAAGTAAATTGAAAAGAGGGCATTACTTTACGTTTTGCTCATGACTAAAGCTTCTCTATACAGATTTCACATCTCCTAAGAATCAACACAACCTCTTCTTAAATTCCTAAATATGTCTTTTTGCATCAATATCATGGTTCTTGGTGTATATCAAGTTTGGCATAAGTATACAAATAATCGTTTAAACAAAATGACATGTAGCATTCCAAGTTAAACTTAACTAGAGCTTTTTAGAGATAATAATGTTTGATCCATCGTGATTGCATGCAGTTAAAGGCATTTTCTTAACACATTTTATATCTATATTTGAGTTTGGGGTGCACTTGCAGCTATAGATGGCATTTTGAATATTGAAATGTATTTTATATAAATACTATATAGAAAGGATAATAAATAAGGCGTATTTGCTTAACATGTGCTCTATGTTGCTTGCCTGAAATTAACCAAAGCACAATTGAACAAGAGTTGAGTCATTTACAAAAGTAGACATGTGATAGGTTAGCTTTTGTATTTGTTATGTAAACTTGAGGTTCTTTTTATGTCCTAATAAAATGTTAAACTACCAAGCATAAATAGATAGCTACATCTTGGCAAGCAAACTCAATTTTATGTTGATTTGTAATTACTATTAAGATTTTATGGCTGAAAATTTAATTTCTAAGTTTGAGTTTCATCCAATATATTTTAGTGTTTGCTTATATTTTTGATAGTGATGTTTGAGTTATTTTTCAAGTCCATGCAAACAGGGAACAATGTGGTATGGCGACTGGCCAATAGACAATATATTGGAGTGTCATGCAAATAAAATTCATTATTCCTTTTTGGTAGAGTGAGAATTTGATCCCACACAAATGGGTACTATTAGCTATTAAAATAATATTTATTATTTATTTATTAATGCTCAATATTGTATTTTATTGTAAATTATTTAGATAAGATCATCTATGAATCTATGATGTTATCTAAAGTTTCTTTTTAGAAACTTCCTAATTTTTGTACATTTTGTAATATGGTATTAGAGTAGGAATTCGTTTTCGGGAAAATTTTCAAATAAAAATTCATGAGGAATTTTTCTAAGTGTTGAAATTTTTTTGTATTTTTCGAAATTAATTCTGGGCGCTAGTTTTTTGAAGGAGAAAAAAAATTTGTGGGTCGATGCCATAATTTGAATATTTTTCCTGAGGGTTATAGTTTTGATTTTTCATTGAGTTTTACTCACTAAAAATCGTAACCCTAAGAAGACGCGATTTTACTGTCTACTTGAAGCATGGCCTAAAGTCGTTTTTTCTTCTAGTTGCACAACTCCTTGAAGACGCGATTTCTGGTGGGACTTCTTGATTTCTAGCCGTGTTTATTCGTGTCTAGGCATGATTTTGCCCTCTTTTTGGTCGCGTCGTTTGCAAAACACTAGGTGCAATTTCTTCCTATTTTGGGGCGTGATTTTTTGTATTCTTGGCCGCGTTTCTCACCTTCTTCCTGGTTGCATTTTGTATAAAACTTCCAGATGCGTTTCATGCCCTAGCTCAGTCGCGGTCCTCTTCATTGTTGGACACGATTTTCTGCCTATATTTTCCATTTTTTTTTTTTTTTAAATCGTGGCCATTTTCAGTATTTCTCTGGCAACCAACCAGGGTTTTGTAGTTATCTCCTTTGTTTCAAGTCAAAAATTTATTTTGAGTTTTGATTATTTGTGGGTTTTTCAAGTATTTTTATGGGTGCATCGTTTTCTGTGCCTCATTTTTGTGCCAACCGTACTTCATACTTTTTGAAGTCTATACTTGAATTTGCCTCTGTTTTTGTGTTGGAATTCATGCCTCGAGTTTCATGCATCAACCTCTTATCAATACTTTGTTTTTCATGTCTCGAAAAGTGTGAAGATGGCAAGTTTGACTAACATTATGTTGGAAGGCAGTCAACAATTTAATGGCAAAAATTATAACACCTGGAAGCAGCGAATGATGACCATCTTTGAATATCACTGCCTTGATCAGATGATTCTCGACAATGTTACTCGTCCCACCATAATAGATAAAACCCAAGAGAAGTTTGATGAGCAAAATCATGAAGTGGTGATGCCCATTAAACTTTCGGTTATAGATGATCAACTACCTTAGATTCCGCTTGGTAAATCAACAAAGGAGATTTGGGACCATCTGAAGGGTTTGCATGAGACTCCCGACAAAAGCCGTGCGTTCTTTTTGAAAAATATGTTGTTTTCTATCATGATGGATGAGAAGACAACTTTGCAAGCGCACTTGAACAAGATCCAGGAGATCCAAGATCAGTTGGAGGCTATTGGTCGGAAAATGGAGGAAGAAATGGTCGTGATCACTTCGAAAAGCCTACCTAAGTCTTATGAACATTTCATAGAGACTCTCAACATTACATTTGCTAATATTGACCTGAAGTTTTTGGAGCTTTGTACTATCCTCTTGCAGCAGGACCACTGGAAACAACAATTTGGTAGCAGTGCATCCTCATCCTCTATAGAGCAAGCCTTTGTAGCTAAAACCCAACCTAAGAACAAAGGGAAAGGTCAGCCTTCGCAGCAGAGAGGCTCAAGTCAACCTCCGAGCAGCCCTAAGAAAAAGAACATTCAGTGCAATTATTCCTCAACGTATATTACGTTCCTAACATGGAACTAAATCTTCTCTCAGCAGTCAGATCATGCGACATTCTCCTCAAATGGATGTGGTATTCAATATACACAAATGTTCTATTGTTGATTGGGAGACTCGCACTACTGTGGCTGTTGGTATTGAGGATCATGGCCTATACAGGCTTGTGGATATAGGTGATTCTCCATAGTTAGCCATGGCAGCCAGAAATTCTGCTATCACCAGTCTTTGGCATCAACAATATGGGCACTTAAATGTGCATTATCTCTCTCAGCTAGCTTGGGAGGGACTTGTAGCTGGTCTACTTGATATCCAGACTCAACATCATGGCGTTTGTGGAGCTTGTCAGGCTGGGAAGCAACACAGGACACCGTTCAGGGATGGTGACTTATGGCAAGCCTCTAAGGTACTACAGTTGGTTCATGCTGATATTTGTGGGCCAATGAACACACTTTTTGTTACTGGTTGCAGGTATTTCTTGCTTTTTGTTGATGATTTCAGTAGAAAAATGTGGGTGTACTTTCTTAAATAGAAATCAGATGTGTTTAATGTATTTCAGAAGTTTAAGGCCTTAGTAGAAAAAGAGTCTAGTTGTTGCATAATTACTCTTAGGTTAGATAATGGGGGGAATTTTGTTCAACTGCATTCTCCAACTTCTATGATACACATGTAATTAAACGTCAGTTAACCAAACCCTACACTCAACAAAACGGTGTTGTAGAGTGGCTCAATCGTACAATTGTTGAGATAGCCCGCTCCATGTTGCAACACAGGGGTGTTCCTAATAAATTTTGGGCAGAAGTAGTCTACACTGCTGTCTATCTCCTTAATCGGTCTCCTACCCACACCGTTAAGGGGAAGACTCCTGAGGAAGCTTGGACTGGTCGCAAACCCAGGATCAGTCATTTGAAAATCTTTGGCTCTTTAGCATATGCATGGATTCCAGATGCCAAGTGCTCAAAGTTGGATTCCAAGAGTCTAAAGCTTTTGTTCATCGGGTATAGTGACAACCATAAGGCTTACCGGTTGATTGATGTAGACACTGATCGTCTCATCTTCAGTCGAGATGTTGTCTTTGATGAAGAATGAGGACCTTTTCACCTTTCCTCGCCTGCTCAGCATTCTAAGGATCAACCCTTAAAGGCTTTTGATTTGGGTGTCCGACTTCCATTAGGTTCACCTGATGGGAGGGATGACAAAGACTCTGTCTTTGATGATGCTCAACCTGATTTTCCTCTGGATGATATTGAAATTCCACCTATTGAACCTGTTCCA
Organism: Sequoia sempervirens; assembly: GCA_007258455.2. Taxonomy (NCBI): domain Eukaryota; kingdom Viridiplantae; phylum Streptophyta; class Pinopsida; order Cupressales; family Cupressaceae; genus Sequoia; species Sequoia sempervirens. Next base: position 757,327,428 of record VDFB02281492.1, on the reverse strand, counting down.
GATCCACAACCAATTCTAGCTCCTCCTGTTACATCTGATGTTGGCACTTCTACTCTCCGGCCTAAATAGTGGACTAAGACTATTAGTGATCTTCATGATGATGAACTCATTGAGGGTAGATCGTCCAGAAAGAAGAGCAAACAACAACATACAGTCAATTTTTCTCTCATGGCCAACATTCACAGTGTCTATGAGCCTTAGACATATTCAAAGGCTAAAGGAATTCTTGAGTGGGAGAAGGCTATGGAAGCTGAATACCAGAGTCTTCAGAAGAATCACACTTGGGTCCTTTCTGATCTTCCTCTAGGGAAGAAGCCCATTAGCTGCAAATGGGTGTATAAGGTGAAATACAAAGCTGACGGAACCCTTGACAAGTACAAAGTTCGTCTAGTTGCAAGGGGGTTCTCACAGAAAGAAGGCCTTGACTACGAGGAGACCTTTGCTTCTACAGCCAAGATGAGTATCATTTGGCTCATCCTTGCCTTAGCAGCCCAGTTTGGTTGGAAAGTCCATCAAATGGATGTTAAGAGTGCTTTCCTCAACGGTGAGTTGAAGGAAGAAGTCTATATGACGTAACCTCTAGGGTTCAAAGTTGTCGGTCAAGAACACAAGGTGTGCTGATTGGTCAAAGCACTCTATGGTCTGAAACAAGCTCCTCTGGCTTGGTACATCAAGATTGACAAGTACCTCACAAATCATGGCTTTCAGAGGAGTCCATCTGACTCTAATCTGTATGTCAAATAGGCTGGTTGTGATATACTTATTGTTGTTGTCTATGTGGATGACCTGATCATTACTGGCAGCTCGACACATTTGATCGCTGAGATCAAACAGGATTTGTGCAGCGCATTTGACATGACAGATTTGGTACTTTTACATTACTGTTTAGGTGTTGAGGTTTGGCAGACCAAGAGCAGTATCTTCATCTCCCAGTCCAGATATGCTTGAAGTCTACTGGATAAGTTCTGAATGTAGGATTGCAAACCTACCTCCACACCCATGGAAAAAGGGCTCAAGTTGTTAGCTAAGTCAGACTCACCTATAGTAGATCAATCATTGTTCGGGCAACTAGTGGGTAGCCTCATCTATCTCACCGCCACTAGGCTTGACCTCAGTTTTGTAGTGAGCTACATTTCACGCTTCATGATAACCCCCAAGGCTGATCATTGGGTAGTAGCGAAGTGTGTGTTGCGTTATGTGAAGGGTACTTTTGATTATGGATTCTTGGACACTCGGAATCACGATCCTAGACTCAGTGGTTTCACAAACTTAGATTGGGCAGGATTGGTTGATGATAGAAAATCAACATTTGGGTATGTGTTCAGTTTGGGATTTGGTGCAATCACATGGACTAGTAAGAAGCAGTAGGCAGTGGCTCTCTCCTCGACAAAAGCAGAGTATCGGGGAGCAGTTAAAGTAGCTTGTGAGGCAGTTTGGCTTCGCTAGATGCTTGCGGATATGCAAATATCTCAAGCAGGTCCGACTCCCTTGTTCTGTGATAATTAGGGAGTTCTCAAACTTGCCAAGAATCCAGTCTTCCATGAAAGAACCAAGCATGTGGAAACTCATTGTCACTTCATTCGAAAGCTTGTTGAAGACGGATTAGTTCAGTTGCTGTATGTTCCGACAAAGGAGCAAACAACAGATATTCTCACCAAGTCGCCCAGTCCAGATAAGTTAGTAAAATTCAAGGGTCATCTTGGTGTAGTTGACAGATTGAGCATTAAGGGAGGGTATTAAAATAATATTTATTATTTATTTATTAATGCTCAGTATTGTATTTTATTGTAAATTATTTAGATAAGATTGTCTTTTATTGTAAATTATTTAGATAAGATTGTCTTTGATCTTATCTAAAGTTTCTTTTTAGAAACTTCTTGATTTTTGTACATTTTGTAAATTATCTATTGAGCACATTGCTCATTGTTAATACAACGAATTTTTTACCAATTACTTCTCATAATATTAGCTTTATAGAAGCCTGTGTTACCCTATCAATAAACTATACTATGACAAAAATGTTCCATAGTTTCAATGTCAAAAGTATACCATAAACTTTTGAACCTTGAGAGAAGGCATCTGAAGAGCTAGATTGAATAAAGTAAATATTAGAACATACATAAATTTCTAGAAACAGACTTGAATGTCCTGGAATAATGAAAGTTGGCCTGAGCATTAAAAAAATTCTTTGCAGCGATTCAGGAACACATATTATGAAGGGGATCCTTCTAAATAGTTTGCTGTATCAATGTAATAGGGTGTGATATTCTCTTCTCCTCTTTGAAGTGTTTAAGTTGCAGCTTTTTCTCTATTTCCTTGTCCATGTTTCCCTTTCCTCTCTTGTCAATTTCAATTCAAAAATATGAAATTTTAAATCATTCAATTTATTTTATCACCTCTTACGTCTCCTTTGTTGTAGATTTGAATTGAAATTGACTACTTAGACAAACTTCTTATTTTAAAATGACTGCTTTTGAATTTTCCTTTTGGTGTATTTTATTTTTAGAATATGCACATGAATTGGTGTTATTCATTCATATTTGACAGTTTGCCGGCACCTAGTCGAGGTCCCCTTAAGATGATAACAAGTGATTCTCCAAGGTGGCATCGGGTCCTTCTGAAAGTAAGTGGTGAAGCACTTGCGGGAGATGGTGAACAAAATGTTGATCCAAAGGTGACATAGAGCTTTTTCCCTGGAACAGATGCTTGCCTCTGCAGATCTATCTTTTATCATGACAGTTATTAGGAATTTAACCATCAAGTAATTCTGAAATATTACTTAATGGTGGAGAAATGAAGATGCAAAATCTATTAAGAGGATTTCTTAGGAAAGATGTCCAACGGGAAGCTGAGATGTGAGAAAACAAATGTTAAGCCCCTAACTCTTACATGTGTTATTGCCATTATTGGCTTATGCAGTAACCTACATGTGACACATCTAACCTTTTGAGCAATTTGTTAGTAGATTCTTAGGTTTTCTGTTTCTTGTTAGGTTGGTGTATTTAAAGGCCTAGGGGCTTGTTAGGTTTTTGATTTTTTAGACTGATTGCAAAATCTAGTCATGCAGACCTGTGTGTTTATGAGCAATGTTTTACCGAAGAGTTGGGTTTTATTCTTCAGATTGCGATGTCCATTGCCAGAGAGGTTGCCTCTGTTGCTCATCTTGGTATTGAGGTATTAAAATACTAGGCACACTTAATATTTTTCTAAATATTGATTTGATTCTTTTGCCTGTCTCAGCTTTAGGTATTGTCAAAAGTCCTTTGGAATTTGGCAAGTGATGTGGTGCATCATCCATTAGATTTCATAAAACTTTAATAATTTTAATTTACTGGGTATTTTTTGGCTAATTCTACTTCAGGTTGCAATAGTGGTTGGAGGGGGAAATTTCTTCCGTGGATCAACCTGGGCTGGATGTAGTGGACTGGATCGTTCTTCTGCAGATCACATAGGGTAAGCCAAATTTCTTTATCTGTGTCCTTCATGATGTCATTGCTATTTGATATTACAGTTCATTACCTTTTTATATTTTCATGTCACATGTTATAAAAAATCCAAAGGTCAATGTTGCCCATAATAATCCTTTGAAGAAATCTAAGGTATCTGATAATGAGCTTTTATGTCATAGAAGCTTGGCAGTTAGAAATATAAGCAAATAAATACATAAAATCAATCACATTCTTACAAATGAATGGGTTGCCATTGCAGTCTCTGACCAAGTTAGTTAACTTTGGGCAGTTGTTTTTGTTGAATTGGACTTGAGAGCATGTCATTTTTAAATTTTCATACTCGGTTGTTCAGAACTTAATTTTTTTAACTACATTTTACTTTGCTTATGTGTCTTGATGAAGATAAAATTCATCTGGACGATAATACTGCTTCCATGTTTATTATAAGGATATAAATTGACTTATAGGTCTCGCGCAAATCTGGAGCCCCCTAAGAGAGTTGGGAACAAACATGCATGGAAGTCTTCAAAAGGTGTGAATAGAACATGAAGAGATGAACAATATTGAGTTGGGTTGTATTTGTGGTCTAGTTTTATTCAATTGATTTGTACCCATTAACCTTATCTGAGTAGGCTTGATTTGCCACCATTTACGCTCAATCTGCAGTTGTGTTTGTATTATAGTTGTAAGACTCAGCAAGTTTGCTTGTTAGGAATTGTAAGTTGCAGTGAGTCAGCCAGAAAACACAGAAAACTAACAAAATAATCCAAAATAGAAAATAAAAAACATTAGAAACAATTCTTTGCTTATTAAATTTTAAAAAATTACCGATATTTTTTGCTGAGGTCAAGTCTGAGTCCAGCATTGGCTTGCTGAGTTTTCATCAAGTCTGACTATTTCTATAGTTTGTCTTTTGTAATATGGTGCAGCACTAGACATTCCAACTTTGCTGCAGTAAAATATATAAATCCTGTACAAATTACAAGTACAAGTGATTCGTTGATTAATGATGAATGGGTTTAAACTTTATATCAACTTCATTCTCAAGATTTTTCGATGGTGACATTCTTTTATCACTCTAAAGTGAAAGAAAGCTGTTTTTTTGGTGATATGTTTCAATCGGTACTTTTCAACGTTTCAATAAATGGACATATATCATTTATGCATGTTTATTACAAATGAGACTTTGGAAAAGGGGAATACTAAACTTCACAGACTTTATGAAGGATGCTGGCAACTGTTATGAATGCTATTTTTTTACAAGCAACAATGGAGAGCATTGGCATTCCAACTCGTGTCCAAACTGCATTTCGGATGTCAGAAGTTGCTGAACCTTATATACGCAGAAGAGCCATCAGGCATTTGGAGAAGGGGAGAGTTGTCATCTTTGCTGCTGGAACTGGCAATCCTTTTTTCACAACAGACACTGCAGCAGCTCTGCGTTGTGCAGAAAGTAAGTCTACATTTACTCTCTTAGGGATCAAAAGATTGTTTCTTAGCAGTGCCATGGAAGTATCTTTGGATTGCGTTTTGCACCTCTGATCATTGAAATTTGGTTTATCCAGTAAATGCCGAGGTTGTGTTGAAAGCAACAAACGTTGATGGAGTCTATGACAGTGATCCAAGGGTTTATCCAGATGCTTCTCTTCTTGATTTTGTTACTTATCGTGATGTCACTTCTAAAGATCTCTCAGTGATGGATCTAACAGCAATAACACTCTGTCAGGAAAATAACATACCTGGTAAGTGAGTATTAGTTCATATGATGGTTATCCAGTTATCTGAATTGATGGTTTCTTCCAACTGACCTGCAATATTTTCTTTTTTTTCTGCAGTTGTGGTTTTCAATTTGAATAAGCCTGGAAATATATGTAGGGCTCTTTGTGGTGAGAATGTTGGCACCTTGATTGCTGAAAGTTGTTGAGCGAGCAAACATAGCAAATCAGGATGTGAGTTTTATCAAAATTATGCACTCCATGATTGTGGTCTGGTCCAAAAATTTAATAGTGTCTAAACTTGCATTTCTGGAGTTCTGCAGTGCTATTCTAAAATCTTTCCTGTACCCGAACCAGACAAGCTCTGGTAACAAGTCTGTATGCCCAACAACTACAGACAAGAGTATGTAAATTCTGATCATTTTTGACTTGTATGTACGCCAAAGCTCTCTATTTGTGCATAACGGGAGTTTTGAAATAATTACCTCCTCATCCTTAAACACCAGATTGATTTTATTTTGAGCGAGTTTGTTAGGAAGATTTAGTAATGCAATGGCCCTTATCTAGCGTTGGTTTTTTCTTTTCCTTAAGTAAGACAAAATAAGAAGTATAATCAATACAACCCACCTATGCAATTTTTTATATTCCTTTTATTTGATTTCCACATTCCTTATCAAAATTTACAGTAAATTTTCTAAATTCATTTTTTGAAAATGAACGACTCAGTATTTTTCCTTAAACTACACAGTTATCTACCTCTTCTATAATGATATTATGCTTTCCTAGAATATTGGGAAGAAACTCATTTAATTTACACATACAATAATGATCTGATGCACCTTTATATCACATTAACATCGACACAGGTACGTACATCTAGGAGCCCATTTAAAAGGGATTGATTCTTTTCTTTATCTACCAACAGAGTTGTTAATTTATCTACCAACAGGCACAGTGTACAGTTGGGGCAATTTCCAAGAATCTTTTTAATATTGTAGGCATTACTTTCTATCTCGGCTATAGAATCCTTTCAGGTGCTGCAATGCCAAGGAAAGTAAACTGCCTATTTCACAACTTTGTTTGTTGTAGATATTCTATGCCAACTTTGTTGGGAATTAAGGTGTCTCAACCTTTGCAATTTCTTAGCTTTAAAATATTAATTTAATTTAGCTTATGTTGTAATTTCTTGCTCATAATAATTTGTCATCTAATATGACTTGACATGGTGAGTTGTCCGCATGTTGGAAGGTGGCATGGAATGCGACATGCATGTTGTGGTCCCCAGAAGGCAATGTAGACACTTTGGGAAGAGATTCCTTAACATTTGTCAGCATCTTTGAGGGATTCTATGGCGATTTTATGATAGATTCCTATGATGATTTTATGATGGGTTCCTATGACAATCTTATGACGTGTAAGAGCCAGATTCTGTAACACCCGCCACGAAACTGTAGAGAATGTAACACATTTAACAAAAGTGAACAATTTTTTTTTCCCCTTTTAAGTGATATTAAACAGACAAATTATACTACACTAACACCCACATTCCCTAAGGCTCGTGGCAATGCTTAAACAAAACATCTTATCTAACTAATACAACAAAGCATAACATACATTTAATGCTCATAAACTAAAGAACATACATCCATCATCATTTAAATTACAACACATAAGATACAAATAATGAGATAACATTTCATACATCTTACATTCATTTCATATTACAATACAATGCTCATTCACAAATGAGATAGTTAATACACAAGATTTACAATTACAAATTACAAATGTACTCCTCAATAATATTTGAGGAGTGATACAAATACAAGGTATCCAACAGATACAAGAGAGAATATGAAAGAATTACAAATTCACTAGTACACATGGGCTCTCCATTAGGAAGTACTCGTCATCATGAACAAGATCTGGGGACCCAACAGTGTAAGGTGCACGTTCTACCCAACCATGTGGTACCCGTAAGCCCAACCCTCATGCTAGGAGATAGTAAAAGAGTTTTCAAGACCAAACCTACAACACCTAGACATAGGCAAATACATTTCAAAACAACAAAAGTACAAAACTTAACATACTGGTTACATTGCTTCCAGATAACAAGGATCAAATATATCATTTGTACACCACGCACCGACTAACTGTTGTTGTAGGAAGAGTGTCACACATAATTTGTTATGGTTTACCCTAGTTCGATTTTCCTAGGCTACCAGACCTTATCTTGGGTTACCCTGGCTTGCCTCTACCGGCCGCTGGACCTCCATACAAACTATCCGTCTCATCTCATCTCAAGCCTAAACAAGTGCATGAGCCATGAGAGAGGCATTCATCATTTTAATTAGTGTGAGTTTTTCATTAATTCTTATTTTTAAGTTATCACTTGATTAAACCCTAAGTGAGTTACCCTGGCGCCCCTTTGTGTGCCAGACCCCCACAAAGAGCCACTCTCCTACAAACAACACAAAGTTCAAATCCACAATTCTACGAGTAGACAAGGTGCATAATGCTGAAATCACTTCTCAACCTTAAAATATAAGGTTACACAACCCGTTCGTAGTAACTAGGTATCCATACTATATCACATATCTCGTTCGTAGTAACCAGGTATCCATATTGAATAAAATTCACGTGCACTACCCAAGTAAATCAAAAGTTAAACCATCACATACAACATTTTACCCACATAGAATAAACTCCTCTGGAAGACTTACTAACTCAATTAACCCGTTTTTCCCAACAGATATAACAAAAGAAACACAATTTAAAAGCAAATCAGGCAAATTAAACATCTAATGTTCGGATTTCCTAAATCCAATTTAAACAATAATACATTGCTCAATTATTTCTAATTCAAGACAATTTTATTCATAGGCTAAGAACAAATCATAAGTAATTGTTTAACTCAAAATTTCCTCAATTACACATTACTTGAAATAACTAATCTTATCATAAACTCGTTTCCAAGCAATAGGAAATATAAATCTATATATATATATTTTGTTTGGTAAACTGTTGCAAAGGGGTAGCACCCACCGCTTTTGACTGGAGCTATGAACCAGTGAGGCCACATTCAGGGGTCCTCATCCCAGTCTTTCAATTACATTGCTTCTTGCCCCATACCACCATCAGAGTGGGATCCATGCTGCTTATTACATTTTGTTTCATTCTTCTTCCTTTTGCTTTGTACCTTTGTCCAAATTTCCTCTATCAAGCCTCCATCCATGTCTCTTCCTTTTCCTCTGGTTGTTTGGCTTTCCTTTGGGGTAGAAGTTCCTGAATTGTCGTCCTTGATTCTATTTTGTGGAGAATCCACTGTCACCTCCGAATCAACAAGTTTCCCAGTTTGATCCCTGCTCCTTTTCTTTGAGGTTTTGCGAGGTGGAGTATCTCCATCAAGTTTCCCAGAAGAAGAGGAAATAGTTGTTGCCTTTATTGCCTTGCCCAAGGTAGTATCCACAACATTTGGTGGCGCGATAGCCTCCCCAGCTGACCCATCCTTTTCCACTGAGTAATGGAGGGGGGAGGCATCTTTCCACCAAGTAGCTTGGCTTTCATGCCCACATTTTAAGCATTGTGAAGCCATGTGGCCAGTGCTGAAACATCGACGACACCGAAAAGGTAAACCCTCATAATTAAGCAATTGATTCCATTCCATCCCTGCCATTTTCAAAAGCACCTACTCAGGGAGGTATTTGGTTGTGTCTATCTCCACTAATATGTGAGTGTAGGTAGTGTGCAGGAAGTTTGAGGAGCCCTCATCCACCCCCAAAAACTTACATAATGAACTGCCAATCGTTTCCAAAGCAAGAATCACACCAAAATTGAAGAGGAAGATTTAGCAACCTTACCCATACACGAGCCAGATCAATTGATTCTATTTGGAGATTGAAGGAGGGGTGCTAGGGTTTCAATAATAGTAAATGTTGATCCTTCCAGCTCCATTGATACTCATATAGAACTAGGTCTCGGTCCTTTGCGTTGTCGAAAGCCACCACAAAGAAACCCCTTGCCATGGGGTAGATCTCTACATCCCCCTCCATTAAAGGTTTCCAAAATGTCACAATCCATTCATGTAGCTCTGCCAGGGTTGGCCAAAACCCCCAAAATCTACCAATCAACCCCTTTTTCTGTAAAATAAGATATGTTTTCCACCACTTCATCCGCTACCTCTCCAACGAATGAAACAATTGGAGAAGAGGTAGCACAACAGAGAGCCCTAGGAGCCTGTCGATCACTATGTTCAATGTCCTCCATCCCAGATTTGTTTGCAAGAAATAGGTTGGGATGCGAACTAGACATGGCAGCGTCCAGGAAGGAGGGCTTGAGCCCCTTAGCACCCCACCCAGCAAGGAGCCCAAAAGCCAGCTCAGAAGTCGATTGCCTTGGCGCTGCAGGCCCACCAGATCCCACCCGGCTAGCAATAACACCTCCACACTCTGCCCGAAGTGGAGGAAAGGCATTCGCATGAGTCACAGCACCATTCGGGGCAGCAAAGATGGTGGCCAAAGGATAAGAGGAACCCCCAAGGATGTCGTGCAAACCCGACTAGAGGGAAGCAAATTTTCCGAATCTTGACAGAGAGCCGCGGATACCAGCCACATTGGGGACCAGGTCGGAGGCGCGAGGAGAAACCCTAGTTTCAGGGAGAATCACAGTCTTCGGCATGTTCGACAGTTCAAACTTTTTTATAAATCTAAATATTTTTATTTCAATTTCCCAATTAAATATAAATAGAAATCACTTTCTTAAAAATTTCATTCCATTTAAAACAAATATCCATTTCCCTTTTAAACTATTTCACAATAAATTACTACTTGTGCATTTATTTAAGAAATACATTTAAATAAATACATATTTAAAATATACATATAATTATACATATATTTAAATTTAATCATTATTTAAATATATATTAAATCCATTATATTTCCAAACTAAATAATAACATAAATATAACTAAATAAATAAAATATATATAATATATATAATATATATAATATATAATATTTACATTATATATTATATATATAAAATAACACTCAGTTATAAATCAAAACCCTCATATGTAATAGGTTTCAAAGACAGGTGGAAGAAATTTTAAAGCCATTCAATGGCTGCACAGACTATGGCGGACTCCATATGGGTGCGACTTGTGCGGGGCAACGCTGGGTTACTCCCATCGTCGCCCCCCTTAGGGAAGCGGCTGTGGGAACAGCCACAACCTTCCTCCATACACAAAAAATTATATAATATTTTTTTAAAAATATAACTTCTCCCTTGATTTATTCAGTTCACTGGTACGACGATTCAAACAGGCAGACTTCCAATATAGATTTCTTTAACAGAGATTTCAGTGTCTCAAAAGCACATATTTATATATATTTGTATGTGTATATCTTTAAATATATACATTTACATATATATATATATAAAATTACAAATTTAACAATACAAATGGGCAATTTTAAATGAAGTCTTCTATAGGAAAAATTGACGAATTACAGAGATTTTCTAAATCTTTTGTTCTTTCCTCTTTTAATTTTCTATTGTTTAAAATTTGATTCCCTACAGAGGATCTAAGGATCTCACAATTTTCTACAGAGGTTTTCAAGAAATTCACAGACAATATTTCCAAAATTTGTAACAAATCCTCTACCAAATAAATGAATCCTTTAACCTTTCAATTTCCACAAAACCAAAACAAACTTTTACAATTTTGTACAGACAATCTTTTTAAAAACACAAATTAAAAAAACAAATTAAAATAAGGAACTTGGATTTTCAAGCTTGAATTGATGAAGAATGAAGCTAAGCCTTTGTATTTCAATTCCCAAGCTTTTCCCAAATATCTCCTCTTCTAGAAGATGTACAATAAATCTAGCCAAAAACTTCATTGAGAGCCTTTTTAATTTTTAACAAAAAAACTTCACACAAAATTCCTTATCCATTCCCGTGAAAACAAATCTTACCTCCTCCAATTAATCTTGATATTCTTTTTTTTGTGAAATAATCCCAAATCAAATCCCTTAATAAATTAACTAACACTTGTCACATAAGATATCTTCTCAATCAAAAATATTTTTATTATACATTTACAACTTATCTTCCATGTAATCAAAATTGAACCATTAGTTCTAATTTCAACATTCTACTCAAGATCACTTTTTTTTAAACTCCAAGTCAAAATTCAAAACATGAAAACAATTATTTTAAAATATCTTCTTTTCCTTAATTTAAATTTGCACAATTAAAATTAACAAATGCATTTAATTAAATATCCCTTTTTAGTATTTAAATTACAATTTAATTTCAAAATAAATTTAAATAATTTAAACTATGCACTTTATCAAAACAACTTTAATGAATTAATTAATTTAATCAACAAGCTTAATTTAATTAATTAATTTATCCACTTAATAAGATAAATTTAATCAAAAGATTAAATTACCTTACCAGACGAATTAAATTAAATACATTAAATTAAATAACAACTTTTAACAACTTTAATCTAAAATACATAAATTAACATTTAAAATATTTAAACATTAATTTTCACAAACAATTTCACAAGATAATATATTATCAAACAAACAAAGACAAATGGCACTACGACAAACCAACCACAAATTGACGACACACTGTGACTGGGTTTGTGGTTTGATAAGGTCACTCCGATACTATCTCCCTACCAACATAACTGTTGGGAAAAATGGACCCGCTCAGACCTGTGAAGCTAGGTGGAAACGATGTCCTGTACCTGCAATCCTGCAATCAAGACGAATGTCGTATATGCTTAAAAACATAACAGTCACACCGTGAAGAGAAATCGCGAAATCACAAGGCGCTCGCATGCGAGTGATGTAATCCCGTCCCCTTAACCAATATAGTCACACAAGATTGACGAAATCAAAGCATCAATAAATCATCATATGCATGTACATCAATATAAATCAAATAGCAACTACACTAATCCAAAAACATAACATAAATCATAGGTAACCACATAATGTATCATCACATCAAAGTATAACATCATCATCGCTCCAATGTCAGCGATCATAAAATAATAACAAGGTATCAAGATCTATCATAATAAAGGTACTATCAAACATCATAAGCAAATCTAAACACATAGTAGCAACAACTGGAGGGGCACTACAAATTCTATCATAGGTTGGATAAGGAATTTTTGCATGGGGAACCTAGACACCCAAGTTTGACTATGACAAGTTGTAAGAGAATCATTTATTATTAGTAGGTTATGATGGATTCTCTTACAACTGTAAGTATTGTCATAGATGACAGATTCTATGATAGTTGTAAGGTGTGTAAGAGCATTTGTCATACCTATTTTGAGTAAAAATGGGTGCCCAAGTTTGGAGGTATGAATGAGGAGTCAAAGAATATTGTACAAGTGTCATTTACATGCTTGGAGGTGGTGGAAAAATGTGCCAATTGGATTTGGATACCCATCTCTTGTAGCTTACTCTAGAAGCTACCTTCATACTCATATTCTCTATATATTGGATGTCTTGGATTGGGTTTTGTAAGTTGTATTTTGTAGGTTTTGTTATGTTGTCAGAATAGCTTTGAAAATCAACATTTGTATACTCTTTGAAGAACTTGCATTGCAAGTGTGTTGTAATCAGCATTGGTTAGATAATACATTGTGTAGGTTTTGGAGTGTGGGGTTTTTCTCCCAAAAGGGTTTTTTCCCCATGTATATCTTGTGTTGTGAGCTTTTGATACTTGCATGTGTTATTATTTTAATAATCTTCCTATTGGTGCATCTCACTTTGTAACTGTAAAAGAATTAAAATTGTATATCTCTCCTTTTAGATCAGTGTTAGGAAACGTTTTCGTGTATCTTGCTTCCTTTCAGTTGGTATTAGAGCTTGATCACCTTTGTTTCTAGTTGTTGGGCAGAGGGTTTTTTGAATTGCTCTTTGTTTGAGTGGGAGCCTGTGTAGTAGACTAGTAATCTTTGTTGCAAGAGAGATGGCTAGCACATTTGGGAGGTTTGAGATTGAGAAATTTAATGGAGACAACTTTGAGTCGTGGAAGCTCAAGATGGAAGACATGCTTGTAGATCACAACTTGTGGATAGTTGTTTCTAAAACTATGCCAACGAGCATTAAACAAGGAGATTGGGATCTGATGGATTAGAAGGCTAAGGGTTTGATAAGACTCTATTTAGCTGATTCAATACTACCAAATGTTCATGAAGAGAAGAGTGCTACACTTCTTTGGAAGAAACTTGCTCAAATTTATTAGGCTGCATCCCTAGTAAATAAGTTATTCTTAAGAAAGTTGTACTCTTCGAGGATGGAGGACGGATGATCTATTGTAGATCACCTGAATTCGTTTAATATGCTTGTCACCTAGTTGTCCTATGTTGGTGTTAAGATGGAGGAGGATCATTATATGACATTTCTGTGCTCATTCCCAGATTTGTGGGACCACCTTGTTATGGCCATTGGAAGTACTTCTACCACTTTCAAGATGGACGATGTGGTTGCATCTTTGTTGTTTGAGGAGATGCGAAGAAAATCAATTGAGTCAACTAAGGAGGCTCTTGCGATTCGTGGCAAACCCAAGGAGAAAGGAAATAAGAAGGATGAAAAGAAAAAAAACAAAGGAAGATCCAAATCTTGTGGGAGATCTAAGTCTCCTGGAAAGCCCAAGGCTCAGTGTTGGAATTGCGGAAAATTTGGTCACTTCCACAAGGAGTGCAAAGAGGAGAAAAATAAGAAGAAAAATAATGATTTTGATGTAGACAAGTTTTCTCAGGATGATGGTGAAGCATTTGTCGCTGCCTTGGCAATGCATGCATCAAAAGATGTGTGGCCGATTGACTCTAGTGCATCATTCCACATGACCTCACATAGGGGTTGGTTTTTGAAGTATGAAGAGTTTGACGGTGGGAAGGTGTACTTGGGTGATGACTCTCACTTGAAGATTGTTGGTCATGGAAGAGTTTTGATTTGATTCTCTAATGGTAGAGTGAAGGGGATCAATGGTGTACTGTATATCCCTGGTTTGGCATGAAACATGTTATTTGTAAGTAAATTGAATGGTGTGGGTGTGCATGTAGTTTTCTTGAATAGAGGATGCAAGATGATGAGGGGAGCTATGGTGTTGGCTAAGGGTGTTCGGATTGGCACTCTGTTTCGACTTGATGCACTGTGTAGTGCAATAGTTCTTCTATTATGAAGAAGAGACCTTTAAAGTCTTCATCCTCACTATTAGAACCAATAGCGAAGAGGACTATTGCATCTACTTTTGATGGTCATGCTTTTTAGGTACCCAAGGGTGCTCATTTTATGGATATGAAACTTCCAACAGAGAAAACTATGTTATGGAACTAAAGGCTTGGCCACATTGGTGAGAAGGGTCTTAGAACCTTGAAATATAAAAATCTTGTTGAGGGGATGAATGATTGTAATCTTCAGTTCAATTTTTGTGAACATTGCATTTATGAAAAGCAAAACCATGTTTAGTTTTACTCTAGTTCTCACAAATCTTATGAGGTGTTGGACTTGATTCATTTTGATGTATTTGGTCCTGTTATTGTTCCTTCGATTGCAAAATTTATTTATTTCATTTCATTCATTGATGATTACAATAGGACATGGGTTTATTTCCTTAGAAGGAAATATAAAGTCTTTAATAGATTCAAAGAGTTTAGAGTTCTTGTAGAGAATCAAAAGGATAAAAAGATTAAATGTTTGAGGACTAACAATGGTGGTGAGTTTTGTTTGACAGATTATGACAGGTTCTCTAAAGAAATGGGATGAAAGACATAAGACAATCGTTATTCATTCTTTTTACAACTCATTAGAATGGATTTGTAGAAAGAATGAATGAGACATTGATGGAGAGGGCTAGGAGTATGCTTAGTGGAGCTAGCCTCAAACAAAAGTTTTGGGCTAAAGCTATTGCCATTGCTTGCTACTTGATTAATAGGTCTTCTACTTCAATGCTTGCAGATAAGACACCCTTGGAGGTATGGTCTGGTAAAAAGCCCTCATTGAGACATATTAAGGTATTTGGTTGTGAGGCATGTGCTCATGTACTTAATGAGAGGAGGTCTAAGTTGGAGAAAAAGGCTATAAAAGGTATGTTCATTGGTTATGGCATAAGTGTGAAAGGGTACACGCTTTGGGATCCTATGGCCGAAAAGGTTTTGTATAGCAGAAATGTGATTTTTAGGGAACTTGTTACTCCTATAGTTGTTTCACAGCTAGAGAAAGAAGAAAAGAAAAAGGATGTGGTTGATATTCCTCCTACCCTTGAGAAAGAAGAACTGAAAACATCTGATGGACTTGATGATGAGAGCTCAAGTAGCTCTGAAAGTTTAGATGAAGATGAAGAACCTCAACCTCAACCTTTGAGGAGGTCTACACAGATATGGTGACAACATGATAGGTTTGGAACTTGTTAGGCATCAAGAGGATGCATACAAGTGTTAACACATATTGAATGGCATTGGGGTTTATTATGAAAGTACAAAAGAATGCCAAAATCCTAATTCCTTGTGCATTTACCAGGTTATTATTCCCATTATATACAAAAAATCTAAAAAATCTTCAAATGGGTATTCTCTTGGTCAAATTTTCTAAATATTGTTTCTTATCATCCCCCATTTTCCTATTAAATGTTGAAAATTGCAAAAAATTAAAAAAATCGTAAGCTAGGAATTTCTAACCATTTTTATTATCTTTGTGGATTTGCACCTAATTTAGCTTATCGTGATGCTACAACCTAAGGAGAAGTGATCGGGTTGCTCGCCAAAGAAGTAGATTTGTTGCATCTCATTCCCTATTCCCTCCTCAAATTTTTATAGATGGGAGTTTCAATGGACTATCAAAATTCTTTTAGATATTTGACCTCCTATCATAATTATTAGTCCCACATAGAAATTTCACTAAGTCTATCAAGGGTCCCTTCTTCCCTTAATTTTCCTTTGATTTTTTTGTTTGTAGGTTTTTGATGAATGCCCAAACTTCAACTTCATTGTCCCAACCTCTTGTCCTCTTCCACATCACCACATTCTTCATATTCCATTCTTCCTCTTGATCTTCGATCAAGTCTCACCTTTCATCATTGTACTTTAATTCCCCTTTGCAAACTTGCAAAGTTTGGAAAAACTTTTTTCTCATTGATTTCCATATCATCTAGTTACCTTTGGTGGAATCTTTTTGCACTTCTAGAACTTTGGAATTCTTCTAATTATACCTCTACTTCTTGTCATGTTCCCCAAAATTGTAACACTAAGCTATAAAGTGTCTAAAGACAAATAAATAAATAAAATACAAATAAATGAAAAAATCCAAACACAAGTAATTACGATTTATATATAATTATAATTATCATTGATAATATTATAATTATAAATATAATAATAATCTAACCATTACCTAAATCATGATTACCATGGATTGGAATACACATTAAAAATATACACATATTAATAATTTAATATTATTATATTAACAATCATTATATTATAATATTACAAATATTAAAATATATAAACTAATAATATATATTAGCAAATTCCTTATAACATAATAATCAAGGTAATATTATACTTATGAATCTAAATATAAATATATTGTAAATACAAATATGTATAAAAATTGAATGGCATATAAATATATAAAATAACATGTAAAATATATAAATAATAATAATAAAAATATATTCAAAAAACATTTCAAACAACTGCATCTTAGGTAACGTTATTCTCATGAGAGGATATCACTGATAGGAAGACAGTGATTGAGAAAAGTCACGGGTGCCAAAAGACAACCCTCCTCAATGAATCGTGTCTCCTCCCAAAGTGAGAAGATATAAAATGGAGGATAGGTAAGAAGGAGAGGGGCATCAAAGGAAAGAGGAAGAATATATTCTAGTAGAAGGAATCACTCCAATAGAAGATTCTTTGAAAAACTGACCCAAGGAATAAAACAGTGGTAAGTTCATTATAATTATGGTATGTTGTTGTATGTTTAATGTTTATAATTGTTACTTTGTGGTACATAACTAGGGTCTGCAATTATATATGTAGACAAATATAATATATATTTATTTTATGATCTAAATTAATTATTTCTGTATTGTGCTTATCATGGTTATTATCTGCAAGTATAAATGTATGGGTTCCATTATAATATGGATTAATATAATAAGGGGTAGATCAAAGTTAGACTGGCATGCATCTCAATGCGTAGATCATGATTAGTATAGTATGATAATTATTATTATAGTAAGTCAGACATGCATATCATACTATTATAAGATAGGCATATCATGCTAATTGTTTCATAGTTAATATAAGATCCATCTACTTGAATTCACAATCGAACCATACGATTAGTAATTGATTCTAGTCATAAGTGCAGTCCCAAAATCTTCCCCATAATAATAATGACCAATTATATAAGAACAAGAACACCATATGACGACATTATGATTTGATACATGTTGTATAACTCTATTCATCATAAATGGTGGACGAATACAATATATACAAGATAATATATATATATATATATAATGTATTATTCCCAACTACCCAATAATGATGCTTGTAGCAATTATTGAGCCTTATAAATAATGACTCTATTCATTCACTATGGTGATTAATGGTATAATAGAATTCCATCTATGGGATCTTGAGAGATGTTTAGCATCTACCCTAATGTACTTATGAGATATACGATAGAAGAATCATTCACAGTGGGTGATAAGAAGGAAATGAATAATCCTTTGACAAGAATGAAATAATTATATCATCTTCGATCTTATTAGGTATTAACACTAGAACCCGTTGATCTCTAATGACTCTATACATTCACTTTGAATGCAAGATTCAAGTTTAAGTGCTTCCACTAGAAAGGGGTCATTACACTTCCCTTAACTGATTCTACATTCTTTTCCCACATTACCTTTGATATTTTTCTTGTGGAGTTTTAATGGACTTTTGGACTACCAAATCAATGTCTCATCTAGACTTCTACTTCCTATCTCTAGTTATGTATTGATGTATTGAGTTCGCACAATGTGTTCCAATGATTTTCCACTCATTTCCTTCTTATCTTGAAGGGAAACCCTACATCTCTCTTCCTAACATCCCATCAAACATCAAATTCTTGTATCTCCTCTGAATTTCTTCTATCACTCACTAGATATTCTTGAATACACCATTAGTGACTAGATTTGAATCTTTCAATTCCTCTAATAGAAGTTTTCTACATAAAATCCATATTTCATAGTGAGGGTAAAAATCTACATAAAATTTAAATGTGTGATGAAGAAATTTGATTCACCATGAATGTGGTGGTTGAGTTCTAGTTGTTGATGAATTTTATGCAAGCTCTATATATGGATTCAATGGGATTTTGATTCTTGTATGTCATATTTATGATCTTTTGTCCTCCATGGAATTTGTGACCGATAGATTAGTATGGGTTGATTACGCTTGATCCATGAAGAATTGAAGCATAACGAAGCTACTAACATCAAATCTCAATAGGATCATTCAAATGAAAATTAAACTAAACATTTATCAAAACTAAGCATATTAAATTATGAAAGCTTTGAAATGCCTACTCTAATTCATTTGGAACTTATCTGTGGGGGGAGTGGTGTTGCATTGATGTGGAACGACGACCCTTTCCCAATCCCGTGGATAAATGAACTTGTTCTAGTCAATTTTATGGAAGAAAACTGATGGAACCACTGTGAGATGTGTATGAAAACATGATTTTAATCTAAATGAGCATGATGAAAGCTAATTAAACATGATTTTATGCTAAAATGATGAAGATATGTGAATACTAAGCTAATCTAGATGGAATCTAAACTAAAAAAATCAAACCCTAATTCAAAAACAAGCTAAATGGATGCATTATGTGATCATGGAAGCTATTAATGGAAGCTTAAAGCCAATTAATGCAATCAAAATAAACTAACAGATGCTAAATGTGTGCTAAATATGAGTGTGTGTGAATGATTTTAACAACATAACTCTGATGTTAAAAGATGGATCCATTTGTCTTCAACTAGTGATCTATTTATAAAAGAGCAAACGAGAAATGAGTGGTTGAGATCAAAAAGGTCAATCAATGGTCAAGGATGGAAGAAATTGGAGGCATGGATCATGGATTCTCATCAATGGATGAGAATGCAAGATGGGATTTTAATCAAGGGTTAACATTCCTTCAAACAAACACACTTTCAACTTGTTCAAGAGGTCACAAGTTAACTTGCACAAGAGGTCACAAGTTAACTTGCTCAAGAAGCTAAGTTTGTTGAGAAAAAATAATATTCCTCTTTTTCAAATGAGTGAGGAGAGAGAATAGTCCTTGGAATATTCTCATGGGTGAGGGAAAAAAGATAATTTAGTTAATTAAAATTTAATTTAATTATGCAAAAGGGGGAGGAATATTCCATGGGAATATTCCTTTTGGAGGAATGTGCAAAGGAGGAATATTCCCTTGCAAGTGGGGGGGAATCAGATTTAATTGATAATTAAACAATATTAATTATGCAATTAGGGGACTTAGATGGTATTCATTAAATAAAATGATTTAATGAATGGGGGAAAGGTGGAATGACATTTAATTAAATAACATAGGGTTATTTAATTAAATAAGAAGATTTAGGGATTTAAATTAAATAGTTTGATTTATTTAATTTAATAAGATGAAATGTTAGCATTAAAGGGGGTGAATTAACCAAATTAAATTAATTAGGTTAATAGATGCGGATGATATAATTAATTAAATAGTTATGCTAATTTAATTAATTAAGCAAAAAGAGGATGGGTTTCAAGACGAAATGATGTTAGTATACCTAATTCAAGTGTATGATATCATTCATGACATTTTTCAACGTCTACTTTTTGCCCCTCTTTGAAGTGAGGTACTTGCTGCTTCGGTTCAAAGATTGATGCCCTTTGGATGAAAATTGCTGCTTAAATCAAAAAATAAATATTTTCTAATTTTTAGATGCCTCAATGTTCCCCCAATGGAAGGAATAAGCTGGTTCCTTGCCCCTTCGAGAAATTAGGCAAAAATTTTGAATTTTGGGTTGATTTCTCGAAAAAGGTAAAAGGCTGCCCTAGGAGTCCAGAAAGGCTTTGTGATGCAAAAAACATGCTAAAAACACAAAAAACAATGCAAAATAAGCTTTAGTTTGACAAAATTGGTGAAGATGGTGAAAAACCCTAGCTTCATGGTTAAATTAGAGGAAAAAACCCTAATTTGCAAGCATAAATAGGTGAGGAAGGGTCACTTTCAATTCATTTGTGCATTCACACCTTCAGGATTTCTTGCATTTTGAGCTTTGACCCTCCAACGAAATGGCACAACGAGTGCTCCCATGACACATTTCCAATCGTGTTCGAGAGTACCAGAGGCTTCCAAGTGCAAGATCACTGGTGTGTGATTCAAAACTTGATTTATAATTTAACTTTTAGACACATTTAATGCATTTTGAAATTTGGACTTTGGTGGTGTCACTATACAATGACGCTATTTTTAGAATCAGAGACACTATTTTGATTTATAGTGACACATATGCAAATTGTGACATAGTTCACAATTTAAAATTAGGGTTTCAAATTTTAAATAGCGATGCAACTTGTGATTTGAAATTTAGGGTTAGGGTTTTCCAAAGTCAAATAGTGACGCATATCACAATTTGCAATTTAAATGCTTTGGGCACCGTTGTTTGGAATTTGAGTTATAGCAACGCTATCGTAAATAGCAACACTATTGTCATTTTGGGGGATAAAAACTCCAAACTTGGCCAGATTTTTCAAAATTTGATGTCGTGCACTTCGTGGGTGTAGGAGGTTATCTTGCCTTTGATGTATCGCGAGCACTGACCGACTATTTTGTTCAGACTTGGTGATTTGTCTGAGTTGTGATAGGAGCACCTGGGATAGATTAGCTTGTGGTACGTTATGCCCATCGTCTAGACACATTTGGTGACAATGTTGTGCGAGTGATGGCACAGTGAGATCTCGTCATTCCACTTACCTACCGATGAGGTGATAGTGACGCTAGAGGATGTATGGCAGATATTGTGTTTTCCAATACATGGTGAATGCGTGATATATAATGTTGACAATGGTTATGATGCCTGCCACGAGGTGCTTGACCAGGAGGACATTATTCTATTCACTTCCTAGATTGATCTCGAGATGTACAAAGGTCAAGTGTCAACTTTTAGACTGATCATTGCGGTGATTATCTCAAGTTTGGTTGCTCTAGATCGATGGAGCAAATGATTCAGTCCAGGATGGGGTTTGGCTTGGCACATGATGCTCTTTTAAAGGACTCAGTATGCATGGGGGATAGCGATGTTGGCCTCCCTTTAACATGATATGCATTAATTTGTATACTACGATGGCAGGGCTATCCGTACAGGGGTCACCCTTCTTCACATTTGGGCTTGGGAGCACATCGCTGTGCTTCGATTGATTGTTTAGATGACATAAGTAGAGCCAGATGACTTAGTTGTTTGGAGATATAGGGGTGCCATCACTTTAAAAAACACATGACAACTTGGTATTCCATATTGGTGTCGAGTCATCGATGATATGACAGTATTCAGATGGTGGACTTGGCTTCAAATGCTAGCTTGGTACGATGATGTGCAACAATTGTTCTTTGCTTGATAGTCTTGATATATGCAGTGTTAAGAGCACACGATCATTGAGAGATACCTACTTGATAGGGTTGCTAGACAATTTGGCGAGAGGCAGGACAAGCCTGATGATGCATACACCACCATCTTTGCTAGGTCAGCCCGAGACACAACATGGGGACACAATCCTAGCACATCAAGTTGTAGAGGGCTTTTGTTAGTTGGTGGCTAGGCTGTGGGCCTATGATCAAGGACAAGTGGATGCACAAATGATGCCTGCTTATGATGCATGGTTCATTCCCCCTCGTTGATTGATAGATACAATAGGTGCACCCCTACGAGGGAGACAGAGAGAGGGGTGTAGGTAGAGGCAGAGGGCAGCCAGATGATGGGTAGGGAAAAAGACGGGGTAGAGGACAAGATGGCCAAGATGGCCAATATCAGTAGGATGGACAGGTCTTGGGTGCACCACCAGTGCATCAGCAACATCCGCAACAACCACCAATATAGCAACAACTAGTATAGTAGCCACTGTTGGGGCCAAATCCCTGTGATGCACAAATTCAATAGTTGCAACAATAGTTGCAGGTGGTGACGGGTGAGAGAGATTAGGCTAGACAATAGATTTTGGCTATTACTGTTGAGAGAGACTAGGCCAAGCAACAGGTTCAGGCCTTGACAATCAAGAGGAACCAAGAGTGTCAACTCAAGCAGACTGTTGATATGCAATTAGCACAGGAGGTCGAGTGATGCCAACAGGTAGAGTCCATGACAGCTGTAGCTCAGGGGAAAATAGTGTCTTCCCATTTTTATCAAGAGGTTGTGACCAAGGCTACTTATTATTGCATGCACTACCGCCGAGATGTCCCTGCAACGCTTAGATGACTAGATTACTCACAAAGGAGTGGGGTACATCCCAAGGCTGAGGATCAACCAAAAAGATAGCCTGGTGAGGGGACAACCATCAGGGCTAGCTCGCTTCTACTCACTTTTTTATTATTTGTCTGATTCTTTAAACAAAGATACATTCATGGGCTCCTTTTTGATAGCCTTGTGGATATTGTACTTTTGATCGATATACTTACACTGACTCATATATTGTATTATGATAGTCACCATTTTTTGATATATATATGATACAGATTCGATATGATGTGATGTGTTCTTTTGTTTTCATGCTTATGAATGTATGGATGCATTTTGATATGATAATGTGACATGCCATATTTATTATCATGTATGGATGCAATTCCTTTATTTATGCTTATGCCATATGCAATGGTATAGAGTGCAATGTTATATTCTTTTTCAATATCCTTCTTATGATATTCCATGGGATGGATGATATGATATGCTTATGTGATGCGTGTGCAAATGATATGGATGCATTTCTTTTTGGTGTATTTTCTTGTGCAAATTTATGATGTGATGATTTATGCATATGTATGTATGTATGGAGAATGCAGATGTTCCTACTTATGGATGCTTATGTAAATGTCCGTGCTCATGATATGTATGCAACAATTTAAGATTCTTAGAATAAAAAATCTATATTGTTCTTCACAACTTAAATGATAATGTTGTGATTTATGCAAGATGTATGCATGCTGATGATTTGTGGATGCAGTGATGATATTTTGTTGACCATCATGATACCAAGTTAGCACGAAGAAAGGATAGAAGAAATAAGATGATTGACCATTGATTTTGATGATTAATTCAAAAAAATTAACAAGTCTATGATCTACTGAGACTTTATCAGAGATGGTGATGAGAAATGCATGATGATGATGATGAATTGCTCATATCTTGGGATTGGGATTTCCTGTCATTCCTTAATATTTGATATAACACATAGATATGATGCATCAAGGTATTGATAACCAAGATGGCGTTGTACCTAGTGTAATGGACTTTGACTATGCAAATAGATAGGATAGTTCTTGTTTACATCTTGACATACAAAAATCTCGTTGAAATGTAAGTTAGAAGCTTAGAACACATTGGACCAAAGCATAAACAATAGTCAACAATCTACTCTAAACAACTTCCCTACACACAACTAAGCAAGTATGCACCAAGATTATTTTACAAGAATACACACAAGCACAACAAACAAAATATAATGATTGATGCCCCATTCCTTTCTCTATA
Organism: Sequoia sempervirens; assembly: GCA_007258455.2. Classification (NCBI taxonomy): domain Eukaryota; kingdom Viridiplantae; phylum Streptophyta; class Pinopsida; order Cupressales; family Cupressaceae; genus Sequoia; species Sequoia sempervirens. Next base: position 757,303,436 of record VDFB02281492.1, on the reverse strand, counting down.
AATCGTTGAGACATCATCAAGAGGTCCTCATAATGGGTCATTAAGATAAATCACAAGAAAAGATCATAGACAAACAGTCAGTGTTATCTATATCTCTTGCCAGTTTAACTTAGCTAAGGTGATTTCTGATACTGATGCCCATCATAGGAAGGATACATTCGAGGACATGTTGATTAGATGGTTTGATTAGGATGAGGTGTTTGATAAGCCATTGATATAAACTTCATTGACTCATTTACCTATGACATAGACTTTAGATTTTGACACTTGAGTTCTCATTTTATGACTTGCTATACTTGTTTTCTATTTGTTTTTACCAAAGGTTGAAGACAACGATTTATTTATTATGGGTGAAGTTTAGTGTGGGTGAAAGTGAGATGGGATGGGTGGTTTTGGATTTTTTGGAATATTTCAATGTTTTTGGTATTTTGAAAATGTTTTGAGGTTGTTTTTGATCTTTTTGAAAGTTTATGTGGATGTTTTGGTTTTCAATTATTTGAGGTTGTTTAGAGTTTTTTTGAGATATTTGATGTTGTTTAGGTCTTTTGAATGTTTTCTAATGTTTTGGGTTTTCTGAGTTTTCAAGTGTTTAGGGGTTTTTTGATATTTGAATGTTTAGGGATTTTTTGAGATTTTACAAATGTTTAAGGTTTTTTGATATTTGAATGTTTAGGGATTTTCTGAGATTTTACAAATGTTTAAGGTTTTTTTATATTTGAATGTTTAGGGATTTTTCAAGATTTCCTACCAAGAACCTAACCTAAAATACCTATCCTAAGGGCCTCGGGGGATGATCAAAGATGAGCCTTGCCTATGTTATACACATAGAGACCACGTAGTTCGACTGAATCGACTTATTGATGATGATATATTAACAGTTTATGGAAGGTTTATTATGATGGACTCCTAAAGGACCAACCTAGGGTGTCTCAGGGGCACGTCAATTATGGCCTTGCCTACGTTTAAGCTTAGAAAATCCGTAGTTCAACAAGGTTTTATTTTTTCAATTTTTGATTTTTGACCTTTTTAGGGATTTTGATGTGTTTTGGATGTTTTGGATTTTTCCTTTACAAATTTTCAAATGTTTTTGGATTTTAGCTATGCAAGATTTTGCAAATGTTTTTGGATTTTTTAATGAACATTTTATGAATGTTTTTGGGATTTTTTTATTGTAATTTCCAATAATTGTAAGATGCACAAGAACCCAATTCGATCCATAATGAATTTCCCCCAGTGTGATATGATAGAATACCTCGATATAGGTGGGAAAAACTAACCTTAGAAATATGCTAAGTAGTACTAAGGGGATATGATACTTCACAATATCAAGCTATGATATGGACGTGGATGGGTGATGGACGAAATAGGATGAAGGATGGGGTGATAGATGGAATGATAGGATAAAGAACCCAGGATAGATGGAGGTGCTTTATTTACGTGAGACGCCTATTTTCCAGGTTGTCACCAAGGTACTTGCCTAAAGCGCCACTGAAGTGGTTTTCACTAGAGGATGATTTTTTTTTCTTTATTGTTTTCAATCCTTTTTCTCAATATTTTTTTGGATTTTGATTTTTTTTTTTTGTATTTTTAGATTTACACCCTTCAAGACTAGGCATAAAACTTTTTAAGATGTAAGTTGTTGGTTGGTTCCTGCAAGGGTTCACCTTTAGGTTTTGACAATTGATATGCTCCCGATCCATAACTTGTGATGACAAAGGGACCTAACTAATTAGGCTCAAACTTTCCTTTACTGTCCTGATCTGGAAGATTCTTTTGATTCTGCTTTAGGAAAAGATTCCCTACCTGGTGTTGGCCTCCTACAATGATTTGATAACTAAGCCTTTACAGTCACGATTCAGAGATTGGACATCTAACCTGAATAACTATATCAATCATCATGAAGGTGTATTTAACTTGTCAACTCAGGGACGTGAAATTTAAATGGGTCAGCATAGTATGTGCACTAAGGATCCGAGGTAGCCACATTCATCCTACAACTAAGAAAGACACAATACTGAAAGTAAATTGCTTGGAAAAAAATAACATAAGTGTTGAGCATCAACCAACAACTATACTAAGCTGAAATGCAGGAAAAAAATGAAAATCTGAGTAGACAAACAAGAAACTACTATGTCTGCAGGAACAATCACAGAATGGAATTCTAGTGGCTACAGGAGCAGTCAGATTCTTAACTAATTACTGAACATAAAGAAATGACTAAGATAAAGGATGGAATGCTCACCAAGTGGGCCCCCTTGGATGAGTATTCCTTAAGAAAAATGTAAACTCAGATGCACAAAATTATAACTTCATTTTATTCATTGGAAAAGAACAATACAATGGAGCAGCATAACTAGATTTCTTGAAAAACTAAGAATGTGAGTACATCATCAAATTAAGCAACCTCCTTTGAAGGAGCATCTGAGTCTTATTTATAGGAAGAAAAGCTACTAACTAATCACCTATCAAGGAGGTCAACTCCAACAAATTAGGAGGACGCCACTTTAGGGAAAGTATAAAAAGTGGAGAGGCGGTTACGCATGTGCAGAATCTGGTTAGACATGCTTTCCTTAACACAGATTTAGCACAAAAGTAACGCCTATATTCGCTCAAGAAACAATTAAGAACATTTACAAGGTGGTTACAATTTTAATTTGAATGAGGAATCTCCCGTCGTTGAGAGTTTTCCCTCCATTGACCTTCAAGTGATCACCTTGTTGACCGCTATGGTGAATGACCAGCTAGGAGAATATTCTTCAATTTTGTAGGGTGCTAATTATATCTACAAAATAATATTAGTATGCACAAAAATTGCATATCCATAACTATCTTAAAGTAGCATTCATTAATCCACATATAAATCAACATAGATTGTTCATATAGCATGTCAATGTCATTAAAGATTGTAAAAATAAGCCTATGCCCAATGTCTATGGTTTTGAAGAAATATTATAAAAAAGGTTAGCATCCAAGTATCAAAGTCTATGACAACTACGACAAATAGACAATAAACTTCTATCAAAATTGAGTCATAAACTAGACTCATCACTCCCCCCAACCTAAGACTTTGTTGGTTCTCTAGCAAAAGAAGAAGGGTTGTTCATTTGCTTTGTTAATTCCCTAAATTTTGCAACTGTTAGCTGTCCTACATCAGTTTCTGTAGTTTCTAAAGTATGGTCCCAATATAACCCTTGTTTTTTGTCCAATCTACTTCATTTTTGTCTCTTTGTAGCTATACCATACTGGTAATGTTTGAAATTTGGCACAGACCACAATAGAATAGGTGGTTGAAAAGTTAGTGGGAGCCAAAATTGTTTCTTTGCCCTTCCAATCTATATATATCTATCAACTCTCTTAAGTGTTGCAACATAGTTCTGCATAGAGTGAGGCTCAACTTGTTTTAACTCATCAGTTAGGTTGTTCCACCTTTGTGACAGGTATCCCATCATAGATTCCCCTTTGGTTTTTGCTACCTCCTCATATTCTTCATAAACTGTTTCTCTCTCAAACAAGATCCTATCACCATAGCTTGGTCTATAAAGAATTTTGTGCCAATCTATGAAAATGCTCCTTGGATTTCTAGATTCAGCCCTAATAGACAATGGAGTGTTGAATTCAATATGCCTATAAGTCTTGAATTATTTTCCCCAACTTGTATCCAAGACATGAATTCCCTTAATTGGACATCCCCAACATACAACAGTAGATTCCAATCATGTTAGGTCACAACATAATTATGTAAGTAGAATTCAAACAAAAAATTTCATTCAGGAGTAACAATCCGATAAGCCTTGAAAAATTCAAGAGGAGTCTCAATGGAAGGATTCAAACCTGAAACAATCCTTGCCAGTTTAAAAGAAAGATGTTTCTCCTTCAAATACAGGGCATAGACCCTTGGAGGAGTTCTACATTCTAATACATGAGGTACTAAGGCTGCCATATTGTCCACCTTCTTCTTTAGAGTAGCAATTTCTACATTGTTATCTTCAATCTCCTCATCTCTCTTTTGAATTTCTTTCTTCAGCCTGTGTTTCTCCTCTTTCCATTCTTCTTCCCTCTATATCTCTTTCCATAAATTCATAGCTACCATGTGCATTGAAAAATCAGAGGGCCTATGTATTCCTACTAGAATTTTTCTTGGCACTGTTGCTTTCTCTTCATGTGGCTCCTAATGCAAGGATCCTGTTTGTTCAGCCAATTCTGACTGCAGGGGTGTTGATTGTTCTCCTAGTTCTGGCTGCAGGGCCTCTTGTTATGACTCTTACTTCTGCCCTTGTTGTAGGAGCTCCTGATTTTCCTCAAACTCTTGACTTTCAACTTGTTCAATGATATCAACAAGATCTTCCAATGTTATGTTTGTTGCCTTCTCAAATATGTACTTTTCCTCGACATTCACCTGCCCCATTGGGGCCTTTGTGTCCTCTTGTGATGTTTCTCTAGTCCTAGGGCTTCCCTATAGAGACACACCAAAGGCTAGACCAGTTGGTCTTAATTTTCTAGGAGGGCTCTCATGTTCTTCGGTTGTAGAAAGAATAGTGTTAGCCTTCCACTCTTTAGAGCTTGGAACTTTCTTTCCTGTAGTTTTCTTTTTAGCTTTACCATTCCTTATTTCTTCATCTTTCTTTTGTGCCCTAGTTCAAATCAGTATGCCAAGAGGAACACATCATCATAATTTGAAAAGGAACTTTATTTGTCCGAATGCTCTACCTCAAAAGAGCTAATTTCTATGGGTTGTTTAGCTATAGGAGGGTTTGCACTAGGGCCTGTGCAAGAAGTTGAGGCACCAGGAGTAGCTTCAATCGTGCTCAATCTTTTGCTAGCCCTACAAGGTTGAAGCAAAACCCTAGGTCGCAAATGCTCAGGTCTAATTTGATCAACATTTAAGAATTCTTCCCAAGTTATGTTAGACACATCATGCAGAGACTTCTCAACTAACAATTTGATCAGAAAATGGTGGGAAATGAAATTATCTCTACCTTTTTGGTCTCGACCGCCATGATTGAGAGAAGGTAGTATAGCACATTTGGCACATTCATTCTTCTCTCGTGCCCATATGATCCATAAGTTTTAAGTGCACAAAATGTAGGTTCGATTGATGACCTTCGTAGGTAATATACTTCACAACATGAACAACTACTTGCTTCCATGTCTTGAGTATAGAGGTTCTTTTTGCACCTTTTTTATCCACACTCAATGGAGGGTCACCAAGTTCTGTAAATTCAGCCCTAGCTGACCTAGCATCTTTGGTACCAGGGTAATTTTCACCGTCGGCAGGCAACCCTATAACTTTTGCAATTCTTTCTTCAATAGCCATTACTTCTAACCCTTTTACCATGGCCTTTCCTTTAGAAATTTTTTGAGAAAATTCCAATGCAACATCTTCATTAAAACCATTTAGGTTCATGAAATAATCTAACCACCCACAATTTCTGAACTCGGTCAGGCTAGGTGCATCCTGTAGTAATGGGTCATGAATCGTCAGTTCATTTCAAATTAACCTACCTTCCATTGTTCAACTATCTACAAATAAACAATCACTTTGCAAGGTTTCTCTTCCTTCAATCTTCGTCTAAAAGCTACACTTCTCCTTCCTATAACGCTGTGAAATTTCCAATGCTAGTATCGTCTGAATTTTACCTTTTTTGGCTTAAGATTATGACAAGAGCAATAAAGGCAGCAAAGGAGTAATAAATGAAGGCTATGATCGAGAAAAATGGCGGTGGTTGATATCACCTCACACATATGAGCCGTCATCTCACTCAGAATTCAAATTGACTCAATTTAAACTTTGTTGACATGAACCAGTATGGACAGACACGTGGACATAGTATTCACACTCCCCCCCAACATAAATTTGAGCATGTTTCCTCACATGCACAATAGTTATGACAATTGATAGGGCAGGGAATAATGACATGCTATGGAGAATGTCTATATTAATTTACAGGAATTAAATGAATGTACTAAAAGACAATTAAGAGATAACAACTTGATGCACACATACCTGGATTCTTGGAAGATTTGTTACAAAGATTGTGGAGAAAGTACTGGTCACCTTTTAAGAGGTTGGTTGAGCAATTAATGAAAGTGAAGTGGAATAGAGCAAAGTGATGATGGAATGAAGTGAAATTATGGAGCTGTGATGAAAGAGAGAGAGAGAGAGGTGGAAATGGATGGGTGGATGGGTGAAGAAGTGGACCCCCACAAAAGTGGAAGTCTTTATTATGACAAGTTACATACCTTAGTTAGCCAGAAGGAGAGACACTAGATTTGTTTCCTTCGGCTGTAGGAAGTTTGAGTGTTGCATGTTGAGTGAATTGCTACAAGAATTCCTCCTTGGAAGTTGGCTTGTGATACAATTTGAGGCAATGACCATTGACAAGCAGCCTAAATCTGACAGGGTCAATGGTGGTGAGCTGAACAACACCATTGAGGAATAATTTAGCAACCTCATATGGTCCTAGCCACCTTATCTGCAATTTTCCTGCATTATCTTGATACCTTGAGTCATAGAGCAGGGCCCAATCTCCTAGCTGAAATTTCTTGTCCTTGATGAATTTTCCATGCCATTTTATTCTCTGATTCTGCACTACCTTTGTATGATGCAAGGTTTCCTTCCTCATTTCATCCAATGCATTGAGCTGCATGATTCTGTCTCTTTGTAATTTAGAGATATTCGTCCCCAATTCTATTGTAGTTCTAAGAGTCTTATGCTCAAATTCAATGGGCATCATAGTTGTCTTTCCATACAACTACTCAAAAGGAGTGAAGCCTATTGTTGTTTTCTAGGTTTTCCTATAGGCCCAGATAGCTTCTGGAAGCCTGTTTGCCCAATCCTTCTTATGAATAGCCACTGTTTTGGTCAAAATTGCTTCAATTTCCCTATTAGTCAACTCAACTTGGCTATTGGCCTGAGGGTGATAAGGAGTGGACTTCTTGTGCCTTATGTTGTACTCATTGACCAATGCTACAACAAGGGTTGAGGTGAATTGAGCTCCTTGATCAGTCACTATTTCTTTTGGAAACCCATACCATGTGAAAATATCCTCATAAAGAAATTCAACAACCTTATTATCTCCTACATGTTTCATGGCTTTAGCTTCTACCCTCTTAGTTACATAATTAGTGCATACTAAGATATAGGACTTACCATTTGATGAAGGATCAATGGGTCCTACAAAGTCCAATCCCCACTTGTCAAATGGAGTGATTACTACCTGAGGGTAAAGGGGCGTCTCATTAGATTTGGTTGGTTTTCCCATCCTTTGGCATCTATCACACTTTCTCGTATATCTCCCTGCATCCTTGTGGAGTGTTGGCCAATAGTATCCTGTATTCAGAATCTTCATCGTTGTCCTCTTGGCTGCAAAATGTCCTCCACATGGTTCATTGTGGCATGCATGCAAAATATCATATGTCTCATCTTCCCTCACACATCTCCTCATGACATGGTCTGGTCCAGTGTAAAAGAAACATCCTAGAATCCATGAAAAAAGAATTTTTTTTTCAATGAGCAACCTTTTCTCTTTTGGAAAGAAGTGAGGAACTCTCCCTATGACCAAATAGTTAGCTATGTCAACATACCAGGGTGTTTGCACACTGATGGAAAATAAGTGATCATCAAGGAAAGAGTCATCTATGACTTGATTGTCTTCTGATATAGCCAGTAGTGAAAGAAATTTTGCAACAACATTGGCCTTCCTTGGTTTATCTACAATGGTTATGTCAAACTCCTGCATCAACAATAGCCATCTTGCTAACCTACCTAATATGAGAGGTTTATTCATGAGATATCTAATGGCTGCATGATCCGTGTGCACAAAGATTTGGTAACCTGTTATGTAATGTCTGAATTTGTTTATGGCATAGATCACTGCCAACATTTCATTTTTTGTCACTATATAGTTGAATTCAGCTCCTTGCAAGTTTTTGCTGACAAAGTAAATATAATTTTCAATAGCTCCTTCTTTCTTCCCCAAGATTGCTCCTATGGCATAGTCTGATGCATCTGTATGGATGTGGAAAGGAAGCTCCCAATTAGGACCTTTGAGTACAGGAGCACAATTCAAAGCTTCTTTCAAATTAAAAAATGCCTTGTCACAGTCTTTTTTCCACGAAAACTCAACATATTTAGTGAGAAGAGTATACAATGGTGTTGCTATTTTGCTAAAATCCTTGATGAAATGCCTGCAGTAGCCTGCATGGCCCAAGAAACTCCTAACATCTTTTTGTTTTGTAGGTATAGGTAGATTAGTGATCACCTCAATCTTTGTAGGATCTACTTAAATTCCTTTGTGAGAGATGTAGTGGCCAAGGACTACACCTTCCTACATCATCATGAAGAAATTTTCATTGTTTAGAGATAGATTGTGTTCTTCACATCTCTTTAAGACTCTCCTAAGATTCTCCAATGCTTCATTGAAATCAACACCATAGGTGGTAAAGTCATCCATATAGATTTCCATGCAATCATGAGAGATGTCTAAAAATATGCTAATGAGTTCCCTTTGAAAAGTTGCAGGTGCATTGCATAAGCCAAATGGAAGTACTAAGTAGGCATAGGTCCCCCATGGATAGGTAAAGGTGGTCTTCTTCTAGTCCCCAGGTGCAATTTGGATCTGGTTATACCCACTAAATCCATCTAGAAAAGAAAAGTATTGCTTTCCTGCAAGTGAGTCCAAAACTTTATCTATGAAAGGTAAGGGAAAATGGTCTTTTTTGGTGGAAGCATTGAGTTCCCTGTAATCAACAAAAACTCACCACTTGCCTCCCTTTTTGGGTACAATCACCAATGGAGACACCCACTAGCTATTTGAAATGGGGTAGATAAATCCTGCATCTAACAATTTCTGTAGTTACCCTTTTACAATCTCTCTTAGTGTAGGGTTAATTCTTCTTTTTGGTTGTCTCACTAGGGTACAATCATCTCATATGTAAATCCTATGAGTGCAAAGCTCAAGGTCCAAGCACTTCATATCATGATAGTCCCATGCAAATGCATGTTGGTGGGTTCTCAGTAAGTTTGTCAATGACAACTGTTGTTCTTCACTCAATTTGTTATTAATATTTAGATATTTTCCTTCGGACACCTACACTTGTGTAGTTATCTCTACCATAGCTACCTCACTAATGCTTTGTACTTTGAGTTCATGTGGCAGCAATGTATGAGACATACCTATTGTTGCAGGAAGAGCGGGTAGAAGTGTCTTTACTAGATCAACAAAATGAAAGGATGATGTTTCCTCTATTTCACAATGATTCTGAATTATGTTAGACAATACTTCATCTTCCTCTTGAAGCTGCATGAAAGAGATTCTGCCTAACATCATCATCTATGCCACAAAATTAACTTCCTTGGCCTCTTCACCAACACATGGCCATACAGGATTATCCATGTCATGGGATGGCTGAGCTGGAGGGTAGAGAACAAGCTTTTTGGTGCTCTTGCCATTAGAAATGGTTATGTCTGCTATCTTGCATCCAATATATGCATCTATTGTTGCTAACCATGGTCTTCCTAGGATAATGGGGTACTCGCCTAGTGTGGCTTTAGGAGAAAGAATCATGAAATCTGCTAGGTATTCCCATGAGTCTAGAATTACCACAAGGTCCTCTACTATACCATTAGGTTTAATAGTAGAACTATCAGCAAACTGCAGGATAGTAGGAGGTCTCATGCTTGCAACATTTAGTTGTTCCAGGATATCTTTGGTCAATACATTTATTGCTACTCCCAAATCAATCAAAGAATTTTTTATTTGGACCCCATTTATGACAACTCATACCACAGGGCTCCCTAGATCATTATATTTGGGAATAGTCACTCTCCCAAGCATGATGTCAGCTAGTTGTCCCACCACATGAACCGTAGTGGGGTCTTTCTTCTTCCTGCTTGGCTTCTTAAAGCATGCTTCCTTGATTTCCTTGCCATAGATTGGAACATCTTTTATGGCCTGAAATAGAGGTATCTAGACACATATATGCTTCAACTGATCTAAAATTTCAAAATTTGTGTCCTCCTTCTCTTTTGTTTCACGGTTTCCAATCTCTAGGGAAATGGTGGTTCTTGTTCAGTCTGCTTGGCTGGGGCTGGTTTAGGATTCTTAGGTATACTTGGTTGAATGGGGGTATTCAGAGGCTCCTCTTCTTCCATAGGAAGCTCAGTGATAATGGGTGTGGAAGGAGTTGGAAAAGTAGTTCCTGAACGCAAGTGGATGTCACTGACACTCACAACATATGTAGGGAATTGATTTGGATCAATGAAGTATACTGGCTGTTGTTGTAGTTTTTTATTTTGGTTGGGTGTGGGTTGAGCTAGTAGCTTAGTAGGTTTGGGTGCATTTGAATTTGAGCTAGCAGGAGGAGGCATTATAGCAGGTTGTTGGGGCTGAGAAGGTGGCTGCATGTAGCTATTTGTCTAGTTTGGCCATTGTTGTCCTCCCCTCCATTGATTTGTTTGCTACCAATTTCCTAGAGGTGGCTGCCAATTTTCTTGGAATTGTTGTCAATTCCCTTGAGGTTGTTGCCACTAGGGTGGAGAGTTTTGGTGATTAGGCTAGGTATTTGGAGGGTTATTCCAAGGATGTGGTGGATATCCTCCATAATTAGATGGACATGGGGGTTTCCATTGGTTACCAGATGAATAAGAATTAAAATATGGCCCAACAAAAGAGAGTGGATCTAGTGGTATACCTTGTTTTGGATCCTATGGTCTCCTTTGTGCAACATAGTAGACTTGATATTCTTCAACCTGGATTGGCTTGAACTCAGGTGAAATCTGCTTACTTTCAATATTAGCTACCATCTTGCATTTGCAGTCCTTCTTCTTTTGTCTGCAATGAGGGAAATATTTTGCCAACATTGCCTCTGCCTCCTCTTGTTTCTTTTTGGCCTGAAGTGTATCTAGCTGAGTAGCCAGATTGTTTATAATGTCTTTCTTGAAGTCTGCTAGCAAGTGAGTAATCTCCATTCTTGAAACTCCATTGGTAGATGACTTAACCATAGAAGATTGGTAAGCTCTCCCTTTCTTTGAAGTTTCTCTAGAGTAGTTTTGGCATATCTTCTTGATATCCTCCCAAGGAACTTGGGAGATATCTCCTCCTCCCATCAAGTCCAAGGAATTAGTGCAACTATCATTAATTCCTCTTAGGAAAATAAACTTTTGTGATTCTTCATTGAGTGAATGGTGTGGCGATTTCTATAAATAGAACATAAACCTTGCAATATAATCCTCCAATCTCTCATCTTCCTTTTGATGCATCCTAAAAATGTCATTCCCTCTCATGTCACTACCCCTCCAATATTCCTTGTATTTCTCAAGGAACTTTGTCTTCATGTCCTTCCAAGTCTCCACAATATTTCTACCTAGGCTCATGAACCATCTTAATGCAACTTCTTTCAGGGTGGTAGGAAATAGCTTAAGCCTATGTGAATCAGTGGTATAGTTATAATTCATGCAGAGTATATTAGACTTGAACAAGAAAGTATCATGATCTTCTGTGACAAGTCCATAGAACTTAGGAAGGACTAAAGTGGGGATATTTTTGAGGTTGTCAACTTCATTCTGATGAGCAATGGGGAAAGGAAAAGTTGGTTGGTTAGGTCTATTTCTATTTGCATCACCCATCCCTACCTAATGTAGTTCCAAAGCAAAGGGGTTCTCAATCAGATTTTGGTCTTCACAGGAAACTTCAGAGCTAGTCAGATCAGGAAATGCATCAACAAAGGGGTGTGGATCTTCTTCTTCTTCTCTTGGTAGGTTTTGATACTCAACTAGCTAGAATGGATCAGGATTATTAGGAAGGAATATCCCATGAGAATCTCTCCTCCTTCCTCTATGCATATGGTATCAACTCACTATCAGCCAAATCACACAAAGAATTGGAAAAAGAATGATGGATCATTAATTTTCTAAATGAGGGATATACTAAGAACAAACTCCCATAAATACTATAGCAAGAAAAACTATCAATGACTCCAAAGAACTCCCTAGTTTGACACCATCCTCGACAACGACACTAAAAAATGTTGGCCTCCTATAACGATCTGATAACTAAGTCTTTACAACCATGATTCAAAGATTGGACATCTAACCTAAATAACTATCTCAATCATCATGAAGGTGCATTTAAATTTTCAACCCAAGGACATGAACTTTAAATGGGTCAGCACAGTATGTGCACTAAGGATCCAAGGTAGCCACATTCATCCTACAGCTAAGAAAGACACAATACTGAAAGTAAATTGCTTGGAAAGAAATAACATAAGTGTTGAGCATCAACCAACAACTATACTAAGCTAAAATGTAGGACAAGAATGAAAATATGAGCAAACAAACAGGAAACTACTCTGTCTGCTTTGGCTACAAGAACAACCACATAATGGAATTCTAGTGGTTGTAGGAATAGCCAGTGCCAGATTCTTAACTAATTACTAAACATAAAGTAGCAACTAAGCTAAAGGATGGAATGCTCACCAAGTGGCCCCCTTGGATGAGTATTCCTTAAGACAAATGTAAACTCAAATGCATGAACTTATAACTTCATTTTATTCATCGGAAAACAACAATAAAATGGAGCAACATAACTATATTGCTTGTAAAATTAAGAATGTGAGTAAATCATCAGATTAAGCAACCTCATTTGAAGGAGTATCTGAGTCTTATTCATAGGAAGAAAAGATACTAACTAATCGCCTAGCAAGGCGGTCAACTCCAACAGATTAGGAGGACTCCACTTTAGGGAAAGCATAAAAAGTGGAGAGGCGGTTACGCATGTGCGGAATCTGGTTAGAAATGCTTGCCTTAATGCAGATTTAGCACAATAGTAATTTCTATATTTTCTCAACAGACAATTAAGACCATTTACAAGGTGGTTACAATTTCGATATGAATGAGGAATCTCCCAATGTCAAGGGTCTTCCCTCCATTGACCTTCGAGTGATCACCTTGTTGACCGTTATGGTGAATGACCAGCTGGAAAAATCTTCTTCAATTTTGTAGGCTACTAATTATATCTACAAAACAATATTAGTATGCACAACAATTGCATATCCATAACTATCTTAAAGTAGCATTCATTAATCCACATGTAAAATCAACACAAATAGTTTATATAGCATGTCAATGTCATTAAAGATTGTAAAAATAAGCTTATGCCCAATGTCTATGGTTTTGAAGAAATATTATAAAAAAGGTCAACATCGAAGTATCAAAGTCTGTGAAAACAAAGACAAATATACAATAAAATGGACTCAACACCTGGAAAGACCAACATTTGATTTTCTTGTTATAGCTCTGTTTTAGTTGGTTTCAATATACTTGCAAGTGGTTAAGAGCGTCAAGACGACGCTCATCCAAGAATTCTAGCTCATTTAGCCAAGATACTCTATACTCTTCAATAGTGATTAGGTTTTGTAGTGAAACTCGCAATGACAGGAGCTCAACCTCAATAGGTAGAATGGCTTTTGATCCGTAGACCAAGGAGAAAGGGGTTGCACCTGTAGGTGTGTGGATATTGGTTTGATAGGCCCAAAGATCGAGATTTAACTATAGATGCCAGTCATGAAAAACTTCATTGACTGTTTTCTTTAGGATCTTTAAAATGGTATTGTTTGTAGCTTCAGCTTGACTGCTGCCTTGGGGGTAATAAGGGGTACAAAATCGGTGTTGGATGTTGAATCTTTGACATAGATCTTTTACATCATGATTCTTGAAGGGTGTTCCATTGTCTAAGATAAGGTTTTGTGGAATGCCGTAACTATAGATTAAGTAGTTCACGATAAACTTAGAAATTAGCTTTCCCATTATGTAGGTCATAGGAATGGCTTCAACCCAATTAGTAAAGTACTCAGTGGTTGTTATGATAAACTTGTGGCCATTGGATGATGTTGGAGTGATCTTTCCTATGATGTCGAGTCCCCACTATTAGAAAGGCCAAGGTGTGATCATTGGTTGCAACTCTTGAGTTGGAGCATGAATCCAATCTTCGTGCTCTTAATACTAAACACACTTCTATACATAGTGATGGGTTTCTCTTTCCATGGTTGGCCAGTAGTACCTCACCCTTAACAATTTCTTAGCTAAATTCATACCGCTAGAATGGGAACCACATATGTCATCGTGTAATTTTGTTAAAGTGGTCAAGGCTTCCTCTTGGTTAAGACATCATAGTAATGTCCCTTCGATGCTTCAATGGTAAAGGGTATCACCTAGGATCACGAATAGAGATGGCCTTTTAACAAAGGTCTTTTTAAGGTTGGAGGTGAAATCGGATGGGAGGGTTCCTTTGCTTAGGTAGGTGAATATTTCATGGTACCATGAGGATCCAAGACCAACAATGACACACAAATTTTGATTCCAAGATTTCAAAAGTTGGTACAAGGAGTTGGTCTACCAAGAATTCACATTGTAGGACATTGTTTGACATGTCTAACAATGATCCGATTGTTTCCATAACATCTGCTACTCAGTTGTTCATGCAAGGAATCTACTCAAAAGTTATATCTATGAAAAGGTCCTTGAAATTATCTACCATCTTCTTGTAAGGGGTAAGCTTGTCGTCCTTATTTTGGTAGTCATCATTGACTTGGTTGATAACTAGCTGTGAGTCTCCATATACTTTTATTTCTTCTATCTTCCATTGAACTACTATCCTTAGATTGATGATTAGAGATTCATATTCAACAATGCTATTAGTACATGGAAATGATAGCCTGTATGACTTTGGGATGCAATCACCTTGAGGGGTGATGAAGAGAATACCTGCTCTTGATCCATGTTGGGTGAATGATCCATCAAAGTACATCTTCCATTGATCTATGAGATTGACAAGGAATGATGATTCATTAGGGAATTCAGATATCAAGGGGTTCTCAACATAGATAGGTGCATCTACCAGTTAGTTTATGATCACTTGTCCTTTGATTTCCTTGTGCTCGACATACTCTATGTCAAATTTAGTTAATATCATCACCCATTTGGCCATTCGCCCAATGAGAATTGCTTTGGATAACAGGTATTTCAATGGATCAATTTTCATAATGAGCTTAATTTGATGCAACAACATGTAGTGTCTGAAATTTTATGTAGCAAAAACCAATGCTAATCATGCTTTCTCAATGGATGAATAGTTCATTTCATATCCCACGAAGGTCCTACAGATGTAGTAGATAGCTCTTTCCTTCCCGTTTTCATCATGTTGTGCCAGAAGATCACCTAGTGCTACTGATGTTGCTGAGATAAATAGGATCAATGGTTTGTTTGGTACCGGTGCCATAAGCATTGGAGGTGTTAATAGATAGTCCTTGATCTATTAGAAAGCTTTGTCACACTTCTCATTCCACTTGTAAGTTATTTCTTTATGGAGAAGATGCAAAAAATGGTGGATTTTGTCTAATAGTTGTGATATGAACCTTCTAATGGGATGCAATCTTCTTTGTAATCCTCTCATCTATTTTGGTGTTTGTGATAGTTCCATGTTTAGGATGGCTTTTACCTTTGTTGGATCAATTTATATCTCTCTTTGCGAGATGATATAGCCAAAAAAGCTTCCCTGATGTTACCCCAAAGACACACTTTTTTTCGATTTTAGTCATACCTTGTATTCTTCAAGCCTGTCAAAGATGGGTCCTAAGACTTGTATGTGCTCACTCCTTTTCTTTGACTTTTCCAAAATATCATCCACATAGTCTTCAACTATTTTGTGGATCATGTCATGAAAGATGAGGTTCATTGCTCTTTGATAGGTTTCTCTTGCATTTTTTAGCCCAAACGACATCACGTTCTAGTAGTATGTCCCCCATGGACAAGTGAATGTAGTTTTGTGTTGATCCTCCTTGGCGATCATGATTTGATTATAGCCTGAAAAACCATCCATGAGTGATAGAATTTCATGCCCAACTATTATGTCCACTATGATGCTGATATTAGGAATGTTAGAAACCAAGATCAGATTTGCAAACCGAAAAGACCTTCCACAGAGGAGAAAATTGGAAAAAAACCAAGATCAAATTTGCAAACCGAAAAGACCTTCCACAGAGGAGAAAATCAGAAAAAGCAGAGAGGTTGCAAAAGAATGTGCAACATAATATTATTCGAGAATTCAATAATTACAAGATAATGATTTTCTTTATAAAAGTAAAGATGCATAACCCTAATCTTATCTTGAGCAACAAGATAGCTCAAAGATAAAGATAAGAACCTATAACTTAGGAATTAAATAATTACATAAGTAAACTTATGTAAAGTGTAATTAAATATTAATTACACCAACACCCCCCCATAAGTGCAACTTAGGGAGAAGCAAAATTATTATGCAAAGATGAGTCCCAGAAACAAGGCCTGATTAGGTACTCATGTACAAATGTAAAGATGAGGTAGAGAAGGAAAACCCAGTGGGACAAAACCCCCCTACAATGAGATGACTGCTGCAAAGAAGCACTAGAAGAACACTGTGGATTAACACTGGAACCGCAATCGGACAAGCAAGGAAAGATACCTCTATCTACAAGAAACCAAAACCAGAATCATAATAATGTGATAGCAGACTCGATGCCACGGAACACTGGAAAACTCACAAACTGGAACAACCCTAGAATCTGTGAAGCAACAGTAGATGAGATGATGACAAAATCTGGAAACTGTGTATCTCGATGCCGATGCTAAACTGTGACTGAAACTCTTCCATGGGAAGGAGTACCAAAAATAGACTCTGGAACATTAACCATAAACACATGGCCCTCAAACTGAGAAGAATCTGAACCAATGAGGATCAAGAAACGTAATCTCTCAACTGAAGTGTGAACCGATGAATCCGACATGTGTCAAGCTATAGCAAAAAATGTGGCCAAAAGAAACTAGGAGACTAGATAACCCATACGAGTTGCCATCAAAACAAAATGGATATGGAGATCAAAGTGAAAACTACACTCTAATCAGATTTATTATGCAAGAAACCCCCCTGAATGGAACTTTATCTCAGTTCATTTATTACAATAACCCAACGATTGTAAAAAGAGAGAATCCTAAACATGCATAAACAAAAAATATGATGATGTGGTACTGAAATGAAGTACAAATATTTAGGTTTCACCTTTCCAACTACCAAAACATCCAAGTAATCTCCAAAACACCCATCGGGACAAATATGGAATAATGAAAAACTTGGGACAGATACAGAAAAAAGTGAATAGACAGCAAGATAGAGCTCCTCAATACCTTTCCAACACCGCAAAGAGGACGAAAGTCAGAGATCATGGCAAAAAGTTATGAGCTCAGAAGTCCAAAATAAACATCTGACTTCAAACAGAAATAAATGTAGGTAAACAACAACATACTAAAAAATAAACAGCACCACTGGAAAGTGCTTGGAACCAGCTTTCCAGCGATATCTCGTTTGCTCGATTTTGATACCGTATGCCCAAGTTATGACCAAAAGAAAAAAATAGCTCTTTTAGGAAAAATCAGGGCTAGGAGGGCAAAGAGGGCCAGCCGTACGCTGACGTCAGCAGTTCACAAGAGTAAATTTGACGACCATCTAGCCTTCGAGGCAAAAAAACACCACCCCCGCCAGAAAATTTTGACAGTGCCGGTATATTCTCTATACTTCCTGAAATATTCTCTTGGAATCTGGATCTTTGGAATATTCTGTTTTGTTGCCGGTCGACTGGGGTGAGAGCTCGGCTCCTGGTTTCAGGGCTCCTGGCCATGCATATGACTGCGGCCTGGTTGGAGAGAGCCCGCAGGGCTGGTTGGAGAGCCTGGTCCTCCAAAGGACCGTAGGCTCAGACTTTAAGCCCATGGGGGCTGCGTAGAACAGGTGGAGGGGAGTGATGGCGAGCTGGCTGAGGAACAGGGTGGTGGCAGCGAAACGGTGGCCGCCGAGCGGCGGGTTTCTGCATAACTGGAAGCACCAGCCCAAAACCCAAAAAACTCTATTTTAAAAAAAAAAATTGATTTTCGTGCATCGAAAGGCATGCTGGGGAGGCCGTACGGCCCCCCAGGCAAAAAAAAATTGCTTTCCAGATCAACTACTCAGAAATTGATGAAACGAAGGGCATTCTTAGGTTTTTTGGCCACTACAAACACGATAGTGACCTCCATTTCTGCTCAAACTACTCCAAAAAATATGCTACCTTCAGAACTTGCAAACAATCTCCCAACCTGAAACCCTCACAGATTTGGCAAATGATGGCCAAAATCTACAAAATAAAAGTCAATCCTGACTTTTTCCAGCGCTCTGAATCCAATGGTGAGGCCCGATCTGATTCAAAATGCCTCATAGATGAACTCAAGGCATGATGTCCTCGAGGAAACTCTGAACGAACCCTGCAATGATTTTCTCAAAAATATGAGAAGGGGCTGAAAATCAAGGCTCTTATACCATGTTAGAAACCAAGATCAGATTTGCAAACCGAAAAGACCTTCCACAGAGGAGAAAATAAGAAAAAGCAGAGAGGTTGCAAAAGAATGTGCAACATAATATTATTTGAGAATTCAATAATTACAAGATAATGATTTGCTTTATAAAAACAAAGATGCATAACCCTAATCTTATCTTGAGCAACAAGATAGCTCAAAGATAAAGATAAGAACCTATAACTTAGGAATTAAATAATTACCTAAGTAAACTTATGTGAAGTGTAATTAAATATTAATTACACCAACAAGGAAGAGGGAAATCATCCTTTGGGCATACCTTGTTCAAGTACCTGAAATCAGTGCATATTCTGATGCCTCCAGTGGGTTTGGAGACTGGTACCAGGTTTGAAACCCACTCAAGATAATCTATTGGTCAGATAAATCCAACGTCAAGAATCTTTTGTAACTCAAGTTTGACTAAGAGTGCTATCTGAGGGTGCATCTTCCTCAACTTTTGCTTTACTGGTTTGGCTTCGAGATAGACTATTAGATGATGCACCGCCACTTCTGGATCAAGCCTTGGAATATATGTGTATGGCCATGCAAAGTTAGTTCTTCACTCTTTTAGGAATGCTGCTAGGTTCTTTTGTTCTTCATCCAACAAGGATTTGACATAGAAAGTGATCTCGGGTGCTTCTTTTTTTCCCATGTTAACTAGAGTGGCCTTTTCTGCTAGAACCACTGACTTCTCTGGATGTATTTCACTAAGGGGGAGATTGAATCCCTCACCCTTGGGCTCCTTAGAGAGGCTTTCACCCTCAGATATGTCCTTTCTTTTTACTATTTTGGGATTAGAAAGTGCCACAGTATGGTTTTCACTCAAAGATCTGCAAGTTAGTTGCATGTCATCAATTTTGTGACTGAAAGACTCAATCATTTCCCCATAGTATGCTCCTGTGTCTAGATCTATGTCAAAACCTGCCTTGTGATATGCCCTTGGTAAGTTTTCATGGAGTCTCATGAATTCTGAGATCGCTTCATCATTTTCAAATAAATCTAGAATCATTGGTCCTTGTTGGTCCAATTCAATAAGTTGTGGGCATACTAGGCATATTTCATTTGGTTGGTTGCTTGAGGGGAAGGATGATGTGGATATCATGAAGAGAGAGTTATTCTCAAATAGGTTGGCAACATCGAGGGGGAAGTCATCTAGGGTAGCATCATGCATTGTTGGTAACCAAGAAGAAGCCTCATCCTATTTAGCGGAAGTATCTTTGCCAATAAGGGTAACCTTGCTAGTTGTACAACCTAGGCCAAGATTCTTTGGGAATTTCTCAGGAATGATAGGTTATAGCAAATCATTGTCATTTTGTCCCAATTTCTCATTATTGGTATACCCCATGCCCTTCATTAGCTGTAAGCCTTTGTTATCATCTTCTATGGGAAGAATGGGAATAGGTCTTTCATCCTAATATAGAAGTTTAGAGACATCTTCTTCATTAACATCTTCTTTGTTCAGGTCCCCCCATTTGGTGAAGGTAGTAGCTACCATTTTTATAGTTTTCGAGATGTTGTTTCTAGGTGTGGGTTTCTCATGATATTTGGGAGAAAGAGGAAACTTTCCCAACACAAAATTATCCTTTGTTATTTTATAGTTTCCACAACCATCATCCTGGATCACTACCTTGATGTTGGGTATGCTCTGCAAAATGAGTGTTTTCATTTCAGAGGTAGATGCAAGGGATGATGGGTCTAGAAAGTGTAGGCCCTTCGTCATTCTTGGGTATTTTGGGGATTTATAGAACTTGGCATCAATATTCTTGCAATAGTAAAAAGGCTCAGGATTTCCATGGATGGTAATTTATCTACCCTCGAAAGGAAACTTGACACATTGATGGTAGGTTGAAGCTACAACTTTAAAGGCATAGATCCATGGTCAACCAAGTAGTATGTTGTAGGGAAGATCCAAGTCTAGCACTTGGCCTGGAGTTTTTTGCAATGAGGGGGGCCCACTTGTATGGGTAGTGCGATGATGCCTTGTGATACCCATTCTTGGTCGTCATATGCCCTAATGGTGGTGCTTTTTTTCTTCTTAATAGTATCCTATGAATAGCCTAAATTTTTTATTAACTAAATAGTGCAAATGTTCAAACCAACACCTCCATCTACCAAGACTCTTTTAACATTATTTTTATGAATGATAACCTCAAGGTGTAAAACATGGTTATGAGATGGCTATAACAATAGATCTTGTTCTGAGAAGGTGAGGAGATGATTAGTGATATGGCATACCATAACTTGAAATTGTTCGATATCTATATCCTTGGGAAGGATGTAGACAAAGCTTCCTCTAGGATTTCCCTATGTGCAAGGGATAGCCTCAATAGTTCTAAGATGGAAATCTGTGTGGGGATCTTTTTAAGTTGATCTAAGAGATTATACTTGCTAGTGCTTTTCGTTGGCTGAGTAGGGTATGCCCTAGATTGGGATGTGACTCCTTGGATGGTGACTTTGCCACGTCATGTGGTGAATCCACACTTTGCACTATGTCCTCTGATAGTGACAACAGTGATGATGCTATCATAGGAAGCAACCACATTTGAATAGGTATGCTACATGTTTGTGTAATCTTTAGCTTTTCCATTGTTTTTCACTTTACTATGATTCGACATAGGGTTCTTGTATATCTTAAGACCCTAGTTACCAGTTGGTACTTCAAAAAATATTATATCATTCTCTATAAAGTCTTGGATAATATTTTTGAGCCTCATGCAGTTTGTCATTTTGTGTCCATTGATTTTGTGAAAGTCACAAAGATGATTCTCATTGTACCAGGATGGTTTCTCTTGTGGTTCTTGGTAGTTTTCAAAGTTGGGAAGTGTTATTAGGTTTGACTCTACCAATTTATTCATGATGGTCTTGATAGGTTCTGACAACTATGTGTGTTTTCATTTCAGATAGTTGTTCTTGTTAGGAGTTCACCATTATTGTGTTTCTGTGTTGTTGATCTGATTGTTCTGGGGGGGTTTTGTTTGCTTCATAGTTGGTTGAATGTTAGCAACTTGATTGTTGTTTGGTATAGGAGCACTTAGGACTACCTTAGAATCTACCACACCATCATTTGTTACATTTGTTTTCTTAGCCTAGACATGAGGCTTATCGTTTGAACTAGTTGATGGGTGATTTTCTTTGTAAGCTTGGGTATTTCCCTGCAAGATTAGAGATCTCTCAATGTTAAGGGCTCTAGGGAAAAGCTCGTTAGAATATGTGATGCACTAAATTTTCAAGTGGAAGGATAGATCTGGATCTAGATTTGCTATGATGATCCCCACTTGTTGTTCATCAAAAAGAGGCCATTTGCTCTTACTAGCTCTTTGTATCCACCATTGTAAGAAATTAGTGAAATATTCTCCTTTGTTTTGTCTGAGAGTATACAATTATTCTAGGCTTACGTCCATGCCAAGGTTAAAGGAGAAGAGATTGATGAATTTATTGGTAATTTCTTGAAAAGTTTTGATACCAGGAGGAAGTTGAGAAAACCAATCCATGGCAGGACCTGTTAGACTTCAAGGGAAGAGGCACATTAAATAAGAATCATTGTACGCAACCTCCATACACATGATGTTAAATTATTTGACATGGTCCATAGGACTTACTTTCCCTTTGTATTTATTGAATTTGGGGATTTCAAAGCCAGGAGGGAACAATACCATTGCGATGTTTCAATCAAACAAATAGGGACATAGGTTCTGTGTATGGGGCTTCTTTGTCTTTCCCATTTGAAGGTCCTGCATTTCTTGTGACAACGCCTTAAGTTGTGATGCTAGATCATCTTGCAGGTTTGGTGAAGGAACATATGGTGGGATGATGGATGAGTTATGATATGATAAAGTGTTGTATGGGGTGTATGGTGGTTTGAGATTCTGTGAAGGTGATTGAGGTGTTGATGTATATGTTCCTAATGTGTTTGTATTGATGATGTTCTATTGAGGGTTATAATAGTAACTTTGTTGTTGTTGTTGTTTTATTGCTGTGCATATTGTTCAGCTAGTAAGACTTGTTGTTGTTGAACTGTAAGGGCTGCTTGTTGAGCTTGCTATTGTTGTTGCACCACTAGGGCTTGTTGTTGGGCCTGTTGTTGTTGTTGCGCCACTAGGGCTTGTTGTTGGGCCTAATGTCATTGCTATGATACTAAGGTTGCTTGATGGGCTTGATGTTGTTGTTGTGCTGCTAAGGCTACTTGTTGTTGTTGATGTTGTTGTGCTGCTAGGGCTGGTTGTTGTTATTATGTTGCTAGGGCTGCTTGTTGTTGCTTTTGTTGTTGTTTTGCTACTATGGCTGCTTGTTGTTCTTGCTATTGGATGGATTTTTGATAAGCTTGTTGTGCTTGCTATAAAGCTAAGGAATGCACTTGTAATACAAGATCAGGTGGTTTTTGGGACATCTGTGATGGGTTTTGAGTGGTGATGTTTGGTGTGGGTAGTGGATTGTTGATGAGAGGTTGGGAGTTCCCTTGGTTCAACATTCCTTGTAAGATAGTGGATTGGGGTGGAGGAATGTAAGTTTGAGGTCCCATTTGATTTTGCATGACTTGGGGGACAAACAAAAAAGATGAGGATGACATCGCAATATTTTGTGATGTTAAGGGCACATTAGGACCTTGGGTCCATTGATTGAAAGGGTTCCCTTCACTAATGTTTTGGAGATTCCCTTGTGTTTGAGATGCGGTCAATGTATTACCTTGGTTAATGGGGTTTTATCACCAAGGGATTGTTTTGTTGTGGGTTGATGATGGATGGGATAGATGTGTTTTGGAAAACCATTGTGTTTGATGTATCCATGGGAGGATTGAATGAAGATGTCCCATGTGGTGTTAAAGGATGATTTTACATGAGGGTACTTCCTTGTTGTTTTGGGTCCAATTGGTCCATACTACCTTTTGTGATGTTGGGCACGCTTGTGGTACTTGTGGGTATGGATGAAGAGGGGTGTCCTCGATATGTTGAAGTTGTAGTGGAGTAATGAAGCTTAATTGGTTTATATGATCGTTTGGGATCTTCTGGAATGGGAGGAGCACAAAATGTTGGTGTCCAAGTGGTCGTTTGGGATGGAGGATTGGTTTCAAGGGTAACCACAAGTGTGTTGCTTTCAAATGGAAGAGTATGGCCAAAGTCCTTAGCAAGACTAGTTGCAATACTAGGTGTTGATGTTTGATTTAGCCCTAGGGATGGAGTTGTTGGTTCGATAGTGGATGATGTCAAGCCTTGTGTCAATGATTGTGCAACAAAATATGGGGAGTTGGGAACTATGTTCTCTAAGGCTTGACGCCCCATGATTTCTTCCATAGTAAGTCCAAATGGATTGTTCATGATGTCTTCTATCTCATATGGACCTGATGGTGATGAAGGTTGCTGTGATGGAGTAACATGACTTCTTAGATCAAATTCTAGAGGATTTGGATCACTTGAGGTAAATGTGACTTTGGTTTTCTCCACGACTCTCTTGTGTTGTGATCTCATTTTTACCATAAATTTTGGGTCACCTCTGGGAGAGTTGTGTTGTGATTTGCAATGTTTGAACTTTCTAGTTGACTCAAATCTAGGTAAAAGGGATGCTCTAAGTCTTTTTGGAGCAATGGTGGTAATGGGAGATGAAAAGATGAATGATATGGGAAGTGACCTTTCAAACATTTTGGGACAACACTTTTGTCTTAAGTTTGAAGTTTTGATGTTCAGATAAAGGATGTTGATGAACTTTTAAATCTTTAGGGTAGACTCATGACCTTCAAGATGAACTAGTTCAAAAATGATAACTAACTTAGCCAAATGCATGGAAAATGATTCATTTCATATACAAAGTAGTTGAGTTAGGGTTTGGTTGGATAGATGTTGAAGTCAAAAGGTGTTGGTATATTTGAAAGTTTTGCAAAGTTTGGAATTTGATGAAGGGGTGAGTGAAATTTTTGACCCAATGTTGACTTAGAGTGAACCTTTGTTTGATAAGACCAAGGTATTAAGAAAAATGCTAGACCTCTAAAGTTTTTAAATCCTAAAGACCCAATGTTTTAGATAGGTTCATTATGGTGAAAAAGACCAGGCTTTTGACTGAAAAAGAACATATACAAGTTTGGGTTGTTTCTGGAAGCATGTTTGTAGAAGTTGTATAGCAACCTGGTTCTAATTTGGTGAAGTGCTAAAAGGTGTTTCTTGAGAGCTTTTGGGATAAGATGCCTAAGTTTAAAATGAAGACCCGTAGACCTTCTCTTGGGGATTACGATTTTGCATGAGATCATTTAGAAAAGTTCAATTTTATGAAAGAAAAGGGGATATTTATTGCCACATGGGTGGTGGTAATATGGACCTTCTAGCCACAATATTAGCTTGTTCCTCTTCTTTGTCTAATATTGTTGCTGCATTTCTCCACTGAATGGGTGTTTCTTTTGTCTCAAAATTGAAGCTTTTCAAACTACTAATTATGTTAGTTTGTTCTCCCTAAATTAGTTCAAATTTTGGTTGAATGATAACACCTGCAAGGTCGAGTTGTTCAACGGGAGCGATTAGTATCCAAATAGTCATGTGGGGTTCAATTTATCAATTTATCTTGCTTAAGTGAATTTATTTTGCCACAAACACTTGTCTTGATTAAGTTCAAACTAAATGTCTATGTCAAAAACATCATAAATTTCACAAGATCCATTTTGTGAAAAGGATGAAGTTCAAGCCATAGTTCCTTATGTTAACTTTGGGAAGTATGGATTGAGATATAAACCAAAATACTTAGAAGCCTCTAAGAATAAATTCTTAGGACACGCATTAATATCAAGCTTTTGTCAAAGGATGTCCATACTTAGACCAAAGGGTTTGAAATTTCAAGGAATATCATGAATATTTGTTTGCAAGTTTTTGGAACCAAGAAAAGTATTAAATTGTCTCACAAGCATTTACAACCTTAGGTTCAAAAGATACTACTTGTTGAATCCCCACTTGGATTTCTCCAAACACTAAGACAATGTGAACAAATAGAGATTTGGTGACACTAGCTCCCCTCCACAACACACACTTCTCGAGACCACCAAATCTCAAATCTTGAAGATCCGAAGATCCTAAGGATTTTTTCTGTTTCGACAATTGAATAGTAAAATGTGGGGCGACTTCAAAATGACCATTATTGCACTAGCAAGCATAAAGGTTTTTGGCTTCTAAATAATTGGTTCTTAATAAGGGCTTTCATACAAGGTGGCCATACACGCGGCAAGATTAGCTCAAGATTATGGTCAATCAAAATGCCTCCTAGTCTCTTTCTAAGAAGAGATTTTAACGTATCACATGGATACTAAGGGTGAAACTTTTCAGTATGATGCATCCGCACCTGTTGTTTATGACTTTCATCACAAACACATTTTTATATAGCGAATTGAGAGAGCTTGAATTTAGCTCGTTACCGCTTGGGTTGTTCCCTCTTTTCAAAGCGGGGAGGTAGGCCCTCTAAAGATAAAAAAAGCAAGGAAGTACATTTGTAGTTCAATCTCACAGTTTGCATGAAACAAGGAGAGAATACACACCACACCTTTTCCCTACACTAGCATGAGGTTCATTTTAATCCAAATTGAAAGACGTGGGTGATTGTACAAAGTGTTAAGGAATGTTTTTGATTCTCAAGATCACCAAGTGACATGAGAGAAGTGCATACACATTCAATAACAAAGATGTAAATCAAAAAACATAGAAAACACTCGTTAATTTTAACCCCTACAGCTAATGATAAATTTATTTTATGCACCAAATGAAGTGTTAAGTTGTATTGTTCAATTTTAAAACCAAAGTAAAATGATGAAGTGAGGGTTCAATTTTAGTCCCATTTGAGTGTTCTTTTTAAGACCTAATTAAAAATTAGTGTAGTCCTAAAGCATAAAATAAAAAGCATGATAGATGGGTTATAATTTCCCCAAAAGCATCTAAACACTTGTTATATTTATAAGACAAAACGATAAGAATTCTTCTTCACTTCGACTTTTATCGTCCAACCCACAAAACCAAGTTAGCCTAAAAACCATAACAATGTTAGAGGCATGTTAGTAATCTGATAAAGCAAAAAAAATAAAACACATGCCGAAAAATGATCATCATATTTTTTACCAAAGTAGGGCGTTGTTCATGATAACATCACTCTGGTGAATTTGGGCGTTGCTCTGCAAAAAACTAGTGAAGACAATAGCATCACTGTTTGGGGAGCATCATCGTTTATAAATCTTCGATACCTCTAAAATTATCCAACGCCACCATTTTTTTAATGAACACTAGGGTATTAAATAGGGGTTGATGTTTCTGATGACGATAGCATCGCTGTATGGTGACACCCAACAAAGATGTCGCTAAAAGTCCTTTGAGCTTCGCTGTATCTTGCATGAATAAGAAAAAATGGAATTCAAGATAGAAATTGATTAAATTTGATGGGGTTTTCCCTCCTTCTAGCACCAGAATGTGACCGACGGATTAGTATGGGCCGATTATGCTTGATCCATGAAGAATTGAAGCATAACAAAGCCACTAATGTCAAATCTCAGCAAGATCATTCAAATGAAAATTAAACTAAATATTTATCAAAACTAAGAATACTAAACTATGAAAGCTTTGAAATTCCTACTCTAATCCATTTGAAACTTATTTGTTGGGGGAGTGGTATCACGTTGATGTGGAACAATAACCCTTTCCAAATCCCGTGGATAAATGAGCTTGTTCCAGTCATTTTTATGGAAGAAAACTGATGGAACCACTGTGAGATGAGTATGAAAACATTATTTTAATCTAAATGAGCATGATGCAAGCTAATTAAACATGATTTTATGCTAAAATGATGAAGATATGTGAATGCTAAGCTAATCTAGATGGAATCTAAACTAAAAGATTCAAACCCTAATTCAAAAACAAGCTAAATGGATGCATTATGTGATCATGGAAGTCATTATTGGAAGCTTAAAGCCAATTAATGTAATGAAAATAAACTAAAAGATGCTAAATGTGTGCTAAATATGAGTGTGAGTGTGAGTGATTTTAACAACATAACTCTAATGTTAAAAGATGGATCCATTGTCTCCAAATAGTGACCTATTTATAGGAGAGCAAATGAGAAATGAGTGGTTGAGATCAAAAAGGTCAATCAATGGTCAAGTATGGAAGAAATTGGAGGCATGGATCATGGATTCTCATCAACGGATGAGAATGCAAGATGATATTTTAATCAAGGGTTAACATTCCTTCAAACAAACACACTTTCAACTTGTTCAAGAGGTCACAAGTTAACTTGCTCAAGAAGCTAAGTTTGTTGAGAAAAAGGAATATTCCCCTTTTTCAAATGAGTCAGGAGAGAGAATATTATTTGGAATATTCTCATGGGTGAGGGAAAAAGGATAATTTAGTTAATTAAATTATGCAAAAGGGGGAGGAATATTCTATAGGAATATTCCTTTTGGAGGAATGTGCAAGGATGAATATTCCCTTGTAAGTGGGGAGAATTAGATTTAATTGATATTTAAACAATATTAATTATGCAATTAGGGGAATTAGATGATATTCATTAAATAAAATGATTTAATGAATGGGGGAAAGGTGGAACGATATTTAATGAAATAACTTAGGGTTATTTAATTAAATAAGAAGATTTGGGGATTTAAATTAAATAGTTTGGTAATTTATTTAATTTAACAAGACAAAATATTAGCACGAAAGGGGGTGAATTAACCTGATTAAATTAATTAGGTTAATAGATGCAAATGATATAATTAATTAAATAGCTAGGATAATTTAATTAATTAAGTGAAAAGAGGATGGGTTTCAAGACAAAATGATGTTAGTATACCTGATTCAAGTGTATGATATCATTCAGGACATTTTCAGTGTCTACAGAATTATCTCAAGAAATTGAGTGATCAAAAAAATTGTTATATATATATATATATATATAGATATATATAGGTTTATTATCCAAACAAAGGGTTGATCCTTTGTTACTTCTAAATGACAAGTTCCAAGGAATGTTAGGGTTTAACTCTTGCAATTTTAGTCATCAATAAAGAAATACATTTTGTAAATCACAAATCATTGCATTATTAAAGATGTCAGTTATTGAATGTCTCCATGGTTGTTTGTAGATCTTTAGGGGAACTTATATGTGACAAATTGTGATAACATTCTAGCTTAGGGTTCTCTCATGCAATAGTTGATGGTATGATTAATATTTTTTTATGAATGATAGCATTTTTTATTCATTTCAATCTTTGCACTGGCCTCTTATTTATTTCACATGCTTTTCTACATTTTAGAGATAGATTATTAAGTATGGTTAATTATTTGATATCATATATTTGACATGTATATATGCGCATATCATATTTTTTTTGTGATTTTGTAGTTTTGTTTCTTTTAGTAAACCATGACTTTGTAACCCATTAGATTAGCTACTAGTCTTGGAAGTTTATGATCAATAATGTCCTCAAAAGGATAAACACATTTTACCAATAGTTTAGAAGTAGGTTAGTACTTTGTATGAAACTCATGATTCAATGATTCATCTAGGGAAGAATATATATCTATGTTTTTTATAACTTCATCTTGCATTTATGTAATAATATTTTTATCAAATCAAAAGATATTTTATGTGCAATAGGCTAGTCTTCATTTTAGTTGTGATTAATTTTTTTAAGGATACTTGTTGGAACACCCTCTTGGGTCTAACTGAGATTGAAGTGAAGGGGAGCATATCCACTCACAATAAATAACCTAGATCACTCACATTCTATTGAAGAGATAATATGTCCACATTTAGGATAAAATTTCCTTGGCCCTAAGGTGGATTGATTACTCTAGGAGTGAGCAATAATTTTGGTACCTGATATAATGGTGTCTTTGTTGGGACAACTTTATTTTTGGTTTTTATCTTTCATTTTTTTACAACTTGAAAGAGATTCTATGACATTATTAGTTTTCTAGTGTGCAAGTCGATAAAAAATAAACTTGCACTAGCATAATGTCAATTGTAATTTATTGTTTAGTACTTTAGAGATTTTAGTTGCTAGAATAATTTTTTCTCTTCCAAGTGAAGAGTGGTGACTTTGTTTAAGTCCTACCTAGAATTAGTGAATACATCAAAAGACTTTAAGATGGAAAGAAGGAAATCCAGAGATCCAAAAGTCGAAACACCATGTAGAGATGGTGCATTCATCAACTTAAGAAATCAATACCAATATGCTTTTGATGATTCAACTAATAATATGGTTAGAAAAAAAAGAATGATGTATGATATTGAATATGAGATAAAAATAAACAATATTCTTATTGGTAAAAAGAAAGGATATATCTTATGATACACACATGCAAGATTTTGACATGAGATTTTAGGGTGTGGAAACAAATATTGTTGGCCAACATCCCAATTTTTTGAATATGTCACACATGGATGAAATTGAACATTACACTTCACTTCATGATGTTAGTGAACCAATACATTTATATTCGGACCCAAGAGATAGAGGTATTGGTCAAAATATATACAAGATGGGGACCACATTAGATTGTTGGAAAATAACTATAGGAAGTAAGAGGAGGGAGTCAAGCTATAGTATAGGATCAAACAACCCAACCTTGAAATAGAAATCAAAACCATAATCATTGTGTTCTAGACCCAACAACATGCCATCAACATGACCATTAGGATACCAAATATATTAGAATTGATTTCCAAAGGCATGCTCAAAGATTCCCTCCTATTAGATAGTATTTGGGAGTTGAAAGGAAACAATTGGATTTCTTTGGTATCCCAATTTTTTTTCAAATATAATCCTAAATTAAATAAGAGGAAATATGAGCTAAGGTTCCAAGGTAATAATGTAGTCATAGGAGAAGAACATTTGAGGCATCTCATCAATGCCACAAATGACTATAAGATTGATTGTAAGGATGTGATGATAAATTTATTTGTACATTCGTTGGAGGAGTGAAAAACAATGGTACAAAAGGATTATGGGAAAGAATATTGACTCATGGGAAGAGTTCGTGAGAGTTTTTAGATTAAAATAGGGGGATAGAATAGATCCCAAAAAAAAATATGCATGAGATTACAACCATCAATAAAGAGTTAAATGAGATGGTGGTTGATTTCAATAGCAAGTTCATCATGAATATGAGGAAAGTACCATTGAATGTTGAGTACTATTTTGTGGTGCCTTTGATTCCAAGATTAGAAATTTCCTTCAAGATAAATTCCACAAACCTTGAGAGAATCTTATGCTAATATCATCAATTTTGAGAGAAATATGCAAAAATCTAGAAAACATATCAAGAGGTTAGATGCCAAAATCTCACAATCAAATAAAGGGGTCTCAAACAAGATTCTCACTATTGAAGAGAAACTAGATAGATTGATGTGTGCATTGAAGGAACTATCCTACAAGATAGTAATAAGTAAAAAAGGAAAATGAAGGTAAAATTTGAATAACAAACCATATAATATTGATTGGTCTAAGAGACCACAACAATGATAGACAAATGACTCTCAAGTAAAAAGATAGAGAAACCCCATATCCTTTGTGAAGAGATGATTTGAACTTCCAAGACATCTTATTATGTTGTGAAAGCTATTATCTTCCACATGATCCACTTAAATGTGCAATTTTCTTATCTAAGAAAAAATATTGGGAAATCTCATATCCTTTGTGAAGAGATAATGTGAACTTTAGGACATCTTATTATGGTGTGAAAGTTATTATCTCCCACATGATCCACGTAAATGTGCAATTTTCTTATCAACTAACAAGGAGGATATCATGACTCATTTCTATTGAAATTATAAATCTTATAACCAAAATAATTATAAAGGTGTTTATTACTTAATTAACTAGACGCAAATAATAATTGAGAATAATAAATAATGGTAATAATAACTAATTAATAAATTAAACAAAATTTAATATTAATTGGATGAAAATAATAATTAGTTTTTAAAATGATAAATTAAAAATATTGAAATAGTATTTTGATAATTGAAAATTAAAATAAACTATAATAAAGGATAAATATTTCTTTTAGTGATGAAAATTAATTGTCTTCAATTTACTCATGAAAAATATTAGAAAAATAAAAAGAGATAATCATCTTTATTTTAAAAATAGTATTTGAAATTATCTTGAATCAAATTTAAATAATTATTTTTTATAAATCTTTTAAAAATTAAATATTGAAAAAAAAGGGATAAAACAATATTTAGTTAATTATTATTCATCATTAATAGAGTAATAATATATATATTATCAATTCCAATAGAAATGGTGTGTGCTCCAAAAACTCCCACATCTGCTCTGACTTCTAGTGAACCTTACTCTATGAAAGACCATGGCAAAGGTGCCCTTAGGGGGGTGAAGTTTGCGAAGGAATTTATCTCTTCTGGATCTACCTCAGATCCGACCATTGTTCAAACTGTGTGTGATCAGGTGTGTGGCAGGGAAGGCATTCCCAAGCGAAACCCTATGTCTCCACTGGCTGATAATTTGGGTTCAAAAGATGGTACTACGGGTCTTGGTAATCATGTGATGGTTGGTTCGTTGGGTCCATGCCATGATGGCAGTGGCTACAAGCGGAAAAGCTTCACTGACGCCCTTGCTACCTGCCCTTCCTCTCCACGTAAGGGTCTCCACGGGTCAAGGTTCTCCCTGGGCTCACTGTCTTCCAGTCCATCCTATACCAAGAGAAAATCTAAGCCTCTTAGGCTTCTCAATGGGGCCTCCTTGCATCCTCCATTTGTCGTTCATCAATCATCTACCCCTGAGATCAGTCTAGATGACCTTGTCTATGATAGAGAAGACTATTTGCAAGATCATGCCCTGATATGTAGATTTTCTAAGGTTTGGCCTAAATTATGTGATCTCCATTCATGGATTGAGGCAAATTGGAAGGACTATCTAGAAGATGAAATCAGCATTTGCCTATGTGCAAAAGGATTTTTTATCCTAGAATTTGAATCTATGGATGACAAAGAACTAGTACTAAAAACTAGACCCTGGTTCTTCCAAGGGGATTTTCTATACATGAAACCTTGGTCCCCCACATTTGATCCATGTACTGAGTCATTTTCATCTGCATTTTTATGGGTTCATTTACCTTACCTCCCATTACAGTTTTGGGAAATTGACTGTTTGAAAGCGATCGACAACAACTCGGGGAAATAAAATGGTATCTCTGAAGAAACAATCAACTATGAAAATTTGACTTTTGCTCGCCTATGTGTAGAAATGGACATTTCAAAAGGCCTCCCAACAGATTTCTTTCTCAAAGTTGGAAAAAGACGTTGGCGCCAACCAATAGATTATGAAAAGATAAGCATTCAGATGTAGAATTTGCTTTGCTACAGAACATGTTACTGCATAGTGCGGTAAAAGATGTTTTGGGGAGAATGCCAGTGCTATCCTAAACAACATCCCCTCATGGTGGGTTGGAGTTGAGTCCAGACATGATGATGTTTCTCCTTCTGTAAAGAATGCTAGTGCCTTCACTCCCTCAATTCAAAAAATTGCTCATGTTCTGGTCCCCTCCCACTTGGATATAGAAGATTGCCAAGTTCAGGTGTCTGCGCCAGAACCAAAGCAAGACAATGCTTGCATTACTTCTCCATCTTTGGAGGTCTCCAATACTGTTTCTTTCTCTCTTTCAGTAGCTACTAATGTGGATTGCAACCCTGGTTCTTCCTTGTTGGCGGATTCATGCTTGGGCTAGCATCCATCCTCGGATAACCAACAAGCTTGGACGACGGTGAAGAAAAATAAATATCCATCTTTAAAACATGCAATGTCCCTAAGATACTCAAAGAAAGAAGGAATTTTGGAGGTATAATTTGTGGTCGCACCCATTTTTTGGTTGATGCATGTTCTATTAGGTTAGAAGGAAAGTACAATTTTATTTTTGTTGGTGCACCCCTGGTGGATAGGGTACGCATTTGTTCTCTTTTTGAATCATATATTTTGGGAGTTGTACCCTTGACAACACTTACCTATAAAAAAAATATTTAGTTAATTATTTTAATTAATAATAAAATAATCAAAAGAAAACATTAGAATATATTATAAATAAAGGAAGAGAGAAAACCAGAGACAAGAAGGAATTGCTAAGGAAATGTCAAGGAGGGAGGAATTTGAAATCAAAAAGGATAGTAAGTGGTCTTACCTTAATTGATAATATTGGATAATATTTATTTTAAAAATAATGATTAGTAAATAAATAAATAGTTGACATTTATTAAAACATTATAATAGAATATATAACTAGAAGTAATATAAATTTACATTTCTCATGCCTATAGGGAGGCGAATGTAGTAGCAGATTGGCTGGCTAATTATGGTGTGTCATCGGCTAGATCGTGGGGGGAAGGATGATGTCCTTCCTATTGATTTAATGAGCCTTATTATTAATGAGATTCATTATTTTTTTGTTTTTTCCCACCTCCTTGATCTTGGGTTTGTGTGGGTATCATGAAGTTTGCTGCTTGATGGGACTTCTCGTACAACTGACGCTCATTGGAAATTGTTGCCTCTTGCAACTAAGTTGTCTAAGTGTCCTATTCATTATATCCTTTTGGACTATTCTTGATTGCCTCACATGCTTTTTAGGTGTGGTTTTTTGGCTATTTCCCTTGCTTTGATTTGGATGTACTTTCTATTTGCAAGTAACTCGATGATGGGTGGGGATAGGTGTTGCACAAAGCCTTTGTCTTGCGAAGAAACAAGAGCTAATGCCAGAGTTTGGGAAATTCTGTAGAGCGGTGGTGTTACTCCATTCATGGAGAGACTGAAGGGTTTCAAATCCTCATTTTCTAAGGAGTTTTTTGACACCTGGCATGATCGTGTGGTGAGTATGTTTGGTAGGGATACTACCATTACTGAAGATTTTATTGTTGAGGTCATGGGTTTGTCCATGGAAGGAAAAAAAATCTACAAGGACAAGACTGTGGAGGCTATGACAGAATGAAGATTAAACCAATTTAGCGGGAGGTTGCAGTGGTGTTGATGTGCTACTTCACTCTTGATGGCAGATTCACGGCGCTCTATGGTCATCACTTTTTTCTGCTCAATCACTTTCGCCATGGTAAGCTAGTTTCTTTCCCTTTTCATTTGTTGATGTCTCTAGAAGAGGGTATTTCGAATTATAGAAAAAACCCTAGGAATCCTTATCTGCATGAAGGATTAATGCTACTTATTGTTGAGTTTATTAAGGCTAACAAAATTGTTAGGACCCCTCGGCCCCTTATTTCTAAGAAGAAGGGGAAAGGAAGTGGGAAATGTAGGATTGAGTAGTTTCAGGAGTCAAAAGGTATGAAGATTGAAGAAGAGTCAGAGGGCTGGTCTGATGGCTATGATACTGATCTGGATTATACTCCTTCGACGGGTGTTGTTAAGCCCTCATCCTCTAAAGCTCTGTGTGCTAAATGCAAGTTGAAGGTTCTTGAGGGTGTTGTTGAGGGTTCTACTGGTAAGAAGCCTAAGGCCTATGTTAAGGAGGAGGACGTTAATCTTAAGGAGGTGGCAGGTAATATTCAAGGTGAGAACTTGGGTGTTGGTGGGTCCCCTGTGGCTGGTAAGAGGAATTCAGTGGTCAATCTTGATGACTATGTTGGGGGACCTGCTTCTAAGGAGCAGGGGAAGGCCAAGCTTGTTTTTGAGGATGTATTGTTTGAAGATCCTCTGATTGGTTCGCATCAGGGTAGGGGCATGTTTTGGCGAGTGACGAATTTTTCTCAGGCATTGGGCCTTGTCAAAGAAGGGTTCAATATCTCTTTTAATCTACTTATGTGGCTTGTTCAAGAAATACATGATCTTCATAACAAGCATGATACCATTGCCAGATGCAACATCTCTATTCTTCGTAGTCTTAAGGAGCAGGAGTCTATTTATGGGCTTTCCAGATCCTTGAATACCAATGTGAGTTGTATGGTGGAGGAGCTTGCTGCTCTGAAGAATGACCTTGGTCTGAGAATGGCGGTGCTGGAAAGACAAAATAGGCAACTTAGAAGGGAGTTGGACATGCTCATTAATATAAGTAGGGAGAAGTTAGAGGCCTCGGTGGAGGGTATGATTTTCCTCAACCAAAAGGCTAAGGAGCTGATCGGGAAGGGACTGTTTGATGATCATATGAACTTGGATTGTGGGGAAGGTGTTGGGTTGGAGGTGTATTCAATTGATTTGGTTGTTGGCCTAAGTGTTCGTACAAGGAGCAAAACTAAGAAAGGTAAGAAGGATCATGCTCGTGATGTTGAAGAAATCATGGATATGCATGATAGGTTGGCGGCCAAGGATTTGGAGGCTGCAAAAATGCTTAAAGATTTACTGTAATGGTGTTTTGGTGGCCTTTCTATTTTTTATTTTTTGGTTGTTTTGGACTACTGATGGTGTGTTGATGGTCTGTTAATCAACTAGTGTTTTTGTTGCTTTTGGGTGGGCAGTCATTTGTCTTATCTTTACTGCCACTTTCTTTTTTGTTCAGGGTTTCAAACATCCTTCAAAACCTATTTATTGTTAATAAAAAACTAGAAGTAATATAAATAATTAAAATATATATAAAACATCCATTGATAACTTCTTAAACCAAAAACAATAAAATAAATTGAAAGAAAAGAAAGGTGATGGAGTAAAAATAATTGTAGAAGGAAGGAGGTAGAAAGAATAAATAATCACAGGTAAGTTATCTACTCACTCTCCTAATTTTTCAAAAGATAAAATTAAATATGATGTAATTTAGTAAATTAAGTAAATTTGTTGCTCTTCAATACTTTTAGAATAAACAAATTATATACAATGTAATTATAATGCACAAATTAATTTAAAAGAATGAACAAAATATATTATATATTATCTATAATATGCAAATCAATTTAAATGATACATAATATATTGTAAAATTAAATTAATTTTTTTTATTTTTTATTTTTCAAAAGATAAAATTTTGTTAAAGAATACAATATATAATAATAATAAGTAATATAATTATATTATTTATAATTTATTTTTTATTATATATATGTGTATACACCTAAAAATGGTCTGGATAATCTAATTAATTAAATATGATTTATTTGATTAATTAACCTTAAATTCATCTACTATTGAATAAATAGAAATATTTATTTATATAGTTCACATTTATATTCTTTCGATTATTCTCTCTTAATTAAATAATCAAAACTTCAATAGTTTTTATTTAATTATCATTATCTCTCTTTTATTAAATAAACAATATCAAAAACATTTGTTTATTTCAATAATTGTTATTTCTTCCTAAATTTGAAACAAATCCAAATATTCAAATTTATGCACATATTTCTACAACTCATCATATTTCACCTACCAAATTAGATATGATATGTCTAATTTAATTTATCTCAGCCTTCACGGACAATTTTGGAGACAAATTGGAGACAAATTTGAAGGTGAAATTCTTCATCTTCTTCCATTAATTCTTCCTATCATCTAGCTAAGTGTTTTTTTGGGGAGGAACAATCTCCATAATCAGCTTAGGCTTCTTCATCCTTCACCATTCAATCCTTCAGATCAAATACAAACCTTTGCTTTGTTGTCCCTTCACAAATATGCTGTTGGGAATCTATAAATACAACCTCTGTCTATAGGAAATGGATCCCAACTTTGTGCAAACTTACTCTGCAGAAACACCAATTGAGCAATCAAACATTTTAGCAATAGCAATCATAGTATTTTAGAATCAATATCATGGCTGCATCATAGTTCACTATAGCTTCTTTTATCAAGTTTCATGTCAATTTAGATCACAGTATCACCAACATATCATTTAGCAATCATCGTATAGGATTAGATTATTGCATTTAGCAACATCTCATTCTCTAGATTGGCATTTTAATAGTCATAATGCTTACCAAATTTGAGAGCCTCGTGACTTAATAAATATTTAGAGATAGAGAATAATATGACGCTTTCAAGAGTTTTCTTGTGTTAATTAGATTAATTATTGTTGATTCTCTTAATATAATGTCTTATTAAGAACTGTTGTTTGTTATTTTACTCATTACTTATTCCACACTTACAATATGTATTTAATAGTTTGTTTATAGATATAATATGTAATAATAATAAGTAACATAATTATATTATTTATAATATAATTTTATTATATAAAATATACATTATATTAATTATGATAATATATACTTAACTAGTAGGATAAAGGATGTCGTAATGTTAAAACCTAAATGTGTCAAATTGGAGAAGTGATTGTATAATTAAATTATTATTATTTTTTTATTTATTTTTATTTACACTATGAATTATATAATTGAATAATTGAAATATCATGTTTAATATATATAAATTGAAATATCAAAAAACTATAAATATTTTTTTAAATTTTTTTTTTAAAGTTAAAAAGTAAAATCTAAAATGGAACTAATTTATAAATAAAATTTCATTTTTTATTTTACATTGTAATAAAATATTAAAATTTATTTGTTTTATTTTATTATATAATAAAATATAAGTTATAAATAAAATTTTACTTTTCAATCTATAAATATTCTTATTCTTTTTGTCAAGGAATGGTTTAAAAGACTCAAGTTTCATATGAAAATATCAAATTCTATAATATAAATAAATAAGATTTATCAATTTGTGAGAATTGATAGTATTTTTTTAGTTTTTATTTTAATATTAATTATATTAATTTTAAACTAAAAGAGGGGTAAAAATTTATTAAAACAAGAAAAAGTATAACACAAGGCTTTATACAACCCTACCAAATTCGATTAAGTTGTCCAACTCATGAGACAAATCCAGGGGTAATTGACCCCTATCCACAATGTTCTAATTTTGCATATGATCAGAGGCCCACTTGACCAAACAATCCACAACAATGTTCCATTCTCTGAGAATATGATTGAAAGTAACCGACTCCAAAGAAGCACAAATAGTAAGAATAACCAACTCCAAAGAAGCACAAATAGTAAGAATCTACTTAACAACCAAAGCTAACTACCAGCTAACATCTATTAATTATATTAATTTTATTTCAATTGTATTTTTCTAATTTTGAAGAGGAAAGGTGAAGAAGAGAGATTTAGTTTTATTATTATTTAAATAGTATTGACATTATATTTTTGGATAAATATGGAATGTCTTATTAATTATCTTTTTAAATATTGATTGCACATTTAAAAGAAAATGAAATGTTTCAATACAATATACTATGCATTTCAATGAATATGATTGGGTTTCTTATTTGGAAAGGATAATAATGTTTTCTACAAACACAAGACAAAAAATTAAATTAATATTTTATATGCCACAATGTGGGTGCTACTAGTATAGATATTTTGATATCTTGAGGTGTCTATTTAGATAGATATATTTAAGATATTTGTATAAACTCTTATAAATTTTGTTGAATTTTGGTAGGAAAAAAAATTGATATAGTTTT
Organism: Sequoia sempervirens; assembly: GCA_007258455.2. Taxonomy (NCBI): domain Eukaryota; kingdom Viridiplantae; phylum Streptophyta; class Pinopsida; order Cupressales; family Cupressaceae; genus Sequoia; species Sequoia sempervirens. The sequence goes on along the minus strand of VDFB02281492.1, from coordinate 757,264,601 downwards.
AATATTTAAAAAATATTTAATTAGAACTTAATTTTCACAAATTTACATTTAAATTTTAGATTTAATAATTAAATTTATCAAACTAAATTTTATTAAATTAAATAATTTAAACTTATTTTATTAGAATGTTTAATTAATTATATATATATATATATATTTATTTATTTATTGAAAAAAAAATATAAATTAACTATTTTATTAGTTTTCTTAAAATTCTTAATTTTTCTTTTAAAAAATCATATAAAATTTAGATTGTATTTTAATATTTTTATAGTTTTGATTTGATTTTTTATGCTATCGTAGTAGACTATTTATCTTCTAATTTTAAATAATTAATTTTCAAAATTAATTAATATTAGTTTGATTTACTTTGTAAAAGTGATTAATATTAGTGTTTATGTACATAGTTAGTAAACCTTAAATAAGACTTGAAACAAAAACTTGTAGCATTCAGTATCAATGGTGTCTCTCATTCACTTTCACGAGTAATTTTGTCATGCTTTGAGCTATTGCATGTATAGCCTAACATGAATGCAACAACGATATGGATGGCATCTTCCCTATAAATTGCCAAGGATAAATTAGGGACAACATATTGATTAAAATCCAAAGGACAATTAATCTCTTTTAAATCGAAAATTAAAAAGATAATTAAAATGAACAAAAGATGTTAGATTAAATTGAGAAAATTGTTGTGTAATTTCATAAAACTTCTTATAGTTTGAGTTTTATGAAATCAGAGCTATCATTACTTAGTTCAATGGATCCTATTTTATTTGATTAGGACTAGGCAATAGATAAAAATAGTAAACAAGTGGTGGTTATGATGACCATTCACTTTTGAATTTAATTGCTACCCTTTGTGGGTAACATTCACAAAGGAACTATTTGGGGAAAAGGGGCCCTAGAAAGGGCTACATGCCCACATTAAACAATTCACATCAAACCTAGCTTAGAAAACATAACTATATATATTACGTCTTGATCCCATTTGGAAGTGGTGTATGTAGGTAGTCTAGGGAATGAAGGATGTTCCCAATATGTAAGCATTGAATTTGAAGAATCTAAAGTCTTGGATCAATATTCAGTTGATGAAATGTTTAGTACTCTTACTACCTTTGAGATGAGAGAGTTTTGTCAAGATGTTCCAAATAAAGAAGTTGCATTCAAAACCAACAAAAATATTGAAGATGAAGTTGCTGATCAAAATAATGACTTTGACGAGGTTGAAGCAAAATTTGTGAGAAGATTGAAGAAAGGTATTGAAAAGTACAAAGGTAAGTTACCATTCAAATGTTTCAATTGTGGAAGAGTTGGTCATTTTGCATCTAGATGTCCCTATAAAGAATCTGTTGATAAAAAAGAGAGAAAATCAAAAGAGGATTCTATTCTAAGGAGAGTAGTTGTTCCTCTAAAGATGAAGAAAATGATTCAAATGATGAAAATCTATTCATGGCTATGGAAGAAAAACAAAACAATATTGGAGAATGCAAAATGTCTAGTACCTTGTAGAATTGTAAGGTTAATGAAAGATCAATTGCAGTATAGACTGCCTTTCATGCAAAGGAAGAGGAAAATTCTTGGGTGATTGACAATGGGTGCTCTCACCACATGACTGGTAACAAAAGTAATTTCATCAATCTCAAAAAGGTTAATGGGGGAGCTATTAAGTTTGGCGATGACAAGTCAACATAAATCTATGGAAAAGGTCATATAACAATTGATGGAAAGAACCAAATTGAAGATGTTTTGTATGCCAAAGGTCTAAAACATAATCTCCTGAGTGTTATCCAAATGTGCAATAGAGGTTACAATCTTACCTTTCATGCTAATGGATGTGAAATCTGAAAGGAAGGGTCCAAAAGATTTGTTGCTGAAGGAACACGGACAAATGGTAATATCTATCATCTAAAGGAGGCTCATAGAGAATGTTGGTTATGGCACAAAAGGATGGGGCACATCAACTTTGACAACATGGTAAAGATCAGTTCCTCTCATGCAGTGAGAGATATGCCTAGGATAACCAAGCCTGCAATCACATTATGAAAAGAATGTCAGATGGGAAAGCAAACAAAGAATAGTTTCAAAAGCAAGGAGTGCTCTGTTTCAATGCCATTGGAGCTGATTCACATTGATCTATGTGGACCTATAAGGACAAGGAGCCAACAAGGTGAAAGGTATTTTATGTTGCTTATAGATGATTACATTATAATGACTTGGGTTACATTCTTGAAAGAGAAATTAGAAGAATTTGATAAGTTTAAGATTTTTAAAGAAAACATAGAGAATGAAATGGATGCTAGAATCAAATGTTTAAGGTCAGATAGAGGAGGTGAATTCACTTCATATGAATTTGAAAAGTTTTGTGAAGATTATGGCATTAGGAGACATCTGTTTGCTCCTAGAACCCCTCAGTAGAATGAGGTAGTTGAAAGAAAAAATAGAACAATGAAAGAAATGAATAGGAAAATTATGAAGGATGTTGATTTGTGAGATATGTATTGGAAGGAAGCAATTCAAACTGTTGTCTATTTTCTTAACAGAGTGTAGCTAAGGGTTAACAACAATAAGTCCCCTTATGAGTTGTGGTATGGAAGACCTCCTACTGTCATATATTTTAGAATCCTTAGCAGCAAGTGCTACATCAGAAGAGATGAAGGTGACCTTGGAATGTTTGATTCCAGGTGTGATGAAGGGATCTTTCTTGGTTACTCTACCAAAAGCAACACATATAGATGCTACAATAGGAGATTAGCGAAGATGATTGAAATTACAAATGTCAAAGTAGATGAAGACTTGTGTTAGATCTTTCATGAACCTAAAGTTTACAGATTTGATATGCTTCCCTGGATTGAAGAAGAAGAAGAAGAAGAAGAAATAAAAGAAAAAGAAGAGAAGGAACCAAAACCAGTAAAGACTCCCAAAACTCCAACAAAGTATGTTCAAAAGAATCATTTTGTAGATCCGATCATTGGAAATATTTAGATGAAGGTGTACTAACCAAGAGAAAGTTTGTAAGAGAAAATGAGCAAGTTAATTTGTGCCTATTGACAAAAGTTGAGCCCAAGAACTTTTCCAATGCTATCAAAGATGAAAATTGGATAGAGGCAATGGAGGAAGAGCTAAATTGGATAGAGAAGAATCATACTTGGGAATTAGTTCCCAAACCTACTGATAAGAATGTGATAGGAACAAAGTGGGTATTCTGAAACAAGTTGAATGAAGATGGTGAGGTGGTAAGGAACAAAGCCAGATTGGTTTGCAAGGGATATTCACAAGTTGAAGGTATTGATTTTGAGGAAACCTTTGCTATGGTAGCCAGACTAGAGGCAATAAGAATGTTTCTTTCTCTTGCTGCTCATAAGGACTTCAAGGTATGTCAAATGGATGTCAAGTCAACCTTCCTAAATGGTGATCTAGAAGAGGAGGTATACATTGAGCAATTGGATGGTTTCCAGTTATCAAAGGATCTAGACATGTTTTGTAGACTCAAGAAAGCTCTATATGGTCTCAAGAAAGCTCCCAAAGCTTGGTATGCTAGATTGGATAAGTACCTTCTTAAGCAAGGATTCAAGAAAGGTAATGTAGATAGTAATTTATACATTAAGGTTCAGGAAGACAATTTGTTGATTATGGTTGTATATGTTGATGACATCATCTTTGGGGGAGATGATGATATGTGCAAGAAGTTTTCAAAAGATATGCAAAAATAATTTGAGATGTCAATGATTGGTGAGTTGTCTTTCTTCCTTGGGATTCAAATTATTCAACAAGATAGTGGAATCTTCATTTCTCAAGCTAAATATTTCAAGGAGATGTTAAAGAAATTTGGAATGGAAGACTCCAAACCAGTAGGTACTCCTATGGTGGTAGGTTGTCACTTAAGAAAATATGATGAGTCTCCAAAGGTTGATCAGACTCTTTATAGATCCATGATTGGAGGTTTGTTGTATTTAACTACTTCCAAACTAGGTATCATGCATGCGGTATGTTTGGTTTCCATATTTCAAGCCAATCCTAAGCAATCTCATGAGAAGGCTATAAGAAGAATCTTTAGATACTTGAAGGGTACTCTGAATTATTGCCTATGATATAAGAAGATCAAAAAATTTCTCTGAGTGCCTAAACTGATGCTAATTGGGTAGGTTGTGTTGATGACTGAAGAAGTAAAGTGGAAGTACATTCTTCTTGGGAGACAAATTGGTCTCATGGTTCAGTAAAAAATAGGATTTAGTGTCCTTTTCCATTACAAAAGCATAATATATTGCTGCAACATCTTGTACTCAAGTGCTTTGGATGAAGCAAACTTTGAAGGATGTAAAGGTGGTGTATGATGAACCTATTCCTATATTGTGTCACAACACAAGTTCTATCAATATTTCCAAGAATTTGATAATGCACTCAACGACTAAACACATCTCAATCCGATATCACTTTCTAAGAGAGAAGGTTGTAAAACATGAAGTCAAAATGGAGTATGTAACTACCAAAGATCAGATTGTAGATATCTTCACCAAAGCACTCTCAAAGGATACCTTTGAGTATCTACGACATAAGCTAGGGTTTATTTCCCCTCCTTGTTCTAACTAGATGCATAAGATAGTGCATCTTTCTAGGGGGAGGAATTCGTGTCATATCTGTTTCCCTAGATTGATGAGTGCTACCTCTCAAGGGGAGTCCTAAAAAGTTGTGCAATTGTTGTGAATGTATAGCTGCTTGAAGAAGATGTGTTACTGGTCAAAGGGGAAGAATGTGTTGCTATCTCAATAGAATATCTTTTTTCCCTGGCTTTATACAAACCCTTTGTCCTTGATGTCAAAGAGGGAGACTGAGCAGTGTGTGTTGCCATCAATTCCAAAGGGGGAGATCGTTGGTCGTTGTTGCCATTAATGTTGACACTGATGGTTGTGTTGGAAGTTTTTGTCATTAATGTCAACACTGATGGTTGTCATTGATGTCAAAACTAAGGATATTTTTGGAAATTGCTATCTTTGGTGTCAAAACTATTTGTTGATTGTCTCTCATTTCAAAGATTTCTATATATGATTGTCATCACTTGGCACTGGTTATCATTGTTATATTCAGCTTGGACTAACTTTGGTGATGAGGTTCATGGTTGGATGTCATACCTTATCAAAGAAGTGATGAAGTTCATGGTTGGATGTCATGCCTTATCAAAGAAGAATTGTTGATCTTCATATAATGCATTATTACTGTCAGCAGAGTTGATTTAATAATGATATATTAAGATGAGGATTAAAAGCATGAATAATAGTGGAAAGATGTTGGTGAAGGTCTACAATATGTCTTATGCTCTCTCTTGATGTTCCTAATGAAGTATGTGTTGCTAAAAGAAAGTTTTGGCATCCACAAGTTGCTTAAGTGATTTTTTTCTTGTATGTTGCATTAAAGTATGTTCAGGAGAATGATCCACATTCGTCTACTATTGACGCTTTGGTCTTGTAGTTTGGTACTCAATGTCAGTGTTATGTGGGCATTGCACTCCTATATTTTCAAGTCACCAATGGTTTCGAGGTTTCTATGAATTGTAGAAGGTTGGTAGTGTTGTTGGTTGTGCAGACTGGTTCGGGAAATGCTCCACATTTCTTTGCATTAATGTCTCTTCTCCTGCAGCTTGGTGAATGTCCTCTCAACATTCATGCAGTTTCTCAGTTCCAATCTCACTTGCTAAAGTGGTCTATAAGCTAATATGCTAATGTTATATCTCATGACTATACATTCTATGCTTTCTGGATAAAGTATTATGTACCTATTTATTTTGTGGTGGTTGTAGATGGCATGACAATATGAAAGAAGTGTATGGAAGTGATGTTGGATGTTCAAGGAACATCCCCATGTGATCCACATGTTGCTAATTGGTCGCTTTGATGCCGCATTATGTCTTGAGTTGGCTTTCTTGGTCTTTTGTGGATATCTGGCCGACAAGGCTTATTCCTTTGCTTGGGTCATGTGCTTGGGGGGCTACGCCAATAATGGAAGATGTGTTATGATAGATTTGGGTCCTGACCTATCCTATTTGGGACCGCATCAAGTAAATGCAATTAGAAGTATTTTTTTGAGCTGACTGGTTATGCGCTTCAATGGTCATTCACACGTTTCCTCGATGTTGACTTTGGTTGATGTGCGCCAAGGTGTAAATTATTTTGGATCACAATGGAAGAAGTACTAAGATTATTTTTTGGTCCTCTCTATCCTTGGGATAGGACCGCATTATGATTTTGGTGGATGACCAATTGAATTCATTGTTCATTCTCTTACTGTCCAACCTAATTGAAGAAATGAAGTGAGTGCGGATTGTATTGAATATCCAACAAAGATAGTGCTAAAGATTGTGAAAGGAAAGATCAATTGTGCTATAGTGCCTCAATCAATAGAGTGTTTTGTTGGAAAATCATTGTAATTTTCTAAATCATATCGTAACTACTTTGAAATAGTGAATCTCATCAGGTCCTTGTATCTTGCTCCTAAAGTCATGTTGTCTTCAGTTCAACAAGTCCTTTGTATCTTGCTTTAAGGCAGTGAGCCTTCCTGCAAGTCTTTTTGGTAGTGAGCCTTATATTGTGAGTTAACTCTCATCGTGGTTTTTCCCTCAGTAGGTTTTCCATGTAAATCTGGTGTCTCCTTGTGCATGTGTGTGTTCTCTATTTCCTTCTCTTTGTTGTTGATATGATTATTGCTATATCTTTCATTGATAAATTTTGCTGAAGTTGATAAAGGTTCAAATTGCTATATTCTATTCTGCTTAAGGTTCTATCTTTATCTGCTAAAGGAGTTTGAGTTGTGCTAAAAGTTTCAAGTTCTGGAAAGGGTTAAGTTTTGTGTAGACTGATTCACACCCCCTCTCAATCTCTAGAAGTGCTCAACATAACCAACCTCCTTAATAACTCCACATGTTGACTTGGGAAAAACACAAGTGGTAGGAGGTGGAAGTGTTGATGAAGGTGGTAGAGGTGGTGGATCAAGACCATCATCTAAAGTATCCTTAAGTACAAAGGCATCCTCATGAGATGAAGAAGGTAGAGTAGGTAGTGAGGAAAACAAAGTATATGGAGGATCCATATGCATGAAAGACTCATCAAACTAGACATCTCTATGATAGTAGACATCTCTAGTGATAGGATCAAACAATATATAGGCTTTCACATCCTCACAATAGCCAAAAAAGATGTATGGATAACTCTTCTTCTCCATTTCCTTATGTTGAACATATTATATGAATGTCAAAGACAAATATAACTTGTTCTAATAAGTAAAGTATTCAAAATCTCTTGAAAATTTCATTTGTTGTCTATTAACCATTTTCCATAATCCCTTCGATTGAAGAAATTGCACAATCATTTTCTATGTGTATAAATTATGTGGAGTTAACAAATCTATTTTTAGATCCATGATGCACACACAATGAGGCACTTGAATTGTGCCTACAAAACCCCCCAAAATTAGATAAAATCTATACTTTGATCACCCCCAGAAAGATGCAAGACACAAATTACAAGTGTTTGTTAAGTTTGGATGTCAAATCGTTCATTTATAACTCATTGAGATTTTTACAATTTGTGAGAAAATAGGCTAATACAAATCTTATTTTTTATTACAAATTTGAAATGCTAGTGAAATTTTGATGATTTTTTTTTTTAAATTGTCAATTTTATAATTGAGATGAAAATTATTCCTTGTTAAAAATTATACAACAAACATTGATTTTCAAAAAATAAAAAATAAATTAAAAATTACAATTTCAAGAAATAAATGTCAAACTCTGATGTGATTGAATACACTTCTCCTTAACTACAAATTCTAAACAAAAAATACCCCTCATTTGCTAGTTGTGACAAAATGAAAAAAAACCCCTTTATATACACTTGGAAAATATTCCCTTACCACTAAGGGTTAGCATATGTGAGCACATCTATAAATTTCAAAAGAAGATTGAATTACAATCAATAGAACATTGTTTCTTAGCATCCAAATTTTAAGCTCTCACCATAAATCTCCAAAAATTCCAAAAATCCATTCTCCACAAACTGCCTGAGTCAATACACTTCTCCACAAATCAAAGAAACCAAGTCATAGTAACTCGATAAAACATGAAAAATATTAGGGGAAAAACCTCCAAATAAGCTAATTTGGCCCCCAAAAAAAATAGCCTGCAAAATATTTTGATCGAAATGAAGAAAATTGTAGGGAGTAATATTGCATACAGTACAGAACTGTACGATTTTGTATGGAATTATATAGAATACATACTATGCAACAAGGTGTTGTGCATTAAAAAAATAAAATAAAAATTCATTTTTTATTTATTGGGTCTTTTGGATGCAATGAGGATGTTCATTTGAATCTATAATTCTTTGTGTAATAAGACTTAGTGTTGGATTCACCAAAAATAAAGAAGGAACTTGTGATTCAATGATTTGTTACCATGTTGGAAAAAAAATACATGAATGCAAAACTCAATAAATTCCACAAAAAAATCAAGCATTCCAAATTAGCCAATAAAATATTATAAAACGTGTAAATGTACAATGATCTCTTCTTGTATATGTAGGACAAGAAGGAAGTAAGAAGGTGACACAGAAAAAATGATTAACCCTCCAAGAGATGTGACACATGTAGAACACTCGGGATAAGTGTAAGTGGATGTGTCGTGTGTATATGAAGTGAGATAACTAAACCACTAAGTGAACTTAAGCTAGTGTGAAAAGGACTACTAAGTCTAAGAACTAGATAAATGATAACTAGATGCCTAAAGAAATTTTTCACACTAATAGATAAATATGTCTAACTCATATGGTTGTATTTTGAATTGGATGAATTATTATCCCATATGGATAGAAATACCTAAGTATACAAATGAAAGAAACTTAAAATCTTAATGATTGAATAAAATTTTAACAAGAAAAAATGGGTGAAATTTTGAGGTACAACTTGAGGGTAGTTATAAAGGAAGAGCCCACTAATAAGGAAGGTGGTGCAGAGTACTATGAGGATGAATTTGATCATCTTGATGCAATTAAGTGTAGATCCATGGAGGAAAAAAATGAATATGTTGACCATGTTGCAATTGATCAAGTCTTTCAATATGATTATAGTGCAGTTCCAAATCAATATGAATTACTCATGATTTTGAACACTTGATGGAACGCGTGCAACATAGATACACGAGGTCTAAAACATCAAATGAAACAATAAAAAATCTTACAGAAGTATTTGTAATACATGTCCAAATTGGATATGGACTAAAATATAGGTGAGTATCTACATGAGATGATATGATGTTGCTATGCTAAATAAGATTGACTTAAACATTGAAAAATAAAAGCAAAGGGTAGAATATGAGACAAGGAACAAAAATGTTGGAAAGAAGGTGATGGAGAAAAATAAAAGTCCAATACAATAGTAGGTAGTCAAGAAGAAACATGTGCTTAAGGATCATGAACATATAATACCATCAAGTGTTGTGGATGTTTCAAAAGGGACAAACCTAAATGATAAAACACAAGTATAGTCTTAGCTATCGAAGGTAAAGTGTGGAGACAAATACAAAAGGAACTAAGAGGTAATGGTGTTATTTCTTGTGGTCAACTCATGCATTTCATTCATAACGCAAATGAATTAATTTTCCCACATGATGCATGAATTCCTAATTATAACCTTATTAACATGGGTTAGATCATGAGAAAAATTAGAGTCTTAATGTCAATAACATAACTCCTTAGGATTCATAAGCATAGAGAAAGAGTTTTGTCTTACATCACCACTCTAAAAGAGTCAAACCAAGTTCCTACTATTCCCAATGATCTAATGAATGACAAGGATGTTGAAGACACTAATGAGCTCTACCTAGGGAATTCCCTAGTTAAAAGCCAAATTAATACTAACCCTTTCTACACCATATTGATGATTAAAAAGTGGTTAGTTCAGAACTATATGTTGGACTCCAAAGTTTCAAGTAATGTTATGCCTCTTCAAGTTATGAATGTGTCCAAGTATTTTGGTAAATTATTTTCCATGGATTCTCAAGAGATGAATGTTGTGGGAATTATGAACAACTTGGAGGTCCAATTGACAACATACCCAAAAAAATCATAATGATAAATATAATTATTATGGATTATCCTACCAAATGGGGTATGTTTCTATCCAAAAAGAGGCCAACTTCAATGGGAAGTTGTATATAAATGAACTTATCATATGATACTATTCCATTATACCAATAAAAGGTCAAGTTACATAAAGAAAAAATGGTGTTGCACATTATTGAGGACCATTACAAGGCCACCAATAATTACTATACTTTGATGCTAATCTTGACCATGTCATTGGATATTATGATGAACATGATCACACAATAGCCAAGTATTCCCTTTTATCTACTCCTATTAATAATTTGAACAACTTGTGGACCTTTTTATGGTGCATGTACAAAGGATGGTTTGGGTAAAAGATTTTGCTTAGTTTCAATCTAGTGGTGAATTTTTAAAGTATTCCTTGAAATTAAATTTCCAATGCACTAACAATATTGTAGAATGTGAAGCTCACATGTTGGGATTGAATATTTCTTACAAAAATAGAATTGAATGCTTGACAACTTATGGAGATTCAGAGATAATTATCTATCAAGTGGAGGAAATCTAAACAATAAAGGATGGAAGGATAATTTAATTTATAGAAATGCAATTTAGGAGATTGTGGAATTGTGTGATGGTGTTATATAAAATAATGTTACTATTGATGCTTTAGTTGTTGAAATATATAATTTGGCTTAAGTATATTGGATAAAATCTATAGTTGGAAAGTGTTTGATGATACTCAATAAGTATATAGGTTCCTAAATTGTATTGATGAATTTGATATCCAATCGATTGATTGGTATCCTATGGTTGAGTTAGAAGATGGTAAAGACATGTTACTAAGCAATGAGATAGTATAATTGAAAACTAATGCCATTCCTAATGGACTATTATTGTTAGAAATAATGTTTGATAGTGATCTTTCTATAAGAGAATAGATGAACACATTAATGAGGAAAACATTGAAGAGATAAATCAAGGCATTTAAGTAAACCCTAATATGATTTATATTAGTAAAAGGTTAAAATTAGATAAAAATAAAATTTTAGTTACACTATTGAAAATATTTAAGAAATGTTTTGCATGGTCATATGATGAATTCAAATACTATAAGGTCTTGTTATAACATAAAAAATTTCTCTAGTTTGTTACATGATCAACCTAATAGAAACAAAGACCAAAAAATCCTACACTTGGTCCCCAAATACAAAAGGAGTTAATAAAATTAAAAATAGGAATTATCAAACCTACCTAACATTATGAATGGGTGAATCAAAACTTTTTCCCACTCTCCCTATCCTCTGCCCACGTTTGAACAACCTACACGCATGGTGGATTTTGTTGTTGATAACAGCTTCGTACGTCTTCTTCTAGCCTAGATCGAATGTCAATTGAATGATAGCCTTCGTCTATTTAATTGTTGGAGGCGATTTCATGTGAAGACACGTCTTTTGATAAATGAAACTTAACATATATTTAATGAAGAAAATCAAGATTAAATGAGGAGGCGCGATTTTGTGTTAAGCCGACTTCTTGTTTACTAAAAGATATATTTCTTGGAGGCCGACTTTGAGATTAATGAAGGGTCATGTCTCTTATCCTCTCTTGTATATATGTTTGATGAGTTATCTCCATTTAGCATTCATTCATTGAAGTATAGTTCGTCCTTCATCAAAGTGTGAATTCTTCACAAGGCAGTATTATATTCTTAGAAGTCTGATTTATTCATTAGCGAATTTGTCTTCTCTTATTGTTTTGTTGCATCATCTATTGGTGCTAGTATTTGGGCCTAAGTCCGGCCTCTTGTAAGAAGATCATTCTTGTGACAATTTCAATATATAAGTGATATATTGTTGCTAGGTTTTTCTCCCTCAAGAGGAGGGTTTTCCTAGGGTATCTGCTGTGTTATTGTGTCTGATTTGAATTAATTTATGTGCTTTAAATCTGATCTTAAAATTTACATGGTATCAGAGCGGGTTTGAGGAGATCGTGATTAGATTTGTTTTCCACAATGATACTCTATTCTCTTGTTATAATTATTTGTCTATCCTTGCATCAATCAAGATGGTGAATGGATTGAAGATCGAGGATAAATTCGAAGGAGCATCAAACTATACCTCATGGAGATTTAGAATCATGCTCACATTGGAAGAGAATGATTTGGCTGAGTTTGCGGAGACCAAGGTTCCCGAACCTAAAGAGGAAGAAGAGAAGTTGCAATGGAGGAAGAAAGACATCAAAGCGAAGAAGTTGTTGGTTGATTCCATCAAGGATCACATTGTTCTGATTGTCTCCAAGTTGAAGACTACAAGGGATATGTTCAAGACATTAGAGGAGATGTACGAAATCAACAACACCAGCCGAGCTCTTGCACTGAAGCAACAACTTTACCATGTGAAGATGGAAAAAGGAGAAACAGTGATTGCCTATTTCATGAGAATATCGGAGTTGAGAGATCAGCTCTCTACAATTGGTCATGTGATTGATGATAAAAATCTAACGATGTTGGCTCTCAATGGTCTTCCATTATCATTGGAGTCCTACATTCAAGGAATTAGTGCAAGATCCAAACTTCTGAAGTTCGATCGCTTGAGGGTCGATTGCATTCAAGAGGAGTCAAGATTGGTGGCTAGGGGCATTGGTCAAAGTTCAAAGAATGAAGATATTCATGTTCTAGCCTCCCATGCTTCGAAGAAGAAAGGAAAAGATGGGAAGAAAGGATTATTCAAGAGAAATTGTGATAAGGGAAATGATGATACACCCGCTTTCAAGAAGAAGAGAGATATGTCCAAGATTCAATGCTTTAGGTGTGATAAGTTTGGGCACTTCGCTAAGCATTTTCCAACTAGACCTAAGCAACAAGTCATCATTGCAGATGTTGATGATGCTTCTCCACAAAAGGATTCAAGTGAATATTTGTTCTACTCAACATTGTCAAGTAGTGTACCCACCGACACCAACACTTGGTTGATCGATAGTGGTGCCTCACGACACATCACTGGTTTTAAGGAGCACTTATCAAGTTTGGTGGAGAAGGAGTCTTCTGAACAAGTCATCATTGGAGATGATGCTAGCTACTTCATGAAAGGAATTGGGACCTCTACACTTCATTTGGATTCCGGCATCACACTTCAGTTGAGTAATGTTCTTTATGTTCCTGGAATCAAGCGCAATCTTATTTCTATTTCAGCCTTGGAAGATAAAGGATATCAAGTTGCCTTCTCCAAAGGAAAATTTCTAGTGTGGATGGAGAAATCTAGCTTGAAGGATGCTCAAATAATTGAAGTTAGACATGAAAGCCTTTACAGGGTTTGCACTCATCCTCTACAAGCTTTGGTTCATGATTCTTCAAGTCTATGTGATCTTTGGCATCAGAGATTGGCTCACCTACACTTTCGAGCCTTACCTATCATGGAGAAGATGGTGTTGGGCTTTCCTAAGTTCAACTAGGAGCACAAAGGTACTTGCAAGGGTTGTACTTTGGGTAAGAATATAAAAGCTCCTTTTCATAGTAGAGAAAATAGATCTAAGTGTATTTTAGACCTTATTCATTCTAATTTATGTGGTCCTATGTTTGTTCTGTCTTCAAGTGGATTCGTGTATTATGTTCTTTTTATTGATGACCAATCTAGGAAGACTTGGATTTATTTTTTGAAAACTAAAGAGTCTGAGGAAGTGTTAGATAGGTTTAAGGAATTTAAAGCCTTGGTAGAAAATCTTTCTGGTAAAAGAATTAAGGTCCTCATATCTGATAATGGTGGAGAATACACCTCTTGTAGTTTTCAGAATTTTTGTATTGATGCAGGGATTAAGAGGGAGTTATGTGTCCCCTATAATCCTCAATAGAATGGTGTTGCGGAAAGAAAGAACAAGAAAATTGTGGAAGCAGTGAAGGCCATGATCCATGATCAAGATTTGCAAACCTTCTTATGGGCAGAAGCTTCCAAGACGACTGTATATGTTCATAAAATAAGTCCTCATAAGATCTTGGAGAATATGGCTTTGGAGGAAGCCTTTACAGGGAAGAAGCTTGAAGTCAGTCATTTGAGGATCTTTGAATGTCCTATCTATGTTCATGTTCCAAAGGAAAAGAGAACTAAGTTGGAGCCTTCTGGAAAGAAGGGAATATTTGTGGGCTACAGTGAGACATCAAAAGCCTACACTATATACATTCTAGGACATAATTTGATCAAGATTAGTAGGGACATCACATTCAAGGAAGATGTTGTATTCAGGAGATCCAGGGGCATTCATATGGAGATCGATAATGAAGAGTCTCCTCAAGATATGGAAGTTGACCATACTCCTAAGATTCAAAGGGAGATTTCAGAACCAAAAGAAGACATTGATCCTATTGAACCCTTGGAACCTACTGATGGGCCTACTGACATGGTTATTGGGAGAAAGAGACCTCTATGGGCCAGGCATACTATGCAAGAGGCTGAAAGTTTTGCAGCTCCTAGAGGCACATTCAGAGAAAGTAAAAGGCCACATAAGTTCTCCAGATATGTTGCCTTAATGAGTCAAATTATAGAATCTGAGCCTACCTGTGTTGAGGAAGCATCTAGTCATCAGGTTTGGAGAGATGCAATGGTAGAGGAGTATCAATCAATTCTTAAGAATGATGTTTGGGACATTCTTCCTAAACCCAAGGGAAAGTCTGTGGTATCTTCTAAATGGATCTTCAAGATCAAGCATGTTGTAGATGGGAGCATTGAAAAGTACAAAGCAAGATTTGTGGCTCGTGGGTTTTCTCAGAAAGAGGGAGTTGACTATGAAGAAACATTTGCTCCTGTTGCTCACTATACTTCTATCAAAACTATCATTGCTATTGTTGCATCTAGAGGATGGAAGATTCACCAGATGGACGTTAAGACAACTTTTCTCAATGGAGTGATTGAGGAAGAAGTTTATATAGAGCAACCTGATGGATTTGACGTTCATGGGAAGGAGTCAAATGTTTGCAAGCTGAAGAAGGCCTTGCATGGTCTTAAGCAGGCTCCTCATGCTTGGTACGAAAGGGTTGATTGTTACTTGTCAAGTTTGGGCTTCTTGAAAAACAATGTTGATTCAAATCTCTATTTCAAGGTAATCAATGGTGGAGCATTAATTTTGGTTTTATATGTTGATGATTTGATCCTTACTGGAGAAGACCACCTGATTCTTGAGTGTAAGAAGGAGTTGAATTCTGAATTTGAGATGAAGGACCTTGGGCTCATGCATTACTTCCTTGGCTTAGAAGTTTTTCAGAAACCAGATGAGATGATTCTAAGTCAAGGGAAGTACACCATTGATATACTCAAGAGATTTGGTATGATGGATTGCAAATCCATGTCTACACCCATGGAGACCAACCTACATAAGTTGAAGGAGGCTGCAGCTAGTTCAGACTTGGTGGATCCTACATTGTACATACAACTAATTGAATCATTGATGTATCTAGTTAACACTAGACCTGATATTTGTTATGCAGTGAGTGCACTTAGCCAGTTTATGTGTGATCTAAGACAAATACATCTTGCTGCAACTAAACATATCCTAAGATACTTGCGTGGCATAGTTGGATATGGGTTGAGGTATTCTTCAATGCAGACTTGGAGTTACTTGGTTATACTGATTCTGATTGGGAAGGTTGTGTCATAGATCAGAAGAGCACCTCTGGTTGTTGCTTCAGTTTGGGTTCAACTATGATATCCTGGTGCAACAAGAAGCAGCAATTTGTAGCAATGAGTACAGTAGAGGCAGAGTATATTGCAGCTTGTATGGCAGCTCAAGAAGTGGTGTGGCTTTGTAAGCTCCTTGAAAAATTGTTTGGACAATCAATGGAGCCTACTATCATTCATTGTGATAATCAGATTTGCATGAAGCTTTATGTCAATCTAGTGTTCCATGATAGAACCAAGCATGTTGAGATCAAGTACCACTATATCAGAGATATGGTACTACGCAAGGCTATACAGTTGAGGTATATTAGCACTGGTGAGCAGACAACATACATTCTCACCAAGCCTCTCTTTAGGGTAAAGTTTGTGTACTTTTGAGATAATATTGGTATGGTGGAGAATCCAGCTTTGACTGAGAAAGAGGCTCAGTATCAATGAGCCTTGTTTAATGAGTTCTTCTCCATGAGAGAAGTTCGAGGTGAAATCCCTTGTTAATGCATTTTCCTCTGAGACAGAGGAATTTGAGGTGCAAGCCCTTGATTAATGCATTTCTCTTTGAGATTTGAGGTGAAAGCCCTTGTTTCCACCCTCTAAGCTGAGTCATGGTGGATGTCATGTGTGTGACTCCATGACATATTTTATACTTGTGTTTCACCCTCTGAGAGAGTCATGGTGAAAGTCACGTTGAGGTGACAACATCACGCAAGTGATGAACACTTGTACTTACCATAGTATGGTTGTAGCCATTATGGTTGATATCGTGTTGAGGCGATATCTAATATCACGATGAGGTGATATTTTTATTTTCACATTTGGTTGTAGCCAATGTGATAGACATCACATTGAGGTGATATGTCTTGTGCAGCTGGAAGTATCCTCCCTAGCTGAGAGGGAGTGTTGTTGATAACAGCTTCATACGTCTTCTTCCAACCTAGATCGAATGCCAATTAAATGATAGTCTTCATCTATTTAATTGTTGGAGACGATTTCATGTGAAGACACATCTTTTGATAAATGAGACTTAACATATATTTAATGAAGAAAATTGAGATCAAATGAGGAGGCACGATTTTGTGTTAAGTCGACTTCTTGTTTACTAAAAGATATATTTCTTGGAGGCCAACTTTGAGATTAATGAAGGGTCACGTCTCTTCTCCCCTCTTGTATATATGTTCAATGAGTTCTCTCCATTTAGCATTCATTCATTCAAGTATAGTTCGTCCTTCATCAAAGTGCGAATTCTTCACAAGGCAATATTATATTCTTAGAAGTCTGATTTCTTCATTAGCGAATTTGTCTTCTCTTATTGTTGTGTTGCATCATCTATTGGTGCTAGTATTTGGGCCTAAATCTGGCCTCTTGTAAGAAGATCATTCTTGTGACAATTTCAATATATAAGTGATATATTGTTGTTGGGTTTTTCTCCCTCAAGAGGCGGGTTTTCCCAGGGTATCTGTTGTGTTATTATGTCTAATTTGAATTAATTTTTGTGCTTTAAATCTGATCTTAAAATTTACAGATTTTTCCCTAGGGGTACCCCATGGTCCCCCTCTGCCCCTCCCTGACCCGAGTCTAGCCTTGTCTCATGCGGACTCATGTCCCTTGGGAGACACTCCTGGTGGGATAGGTCTTCTTACTACGGATATTTTGGTGCCTCCTGTTTCTTCGATTGAAGCGCCAACAATTATGATTCTTCCTGAATCTCTTGGGTGGAAGGATATTCTAACCAATAGTAAACAGAGCTCTCTCCCTCCTCCTCCTCATGGGGAAGAGGTTATTGTGTCTGGAACGGACTTTTCTATTTTTTATTCGGTCAGCGATATGATTCTCTCATCCATGGAAAATTTAGTAGGGGGTTGGTTTCTCTCTTTCCACCCTACTATTCATATGGTCAAAAGATGGGTTGCTGCTAAATGGCGACTCAAGGGAAGTGTGGAAATCTAAGCTATTTCTAGTGGGATTTTCCTTTTCAAGTTCACTACGCCAAAATATTTGATATATGTCCTATCTTTTGGACCATGGGTTTATGTTATACACAGTTTAGCCTTATGCCACTAGAAGCCAGGGTTTGACCTTGATGTGGACCTCAATAAGTCGGCTCTGGTTTGGATTCGCCTTCCCAGGTTGTCATTGGAATACTGGGATGAATCTATATTTAAGAGCATTGGAGATTCCTTGGGACACTTCATTACTTCTAACTCCATCACCAGATCAAAGTACAGGTTAGTGTTTGCTTGCTTCTATGTGAACAAGTCTCTCCCTAACTCTATAAAGCTTTGCTCTAAATTTGGGACCTGGGTCCAACCTGTCTACTATGAAAATGTTGTGGTATATTGTCAGAAGTGTGCCAAACCTGGGCACGTTATTTTCAACTGTAAGTCCTCCTTTAATAAGGATCTTAATAAAGGAGACTCTACTACTTCTTCTGGTTCTCCTCCTGGAATCGAAGACCCAACCAAAGATGGTACTACATCTTTGATAGGTTTATTTGATATTCCAAGCATTGTGGCTCATTCAGCTGAGTTAGTGACCATTGAATATTTTCCTAATCCCTATTTACCTATCCCTAAGTCAATGACCAGGATTGATTCGGCAACGGGTCTTGCTAATATTTCTTTAGCTAAGAATATGGCTAGTGTTAAGGTGCTAGAAATAGATAATCCTTCTTCTAGCATGGATTTTTGGGGTGAGGATCTTACTATTGGTGCACAGTTGGAGGTGGCTTCAATAGGAACTAGTGAGAATATAGGATAAGAAGGTGAAATATGGGAGGATTTGAGTAATTGTGAGGCAATGAATTTCATCTTGGAGGATTTGAAATAGGAGTCTACTTCCGATGAGGAAAATTAGATAACACCAAAGAAAAAAGGGAGGAAGAAAAAGGCGGATGTGGATGGCGACTCCAAGCCAGGTAGGCCAAGCCACATATCCATGAGATTGAGAGAAACCACAAATGAGATTGCCATGGGAAAACAAAGGACATTGGAAGTGTGTCCTCCAAGAAAGGTCAAAAATGAAGGTCATGTCTTGGAATGTGTGTGGGATGAATAGCTCCCATAAGCAACTTGCTTTAAAGAACTATGTTATAGAACATAAGATAGATGTCTTACTTTTACAAGAAACCAAGATGAAGAAAGCTAATTTTGATAATGTTGCTAAGTAATTATGGCCAGGGGCCACTTACTCTTATAGTGATGCTGAAGGGGCCTCAGGAGGACTAGCGGTTTGGAACCCTTCTAGATTAAATGGCATTGAACTGTTATGTTGTCAGAGTAGTGTGGGTGTTTCTTTTACCTTCCCGGGTGGCTCTTGGTTACTTATCAATGTTTATGTGCCCAACCAAAGGAATGCTAGATATGCTCTATGGATGACTATTGCTAACTGGATAAAAAACAACTGTGGTTATCATTGGTTGGTGGTTGGGGACTTCAACTCCCCCTTATTTCCCTCAGAGAAAAGCAGTGGTTTGGTGATTACTCTGACATCATGACAGATCTAGCTAACTTTTTGAGTTCTACTAGCATGATTGACATAGACTTTCCGGGCCAAGCTTTTACCTAGACCAATTGACATGTGGGGGAAGACTTGATTCAAGTTAGATTGGATCGTTTCCTTTGTTCTAGTAACTAGTAAGGTTTGCTTAGTGCCACTTTGAGGGCTCTGCCTAGGACATTTTTTTATCACAATCCTTTGTTGCTAACTTCATGTGATCAGTCTATTGTCAGACCTTACCCCTTCTATTTTGAAATCATGTGGAATTCCAACCCTAATTTCAAAATGAAAATTTTTGAATGGTGGAATATTCCTGTGTGTGGTTCCCCCATGTTCAGAATATTTTTTAAGCTAAAACACATTAAATGTATGGTGAAGGGCTAGAACAAAAGGGTCTTTGGGGATGTTTTCCAAGAGAAAAAAATCATTGGGGATAAATTGAGAATGGTTCAAAATAAAATGGAGGAGGGTGATATCAGTCTTTCCACTTGCAACCAGGAGAAGGAGAACTAGAAAGAGTGGGAACACATTTTTAAGAAAGAGGATATTTTCTGGAAATAGAAATCCAAGGTTCAATGGCTAAAAGGAGATAGTTACACAATGCTCAGGGTGAGGTTTTTAGTTCGCCCTCCCTAATTGGTTTAGTGACGACAGACTACTTCCAGAAGGCTTATGCGGCTCCTATTGAATCTCATAACCCAACTCTTGATAGTCTGTTACTAGACTCGCTTCCTAATTTAATATCTCAGGTTAACAATCTGGGGATCCTCAATGTTGTCTCGCCTGAGGAGGTTAAGTTTGCCACTTTCAGCAAGGGGGCATTCAAAGCTCTTGGCCTCGATGGTTTCCCTCTGGCTTTCTTTCAGACCTTTTGGGAGATTATTGATGAGGACCTTATTTTAGCTACTCATGATTTCTTCAAATTTGGTAAGATTCTTAAGCAACTAAATCACACATTCATTGCTCTTATTCCCAAGGTGGTTGATCCTCAACATATGGTTGACTTTCGCCCTATCAGCCTATGCAATAATTTTTATAAAATCCTCTCTAAAAATTTGGTCAACCACATCAAACCGCTCCTTGATAAAATTATCAGCCCAACTCAAAAAGTGTTTGTGCCTTGTAGGCATATCCTTGATGCTACCATTACCACAGATGAATTACTCAACTCCATGGATAGATGCAACTATGTTGGTATGACCCTCAAGCTTGACATCTCTAAAGCCTATGACAAGGTGATCTGGAATTTTGTCCCTAAAGTTCTTGCTAAGTTTGGATTCAATCAATTAGTGATCAATCTAATAATGGAATGTGTAACCACGGTTAAGTACTCTATTTTGGTTAATGGTTTTCCTTTCAGATTTTTTCATGTTGGGAGAGGTTTTAGACAGGGAGACCCCCTTTCACCCTATTTTCTTATTATGGTGGTGGATGTCCTAAGCAATAATTTCTCCTATATGTTGTCAGAGGGGTCCATAAAAGGAATTAAGGCGGCTTCTTCCCTAGGACCAACCATGATCCAACAATTTTTGGATGATACTTTTTTATTTGGGAAAGCCTCGGTGTTGGAAGCCAAGAAATGGAAAAATTGTCTCAACAACTATGCTGCTTGTTCTGGACAATGCATTAACTACAATAAAAGCATGACTTACTTCTTTAACAACACTCCTAACCTGCAGACTTGAGTGACTGTTGTTCTAGGCTATCTAAGTGGTTCTCTTCCTTTAGTTTATCTTGGATTACCCCTAACTGTCAAAGAAGTTACTCCTGAGTTTTGGAATTATATCCTCGAAAGGATTCAAAGGAAGCTTGCTGGGTGGAAAGGCTACTTACTCAACCATGCTAGTAAACTACAATTTCTTTTTTTTGTTCTTCAAGGTATCCCTATCTATTTCCTATCCATTTTTAGGATACCTAGATATATTGCTGATAAATTTGAGAAAATCTAGAGGTCTTTCCTTTGATCGGGCACTGAGGAAAAAAATAAGCTCGCTTTGGTTAAATGGGATAAGGTTTGTCAACCGAAAAATTTTGGTGGGCTTGGGATAAGGACCATTTCTAATTCTAATAAAGCTCTTATGGAAAAAGTGGGATGGGATCATATGGGGGATAGAAAGGATTGGTGTGAGATCATGAATTTCAAGTACCTTTAGAACTGGTCGTTGATTGACCGCCTTTCAGAGGCTCACCCTTTGGGGTCCTTGGTTTGGAGGGGAATTTGCAGTCAACAGGATCTTATGAGGAATGGGATCAAATGGAAGATAGGTAATGGTAATAAAATCACATTCTAGGAGGACACTTGGTTACTTGACACTCTGCTGGAAACTTCTGAGTTCAATTTTCTTAAGGGTCTTGCTCAACAAGTGTTTGGAATATATATTAGTGATTACCTCATAAGGCCCCTGGGAGCTAGGAAATGGAATGACATTGGCCTTTGTTGTCCCTTATCCCCTAATCTGTGTCTTCTTGCAAAAACTCTGCAGGAGTTACTCTCCCTCACCAAACTACCCCCTTCTTTTAGAGGGGACGATTTCTTCTTGATACATGATAACCAGGATGATCTTACAGTTAAATCAACTTACAATCTGCTGACAGACTAGGGTGTTGTCAATGATCTGTGGAAGAAGGTTTGGAATCGATACATGATACCAAAAGTTAACTTCTTCTGGTGGATTGTCTACCATAATAGGATTCTTAGTCAAGACAATCTAAGGAAAAGAGGATTCATGATCCTCAACAGATTCCTTTTGTGTAAATGTAACGAAGAATCGATTGATCATCTGTTGTTCCACTGCCCTTTTGCTGTGGAGGTGTGGGAGCTAGCTTTAGGAAGATTGGGGATTTAGTGGATTATGTGTAAGGACATCACACATCCTTTAATTGGTGAAATATGGAACCAAGTCCCTCCCATTATATGTTGGTGCTTATGGAAAGAGAGGAACAATAGGATCTTTAGGAACACCAAGATGAACCTAAAAGAGGTGTTTGGTATTGGAGCTCGGCTCATTGTGGAAAATATCTTGCTCTTCAAAGGGAAAATCCCTGATAAAGGACCCACTAAGATGGAAATAAGCATAGCTAAAGCTTGGCACCAAAATTTGGATGTCAATTCTTATGACGACTCTAGGATTCTAGCTCAGAGAGCCACTATTTGGAAACCCCCTGATAGGGATTGGTTTAAACTAAATTTTGATGGGGCTACTAAGGGAAACTTGAGCAGAGCAAGTATAGGAGGTGTGATTAGGGATCACAAAGGGAAGTTAGTGGTTGGTTATGCTGGGGGAATTGGTATTCATTCTTCTATGATAGCGGAAGCTAGAGTGCTATTAAAGGGATTACAGATAGTTGTATCCTTGGGGATTGAGATCTTGCATATTGAAGGAGACTCTAAGTCCATTATTGATGCTATTAATTTTGATAGACTATTGGGATGGAGCACTAAAGACATTCTTCTTGACATTAGATTCCTTGTGTCTAAGATAAAATTAAAAGTGGCCAATCATATTTACAGAGAGGGGAACCAAGTTGTTGATGCCTTAGCCAATTATGACACACACTGGAAATTATCCAAATGTTGGTGTGATATAAGTAACCTTCCTCCTAGAATTCAGAGTATTATAGTGAAGGAACAAGCCCTTACTTGACCCATGATGAAAACTCAACATGTGCCTAGCTAGATATTTGGGGGGTCCACATGCTTAGCTGTTGGGCTATGTGGTTTAATTGTTTTGATGAGATGGATGACTAGTTGTACTGATGGGATGGATAACAATTGGAATTTTTCAAATTATGGGATGGAGCCCGTTTTGAAAAAGGAAATCATGATTTGTTGCGGCAAGTACCTGATGATTAATACTAAGTTGGACCGTACCATTCGTAATCTCCTTATGGGGATCTTCTTAAACTATCGGATTTTCAATTTCTTTGTTCTTGATTTTGATGTGACTTGTAATTATGAGATAAAGCTCCTTTTCGACTTTTCTTTATCCGCTATTTTGGTTTTGCACCTTATAGCTTCTATTAGTGGTATAACTAAATCTGGCCCGCCCTTGAATGCTATCA
The DNA here is from genome assembly GCA_007258455.2 of Sequoia sempervirens. Lineage (NCBI taxonomy): Eukaryota > Viridiplantae > Streptophyta > Pinopsida > Cupressales > Cupressaceae > Sequoia > Sequoia sempervirens. The sequence continues at coordinate 757,241,290 of VDFB02281492.1, read as the reverse complement.
ATTTAGATGTTTCTAACTCTAGCCCCACAGATATCTTGCCTAGATTTATGTGTTTCTTCTACATGGAAGATAATCCTTCCATTCCTATCATGTCCTATTTTCTTAGTTGTTTGTGTGAGGAGATCCTCATTAATGCTTTTGCTAAGATTGATTATGGGAAATTACTTACTCATGCATGTGACCCGTCCTTAGGCTCGATTTGCAAAGACTGTCGTTTATGGCTTAAATTCCTTGATGTGTGTGATTTTTCACCTTTCTATTATCTCTAACCTTATATTTTTTCAAGGTTCCTGGTTATACTTTGTGCAGAGATGAATCATGGGAGGTGATAGGGTGTGGACGGAGTTGGATAATTGTAGTGAATTTCACAAGGATCTTCTCGTCTAGCACATTTGTGTCGAAGGTGGCATTTCTCCTCTGATGGAGAGACTTGTGGGTCATGATCCTAATCCGTCTACTCAATTCGTCAATTGATGGAAAGATCGTCATGTGACTTTGGGTGGCATCTCCTTTACTATGGACAAGGAAGTGATTGCGTAGGTGACAGGTCTCTAGGGTACTAGTATGAAGCATCTCAAACACACAAAGACTCAGGATAATGAAAGTATGAACAATTTTTGTGTGGGGAATGAGATTCCAGTGCGCAACCAGTCCGGGTTTGAATGAGAGGCTCTCCCTCAGTCGTGGAACCAGGTGTGTCTTGCCTTAATGAAATATGTCATGCTGGAAGGTAGGTACAAGACCTATTACTTCTACCATTTCCCTCTGTTGAATCACCTCAGGCATAAAGTTTTATTAATATTTCCTTTTTTCCTGCTTATGGACCTTGAAAATTCTGTTGAAAAATGTATTGAGTATGCCACTCTAAATCCAAATGAACCTACTGCCTTGCCGCTCCACCAGGGTCTTATCCTAAGACTCTACCACTTTCATCTAGATCTATGCCTACCTAAACCCATTTTGGCCATCCGCGTTGAAGAAATTGAGCATCCCACCGTGACCGACTTATCTCCAGCCAAATCTAAAGGCCTTGTCAGGAAAAATCACCTGATCCCTGCTGACTCTCAAAAACCCAAACCCGTTGCTAAAATCGCAAGGGGAATGAGGGAGCTGCCCAAACTAGTGCAATGGCTAGCTTGTTTGATTTCAAGTCTACCCCTGCTAAGACTTCGAGTAAGCCTGCCCTAAAAAAGAAAGGAAAGGAGGAGAAGGAGCCTCTGAGAAAAGGGAAAAATGTTGTGAGCAAGGACTCGTTGGGTGATATGGTGGTTGACGAGATTGTGGTTATTGGTTGTGATGCTATCATTCAGTGCTCTGGTAGGTTGGCCAAGAATAGGAAAAAAGTGCAGGTTAAATATTTGGACACTAAAGAGGAGTTGTTTGACAAAAAAGATAGTAGGGTTGAAGAGGTGTCAGAGGGTGAGGAGGGAGAGAAGGCCAGAGGTCCCTGCTACATTCTTGACAAGGGAAAAGCTCGGAAGGAGGTTTCGGCCTCTCATTCTTCAAAACTGTTGGATGTTGAGCATAATGATCCTGACTACACTATGGGCGGTGGGGAGGAGCTCTATGTGCTAAAATAAAGAATGGACAAACTAGACAAAAAATTCTATGGATTGACCTGTTTCACGATCAAGTTGGTTCACTATGTCACTAGTACCCTATCGATAGTCATGAAGGATGACATGGGGATGAAGAAGACTGAAGACCGTCAAGAGTGGGTCAGAGATGATGTGGTTCATCTTCTATCCAAGAACTGGGAGAATGCTAGCTAGTTTGTTGTTTGTCTATGTGTTGTTAGTTTGCATGTTGTTAGTATGTGTGTCTTTTTTTTGGTTTGGTGTTTTGTTTTGATGATTTTTTGACCTTGGAATTTTTTGGCCCTTGTGGCTCTATGTGAAGGGTACAACAACCTAAAAAATGCTACTTACTTTATCAAAAACATTATGAATGGGTGTCTAATATTGTTCTAACTAAGAATAATGGAGAGATAAGATTATGTGTGAACTTCATAAACTTGAACATCAAATAACTACCCACTTCCAAACATTGATCATGTATTGTAAAATGAAACTAGATGAACATTAATTTCTATGATGGATGAATTCTTCAAATGTAACCAAGTAGTGGTTAAGGAGTTAGAGAAACACAAGACTATATAATACTAGGGAATGTACGTTTATGTGAGAATGCCATTTGAACTAAAAAATAAAAGTTTGACTTTCCAAAGGGTAATGGATGTTACCTTTGTAGGCATCGTTGATAAAATTATGGTGGTGTAAAAAAATGACTTAACAACCTACTCCAAGGAAAGGAAAGATCATTGCATGAATTTGGAGATGATCTTCAAAAGGTACCTTAAATATGAGATTTCATTAAATACCAAGAAAAATATATTTAGCATGGAAGGAGACAAGTTTCTAGGATACAACATTTCAAAGGGGTGGAATAGATCCAAAAAGAGTAAAGATGATTAATCTCATTCCCAAATTCAAATAGTTAAAGATGTGCAATCTCTCTTTGGGAAAATCAATTTTGCTAGGAGATTCATCTCAAAATTTATTGAGAAAGCCAAGAAAATCTCAAGTATGTTAAAAAAATTAATTATATGAAGTGAGGAACCTGTAAGGACTCACTAATGTCCAGTCAACTTGGTGTTAGACACACAATTCAAAGGAAGGTTTCCTAATTGAATAGTCCACTAAACCCTTGGAAAGACTCCATTAAATTATCAACTAGGGCTTTGTAAGCTTTTGATGATGCTAGCACTATATGTGCATTCACAAACTCTAAATGGCCTATATCAATCAAGTATAGGTGGTTTACACATGTGCAGGGAAATAATAAAGATGGGAAAAGGAAAATAAAGCATAAATTGCAAAATAGGGGAAATAACTTAATCTGTTACCAATGTTGTGGGTACCTTCAGCTTAACACTATAGTTGTTTAACTGCTAAACTTGAACTCTACAATGTCACCAACACTTTTTATTCTTACTCATAACTACTTTACTCACTCCGGAGGATGACTCAATGATGCATCATAGAACTTAAAACATGGGACTAAGTATCATCCATGTGCATGTAATGGAGAATCTATTGAAATGAATGCAATAATGTAAAAATCTAAATTAAAAACAAAAATAAAGGTTGATGAATAGTACCTTGAGTGACCCTTGCTCAAGCTATTTTACCCACAAGAGAAACCAAATATGTGCTACTTGATTCAACTAACAATAATAATAAACTAGAACATCTTTATTGCATATAACTAACTCTACAATCTGACAATAATCTTCACAAATTTTTCATTCATGAATGCATAACAAAAAACTAACAAAGATATTCTCTATGAAATAAAACTATAACTATCAAAACATATCGTCCAACTAGATTTTCTCCTCAATCACCAATCCTACTATATAGGTCCGAGAGAAGGTTTTTTTTCATAAGGAATGAAAACATAAATTAAATGCAGATTTCCACTCTCCTTCAAAATAAAGAGAGACAAATTCTTTGCAATTGAAACTATAACTGAAAAATATAGAAGACAAATAGGTTTGCAATTATATTTTAATGGCATGATAGAGACGTGCTATGTGAAAACCATCATGTCAATTTATTGATTACTAAAAACTTCTTATTACCTCCATCATCTTATTGAATGCTCTAATGACTCACAATTGACCACTCCAATGATCACTTCCATCATTTTTGCAACTATCACATTCCAACGCTCTTGGAATCTCCCCTACAATCGACCTAGAACCCTTTGGCTATGGGTTGAGCTCTCCAGTTCTTGTTGGTTGCAATTCTTTTGGCTGCAAGGAGTTAGTTTCATCTAAAGAATACATACCATTAACAATACACAAATTCACACTGAATTTCATACACATTCACACATTCATCCATGCAAACATTGAATAATATCATAATCATATTTCCACTTATCAAAGTTTGGTTTGGATGGCATAAAATATATAAGTTCAGGAATGTATATGAAATAGGCAACTTAAAGTGTTTGAAAGATATGAACTAAACAAGAGAAAACTATCAATTAGGCTCATTGTTCCCCCAACTAAGCAATTTCTTTTCCTCAAGCAACATTTAGGATAGAAGGTTGTACTAAAGAGTCATTTCCTTGAAATATGTCACCACATCAACTCTCTTGACTTGTCTCAAATAGTAGCCTTTTCGTTATGAAATCTTTGCCAGCCTCAAGTCCTTTACTGATTGTACTTCATCTCTATTCCTCCCTGTCCAATATGACGCTAGGTAAAGAAGAAGGAGTGGATGAAATATCAATGGAAACCATTTAAGTTTGGATTGTCCCTAGAAATGTCTATATAACTATGAGGTCTTCTAATAATGGCTATAAAATTATAGAGGGAGTGAGGTTCCTTTTTCTTCAATTCAGGGGTTAATTCATCCCCTCTTCTTCATAAACTGGAAGTTATGATCAATAGGCCTTGTAACTAGTTGCTTCATCTTGATGTAGTCACATTTCTTGATACTCATTATTTTCCTTCCTGCACCTTTATAGTTTAGGAAATCTAACCATTCATCAATAACTACATTGGGATCTTTGGATCATTTCCTTAGTTGCGAAGATTTTTTTTTATCCTTTTCACTATATTCCTACAAGATCTCACCCCTTTAGTGTTCATTTATGATATAAGAGGCTAGTGCTTTAATTTTTAAGTCTCCCACAAAAAATAGAGGATTCCATTCTATTTGATCTGAGAGCACAATATTATGCAAGTAAAACTCACATAATTGATCTTACATATCCAGTGTAGAGTCAGAGAAAGTTTCTAAACACAAAATTTTCTATTCATTGAAATTGGAAATCACTAATTAGCTAGCTAATTTGAACACACGAGTATTTTTCTTGCAGAAATAGTGCATAAACTCTTGCATGAGGTCTGCACTTTAAAATTTTTGCAGCCTTGTCTGCTACTTCTTCAATCTTCACTTTCAACCTTTTAATTTTTGCATCTTTATGCTCAAGTGTCCTAGAGTGTTTTGAAATCAACTCGGCTTTTTCTTTTTCCCATTTCTTCTTCTTCTCAAAGAACTCTTAGGTTCTTTTACACAATTCCACACCTAAGGTCACTACAGATGGTCCAAAGAGAACACAAAGTGGAGGGATTGGACCTTGGGATACTAGTTCCTTGTTTTTTCTTCTATGATAGCAAGATGTTCCAATTCATCCAACCTAGACCTATGCTCAAATGTATAAAAAAATTCCTCCAACTCTTCAATTCTTTTATCCCTCTCACTTTCTATTTTTTGGTGTGTTTTCAAAAACCTTCTAATTTCTTAATCCTTTCCATAGCCTCTTGTAATTCTTTCCCATTGTTATTTTTCTCAATAAAAAACGGTTCATCTCTTTCAAAAAACCAGTCATTCCTCTCACTTGAATGTTCATTACGCTCTGAATTAGGGCTCTTTGGGGTTCTTTTTCTTGTTTTCCTTGCAACTAAAGCATCCTCTAGATCAAATTCAAAGGTGGTTGTAAAATGCCATGACTATACATTAGGTAAATTTTCATTACCAGGGGAATTCCCCTTTAATTTTGAGTCAGTCTCAACCATAACAACTTCTTCCTCTATTTTCTTTTTAATTTCCTCTCTCATAGCATCTTTCCTCTTCAGACAATGTGATTTCTCCTAGGCTATGTGGATTTCTTTTTCCCCCTTGCAGATGTAGAAGAAGATTCACCTTTCCTTTTTCTGGTTCTTGGTGTTTTACTAGAGGCAGGGGTTTCTTGTGTACTTTCTATTGTGGGGTGTTCAAAGGCTACAATTTAAGTGTCATATAGGCCCTGCTCCTTCAATTCTCCTATTTTTTGAGTAGGTGACGTGGCATGGGAGAGAGAGGGAATTTCCCTTTCTAATACAACAAGTTCCTCTTCTCTTTCCGAGACAATAGGTTCTTCAAGGATGGTGTTGATATGGTTGCAATTTAGGAAACTCTCCCAAAAAACATGTGGGAATTGAATTCTCAAACTTCTTTTTTATCAAAAATGTGAATAAGCATAAATGTGACAATGTTGTATTACTCCTCTTCCTTTTATACTCAAAACCCATTCTTTTCAACAAATGGTAAAGAAAATTTAGAAAATTCACACGCCTATAATGACGAAGATGGCTTAAAAGTTTGAAATGGACTTGTTATGCCTTGCATAACCACCCCATTTTAAACTTGCTTAAAATAGGTCCCCCTTGTTTTGTTCTTTTTCCTTTGGCTCTTTTGTTTTCTGCCTTAGGATTTTTTCTTTTTGTTTTGGTGGATGCGGAATCGGGACCAAAACCGAACTTGGAATTCCTTCCAAGTCCCGGTTTCCGTTCCATTCCCAGTTCCGGTTCCTCCTCTTTTGTTTTTGCCTTAGGCATTTTCGGCTTTGTTCTTGCGGATGCAGAACCGGGACCGAAACTGAACTCTGGAACTTTTCTAAGTTCCAGGTTCTAGTTTCGTTCCGGTTCTGGTTCTTCCAGTTTCCTTTGCACTTGTTCTTTTTTAGTTTTGGCAGGCGCGGGATGCGGAACGAGCTTGAACTTCAAAACTTTTCTAAAGTTCCAAGTTCCGGTTTCGTTTCGGTCCCAGTTCCACCGGTCTTGCTCGTTTATTTTGTCTTTTGTTTTGATCTTTTGGTCATGGGGTTTTTTCTCCCCTTCTTCCCTTTTCCTTTTTGGTCCTTTTTGTTGTCTCTTTATATGTTGACGGAGGCAGAGCCGACGTGGAAACCGAACCTGGAATTTGGAGAAAGTTCAGGGTCCGGTTTTTGTTCCGCTTCCACCCCCGTTGTGGCTCGCCCGAGATTGGTTTTTTCTCTGATCCCACCTCTATTTTGTTTCCATCTTTGTTCCTTGTGTTTTGGCTCTTTCCTTATCTACTTTCTTGTGGGGTCGGAGATGGAACGGTGCGATGAATTGAAGTTAACGAGTTGTCTTATGTTTGGTTCTCATTCCGGCTCTGGTCCTATTTCCAATTTTGTTTTGGCTCCCATCCCACCATTATTGAAGGTAAGTGGTGTTCCTGGTTCAGGTTTGGTCCCACCTCTGCTAGAGTTGGGTTTTGAATGAAGGGTCTAAAGGATAAGATGAGGAATGATAATATTTTCTATGCTTGGAGGACTAATGAGGGCATTGTTTTGTAGGATTAAAGCATGTCGAGAACACCTAATGTTGTCTCAAGGAAATCTATTGGAAAATGTGCCTTAATCTTGTTAGCATGAAGCTTCTGAAGGAATAAAGTCGGTGAGACCCTCTAAATTTCTTGCCGACTAGCAGTTGTGTTCTATTCTTTCGAAATGATCGGGTCGCTGAGACATTGTTTTTGTCTTGCCGACGGTGGTCATCGCCAAGAAATTTCGGTTGTTGTGAGTCTTCTATTTCTCTCCGCTCGGGGAAAACTCTCATCGACGATTGTTCACAAGGTTGTAATCGAGGAGACTCTTGGCCGAAAGGTTTTCTCTCGCTATGATGTCATGTCGATGGGTGAAGTCTCATCGATAGAATAACTCTTCGGTGTGACCTGAGGACTCGTTGGGAGTCATAGCAACTGAGGATGTCTCACCGACAGAAGGACTCTTCATTGTGATATAGAAGCTCGGCATGACCTTGTTCCGACTTGTTGGTCTTGCCGATGGATGTGTTCGTGCCAAGCATCATCGAGAATCTTGTCGATAGTTTGGTCGGGGTGATATCTACTGCCAGATGAAGCCCGCTATGACTTCTTGCCGATTGATGAAGTGTTGCCGATAGCGATGGGTCTACTGTGGACTTCGATGAGACCTCTTTCCGAAAGCGGTGGTCTGGACGATGGTTTTGGATATCGGTATAACTCTGAGGGCTCAGTATGACTCTTTTCGATAGTTGTAAGTTATGTCGATAGCATCAGTGAAGCATTGTAGCATCGGGGAGACACGGCTAGTGTCTCACCGACATGCGATTCAACTTGAATGAATTTTGACTGTCTGGGAATCCTACGTGGTGTGTATCCAACCAATTAGAGAGAGTTGAAGGTGAAATTTTTGCAAGTCAGTCTATTATGAATCTGCTTCTGTGAGGAAGATCAATGGACTGTGAACAATATGGATCTGCTTTGTAATCAAAGAGGACGATCGGTCCGATTAGCAGTGGTGTTCGTCTGCTGCGTTAGAGAAACTTTCAGAAAGATCTGGATAGAGAGGAAAAGGTCACGAGTCTCAATGACAACTAGGATGTCGACTGGAAAAAGAAGATCAACATTAATGACCAGGCATTAGAACATTCAAAGCAGCTCTGCAGAATAGTTTTCAAGGTCAAGGGTGAAACGCGTGATGTCTCAATGGCAGACACGAGGGCTGCGGGTTAATGAGGGTGGTTGTAAACAATGTAAAAGATCTGGAGACCATGCCCAAGGGAAATCCTTCACTAACATGAACAAGGTATGCACATTTAATGCATCATTGACTTTATTCCAAAACTCTTCTAGGGCCGACCCTTCTGTAACCGACTCATTTTTGGGCGCGTTTGGTATATATGGCACTTTTTCCTCTTTGTAAGAGAGAGATAGATAGATATATGCACAAAATAGTAGATAGAATAGAGATCTTTTTTTTATCTTCTTTTAGGGCTAAGAATTAGCAAGCTAGGGTTTTACAGAGAGTTAGACGTTTTTAGTTCAATAGGAAGAGGAAGTAATGTATCTTTCGGATTTCCTTAGTATAGATGGAGATAATTCGAAGACATGGGTTTTTTGTACACTAGTGATCTTGCCAAATTTTTAAATGCTATTTATCTAGTTCACCAACAGTAGAAGCAACCAGATTTAAATCTACTTCATATTGTGCTCCATAATGGTATTTATCTTGGGGTAATCATTTGATTTGAAAAGCTTTCAAGGAATGAAATTTGATTTTATGTTTTGTTTAAATGATGATTTGCAATCTATTGTTGAAGTTTGTACTGTGAATGAATGAAACTGTGTATTAATTACAAGTTAACTTTATTCTGCAATTTAGTTTAGGAATTCCTTGGAAGGTAACAAGTCTGATTAGTTGGATGAATCAACATTCTTTTCAATTTAAAACCTTGATCTATCTTTTTCTGTTTCTTTAAAACCACCGGTTAAAGTAGGGTTAAATATATGTTTGATCTTATAGAAATCCAGAAGCTCAACACCAGTAGGCCCCTTGAACATTATAGTTACATCAACCATTAAGTGAAATCAGCACAATCGAGAACTGATTACCAAGACCTTGGGAGTTAGATATCCATGTGTTATCTTTCTCTTTCAGGAGAAATAGAATAGTAATATTCTATTTAATGTTGTTGTGTTGTTTTGACCATCAACAAGACTGTATACAACAATTATTTCCTACCATCACAAGTTAAGTATTTGATTATGCAAGAAGATAATAAATCCCATGTCTAGGGTAAGGATAATCTTTTTGTACCTTGAAATGATGACTAGATTTTCTCCATGTTCTCTGAATTCATTCTTGGTAGCTATGACATCTACCCTCACTAGTTACTCTTCTCCTTCTTGTGGAAATCTTGAAACCTTGGAAATGGTGGCTTCTGAAGCATCCACCCTCAAACCTCTTACAATCACTTCATCATTTTGCAGTGTGGTAGCAAATTGTCGTGGCATGAATTCATTGAACTCTATGAGTTTTAAGTACTCTACCCAACCAGCTTGTCTAAAAAAAGGTAATACCAGCCTGTCTTCCAACAGTTGGGAATGTGCTTCTAATTCTCTCTAGATAATGTCACCACCCATGATACTGTTGTTTCTCTCTAATTCCCTTAATTATGCTATGTTCTAGTTCAATTTTTGGATTCAATATCTACCTATCACACCAACTACACTACTTCCACTATGTTGTATCTTCTCAATTCAAATTCTTATAACCCTTCTCTTCTCCTCTGAGCTTGTATTTGTGTAAAAATGGAGGAAAATAGAATGGAAAAAAGGTTGCAAAGAGTTTTTAGGTTCTAGAGAATTTTTGGTTTTTGAAAATCAAGAAAATGAAGAGTACCCCTCCTCCCAGCTAAAGGTATTAAGTGTCCTCACTTAATTATACGGGTAATGGTGGACGAATAAATTGTAGGAAGTGGAAAATAAAAACTAGATATGAATCATGCATGAATTAATATTAAAACATGTAGAAAATCAAGTTTTATTTTATTCTAATTATGAGAAGTTAATGCATGTACCTGTAAAATTCTCGTGAGATGAAACTTAACTCGTGCGAAGTTGTTGATTACTACTCACAACGAGATTTGATGTGACAATTCATAATTGTAATTTAAATTGATGGACATGAATGCATGGTACGTGGTAAATGATGGTTTGGAAAGGTTGTGGGATGTACGATACATAGGATGTGAAATGAAATGTATGATACGTAGTAGGAAAAAATGGTAATTGAAATACTACGTGTTAGGATGTGTATAGGTTGCATGTGCAAAATTATGGAGGTGGAAAGTAAGGATATGCAATTAATGCAGTGGGGATTTTTGAAATGATTTTAAAACAATTTCTATGGGTGCCTCTAGTAATAGGTCCTTTTCTAAATATTATCACCTTCAAGTGTGTTGCTATAGGTCCCTACAAATTTTCTAACTATTACAGAAAATGATTGTTTTTGCTCGTCACCTTGTGCATTGTGTGCTCTATGAGGTGTTTTAAAAATCATACATTTGTAATAGTAGTAGGTGAGTTGGGTATCTCCTCTACTGAGTCATGTGTAGAACTTGTAGTTGTTGTAGTTTAAGTTTCAAGTGGAGGCTCAAATTATTGAACTAATGAAAGAAGGAAATCATCCTTCTAGAGTGATTTCTTATACAACTTTATCATGTGTCCATTAACCAATAAGGAAAACCTGAATTCATCAATTGTATGTAGTTGTACAAATCCATTGGGAAACACTTGCTTGATTTCATAGGGACCAAGCCACCTTGTTTGTAACTTTCCCTTATAATCCTAATATCTTGAGTCATAGAGCAAAGCCCAATCACCTACACTGAATTCCTTGGTTTTGATGAACTGTTCATGCCAACATATTCTTTGATTCTGAACAACTCTAGTGTGGTTTATGGATTCCCTTCTAATTTCATCAAGTGCATTGAGGTTGTGTAATCTCTCTTGTTGAGATGTTGATAAGTCCATGCCTAATTGAATAGTTCTCAAATTTTTGTACTCAAATTCAATAAGTACTACTTTCTTTCCATACACCAATTCATATGGTGTAAACCCTATTGTGGTATTCCAAGATGTCCTATAGGCCCAAACTACCTTGGGAAATTTGGCTTCCCAATCTTTCTAATGAATTTGTACTGTCTTAGTTAGAATATTCTCAAACTTCTTTTTTGTGACTTTCACCTATTCATTAGCTTGAGGGTGGTAAGGTGAGGACTTCCTATGTCTGATCTCATATTCTTGAACCAATTTTGTGATCAGCTTTGATGTAAATCGGGGTCCTTGGTCTGTGAAAATTTCCCTTGGCACTCCATATCTTGTAAATATGTCCTCATAGAGAAAATTTTCTGCATTAATATCCCTAGAAAATTGTAAAGCCTTAACCTCCACCCACTTGGTAAGGTAATTTGTGCATACCAGTATGTACTCCTTGTTGTTAGATGTTGGTGATATTGGGCCAGTAAAATCTAATCCCCATTTATCAAATGGTGTTATTGCTAACTGTGGTTGCAATGGAATTTCATATATTTTTGTTGGCCTTTCCATTCTTTGACACCTATCATAGCCCCTGTTGGTGTAATTAATTAATTAATTATTACACTAGCATAAGTTAACTTAGGTCTTAAATCATTTAGTTCTAGGTTGCATCATTTAATAAATGGGATAATATTCCCTTTCCTAGTTTGTGGGATAAGATTCCTTCTACAACTTATCTCCTCATTTAATGATCATCAACATAGGGTTCACATGTTGTCACATGTTGTTAGATTTTAACACTTGGCAACATCTCATGCATATTAGGTTTTACCTCTTGCCTATATAATTAGGCATCTTGTTCATTTGTAAAATAACATATCATATCAGATCAATCATATTATCAATAGAATCTTTAATCAACATTCCATTGTTGCAACACTTCTCTTTGTGGTTGATTATCTTTCATGGCTAAAGTCCTGCATTGAAGATTCTGGAGCTTCAGAGGCTATGCAATCCATCATCTCAACATGGTATCAGAGCTAATCCATTGAAACATCAACCCTAGATCCAGGAAGTTTGGAGTGCAAGATTCAAGCAGGCTTGGAGTTTTATGTTGCAGGCTAGTTGGCTCTACCCGGGAGCCAAGCTGATTTTTGGTGCAGATCAGGCTCTCTCCGACCTCTCCATTGCGTCCAGAAGGCCTCAAAATCCATAGATCGCCTGTTCATTTGCCAAAATCGGAGTAGATTCAACCGAGAGCCTGTGAGGTATTATCTAGGGTTTGCAATTTTTTGTACTATCCGTACAGTTTTGCAGAAAAAAACTTCCCTTTCAGTCCTCCATCAAGGCAAATTTTTTTTAGAAAAATCAAAAAAAATTCTGGCTATTTTTTTGGGAATTTTTTATATAGTTATCACATAAATTACATTACAGAGTTCGACCTGCAAATATATCTTCGGTCGGCAGAAAAATTAAAAATTGCAAGATATAGTTTGGGGTTAATTATTTCCCCCGTCAGCATTTTAATCGGCATTTTTAATAAATTTTTGAATTGCAAATACTTTGCAATATTCAAAAAATTTCAACTGTCGGCATCCACTAGTCTGCAAACTCCTGTCGGCTCCATCCCATCGCGTGGCATCATCTGGCGTCACTCGGTCCCACCTTTGTTGTGTCCCGTCATCCGTTCCACCGTCCGCCAGAGTGTACTTCCCGGCAACTTCCCCGTGACCTTCTGGCAACCGTTCTCATCGCCTGCCGTAGGTTGTAGCCCCCGCCCTGGTCCTATCCGTGACTGAGGGCCCCTCTATCTCGAGCGGTGGCTCCTCCGCCGGCTGCCCCACCAACCTCGCCACCCGTCTGCCGCCCCGCCACCACTTATCAAGCGGTGGGTTTTTAAAAAAAATTGCCGACAACCCCACAGTCATATCAGCGACCGAGGGCCAAAATTTTTTTGCCCTAGTGTGCTATATTTTTGCACCTTGTTAGCCAATTTGATTTAAATTGCAGTTTTTCTTTTGAGGGCCATATCTTCGTGCCACAATATCAAAAATTTGCAAACGAGATATTGACGGAAAGAGAATTCATAGCACTATCCAGTGGTGCCATCTATTTTGTAGGATTTTTCTGCTATAAATTTCTAAAGTCAACTGAAGTCAACCCTTCATTTTGGACTCAGAAGCACATATCTTTGCATCAGATTGTCGGATTTCGGTGATTCCAGTGGCATTCGGGAGATATTTCAGTGCATTTTTTCATCAGTCCAGTCATCTTCTTTGGTTTCAGCTCCAGGTATCTTTTATTGGTTTTTTGCAATTTGGTGCATTTTTCCTGATTCCCAAGACATCCTGAAGCTTGAAGAAGAATTTTTTGATCTCGGAGGCATATTCTCAGTTGCATATCTATTTGGAAGTCTATTTTTTGCTGAAGGTCAGTGTCTTTGTTTTTTGTGGAGAAATTTTCATTATGGGGTTTGCATATTATTCTCCTTTGGTTATGTTGCATAAGGGTAACTATCAACAATGGCAAGATGGGATCTACCACCATCTTCAATCACTTGATCTATTACCTCATCTATATGGTATAGTTCCCTGTCCAAGTGAAGGTGTTCAGAAATTTGCTTGGAGTTGCAGCAGGTACACTGTTTTGGAGATCATTGCTATGCAAGTTGATTGTGATGTTTTGAGATCTATTGATCATTGTGATTGTCCTCACATTCTTTGGATTAAGCTTTGGGAGTTATATGGAGATTCAAATACTCCACCATTCCCCAATGATCATGATTCAAAATTTCATTCTTCAGATCACGTACCCCATGATGCTATTGTTGTGCAAGAAGTTGATTACCTTGATCTTTCTGAAGAGGTTGACAAGGTACCTTTCAGTGCTTCTTCTTCATCAGAGACAGTTGGTATTCCTTCACATCTAGTGATTCCTTGTCCAGAATCATTGATTGAGGCTTCCACTATCATCTTTCGTCAGGACACATTCTGTTTTCCAGACTTAACATCACAAGATGGCTTCATTTCAGGCATCACTGACTTGGCTACTTATACAGGTTTGGAGGACATTCTTGAGGGGATATCACTCCTCTATTTATATTTGGCTTTGGAGAGTTGTTTTGAGTCTCCTCATTCTTTTGTCTCGACCTTGATTGGGAATCCAGAGACTATCTTGGAGGCACTTGGTTTCTCTTCAAAGATTTCATATCCGAGACTTCTTCCTTGTTATTCCATTGAGGATTTGAGGTTTCTTCAGCATCCACCACTGGATTTGCTTCAGACTTCTTTCAGTGGTTTTGAGGACACTTCATTCAGGGGGGGCTATGAAGTCTCCATCACATCCATCATATTCATCCTATCTTCATCTTTGGATATTGTTCAACATCAATTTCTACATCGACCTGGTTTGTCACTCTCTTCATTAATTGTGGCATCTTCGTCTTTCGGCAAGGAGACATTTGAGCAGAGTTCTGAGACATCATCATCCATTTTCATCCTTCCTTCCTTCAATTCCTATCTGGAATGGGAAGCATCTCTGCACTTGCAGTTGGTTTTGTTTCTTCCAAAAGGGAGACAAGTTGTTTGTCGACATTGGATCTTGTTCTGTCTTCAAACACTTACCATCTTTGTAGGTGATCACATCTTCTGGGGGAGGCTATATAGTCTCTCTCTATTGTATCCATGTGACGGATGGTGTACTTGGGGGGTATTTGGGAGTCCTCCATCCTTCCCATTCTCACATTCTTTCTTTTTATCTCCTTTTTGGAGAGGGGTTTTGTTCCTACTAGGTTTTCCCCTTTTCTCCGGTTGTGGGAGATTTTCTGCATCTTCATGTACATGGGTACCTAACATGGCCTCGTAGCCAGGACCCATCATCATCTTGCATAATCATTGCATTTTCCTCCCTAAGTTGCACTTATGGGGGGGTGTTGGTGTAATTAATTAATTAATTATTACACTAGCATAAGTTAACTTAGGTCTTAAATCATTTAGTCCTAGGTTGCATCATTTAATAAATGGGATAATATTCCCTTTCCTAGTTTGTGGGATAAGATTCCTTCTACAACTTATCTCCTCATTTAATGATCATCAACATAGGGTTCACATGTTGTCACATGTTGTTAGATTTTAACACTTGGCAACATCTCATGCATATTAGGTTTTACCTCTTGCCTATATAATCAGGCATCTTGTTCATTTGTAAAATATCATATCATATCAGATCAATCATATTATCAATAGAATCTTTAATTGGCATTCCATTGTTGCAACACTTCTCTTTGTGGTTGATTATATTTCATGGCTAAAGTCCTACATTGAAGATTCTGGAGCTTCAGGGGCTGTGCAATCCATCATCTCAACAGCCCCTTGTGTACTTCATTGCATCCTTATGAAGAGTTGGCCAATAATAGCCAATGGTGATAATATTAAGAGTTTTCCTCTTTGCTACAAAGTGTCCCCCATATGTTTCATCATGGCATGCTCTGAGAATGTCATATAATTCATCTTCTTTGATACATCTCCTCATAATGTTATCTGGGCCTATGTAAAATAAGTATCCAACTATCAAGGAGTAGGGAAAACTCTTGTGAACCAATTGTCTCTTTCCTCTTAGGGAGAAATGAGGGGGTGTTTTCCCTACTACTAGATAGTTGGAAATGTCTACAAACCAAGGTGCATGCAGAGATAGAGTAAATAAATTCTCATCTGGGAATGTGTTAACAACAACATCTTTTGATTTGGTTGGTAGTCTGGATAAAAAATTAGCCTCTAAATTTTTTTTTCCTAGCTTGTCCATAATGGTGATGTCAAATTCTTGAAGCAACAATAACCACCTTAAAATTTTGTCACCAACCACTAGTTTGTTCATTAAATACTTGATTGTTGTGTGGTTAGTGTGCATGAACACTGGATATCCTATAATATAATGCTTGAATTAGTTTACTGCATATATACCACTACCAATATTTATTTCTTTGGCACTATATAATTGAATTATGCCCCTCATATATTTTTGTTGATGCAATATATGACATACTCCTTGTTGTCTTCCTTGTGCACAAGTACAACTCCTATAGAAAAATTAGAAGCATTTGTATGGATGTGGAAAGGTAAGGTCCAATTTGGTCCTTTCAAGATAGGGGTTTGGTTAATATTGTCTTGATTTCTTCAAAAGAGTGTTGACAAGCGATTGTCCATTCAAATTATACATCTTTGGGTAGTAACACAAATAGAGGAGCTACAAGTTTACTAAAGTTTTGAATGAATCTCCTATAATACCTAGCATGTCCTAGGAAACTTCTATGATATTTTATCTTTGAGGCATAGGGAGTGTTGAGATCACTTCAATTTTGTTGGGGTCCACTTGAATTCCTTCATTTGACACAAAATGTTCCATTACAATCCCTTATGTCATCATCATGAAACATTTTTCACGACTCAAGGATAAGTTATGTTCATGACACCTTTTTAGCACCTTCTCTAGATTGCCAAGTGCTTCATCGTATGTATTCCCATATGTTGTGAAATCATCCATGTAATTCCATTGAATCATGGGAAAATTATGGAAATATACTCATTACTACCCTCTAGAAAGTGGTTGGTACATTACATAGGCCAAATGGAAGGACAAATTAAGAATATGTGCCCCAAGGGCATGTGAATGTTGTCTTGTCCCAATCTTCTAGGGAAATATTAATTTGGTTGTGGCCACTAAATCCATCAAGAAAGGAGAAGTATTTTTTTTCCTACTAATGAATCAAGCACTTGGTCAATGAAGGGGAGTGGAAAGTGATCCTTCCTAGTTATAGAATTTAATTCTCAGTAGTCTACACATACTCTCCACTTTCCTCCTTTCTTTGGAACAATTACTAGAGGTGACTATTGTCACATGAAATTATAGCCTGTTGAACATGGGATTCAACATTCTAATGACACAATGGAAATGACCTCAAGGTGTGGTACCTTGTTCATATGAGGTCAAATATTCATAGAAGTTTGGCTTCCTATTTTTATCCAAGTGTAATGTGTTGGTCTAAACCAACACATGAAATCCTACCACTACCCTACTGTAATAGTTGATAAAGGAAAAGGGGAAGAAGGATAACATGAAAGGGAAATGGAGGTGGTACACCAAAATGGAAAGTTGCTTCTAATTGGATAATATTTCACAACACATTAAAGAAGGACCAGGGGACTCACACAAATCTCTATTTAGGTGATTCCCAGAGGCAAGCATGGACGTTAGGGTTTGACAAGGTGCTAGAAGGAAAGGGATATTTTCAAGTAGTAACTATAAATAATTTAACTTAAAAATGCATGCATGGAAAGAGAGAAAAAAACTTATATATGAAGGTAATGAACTTACACAAACATAAACAAGTTGAGAGGTGGCAAGGTTGACCGATTTCATTGATGTAGAGGCAAAAAGATATTCTTTACAATTATAGAGTACAAAATGCAAGTCTGCCAAAGAAAAACCTCGAAGGAGCTAGAGGAAGATCCCTTGAAATGAATACATTATTTCCTTTATAGATCAGGAATAACTTAGAACCACAAACTAAACCCTAACCCTAACCAAGGTTAAAAATGGAGTCTATGTGTAAAAGAATGGAGCCATCCCATGAAAATCACAATTAGGGAATGGATTTGTCAGAAAGGTTGACAATGAGCAATAAATGAACATGGATTCCCATAAAATCATTTGCATAAGTGAATGATAGCAATAAATGTTGTATTTGAAGCCCAAAAATCAAAACAAGCCACTCAAAAGGTCATTTTAGCATTAATGGTCTCACCCAAAAACACGCCAAATCCAAGAAAGGTCAGGGTGTCAGACCCAAAAGAAAACCTTTGCTTATGCATTAAATGGTTTAGAGCTACGAAAAAGGCATCTTCATTGGGGGTTGAGCATTGGGCATGCTTCATACTTTATGCACATTGGCGTTGGACCATCAAAGATTGTGCTTTAGGAGTATTGCTTACCGCATACTAGAAGAAAAGAAGAAAGAAGGTTGAAGGAGAGAATTGTGAAGTCCTAAAGGGTCACTCTTTTCAAGATTTGGAGTTTGGGAGGAAGGATTACGCCTTATCAGAGAGACAAAAAGGGTAAAAGGGAAGACTGAAGGCTGAAGTATGAAAGGAGCCATCGGGTGTCAGAGAGAAGAGTTACCTCTTACTGAAGAAAGGTAAGAGTTAAATGATAAGGCCAAAGACTGAAGCCCGAAGCCCAAAAACTTGAAACTTAGTCAAATTTTTGAAGGAAGGAGTGAAAGTGAGAAGGAAGAAGGAACAAAGTGGAAAGTCTAATGCATGAAAGTCAGAGATGAGATTTTGGGGATTAAGGATCAAGAACGAGGGTTACTTCCTGAGATGACAATATGAAAGGAGAAAGAAGGAAATTTATTCCCTAAAGTCTGAAAAGACAAGACTTAGGAAAATCTTGAAGGATCTTGATTAGGCTTTAGAGGTCAAAGGAAGGTCTTACAACCTACAAAGGGAAAGTGATAAGGCTTAAAGGGTAAGGCCGAAGGTTGAAACCCAAAACACTTAGAAAAAAATGGAAGGTAAAGAAGAAGGAGAGGGAGTGATGGAGAAATCACGCAAGTATGAAGGGAAGAAAAAACCCGAAAGCCTGAAACTTCAGGACTTAGCCAATTTTAGGACCCTTCAAGGAAAATTCATTCAAGATGGCCCATGTAGGATCTCTCAGATCGGTTATCAATGATGGGTCATCTAAGGGTGGCATGAAATGTCAAAATTCATGGTGATTTTTTGTGGGATGATTGTCTACTAATCATGGAATCCATAGGCCTTATCAATTCATTAGGCACAAAATTGTAAGGGAAAAACTTCAATAGCTAGGCCTCCCAAGGGAAAAACAAAACATGTGTAGACTGCACTTGGAGAAAAGCATAGAAACTAGGAACATGCATTCCCCTAAGGAGAATGCAGGGTGTGCAAGAGCACTTCATGGAAAGCAAGATATTAACAATATGTACACTAAACTAATAGGAAGCAAAAAATAGGAATTTGCCTCTATCAAAGATGAACCTTCTGAAGGAGATGGTATCCCTCAAACCATATTTGTAGACCTCACCCAACTACTATAGAATCTAAACTAGTGTCTTGTAAACTTGGTAAAAGCTACAAAATTTAGAGGTATGACTAGCTGAACAGTCCACTCAACATTGTAAAGACCACATTAAATTGTCAACCAAGGTTTGTAAACTTGTGATGGTGTTACACTATATGTTCCTTCAGAGACTTGAGGCTACCTAAGTTATCATATCAAGTTATTCAATTTTCTAGAAAATCACATAATTGCATAACAGTAAGGAAGCAAACTAATGCTAATGGCTACAGGTGCCTATAGCTTAACCTGCAACTGAATTGCTGCTAAAAAAGAATTACTAAGCTAACTCAAAATTGATCAAGACTAGTAATTGAACTTATTCTAACCTCTAGAGTACTACAACATAACCTGAATGCATTCATGCTCATGAATATTCACTATTGATAAACAAAATATGAAAATCTATTCTAACTTGCATGCAATCTATGAAGTAACGATAAAAAGAATTAACTACTAAACATAAATTAACAACTATAAATATAGTGAAGAATAGTTACCTTGAGTGGCCTACTCAAGTGGTTGTATTCACTTAACTATAGCCAAATCTAAACATCAGATTCTATGCATCCAAGAGAAATTGAAATTTATTCATTACGCATCATAAGAGATTACACAAAATCTTCTTCATAGATTGTATTCAAAGAAATCATTTCGAATAATCAACATGTTTGTAATTGATAACTAAAAACTAAAAGTAACTAATAACAATTTACTAAAAATTATCTAACTTATCTAAGGACTCGACCACCAGCGATATACAAGCATGGGGGAGTTCATTCTAAGCATAAATCCTAACTAAAATCATTAACTATAACTCCTAAATATCAGAGTATATAGTTAAGATTGAATTGTTCAAACTATAATTGAAAAGAAATAAGATTTCTAATAGAATTGAAACTCTCTAAAACAAATCTGCATGTAAAACACACAAATAGTTACCCAAAATCCTATCAACAAAAGAATTCTTCTTCTCAATGCCTTATTAACTTTTCATAATGATGCATGACTAACTCCATCAAGTTCCTCCACACAATAGTTATTATATTCAGCTCGATTTGGCACTTCCCCTATTTCGTTGTCCATGTCCTCCTTTTGTTGCGGGCTACAATGTCTTCTTGGGCTGCAAGAGGTTAATCCACAAAACATACACACAAAACTAACTACCATGAGTAAACACATAATTCCATCCACATTTCATACATACTCACATATAAACCATGCAATGCTTTTATATCATAACTATATTTTCGTTAATATAATTTAGGTCCAAGGTTGTATAATAAGCATAAAAAGATAGCATAGCATAGGAGTATTGTCTGAAAGGATTATCTAATAATGTTTGAAAGTATGCATAAAAACAACAAAAATTGGCTAATAGATAAACCCATCATTCCCCCCAACTATACTTTTGCTTGTCCTCAAGAAAAACACTAGGGGTGCAAATTATATTGCAGGGTGATATCCCTGAGGCCTATGACAAAATAAACTCCCTTAATTTGCTTTAAGTAAAAACCTATGTAAGCTTCAGGTTGTCTCATTCTGATGATCCCAACTTTCTCAAACTCCTCACCCTTTTCCCTGGTCCAATGTGGAATTAGATAAAGTAGCATAGGTGGGTGAAATGTGAGTGGTACCCAATGAATTCCTATGTCAGCACCAATTTTCATGTATTTTTATACCCTCTCAAGCATGGTAGTAACATTGTATACTAAATGAGGTTCTTTTCTCTATAATTCTAGTGTCAAGTTGTTCCATCTGCTCTACAAATAACAGTAACATTGTTGACCCAATCCCACAGGTAATGTTTGCATTCTTTTGTAATCCTTTGTCCTTAGTTTCATAATTTTCCTTCCTACACCTCTATGATCTAGGAGTTTCAAACTTTCATCTATAATTGCATCAGGGTCTTTAGACTCTTTCCTTATTGGGAGAGTGTTTGATTTCTCCTTCTCCTCATATTCTTCCATTATTTCTCCCCTCAAATTTTCTTTCCTATAATAAGATGCTAGTGCCCTTACCTAGAGATCCCCTACAAATATCAGAAGGTTCCACTCTATTTCATCCAGCACGACATAATTGTGCAAATAATATTCACACAATTGATCTTGCTCTTCTAGTGTAGAATTAGCAAAAACATTAAGAAACTCAAATTTCCTACTCATCCCAACTGTCTGGTTACTGATTAACCTACTAAATTGAAAACTCATAAATCTTTCTTGCAAAAATAGTGCATATGTTCTTTTTGGAGGTTTGCACCTTATTATTTGTGCAACTTTATTTGCCACTTCTTCCAATCTAACTATTGATTTCCTTAGCTCAATCTCTTTTCCTTCCAACACCTTAGCATGTTCTTCAATCAAATTTTATTTTTCTTTCCTCCACTTTTCTTTTTCTTGTGCAAATTCATTGGTCGCTTTCCATAGCTAATAACAAAGAGACAATGTTGTATGGTGAATTGGAGTTCTTATGGGAGGATGTCTTTGATTTGGTACTGCAAGTTATCCATCCCCTATTTTAGTAATGGCTAATTGTGCCAACAAATCCAGCTTTGTACCATGGCCATACATTTTCTTTTTCCAAAGTTTCTTGAAACTCTTTCTTGACATTTTTATCTTCTATAAATATTTCTTTAGTTTCCATAAACTGCTCATTACCACCCCCTGGACAATAATAGTTTTCATAAGTAGGACTATTTGAGCTTTTCTTTTGTGTTTTCTTAGAAATAAACAAATCTTATGAATCTGAATAAGAAGTGGAAGACATCTTTTCCTTTTCACAGGTGTATGCACATTTCCAGGGATATTTCCCTTCCCTTCAAAGTCTGTCTCAACCAACATCACATCATCCTCCTTTTGTTTGTGGCCATTTTCCTCTTCTTTAGGTTTTTCCACACTTCCCCTCACAGCACCTTGCTTTTGTAATTGGCCTGAACGCCTAGGTGTAGGTTTCTCCTTTTCAACATCCTTCTTTTCTTATATGTTTTAGAAGGTGTGGATGTGTTACCTCTTCTATTCTTGGGTTTTGGTGGTTTTGAAGAAGATGGAATTCCTTCCCTTACTGGTGACCTAAAATATGGCTCATTGTGCTCCTTGGGCTCACTGTGGCTACAGGTAGGTGCAGTTGTAGGTGATACATGAGAAATTTCTCTTACAGGTTTAGCCTGTGGCTCTAAAGTTGTAGGTACTACAAGTGCCTCAAGTAAACTGTTAATATCTTCACATTTTATAAAATCTTCCTAGGCTACCTATGCGTATTGAATTTTCAAGCTTCTTTTTACTAAAATGGAAATCAAACAGGGATGTGATAAGGTCATGTAACTCTATTTACTTTGATACTTTGATGCCATCGTTTTTAACATATTATAAAAAAAAGTTGGAACATTCACTAGCCTATTATGGTGAAGGTGACGTAGCAATTTGAAATGTACAATATTCAAAAGATTTTTTCTACCATCACAAGTAAGATATCTAATGACATAGGAAGCACAATTATCCCAAAACCATGGAAGAGAAAGCCTCTTTGTAGCCTAAGATGATGAATCAAAATTCTCTCCTCGCTCACATATTCCTCTCTTGCAGCCACTGCATCTGCCCTAACCAAAAACTTTGCTCCATTCCTAGGTAAACTAGAAACATGTGCTATGGAGAATTCAAATACATCTATTGATAACCCTTTCACCATTGCTTCATCGTGCTCCAATGTGGCTACAAATCTTCTTGCTATGTCATTGTCAAATTCTATCAAATTTAAGAAATAGTTGAGCTATCCAACTCTTGTAAAGATAGGAAATACCATTGCATCTTCTAGTATCTACTTGTGAGCTGACGGCTCTCTCCTAATGACATCACCTCCCATTGTGAATCTATTTTACCTCTGCTCAATGTGTTAACCTTGAAAATTCAGCTCAATTACCTTGAAAATTTAGCTCAATTCACTTCACCACCCTTAAACACTTCTTTACTCTGATAATTCCTCATGCATTTTCACTATCATATTGTAATTGCAACTCCCCTTCTTCTTTGTATTAGCTTAATTGAGCTTCAAAAATGGATTCTAGGTTCGACTTAGCTCAAGTTCATAGGATTAGGGAAAAGTATCAGCAAAGTAAGTTCAATTTTTTGGACAAAAAGGGTTTTGCATGTCATATCTATCTATTACATTTGATTTTAGGTGGAAAAAATTAAAAAAACTGGTTGAATTGTACCCTCCTCCCAACTTAAGGTTTGAAGTGACCTCACTTCAACTTATGATAGGAAAGGGCATGATTAGAAATTATGGAAATTAATGTTATGAATATATCACATGCTTAATTTAATATGAAAGACATAATGAAAGTGTTAAGAAGTCTATGATAATTATGATAATTTACCTTGTGTACCTTTCAAAGGTGACTAACTTAATGTTGTGCATGTGAGTTGATTCAAATGTATCTGGAAGGTAATGAAATGGAATAGATGGATTTGGTTGATGATGTGATAGTTTAAACACTTAAATTTTGAATTGGCAACAGTAAAGAAAATAGGCATGTTGTGGGTACTTTATTATGAAAAGATGGATACTCTATGCGAGAATTTTGAGGTGAGAACACATGAACTACAATTAAAGTGGCAGCAATTGATTTGATTTTTTCTAGATGGCGCTACGGGTTCCTTCGACATCAAGTCCTATTTGAATGTTGATACCTGTTATGCTATAGGTCCCTACTGCAACAGGACCCTTTTCGAATGTTTGACAATTGTACATACAAAATAGGTCCCTCTAGAAAAAGTATGTACATCATTATAACTATGTTGTGCATACATGTGAGGTAGAACAAGAGATTAATCCCAAGTGATCTCAGGGACTGAGCTATTTAGCACAATCTTTGAATCACCTGAAGAACATGGTATATCTATTGATGTTGAGGCATCACTTTGTGTTTTTGAACCTGTATCTTGATCATTGTGAAGTCCATACTACTGAAATAGAGAGAAAATAAAATCTCCCTTTTGTGTTGGTTTCTTGTAAAGCTTCAATATGTGGCCATTAACCAAGAGAGAAAACCTTACTACATCTATGGTATGCAACTTCACTACTCCATTGGGAAAGACTTGACTAATCTCATAAGGTCCCAACCACCTAGATTGAATTTTCCCTTTGAAATCCTTGTATTTGGAATCATGTAACAAGGCCCAATCTCCTACATTAAATAACTTGGTCTTGCCACTTTGTCCTTTTCTTTTGTACTATCTCAGTGTGATGGATGGCATCCATTCTAATTTCATCCAATCCATTTAAATGGTGTAACCTTTCCTTTTGAGCTGCTATGAGATCCATGTCCAACTCTACTATTGTTCTTAATGTCTTATATTCAAACTCAATTGGAAGGACTATTGTTTTTCCATACACAAGCTCATGGGGTGTAAAACTAGTTGTTGTTTTCTAGGTTTTTCTATATGCCCATACTCCTTTTGGTAATCTAGCAACCCAATATTTCCTATGTAATTGCACTATCTTGGTTAGAATACTTTCAATTTTCGTGTTAGTAACCTCCATCTAGCCATTGGCCTAAGGGTGATAAGGTGTTGACTTCTTGTGGCTAATTTGATATTCTTCAACCAATTTGGTGATGAGTTCTGAAGTAAATTATGGAACATGATTAGTCACTATTTCCCTAGTTACTCCATACCTAGTAAAAATTTCCTCATACAAAAATTTAACCACATTTCCATCTCTAGCAAATTGTAATGCCTTTACTTCTACCCACTCAGTTAGATAATTAGTGCAAACTATTTTTTTTTGTTAGAAGTAGGTGAGATTGGTCCAATGAAGTCTAGACCCCATTTGTCAAAGGTAGCTAGTGTTAACTGAAGTTGTAATGGAATTTCATCACTCCTTGTTGGCTTACCCATTCTTTGGCACCTATCACAACTTCTTGTGTATTTGACAGAATCCTTGTGTAAAGTAGGCTAGTAATAACCAATTGTGAGGATTTTGAATGTTATTATTTTTGCTACAAAATGAACCCCACATGGTTCATCATGGTAAGCCTTCATGATTACAAATATTTTATCTTCCCTTATGCACCTTCTCATGATGTTGTCAAGGCAAGTGTAGAACAAATAACCTAATATCCAAGAGTATGGAAAACATTTGTGTACCAATTGTCTCTTTTCTCTTAGAAAAAAGTGTGGTGGAACCTGCCTTGTCACTAAATAATTGGAAATGTCAACATACTAGGATACATGTACATTAAGAGAAAATAGGTGTTCATCTGGAAATGAGTCATCCACTACCCCTTCTTCTGATTTTTTTGGAAACCTTGACAAAAAAAATTCCACCACATTAGCTTTACCAGGCTTTTCCACTATTATGATATCAAACTCTTGTAGAAAAAGCAACCATCTAACTAATCTACCCCCTACTACAGGATTTTTCATCAAATATCTAATAGTTGTATGGTATGTGTGGACAAAATTGAATAACCAATTATGTAATGCCTGAATTTATTGATGACATACACTACTGCTAACATCTCCTTTTCTGTAACAGTTTAATTTAGCTCTGCTCCCTAGAGATTCTTTCTAATGTAGTAAACAACATATTCTTTGTTACCCTCTTTCTGACCCAAAACTACTCCAACAACAAAATCTGAAGCATCAATATGTATATGAAAGGGTAAGGTCCAATTTCCCCCCCTTAAAATAGGTGCTTGGGCCAAGACCTTCTTCGGCTCTCCAAAGGAGTTTTGGAACTCTATTGTCCAATCAAATTCAATATCTTTAGCCAAAAAATAAATAAATAAAATAAAAATAATGGTGCAACAATCGTATGGAAGTCTTTAATAAACCTCGTGTAGTAGCCTGCATGGCCAATGAAGCTTTTGATATCTCTTTGCTTCTGTGGAATAGGTAATGTAGAAATGATTTCTATATTATGTGGATCAACATAAATCCCTACACTAGATATGAAATTCCCTAAAACAACTCCCTGAGTCATCATCATAAAAAACTTTTCATTACTGAGTGAAAAGTTATGTTCTTTACATCTCTTTAATACCTTTTCTAGATTTCTCAAGGCTTCCTCATAAGTTTCCCCATATGTGGTAAAATCGTCCATATATATCTCCATACAGTCATGAGCATAATCAGAAAAGATGTTGAGCACTACCCTTTGAAAAGTAGCTAGAGAATTGCATAAACCAAAGGGTAGAATAGTGTAGGCATAAGTACCCTAAGGACAAGTAAATGTTGTCTTGTACTAATCCTCTGGAGCAATTTTTATCTGATTGTAACTACTAAAACCATCTAGGAATGAAAAGTACTTCTTCCCTGCCAAAGATTCAAGCACTTGATCTATAAAGGGAAATGGAAAGTTGTCCTTGTGGCTGTGTTCAAATCCCTATAATCTACATATACTCTCCATTTCCCACCTTTCTTTGGAACAATGACTAAAGGTGAGACCCATTCACTATCAGATCTAGGATAAATGAATCCTACATCAAGGATTTTTTGAAGTTCAACTTTGACTATTTCTCTCAAGACAAGGTTCATTCATCTCTAAGGTTGTCTAATTGGCCTATAGCCATCATTTATATAGATCTTTTGCATACATAATTCAGGATCTATACCATTCATATCATGGTAGTCCCATGCATAGCTTGTTGTGTGTGCCCGCAACATTGTGCATGGAGAATTCTAATGTCCTTTAGTCAATGCATTGTTTATGTTCAGTGTTTTTCCTGGCATGAATTCTAGTTCTTTGGATGATTCTTGCACAGATGAGAATTCAAGGCTTGGAATGATTGGTACACACTATTGTAGCAGTAAGGAATGGAATATCTGAGATATTTCTTTTGAGAAATTGGCAGGTATAATACTTTGCAAGGGGTCTTGTAGGCATGTGAGATAGTCTTGTTGCTATGGGCTCATGTTGTAGTCATTTTGTATTATATGAGCAATCAACACATCTTCATCCTGATAAGCCAATAGAGGGATGTGTTCTATTGTCATCAAATTCTGTAGAGAATAGTTATCTTCCTCGTCCAAAGTGGTCCAAATGGTTTTCTCAAGATCAACATAAGGTTAGGTTGGAGGATAGAGGACCAATTTCTTGGTCACAGTCCCATTAGATATTATCATATTGCTAGACCTACAACCTATGAATGCATCAGTTGTAGCTAACCATGGTTTGCCTAGGATGAGTGGATATCCCGCAGGATTAACCTTTGGCTATAAAACTATGAAATTAACAGGATATTCCCAAGAATCTAATGCAATAACTAAATCTTCAATGATTAATTTAGGCTTTACTATTGACCTATCATCCAACTATAGAATGGTTTGTGTAGGTCTCGGGTTGGCTAACTGAAGTAATTGCATTGTCTCTTTGGTCATGGTGTTGATTGTTTCCACTAAGTCTATCAAAGTGTTCTTGATAAGGGTCCCATTAATCTTAATGTCCACCTCTAGACTACCAGGGTCTATGTATTTAGGCACAATTATATTCCTTAACATAATATCTACAAGGTTCCCTAAGACATGAACTATCTAAGGATCCTTCATTTTCCTCCTTTCTTTCTTAAGACATAGATCCCTCACCTTTTTAGTATAAAATGGGATGTCTTTAATAGATTAGATGAGTGGAATCTTGATGCTCACATCCTTTAATTGACCTAGTAGGTCTGTTTTAGCTTAGGTGTGATGCTTTTGAATGGCTAAGTGTTTAGGGAAAGGAGGCTTTGGACTTGTAGTAGTCTGGTGTACCTGATTTGACTTAGGTTCTAAAAGCGATTTATCTGAAGCTTTAACTACAGATTCCTTATCCTCCATCTTAGTGATTTAAGGGGATGAAGGTACAACTAGTTATTTTTCCTGACCTGAGGTGGACATCACTCACCTTTATCCCATAAGTGGGGTATTGCATAGCCTCGTTAGAATAAGCCTATTGGACATGCTTTTTGTTAGGGTTAGGTGCAGGTTGGGTAGGTGATTGTGGTGGTCTGGGTGGTTGAGATATAGGATTTAATGGAGGCATAATGGATTGTTGTTGTGGCTAAGGAGGAATCATAGGTTGTTGATAATTCATGTTTTTTTGTTGCCACTACTGGCCTTTTTTCCATTGAGGCCTCCACTGGTTCTTTGAGCTATGTAAAGCAAGTTTTCATCCTCTCCTTCTAGTGGCTGAAAATCAGGTTTCTCAGTTTTGTCTTGTTGGATACTAGCCACCCTCTTGCATTACAATTTGCTTTCCTTTTCCTATAGTTGGGGCAGTATTCAATGAGCATTGCTTCATCTTCCTCTTGCTTCTTCTTGATGTGGAGAGTGTCAAACTGAGTTTCCAAGTGACTGATAATGTCCTCCTTCATGTTGGATAGAAAATTTCTTAATTCTATCTTTGATACCCCAATAGATGATTTGCTAATGGTGGATGTCCTCTCTCCTCTTAGCCTCTTAGTAAAGGTCCTAGAGTAATTTTTGCATACCTTTCAAATGTCTTCAAATGGTATTTGATAGATATCTCATTGCCCAATAAGATTGAGGACATCCTTATAGTCCTCATTGACTCCTCTCAAAAATACTAACTTGAGGGATTCTTCAGATAACTTGTTCTATGGGTTTTTATTCAAGGAAAATTGAAATCTCTCCACATAATATTCTAATGGCTCATCCTCCTATGACATTTTGAAAATGTCATCTCTCCTCCTATCAAGTCCTTTGAAATAGTCTTGGTACTTTTCCAAAACAATGTCTTCATGGTATCCTAATCAGGAATTACATCCTTGCCTAATCCCATAAACCATCTTAGGGTTGCATCTTTTAGAGTGGAAAGGAAGAGTTAAGCCTATGAGCATCAGAAGTATAGTCATAACTTCTGCATAGGAAATCAAATTCAAACATAAATTTATCTGGATCTTCAGTCACCAATCCATAAAGACTAGTTAGTGATTGGGAATTCAAAGGTTGTACATTCAGGATCATCCACTGGATCACCCATGGTTCAATATGTCCCCTTTGTCTATGTGCTAGATGTTGGTGATAGGGAAATTTCTTCTTCAATATTACCCTTGCTTTGAGTACTAGAGTCACAAATTTCTTCTATGGATTCTTGGCATGTAGAGGCGAGGAATCTACCCAAGGAATCTCTATGCCTCCGCATACAATAAATATGGCTTTGTATATAGCAGTCTTGCACAATGTTAGTGTAACTTTCTAGTATATTGAAAATGATTAAATCTAATAGTCCCAGTGTTGTAAACAAAGTGTAAACTATGAAATCTTGGAAAATAAGTCTATGAAGATAGCACCATCTCCACCAATAGTTCCAAAAATGTAGAGTTTAAACTAGTCTCTTGTAAACTTGGTAAAAGCTACACAATTCAAAGGTATGACTGGTTGAACAAGTCCACTCAATATTGTAAATACTACATTAAATTTTCAACAAAGGTTTGTAAACTTGTGATGGTGCTACACTATATGTGCCTTCAAAGACTTGAGGCTACCTAAGTTATCCTATCAAGGTATTCTATTTGCTGGAAAATTATAGAATTGCATAACAGTAAGGAAACAAACTAGTTCTAATAGCTACGGGTGCTTACAGCTTAACCTATAACTAAATTGTTGCTAACAAAGAATTACTAAGCTAACTCAAAACTGATCAAGACTCGTAACTGAACTTATTCTAACCTCCAGAGTGTTATAAGTTAACCCGAATGCATTCATGCTCATGAATATTCATTACTTATATTCAAGATATGAGAATCTATTCTAACTTGCATGCAATCTATTAAGTAATGATAAACATAATTAAACTACTAAACATAAATTAACAACTATAAATATAGTGAAGAATAGTTACCTTGAGTGGCCTACTCAAGTGGTTGTCTTCACTTAACTAGAGCCAAATCTAAATATCAAATTCTATGCATCCAAGTGAAATTGAAATTCATTCATTATGCATCATAAGAGATTACAAAAAATCTTCTTCACAGATTGTATTCAAAGAAATCATTCTAAATAATCAACATTTTTGTAATTGATAACTAAAAACTAAAAGTAACTGATAACAATTTACTCAAAATCAACTAACTTATCTAAGGACTAGACCATCGGCTATATACAAGCATGGGCGAGTTCATTCTAAGCATAACTCCTAACTACAATCATTAACTATAACTCCTATACATCAGAGTATATAGTTAAGATTGAATTGTTCAAACTATAATTGAAAAGAAATAAGAGTTCTAATAGAATTGAAACTCTCTAAAAAAAAATCTGCATGTATAACACACAAACAGTTATCCAGAATCCTATCAACAAAAGAATTATTCTTATCAGTACCTTATTAACTTGTCATAATGATGCATGACTAACTCCATCAGGTGCCTCCACACAATAGTTATTACATTCAGCTTGGTTTGGCACTTCCCCTGTTTCATTTTCTAAGTCCTCCTTTTGCTATGGGCTACAACTCCTAGTTGTTGTGGGCTCCAGTGTCGTCTTGGGCTGCAAGAGTTTAATCCACAAAACATATACACAAAACTAACTACCATGATTAAACACATAATTCCATCCACATTTCATACATACTCACATATAAACCATGAAATGCTATTATATCATAACTATATTTCCATTCCTATAATTTAGGTCCAAGGTTGTATAATAAGCATGAAAAGATAGCATAGCATAGGAATATTGTCTAAAAGGATTATCTAATAATGTTTCAAAGTATGCATAAAAAAAACAAAAAATCAGCAAATAGATAAACCCATCAATTGCAACCACAAAAAAACTGTTGTCAACATGCATGGGACTACAGAAAATGCTTGCAAGGTGAAGAATCACTTCATTTTAAACTTTTCCACTATAAGGGAGCCATATGATACAAGTTTCAAATTCATCTGACATCGATGCCTCAAGTGAACATACAATAAAAAGGGTGAACTTTTCTAAAGATAGGCCAACATCTAAGAAAAAACCTTTTGCAGATGGAAGAGAACTCACCTCACAAAAGGATAGGCAATTACCATGACTATTGACCTCCTTATTGCTTGAACTAAAAAAAAAAAGAGAAAGTTTCCAGCTCACATGGTGATGCAAAATATTTTAAACCTGTATGTTGATCTACACAAAGAGTCTCTTCTTCATGCACCTCGAATGAAAATATTTGAAGCTCTAACATACTATCAAATTGAACAATAGGAGAATCACTCTCCAAGAAGATGTGTGGCTACTCAATAACTACTGAATTAATTGCATTGATGCACACTTCATCAACACAAACCTTAAATTTTTGAAGCATTTCAAGTGAAGAACTAAATTCTTCAGGCTGCCTCTTTGTTTTGATTTCTTCTTAGCAACTAGTTGCAAAAAAATCAAACTCTTGGCATGTAATGGTTGACACATCCTCTATTGTTTCCTAATTCTTATGTTGTTTCCCACAAATATCCTCTTCGAGGGATGAAAGATTGACATCCAAGATTGAAAAAAAAAAACTTCTAATTCATCCCATAAAAGATCTTCCACCTCAAAACTGCAAACCTTAAAAGATTGGGGATCTTTATCCACAACAATAGGGGATAAACATGTATGTTGTTGCTACTCCAAAAGCATGGAGTTGTTTTCATCCATCAAGCCAGGACCAAGCTGCTCAAAGGCTTCTGCCGATGTAGGTATATGTGATCTATCCTCCTCATCTTCAATAAAAAAAGGGAGGACATCATATGAGAGGACTAATTCCTCTACTATATTAATTTTCTTTACCTATTTAGCATCTTGTTGTTGCAATTGATCATCTTCAATTTTTACTTGCAACAAATCAAGACACTCATTGTGTAAAGAACAAGAATGCTCTTCAAAAACAACCTCTTCACTCCTATCCCAAAACTACTCCTTCCTCTGTTCTTCTGACCAACTAGCTTTCCAAACCACAGGTCCACCCTTAAAAAGTGAAATTGTATTAGGGAAATAAAAATGATCAGAAAGACACTGAAAATATTGTTGAAGCTCTGGAAGGGGCTGCTCAATAGGAGTAAAAATTTGAGACTCCTCAAGGATGGGTTCTTGTGAGGAATGGAGGCTCTCAAAACTTGGGATCTCCAACATAGGATATTTGCTTGATGGAACAAGAGGTTCAAAATGATTTTCAAGAGGCTGATTAGGATTCTTGAAACTAATTTTTTTTTACTTTCATACCTCTTGCACAATAGGTTGTTTTAGAACAATTGGAGGGCTAATGGAAGTTTCAAGAGGTTTGTTAGGTTTCTTGAAACTTACAAACTTATGCTTTCTCACCTCCTCCTTAGCAGGTTATTCTAGAACTGGTGGAGGTGTTTGTCTGAAACTAGGCACACAAAGGGTTGCCTGAGTCCCAGACATTTATGGTAGATCAAGGGAAATTCTGAGTTGCTCTTCCCTAGCAGCAATATCCCTTGTTGTATACTCCTCTTGTCTTCTTTGTGCCTCCAACTACTACTCATACCTCCACTAAGCTTCTATACTTTACTATTGAGGATAGTGAGCTTGATGGGAAAGCTCATCCTGCTATGGGAAACAATCTTGTTGCCCTTGATAGGCTTGATTAGCCCACTCCTCCTACTATAGGTAAAACTCTTGTTGTCTCTGAATATCATCCAACCATCTATTGAAATCAACCAATATGCTTGTAATTTCACTTACACTCATATTACCAAAACTTTGGGGATGACTAGGAGAGAAACAAGGCTATTTTGCAAAATTATGAGTCTCTTGGGGTTGTTGATAGGAATATGTTGGTGTCCAAGAAGACTGAGTAGGGGATGGGTGGTAAGTATTTTGAAAATATTAGAAACCCACAACAATAGGTCTTTGTGAAGTGAAATGGGAGGCATAACCAATCTAATATGGTCAATGGGGAGGTTCAAAGTTTGCATTATCATGGTATGGGGAAGTGTACATGTGGTTTCCATTATGACTTGACATATTTATGCATGGGAAGAATAGGAAACACTTTAAATTTTTGTAATGTCATAAAATTGCACTTGCAATTTCACATACATTTTTGCATTTTCTTTAGTTTCCACTCCCTTAGCATTTGTGTAGGTTCATTTCGGCCCCTGCATCATCCTTTTTCCCTACTCAGGATGCTCGAAAACCCCTTTTCAGTAGCTACCCTCACATGTCAGCTTGTATCAAACCTGGTACTTTTCCCATTTGTGTCATTTTGTAGCATGATGTGTTTGGACACTAGCACGCTACATGAATGTATGCACCATGCTAGCGTACCATGACGTTTCAACGTTCAAATGATGACCTCCATGCATGTTTTCCACTTTTCAATGAGTTTTGTTAGTGGTAACGACTGGGGATGCCTTATAACCTCTTGGGAAGTTTATTTTCCTTCTTTAAATGTTATCCTTTCAATCCTATGGCTTCTTCTAAGTTCTTCTAGCTTCACCTCTAGCTTCATTCGAGCTTCTAGCTTCTTTCCATCCTTGGCTCTAGCATTTTCTCTCTTGTTGTTTTTCTTGCACAACTCAATATAGCTTGTTACAACAACTTCAAGCACTCTCAAACTCTCCTAGCAACACTCTTTGTAGCCCTCTTGACTCTCACATCTATCTCCCTTGTCTTATGCTTGCAAGCATCCTAGGATTCCATATTCCCTATATGTTTCATCCATACTTCGTGATACATGTTCTCCTCCTCGAGCAGGGATTGCTTTTATCACCTGCATTTTGTGATACGGGTTCCCCTCCTCGAGCGAGGTTTTCTTTTATCACTCATACTTGGTGGTGTGGGTTCTACTCCTAAAGCGGTTTTTTCTTTCACCACATGCTTTGTCCATTTTGGTTCATTCTCTCCATCTATCTAGCTATCCATGGATGTGGGAACACCAAAATGACGGTTTGACTGAGGAAAACCTCTATATAGCCCCAACAATTTCTCCAAATATTATGCATGTAGGAATTGAAGACACTCATTTACTGGAGGCTCCATTACTTGGGTTTTTGTGAGCTTCTTCTATCTCTTATTCTCTTAATTTATCATTTGTACTTCACTTTATTTCAGTCATTACATTCTATGATTTTCCCACATTCTATAAGTTCTTAGCAATCTGATTACCAGTAGTCACTTTGTCACTTTCTATGATAAATTCAATTTATGGTCCGTACAAGACGCCAACGCACCTCTAGGACGCCAATGTATTGCATTGTCGTCTATATCATGTGCTGATGTCCTTTGGCCGAAAGCTTGTCAATTTGTCCAGAGAATCTTTGTGACCCGCTCTTTCCAATTCTAGAACTCTCGCGCTATTCCTTGAGGTAGTTTAGGGTAGTTTACCCCATGAATTTCTCTTAATGAAGAGAACTCGTGAGTAGTGAATCCCCCTTCTCTACATTTTGGTGAACCCGATGTGAACTGAAAAACTAGGAATTTATTTACCCCTACTTGGTGAGGTCATAAATTTTGACTCAGTGCTCAGAATTCAGAACCATTTGCACCGTTGGAAAGATATCTTGGAGAACTAGATTAGTCCCAAAAATATTGTGCATTCAATAACCAAATTTTAAGGACCGACGCAAGTTTCAACCCCAAATTTTTCTCTGAAGACCTCCGAAAATGGAAATTACTAGAACCTAGAAATTAACAAAAAAATTAGAAAATCTAGATTTTCTATTTTCTTAGTTCCATCACCAAAATGAATTTAATATCTTCTTATATCAGTTCAATATCTAATTATATTCAAAATGTTAATGATGTTCCATTCCATGCATGTGATAGTGACTTGGCCTTTCCCAAGTCACTCGGTATCTTTGATCCTTCTCATGAAATTCCTCTTGCATTAGAAGATATTTTGTTGCAAGAAGATGAAATCATTGATACTTTTCTTAATGTTACTCTACCTTCTCTTCATTCCAATGCACTCTCTTCTAGAGATGATGCATTAATGAATGATGAATCTCTTCTCCATTCCAATGCACTTTCTTCTAGCGATGATGCATTAGAGAATGATAAATCTCCTTCCACATTTGATCCCGTTTGGGTCAATGTTGAGAATATGTCTTCAAATAATTATTCTACTAGTTGTGATGATTTTGTAAATGTAATTTGTCTCTATTTCCCCTCAAAGGCCTAAGAGACCAGTCATTTATGTGACTCTAGCTAGTCCTTCTCCTAAAAGGATTTGTTTTATTGATGTTCTTTCAATTGATAGTGACTCTCCTAATTTTTCTAAGGCTCCCTCCTATAGAGCGGTAGCCCACACTTATAATACTAGAAAGAATAAACAAAATGTTGATCAATCTACTTCTTTACCATCTCCTCAACCAAGTCTTCTTCAAGCTCCTAAACCCACGACTAAAGCACCTAGTGATTTTTCTAAGGTAAAGGGATGTAAATGGGGAATTTGTGAGGGGTGAAAATTCACTCAATTACATTTTTCCCCCACTTTAGCGAGTATATGTGCGACCAAATGCGAGGTAAAGAAGATTGAAAATTTTCAAATAAAGTATTGATCTGATTAGGATCTAGACTAATTGCGTATTTGAATGCTTAATTATAACAACTTAATGGAAATACAATTCATACATACATTATTGAAATTATGCATTAAAAACTAAAGGTGAAAAACAAAATTGAGAGAGAAGAAGAGAGAAAGTGCAAATGATCTAATAACGGAGTTCACCACAAACGTGACTATGTCTCTGGGTCCACTCCAATAGAGTGAGACCAATCTAATTAATCTCCAAAATAGAAATTACAATTGCACCAAGACCATTTCTTCTAGCACTTCGGCAACATAACAATACTCCAATGAACAAAGATGGCAGAAGATCTCCTTAGAATCTCTCTTTTCTATCACCTGTTTCTCTACTTCACCGCTTAACTTCTAAGGGCTTACATTTCCCCCCCTTTTATACATGAAATTTTCCTTAAAAGGCTAAAATCCTTCATAATTACAAAAAAAAAACACAAGCCCTCCATTATGCTACGTTTTTAGGTTGTTCCAAACCCCCTTTGTTATTTTACATAGGAAGGGGGGGTTAGGTTTTAACCATAACCTCCAATTAACAATATTTGGGCATAAAACAAATATCGAAGATAACCGAGCTCTATCAATAGTTACACGAGCATCAGAGGTCTAACGACAATGATTAATTTTTCTAGGTCGATGGTTAAGGGTTCCAAACCCGTCGGCCTCCATTTTGTCTCCATAAGCCGACTACTCAAAGATCAAAACAAACCCCTTGTCGCTATACAGTACAAGGTTTCCGGTGGGCGCAACGGCGAACCGGCCAACTGTCTGAACAGAGGTCACGGACTTGAGCCCGGCTTCATATTTTTGTTGAATAAACTAACTCGCTGACTGCCGATGGAAGGAGGGGCACGTGGCACTCCCAAGAGCTGCCACGTGTCAACAACTAATTAGATGTCGAGACACGACAACGCCACCTCGTCAATGACTAGGCTACCACCTGTGATGCCACACTGGTGTACGAATGGCACATGTCCCGGTATGATTGGTTCGTACAATTTGAGTCAACTGCCACATGTCACATTTGGATTCGTCCACTTGGATTTTGTACAGTACAAACTGACTGATGACATCAGCATCTGTACGGTCAAAGGTCAACCTTCTCTCTAAACTTTGACTACCAATAACTTGTGCATACGATGTTGGATTTCGACAAAACGAACGTTGTCGAAATCATCTCGATGAGCTCTTCAACTTGACACTGCTTCCGTCAATTTTTGAGATGCTCATT
This sequence comes from Sequoia sempervirens, assembly GCA_007258455.2. Classification (NCBI taxonomy): domain Eukaryota; kingdom Viridiplantae; phylum Streptophyta; class Pinopsida; order Cupressales; family Cupressaceae; genus Sequoia; species Sequoia sempervirens. The sequence continues at coordinate 757,204,261 of VDFB02281492.1, read as the reverse complement.
TTTTTCACTTTCTGGATGACCCCTGATGGTAGTTTGACCCAAGGTTTAACTGGTTGTAACTTGAGCAAACAAACTTCTTTTCACTCTATTCAAGTTGTGCTGGAATCAGGACATCAAGATCTTTCTGATGGTGCTAAATTATGGAGAATTGGAGATACTTCAATTTTCAGTGAAATATCCCTCGGCTCAAGTATGCATGAACCGTCGAGGAGGCAGACCACAATCTAAAACACCCGAGAGAACAAGAAGAGAAATGGCTCCACAAGTACTCGCTCTTGAGGAGAGTTGAACAAAATGCACTACAAGACTACAAACTTACGAAAGAGTGAATAAAAGGCTTTGTAGGTGCTCAGTCCTAAAGAGTTGAACAAATACATCTCAAAGGATGAAAGTGCTTTACAGATCCTTAGACTTGCAAAGGAGGTACCCTCAGGTGCTTAGTCTTGATGGAACCCTGATGTGAGAGGCTCTACAAAGTTTGATGGGGCCTTACAGGTGCTCAATCCTACAAGGTCGACTGAAAAGGTAGCTTCACAAGTGCCCCTACAAAGCAACATGTTAGATAACAAAAATCCATGTAGAAAAATAGGAAAACAATCACACAGATAGTCAACAATTGAAGGAAGAGCTTTCAAAGGGGTCCCTTGGGAACCCTTCAAAAGAAAAGGGGTCCACTCAAGGGATGCTTTTTTTCAAAAGCTATAACATTTTTGAAAAGTGATAGAATTTTTCACCAATGATTCTAACTTCAAGGGATCCTTTTGAAAGATTCCTTTCATCAAGGAATTTGAAAGAAAGAATACTCCCTCACAAGGGAAATTTTTTAGACTTCTTCATCATAAAAATTACTCCCTTCCTAAAGGAAAGTTTTCAGATTCTATCTTACGAATCCATGATGAAAAAAAAATCACTAGGGGTCCATGTTGAAGAATGTGATTTTTGAAAAATTATAGATTTTTTATGGATTTGTTGGCCATTGAATACAACTTTTGAAAATTGAAGTAGTATGATAGCCCCCCCTTAGGATGGTGTGTGTTGAACACAAAGGCATAGGACATCCTAAGGAGAGAAAATCAAGAATGAAAGTGATGTTATGGCCCAAGGAACATGACAAGATGTAGTTGTGGTAGTGTTTTTGCACATGTGAGGGACAACACATAAGCACCACAACATCACAAAGAAAGAAAAGAAGAGAGAAAGATAAAAAGATAACATTAGCAAACACAAAGACAAGAGACAAGAGGATATGATATTTCGGGGTCAAATTTGCTCATAAATATAAATATATATAAATGAATTGTTATCAACCCCCTACTATATCAGACCATGTGAATAAGGCTAGGTGAAAACAAAATACAAATAAAAAATTGGGTCAACATGGAAGGGAGGCCTAAATTCCCCCAACACTTTGCATTGTCCCCAATTGTTGAAAATCAAAACAGAACAGAGAGAAGAATGATGTGAAAAATATAAGTTCACAACACATAACACTCATGTATCCAAGAACCTACAAGGGTGAAAAGGAACACAACACACACACAATCTAATCTACAAATAATGAAGAGGCACCCCCTAGTCCACATCAACCAAGAGGTCATCATTATCCCAATCTAGATCATTGTAAGGGGAGGGTGGATGAGCCTACAAGGGCAAGATAGCAAGGAGGTACCCTCTGACTCTCCTGCAACAAGAACCAAGGAAGAGGGCTCCTCGAGGTCTTCTTCACTCAATTCCTATGAGGTGAATGTCAGCGAACTAACAAAAATCATCGACAGTACCAGGACATCATCTACAGAGTTGAACATGCAATTTACAAGAGTGACATATGTCAAACTGAGAGGGTGATGAAGGAGGCACCCAAGATCCATTGCTAACCTCACGTAAGGAATTAGAGGAAATGAAAAACTCACTAGGGCTACCTCCATCACTAGGATGGTACAAGCCAATGTAGAACCAACTTCCGAAGAAGGCAACCCCTTCTTCTGACCCCCATTAGAAGTGGGGTCGTCCCCCAACTTTCACTTCATCAAAGGATGTTGGATCCCCACAGATGAAGCAGGAGCTGAGGAGGAAGAGGAGGAAACCACAGCGGACACCACCGAGGTATTCAACATATCCACATGGGAAAAGGTGGGATGTTTGGAAGGGACATCAGAAGAGGAGGCTCAATCAAAGGAGCAATGAATACTTACACCCTTTTAGGGTGAGGATCATCCACACTCATAGGGTGATCCAGAAGAAATATTGAGGTGGAGGGAACTGAAGCGGAAGGGGTAGAAGAGGAGGATACAACAAAAGATGCAAAAATAGGAGCTTCTTGCTCCCCTTCCTCCTTTTGCAAAGTAGACTGCTCATCGGCCAAATCCTTCCCCCAATGCTTATGCTCACACACAAAGCAATTTATTTAGCTTTTGAAGCTAGAGGTTGTAGCTTGAGGAATAGTAGGAGGCTCCTATTCAACCATCACATCCATTTCCGATGGAGGGAGTGACTCCTGGACAGGAACAAGAGGAAGAGATGTAGGAGTAGATGCAACAACATATGGGAGAGTAGACTCGAGTGCCTCAACGGTGGGCCTCTTCCCATTTTCTACCCTAGGGGCAGGAATAGTAGGAGGCCTAGAGGCCGAGATGTAGAATCTACTCCATAGGGACCCTTCCCCTTACCATACAAGATGGGTCGAGGCACCGAGGATAAGACAAGAAATTTGAACACCTGTCACTTGGCCTTCCACCAAGCAGGCACCTTCGAACTCCCCAAGAGATGTATAGGGGCAGAATTCAAAGGCACCACAATAGGGCAAGAAGTAGAGGTTGGTGGAACTACAGAGGAAGAAGAAGAAGGGCCCTAAGCACGAGCAAGATTCCCCTTCCCATTTTGAGAAGAAGAGGTAGCCTGCTACTACACTATAGGGTAAGTCATTTTCGATTGTGCCCTACCCCTAGTCTTATACTTAACATAATTTTGATAAAGCAGATCCATTCTTGGAGGAAGCAGACCATCCAGGGAGGGAAAAAAATAATCCAACGAATAACCCCCATGGGATACCAATGGTTGGTATCCAGTGTCATGCATGACATGCACCCCACCTTCATGAGAGAATTTTAGAAATTTATGAATAACGGAAGTGACTCTGTTCACGAAATCTAACCATGGGATGCCCAACCTCACCCTGAACAAGTAAAATTCTAGAATGACATCAAAGGTAGTATTCATAGTCCTAGGTCCCACTAGGACAAAAAGAGTTATAGAGCCATACAGAGAAAGAGAGAGACCATCATGGGTACATATAGGGGTCTTCATCTTTTCATATTCCTCCCTCTGCAATGAATTTAGTAAAAAATTCTCCTTCGTAATAATGTTCACATGACTCACAAGATCCACAAGGACTCTTGTCACAATGTTTCCATTGAAACAAGTGAGAATATATAGAGAGGCTTTTTTATTCATGGGTAGATCCTGCGATGTAAAAGTTACATTTGGTGAACTAGTTGCAGGTTGAGGGGGAGGACTATGAGTAAACGAAACCACATTTACTCATGTTGAGGCCTCAGGGGAAGCACCAGAAGGATCAATAATTAAATTTGTAGAGTGTGACAGAAACGAGTCCATATAATTTTGTAATTCATTGTTCTCCTTACCCACCAACTTGTTCGTATTTTGCTTTTTACCATCAAGGCAGATGGTACCGTTGTCGATGCAATCCTATGTCATGACGCAGGCACATACAATGTTCAATATCATTCCTATGGACACGATGGTATTGGCAGAATGTATTCCCATTATACCATTCAAGGTAAGGTTCTCTAAGAGGTTGAGAATCTTCTAATGTTATAATCTCATCCTTCAATAGTTTTTTGTAGAATAGAAGAATAAGATTCGGAAAACTTTATGAATTTCCTATTGCGCTTGAGGGCTCTATCATAAGACGTGACAACTACATTCACAATAGATTTTCCTCTCCCTAAAATTGATAGTATAGATCTTCCTTTAGGATGGGAGCGCAAGGAAGATCCCTCAAACTAAGCAATTGTATGTTGATACTCCCGCAATGTCGCACACAGATGCACGAAAGAAGGGTACTTCATTAAGGAAAACTTCTCCTACCAAGGTCATTGCAAATTTCCAATGAACACCTTTTGCACATCTGAGTCATGTAGCATGTAAGAGATTTGTGAAAAGAGTGCTTGGTATCAAGCAATAAAATCGGTAATCTTGTCATGCTCTCCTTGCTTACATCAGACGAGATCCGAGAAATTCATCTTTGGCCCGATGTTAGCTTGGAACTATCAGAGAAATTGATTAACAAGTTGATCAAATGAGAATATTGATTTATCAGGAAAAGAACAGTATCATTCTAGTGTTGTGTCTTTGAGAGATCGAGGAAACAATTTGGCCATCAAGGAATTGTGCTGAAAGAAGTCTGTAGGGTAAAATCACAAAGTTGTGTCAGACTTTATAAAGGAAACAGCCAACACGCATCCAACTTTTAAACTTGAATCACTAAAAAGTGGAATATATGTTTTGAATTTTCATGAAATGATGTAAACTAGTAAAATATGTATTTTTTAGTATATTTTATGTTTGTATTTTAAAAAATAAAAAATAAAATTATTTTATACTAGTTTTTAATAAATTAACACTATAATTTGGTTGTTGATAAAATGTTGAAAAATGAAATTGCATGAGACATCAAACTTTTTATAATAATTTTTTTTTTCTTTCAATTTTTTTGTGTGTTTATAACTTGAAACTTTAGTGCATGGATATTTTTTTTCTAATTTTGATAAATATATATTTTTAAATAAATATTAAAATGTGAGTGAATTAAAAATATATATTTCTATCAGGTGTCAAATTTCACATTAAACATTTGTCTAAAATGGAAAAAAAATTATACCATCTTGAAATAGATTATTTTATCTAGTGTATCATATTTTTTTCAATTTTTTTTAATAAGTGCTAGTATTTTTAAGGTTGGCACGGTAATCAACCTAATACTTTATGTTGATAACCTAGTTTTAGTAAAAATAAAATATAAAATATAAATAATAATTAAACTATTAAAATAAATATATTTTTGAAAACTACACTTATGGATCTACAAAAGGGTATTTTTATATTTTTTTAAAAATGTTATTTACATTAGGAGTTATCGAAACTTCAAGTTTTTCAATAGTTTTTTTTGTTTTTGGTAAATTGGACTCAAAGTGGTGCTCCATTTATTTCCAACCAACAATTTTAGTTGAGAAAGTTGTGGAAGTATCTAACTTAGCTAGAATGAATCTTACTAGATCATATGTTTGACCAAAATTGATTTTTAGTTAGAAATACTTAAATTAAGTTGCGCTAATAAGTTGGCTAAAAGTGTGACACAGCTTTATACTTTTGCCCTGTACACATCGCGTTGAAGGCTAACACGTGTGTTTGAGGGTCTCCTTTAGCATCGTATTTCTCAAACTTAGGGATTTCCATCCCTTGAGGGATGGGAGTGTTCAAAATCATTACAAACAAAGAACTATATTAGAAGAAAGGTTGAGACATAGGTTGGGCAGAGGCTTGGAACAGGCTCGCCAACTAGTTCTACATTTGACCTAAATTTTATAACAGAGCATTAAAGATAGGGTCAAAAGATGACAAAGGACAAGTGGAGCCTCTGCTACGACCACCACTACCAAAATCACCTCTGGAGCCACCATTGTGACCACCACCAAAGCCACCACCATGACCATCATTGGAGCTACCAAACATACCCAAACGCCCATCCCCCATTCCACCAAAGATCACACTTCCAAAGACAGGGTTTCCCCCAGGAGGAAGAACATTGAATCCTAGAGGTACTCTAGTTGCCTTGACAATAGGGGTGGATCAAGTGTGGAGATGTTAATGAAAGTGTTTGTTTTAGCGATGCACGTTGATGTCATAGGCATTGAGACACTAATTTTTCTTTCATAAGTATCAAGCTCATGACCTCAAGTAATACTTGACCAAGGGTTGTAAGAGGGGACATATGCTTCCATTAAATTGGTAAGGCCACAAATAAACTCTATGCATGTCTAATCCCTATCTAGCATATATCAAATCTCATTAACAACCCTAGCAGGCCTAGCCATGCTTTGATCTTTCCCTAAGTGATTTGCAAGCTCTACCAGCCTCCTATCTATAGCCATGAGATGCTCTACAAGAATAGGGATAGCTTCATTCTCGTCCAAAGGTGGAGTTGAAGGGGAGACAAGAGGAGTAGGGGCATGAGTGGCTTCATCAAAGAAACTTATCTTTGCCACTGATATCATCTCTTGTGAAGTGAGAGTCATAGTGACCCTTGTGAAGTCCATATTTGAGTGTTTTTGTCGCTCACTCCTTCTAACAACATAGCCAAAATTCATGGACTAGTTGTGAAGCTCATAGAGCATTGCAACGCACAAGTCCACAACCTATGCAGACGTGAGAGAAAGAACCTCCACACAAAGAAACGGATATCACAAGTTTCATGTTGGGTTCACCAAAATGTAGAGGGGGACCAACTGCTCAGGACCATAGTTCACAGGAGGGTCTAGAACAATCAGCTGCCCTGATCTACCCCATACTAAAGGATTGTCCAAGATAGGTTTGACATTTTAAGAGGGTGAAAAAGGAAGGACAATTGATCTGTCATTGTCCTTTTGTCAACCCGAGAGTTTAGGAAACTAGGTGAGCAGATTCCTGATTCTAGACTGTAACCTAGGTAGCTCTTTGCCAAAGGACTCTAGTGCAAAAGATGGACGACAGCACGGCGCACTAGCATCCTATTCAGGCACTAGCATCTGTATGGATAGAGAGTACAAAGAACAATCAAAACTAATAGAGAATTTTCTAACTACCTAATAAATGTAGTTTTATACAATGACAGAAAACATGAAACAACTAAACTACTGAAATAACAAGAAGAATACTTTAACTTAAGAGATGTAATTTGACAAGAGTTAAGGTGGAACAAATTAAACTTACAATTGGTCCAACCTCTTGCAAGCTCCACATGATCAAAGTACCTACACACAGTAGAACGAGGAAAAATGTTGGGATTGTTTCAAGGATTTCCATAGTCAAACCCTCGTTTCAGTGTTCCCACCTCCATGAACAGCCAGAATAGCCACAATTGAGAAAATAAGATAATGAAATTATTAAAAGGAAGAAATCCAAGCAATGCTAACAACAATATGCTACATAAACAAACAACAATGCTAAGTAAAATAGATATCACCTCCCCAACAATATGCCCTTAAGCATGTGAAGGGCGATGCAAGCTCACAAGCTTGTATATGCCAACGTAGCCTCAACAACGAGAGGAGTGAAACTAGCAGAGTGTCAACTTGGAGCTTCCAAAAATGGTGTAGGTGTTATGAATGAAGTGTGTAGAATGCTCAAGAAATGTGAAGTGAGATTGAAGAAGTGTGAAGAAGATGAATAGAATGTTAGAGATAGTGTTTTGAAGATGAATAGGAGCCCAAAAGAGTCGTTCAAGGTCAATCAAGGGTGAAGGGGCATTACGCTTCATCGCCAGTGGAAAAGAGTAATGTGTTAGGGTTAGTAAGTAGATATATAACAGTTAAATGTAGATTTGATCAATAAAATAGAGAGAAAATTATAGCAGAAACAACACAACACAAAGAATTTAACATGGTTCACCCAAGCCAGGCTACATTCACAAAACCGTAGCCATCTAATGATTTTATTATCTAGTGTAAAACATATTATAATCTCGCTAATGATTCCCTATTGCAACCCCCATCCAAACCGCTTATAACAAGCTTTTTTAGAAGCTTCCAAAATTAGGGTTTTACAAAGTCAGTTTGTTTTTTATTTTTCGGTGACGACAGAAAAAATAAAAATGGGAAAACAAATTTTCTTGGGTGTTGTCACCCCCAAACCCCCACCCAGGGCTTGGCCTAGCCCTGAACCCTGACAAGAATACATGAAGAGTGTACAATATAGCATGATCAATCGCCACATAGCAACATAACGCCTCTACAAATTCCAAAGGTGGGAATCTTGCCAGGACGGTAGTGCACCCCACAAATGTTTGTGCGTCACACTAGCATCCCCGACAAAAATTCCCCCATCGAAAATTCCCCCATCGACACTAAAGACAACCGTCAAGTGGGTGGAAAGCATATGGATGAGGTGGAATAGCGTCGTCAGGTTTGATTTTTCTAAGGTAAAGGGGTGTAAATGGGGAATTTGTGAGGGGTGCAAATTCACTCTATTACATCTCTAAAACTAGAATTTTCTTTTCCCTTGAACAAATTCTAGTTGCTTCTAGCTTCTAGAAGATTCTAGCCCTTCTAGAATATTCTAGTTCTTCTAGAAACATCTTGTAACTTTTATAGATAATATTATTCCTTAACATCCCAATTAAGATTGGATAGAATATAATAAACAAGATACAAAGAAGAGGGAAAGATACAAAGGAGAGGAAGATATAAAGGGGAGGGGAACATTATTCTACCATCCCCCCTTAATGTTCAACTCTAACATACCAAGCATTTTTTACAATTTCAAGAATTTGGCTTCAGTCATACTCTTAGTAAATATATCAGTTGTTTATTCCTCACTTGGAAAATATTGTAGATTGACAATATTTTCTTGAACAAGATCTTGTATGTAGCGGATATCAAGCTCAATATGTTTTATCTCAACATGAAAAACTGGATTCTTGGCAACTTGTAAGGTACTTTGATTGTTAGAGTACAAAGTAGTAGCAAAACTTTGGGAAAATCCAAGCTCAAATAGAATATTTTGAATCCAAACTGCTTCTTTTCCTACTTTTGTTGCTCTATATTTTGCTCACATGAAGATAATGATGTAGTTTGTTTTTTTCTGCTCCATGTAATAGGGTTTGATCCAATCTAAAAAATATAACTTCCTGTAGATTTCATGTCATCTATATCACCTCCACAATTTGAATCTGTAAATCCAACCAAAGAAATTGAGGACTTCTGGCCATAGTGGATGCCATAGTGTAGTGTGCCACAAACATACTATAGTATCCTTTTTGCAGCCAACCAATGACTTTCATTAGGTACCTGCAAAATCTCGATACTTGATTCACTGCAAAATAAATATCTAGTCCAGAATGAGCTAGATAAACCAAGTTGCCCACAAGTTGTTTTTATAAAGTAGCATCTACCCTCTTGGAAGTATATTCTTTAGTAAGCTTGATTCTAGACTAAAAGGGGGTAGAAGTTGGCTTACATTCTAGCATGTTAAACTTTTCTAAAATTTCCAAAGCATATTTTGATTGGAAAAGGAACAGTCCATCATGTAGTTTGGAAACTTGTAAACCAGGAAAATAGTTTATTTCTCTCAAATCACTCATATGAAATATCCTTTTAAGTCTTGATTTTAAATCATTGATTGTCCCAATATTTGGTCTAGCAATGTGTAAATCATCTACATAAAATGCAACAAGAATAATCTCATCTTGGACTTTCTTCACATAAATATTTGGATCAGATCTACACCTTTTAAATCCATGAAGCTAAAAGTATATGTTTATCTTTACATTCCATGCTCTTGGTGCTTGTTTTATACCATAAAGTGATTTCTTTAATCTACAAACAAAGTGAGGATGTTTTTCATCTACAAACCTAGGTGGTTTATTCATGTATATTTCTTCAGCTAAATCTTCATTTAAGAAAGCATTTTTAACATCCATTTGATGAACATTCCATCCAAGACTAGCTACCAAAGAAAGAATAATTATAATTGTGTTCATTTTTATGACAAGGTCAAATGTTTCTTCATAATCAACACCTTCCTTTTGATTGAATCCCTTAGCAACCAATCTATCTTTGTATTTATGGCTCCATTAGATCTGAAATTTGTTATGTAAACCCATTTGCAACCAATATCTTTGGGAATGGGTACAAGTTCCCAAGTTTTATTCTTTAGTTATGTATCATATTCCTCTTTCATGGCTTTATCCCATTCTTTCTTCCCTCTAGCTTGCTCATATGAGATTGGTTCATTTATTTGTAATACTTTTTCCATGAGGGCATGATCATTCCTTCCTTGGAGCTTTAGGCTTTGTCTATATATCTCTTCAACACTCTTTATCTTTTGTTTAGCTAGAAGTTCTTCTTCATCACTACTATTAGTTATATCATCTTCATTAGTAGTAGTTCTCTTATCATCCTCGTTAATAGAGTTTCCATTTCTTTGTAAAATTTCTAAAATGTGGAAATTATTTGTGGCTGTAAGTTGTGAATGTTCATCAAACTTTACATCTCTACTAATAAAGATCTCTTTTGTTTCCAAATCATACAATCTGTAAGCCTTTGACTCTTCACTGTAGCCCATAAATGAACACTTATGACTTTTTGGTTCCAAATTTTTCCTATTTTCTTCTAGGATGTGGGCCCAAACAATACACCCAAATACTTTAGAATACCCAATGTGAGGATTTCTTCCACTCTATGCTTCTTTAGGAGTGACATTTGTGAGGCCTTTGGTGGGGATTCTATTCACAATATGTGCAGCACAAGAGACAACCAATTCCAAAAATTTATTATGAGAACTTTTAAAATGAAACATACAACGTGTCATTTCTAAAAGAGTTTTATTCATCTATTCAGCTACTCCATTTTTTTGAGGTGCATATGGAACTATTCTTTGTACCTTAATACCATGTTTTTCACAAAATGATTCAAATGTATAATTGCAATATTCACCCCATTGTCTGTCCTTAGAAATTTAATTATTTTTCCTCTTTGGTTTTCAACTAATTCCTTAAACCTTTGAAACACATCAAATACTTCATTTTTCCTTTCAATAAAATAAACCCATACTCATCTACTATAATCATCAATAAAAGTGAGAAAGGTACCTTGCACCTGAGATGGAAGGATATCCTGGTTCACATAAATCACTATGAATGGGTTGTAGTGGATGACTTGCTCTCCAAGATTTTCCTGAATCAAAAGGATCTCGATGGTGTTTTCCTAACACACATCCTTCACATACACCTTCAGATGCTTAAATATTTGTTAATCTTCTGACCATATTCATTCTAACCATGTCTTGTAATTTTCTATAATTTGTATGTCCAAGTCTAGCATGCCACAATTTTGACATATAATCACTTTGAGAAACAAAAGAATGGGAGAGTGTGTATTCATCATCAACAAATCCAATAAATTTAAAGAGACTTTTATGGTCAATTCTACCAATAGCAATAACACTTTTTGGGTATTTCTTATCTCTTACAATAACTTGATCAAAAATAACAAAAAACTCGTATCCAACTTGAGCAATTCTATATACTAAAATAAGATTCAACCCCCATCCTTCAACCAGTAAAAATTTTTTCAAAGTTTCATTTGTTACACTAACAGTCCCTATTCCTAGAACTGATAGATTCATTTTATTGCCAATAGTGATTTCTTGATTTGAATTATTTCCATCATGAAAATCAATGAATAAAGATCTATCTCCAATCATGTGAAAAGATGCTCCTGAATCTAGAATCCATTCTTTATTAGAATCTGAAGCAAAGCATCCCCCCTTTTCTCTAGATGTATTTTTGGGTTCAAAACTTACCTATGTACTTGATTTTACTTTCCTGGAGATGGCTGTAAAACTTTGTTTATCTATCTTTCCTTCCTTAAACCATTCTTGCTTAGGATTTTATTGTTGTCTTTCATTGTTCCTCTTCTTCAAACAATTTTTTTCCATATGATTCGCTCCTCCACAATACCTACAAATAATGGGTTTTCTTTCCATCTTCTTTTCTACACCTTCATTTCTAGAAAACTAGTTAGAACCATCATTAATTCAAAATTTATTATATCCTTTCCAATTCTTCTTTTTGTCAACATATCTAGAAAAAAAATTACCCTTAGTTGCATACGCATGATTCTTCTTAATATAACCTTCTTTAATAACTTAAGCCTCTTCATCTAAAACTGACTTACAAAATTGATCAAAAGTTTGTTTATTAGGATTTAACTAAATAACCATTTTCCTTGGTTCTCTAAATACCTTGTAAGGTTGGGGAAGCTTACTTTCAACCATTGCAATCAATTGAAAATCCTTTTTTGCATATTCAACACCTATTTTCTTCAACTAGGTATTTAAATATGTAACCTCATTAAAGTAATTGGCCATTTTTTCAAAATCAGTTGGGCCTATGTTTACCAATTTTTCTTCTATGTTGAACACACTAGCAATATCTACATCTTTATAATCTTTTTCTAAATTTTTCCATAGTTCTATTGGATTATCAACATCAACGAACCTTCTATTGAGATTGGGACTCAAGGCCTTACCAATAATTCCTCTAGCTTGCTCCAACTTGCATTTCCATAACTCATTTTCTTTCTTTTGTTGAGGTTCTCCAATATCTTTATTCACTATAATCCATAGAGCATTTTCTCTCTTGAAGCATTCTTAACTGCAATCTATAAATCTGTAAATCCACTTCCATCAAAGATTGGAAAACTTTATTTTTAGAGCCCATGTTAGAAAAAAAATAGCCCTCAAACAAATAGATCAAACCACTTCAAAGATTATCTTGCTAAACAAATATCAATCCAACAATATCTTAACCCTATTAGAATATTTCTAGCTCTGATACCATGTAATAATAGGCCCAAATAATAAAATAACAACAACAAACAAGGCACAAACAGAGCATAAAACAATTGTGAATTGGTTGAAAGAAATTATATTGATCGAACTTGCTTGCATACAATCCAACGACTTACCTCAATAGTAATGTTGTTCACAATGGATAGCCTCATATTTATACTTGAAGCCTCTAAGATCTAGAAACTTCTAATGTTCTAGATATCCCTAAACTAGAATGTTCTTTTTTCTTTCAAACAACTTCTAGTTACGTATAGCTTCTAGAAGATTCTAGCCCTTCTAGAAGATTCTAGTTCTTCTAGAAACATCTTGTATCTTTTCTAGACAATCTTATTCCTTAACAATTGTTGGCAGACAAAATTATAAATTGTAACATGATGAGTCGTTGTTGCAAAAAAGGTCGCATGCAAATGAAAAAGACTCACTTGAAAATCTAAATACACTAGAAAAATGAATAGGCATCAGAAAAAAGAATCATAGAAAAACATCTAAAAATTACCCAAAAAATCACTGGGATACCAATATTGAGCCGAAAAAGTTTCAAACATAAGGGGGTAATTTTTTTTTGAGATTTCGTACAACTTCGTACATTGTACGGATCCATATGAATCCATACAACTATATGGAAATTAGTAATTAAAAATTTGTGCCTTACGTAAAAAATACTAAAAAAAATTGACCTCCAATTTCAACAAAATGACAGTCAATCTCAAGGTTTTTGGCCACTCTAGATGCAACAATAAAGTTCATTTAGCTCTAAGAGGCACCGATTTTTTTTCCAATATTAGATCTCACAAAAAATGAACAATGAATTATATAACTAGAGCTCTAATACCATGTTGGAGTTGATCCCTCAACCCCACAGGTCATGAAGATCACCTGCAATCAAACACTTGTCACACACAAAGAGAAATAGTTGAACTATTGAGGGAAAAGGCAAATTGATCAAGAAATATGAGCCATATTGATTATACAAACATCATTAACAATGTAATAATGATACAATGAATCCTAATAAATGACAAAAAAATAATAAAAAAATAATCCTAAGGAAACCCTAGGTGAGGATAGGACAAGATCATGACATGTGTCCTCATCATATGACTTGAGACACCAAAAAGGGAACATGACCTAAGTAAACTTAAGCACTAGAATACTAAATTACTCCAATAGTTGTATTGTAATTATTGGGTTATTGGGATTATAATTTGTACACGTTTGGAGGCTAGGTTTTCCTAGGGTAATACTATATCAACTTTATTTTTTGTGACTTGTATGCAGTATTATTTTCTTTTATTTTCTCATTAAAAATTGTTAGATCTATGTCTCTTTACATTATCTCTCCCCATAGATTAGTGTAGGAAGTATTTCTATCATCTTTCTTCCCTTCAAGAAACCTCCTGCAAAATTCATAAAAATTATTTCTAAGGGTCTTTTGAGGATAGAAAAAGGCATATGCATTCCTTCCTCTGTTGAGATTTGCTAGTGCGACAAAATTTACAAATTCTAACAAGCCTTGCTACCTCTTGTTGTATTTTAGGAAAAAAACACATATGCTTGTAAATCAGCCACTATTTTTCATGGCACACTGACCCATCAATTTAGAGATATGCATCTCCCTCATCAATAGAATTCTTTGTACCTTTGGCACACACAACTTTTCTACCTTATGTAGCAACCCATCTTGAAGATAGAAGTTTTATTTACTTTTTTACATTTTCTTATGTTAGATGTTCTTCATGTTTCTTACCAAAATATTTATATGTAACATAATCCTCTTTTGTAAGGGGCTCCAAGTGATTTATCATAGCCATTGTTGAAAAAGATGACCTATACAACATATCTACCATAACATTTTTAGTCCATATTTATATTTAATTATCAAATGCATTTGTTAAAGAAAACCCATCTTGATTTATTATATTTTTCTTTGTGCTTAGAAATAATATAGAGGTTGATGGTCAATACGCATAATAGTTTCCTTACAAAACAATAAGTGTCTCCATTTTTCAATTGCTTGAACTAGTAAAGGAACATGACTTATCTTATATTCCAATGTCTCAAATGCTTTATCATGTTCATTTCCCCAATTAAATTTCCTTCCCTTTAGATGCAATTTGACGTAAAGGTGTGGCTATGTAGGACAAAAGATAGACTTTCCCATCAATTGTTCAACTCCTATAAAACTCCTAGTTTTTGTAGCACTCTTTGGTGTAGGCCAATTTACACTTCAATTTCAAATAGATATATTCTTAATTCTCCTCCTCTTACAACATGCCCAAAATATATAAATGATTATTTCTCAAACTTACACTTCTTTAGATTGCATTGTAGTTACTTTTATTTTAATCTTTGCAAGACTCATTAAGCACTAAATATTAGAATATCATCTAGATAGACTATGAGAAGGATATCTATGCAATCCATTTTAAAACATTGTTCATCAATCTCATATGAGTTGCAGATGCATTACTCAAATCAAAACGAAATTCTAAACATTCACAAATATATTGCCTCATTTTGAAAGTAATATTCCCAAGTGTCCTCTCATTTCATCATCCTAGTAATAACTAAACTTAATATCAACCTTACTAAAATATTTACCATGTCTAAGTTGATATAATAAATCATCTATCCTTGTGAGAGGATATGTATAATAAGGGATATCCTACATGGTAATTCAATTGGTCAATCGAAGTCGAGAGAAAAGAAAGGGAAGAAGCACTATGAGCTCCCACCATCCATCTAATGGATGGTGAGAAATGGCCCAAATTGCATGAAATACAATGGTCATTACCTAAAAGAAGCACTATTTATGTGGATGACATTACTTTGCAACTAATCAACACTCTTTCAAAGTGACTCCCCAAATAAAATCCACAATGGCAAAGGAGATTAGATTGTGGTGTTGGAAATGTAGTAAGACCCCAACAATCGCTTCTTGCAATACATGACCACTTCAAAAGCTTGTCACAATACAAATGGTAGTCTTTTTATTTAATATACAGTTTAAATGGAGGGACATAGAATGAAGATTGTCATGGAGAATTCATAGGAGAATGATCCATCGTTGCTAAGATTTAAGGGAGTAAAATATGTCACACTACAAGATATTCAATGGCATCATCTCCCTTGTTTCATGCATTATTTCTCTACGCTTATTTTATTTTTTATAAATAAAAGTTGCTTCCACATTTGTTCTTATTGATATTTGATTTTTTTTCCTATGTGTTTTGATTAAATGATAAATAGGTTTTAACATGTTCTTAAAATTCATTCACAACATGTCAACAAAAAAAAAATCAACCAACAAAAAACTAACTAGCAATAAAAAGGGGAAAGAATCAAGAATAAGGGCAATGCAACGGTTATCAAAAAAATCATTCTAGATAGCCAAACTGTCATTGGAAAACTACCAACACAATTTATGCAATGCTTGACCTCTTCCATAAAATTTTCACCCCCTTAAACTAGGAATGGGATTCAAATATATATTTAGGAAGACCTCTCTTCCCTCTTTGAACAATCATCCAAGAGACACCATTATCTAACTCATCCAATCATGGAGAGAGGGTGGATTCCTCAAAAAAAGACACTTCATGTGATGAGGAAGAATTTTGAACCGAAGAAGACAATGTTGCACAAAAGACATAGACTGAGTAGGAACAAAAATCCCCTCATGGCCTGCTGACTAAACTATGAGATAAAAAACAAAAGAATCCTAAATTGGTTCAAAAAACAAATCCCTAACAGGCATGACGAATTCACTTGGACCACACCAAACCTAGGGGAAGCCACCTCAAAAGGGGTCTCCAAGATCACAACATGATCCATCGATCGAGGGAAAGAAAATGAGACTCATCCACTAAAGAGTCAAAAATAGCAGAAATATCCATAGTTAAATGCTTTAGGAAGGTATTCCTCCACCAAGTAGCAAAGCCCACACTTCTAAAACAAGAATAGGGACAATCAAAAGCAAGATGTCCAATAGAAAAGCATAGTGCATTGGGATGGTAGGCTCTCATATTCAAGTAGTTAAATCAATTGCCTATCCTCAACCATCAAGACGACATCCCCATGAAGCACCTTAGAAATCAATGATAATAAGTTTCCACAATCCATATTGATAATTTCTCAACAGATTTATGGATTCGATTGTGTGATAGTTTTTGCATCAACATTTCAGATCACACTTCGTGATCCATCATCGAGATGAAGAAGAGAGCATAAGGAATAAAATGAATAGTTGCAGACTTAGGAAAGCATAAATAGGAAGGAAGGAAGAGAGAAAAGGGGTTGGCATAAGAATCAAGACCCTAGGAAAATAAGATAAGAAAAAAGAAAAGGAAGAACCAAACAATGAAACCAATAGTTAAAAAATTAATAAAAATATTAAGAAAACAAGAATTGACTACACTAGAAGTAAAATAAAAATATTAAGATATAATAAGTAAACTATAAAGAACTAATTAATTAGAAAGAAAATACTAAATGACAAATAAAATAATTAATTAATTATATAGTACAATATAATAATAAATAAAAATTGACAAAGTAAAATTGGTCTCTTATGTGTTTTTATTCAATAATGTTTAAGTTTTTCTTTTCGTTTGAGTCCTTTTTTGAGTTTTCTCTCGTTCTTTGTGTTATGTTTTTTATTGTTTCCTTTTCTTATTTGTTCCTATTTTATTCCTTTTTCTTAGTTGGTGCCTTGTTTGTCTTGCTTTTATTTTAGGCTTTGGCCTTTTAATGTTTTATGTAATTTTTATTTCTTCATTTTTTATAATTGAAGCGGTCTTATCATTTAGTTCTATTTCTTGATTTTGGTATTTTGTTCTCCTCTTTTCAATTAAGAGGAGAACAAAAATAGCTTCTTGTTGTAATTATATTATTATTTTTTCTTTTAATTAGAATAAGTTGGAATTTTTAGTTCAAGTCTTAATAGCTTATTAATATGTTTCTTTTTATCTTTATTTTTCTAGATTCCTTAATATTGACTTTTTATTAATTAGTGGATTTTTTGTATTTTTTGTATTTCTAGTTAGAATAAACTTTTTTTTATTATTGCATCTATTTCTATTATCAATTTTATATAGTATTTTATAATATTATATTTAATTAATATTATATAGTACTATATAATATTAATACTTCATTAATATTATATAGTATTCTATAGTATTAATTATTGCTTTATTATTTAATTATTTGCCTTTTTATTTATTATTATATTGTACTATATAATTAATTAATTATTTTATGTGTCATTTAGTATTTTCTTTCTAATTAATTAGCTCTTTCTAGTTTACTTATTATATCTTAATATTTTTAAGATACTTCTAGTGTAGTCAAATCTTGTTTTCTTAATATTTATTAATTTTTTGACCTTTTCACTTTATAGCCTCTATATTGGGTTATATTATAGAGTACTATTTCTTGAATTTGTTATTTTGTTCTCCTTTTAATTTTTTAACTATTGGTTTCATTGTTTGGTGCTTTCTTTTCTTTCTTCTTCTCTTATTTTCCTAGGGTCTTGATTCTTGTGCCAACCCCTTTTCTCTCTTCCCTCCTTCCTTCCTATTTATGCTTTCCTAAGTCTATAGCTATTCATTTTATTCCTTATGCTCTCTTCTTCATCATGATGATGGATCACAGAGTGTGATCCAAAACATTGATGCAAAAACTATCACACAATCAAATCCAGAAATCTATTAAGCAATCACCTTAGAAATGTTAGTGTCCACCAAAATATGGGAAAATGTATGTGGCCTATATTGGATGGACATGGTTGAATCCACCTTTAGAAAATTACTAATACCATTGTCGATATATTCAAAGTAGGAATCTTTAGGCCAAAATTAGAGAGGGGGATTAGACAACCTCTCCCAAACTAGCATAATATTGAGATATTTAGTCATAGGTTTGAAAGAAAGGAAATGTGGTTTTAGAGAGATGGAATGCTCACCCCACATCCATACACATCCATCCAACACCAACTCTATGTCCTTCAAATTTTGAAATCCTTCTACAAAGAATCATTTAGCATAGTCAATAATATTGATTATGTCATCATGGAAGGCCTCTAAGACTCCAAAACCCACTTATGTGGATTCAAAAAATAATTCTAGAAGTTCTTAAATCTACAAATCAAACTTTGATGAGCACGATAACATTCATTATCAATCATATATTTCCCACATACCACAACAAGGGATGACTATGCACAAAGAAGGGGTTGAACCTTACCACACAAAGGAACCTACACTCATAATTAGTAGGAGCCCCTTCACTACCCATGGTTGCAAAAAATAACCCACAAACCACCCCATTCATACCCACACAACAATTTGTTGGAATTTTGGAGGTTACCCTCCAAGATTTCCTTTTTCCCCAAAGCCCCAACCTTTTTTGCCTTAGGTTCCTTTCTTCCAAATTTTTGGGCTTTCACTTCCCCAAGTACCATTTCCCTATCACGCTCAAGCTTTGAAACATCACTATCCACTCTTTCTCTTATCCTTGGTGTTTTGGCCTTCCCCATCCCTAAGAACCTATTATGGGGTATACCTAATCCCTAAACTCCAACATTCCAACCTTTTTTCTCTTTTCATACCACCTACCTCCTCACATAGCATGGAGTGTCATTAATGGCCATTTTTGAAACAACAATCACTCTGGAAGGGATTTTCCCACCTAATTTTTTTTCAAATAGTATGGTTGTAATTTCACATGTACTCATTGTGACCAATGACATAGTGAAGGTTAACTACACCCGACCCATACGAATTCGAGGCATATTTAACCCACTAAGAATTAATCCCAATAAGATCATTCACTGTAAACAAAGACAAAGAAGCCATTAAAACTAACATTCTAAATCATGAAAGCTTGAAACATCTATAATCTAAGACATTGAAACTTATCCTATTGGGGGAGTGTTGTCACATTGATGTGGAATGGCGACCCTTTCCCAATCCCTTGGATAATGAGCTTGTTTCAATCAATTTTATTGAAGAAAATTAATGAAACCATTGATAGATGTGTATGAAAACATGATTTAAAGCTAAATGAATATGATGCAAGTTATTTTAACATGGTTTATGCTAAGATGATTGATATGGTTGTATGCATATCTACTCTAAATGTATGCATATCTACTCTAAATGTATGCAAGCTTAAAAAGATTAAAATCCTAATTAACAAATAAGCTAAATGTATGCATCTATGTTATCATGGAAGCCATTAATGGAAGCTTAAAGCTAATATGCAACTAAATATGAACTAAAATATGCTAAATTTGAGTAAAGTATGAATGTGAGTGTGACTGAATTCAATATCATAAGTTTGCAATTAAAATATGGATCTATTTGTCTCCAAATAGTGTTTTATTTATAGGAAAGCAAATGAAAAATGAAGGGCTAAGATTGAAAAAGCTAATCAATGTTCAAAAAGGAAAGAAGATGGAGGCATGGATCATGGATTCTCATCAACGAGTGAGAATGCAAGATGAGATTTAATCAAGGGTTCCCATTTGTTCCAAACAAACACACTTTTGACCTACACACATAGTTTGCAAGGTAACTTGCTCAAGAAGTCATAAGTTTAGCTTGCTCAATAAGCCAAGTGAGAATATCCATTTTTCAAATGATTGGAGGAGAGAGAGTATTCTTTGGAATATTCTCATGGGTGAGGAAATAGATATTTTGCAAATTAAAATAAAGTTTAATTGTGCAAAAGGGGAAGAAATATTCCATGGAAATATTCCCCTTTTGGAGGAATGTGCAAAGGAGAAATATTCCCTTGCAAGTGGAAGAATTATTAATTTGATAATTAAAACAAAGTTTCAATTATTCAAATTAGGGGAATTATATGATATTCATTAAATAATTGATTTAATGGAGATCAAATGAAAAAGCAATGGATGAGATTGATTTGATCTATCAATGGTCACAAATGAAAGGAGGATGAAACATGGATCAAGGATTATCATCAATGGATGAGAATCAAAGATCACATGGATCAAGAAAAGATCAAGGGCTCACAATCATGCAAACAAACACAATTTGCAACAACTTTAAAAAGTTGTTTCAAAGTTTGTTGGAATAATCATTACCTTTTTTTTTTGGAGGAAAATAGGAGAATATTCCTTTGGAATATTCCCTATGCAAGTGGATGAGAGGGAAATTAACAATTTAGTAAATTAAAACTAAATTTGAATGTGCAAGATGAGGAATGTGAGGATATTCATTAAATTATTGATTTATTTAATGAAAAGGAGATGCAAATATGATATATAATTAAATAGTTTTGGTTATTTAATTAAATAAGAGGACTTAGGGTTAAAATTAAATAATTTTCATTATTTAATTAAATCAGATGAAATGTTAGTGTGAGAGGAGGTGAATTAACCCAATTAGGTCAATTAGATTAATAGGTGAAAATGAGGCATTTAATTAAATAATTTAGGCTTATTTAATTAAACAAGCGAAAAGAGGATGGGTTTGAGGACGAAATGATGTTAGTTAGCCAATGTGATCCATTGAGACATTTTTAAGTGTCTTCATTTTTTCCCTCTTTGAAGCAATGTACTTGTTGCATTGGTTCAAAGATTGATGTTGATTTCGATGTTGATTTTGATGTTGATGATTATCTAAAATGGATATCGATGATCTCTTTGAGATGTTGATAGTCAAGCTAAAGTTGATTGATCTCATTGATTGATTTATGACACTGTTGAGTATTCACAACAATGCAAGGATTGTGTTCAATAACACGAGGATTGATAGGGAATGATTATCCCAATGATGATAGATTGATCAAGATTTGCTAGCAAGGCTAGGAACAAAATTTGTTAGATGATTTGATATCGATATGATTGGAAGATGGTTGGTTTCCCCCTTGAGAGATCGATTGGGGAATAAAGTTTTTTGATTGGGCTCACGATAGGTGATAATTAGACTTATGCTTGAGATGCTTGAGATTTCAAGTTGCTTTTGAATCAAAGAGTTTCAACTTTGTAGATTGTTGAGTTGAAGATGATATAGATGCCCAACTGTGCCCCAACAAAAGAGGGATTGTTGTCATGATAGCTCAAATATTGATGTAGACATATTTCATGATGTATAGACAATCATCGGCTATGGGTAGCCTCATGTATATTTTGATGTAGATCACATAGATTTGATGCTTGGATAGAATTGTTAGTAAAGATAGAAGAATAAGAAGAATAGGATGAATGGATTGACCATTGATTTTGAGATTGATTCAAAAAGTCCAACAAGTCCATGATGCATTGAGACTTTATTAGATGGTGGTGGTGAGAGATGCGTAATGATGAATGTGGGATGATTTGCTCATTTATTGAGATTGGGATTTTTCATCATTCCTTATTGTTTGATATAACACATAGACGCGATGCATCAATGTATTGATAATTAGGACGTCATTATATCTAGTGTAATGGACTTTGACTTTAGAAATAGATAGGATAGTTCTTTTTCACACCTTGACATACGGAAACCTCATTGGAATGTAGGTCAAAATCTTAGAATATATCATACCAAAGCATACACAATATTCAACAATCTACTCCAAACAACTTCCCTACACATAACTAAGCAAGTATGCACCAAGATTATTTTTAAAGAATACCCACAAGCACAACAAATGAAATATAATGATTGATGCCCCATTCCTTTATCTCTAAATAATTTTGATAGAAATCATCGAGAGGTCCTTGAAATGGGCCATTAAGGTAAATTAGAAGAAAAGATCAAAGATAAATAGTTAGTGTTATCTATATCTCTTGCCTAGTTTAATTTAGCTAAGGTGATTTCTGATACTAATTTCCATCGCAGGAAGGATACATCCTAGGACATGTTGATCAAATGGTTTGATTTAGGATGATGATGCTATGATGAGCCGCTGATACAAACTTCATTGAGGCATTTATCTATGATCTAGACTTTATATTTTGACACTTAGGTTCTCACTTTATGACTTGTGACACTTGTTTTCTACTTGTTTTACCAAAGGTTGAAGATGATGATTGATTTATCATGGATGAAGTTTTATTTCAGGTGAAAGTGAGATGGGATGGATGGGTTTTGTATTTTTTGGAATATTTCAATGTTTTTGGTATTTTGAAATATTTTGAGGTTGTTTTTGAGTCTTTTTGAAAGTTTATGTGAATGTTTATGTTTTCAATATTTTGAATGTTTAAGGCTTTTGAGATATTTGAATATTTTAGGGTTTTTTGAATATTTTAATTTATAGGGATTTTTGAAAGAATATTCGACCAAGAACCTAACCTAAAAGACCTATCCTAGGGGCCTCGGGGGATTTTCAAAGATAAGCCTTGCCTACATTATATACGTAAAGACCATGTAGTTTGATTAACTCAACCTATTTACAAGATGAGAAATGCACAGGTGATGGAATGTCAGATTATTATGATAGACTCCTAAAAGACTAACCTAGGGTGTCTCAAGGGCACATCAATGATGGTCTTGCCTTCGTTCAAGCTCAAAGACGACGTAGTTTGACAAGAATACTACTTTTTGGATTTTTGATGTTCAATCTTTTTAGGGATTTTGATGTGTTTTGGATGTTTTGGATTTTTCCTTTACAATTTTGTGAATATTTTTGGATTTTAGTTGTACAGGATTTTGCAAATGTTTTTGGATTTTTGGTTATACAAGATTTGGATGTTTTGGATTTTGATGAAGTTTTATGATTTTTTTAGGATTTTTAAGAGATTTTGAGGCAAACAATACCTAGATCATGATGTCGATGTCACGTTGTGAGATAAAAGACATGGATCAAGAGTTATTTGAAAACAAGAGTGCAATAACCTGCCCCCAATGTCTAGCAATTCTCCATAATGCAATGGATAACCAAGATAGGTAATGTATATGCAAAGAGTTTGATAGAGTTTTAGCATGCTAGATATGGGCTATGGGACTTCACGAGATAAAATGGTAAAGATCCTATCAAAAGTATTCCATGAGTAGAGTTGAAGTTATGCCTGATCTTCCTCAAGATCAAGATAACATGGAATATCTACATGAATTTGGATTGGATGGATGGAGGGAAAATTATATTTATCATTACAAGGATGAGATGCTTCTATCTAAGAAGGATCATATAGATGCTCGATTCTACTCATGATGCATTTTTTCCAAGTTTTCATCATAGTACTTTCCCAAAGTGTCACTGTAGTGGTTTTCACTGGAGGACGATTTTTATTTTTATGATTTCTTGATTTTTTGGAAATTTTACTCTCATGTTGAACCACCTAGTGGCACTGATGTAGAGGTCACTGTCATAATGTTCCAATGATAAGTTTCTTTGCTAAGATACGATCACTTAATGCAACCTTAAAGAACTTTTATTTTCCTTGTGTTTACAGAATTAACCTTGTCTATGTGCACACATCGCGATAAAGTGCCTTCAGAATCCTTATGATGAAGGGTAGTTTCTAACACATGGTCAATGTGAGAATTGGATATTTGTGAATGGAGTGTATGGTGTCATGCATTAAGGAATATGAGATGGATTGGTTGATAGTTTGTAACCTTTGACTCTCCAAACTTCGGAAGATGAGTAATGATGGGTGGGAACAGAGGTTTTCAGGGAATTAGAACCAACCACTGGATATACTTTATTCCTTACTTGAGAAGCTTGCTTTTGTATTGGAGGACTCTTTTTATGGATACATTTCCCTTTTTTATTTTTCCCCATAGTTTCTTTGACTAATGGATTTTTTAAGGGATGATTTTCTTTATTTTTCTTTGGTATCCATTTGTATTTGCTTTATCCTTTTTGCTTGACGGCTTCATTTATTTTTATGATCTTCACCTTGCTTTGATAGGAATTCTTCTTTTTATGTTGGTCCAAATTTGTGTATGAGATGATGGGTGAATGCCAACTCAATATACAACTAGTTGTAGCATTGAACACATTTTCACCATAAGGATCCTTCATGCCCCATATGCTGATGTTTGTTGTAGATAAGATTTCCCTCGGCATTGTGAAGGTATTATCAATGCCTAATCCTTTGCCCTGATAATGTATCCTCTAATCCATAGCCATTGAATATGTCTTGTCATGAACACATGATATTGATATGGGTTCCTGTTGTTCAGGAATATGAACTATTTGCTCTAGTTCTATGACATCGTTCTCTATTGATACTACTTCAAAAGATGTTGATGCTAACTCAAAAGATGTTGATGATGCACAATCAATATAAGAATCAAGAATCTTGACTGTTGCTTGCTCTTGTGTAGGAATATCAAGAGTGGGAGACTCATGTTTTGGATGAAGAACGTCTATATGCTCATCAAAAAGAAACATCTCAGGGGTGATATTGAGGACATCTTTGGAGTTTAAAATGGTTTGGAAGATGTCCTTTATCTCTTGGTGAAACTCTAGGGATAGGGGTTCTTGATCCTAACTCGATTGGGAATAACTTTCGTTATCCTCAAGAGCCTCCTCTTGGCATGATCCTTGGGTGGATGATACATCATTGGTAAAAGACTCTTCATAATAGTTTGTGGGTATGGGTGCAACAAGGGATATTGTTGGTTCATTTGGAACTTCTTCAACATGCCCAATCATTAAGTCATATGTGGGAGAGATATCACAATCTAATATCCACTTGATGTCATTACGGTATAAAATAGTGATAAACATTGTTGATGGGTTTGGACTTTGTTTTAAAATAGTATCTTGATACATGTTTGATTCCTCATGTTGTGATAAATAAATATGTCCCACTGTGGTATCACAGATATTGTTAATGCTTTTTGAGGTTTATTCCTTTCCTAAATCTTTTTCTTTTGTATGGTCAGGCATAGGGTTTGTGTAAATTTTCATATTTTCATTCCCAAATTTTTGATCGACACAAATGTCTCCTTGTTCAATAAGATCTTCTATTAGATATTTGAGTCTAAAAAAATTGTGTGTTATGACCTTTGTAGTAGTGAAATTCACAAAAAATGATCTTCTCTATAGCTACGAGGTTTGACTTGTGGCTCTTGATAGTTTGAGAAATTTGGGAGTGTGATAAGATTATACTGTATCAACGTCTTCAACACATCTTCCATAGGTTCCTCTAAGGAAGTGAATTATCCTTTTGGAGCACTGTTTGTTCTTTTTTGTCCATGTTGAGTGTATATGGTTTGGATGTTTTCTTATCTTGGAGCAGTTAAGACCACCTTTGCATCAACAACACCATCACTAGTAACATTCTTGTTCCTAGCCCAAAATTAAGATTTGTCATTAGAAGTAGTGGATGGGTGGTTGTCTCTATATACTTGTGTGTTTCCATGTGAGATTAGGGCTCTCTCGATGTTAAGGGCTCTAGGGAAAATCTCATCATAAGAGGTAATGCACTATATTTTTAAGTGGAAGGATAGATCTGGATCTATATTTTCTATGATAATTCCCACTTTTTGTTCATCGGGAAGTGGCCACTTGCTTTTACTAGCTCTTTGTCTCCATCATTGTAAGAAATTGGAAAAATATTCTCCTTTGTTCTACTTGAGAGTATATAATGTTGGAGTGCAATGAACACTAAGAGGTGGGGTGAATCAGTGTTCATACACAAATTTTCACTTTGTAAATGCCTTTTAAAATTTGACTTAATTAAGCAATATGCAACAATAAAATAGATAGTAATTTAAACAAAAACATAGTCAAATATATGACACAATGATATGTCCTAAGTGGAAACCCTCCTAGGGAATAAAACCACTCAAAAATGCCTCACTAGCTTAATCTCAAAAACTCACTATTTACAATGCCTCACTGGTTGATTGATATGTCTCACTGACAAAAAAGTGTCTCACTGGCTGAAAGTGTCTCACTGGCAATAATGGCCTCACTGACCAAAGAACCTCACTAGTTACAATATCACTTTTCAAGTATTTTTGAATTCACATACAGAGTATCATCTCTATTTCTCTACTCAACATCTTATGATCTCATATCACTTGAGATTTAGAAGCAAAGTACAATTTATTTCACATTCAATATATCATTGTATATATTGTGATTATAAACAATGATACATTATACAATGAAACCAACACTATGTAGATGTACATATTCTTCTCAATGTATCAGATATACAAATCAAATAATCATAAAATTTGAATCACTGTAAACCAATAACTCTCATATCAAGAATGATGTTTCTTTTTTATGCAATCACACTCTCCATAATTAGAATGGAAAATTGTCTTTCATATTACAATACTATGTAATATCAGTACGATCTTCAATCAATCATCCAACACGCCTATTTCAACACTCAAAAACATTAATGTCTTTCTCATAAAAAAATTCTCAATGCAGCAGTGATCATGTTCAGATCACACTGTGCAAACCTCTTGATTTAAGCAAAGATCAGAAGCATCATATTACACTTGATGCTCTGTCATTCAACCTCCCTATGTATGCATTAAGTTTTCACAAAGAAACACACCAAAAGCTAAATCCAGATCATCTACTATTATACAATATTCTTTTCTAAGCACCAAATAAACAGTAGATTGGCATTGCTAGCTCTGCCTCACTTTTTAAAAAAACATTACATTTTTGTTGACAAAACTTCTAAAATTCCTCTATAAAATGCTTTCAGAATAAATCGAATACCATTTCAATATTAATCAGAAGCTTTTCAAACTTCTCTAATTGAATGCCAAGATCTATATCCATATTTATAAAATGAAAAAAGAGTAACTAAACTCACAACAAGTAACTATTAACCACTTGTTACCTGTTCACCGAAGATCTTCCAACCAAGAACATAGTCTATAAGTAGTTGATGCAAATTGAATATAATGCCCTACTACCACCAAACTACCATTCTCCAAGCTTCATCAAAATTCTTCAAGAACCCTAGCGTGGCCATAGTAAAGACTTCAAAAAAATTAGCAAAAACACAATAATTAATTTATGGCACACGAAGCTTCTTTCCTTATTTTGAATATTACAAGTAAGACCAAATCAATGATATTCCTTTGACAACCCTTCATTATGTCAGTGCCACTTATTACCTTTGAAAACATACTTTCCCTTTACATTATGCCCACATCATAACCTTTTTGACTTGCACAAGACTTTTATTGTCCGTGACAAATAATACAATGAATCCATTAAGCTTCAAGATGAAATTTAAAGATAATAAAGTACCTTTTGACCATTGACCACACAAGGAAGTGTTAGCTATAACCTGCTCATGAAGGTGTTCTCAAATACATTCCAATACCAAACCATGTCAAGTCAACTAATATATCATTGTGAAAACATATGCCTTGAAACCTTGCAACATATTTGACATTAATTCCAAACAACAAATTCCAAGGTGAGGTCAACATATAACTCTTCCAAGCTTACATCCATGTCAAGATTAAAGAAGTGATCTATGAATTTTTCAATGATTTCTTGAAAATATTTGATACTTAGAGGCAATTGAGAAAACCAATTCATGGTAGGACTTGTTAAACTTCGTGGGAAGAGGCACATCAAATAGGACTCATTATAGGCAACCTCCATACACATGGCGTTAAATTCTTTGATATGGTCCACATGATTTCCTCTCCCTTTGTATTTATCGAATTTTGGGATTTCAAAGCCGACAGGGAATGGTACCATTGTCATGTTTCGATCAAATAGATATGGACATAGCTAGATTTTGTATATGAGGCTTCTTTGTCTTGCCTATCCAAAAATCCTGCATTTCTTGTGACAACGCCATAAGTTGTGACGCTAGATCATCATGTGGGTTTGGTGGAGGAAAATATGTTGGGATGATGGATGGGTTGTATGTGAGATTCTAAAATTATGAGGTCTTGTATGGTGTATATGGTGGTATAGGATAAGGTGATGATTGTGTGGGTGTATATGTTCCTAACATGTTTGGATTAACAATGTTTTGTTGAGGGCTATAGTAGGAACCTTGTTGTTGCGCGATCAATTGCTTGTTATTTTTGTTGTTGTTGTGTTGCTAAGGATGTTTTTTGTTGTTGTGTTGCTAAGGTTGTTTGATGTTGTTGTGCTACTAAAGTCGTTTGTTGTTGTTGTCCTACTAAGGATGCTTTTTGGGCTTGTTGTTGTTGCGCTACTAAGGCTACTTGATTTTTTTTTGTGCTACTAAGGCTGCTTAATGTTGTTATTGTTGGACGGCTTGCCGATAAGCCTGGTGTGCTTGTTGTAAAGCTAAGGAATGTGCTTGCAATGTAGGATCAGTTGTTTGTTAGGATATTTGTGATGGATTGTGGGTGTTGATGTTTTGATTAGGTTGTGGGTTGTTGATGAGAGGTTGGGAGTTCCCATGGTTCAACATTCCTTGCAAGATGGTAGATTGAGATGGAGGAATGTAAGTTTGAGGTCCCATTTGATTTTGCATGGTGAGAGGGACCATGGAGAAAGATGATGATGCCATTAGATATTGCAATGGTAATGGCACATTCATACCTTGTAACTGATTGAAAGTGTTCCCTTGACCGATCAGTAGGGGTTCCACTGTTGTATTTGAAGTGTGACCAAGGTATTACCTTGGTTGATGGGATTTGTAACCAAGGTTTTGTTTTGATTTGGGTTGATAATAAATTGGTTTGATGTGGATGGTGGATTGACTTGAGTAGCTTGGGTAACCACTTGTTTCGATGTGTCAATGGGGTTGTTGGAACCACTCGTCAAGGGTTGACTTTGCGTGAGAGTGTTAACTTGCCCTTGTTTTCCTACTTGAGGCATTTGGTCTGCATTACCTTGTGTAACATTAGGCACACTTGAGGTATTTGCAGTGATGGATGAAGATGGTTGCGCTCAAAATGTCGAGGTTGTTGTGGCATCGTGGAATGTAATTGGTTTACCAAATGTTGGTGTCCATATTGTGTTTTGGGGAAGGTTGGCGGTTAATGGAATGGTCATGTTGTGAATACCCACAATTGTGTTTTTTCCTAGACATGAAGTTGGAGCCAAGCAATGTATCAAACTGACTCACAATCATTTACAATCCTAGGTTGAAATGGCCATACTTATTGAGTCCCCACTCGGATTGTTCCAAACACTGAGACATTGCGAACAATTAGAGATTTGGAAACACTGGATCCCCTCCATGGCACACACTTCTTGGGACCACCAAATCTCAAAATCCTGAAGATCCTAAGGATTTTTCTATTTCAAAAATGAATAGTACAAATATGGGGTGGCTTCAGAACAACCGTTCTTGCACCAACAAGTATTAAGGATTTTGGATTCTAAACAATGGTTCGTAATAAGGGCTTCTGATTCAGGGGATACTATGACAAACTCTCTCAAGAGGTCTCCCAAACCTTAGAACAAGGGCTTTTCGCATCATAAAGATACTAGGGGAGAGTTATCACGTATCACTTCCCGTTGATTGAAATTTTCATCGGAACCATACATTTATATAGCAGTTCGGAAGAGCTTGGATTTAGCTCGTTACCACTTGGTTTGTTCCCTCCTTTCAAAGCAGGGAGGCAGGCCCTCTAAAGATAAATAATAGCAAGGAAGTATGTTTGTAGTTCGATCATCCCAATTTGCATGAAACAAGGAGAGAACACTCACCACGCCTTTTCCCTACACTAGCAAGGGGTTCATTTTTAATCCAAATTGAAAGATGTAGGTGATTTTGCAAAGTGTTAAGGAATGTTTCTATTTCTCAAGATCACTGAGTGGCATGAGAGAATTGCATACGCATTCAATAACACATTTGTAAATCAAAACACAACAAACACTCATAAATTTTAACCCCTAAAGCTAATATGAATTCATTTTATACACCAAATGAAATGTTAAGTTGTCTTGTTCAATTTTAGACCCAAAATATAATGATGAAATGAGGGTTCAATTTTAGTCTCGTTTGAACATTCTTTTTAAGACCCAATTGAAAACTAGTGTGGTATTAAAGCGTGAAATAAAAAAAGCATTACAAATGGGTTACAATTGCCCCAAAAGTGTTGAAACACTTGTTACAATTATAGTTCAAATGATAATAGTATGCTTCTTTTCTTCAAGTTGTATTGTCCAAACCTACAAAACCTAAAAAACCAAAACAAGAAGTTAGAGACATGTTAGAAATCAGATGAAATCAAAAATTTAAAGTGCATGTCAAAATTTAAAGCAAATGTGAAGTTGTTTGGTTCAATTTTATCCAACTTTGAAAGCTAATTCATTTTATCCTTTCAAGTGTTTGAGAAACATTTTTAGAAAATTAGATTATAACAGCAACTTGAGATAATGACAACTTTCTCAAATCTTGATCAATTTTGAAATTGTAAAATATTTTGGAAATCTAAACATGAGATCTTCAAAACCCGGCAACCTTTCTGGAAGATTAGTCATGTAGAATTCATTCAAAATTAAGAAAAATTGTGCATTTAAGAGATTAAACCCAATTTTTTTAAAAAAACAACAAAATTAATAATGGACAACAAATTGAGATAATGAAAACTTTCTCAAATCTTGATCAATTTTGAAATCATAAAATGTTTTGGAAAGCTAAACATCAGATCTTCAAAACCAGCAACCCTTCTACAAGATTAGTCATGTAAAATTTAGTTAAAATTAAGGAAAATTGTGCATTTAAGAGATTAAACCCAAATCTTTTAAAAAAAAACAGCAACATTAATCATGGACAACAACTTGAGATAATGTCGACTTCCTCAAATCTTGATCAATTTTGAAATCGTAAATTTTTTTGGAAAAGCTAAACATGAGATCTTGAAAACCCAACAACCTTTCTTCAAGATTAGTCATGTAGAATTCAATAAAATTTAAGGAGAATCATGTATTTAAGATATTAAACCCAAAATTTCTCCAAAAAAACACCCAAAACTTTAAGGTTTTCCCTCCCTCTAGCGCCAAAATGTGACTAATGACATAGTGAAGGTTAACTACACTCGATCCATACAAATTTGAGGCATATTTAACCCACTAAGCATTAATCCCAATAAGATCATTCACTGTAAACAAAGATAAAGAAGTCATTAAAACTAACATTCTAAATCATAAAAGCTTGAAAAATCTCTAATCTAAGACATTGAAACTTATCCTATTGGGGGAGTGGTGTCGCATTGATGTGGAATGGCAACCCTTTCCCAATCCCTTGGATAATGAGCTTGTTTCAATCAGTTTTATTGAAGAAAATTGATGAAACCATTGATAGATGTGTATGAAAACATGATTTAAAGCTAAATGAGTATGATGCAAGCTATTTTAATATGATTTATGTTAAGATGATTGATATGGGTGTATGCAAATCTACTCTAAATGTATGCAAGCTTAAAAAGATTAAAATCCTAATTAACAAATAAGCTAAATGTATGCATCTATGTTATCATGGCAGCCATTAATGGAAGCTTAAAGCTAATATGCAACTAAAAGTTAACTAAAATATGCTAAATGTGAGTAAAGTATGAGTGTGAGTGTGATTGAATTCAACAACACAAGTTTGCAATTGAAAGATGGATCCATTTGTCTCCAAAGAGTGTGTTATGCCTTGCATAACCACCCCATTTTATTTTGGAACAAAATGGGTTCCCCCTATTCTTTTTTCCCTTAGGCCTTCGGTTTTCTACCTTAGGCATTTTTTTTCTTTTAAAAGTTTTGTCGGAAGTAGAATGGGACCAATACTAGACTTGAAATTCCTTCTGAGGTTTTGGTCTTGTTCAGTCCCCGGTTCCGGTTCTGACGGTTCTTTGTCTTCGTCTTTTGTTCTTTCTTGGAGTCGGATCCGAGTCCGAATCGGAATGTTAAACTTTCTTCAGAGTTTCTCGTTTGGGTTCCATCTCGGCACTGACTTCGCCTTTCCCTTTCTCTCTCTATGTCGTTGGGTTATTCCCTTCACGTTTTGGTTTGTTCTGGCGGACCCGGAACCAGAACTGGAAATGAACCCTGAAACGTTCATAAGATTTAGGTTCATGTTCCATTCTGGTACCGGTTCCGCGTTCTGTCGTTCTTTGGCTTTTTGTTTCTTTTGTTCAGTTGCGGGGTGTTCTTTGTCCTTTCCCCTTTTCCTTTTTACTCTTTTAGTCGTCTCCTTGTGTGTTTGTCAGAGGCGGGATTGGGATGGATTCAGATACTGAAACTTCGATTAAGTTTCAGTCTCTGATTTAGTTCCACCCCCACCCCCGTTGTGTTTCACTCGAGATCTGTTTTCATTATGACCCTACCGGCATTTGTTTCCTTGTTTTTTTGTTTCCTTTGCAGATGCGGAGCCGGGTCAGGAGCTAAGCTTGGAAATATTGATTATTTCCATGGTTAATTCCCATCCTGACTCTGGTCCTGATTCCGATTTCTGTTTTGGTTCTGCCCCGCCGATTTTGAATGGGGATGTTGTTTTGGTTCCCATCCCGGTTCCGCCTGTTTCATTTCTTTGATGTTGTTTCCATTTCTATCTTGGTCCCACTTCCACTTCCGCTGGAGTTGAGTTTCTTTTGGTTAAAATCAAAGGCATGATGTTAACGTATTTTTGGAACTAATGAGGGCATCTGTTTTGAAGGATCAAGTTTTTTTTTTTTAAATCCGAAGATGTCTCTCGAGGGAGTTTCGCAAAAGGATCTAAGTTCGGTGAAGTCTTGCCAACATGAGGGAGCCCTCACCAAAAGATTCTAAGTTCGGCATAACCTCTCGCCAAAAGATGACGCTTTCGGTGTAGTGTCTCACCGACTCATAAAGGTCATTCCAAAACAAAGGAAATCAAGAATGGAGCTCGGCGAAGGATCAGACCTTCGCCATAAGGTCTTGGTGATAGCAGAGTTCGGTGAAAGGAATCCTCGGTCGGTGTAAAGTCTCACTGACCAAAGGAAGTCTCAGTGACAAGGGCAGGCTCGCCGAGAGAAAAGTGAGCTCGGCAAGATGTCTCACCGACGAGGTGAACTCTTGCCGAGATAAAGTGGTATCAGCAAAACGAAGTGGCTTCGCCGAGAGTCTCCCCGACCATGGAAGGTCACACCGAAAGGAAGTGGGCTCGGTAAGAAGAAAGAAGTTCGGGGAAAGGTCTCCCCGAAACATTGGTCACGTCGAAACAAAGGAGGATATCGGGGAGACTCTGAGCGGATGGAACGGGGTCGGTAAGAGGTCTTGCCAACCCGATGGTGTCTCGGCGACATGTAGGGGGAGTCGCCATAAGTCTTGCCGACAAAGGATTCACCAAGGGTTTACGGGGAAGATTTAGACTCTCACCGGGAGTCTCAGCGACTATGAAAGTCACACCGAAGCAAGAGGAGCCTGAGCCCGGAGGATAGGGAGGATATCAGGGAGACTCCCAAAGAAAACAAAAGCTTTGCCATATGGTCTTGGCGACCCTGAGGTGTCTCGCCGATACAAAAGGAGCTCGTGAAGAGGAAAGACATGCACCAAGAGGTCTTAGCAAAATGAAGGAATCTTGCCGATGGGTTTTGTGGACTCAATATGACTTTTATTGCTCATCGAAACGCCGTGCCGACTACCATATGTTGTGTCGATAACTGTTAAGACGAAGTCGCATCAGGGAGACACAATGGGTGTCTCACTGAAGTGTGATTCAAGGTGGACCACTTTTGACTGCCTGACAAAGCTCGCGTGGCATATGTCTGACCAACCAGAGGAAACCAAAAAGTGACTCATCGGCCCCTTTGACCGATTTACTAGTCCTGCGAGGGAGGATCAATAGAAAGCAAGCAGTATGGATGCATTCTCATATCACTAAGGGATTAATCTGCTCGAGTAAGGGCATTTAGATCTACAAGAGAGGGCCTGATGGTGCTTCTAGAAGATGGTCAAACGTACAGAGAAGTCCAAAACATGAGGAAAGACGAAGGAAAGAAGCAATCATGACTCATAGGGACAGCTGTAGTGACTACTGGCAAAGAGGTAGATCAGTATTAATGGAAATATTTTTGAGCATTCGAGGCGGCTCCGCTGGAGTTGAAAGATAGACACAAAGGCGTTGGAGTTAATGTGGTAGCTACAAAAGATCTACAGATCTTTCCCGACACAACCTGTCAACAAAATGGACAGTAGAGCTTCGAATTTAATGCAGCTTTGATTCTTTTCAGAAAAGATCTAAGAGTCGACTCTCCTGGATGTAGATATTTTGTAAACCCTAGTGCAGGGGACAGCACATTCAAGTTGGTACATTCTGTATATAAGGCATTCTTGCCTCTTTGTAAAGGTTGGAACCTTGAGAGTTAGAAGGATTTTTTAGAAGAAAGTTAGACGAGAAGGGATTAGAACTTCTAGATTTAGAAAACTTTTAGATTGAGAACTATTTAGAGTTAGAACTATTAGGAGTTAGTCAGTTAACAGAAGGAGATAGAATTGCATCTTGATTCTTAGTAATAAGAGCTTCTCCTTGTCTTCTTGGTTAGTAGTAAGATTTCAGTACAGACTGTATTGCATTTTCTAAGTTCTCTTAGTGTAGTTGGAAACAATCTAGAGACTCAGATTCTCTGTACACTGGTGATTGTGCCAGCTTTGTAAATATTGTTTATCTATTTTAATAACAGTAGAAGCAATCAAAGTTTAATCTACTTCATGTTGTGTTCCTGAATGATATTTGTCTTAATTGATCATTTGATTTGTGAAGTCTTCAAGGAATGAAATATTGTTTTGTGTTTTATTTAAATAGTAATTAAAATTTGTTATTCGAATTAGCACTGTGAATGAGAGGTTGTGTGTCAATCACAAACTTATCTTGTTCTGCAGTTTTAGTTTATAATTCCTTGAAGTTAACAAGTCTAGTTAAGATTGGATGAACTATAGTTCTTTTCTATTTCAAAACCCTGATCTATGTTTTGTTGTTTCTTTAAAACCCTTGTTAAAGTAGGTTTTGATTTTCATGCTTGATCTGATAACAATCCAAAAGCTCAACACTAGCAGGCCCCTTGAACATTACTATCACATTGACCACTAAGGGACATCAACACAGTTGAGACCCAACTAAAAAGACCTTGGGAGCTAAGGCATCCATGTGTTTCCTTTCTCTTTCAGGAGAAACAGAGTAGCAATACTCTATTTGCATTGTTGTGGTGCCAAAATCACCATCAACAGAGTGTTCTATTTATAGGAAAGCAAATGAAAAATGAAGGGCTAAGATTGGAAAAGCTAATCAATGATCAAAAAGGAAAGAAGATGGAGGCATGGATCATGGATTCTCATCAACAGGTGAGAATGCAAGATGAGATTTAATCAAGGGTTCTCATTTGTTCCAAGCAAACACACTTTTGACCTACACACAAGGTCACAAGGTAACTTGCTCAAGAAGTCACAAGTTTAGCTTGCTCAAGAATCCAAGTGAGAATATCCCTTTTTCAAATGATTGTAGGAGATAGAATATTCTTGTAGGTGAGGAAATAGATATTTTGAAAATTAAAATAAGTTTAATTGTGCAAAAGAGGAAGGAATACTTCATGGGAATATTCTCCCTTTTAGAGGAATGTGCAAAGGAGAAATATTCCCTTACAAGTGGAAGAATTAGTAATTTGATAATTAAAACAAAGTTTCAATTATGAAAATTATGGAATGTGCAAAGGAGAAATATTCCCTTACAATAGCTAGCTCAACCACCACCACCGCCACCAATGGCATTCTTCCAGAATAATCCCTCCCCATTGGGGACTATTCCTGAAGGTTTTCACGATCTGCCTAAGAACCCTAAGAAATTTTGTCCTAAGTACATTCATGGTGAATCAAGAAGTGTTGAAGAGCACATACAAGCTTTCAAGGATGCTTGTACCAGGGCTCAAATAGCCCACCATGATGTAGTATGTAGGTTGTTCCCATATTCCTTAGGTGATATGGCCTACAACTGGTATCTCAATCTTCCTCAGCATTCTATCTTGAGCTGGATAGACCTTGAAAATGCTTTCATTAATCAGTTCAAAATCTATGTGGATCCAGCTCTTTTATACCACCAATTCACTACCATTAGAAAGGAACTAGGTGAACCCTTGCCTTTATTCAACACTAGGTTCCAACGAATGTATAGGAGATTGCAAGATCCCTATCTAGTCACTGAGAATAGTGCCATCCAAACCTACTTTAGGGTTATAGACCCCTTGATTGGCTTGTTCTTGCAAAGGACTTATTTACCAGCTGATATTGACTCTCTATTCAAAGTCTATCATCTAGCTATCAAGGTGCAGCAACAAATCAGTTCTCAACAAGGAGGCATGGGAGGAGGTTTCCCTTCAATGGGATATCAGATGCCTAGTCCAACTCCCTTGTTCAATATTGTCCCAGGGATGTCTCCTTCCCACTATGGGCCTATATCTAAATTGCAAACCCAACCACAGGTCCCATTCTTTGCTAAGGGAACTCCTGACTTCTCCCAACAACTGCAGGTTCCTCCAAGCTCCCATGGTTATCATAACCAAATTGGAACTCCAAGTCATGTTGATCAGCCACCTGTTGTTAAGGACCAGGAAAGTGAAAAGACAATCCAACTTACTAATGAGGTGGAGATCTTGAAGAAAACGCTATCCCAAGTCACCAATGACATGGCTCAGCTTAGGTTGAACCCATCTCAAAATCAGGGTAACTACTCTAATCAAAATAGCAACAACCAGGGTACTTATCAGAACAACAATAACAATTATAACCAAAAGGGACACCAAGGCCAAAATTCCTCTAACTAGGGCTACCAAAATCAGAATAGAGGATATAACCAGAGAGAAAATAACAACAGGAAATGGAATACAGGACCAAACAATGGTGGGGTTCCTCATAATTACCAAGCAAATGAGGAAAGATCACATACTGCAAACGTGGCTGACTTGAATTTCATGACTAATTGGTGTAGGCTTCATGATACAGCAACCCATTCTAAGGTAAATTGCCCTCAGATGGAGAAAGTTGTCAAGATGGCACATGAAGATGCTCACACATTCCAGGGGAATTCACACAAAGGAGGGGACTCAGTGGATACTGCAATGGCTTATGATCTTTTTGAAGAAGAGTCCTCATTCCCAAGACAAAGTGAGAATGAACCGGAGGAGGATTCATATGATGCCCAAGCCTTCCAGACAAAGGGAGGACACTTTTTGAGAAATCAGAACAAGGGCCCATTCACTACATAAGCACCTCCTAATCACATGGTGCCCCCAAACCAGAATGCTGATAATAACCCTCCTCCACCAAAAGGCCGGCCTGACCTCCATAACAAGGGTAATTCCTTTGTTGTTTTCAAAAGTAATTCAAGTTATGATACAGAATTTGACATTGTTTCTGAGATGCAGAGACAAAAAAATTATTTTTCATTCTTTGACATTTTAAAGTGGTGCCCTACTCAAAGGGAGATAGTACTCAAAGCTCTAGAACAAGCTGATAAGTCAAAAGGAAAGAGTAAGGTGGCACCTGCTAGGGACGTAAATGCAGCCTTATACAGAAACAAGGTAGGTACTCCACCTTTCCTTTTAAGTTTAAGGATCTCTGGCAAGAACCTACATAACTGTTTATTGGATTCAGGGGCTTCGGAAATTGTCATGCCATTTTCCATATGTAAGAAGTTAGGATTAAACCCCATTCAAACCAATAAGAAGGTCATTCAACTTGAAAAAATAGAGGTTAATGTGGTAGGGGAATTAAGAAACATACACGTTCAAGTAGGATCAGATCCTAGGATCCTAACCAACATAGATATTCAAGTGGTAGATATTCCCGAGACCTATGGTATGCTGCTAAGCCGAGATTTGATAAAAAAATTAGGGGGATATCTTTCCCTTGAATTTTCACATATGTGGCTATCATGGAAAAGGATTCCTAATCAGATTAGGATTGAAAGTGAGCCTCGCCTCAAGCATATCATCACAGAATATGATTGCCCCAATGAAGTGGCTTACTTTGAGACTAAGATGGTGGTTTATAAACAAGAGGAAATTCTAACCTTCTCGGTTTTCAATGCTAAGAACATGTCAAAACAAAAAAACCCTGACCCCACCATTGATGAAAATCAGCAGGCCCTGATTAGAAAGCTGCAACAAGACCGACTGGTCTTAGGGGTAGATATAGATCTGCAAAGTCTCTTGCTCCCTAATTGGTGCAGGGTACATTACCAAAGTCATTTTGAACTGACTTTTCAACCTTACAGGGACATTTTAAATCATGCTTCCCAAGTTGAGGGAGCTAGCACAAGTCGCCTTGAGACCATTGCAGACTGCTTCTCATTTGAGGCCAAGAAAGCAACTATGTTAACCAAGGATACAATACTTTTAAAGGAAATCCCTTCTCAGATCAAACCTACTCTAGACACACGTTCCAATCAGTATACTGATAAAGAGCAACCCCAAGGTCTATTAGGCACCCCTACACTCACAAATGAAACAAATCCCAAGGAATCAACCAAAGGGACAAGTGACGGCCAAGAAGATAACCACAGGTTACATAATGCAACTGAGCAGGAATTGGAGGAAGTACCTAGAGAACCTTTGGACAATCATTTTCTTGTGTCTAGTCCAAGAGATCAAGAAGTCCCACCTTTGGTTAATCCTATTCAAATATCTATGAAAACTTCAAAGGGATTAACCCCTGCTTCTGATCAGCTGTGGACCCTTACCTTTGATGGATCCAAGTCCAAAACCGGTTGTGGTGTTGGAATTGTACTAACCAGCCCTCAAGGGAAAACCTTTTTTGCTTCTTACAGGTTGCAATTTGGGTGTACTAACAACGTAGCAGAGTATGAAGCTCTGGCACGGGGACTGATGTTTGCACTCAAGAAGAAGGTCACTGCCTTGATGGTCAAGGGATATTTAGAAATAGTTATCAGGCAGGTGCGCATCCAATACACATGTCACAACAGAAGGCTGGCAGCTTACAGAAATTGGGTATGGAACCTGATTGAGGACTTTGATGCTTTTGGGATTAGCTTAATCCCTAGAGAAGAAAATCAGGTAGTTGATTCATTGGTTGTTGCTACAAGCACCTTGGAACCTATGCAAGGCTCCAAATTCAAAAGGTTCTAAGTGGAATTGATGTCCACCCTAGCTGTTCCTGATAATATCAATAATTTTAGAGTTTTCGATGATAACCGACATATCCTTGCTTTCCTAGCAATTTTTTATGTTTTTGAAGGGAAAATCATTGATGATGTCGACAGGGATCAAGGAGATTGGAACCCTGGAGATTGTGATATAGAAGGGGTCCTTAATCTAAAAACTAATAACATTCCCAAGGGAATGGTTGCTCTAGAAAGAATATTTGACTCAGACCCGAGGGCTCAAGAGAAGGCATCAGTTGAAGGAAAAGGAGGCGAATATGACATGGTTAACCTAGCTGACTTGGGTCTCGAAAGGAATGTCTACATAGGGAAGGCTTGCCCTGAAGCAATTAAAGAATACATATTGAGGGCACTTAAAAGGGATATTGTTGCGATAGCCTGGGGGTATGAAGACCTCCAGACCTTTGATTCTTCTGTTATGACCCACACTATTCCCTTGAAGCCCGAGGCTAAACCCTTCCGACAGAAGCAGCGTCCTGTCAACGCCCTGATTGAGCCATTAATTTATAAAGAAGTTCAGGAATTGTTGTCTGCAAGGATAATCTTCCCTGTGCGCCATTCAATGTGGGTGGCTAACTTAGTCCTAGTCTGGAAGAAGAACGAGGAGATTAGGCTATGTGTTGACTTTAGAAACCTAAATAGGGCTTCAGAAAAGGATAATTACCCGCTCCCTTCCTTGGATGAGGTATTACAGACTGTCAATGGAGCACAAATGATGTCATTCTTGGACGGTTACTCTAGATACAATCAGGTAATGGTCAACTTTGAGGACAGGATGAAGACGGCTTTCACCACCAAGTGGGGGACGTTCGCATATAGAAGGATGCCATTCGGCCTAATAAACGTTGGAGCAACTCTCCAGCGCGCCATGGACATAGTTTTCAAGGACCTAATTGGAAAATGTATTATTGTCTACATGGATGACCTGACAATGTTCTCCAAGGATCGACTGAACCATGCTGCGGACTTAGCCAAAGTTCTTGAGAGATGCATCCAATATGGCGTCTCCCTGAATCCTAACAAATGCGTGTTTGGAGTTTTGGAAGGGAAGCTGTTGGGCCACATAATTTTTGAAAGAGGGATTTCAATCAACCCAGATTGAGTTGAATCCATTCTGAAGATCGCCAAACCAGGGAGCAAGAAAGAGTTAAGATCTTTCTTTGGAAAGATAATTTCATAAGGAAGTTTATCACAGGCTTTGCAGAGATGGTAAAGCCACTAAATGAAATGATGAGGAAGGACGCCAAGGTAGAGTGGACTGATGAAGCAAAGGATGTGTTTTCTCAAGTCAAACAGTCTATTTAAGAAGTGCCTATTCTCACCAGCCCTAATTACAAGAGGCCATTCTACATTTACTCTTTCCCCTCTGACCATTCCTGTGCAGCTGTATTAACCCAACGACAAGAAGAAGTGAATGAGAGATCGATTGTGTTCATGATTTCTCCATTCAAAAATGCGGAGATCAAATACCCACCTCTGGAGAAGCAAAATTTTGCGCTGGTTCGAGCTGTTAAGAAATTCTGACATTACATTCTCCGAAGTCAAGTCGTCGCTGTAGTTCCAGATGCAGCTGTCAAGTCCCTACTGATGCAGAGCGAGCTAGGAGAAAGAAGGGGAAAGTGGATGGCTATCTTACAAGAGTTTGATCTGGAGATACGCCCTATGAGACTTGTCAGAGGTACTGGTTTGTCTGAATCCATGGCGAAGGCTGGTAATAATGTTGTTTGCCAGCAATATACAACCCAGTCCTTCTTCAATGATCCCTGGTATGTTGATGTTGTCAATCTGATGCTCAACAATCAATGTCCAAAGGGGATGAATTCAACTCAAAGGAGAGCCCTGAGGCTGAAGATTTCTCATTATATGTTCAAAGGAGGGTTACTATACAGGAGGAATTTTGAAGGGGTATACTTAAGATGCCTTGATCATCAAGAGGCCAAGCAAGTGACCTCTAAATTTCATGGGAAACATGGCATAGGTCATGGTTCTACAAATTCTCTGGCACACCGAATCCTTAGGTCTGGTTATTACTGGCCCTATGTATTCAAGGATGCACACTAGTATGTGAGGACATGCCACACCTCCCAGGTTTCTACACCAAGGGAATGCCATTCAACTATGCCACTGCAGCCTGTCTATGAGGTAAGGTCATTTGCCCAGTGGGCAGTGGATTTCATTGGGGTTATTAACCCAAACTCTTCTGCGGGGCACAAGTTTATTTTGACTGCTATCGACTACTGCACAAGATGGACAGAGGCTATACCATGCAAAAATAGCACAACAGAGTGATCAAGTTCCTCACCGAATGCATCACTACAAGGTTTGGGGTACCCTTCGCTCTGGTATGTGACAATGGCTCTGCCTTTTCTTCTACTGAGTTTATTTCCTAGGCATATGACCACAAAATTGTTTTGAAATACTCTTCGAACTATTCCCCACAAGGCAATGGAGTAGCAGAGTCAACCAATAAAAACCTATTAGGGATAATTAAGAAACTATTAGAACATAACCCTAGAGACTGGCATACCCAGCTGAGATTCGCATTATGGGCGGATAGGACTAGGATTAAGGCTGCTTTAAACACCTCACCATTCAAGCTGGTATATGGCCAAGAGCATGTCTTTCCTATCCATCTGCAAATACCTATCCTCGAGTTCATGCAGAAATTCTACTCTAGTGACAATAGGATAGAAGTCAGATTAGCTGCTTTGTTGAAATTAGAAGAACAAAGAGATGCTGCCTTGCAACAATTCTTCAACCATCAGGTTGTTGTCAAACGTTGGTTTGACAAAAGAGCCAAGATCAAGGCTTTTAGGATATCAGACTTAGTGTTGTTATGGGATAAAGCCAATGAAAAGAAGGGCAGTCACCAAAAGTTTGACAAACTTTGGCTAGGTCCTTATCAGGTTGTTGAGATCCTAGGAGAAAACGCTTTCAGATTGAGTAGTTTAACTGGAGAACCTGTTCCATTGCCTGTCAATGGACAGTTTCTTAAACACTATTTTGAGTCGTGAAGTTGGTGCTTTTGCTGGGTGATTCATATGTGTAAATAATTATGTTCTTTATGTGAATAATCTGTTGCTTTTTATGTAAGTAATTTGCTCTCTTGTTTGTAAATAATTTGTTGTTTGTCTGTTTGTCCTTTCCTTTCCTTTTTGTTTTCCTTTGTCCTTTTGGGTTCTGTTTTTTTTTTGTTCTTTGGGGCTATCTGTTCTTTCCATCTTGAAATTATGGGTTGTTATCTGAAGCATACTTTGGTTGTTAGGAGAGAAATGGTTTGGATATTTTCAGGTGTACTGATTGGGTGATTTTGCCCTGAGTTCTTTGTTTTATGCCCATTATCAATAAGAGTTGTGGAAGGTTTTGAAAACAAGGTGTAAAGTAAAAGACCTTCATTAGCTCCTCTGAATTTTTCACAAATTACCAAGATCATCCCCTCTTGTAATGGTATATTTGTCCTAGGATGATAGTGTTATAAGATTTGAGTGAAAAATCTGATCTCCCAATTGTTGTTACAAGGTCCATGGTAGTTTTCAACCCAACACAGATGTAAACATCTAACATATTGAAAAAAAAAAATTGAGTGAAATATTTGAAATTCTAAAAAAAAAAAAAGAGAGAAGAGAACTATTTGAAGAGAAAAGAGGACTCAATATGAATGGGTGATTCCAGTATCTCTACCGGGGCTATGGACGCCTAGCTGGCAGTAGAGCAATGTTGTGAGAAAACTAGAGGTATCTTCGTCGGGGCTATGGACGCCTGGCTGGCAGCAGAGCAATGCCCAGGATATCATTGTACAACAGC
This sequence comes from Sequoia sempervirens, assembly GCA_007258455.2. Classification (NCBI taxonomy): domain Eukaryota; kingdom Viridiplantae; phylum Streptophyta; class Pinopsida; order Cupressales; family Cupressaceae; genus Sequoia; species Sequoia sempervirens. Next base: position 757,160,826 of record VDFB02281492.1, on the reverse strand, counting down.
TAAAGGGAATCAACTCATGTAGCTCAAATCCTGCACATTGTTGTTCGAAAGATGAAGAAAACTTTATGAAAGGGTGATGCACAATCAAGCACACACAGATTCAGGGGTAGCTAGTGTTGATTTACATTTGAGATTCTAGCTCAACCTTGCTTGCTAAAGCTAACCCAACTGGAGTTGTGATGTTCATAAACCAGGAGTTCTGGGTAGCGGAATCCTTCAGATTCTTGAAAATAGTTAAACAATTTTCCCAGCCGAGTCACCATTTGTTATGCCTTGCATAACCACCCCATTTTATTCTGGAACAAAATGGGTCCCCCCTCTTCTTTTTCCCTTTGGCCTTTGGTTTTCTGCCTTAGGCATTTTTTTTCTTTTAAAAGTTCTGTCGAAAGCGGAACCGGGACCAATACCGGACTTGAAATTCCTTCTAAGGTTTTGGTCTTGTTCCTTCCCTGGTTCCGGTTCCGACGGTTCTTTGTCTTTGTCTTTTGTTCTTTCTTGGAGTCGGATCCGGGTCCGAATCGGAATGTTAAACTTTCTTCAAATTTTCTCGTTTGGGTTCCATCCCGGCGCCGACTCCGCCTTTCCCTTTCTCTCTCTATGTCGTTGGGTTCTTCCCTTCGTGTTTTGGTTTGTTCCAGCAGACCCGGAACCGGAACTGGAACCGAACCCTAAAACTTTCATAAGATTCAGGTTCGTGTTTCGTTCCGGTCCCGGTTCCGCGTTTTGTCATTCTTTGGCTTTTTGTTTCTTTTTTTCGGTTGTGGGGTGTTCTTTTTCCTTTCCCATTTTCCTTTTCTCTTTTAGTCGTCTCCTTGTGTGTTTGTCAGAGGCAAGATCGGGATGGATTCAAAAACTAAAACTTTGATTAAGTTTCAGTCTCTAATTTAGTTCTGCCCCTATCCCCATTGTGTTTCGCTCGGGATCTGTTTTGGTTTCGACCTCGCCGGCGTTTGTTTCCCTGCGTTTTTGTTTCCTTTGCGGATGAGGAGCCAGGTCAAGAGCTAAGCTTGGAAATATTGATTATTTCCATGGTTAATTCCCATCCCGACTCTGGTCCTGGTTCTGATTTCTGTTTTGGTTCCACCCCCGCCGATTTCGAATGGGGATGTTGTTTTGGTTCCCATCCCGATTCCGCCTGTTTCATTTCTTTGATGTTGTTTCCATTTCTATCTTGGTCCCACTTCCACTTCCGCCAGAGTTGAGTTTATTTTGGTTAAAATCAAAGGCATGATGTTAACGTATTTTTGGAACTAATGAGGGCATCTATTTTGAAGGATCAAGGTTTTTTTTTTAATTCGAAGATGCCTCTCGAGGGAGTTTCGCAAAAGGATCTAAGTTCGGAAAACTCTTGCCGACATGAGGGAGCCCTCACCAAAAGATTCTACGTTCGGCATAACCTCTCGCCAAAAGATGACGCTTTCGATGTAGTGTCTCACCAACTCATAAAGGTCATGCCGAAACAAAGGAAATCAAGAATGGAGCTCGGCGAAGGATCATACCTTTTCCATAAGGTCTTGGCGATAGCAGAGTTTGGCGAAAGGAAGCCTCGGTCAGTGTAAAGTCTCACCAATCGAAGGAAGTCTCAGCGACAAGGGCAGGCTTTCCGAGAGAAAAGTGAGCTCGGCAAGATGTCTCACGAACGAGGTGAACTCTTGCCAAGATAAAGTGGTATCGGAAAAATGAAGTGGCTTTTCCGAGTGTCTCCCCAACCATGGAAGGTCACACCGAAAGGAAGTGGGCTAAGTAAGAAGAAAGAAGTTTGGGGAAAGGTCTCCCCGAAACATTGGTCACGCCGAAACAAAGGAGGATATCAGGGAGACTCTAAGCAGATGGAACGGGGTCGGTAAGAGGTCTTGCCTACCCGATGGTGTCTCGGCGACATGCAAGGGGATTCGCCATAAGAATTGCTGACAAAGGATTCACCAAGGGTTTTCGGGGAAGATTTAGACCTCTCACTGGGAGTCTCAGCGAATATGAAAGTCACACCGAAGCAAGAGGAGCTCAAGCCCGAAGGATAGGGAGGATATCGGGGAGACTCCCAAAGAAAAAAAAAGCTTCGCCATATGGTCTCGGCGACCCCGAGGTGTCTCATCGATACAAAAGGAGCTCGCGAAGAGGAAAGACATGCACCAAGAGGTCTTAGCAAAATGAAGGAGTCTTGCCGATGGGTTTTGCGGACTCGATATGACTTCTACTGCTTGCCGAAATGTCGTGCCGACTACCATATGTTGTGTCGATAACTGTTAAGATGAAGTCGCATCAGGGAGACACAATGGGTGTCCCACCGACGTGTGATTCAAGGTGGACCACTTTTGACTACCTGACGAAGCTCACGTGGCGTATGTCCGACCAACTAGAGGAAACCAAAAAGTGACTCATCGGCCCCTTTGACCGATTGACTACTCCTGCGAGGGAGGATCAACAGAAAGCAAGCAGTATGGATGCATTCTCAGATCACTAAGGGATGAATTTGCTCGAGCAAGGGCATTCAGATTTGCAAGAGAGGGCCCGATGGTACTTCTAGAAGATGGTCAAACGTACAGAGAAGTCCAGAACATGAGGAAATCCGAAGGAAAGAAGCAATCATGATTCATAGGGACAGCTGTAGTGACTACTGGCAAAGAGGTAGAGCAGTATTAATGACGATCTTTTTGAGCATTCGAGGCAGCTCCGCTAGAGTTGAAAGATAGACACAAAGGCGTTGGAGTTAATGTGGTAGCTGCAAAATATCTACAGATCTTTCCCGACACAACCTTTTAGCAAAATAGACAGCAGAGCTTCGAATTTAATGCAGCTTTGATTCTTTTCAGAAAAGATCTAAGAGCGGACTCTCCTAGATGCAGATATTTTGTAAACCCTAGTGCATGGGACAGCACATTCAAGTTGGTACATTCTATATATAAGGCATTCTTGCCTCTTTGTAAAGGTTGGAACCTTGAGAGTTAGAAGGATTTTTTAGAAGAAAGTTAGACGAGAAGGGATTAGAACTTCTAGATTTAGAAAACTTTTAGATTGAGAACTATTTAGAGTTAGAACTGTTAGGAGTTAGTCAGTTAACAGAAGGAGATAGAGTTGCATCTTGATTCTTAGTAATAAGAGCTTCTCCTTTTCTTCTTGGTTAGTAGTAAGATTTCAGTACAGACTGTAATGCATGTTCTAAGTTCTCTTAGTGTTGTTGGAAACAATTTGGAGACTCAGATTCTCTGTACACTGGTGATTGTGCCAACTTTGTAAATATTGTTTATCTGTTTTAATAACAGTAGAAGTAATCAGAGTTTAATCTATTTCATGTTGTGTTCCTGAATGATATTTGTCTTAATTGATCATTTTCTTTGTGAAGTCTTCAAGGAATGAAATATTGTTTTGTGTTTTATTTAAATGGTAATTAAAATCTGTTTTTTGAATTAGCACTGTGAATGAGAGGTTGTGTGTCAATCACAAACTTACCTTGTTCTACAATTTTAGTTTATAATTCCTTGAAGTTAACAAGTCTGGTTAAGATTGGATGAACTATTGTTCTTTTCTGTTTCAAAACCCTTGTTAAAGTAGGTTTTTATTTTCATGCTTGATCTGATAACAACCCAGAAGCTCAACACCAGCAGGCCCCTTGAACATTACTGTCACATTGACCACTGAGGGACATCAGCATAGTTGAGACCCAACTAAAAAGACCTTGGGAGCTAAGGCATCCATGTGTTGCCTTTCTCTTTCAGGAGAAGCAGAGTAGCAATACTCTGTTTGCATTATTGTGGTGCCAAAATCGCCATCAACAGAGTGTTCTATTTATAGGAAAGCAAATGAAAAATGAAGGGCTAAGATTGAAAAAGCTAATCAATGGTCAAAAAGGAAAGAAGATGGAGGCATGGATCATGGATTTTCATCAACAGGTGAGAATGCAAGATGAGATTTAATCAAGGGTTCTCATTTGTTCCAAGCAAACACACTTTTGACCTGCACACAAGGTCACAAGGTAACTTGCTCAAGAAGTCACAAGTTTAGCTTGCTCAAGAATCCAGGTGAGAATATCCCTTTTTCAAATGATTGTAGGAGATAGAATATTCTTGTAGGTGAGGAAATAGATATTTTGCAAATTAAAACAAGTTTAATTGTGCAAAAGAGGAAGGAATACTTCATGGGAATATTCTCCCTTTTGGAGGAATGTGCAAAGGAGAAATATTCCCTTACAAGTGGAAGAATTAGTAATTTGATAATTAAAACAAAGTTTCAATTATGCAAATTAGGGAAATTATATGATATTCATTAAATAATTGATTTAATGGATATCAAATGAAAAAGCAATGGATGAGATTGATTTGATCTATCAATGGTCACAAATGAAAGGAGAATGAAACATGGATCAAGGATTCTTATCAATGGATGAGAATCAAAGATTACATGGATCAAGAAAAGAATAAGGGCTCACAATCATACAAACGAACACACTTTGTAATAACTTTAAAAAGTTGTTTCAAAGTTTGTTTGGAGTAATCATTACCTTTTTTTTAGAAAAATAGGAGAATATTCCTTTGGAATATTCCCTATGCAAGTGGATGAGAGGAAAACTAGCAATTTAGTTAATTAAAACTAAATTTGAATGCCCAAGATGAGGAATGTGAGGATATTCATTAAATTATTGATTTATTTAATGAAAAGGATATGCAAATATGATATTTAATTAAATAGTTTAGGTTTTTTAATTAAATAAGAGGACTTAGGGTTAAAATTAAATAATTTGCATTATTTGATTAAATCAAATAAAATGTTAGTGTGAGAGGGGGTGAATTAACCCAATTAGGTCAATTAGATTAATAGGTGAAAATGAGGCATTTAATTAAATAATTTAGGCTTATTTAATTAAAAAAGTGAAAAGAGGATGGGTTTGAAGACATGTTGTGCCCCTCCAGTTGTTGCACTTTGTTTCACATGTGACTTTGATCTATTGCTAGTTGTTTTAGTGTATTTATGATGATGTGGTACTATATGTTGTTCTTGGTGAAGGAGACATTGTAGCATAACTCACTCATGAGTACCCTACTATGTTGTGACTCTCTTTCACGGTGTGATTGTTGATTTGTGATGATATGTTTAATAGTGTTGTTGGATGCAATTTGCAGGTACTAGATATCAGCTTCACCTACTTTGTCAAGTCTGAGCATGCCCTAACCCAATGGAAATATGTTGTTTTAGAGATAGTGTTAGGTCCGTCGTTAGCCATCGTTCTTCATTGAACGAGTATTCGTTTGTCACCCATCATTGTCGTTTTTCCGTTTGTTTTTGTCATGTCATTCTTGTCTTCGTCATGTTGGAAATTCACTTATTGGTTAGTTTAATGGTTTATTGATTAGTCACTGATTTAATTGATAATGTTAAAATGTTAAGCTAAAATATTGATGTTTAGATATTTTAATAATTGAAATTGTAATGTTGTTTTTTCTAAAGGGTTTGATTAATTAAATTAATTAAACAATATATATTTATTTAAATATAATTGTTTGTTTTGCATAATAGAATATTTATTTATTTATTTATTGTGCAAGTTTAAAATGTTTGAAAAAGTAGATAACATCAAATTGTTGTTTCAACTGAAGATGTGAAAATATCTCAAAACTTGACTTTAAGTCAGAGATGTTAACTTGAGTGCTTATTTAGTTTGAACTGAATGATCATTTGGAATTGCATGTTGACTCTGAGTTAAGTTAGGAAATCATTAGTTAATTGGATTGGAATAAAAGCTTTTAGTGTGCAATTTCATTCACGAGGAATTGATTTTTTTTGGAATGGTTAGGAAGAAAAAATTTCACGACAATTTTTGGAAAAGCTTCTTCTATGTATTTTTTGGTTTAAAGTTTTGAAGATAGTGGTTTTTGAAGGAATCGGTGTTTTTGGAAAATAAAGATCTATAGGTTTACTGTATTTGGATTCTATCTTCGATTGGATTCAGGATTATAAACCAGGTTTTCTTCTTTTGCTTTGCAAATTCTTGAGTAATTTTTTTTAAAACATAATGTTTGTATTTTGTTTGCTCTAGAAAGATTGACCCAGTCGAATCTACAATTTAGTAGAAGAATTTATCCGGAAATGCTCTTCATGTTTAAAATGCTTTTTGATTAAATCTCAAAATCTACAAATATATTCATGTTAGAAAACGTAGAAATGTCTTCACTGTTTTGGTTGCCTGTTTCTTTGGCTAATATAGTAATTATTTATTATGCATGCTCAACTATATGTCTTCACTATTTTTTTTAAAGAGTTTGTTTGGTGTTTTCAGTGATTCCTTAGACAATAGTATTGAGCTGACATTATTTTCCTTGTAATGGAAATCCTTTATAGTTTTTACCGCCGCCCACTCTCCTTTCATCGTTGACTTCCATCCAGGAATACAGATTTTACTTCATATTTGTTGAATGCTTTAGATTTGTAAACCACTTGTCTAAGGAGGAATCAGCCTTGTATTTGAAGTTACCTTAGCCCTTTGCCTGTATATTTGATTTGGGTTTCCAGTGCTTTCTCCTCAGTCAATTTTTTGATCTCCCTCTGTTTTATTATCTCTCTTTTTGTTGCAGCATTAGAAACTAAAATATTGTCAGGGTTTAATTAACCTCCTTGATTCCATTAGCAACTTGTCATTATTGAATCATGAACATAGAAGGGATTGGATGCTTAAATAAGCTCCCTGATTCCATACGCAACTTATCTCAATGGAAACACTTGAACATAGTAGGGTGTATAGATTTAAATAACCTTTCTGCTTCTATTGGTGCCTCACACAGATGCAACGCTTGAACATAGAAGGTTGTAGAGGTTAGAACACCTCCCTGACTCTATTGGCATCTATTACAATTGTAGCACTTGAAAATAGAATGTAGTAGAGGTTTAAATAATCTTCTTGATTCCATTGTCAACCTGTTATCGATAAAGCACTTCTCATAATAGAAAAAAAAAATTCCCTCAACATGGCGTATTTCCCTATTTTGATCCACGTGTTTTCCAATTTCTGTGGTAATGATTGTTTTGTAAATTGAGACATTACCTGAGTCTTTAGCTTTGATCTCTTAAATTGTCCTCTACTTATCAATTTGTAGATCTGTCTTGGTCTGTTCATTTAGCAAATTGAAATATTAGAGTAATCGAGCTAAGGAATTCGATGACCTATAATCTCGTTAACTCCATGATCAATAGCGATAATATTTGGCTTATAGAAATCAGAATGTATATGTGTCTGAATTTTCATTGAATTAGTTACCAAATGTTAGTATTTAAATATGAGGTTGAATCTTTTTTTTCACGCCTTTGAGAAGAGGCGATAGTGGCATCACATGCGCCTTCAACTACATGTTAAGTCACACATTGATCTTACCTCTATTTATTTCTTAATCTCTATCCGTAATTTTACATTTTTCCTATTCATTGTTTCTGTTTTGATCATTCAGCAAACTTGGTGTTTGTTGTTATGCGTCAAGATTTCCTGAGTAATTTGTAACTTCCAGTGAAAATGTTTAACCACAGTGTTAGTTATGTCATGCAATTAAGTTAGGAATGATTTTTTGTTAGTTCGTTCCTTTTGTAAGAGTCAATATTGCAAATAATTGAGTCTCGCAATAAATATTATAAATCATTGATATTTTAAATCTATTGAGTTTATTGTAATCTTTACATGTTTAATGCTTTGTTAATTCTCTGGTTTAGTAATAGTTCATTCATTATTAATTGTCATTTGATTTAAATGATAACGAAAAAAAAAATTGTAAATTCATATTGTGTTTGAAGTTCATTGAAATCATTATTTATATTAATTTATTTTATTAAAATTTTGAAGTATTTAAATGGTAATCAATTAAGTGGAGTTTTCTATTTAAAGGATATATGCATGTGCATACTTAGAAGATAATATATGAGCTATGATCGATTATAATTATAATTGTAGTTTTGAATTACCATTATAATAATTATTCGATTTGTAATAGATAAGTCTAAAATCGGTATGAAATAAATGACTCTTGAATATGTTGTTTAAATATCTTCAAGTGAATGGGGAATATATATTGGAAAAATTTTAAATGTGAAGGAATGTTAAGTATTTAGAACTTGTGTCTTCCTGAGACTTGTATGTTCTTTAAAAAATTGTTTGAGTTAATTGAGTATCACAATTCTTGTATAGTGTTGTGTAGTTTTCTCACACACGCCCCACTGAAAGTAGGGACCCCCCTTTTCTCACTCTAATTTATGGTGCTTTGGCCCTTTTGTTTTGAGGATTTTTTTCTTAGGCACGTTCTTGAATGTTTATCTTGCTTGCACTGATGATTCCTTTAAGTTGTGCATTGAAAATCCTAAGTTCTAGATAAAATTCGGGTTTTTCACTGTCTTCAAGAATTTTCGCTCTGGGCGGAATTCCCCGAGTTTTCCTGAAAGTCCGATAACAAATTTTTAACCCTGTGATTCGAAGATTCTGTCAACTCGTGGAATTCCACCTGGACCAGATTTTTCCAAAATTCTGTCACCTAGTCAAATTCTTGGATTATGTTCTAACCTGTCTTGTCGATGGAATTAATGCTTGATAGTATGATCTCTGTGGCAAGTATTTAGGTGACTTCTTGGTCCATTGTGTGTCACTTGGCTTTCATCATTTTCTCTTTGTTGCTTTTGAGATCCTGGTCTTGACTTTTTAGCGTTTTGGCAATTGGATTGGTTGATTTCTGGATTCGGTAGCAAATTTCTTGCATTGTCGTTGCAGTTGTTGCTTGGGCATCCAAGTTTGTTATTGAGCTCCTTTGAAGTTAGATTTACTTCATCCATGGTTTGTAACTTTTTCCTTTCCTTTTGGATGATGAATGAATGTGATGTTTTGATGTTTTGAATGCATTCAGAGCTCAAATTTCATAGGTTTGGTGTTGAGTTTTCAAGAGCAAGGGTTTGTTTTGTTTTCTTTGCAGAATCTTAGAACCCAGTTGAGATCCCTAGTTGAGTCAGTAATTTTGCAGTGCCAAGCTCTCCCAAATCACTCCTTCAAGCTCAACCCATGAGTAATTTTGTTGCAATTTAAGGTTTTGGGAGTTTGTTTGATTGAAGACAATTCCCTAAGAAAGTTCATGATCCCATCTATGAATTTACTAGCTAGTAGCTCACTTAGGCATGTTCCAAACAATTTATCTTGAGCTTAACCAAAAAATCTAGTTTAATTCAAGCTTAACCCAAGCTCATTCCCTGCATTCATGGCGGAGATTTCAGAATCAAGCCTAGGGCATCGCCAATCCTCACCAGTTTTCCTCTGAGGGGGTTGAGGATCTATAATGATCAATTAGAAGACATAAAGCAAACTATGTTCGAGCCTAAAATCTCAAATTTTGTGATTGTTCAATTTTTTTGGGCGTGATCGTGAGAAATGACAGTTTCTGGGATCCCGAGGTCTTCGTGGAATTCCCGCACCTTAGGAATTTCTGATTTTTCCTTTGCCCTTTCATTTTCCTAGAGGCATGCAAAAGGCTCAAAGTTTCGAGTTCCTTGTGGAATTCCTTCTTCACCGGATTTTCCTAGATTTTCCCGAAATGACTTCACAGTACAAAGAATTTGAGAGATGAATGAAATTAATGTTTGTGTATTTTGCATCTCATGGTGGGCATTGATGATTTTGATGATTTAAATGATGTTACATTCTTTCCTTTCATGTTGTGATGATTAAACTGATGACATTTTTGCTTGATCGGTGAAGTCCGCCTGACATGGAATTTCTCAGAATTCCTCTCTGGCTGGTTTTCCCCGGATTGCTTAGAATCTTGGATTTAGAATGATTGTGTTTTATAATTGATTTGGGGGGTTTTGTCGTGATTTTGAGCTGATGTAATGATGAATATTTTATTCATGGGTGACTAATCTTGATTCTAAATATTATAGAGAGGATTTATTATGGTTTGTTTTGTTCGATGTAGGTTGAATCAAGTAAGACGGTAGCCGAGAAGACTAGGGGAAAGCAGATGGATCCAAGTGTTGAAGGATCTGCTATCTTCAAGGCAAAAAGGATCAAAATGGATATAAAGAGCAGGATCCCAAAAATCAAGTTGACTTCCATTTGGTCAGAGGTCACGGATACAAATGTAGGCCAATGGGATTATGAAGAATTCAAAGCAAGAATGGTAGCACAAAACCTTCCCCTATTGGCTAGAAGAATATTGGAGTCAAGATTGGCCTATGTAGCTAGATTCCCTCCCACAATTCAATGCTACGAGTTGGTGCTTGAGTGTGCCAGACATTATGACAGGGGTACATAAAGGATAGTTGGTCCTCGAGGGAGAATAGTGGCAAATCTTAACCCTATGTCTATATCCCAGACCTTTGCCATGCCTGATAGGTCTCATGTGGTGGGTTTTGATATGGACATAGCGAAGAAGTATTATGATGAAGACATCATCAAATCACAGCAGGTCATCAATTTCTGGCTAGAGAAACCCAAGTCTCACTTCTCCAAACTGCCCAAGTAATTATTCATAGCAAAATTCAAAAGGGAATACTATGATGCTATCACACTCCTCAGTGGGGTGGTAGGATTGAAGAGTGCAGGATTATTTGAAAACTAGATGTTCCATGTCATTGTGAGGATGGAGCAGAATATTGACTACCATTGGGCAGGCATTATAAGTGCAATGATACACGAGCAAATGTGCAATGTGTTGCAGACGAAGACCTTCACAATGACCTCTTACTTGGTCTATGCACTTGCAAGGTTCCATCCATACAAGGGGCTAAGCACAAGAGGTGTGTTTGGGCAAGATGTGATTTATGAGGTGTACCCACAATTACACTAGGGTAGCACAAGTTATAGGAGGGTGAACGATGCATTCACCATGTACATCACCAGGTTATTATAGGGTGCAAAACATGTCCAGATCTTAGATAATGCTAAGGAGCTAATCAAGAGGTTTGGAGCTTGGTTTATCTAGTTCCCTACATTCTCATACATCAGGATAGATGGTTGCCAGAGGGCCCCATACAGACTCCCCATATATCCCACATATCACATCATACTTTCAGAAGTCACAAGACATATCTATGATTTTGATGCAATTGTTAAGAAATACAAGCATAAGATTGGGTTTGGTGGTGATTTTCCTTTGAGGGTCGGTATTAATGAAGCTTGCCCCTCTATTAATTCAGCCCATGCTTCTGAGGAGGAAATGAGCACTTTGGGTCTCTCTTTCCATTCTAAGAGATCCAGATTTGATAGGACTGGTGAGGCACAAAGAAAGGCCAACAAGGAATACAGCCATAAGGATGATGTAGAAGATTATTGGGCTAATAGTAAGGATGAATTTGAAGTTAGGAGAAAGAAGTTCTCTAGGTTACCATTGAACTTGGTCCGACTATACAACATAAAGGCCATTCCTAACCAGATTGAAGATGATGGAGATTTGATTCAAAGTCATGACTATGAGCCTATGAAAGACAAACCGATAGGAGAGATAGATTGGTTGGAGGAAGAGAAGACAGAATTAGATTAGATCACGACTCCAGTAATCAAGCACACCAAGTTATGGCTCAAACACAAGATTTGGGAGTTAGAGAGTGAGGGTGTGCAATGCACCTATGATCTAATGGGGGAATTAGAGTCTCATTCCACCACTGAGGAATCAGGTGAGCAGGTTTTGAAAGGTAATTCCAAGGTAAATTCCCCTTTTAAAATAAAGATCAAGGGTTCTCAAACAAAGGAAGGGGAGAAATGGAGGAAACCGATTGCTAAAAGGAGGAAGCATATTTCAACAACAAAGAAGTCTGTAGAAGAACAATCCGATGAGGAGGAAGAGAGAGATAATACTCCTGAGCTCAAAAGGAGAAGGGTAGCTCAAACTTCAAAGAAGAAAGATGAATCTTCCAAGGCAGAGGATGAGACTAGTCCACCAGTAGTGAATGTGGAGAGTTCAGGGGAGAAGACTCAAGTATACACAAGGAGGTCAAGAACTTCTCCCAAGGATAATGCACCAAAGAAAGATGTCCCCTTAGCTACCCCTGCCATAGAACAACATGATGATGCTCCTCCTTTTCATGAATCTCATGATGCATCAAATCAATCTAAAGATGCAGAGGATCACCAGGATCAAGGAGAAGAAGGATTCTAAGAAGGTAAACTCTATAGTACAGAGGCAAAGATAGAAAAGATATTGCAGTCCCCTTTGGTGACTTATGAGGATTCATCTATAGGTAATGAAGAAGATAGACCTCCACATAGAAAGGAAGTGCCAATCAAGACCCCTTCACCAATGCATGAAGAAGAAGAACATGATGAGGAAGAGGATAGGAATCTAGGAAAGGAAAGGGAAGATAAAACTAAAGAGATTCCTGATTAGCAAAATTTGAATATGGATTCCTCTAAAGGGAAATAGGATGTGGTTGGACAAGGTAATGTGCAGTCGGATTCCACTGTTCCTACTTGGCTAGATACGGAATTAAAGAGTAAACAAATTATGGTGGATGATACTCCTCCCAACTGGGATGAATTACTGGCAAACATAGGAAAAGGAAAAGCAAAGAAGAAATGTAGGGTTATTTCCAGGATTGAGAGAGATGAAGCCAATAACAAGGTGATTCACATTGCCACCCCTGTATTAGATAAGAATAAGGATGAGGTGACTGGTAGAGATTACAATGTGCAGACTATCAGCTTGGGACCCACGTCCATGATCTAGGAAGTTGAAGAATTTGAAGGCTCCAATGTTGCTATCTTGAGCAGATTGAAGAAAGAAGTGCAAGCTAAGCAAGATTTGAAGAAGGAGAATGACAAACTGAAGAGGTATTTGTAGGATTTGATGAAACCCTTGCAATTTATCAACCAAATCAGCTCCTCATTATCTGCTGCAAGTTTTCTACCACAAGAGACAATAACTGAGTTGGAGAATAAAACCACTACACATGCCACACTGAACTGGTTACAGGGAGTGGAGGACAAAGGAGATAATAACATTAAAGATATCCTATCAACCGATGGAGACGCTATAAGATCAATAGAGTGGTTGAAGAATGTACTAGCTCAAGATAAGGACGATGTTGATCTCTTGTTGCAGAAGACCAAGATCATCATGGAATACACTGAAGACAAACTGGTAAGTGATGGAATTATTCCTCCTTCCAAAGTTGTAGAACCCTAGGAATGGTACAAAGCTTTGAAAATAAGGCAAAGGGTTTTGAAGAAAGTGCATAAGCAAGGAAAGTAAATTGAGGATACCCTGACTGAAATATACAACAAGTGCATTTCCTTCTTTGAAGTTATGACAGGAAGAAAAAGGTTTGCACCAAAACATTTGAACTTGGAGCAATTGAGAAAATGGTGGCGTGATGTATATTCTCCAATCAATGAGGACCCAGTTATCGAGCACCAGTTAGATGATGCAGCCACATACATTGTAGTGATGGATAAGTATCAAACCCTGAAGGTGGATTGGGATAAGGTCATTAAGCAATCAAGAGAGGACATCAAGTCCATTGAGAGGAAAATTAAGGTGTTAGTTAGTCCACCTATAGCCGACTTGGAGAAGGTATTTTTTATGATGCGGGATAAAGTGGAACGAGATAAGGACAAAGGGGAGAGCAGTTAATGGAATTCCTCATCATAATTTGTGCTTCCCCATTATTCTTCTCCATCCTTCACATGCATTGGATTGAACCATGTTGGAGATCCCAGGCCGACCTTGATGGAACACATTCATTTAATGCACATTTTACTTCATTTTGAATTCTTCTTTGCCGACTTATTTTTGGGGCCTATTGTTTATAACCCTCTTTGGGCCAACATAAGATGTAATCTCTATAAATAGGGATATTGCCTCATTTGAAAGGGCTAGATAGTTTTACATTGGAGTGAATTAAGCATTAGAGCAAGAAGTTAGTAGTTAGGTTATTTTCAAGCAAGTGTTGTAACAGAAGACTAGAATTGTTGCTACTTTGGATGATTTAATGCAAGTGAAGGCATTGTGATTTGGCGTCCTTGTGTTAGTTCTATCTGGCATGGTTACCGTGATTCTATCTTTTGAAATTGCTGAAGTTTATTTGATATATGTTAGATTTGATGTTAGATGACTTAATGGTGTTTATGATTTGATGCTTGAAGTGTTGCAGCAATCTCTAGTCCATACTTTTTGTAGCTAGTTGATTGTCGGTTGCTTTGCAAAGTTAGCCTGGACTTTGATATTCATTGTGCTTAGTTCAATTGTGAATGTCTATTCATTTCAATTGCAATAGGGTTGTTTTGGATAAATTTTCATGATCTAAAAATATTTTGTGCCTTAGAAGATTGCACTATTTCTGTAAGATTGCAGATTTATTTGGGTCAAGCAAGAATTAGTTTCTGAGGGATTGGTCTATTTCAAGTATTTTTTCATTTGCACTGTTAATCTTAGGATTAGTGTTGATCTTAGAAATCTCTTTGAACCCTTATCTTTTTCTATTTCTTTCATTATTTGGGCTATATTTAGGATTCGAAGTATCACCATATTGCTAGATCTGATAAGTTTGAAGTTCAAGTATTTGCTTGTAGTAAGGTCCCTTTGTGATTACCAGCATTTTCACATATTATCTGAGTTGTTTATGCATTTTCAAGACCTGACATTAGAGACCTTGGGGTTGTCTCTTAAGGCTTGTTGATAGAGATTTACCTTTCAAGAGAGATAGGATACTTTTATCTTGTCTGATTTGTTGTGTAGAAAACACCATCAACATATAGGATTTGTTTAAATTAGGTCATGCATGTTGTTTATGTTTCCTATGTGGTGAATGAGAGTATGATGTTTTATGTCATGGATAAAATGTGATCATACCCTATTCTGATTTGTGTATGTTGGCTATCCTATATGTTATGAGATCTTGTTTGCTTATAGGAAGAGTGGCTTTCGTTAGGGGTCGGAACCCTAAGAGGCTACTAGGGTAACCTCCTGAAAGTAGTTAATCCAGTGAAAACCTAATTTAATGTACACGGGGTTGGGTGATAATCATAATATGAATAAGATAATTTGAATGCCTCACCTAGTTCCTTAATGCTTGTATAGATTAAGGGTAGTTGATAAGGTTTGGAATGGCTTGGTCATCTACCTTGTCTTCCTGAAAGGTAATTCGACTCCACATGAGTTTGTTTAGGGGTTGGGAATCGATAGAGACTGCCAGGGTAACTCTGCATGAGGCTTGGTAGTCTAGAAAGATTCACCAAGGCAACCTAGAACAACTATGTGATGACACTCTTTCCTGAAGCATGTTTATAATCTCTTGTGTAGAGTTAACTGTTGTATTGTTGTCATCTCTGGAAGCATATGTTGTGATTACTATGGTTTGATTTCATTATGTCATGATGTGATTGTCAGCCATGTGATGTTATGTTTTGTATTTTGTTTATTACCTTAGTGGACCTGGAATTATCTCCTAGCATGAAGGGAGTGGACCTTGGGGTACAACTTGGTTGGGAGGAATGTTCATTTTCCTCCATTGGGTCCCCTTGCAGGTTATGCAGCTCGAGACGAGATTGTTCTTGATTGGTTCTTTGATTCTCTTTATTCATGGATTTAGACGTTGAGATAGCTCGTGAACAAGATGGATGGTTGTACATGATCGTAATTCATATTGTATACTATCTTGATAGTTATATGAGGCTTTATTGTATTATTATTTTGATGTTACAAAATGTATCATGATCTCGCTTGATGTATTTTGAATGTAACTTGATTCAATCATGATTTGTAATTGTATCATTCATTTGGAATATAGTTTATCCTCATGCTTTTTATATCATGGTTTAGTAATGTGATGTTTACTTGTATGTGTTAAGTAACAATGTCATGGAACCCTGAGAACGTATGTGTTTATGTACTTATGTACTTAAGTTGTAATTGAATGATTTAAAAAAAAAATGTTCGGTTATTTTGTTATTTTGTGTTGTACTCTAGGTTCCCTAGCGGGGCATTATAGGACAAAATGATGTTAGTTAGCCAATGTGATACATTGAGACATTTTTAAGTGTCTACACTCATGATGTTTTCTTTAATGTGATGGTTGCAACTCTAATGACCCTTGTCCTCACGTAGATATTGGTCACTATTTTAGGCAAGATCTCATATTTGTTGTCACTTTCAAGGATATCAAAAGGTGAATGTGTAGACTAAAAGAGTATTGATTGTCTACACCAAAAAAACCTTACATAACATTGCTATGAGCACTTGTGTTTGAGCTATCAAAAGTAATGGTGAAAACCCCAAGTTATGATAAATCAAAGGATAAAAACCCTTTGTTTTCACAAGTTAGAGGATGAAACCCCTTTGGCTCACTAAGACGTGATCTCTCCTAAAGGTTGTGAGTGACCTTCATGGTCATCGATATTAAGTGGATATACTTTATATCATGTGTTTGAGCATAATAGTGTAACAACCCCGATGTTCTACATAGTAAAATTTTCAATATTTTCACCTTAAGTGAAAAACCATGTTGCCAAAACATAGCAATAAAAAAAATTCTTCCCATAATGTAAATTACATGCAAAATTGATATAACACAAACTCCAAATTGCCAATGCTTTCCAAAGTAATTTTAAAAATCTTTCCAAATCATAGATATCATATTGAATGAACTCAAGATTATCATCCATGATTACATCCTTCCACAAAAATGGGTACAAGATACATACATAGCTCCTCTAAGCTTCAATGGGAAATAGATATACAAATTGGTCCTGATGTCACCGCATCAGTGCATACAATCTAAAAGTCCTTGCTTGCGGATGCAGAAACTCTAATTGTTCCTGATAATGGCGCAAACATCTCCAAACCTCAGTTGTTGATTGATGAGGAGAAGCATCACTCAAGCACTTTTCCACCAACCACAGACTTAAATGCAGTCCCCCACGCATCTATCAATGATAGATGGCCCTACCCTTTGACGAAGAGATTAATTGGGAAACCTCATAGCACACGCCTATCTAAGCTTAGTGTTGTATTCCACAAACTAGAACCTAATCATTTGGTAGCTACACCTACATGTATGAAAATCCTAAACTAGAATACAAACAAGGAACATCGTGAAACCACAGTGTAAACAATGGCAACTTACACTACTTTGGCCAAAGTATTCTCACTCATTGTATTAAGCAAAATAATGCAAATAGGAATGTATATAAAATGCAGAAACTTTATCAAGGAATGTGTCCCAAACAAGTGAACTAGATCCACTATTTATATAGCAATTTGGAGACTACTCAACCTACAATTTAGGCATGAAATCTTACAGCAATTAGCAAGCATAGCAACACATAAACCTCAGCTAAAAGGTGGCAAACATATATGATCTTACTCAGCTAATCATAGCTACAAATTGACTGTGTGGTTTGACAGCAATGAGAGACTAATTCAAATCATCACATGATTGTATTTGATTTGCATTCACAAAGGACACCTACAAAAAATAGGATTTAAAGGTGGTTCCAAAGCATCAATATTCTCCTACAAAGTTGGCACAGTTTTTTATTGTTGAATCAGTCACTTACCAAATATGAAACACATAGCACAAGTTGACTTGGTCTCACACAAGTCGACTTCTCTTCATTGATTGCATAGACTCAGTCATCAACCTGTTGTTCGATATACAAGCATGTATTTATTTACTATAGATATTAATCAAATGACAAGGCATCA
This sequence comes from Sequoia sempervirens, assembly GCA_007258455.2. Lineage (NCBI taxonomy): Eukaryota > Viridiplantae > Streptophyta > Pinopsida > Cupressales > Cupressaceae > Sequoia > Sequoia sempervirens. The sequence goes on along the minus strand of VDFB02281492.1, from coordinate 757,143,178 downwards.
TATGGTTTACTAACTCAAAGACATACCATAATATGGCATCAACAAAGTCTCCTCTTTTATATCAACTTATTGTTGTGTATGGGTTTGCAGAATATTCACCTTTATGGCATTGGGCAGCATGCTAACTATTCGGCCTTTTATGCACAGTCATAAGTGTAATATACTCGGCCTATTATCATTTCCAACAATAATCGACTTCAAATCATATGTATATATGCACTACTGATTTACTTAGAGTCAAAGACTTGTGCCATTTATATATATACGCCACTTCATAGTTTAATTCTTAAGTCAAGCATACAAACTTACATCTCCACGAAGTCTTTACATGGTGCATTCAAGACATGGCTTTGCTTACTTATAATATGTTATGAATCTTTGCTTCCACTTACATATTATACGCTCTCACAATATGGATATTCTATGTTTTATAAGCACTTAAGCATAGTATATATAGACACTCATATATATATTTATATATATATATATACTCATTCTAATTCAGCCATAAATTATCATATATATTTAAATATATATTATATATGTCCATATAATTATATATATATATATGTCAATGAATAGCATTAACACTATATCATATATATAAATATATATTTGTATATGTGTATATATATACTGATATCTTTATACATATCCATGACATCAAGTACGTATACATTTGATATACAAAATAATACAACAAGATAATCTTCACATAATAATAATATATCATATATTTATGTATATATATACACACTCCTCTATTAAGAATTTACGCTTATGTATGTATTGTATATATATATACATTTATATACATATATACTATATAGCAACATGATAGTCAAATGATCCATTCAATATATGAATGATCTTGACCTGCATGACTATAGCATCATATTACTCATTTATATACATATATGCATCTATATACATATGTCATCATACTTGTATGGACATCCCATTATATACATCGTACGCGTATGCCGACATATGCATATATTCCAATACTCATTCAACCACACAAACAAGCACAATAACATGAGGAAGGACTCTCAAACTCAAACAAATAGCATCACCCAATAATGCACTCAATAGTAAACAAGACCCTTACTAATGCAAACACATCAAACTAAGGATGACTTACCTACTTCCCACATAATAACCCGACTCAATTATTCTATTGTGGTGTGTGTAAGCTCAGATAGGTTACATTACTGGTTACCCGACCAAGATCTTCTCCTGAGTGATACTTCCCCTCCACCTAGAGGAATCGAACATGTACTTGCATCCACATTCTCAAAATATTCCCAAGGTAATCAGCTATTCAAAAAAACATGCATTTCACATAATACATCTCCAAAGTTAGAATATCAAATCAATATTCATCCATTTCTCATATATGCATTTCATCACATAACATTAAATGAGATAGCATTTATGCATAATTCTTTTGATAACAAAGTGCAAGCACAATTTATTCATCTTCGGAATTGACATTGCATTCGCATTTTACCCTACATAGTAATAGTAAATAGTAATTACATAATTGGGGTGTAACATACTTCCCCCCTTGTGAATCATCGTCCCCGATGATCTATAGCACTTTAACATACAGATAAAGTCAAATAAAATTTTACATACCATTCTCAAAATACATAAGATTTATAAAGCATTCATCCTATGTAGCATCACTCCTTGCAACCTTGTCCTCCCTAGACCTTGCATTGAGTGTCCTTTCTATCGCATAGGGAAAACTTGTAGACCCCACACATACTTACCTTCTCAAAGAGCTTACTGTTACCAATTTTTTGCCACAGCTCAATTGGTGGAGCTGGCTGAACATTGTTATATCTTAAGGTGAAGTTACAGTTATTTCTGCATTGTGCTTAAGTGTTGTTTGTAACATGTTCATTGTTCGTTAAGTGACAGTTGTGCATTAAGAAGACAGAACTAAATTTCAGAGTGCTATTCAAATGTTCCAGAATTAAATGAAATACAAAATTGAGCATATAAGCAACAAAGCATTTCAAATGCTTTCATTTATTTCATGGAATAATTCATATTTACATAGCTTCATTTGATTGCAAGAATCCAAATGATATTACAACATTGCATTGAGATGCATTTTTATTTTCGAAATGAAAAGAAAAGGATTGAAATCGAATATCCACACAAGCCGTGGATGTGACTGTCACAGTGCATAACTAATAGCACACTACACTATTGAAGATGCAAAGGAAGAAAACACATAAGTAACGACATAATCATCATTTCCTGATTATCGATGGTCGACGATGAATGGTGCACCTTTGTCTACTCGAGCTTTGATTGACCTGTAAGAGAAAAGAGGGAGATGTCAGAGGCTCTGATTATGAAGAAACCTATATGAGTCACCAACAATAATGTAGCCTGATATCAATCATACACTGAAACAATCAAGAATAGTACAGAAGAAATGATCTGAAAGAGAAACATCAACATGATCATCATATCTTGTTTTTTATGCTAACATTGTTTGTTTCCTTGTGCAGGTATAGGGAAAATCACGAAGTTGATCATTATTTGAAGACCAAGCATGTGGAGAAAAATGGGCTCCCGCAAGGGTAGAGCACGGCATGCTGCCCTATTCATTACAAATGGGTTCATTAAAGATCGTATCATCATATTCATCAAAGGAAATGATATACAACTGAAAGAGTTAAGCATAATTATCTATCAAGCTATTAAACCAATTGTGCATTCATAACAATCAGGTCAATGCTTTCTGAAAGCTACAGGTGAACAGTGAGTTTAACTCGCTCAATTAATTCAAATGAGTACATTTATATCAAACATTGTTGTATGGTTCACGTTCTTTTGCTACAATGTTATTTGTTCATCATGATCAGATGTCATGCAAAGTTCAGTTCATCAGTGTTTTTCTCATAACCAAGGACAGTGAACAAGCATACATTATGCCTTAATGAAGAGATTTGTTTTAATTTTCATCTCGGAAGAGAACAAATTTACGAAACAGCTTGTTAAGTGGAGCATAAAAATGCATGAAGAGTGCCAGGTTGAAGCCCAAGAGTATGAAGGACAGACAATGCACTCAAATATAAATGAACAGTCAGTTCCAGTTTGGTTGATAAGTAAATACAGCATTCAGATTTACAATGTGAAATGATTGTTCCAGAATGACAAGAAATGATAACAGTTTTTTAACAGAAGGTGTCTCTGAAGTGTTAATCATGCACTCAAAATGCACTGAAAAATCAAGATGTAGTCCATAGAGATGCAATGTTTGATTAAAATTTATGCATAAGTCCAAAATAAAATCAAGAAGTTGATCATCCTGAGTTTCTTTAAGGAAATTCAATAAGGAGGCAGCATCAAAGTGGCCTGAGGAATATAGATGCCACTGTTTTATCAAGGTACTTGTGGTCACTAAACAAAAATGAGCTCATATCAATTCTCATTATCAAAAGTGAAGTGCAAAGACAGAAAGCAAGAGTTAATGTATGGTAATGAACTATCAATGGTGGAATAAAGGAATCCAAAAATTATGTGTGCAAAGAAGAACAGCATGAGGTCGATATTTAAGTAATGCAAACAGCAGATACATTTCCAGCATTCATGAACCTGTGGTTCTTTTCTTCACAAAGAGACAAATGCAAGAGTACGGGGATAATTCTACAAGTTGCAAGCAAAATGCAGATATAAGAAGGTTTTAAATGATCTTTCAATTTTTTCATAAGGTGGTATACCTATGTAACAAAATGACACAGATTTCTCTAGGTTTCTAAATGCCCCTATGGTGGAAATGGAAGAATTTGAATGCTAAAAGAAGCTCATAATTTACCCAATTATTGAAATGTGCAGACTTTTCATATCACAAACGAGTTTGCATGGTGGGAGATTTATTCTATTGTATCCTCGAAGAATTATGATTACCAGGTAGAAAAATATGGGTAGATTGAACAAGAATAATTTACAATGTGAAGCAGTCATTTCCAAATTAACAAAGTTTTAAAAGATTCTGTGGAAAGTGCACAATTTTAGTCAAAATATCTTTTGAAGGCTTCTGTCAAAATATTCAGTTTTTATCACATTTAGGGAATGCCCATGTGAGGGTTCAATGAGAAAATCACAGAAATTTCAAGTAAAACACCAGCCATTGTGGGTCAAGCTTATAAATTGAATGCAAATGAATGTACAGAGTACCCACATTTGGGGTTTGTTTTAAATACAGAAATTGCAACTTGCAGGGAGTACCCATGTCTGGATTTTGCAAAGAAATAACATAATACAAAATGTGAATTTCCTTTGGTGGGTCGAGCTTCAGAAATGGAGAATATCAGTTTTCATTCAATACCCATGAGAGGGTTTGAGCTAGAGTACATTTTTTCCATATACCCACATCGTGTTGCTATAGGAAAGACAAAAATGCAGTGTTTTCTTCAAAGTAATGAGCACCCATATGGTGTTTTATTTCAGAATGTTGAGTGTACACTTTTTCCTTTGGGTCGAGCCCTAAAACTTATAAAGAAATTTATTTTATCTATGAGTATGGCGCGGTCAGCCATTGGAGCTCTCGACTTCAAGTTTAAAGTGATATCTCATGGCGGCCAGTGAAAACAAAGAACACAGAAATAGAAAATATAAGCACAGAGTATAAACAAAGGCATTAGAAATTGTCTTAGCTACGGCTACAGTTAATAGATTGACCAAGAAAATCAGGAAGTGAAGCCACAAAAGCTATAGACCAAGAGGCTCACCTTGTGTGGAGAGGAGAAGACAAAATCCACGAGCAAGCTCTCTCATAGAGCTTCCAGTCAAAGCTCGAGCGATAGCTCATATCGGCCAAGAAGAGTAAAGCACAGAAATATAAAGGAAAATCAAAAACCACCATGAGCAGGCCGCGGCCTTTATGGCTCTTTTTGTTCTTTCAATGAAGTGAAAAACTATAATAACATTCAGAAAACAAGCTTACCCAGTCAAGATTTGACTGTCAGAAGGCGAAAGTAAAGATTCTCAAATATGTAAATTATCATACCGAGTTTAATCATGGCGGTGTTCTCTCTCAGGCAAAGCTCCATGCTTTCGAAATGATGTTGCAAAATGAAATCATTTTAGGGTTTGGTTTCTTTTGTTCATGCCCTAATTCGAGTCGACACTATAATCATCTGGAATATTCATGTTTGTTAAAATCACATGGGAAATTCGAATTAGGGTGGTTTTGCATTGTGATTTATTAAAATTTGAGGCTAATGTTTGGTGGCCAAAAATTCATATGCTTAGAGATGTGTTTAGAGTCTTTAGGGTTTGAGCTAAAAAATCCCCTTATTCCTTAGAGAAAAAATACAAAATTGAGCATCCTAATCTTATTGTTTTGTGAGTATGAATGGTGAGTATCTTATGCCAGAGGGGGTGAATTTTTTATCACTTAGACTTTTGTATTTTCTCAAGATAATCAATTGTCTACTTAGGGTTTTTTGTTTTAATTGATTTTAGAGAAATCAATTAGAGATGTTGATAAGAGGAAGTGATATGTATTGATATTTTTATGATTTTTTAAAAGAAAAATCAATGCATTGTAATGGAGAGATAAGAGTGTAATTATTTTTGCAAAAGATTTTATAATCTTTTAATTGAAAAAATAGATAAATTATAAAATCTGCAATCCTGTAAAGCAGAATCATAAAGCAATCTCTTATAAATTGTTTTATGATTTCTTGCTATTTTTAGCAGATTATTGTTGACTTTTCCTCTTGGTCGGATTTGGGTCTCATCTTGGAGAGATAAGGTGTTTTTCTGGCTTTTAAAGCAGATTCAGCCTATTTTTAGAGGCTTGACAGTTTGATCATAAAAGTAGTATGCTTTTTTCTGCTTTTATGCAGTTTTTGAGACAGTTTGAAGCTTTTTTCCTTGAGCTTCTTTGTGAGCTCGGATTAGGGTTTCTTGAGAGATATATTCTGAAAATACTTAGTCTTTTTCTCTCCTTCTTAGTTCAGTTTTTAGTTCCTACTCATACACATTTTTGAGCTTGTGAACCCTTTTGTACTCAGTTTCAAATTATGGCATTCTCCTTCAATTGAATAAAGACAGCATTCCTACTTCTCAATTCTATGTTTACTTGCAATTTCAGTTTGATGTTATCTTGTGATTTTTGTTCACAGAGTCCTTGTTATGTCCTAAGACTGTAATTCTTAATGCAGAAAGTTCAAAATACAAGTTGCATGTTGTATTTCAAGTCAGGTTTTCATGCAAATTATTTATGTATTAATTGTTCATGAGAGGTTGTGAGATATTGTGTTTTTCTTAAAGTTGTTTGTGAGGAAACTATCAAAATCATCATTAAGTTATTATCAAGTCCTGAAGATCGTTTTAGGTCATAGTTTTGCATTTCAGTTATCTTTCTATCCCTTTCCTCAGAAGTCTTAGAATAAAATTAATCATTCAGAGAACTAGCTCACTCTGGAGATTCCTTCTTCGTTCAGATCACCCACATCTTAAGAAGGTTTCCATGTTTCAGTAGATTGTTGAATATTGCATTCAGCAGGGTGCAAATCTAATTGACAAAAATTTTTTGCACACTCGATGGGACTCTGAAAGTTATTTTCAGAGAATTCTTTAATATTTTCAATTTGTTGTTTGGTGTATGCAACAGATTTTCCAGCCTTCTGGAGGAAATTACAATATACCTAGCGACTCCAAAAAAAATTTACATGCTAGTGCAGCCTGCACATGAGAAAGATACAGACAAGATCAAGTTCTACACCCTTTAGGTATCAAGAGTTTTCCCCATCACGAAGAAGAGGTAGAACAACAAGGAGGCTTAATTTTGAAGCACCCATGAGGTCGAAGTCGACACCTCCTGTTTTCAGTGCCTTAGTTTTATCACCAGGAGTATCGGTTCCAATTTCACAAGTATCGCCAATGGCAGCACCTGTTTGCACCTTTCAACGGAGGTACCCCATTAAATATACTTCAACACGATGAAATTTCAGGTGCAGCCCTTAGAGGTTTGCCATACTTCACCGAGGAAGATTTCACCACACCATTCGAGCACATCCGTGACGTGGCTACGTTATGCTCAGTGCACAATATTACGCAGGAGAACGTCGCGCTAAGGTTGTTGGATGCATCACTCAAAGGAAAAGCATTACAATGGTTCAGAGGCCTCGCATCCAACTCAATCGTGACATGGGATGTGTTAGGTAATGGTTTATATCAACATTTTCTTGATAAATCTGACAACTTGTCTTTATTAGAGCAGTTGAGCACCATTCAAAGGGCGCCACACAAGCACTTGGCCGACTTTAACTACTGATTTCAGAGAACCTGGGACAGGATTCCTACAACGGTAAATCATTTACCCGCACACACTTTTCTATTTTATTTAAAAGCTTTGAACAGTAAAATTGTAGTTATGACTCAGTCTATGGGTGGGCTAACACTTCCTAACGCCTACAATATAGCCATTAACGCTGAAAACTGCCTCATCCAAGCTGGAGACATATCTCCTAGACCTCCTATGCCTTTGTTTCCAGAAATACAGCCACCTATTCTTGTTGCTATACCTCCCTTGGTTGTTGTCCCACCTATTCCAGCGATAGGATATCATAACACAGCCCAAGTTGTTGCCCCAGCCCCAAATCAGGAGATGCAAGAGATTAAAAGCATATTAAAGACCTTTGGGAATGATCTCGTGACTATTAAAAAGCATTTTGGCTAAGAAAATAAGCCTTATCAAGCCCCTTATCAGCAAAACTAGCAAAATAGACCCGCCTTTCAAAATGATTATCAAGCCCAAAGAAGGAATTTTAACCCTAGGCCATTCCAGCCATACAATCTGAACACAGCCAATTCATCAAAAGAACTCGTGCCGCAAAATCATGTTGCCCAGGATTGCAATTGGTGTTATCCATGCAATTAGCCCCATAACCAATTAGCGTGCGCCAATGGAATGAGAAATTAGGCTTTAATGGTTCAAAATAGCTATGCTAGTTCAGAAAATGTTGCAGATCAAAATCAAGAACAGCAAGATAACATAGAAGTTGCCTTGCCAAACTAGCAGAGCTCCGAGTTCTGTGGCATGAATGGCCAAAGTCAGCAAAATTCTCTTATTTCGGCTAATACCAGGTCAAAAAAGAGAGTTACGGATCCAGGACAGCAAGCTGGAAACTCACAGCAACAGCCTTCAGACAATAAGCAGCCTGTTTCATCAAATGTTAACGCTGCCACGCAGCCTAAAATGCAGATTTTGCAAAGAGGTCAAGAGATACCCAGCAAGGAGCAATCAAGAGTGCATTCTCAGCTTTTACAGAGGCAAAACGATGATGTTGTCACAAAAAATTAGCAGAAAGTAAATTCTTCATCGTTTAATATTGTTGAACATTTCAAGAAAACCACTATCAGCATGTCGATATTAGATGCTTTACACCTTCCAAGGCAGAAAGGTTTACTGCAAAGTGCTTTGGTTGAGTTGTATATTTCTGACAACGCTAATCAAGGGGTTGTGAAGGTTGTAATTGCTAATGATCTGGAGGATAAAAATGAACAGAAAGCGAAAGAGGTAAAGCCCCCTCCGTTATATTTAAGTCTGAGCATTGGTGATAAAATTGTTCATAACTGTATGGTTGATTTTGGTACAAGTAGTTCATTCATGCCTAAGAGTTTAGCTGATAAGTTAGGTCTTGTTTATGAGCCTAATCCTCAGAAAGGTGTAGTGCAATTAGGTGGGTTTGTTGTTAAGACTGTTGGTATTATTAAGAATCTAGCTCTTACCTTGCACGCATCCCCAATTTTTTCTATTCATCAGGATATACATGTCATTGATTTACCGCCACACTTTTCCATTTGTCTCTCAAGGGATTTTACAGCCAAGTTGGGTGGGTTTTTGTCTTTTGATTGGTCTCATTTCTTTTTTAGAACAAGTTATGGTACAAAAGTGACCATAAAGTCTGAGCCTCTCACCAAGGACCATATCGAACCATACTCACCAAATCTTATAAACTCTAACCTCTACGCCACCTCTGCACTGGAGGAGCAAACCATGACCTTAGACTATAGCACCCATGTAGACAATATCAATCTAGATGAATGGGTAGTCGAAGATCACGAGCTTGATCCATTTTAGCACACAAATGAGATAGGATTAGGAGTCTATATGATTCGAGAGCCTGATTGCGATATGCCTAATCTTTGTAAAGAGGAAGAACCATCTACAGAAACAGGAAGCGAGCATTGGAAGCTTTACTTCAATGGTTTGAGGAGCAGTGTTGGTGCCGAGGGTGGAGCTATGTTGATATCACCCGAAGGAGGTAAATACTTTTCAGCTTGTAAGTTTGCTTTCAGTTGTTCGAATAATACAGCTGAGTATGAAGCATTGGTGCATGGCCTGGAATGGGCCCGCAAACGAGGTATTAAATGCTTGCAAGTTTATGGTGATTCATAATTAATTGTAAATCAGATCAAAAATTTAAATGCTGCCAAGAATGATTTGCTTAAGAAATACAAGCATCATGTATGGGATTTAATGGAGGATTTTGATGCTTTTAATATCATGTCAATTCCTCGTAATCAAAATAAGCATGTTGGCAGGCTCGCTACCATAGGAGCCCAATTTGATATTCCCAAGGAGATTCATAAGGTAGAAGCACGTCAATACGTGAAAATAGTGGTCAGACCTTCTGTACCTGAAAATAATGTGAGTTGGCAGGTTTTTGATAGCGATGAGCAAATCGTAAATGTTTTGATTGTTGAAGCTGACTTCGCAGATGGAAATCAGCAAAAATGGCAGCAGTAATATGAGGACCAAATTGTGCAGTTGAAGACTAATAAGCTGCCAAAAGGATTGGTGAACTTGGAATCTGTGTTTAACTCAGATGACCAAGTGCGTAAGGACAAATGCAACTTGACTATTAAAGAGGAACATTATGCAACCATCGAAATCTTCAAAGGCAAGCTTCTCAAGTTGGGAAAGGTATGTAGTCAAGACGAATAGCAAGCCTTTATTCTGTTATGTCAAAAATTTAGTGATTTTTTTGCTTGGGAATACAAGGATTTGAGAGGTTTTAACCCTGAACTAGCCCAGCATACCATCGAACTTCAACTCGATGCAAAACCGGTAAGGCAGAAACAAAGACCACTCAATCCCAAGTTAGAGCACCTTATGAAGGCCGAACTGAATAAGCTAGTTGAGAGTGGTATTATTTTTCCTATTAAACACAACTCTTAGGTGTCAAATTTAGTGCCAGTCAGGAAGAAAAGTGGGGAAATTAGACTATGCGTCGATTTCCGAGATTTAAATAAAGCATCATTGAAAGACCATTACCCACTCCCTTCCATGGAGCAAATTTTACAAGTATTTTCTAGTTCTGACAGATTTTCTTTGCTAGATGGTTACTCAAGTTACAACTAGATTCTGGTGAAGCAAGAAGATCAGTTCAAAACAACGTTTACAACCAAGTGGGGCACGATGGCCTACAAGAAGATGCCTTTCGGCTTATCCAGCACTGGAGCAACTTTTCAGCATGCAATGGATATGGCCTTTCACAGCCTCATGAACAAGTTTGTTCTAGTAGACTTAGATGATATTACTATTTTTTCCAAAAATGCTAACGAACACCTTGATCATTTGGAGCAGATTTTTCGGAGATGCAGAGAGTTTGAAGTGTCTCTCAATCTGAAGAAGTGTATATTTTCAGTGCACGAAGGCAAACTGCTTGGACACATTGTTTCAAAGCAAGGTATTTCAATTGATCCTGAAAGAGTTTCTGCAATTCTTGAATTGCCATTACCAGCTCACAAGAAAGGCTGCAAAGCTTTCTTGGAAGAATAAATTTTGTGAGGAGGTTCATACTGAATATCGCAGCCTTGTTGCAGCCTCTTAATTCCATGCTTAAGAAAAACATGCCATTCAGTTGGACCAAGGAAGGTAAGAGGAGCTTTGAGCAGATTAAGGAAGCACTCGCAGCTGCTCCTACTCTCATTAATCCAAACTTGAACAAAGACTTTATTATGTATGCCTTTGGAGGAGTAGATACAGTCTCAGCTATGTTATTTTAGCAAAACAAGGAAGGCTTGGAGCAGCCTATAACGTTTTTCAGCCAAGTATTGCATGATTACAAGGTAAAATATTATTTTGTTGAGAAGCATGTTTTTGTTGTCATAAGAAGTTTAAAGAAATTTGGGCATTTGTTGTCCAACAACAAGATTCATTTGTTGGTAGCTCATTCAACTGTTAAGGATTTTCTGCTCAACAAAGATATTAATGATAAGTGTGTTGGTTGGATTACCAAAGTAATGGAGTTCAATGTTGATATAAAAGTAACCAAGCTCGTTAGAGGGAAAGGTTTGTGTGAACAGATTGTTGGGAATGAGGACAGCAACTTAAATGAGGCTGCAAATACAGAAACAGTGCTAAATAATGATGTTGCAGGTGTTGTTCCAGTGTCTCCTGCTACTTGGTTGCAGCAAATGATGCATTATTTGCAAACTGGTGAGTGCCCTGAAGGCTTAGATAGAATGAAAAGAAGGTATTACAGATTACAAGCCATCCCTTATGCAATCATTGATGGCGTTCTTTATAGGAGAAATTTTCAAGGTATCTTATTGCGTTGTATTCAGCCTAATCAAGTTGACAAGCTTTTAGTAGAGTTTCATGATGGACCTTCAGGAGGTCACTTTGCTACAAGAACAACAGCTCTAAAAATTATGCGAGCTGGTTATTACTGGCCAGATTTGTTTAGAGATGCTATTGCTTGGGTCAGAAAATGTGAGAAATGTGCTTTATTTGCTGATAAACAGAGGCTTGCACCGCTACCCCTACATCCGATCCAAGTAGAATAGCCCTTTGCTAAGTGGGGATTAGATTTTATTGGTCCTATTAATCCGCCTTCAAGCGCGGGTCATAAGTGGATTCTTACTGCCACAAATTATTTTACAAAATGGACCGAAGTTGTTGCCTTAAGGGAAGCAAATGACACTTCAGTTCTTAATTTTTATCAAGATCTCGTATCGAGATTTGATGTTCCAGATTCAATCATTTCTGACAATGGTTTGGCTTTTATTGGTTTGAGGATTTCTGACTAGTCAGTTAGAAATAACATTTATTTGAATACGTCTTCCAATTATTATCCGCAGGGCAATGGTCAAGCAAAATCTACAAATAAAAATCTGATTCGGATAATCAAGAAGACTGTTGAAGATAATCAAAGGACATGGCACGAAAAGCTGAAGTTAGCCCTTTGGGTTGACAGAATAACCCCTAAAAGGGCCACTGGTTGTTCACCTTTTTTTTTGAGTTACAGTAAAGAAGCTAAGTTACATGTTTCAATTGAGTTACCAACTTTAAGTTATGTTAAGGAACTGGAATTACTGAATGAACAACCTCTTGAGGTGAGATTTGCACAGCTGGTAGAGCTCAAGGAAACTAGAAAGGAAGCTCTCGGACAGCTGGAGATACATCAAGCTCAGATGAAGAATTCTTTTGATAAGAGGGCAAGACCACGTGAGTTCATTATTGGGGATCTAGTTTTCAAGTGGAATGAATTTAAAAGTAGACCTGGACGTCATTCCAAGTTCGATGCAATGTGGGACGGGCCTTATGTGATCAGGCAATACAAGGAACACAATGCATTCCAACTTTGCAAGTTGACTGGCGAGGTGTTGCCGATCCCAGTTAATGGGATCCACCTCAAGCATTGCATCTGAGATAAGCTATCTCATAGTTAAGCAGAGTAGTTTGCAAATAAGTGTGTTTCGTACATTTACTTTAAGTAGTTTTGTTTTCCCTAAGTGTTGTTACGCATGTTCTGTTGGCCATCAGGGCATGTTAGTTTACTTTCAGTTCTGTTTTCTTTTCTTTTGCTGCGGTTTGGAGTGTTGTTGTTCAAGTTTCTGAGTTTCAAGAGGGGGAAGATTTGACTTTGCGCCCAATGGAGTGTTTTGAGGCAACTGATCTATGCTTAGCAGGCAAGCATTTAGCGGAAACCACCAAAATGTTACCAATTTTTTGTCACAACTCGATTGGTGGAGCTGGCTGAACATTGTTATATTTAAGGTGAAGTTACAGTTATTTTTGCATTGTGCTTAAGTGTTGTTTGTACCATGTTCATTTTTCGTTAAGTGACAGTTATGCATTAAGAAGACAGAACTAAATTTCAGAGTGCTATTCAAATGTTCCAGAATTAAATGAAATACAAAATTGAGCATATAAGCAACAAAGCATTTCAAATGCTTTCATTTATTTCATGGAATAATTCATATTTACATAGCTTCATTTGATTGCAAGAATCCAAATGATATTACAACATTGCATTGAGATGCATTTTTCTTTTCGAAATGAAAAGCAAAGGATTGAAATCGAATATCCACACAAGCCGTGGATGTGACTGTCACAGTGCATAACTAATAGCACACTACACTATTGAAGATGCAAAGGAAGAAAACACATAAGTAACGACATAATCATCATTTCCTGATTATCGATGGTCGACGATGAATGGTGCACCTTTGTCTACTCGAGATCCGATTGACCTATAAGAGAAAAGAGGGAGATGTCAGAGGCTCTGATTATGAAGAAACCTATATGAGTCACCAACAATAATGTAGCCTGATATCAATCATACACTGAAACAATCAAGAATAGTACAGAAGAAATGAGTTGAAAGAGAAACATCAACATGATCATCATATCTTGTTTTTTATGCTAACATTGTTTGTTTCCTTGTGCAGGTATAGGGAAAATCACGAAGTTGATCATTATTTGAAGACCAAGCATGTGGAGAAAAATGGGCTCCCGCAAGGGTAGAGCACGGCATGCTGCCCTATTCATTACAAATGGGTTCATTAAAGATCGTATCATCATATTCATCAAAGGAAATGATATACAACTGAAAGAGTTAAGCATAATTATCTATCAAGCTATTAAACCAATTGTGCATTCATAACAATCAGGTCAATGCTTTCTGAAAGCTACAGGTGAACAGTGAGTTTAACTCGCTCAATTAATTCAAATGAGTACATTTATATCAAACATTGTTGTATGGTTCACGTTCTTTTGCTACAATGTTATTTGTTCATCGTGATCAGATGTCATGCAAAGTTCAGTTCATCATTGTTTTTCTCATAACCAAGGACAGTGAACAAGCATACATTATGCCTTAATGAAGATATTTGTTTTAATTTTCATCTCGGAAGAGAACAAATTTACGGAACAGCTTGTTAAGTGGAGCATAAAAATGCATGAAGAGTGCCAGGTTGAAGCCCAAGAGTATGAAGGACAGACAATGCACTCAAATATAAATGAACAGTCAGTTCAAGTTTGGTTGATAAGTAAATACAGCATTAAGATTTACAATGTGAAATGATTGTTCCAGAATGACAAGAAATGATAATAGTTTTATAACAGAAGGTGTCTCTAAAGTATTAATCATGCACTCGAAATGCACTGAAAAATCAAGTAAGATGTAGTCCATAGAGCTGCAATGTTTGATTAAAATTTCTACATAAGTCCAAAATAAAATCAAGAAGTCGATCATCCTGAGTTTCTTTAAGGAAAGTCAATAAGGAGGCAGCATCAAAGTGGCTTGAGGAATATAGATGCCACTGTTCTATCAGGGTACTTGTGGTCACTAAACAAAAACGAGCTCATATCAATTCTCATTATCAAAAGTGAAGTGCAAAGACAAAAAGCAAGAGTTGTTGTATCGTAATGAATTGTCAATGGTGGAATAAAGGAATCCAAAAATTATGTGTGCAAAGAAGAACAGCATGAGGTCGATATTTAAGTAATGCAAACAGCAGATACATTTCCAGCATTCATGAACCTATGGTTCTTTTCTTCACAAAGAGACAAATGCAAGAGTACAGGGATAACTCTATGAGTTGCAAGCAAAATGCAGATATGAGAAGGTTTTAAATGATCTTTCAGTTTTTTCATATGGTGGTATACCTGTGTAACAAAATGACACAAATTTCTCTAGGTTTCTAAATGCCCCTATGGTGGAAATGGAAGAATTTGAATGCTAAAAGAAGCTCATATTTTACACAATTATTAAAATGTGCAGACTTTTCATATCACAAACGAGTTTGCATGGTGGGAGATTTATTCTATTGTATCCTCGAAGAATTACGATTACCAGGTAGAAAAATATGGGTAGATTGAACAAGAATAAATTACAATGTGAAGCAGCCATTTCCAAATTAACAAAGTTTTAAAAGATTTTTTAGAAAGTGCACAATTTCAGTTAAAATATCTTTTGAAGGCTTCTATCAAAATATTCAGTTTTTATCACATTTCGGGAATGCCCATGTGAGAGTTCAATGATAAAATCACAGAAATTTCAAGTAAAACACCAGCCATCATGGGTCGAGCTTATAAATTGAATGCAAATGAATGTACAAAGTACCCACATTTGGGGTTTGTTTTAAATACAAAAATTGCGACTTGCAAGGAGTACCCATGTCTGGATTTTGCAAAGAAATAACATAATACAAAATGTGAATTTCCTTTGGTGGGTCGAGCTTCATAAATGGAGAATATCAGTTTTCATTCAATACCCATGAGAGGGTTTGAGCTAGAGTACAGTTTTTCCATATACCCACATTGTGTTGCTACAGGAAAGACAAAAATGCAGTGTTTTCTTCAAAGTAATGAGCACCCATATGGTGTTTTATTTCAACATGTTGAGTGTACACTTTTTCCTTTGGGTCGAGCCCTAAAACTTAGCTTTCAGTTCCTGCTCATACACATTTTTGAGCTTGTGAAGTCTTTTGTACTCATTTTCAAATTATGGCATTCTCCTTCAGTTGAATAAAGACAGCATTCCTACTTCTCAATTCTATGTTTACTTGCAGTTTCAGTTTGATGTTATCTTGTGATTTTTGTTCACAGAGTCCTTGTTATGTCCTAAGACTATAATTCTTAATGTAGAAAGTTCAAAATACAGGTTGCATGTTTTATTTCAAGTCAGGTTTTCATGCAAATTATTTATGTATTAATTGTTCATGAGAGGTTGTGAGATATTGTGTTTTTCTGAAAGTTGTTTGTGAGGAAAATATCAAAATCATCACTAAGTTATTATCAAGTCCTGAAGATCGTTTTAGGTCATAGTTTTGCATTTCAGTTATCTTTCTATCCCTTTCCTCAGAAGTCTTAGAATAAAATTAATCATTCGGAGAACTAGCTCACTCTGGAGATTCCTTCTTCATTCAAATCACCCACATCTGAAGAAGGTTTCCATGTTTCAGTAGATTGTTGAATATTGCATTTAGCAAGGTGCAAATCTAATTGACAACACTTACATTTTGTACTCATAATACCTCTTATGTACATCCCATGTACAATAATATCAGAATAACACATGACACCTATACTATAGTGACTGGAAAGCATGTTCTTATTGGCTCACGAATTTATCCTTAATATAATCCAAATAGAAAAGGAATGATGATGCATTGTGCACTACACTGTGGGTCCCATCCTTCCCTTTGGTATTTACACCTTCAGATAACTTAGAAGCCGAGTTCGCCCATCTCTTACACATCCATTTAATTTAACCAAAAGTAATGGCCTTGGTCATTTGTTCATCTTGAGCACAACATTTCTCTTAGACATCTATCAATTTTGATACTGCTTCTTACTTAAGCTTTGTATCGACAAAGTTTCATTGATCTCTTCAATCTATTACTATTTTTGACAAACTATCAAGTTTAAGGTTAACCCTATTTCCTAGCCTATTTTAGCCTAATAGAGTTTCCAACCTTCCTTTCCATATAATGGATCAAACATCAACATTAGAAGTTTACAAGTACTCAACAAATCATTCAAGATTTGGTTTTCCTCTTTTTCCTATTTGGCTACAATAATATATTGTACATTTGTTCAATTGAATGTCTTGTAGTATGATCATGGTCCATACAACCTTATCATTATTTGCTTGTTCTCAATTGAGACAACCTTCTGAGGATTACTCATACAATATATTATTTAGGAACAAAATCTTGTAAATCAAGCTTCCAACCACATTGGTTACCTTGGTGAGTTTGTCCACCACAACATTATGTCAGTTCCGCTGACATAAACAGGTTAAACTATCTTGCATTCTACCACTACCCCTTTGGAATCTCAAGAGAGTACACATGTCTTGCCAATGACAACATCATATCTTCATTTTCTAGCACACTAGACATTATCTTGCTATATACTCTACAACATCTTACTCCATCTTTTCTAGGTTTTAGTGGTTCCTCACCCGACAAATAACTTTTTCACCCCAATTTCCTACCTCTGACATCAACTTTCTCATTCCATCCCTTAATTCTCCAAAATTTTGGTTACATAGACTCTTTTATATCCCATATTAGTCTATTATTTGACTAAGTGAAAACCTATTTAATTCCCAAGTAATAATGGTTAGGATTTTTGCAGAGATAAATCCCATTTATCTTAGGACATCCATACCATGGATTTCTTCTGTTGGATTATTTTCAAAGATGTAATCCATCTTTCAACTCAATTGAATTTCCTAATAAGAATTGGTCCTAATTTTGAGTATTAATCCTCGTTCAATCATGTTGGTTCCTAGAAGATATCAAATTTGATTGCATACCTAATTACCAAGCACAAACTTTTCTCGTTAGCTCAAGTGATTTACTTAATCACATAGGTGAGTCTCAACCTCAATATACCCTGATCTTTAGATTAAGTCATCAACCAATGGCTAGTTTGACTATATAGGTTACTCTAACCCTATATGTTTCCAATCAAGACCAAATGTACAACTCAACCAAGTAAGTTATTCCCAACCTATAGGTGTTAATGAGTATTCCAGTACATATTCCAACCCAAAAGGTAAAACTTAACCTAAGGTTTCTCTCTTTATTCAAATGAACTTCTCATCCCAATTAGGTTATTCTAAACCTAGGGTTTCATTTGGGTATAAAGTATGATCAATTAGTCATTCCGGTAAAGATATTTTGATGTGGTTCACATAACATCACATCATATCTTACATACCTTCTCTATGGCTTTATAGCTAAACCTTATCATCCCCAAGGTTTTCTATCATAGTTAGATAATAGTGCCAAGTCGCTTCATGACATTGACATATCTCACACTATACACATAGTCTAACTATGTAAGAATAGATCAACAATAGCTATTTCCCGTAAGGTAATAGGAGTAGTAAGACACTTTCTTACAAATCCCAAGTAAGCTAGATCTTCCATTCCCAATCCCATAGGCAATGATCTTCCCTTTCATGATCAAATTATTTGCCTATCCTTTTCTAAGGCATCAATGATAATGTCATTTGATCTTCCAAACAATCAAATAAATATAAGGTATGGGATGATAATAGGTCATAATCCTTGACCTTTTCATTTATCTTTCTCCAAAAATTCCCATATCTTATCCTTGTGGTCATGGTATGCATGACTTAATGGACATCATGACTTACGAAGAAGTCAAAATTTCTTCCAAATCAAAAACATATCCACATTTTTCGTTGGGTGAGGTGTTGAATCTAAGTCAATCCACTCTCTTCCTTCCCCCCTTAGTGTTTCCACAACATTTGTTTGACTCATTGTTGAACTCCTAGCAAAATTTTCTTTCAAGAAATGATTTTTCATTCCTTTTTGTTGGCTTTCTATTGCCTTTTTCTTGCCTCAATGGCATACCTTGAATATACTTTTTCCAAAAGTTAGATTCATCATGGATTTCTATCTCATAGATTCAATAATTGGATTGTTAATAAAAGATCTATTGAATAACTAGCAACCTTACAAGCTAAGACGCTCTCTATTATTCCAATTCTCTTTCCAATATCCTTTTTGGTGGAGGAATATCCATACTCACAAGCCTTTTTCGTTGATGTACTTTTCAACTTAGACCATTGTTTCCTTACAACTTCTATTGATTTGACACATAATGTCACACTATATTCCATTTCCTTTTGGAACCTGTAAACATATGTTGGTTTTTGTTGGCACGTTAGTGAGTTCTACTAATAATCAAACCAATTTATGTACTATCCAAACCTTTTTCAGATCAATACAATATACCTTTTTAGGCTTCTTTCTCACAATTGCCTTTTCAAGTGACTTTGTCCCAGCTCTTGGTACACTGTAACCTTAAACACTCTAAGGTTGCTTGGTTTCTTTTTCTCATCTCAATCAAAACACCAAATTATTCTCATCAATTTTGGTTGGTGGTAACATGTCCACTTTGTTGATTGATTCTTTCTGACCATGCCAATACTAACTCTCTTTTTTTTCAAGATCCTATCCTTGTACAAGAATTAGATTTATGTCAAGAGTTCTCCAACCTCATGGATACCTCCTTCGTTGACTTTCTACTTCAATCCATATTATTCCAACAATGCATACTCGCGGATTTGTAGTATTCTTCCTAAATCCAAGAATCCTTGACTCTCTAACTATAGGTTGCTATCAATAAGGGAGATTCTCTTAATCTTCTCTATCCCTCAAAGTTTGATATCTACTCATAGGATGAAGGTATATATTGGTTATACTTCCTAACCTTCCTACATAACCCGATTACATAATCTTCCACAATCCAAGGGGATATAATAATAAGTTGTTGGTTTAGGAGTTTCCACTCCAGGGACGACTCTTAACTAGTCCCAAACTTAAACAAGTTTCTAGGAATCTTATCTTCCTTTTTATTTCTCCATGTTCTTTTCTCTTGCCATCTCAGCATAAGAACATTTCAGCCATTATCTCCAATAAGGTTTACATAACACTTATGTAATGAGCTCATAGGTTCCAGAGTTAAACCTGGTAGCTCTGATACCACATGTAACAACCCTGATGTTCTACATAGTAAAATTTCCAATATTTTCACCTTAAGTGAAAAACCATGTTGCCAAAATATAGCAATAAACATGCTTCCACAAAAATGGGTACAAGATACTTACATAGATCCTCTGAGCTTCAACTGGAAATAGATATACAAACTTGTCTTGATGTCATCGTATCGGTGCATACAATCTAAAAGTCCTTGCTCGCGGATGCAAGCACTCCAATTGTTCTCGATACTGGCGCAAACATCTCCAAACCTCGGTTGTCGACTAATAAGGAGAAGCATCACTAAAGCGCTTTTTCGCCAACCACGGACTTAAATGTGGTCCCCCACACATCTATCAATGATAGATGGCCCTACCCTTCGATGAAGAGATTGCTTGGGAAACCTCATAAAAAAATGCCTATCTGAGCTTAGTGTTGTGTTCCACAAACTAGAACCTAATCATATAGTAGCTATGCCTACAAGTATGAAAATCTTGAACTAGAATACAAATAACAAACACGGTGAAATGATAGTGTAAACAGTGGCAACTTACACTACTTTGGCCAAAGTATTCTCACTCACTGTATTAAGTAGAATAATACAAATAGGAATGTATATAAAATGCAGAAACTTGCTCAAGGAATGTGTCCCAAACAAGTGAACTAGCTCCACTATTTATAGAGCAATTTGGGGACTACTCAACCTACAATTTAGGCATGAGTTCTAAAAGCAATTAGCATGCACAACAACACATAAACCTCAGCTAAAA
This sequence comes from Sequoia sempervirens, assembly GCA_007258455.2. Taxonomy (NCBI): domain Eukaryota; kingdom Viridiplantae; phylum Streptophyta; class Pinopsida; order Cupressales; family Cupressaceae; genus Sequoia; species Sequoia sempervirens. The sequence goes on along the minus strand of VDFB02281492.1, from coordinate 757,122,611 downwards.
GGTGGAACACATATATGATATTACTCAACTAATCATAGTTACATATCAACCGTGTGGTTTGACAACAATGAGAGACTAATTCAAATCATCACATGATTGTATTCAATTTGCACTCACAAAGGACACCTACAGAAAATAGGATTCAAAGGTGGCACCAAAGCATCAATATTCTCCTACAAAGTTGGTGCGCTTTCTCATTGTTGAATCAGTCACTTACCAAATATGAAACGCATAGCATAAGTCAACTTGGTCTCACACGAGTCAACTTCTCTTCATTTATTACATAGACTCAATCATCGACCTGTTGTTCGATATACAAGCATGTATTTATTTGTTGCAAATATTAATCAGATGACAAGGTGTCAAATGGTTTACTAAGTCAAAGACATACCATAATATGGCATCAACCAAGTCTCCTCTTTTATATCACCTTATTGTTGCATATGGGTTTGCAGAATATTTGCCTTTATGGCATTGGATAGCATGATGCACGGTCATAAGTTTAGTATACTCAGCCTAGTATCATTGCCAATGATAATCGACTTCAAAGCATATGTATATATGCACTGTTGATTTACTTAGAGTCAAAGACCTGCACCATATATATTTATACACCACTTCATAGTTTAAGTCTTAAGTCAAGCATACAAACTTACATCTGCACAAAGTCTTTACGTGGCATACAAGGCATGCCTTTGCTTACTTATAATATGCTATGAAGCTTTGCTTACACTTACATATTGTGCGGCCTCAAAATATGGGTATTCTATGTTTTATAAGCACTTAAGCATAGTATATATAGACACTCATATATATATATCAATGAATAGCATTAATGCTATATCATATATGTGTGTGTACTGATATCTTTATACATATCCATGACAATCAAGTATGTATAGATTTGATATACAAAAGAATACGACAAGATAATCTTCATATAATAATAATATTATATATATGTATATATATACACACTCCTCTATTAAGCATTTACGCTTATGTGTGTATTGTATATATATATACATATATATATATATATACTATATAGCAACATGATAGTCAAATGATCCATTCAATATCTAAATGATCTTGACCTACATGACTATAGCCTCATATCAATCATTTATATACATATATGCATCTCTATACATATGTTGTCATACTCATATGGACATTCCATTATATCCATCGTACACGTATGTCAACATATGCATATATGCATATATCCCAATACTCATTCAACCACACAAACAAGCACAGTAACATGAGGAAGGACTCTCAAGCTCAAACAAATAACATCACCCAATAATGCACTCCATAGTAAACAAGACCCTTACTAATGCAGATGCATCAAACTAAGAATGACTTACTTCCCACATAATAACCTGACTCAATTATTCTACTGTGGTGTGTATAAGATCAGATAGGTTACATTACTGGTTACCCATCCAAGATCTTCTCTTGGGTGATACTTCCCCTCTGCCTGGAGGAATTGAACATGTACCTACATCCACATTCTCAAAATATGCCCAAGGTAGTCAGCTATTCAACAAAACGTGCATTTCACATAATACATCTCCAAAGTTAGAATATCAAATCAATATTCATTCATTTCTCATATATGCATTTCATCACATAACATTAAATGAGATAGCATTTATGCACAATTCTTTTGATAACAAAGTGCAAACACAATTTATTCATTTTCGGAATTCACATTTTACCCTACATAGTAATAGTAAATAGTAATTACACAATTGGGGTGTAACAAATAGTTTATGTTATTTTTCTTGTTGCAGTGTATTGTAATGCAATCCTGACTCATTTAATATACAATGTAAGCATTATATTTTTAGGATAGGGTTGCTTCTGTATTGCATTGTATTCAAACTTATGTAATATAAGTAAAAGTTTTGTCATTGATCCCCCATTTGTGGGCCTGATTTGTAATCTAGGTAATCAATGTTTTTGTTTGAATCATGAAGAAAAGTCCTAGGTCTATCCAAATTTGATTAAAAATAATTAAACCCCAAACTTATTTCACTTAAAATAACCATTAGGCTTATTAAAAAAGACCAACATCAAAATACTCATGGCTAGAAGAGGTCCGCACTAGAGAGAGCCCACATCAAACAACAACAAAAGGGAAGAAGTGAGTGGGAGGGGTATTTTCAAAAATTCAAGATTCCTTTCTTTGTGTTAACTTCACATAACCAAACATTTTCTCATGTTTATAGGGCATTCAACCATTTCTATATAGGCAAATTATGTATTTTCATAAACACTAATACAAACAATTGTGACTACTTTACCTTTGTCTTATGTTTGTGTTATTAAGTGAATGTCTTATGATTTGTGTTCATGGCAATGTGCTTATATTTTTCTATCTATTGATTATCAATTCATGTGTTTATCTCACTCCAACAACAAATAGAAGAAAAAGCACCTCCCTTGTATTTCTCCCAACAATAGAGTAGTATTTATTTGTATGCAACTCTCTATTTCCCTTTCTCTATTATGCAATTTGTGAAGAGTTTGTTGCATATCTTACAAGGAACCTACCTTTTAATCATGATGGTAATTCCACAAGTCAAATCCCATGTCTATGGAATTTCTATTGTTGCACTCTATGTACAACACAAATAGTACATCCATCCTTGACTCATTTATACTTATTAGTCTTCTCATGAAAATAGCATCTCTAACATAAAGTGGGCTACTAATAATAATATCAAAAGCATCAAGGGGAATCACATCAACCTCTATCAAATCTATGTGTTGTGCATTTACCTCAAATATCACCTTGCACCTTTTAGTTACTTATATTTCTACACCCCTTTGCAGCCATCTCAATGGGTCTAGATGTGAATGTTGCTCTATTTTTAGCCCATCTTTTTACCAAATTTTTGAAATGAGATTACATTGTCCACCCAAATCTATTAATGCTTTAATTTTGTCTTTCTTAATTGGTAACTTTCAAAACAAAAAGTTTGTCCATCTCATAAAGCTCATTCTTTTCATTAGTGGTCATGCATCCAAGTTCATCATATATATTAAGACTATCCTATATTTATATTTCTTCTTCTTGAATAGTTAGCATAAACTTCTTTGCTTCGTTTTCTTTTCCCTTATTTCTAATCTTGAATGTAGTTCACAATTAAGCTTCTAATATTTTGAATTTACATGCCCATCTAAATTACAATGACAAAAAATGATTTTGTGTGTCCTTTTTATCATCCTCTTGGTTGTTTATTTTCCAATTTAATTTATATTTTATTTTATATTTAGAAACCCACCTTCATACATTTTTTTTCTCCTCTACACAAGTATGCTTGGATATTTTCTTTATCAAAGTCTCTTAGATTGGTAGTGACTAACCTCTTTCAACCATGAAAATGGAGCCCACCAAGATACTTTTTCATTATGTCATCATCAAGATCCATATCAGTCAACATAGCTTGCCTTCAAAACTCTATGTTGTAATCATGTACACTTTGATCACTTTGTTGTTTGTAGCATATCCACTTTCTTTTTTTTATCAATCTTATGCCCTATGGGATAAAATTTCCTCATTAGTTATATGAGTTCTTCTCATTTATTTATTTTTCTTTTTTCACAATTTGCAACATATGTTTCACACCATACAAGAGCATATCACCATTTTTAGGCGTTTGTACTCCATTCATTTGTTGCACTAAAATATATTTTTAATTGCTTAATCCATGTATCTAGCAATTATGCATTAATTTGTCCATCAAAATATTTAATCTCTACATTTGTTTCTGCCTTAAATAGGTTCACATTATTTTCCTTCTTTACATTAGATTCATTCAAGAAGTCTCCCTCTGTAAATCTTCATTATCAATAATTCTAAAAAACTACCAAAGGTTTTACCAACTCTCCTATGGAAGATTGTTTATACTCCATTTCACTCCGTTGCCTACTCATGCTCTTTTTGTTGTCTCAACCATTGATGATTTCCCATTATGTCTCTCGTGTGGCCTTCTAGTGTAGTTACCTCGCATTTAATTCCTCTGTGGCTGCCTTTTGAACTCTTGTTATCATTGTCATGCAAAATCCTTCCACAAATGCTACAAGAACTCAACCAGCTGTAACACCAAAATTCATTATTAAAACACTTTGTTCTATATATGGAAAACTACCAACGTGTAAATACTTTGTAGTTGCTTTGCAAATGAAAGTTCAGACAACTTAGAGAAGGAATTATTGCGTTCAAAACTATAATAAATGAACAATTCACAACACAATTTTTATCCTTGGAAAACCCTATGGTAGGAAAAAAAACTAGTCTTGTAGTAGTACTACTTTGTCTTGCTACCTTCCTTTATTAATTTGGAAATAGAATATTACAAGTGAGCAATCTCCTTGCCTTCTATTTTACCATTTCTCCCTATTGTAAACAAAACTGGAACAAACAATAATTGTCAAAATTCTCCAACAAACAGAAATTCCTTTGATGCTTGCATACATGGCTATTTATAGATTTCTAATGACAACAAAGTTCTCCCAAACCCCAGAATAATTTCGACCATCACCAGAAGCACAAACACAATTGGACGGATTCTAAGTTCTAACACGTGTACTATCAGTCTGAACACTTTTGCCACCACAGTATGATCTCTATGTTTTCTACAATTGCAACACCATCCAGTACTTGTCCATACACCTAAATTCAATTTTTTGTTCAAATTCTTCTATTCTAACACATTTCCAGGTCCATTCAGATCAAGCTGACACCCCAAGAGTGGCACCCTCTTAGAGACTCCACAAATTTATCGAGCCAAAAAAATTTAAAATTGGATTTTGATAATATCAAGGGCATGCCCCTAGTGGTGATTGATATAACAATTTGATATCATTTATTGTTGGACACGTCGCTTTTACTTAATTTAGCCAGTATGGGTCACCTATTTAACCTTTAACTTCCAGCACTATTGATCGTATTGGATGTCATCCCACTCTTCGGCTACCTAGATAAATCTTTATCATCAATATTTTTTAATTTGATTGTTACCTTTCATTAGCAGAATGTAAAATTGGCTCTTGGCATTATGTAAGGAGAGGACAATATATTTATGCAAAACCATAATAATTGTATTGAATATATCTAGAATTGTTACCGCTAAATTTAAATGTAAGCACTACGTTGATCAAAGCGGACTCAATCAGAAATTCATTAAAGAGACTCGACTAACTGTTATACAGGACGGTGTACGTGCACACCAAGCTATCTGGAATGAATCTACATCTTACATAGTCCGGTTATTTCAGACCCTTTAGTTAATGCCTTACTTGTAAGTCCTTAGATTGTGTATGTCCTTGTGGGGCCGGCCAACTTCCACCAGGTCTCTCAATAGGGTAAATCATTCTAATGCTCCAACTCACTATAATACTCTATAAAATACTGGGAAAGTAACTATAATTAAAAAAAAACTAAAAAAAAAATTATCTACCATTGTAATAATTATTGAAAATAGATGATTATGGTAGGTCGGAGTAACTACATGAACAATATAAATATTGGACCATACTACTATAGCGATCGTCAACATGCTCTAAATTATGTAATCTCTGCAATTACATTGTGCCTATCTGGAAGTTCATTAGCTTTTTTAAGTCATAGTTTCGGTTAATATTGGAATGGCTTTATAAAATGGTGTAAAAATTAAGGGAACTTCTGCTTGAATATTTTATACGCAGAAATGTATCCAATGATCATAGAAACAAAAAATCAACCAGAGACAAACTGATAGAATGAACCACAATATTACTGAAACTTGAACCGGGATTCTAAAATCCATGAACATGGAGAACGTATCCAAAGAAGGAAAATGATATAATATGATATATCAGAAACTCTATCAAACAGAAAAACAACGGTGTAACTTTTCCAAGATGAGGATTTTAATGCAGAACTAGTCCACTTTAGGCTTAAGCAGAAACAAAAGTTGCAAGTTTGTTATACAGGACTTCCAGACTTGAGGATAAAGGGAGTGAGTTGTGAAGTTAGACAATGACAATCAAGTTCTATGTAAACATAGCACTTTGAACTCCACAAAATTATGATTTTGTATCTGCGGATATAAGTTGCTTACAACAGAAGATTTCTTCAAATTTATAATATCTTCACGATCAATAAAGAATTGTCACATATTTGTTCAAAAAAGCAAGCAATGGGTCATATAATATATAGATCACTTTGTACCATTGCAAATTGAATATTTGATACTCAGTAACATGTCAAATATTTACTTGTCCAATCTTAGCCTTGCAGTTTTGGCAAATGAAGCCAACAGAATCTGCTTGCAGATCATTGTGAAGTCCATCATGGCAGAACTCTTGGTTACACCATACACAAACAAAATGCTGATTACTGTTTTCAATCTTGGCTAATACCTCTTCCCACTCAAATTGACCCGTTGGGTCCATTTCCTGCTGCAAAACAGAAGAATCTAAGCCCAAGTCCATTGGCTCATTGATTGGACTGTTTGTTCCTTGGCTTGTTTCAAATGAGAACTTCGGCATATACTCCATCTGGAACTGTTCAAAGCTTGTTAAGCTGTCAATTTTATGTTCTGCAGATTTATAGTCAAGCTCATCCTGGAAAAATATCAACTTCAATATCATGATTTGAAAACACAAATGTGAACAAGGGACAAGGGACTAAATGAATTCCACTAAAGCAAAATACCTTTACTGATGCTGCATCAAATGCACTGAATATTTGTCCTTCATGGGAAGATGCAAAGTCATTGTCTCCAGAGGGTGCTGACAATTCAGGAACTGCTTTTGAAAATAAATCTGTATTTTGCTCTTGCTTACTACATTGTTGGAAAGTGGAAGTTACTGTATCATCAAGATTGGCCTCCTCTGGACACTTGTTATCACAGATATCATGAAGATCAGGATCTGCATTTTGCTCTTGCAGATTACAGTGTTTGAAAACTGAAGTCACAGTAGCATAATGATTGGGATCCTCTGCATACTTATTATCACAAATATCATGAAGATTAGGATCTGCATTTTGCTCTTGTAGATTACAGTGTTCAGAAACAGAAGTCACATTAGCATCATGATTGGGATCCTCTGTATACTTATTATCACAGATATCATGAAGATTAGGATCTACATTTTGCTCTTGCAGATTACAGTAATCGGAAACTGAAGTCACAGTAGCATCATGATTGGGATCCTCTGTATACTTATTATCACAGATATCATGAAGATTAGGATCTGCAATTTGCCCTTGCAGATTACAGTGTTCGGAAACTGAAGTCACAGTAGCATCATGATTGGGATCCTCTGTATACTTATTATCACAGATATCATGTAGATTAGGATCTGCATTTTGCTCTTGCAGATTACAGTGTTCGGAAACTGAAGTCACAGTAGCATCATGATTGGGATCCTCTGTATACTTATTATCACAAATATCATGAAGATTAGGATCTGCAATTTGCTCTTCCAAATTACAGTGTTCAGAAACTGAAGTCACAGTAGCATCATGATTGGGATCCTCTGTATACTCATAATCACAGATATCATGTAAATTAGGATCAGCATTTTGCTCTTGCAGATTACAGTGTTCAGAAACTGAAGTCACAGTAGCACCATGATTGGTATCCTCTGTATACTTACTATCACAGATATCATTAAGATTAGAGTCTGTGTTGTGCTCCTGCTGATTACAGCATTCGGCAATTGAAGTTACACTAGCATCAAGATTTGTGTCCTCTGTAAACTTACTACCACAGACATCAAGATGATTAGAATTTGCATTTTGCTTCTGTTGATTACAGTCATTTGAAACTTTAGTCATCGTTGTATCAAGATTAGTTTGCTCAGTAAAGCTATTATCACAGATATCATGAAGATCAGAATCTGCATTCTCCTCCTGATTGCAATGTTTAGAAACTGAAATCACAGAGGAATCAAGGTTGGTATCCTTTGCAAACTTATTATCACAGATATCATGAAGATTAGGATCCGGTTTGCCTGTTGCATTGGAAATTTCACCCGAGAAATCTTGAGGCCTTTTTGCATTTCTCACATGAATACCAACATGACCAGTGTAACGATGACGCTCATTGAAAACTTTATGACATATCTGACATTCATATTTACCATCTACTATGATTACGCCATCAGAAATGCTGGACTTAGCAGAGCGTGTTTTCTTTTCTTTTTGTCCATGATGAACAGCCATATGTGCAATTAAAGTGCTCGTGTTACTGAAGTTTATGTTGCACTTTGAACATTTGACAGGCATATTTTGAGTTGGCACATCATGATCCTTGCTAGATTTGTTTTGAACCATTCCTAATGTTACATCTGAAGCATTTTTTTCTGATGTCTGTTTATGCTCATTGTCACTAAAGGCAATGTCATTTAACCCTGGAGAGTAATGTTCAGAACATCCTCCACCAGAGTCCACTGGGTCTACTGAGTTACAAGGCTGCACACAAAATCGAAATTCATTTGATGCTGATTCCATAGAGCTTGTATAGTGTCAATCAGAGAAACAAAATAACTTAAAGCATACCATGCTTGAAGGTGTTTCTGAAGGTACAACAGCAGGGGACTGTCTCTGAGTTGAAAGCATGTATGCAGAAACTTCACGACAGGAAGCTAATTGCTGACCATCTGGGCTGAAAAATGGAATATTGAAAAGTAAAACATCAAGATATAAATCTAGAGCTGAAACAAATCACAAACTGTTGCACTATATAGTATATACTCTTAAGTAAAAACTTCTTGTTTATAGATCTTGGTTTAATATGATTCTTAAACAAGCATTTCCACAAACATCAAGCCAAGTAACCATACAAACCACCTGGCAAAATTGGACCTTTGAATATCAACATGCAAAATAGCTAACTCTAATCTGTATCAAAACATTAAAATCCATTTCTAGTTCTCTTATGTTTGAAATGTGCCTTCTCCAATTTACCATGGATCTAGAAGCAGATGGTTGCATGTCTTTGCTACATTGTTAATAAAGATGGCTGCATGTCTTTGCTACATTGTTAATAAAGATAGTTGCATGCCTTTACTAAATGTCCTGTTTAAGCAGATAAGTGATGATTCTAGAGCTGGTTCTAGAGATAGGCAGGTACACTGAAAAGTGAGTCATAGGAATCTATATTCAAATGCTTAGTCAATCACCATCCATCTCAAAAAGCAGGTGTGCTCAGAACAGTTGCTGCAAGAGCCCTGAGAATATCAGATAATCATCATTTCCAGTAAGAGAGCATCTCTCTAAGAGAGATTTTATGCCAAGGACTTCATTGTACTATAGAAGAAATTTATGCAAACATCCTCAGATTTTATGCCCTACATTGAAGGCATATAAAATAACATAACCAAGATCCTAAAAGCAGGTAAAGTCACTACAATTTCTTCTTCACAAAACTCTCGTGAGGGTACTAAATAAACAAAGAATCCAGTTGCTCTCAGGCAGAGAATCAGGCTTTATCTAATTCCATGCTCATGTGAATGGTCACATATAGGAGAAACAGGGAGGTCAGTCCAACACAGCTTGTGAGAGCATGCAACAGACATATTTAACAAGGTAATCAAATCAAACTTGGTGAAGCATTCATTCTCACCTCATGAGATTTAAACTGCAGATGCAGAAGTTGTTGCCAGAGAGAATCACCTGATAAAGCAGAGTCTAAGACAAACTACAGATGCAGAAGCTGTTGCCAGAGAGATTCCCCTCACAAAACAGAGTAAGACTAGCTACTGAAATCATTACCAGACAACTTAAACTAAGATGATGACCTTGATTTAGGGTACACTTTTGAAGGAATGTTAGATAAAATGTATTTTATTTATTAATCAGAATAAATGGTGATTAATCAATTATTTGTGATCACCAGGACTTGCATTATGTAATGTCCCCTTTCTGAAATAGGATTTTATAATAAATAATAATAATAAAATAAAAATTAAATAAATAAAAAGGAGAAAAGAGGGGAGCATGGGAATCAAAGAGGGATTAATGGAAGAAGAAAGGAATGGGAAGAAAATAAGGAAGCAACTCTTTCAAAGGGCAGAAATTATGAAGGGTTGTACTCTTTCAAAGGGTGGTAATTGTGAAAGGTTGTGACTCTTGCAAAGGGCAGACATGATGAAGAGGTGTAACTTCTCCCTTACATTGGAAGATATAAAGGGGAGACGGTTTCATTTGAGGAGGACATGCAAGAGAGATCGATTTGGAAAAATAATTTATTATTCTCAAAAAGGCAGCAATGAAGGTGGTGACTCAATTCTTATGAAAGGTGGTGACTCTTTCACCAATAAAGTATAAAGGAGAAATCATTCCAAGCATTAAATGATCACGTATCAATCGTCACTCACCAATGCATCAAATCAGCACTCATTCAATCATCACTCATGAATCCATCAAATCAAGCAAACAATCAATCAGCAAATCATCATCATAAATTATCAACTCATTCAATCAATCAAACATACAAACATTCATCATTCAAATATCAATCACTAAGACATCAATAAGCAGATTGGAAAAGAAAGAGAGTTTGGAAATCAGAACAAGAATTAATATTAGCAGCAATTTTAATTAAAAGATAAATCTGAGAAATAAATAGAATTATAGAATGTGTGTGTGTGTGTTCATGCAATAGTGATACTTGCAGAAATTCTTGATCATTGTGAGTAATCTAGATGCTTCCTTTGCTATAAATATGTAATAATAGATTCGTATGATAGTCCATTTTGAATTTAGGAGAAACGGATTGCAAATAGGAAGGACGGCCAGCCTTCCGGGTTCACAAGAGATGAAAGACAACCAGCCTTCATGCTCTTATCAAGTACACCACCCTAAGATGGAATGGGCGACCAACTTTCCATGCTCATGGGCTGGGGGTGGAATGGACCAAAAATCCTTCTGTGCTTCCAGACTTGATCTATAAATGGTAAAATCTGAATATATTAATTTGAAAGAGACAAAGGCTCTTTATAGATTTTACAATACAAAGATTCTAAAAGAATATAGAAGTTTCTAAAATAAATTGAAGGTAACTAAAGCGAACAAAAGAATAGAAACAATCCTAATTTAATATGTTACAATATTGACCATTAATAAACTATCTAAATATTAATCTAATACCCTCCCTTAATGGTCAATCTATCAACTACACCAAGGTGCACCCTAAATTTAACAAACTCATCCGAGCTCAGAGACTTGGTGACAATATCTACAATTTGGTCCTGAGTTGGAACACACTACAACACAATTGATCCATCTTTGACAAGTTGGCGGATGAAATGACAATAAAGTTCAACATGCTTGGTCCTTTCATGGAAGACTGGATTTTTGGCAAGTTTTAGCACCCCTTGATTGTCACAGTACAAGGGGGAAGGCCCTACTTTAGACATTCGCATGTTAGAAAGCATCCTTTGAAGCCAAACTATCTCACAAGCTGCTTTAACAGTTCCTCGATATTCAGCTTCGGTCGAGGAAAGAGCCACTGCCTGCTACTTCTTGCTGGTCCAAGTAACTACCCCTGTACCCAAACTGAAAACCTACCTAGACATAGTTGTCGAGAGACGTGTCTCCCCCCCTCTGAGACGCTTCTTGGAGACCGGTACCATCTCCGAAGACGTCTCCAGGAGGCTGGAGACTTCCGCCGAAGTTTCCCGAGTACCCTGTCATCTCCTGCTGCAGAAAATGACGTCTCTCGCTAAAATACCTAAAAAAAAGTTAAAGTTTCAACATTTGAAACTTCAAAAAATTAAAGCATAATGTATTTGACGCATTTAAGAGTGATTAAATTATTGTTTTGAAAGTTCAATGTCATATTTTCAGATTTTCTATAAATTATTGAAATTTTTTTTTTTTTTATATTTTATTTATATTAAAAAAAAATGGCGTCTCCAAGTACCCCCGTCTCCTATTTTCAAAAAAAAGTCGTACCGGTACCGATACCAGTCTCTCATACTAGTACCAGTCTCGTGGCAACTGTGTACCTAGAAGTAGACTTCCTGTCATCAACAAAACCTGGCCAATCTAAGTCTGTAAAGCCAATCAGCTAAGGATCTTTGCACCTGCCATACAGAATGCCAAAGTTGGAAGTGCCTTCCACATATCTCAACACACACTTCATTGCAACCCAATGTTTAGCTTTAGGAGTTGTCATGAAGTGAGAAATGTAGCTCATTGCAAAACTGAGATCAGGTCTAGCAGTAGTGAGATAAATGAGGCTGCCTACTAGTTTCCTGAATGTTGATTCATTTTGCACAGGTGAATCTGATTTTTCTGATAGTTTTAGCCCTTTCTCCATAAGTGTAGATGCAGGTTTGCAATCATTCATCCTGAACTTATCAAGCAGACTGCGAGCATACATGGATTAAGAGATAAAGATGCTACCAGTTGTTTGCCAAACGTCAACACCGAAACAATAATGAAGAAGTCCCAAATCTGTCATGTCAAATGATTGACTGAGATTATGTTTTATCTCCTCAATCAGATGTTTTGAACTGCCAATAATGATCAAGTCATCAACATAGACAACAAGCAAAAGAATATCATCACCAGATTGTTTGACATACAAATTAGAATCAAAAGGGCTCCTCTGAAAACCATGATCAACGAGGTACTTATCAATTTTCATTTACCATGCCCGTGGAGCGTGTTTAAGACCATAGAGTGCTTTCACTAGTCTGCATACCTGGTGTTCTTTACTAGGAACCTTGAAACTAGGAGGTTGCGTCATATAGACTTCTTCCTGTAGATCACCATTCAGAAATGCACTCTTAATGTCCATTTGATGGACTTTCCATCCAAACTGGGTTGCAATAGCGAGGACAAGCCGAATACTATTCATTTTGGCTATAGGAGCAAAAGTCTCCTCATAATCAATGCCCTTTGTCTGTGAGAACCCTTTGGCTACTAACCAAGCCTTATACTTATGAAGAGTTCTGTCAGCCTTGTACTTAACTTTATACACCCATTTGTAGCCAATGGGCTTCTTCCCAGGTGGAAGATCGGACAAGACCCAAGTGTTATTCTTCAAAAGGCTATAATGTTCAGCTTTCGTAGCCTTTTCCCACTCAAGTATGCCTTTAGCCTCCGAATATGTTTGAGGCTCAAAGATGCTATGAAGGTTGGCCATAAGAGCAAAATTAACTGTATTAGGATGTTTGCTCTTTTTTCAAGTAGGTCTACCTTCAATCAATTCATCATCATGGAGATCACTGATGTTTTTAGCATACCATTTAGGTCAGAAAGTAGAAGTACCAATATCTGAAATAGGAGGAACAACATCACTAGGTGTGGCTGGAACAAAATCAGGTGGATTAGGATCCAGATTGTCCTAAGGAGGGGCGAGTGGTGGAACATTTTGCTCAGGTGCCTACACAACTGCAGAATCCCTCCCATCAGGTGGAGCTAAGGGAAGACAAACACCCAAATTAGAAGACTGCATAGACTGATCCTCAGGGCTCACAGAAGGAGAAGACTAATAGAAAGGTCCAATATTTTCATCAACCACAACATCACGATTGAAGATGAGACGATCTGTATCTACATCAATCAGCCTATATGCCTTATGGTTCTCACTATAACCAGTGAACATAAGTTTCTGGCTTTTGGAATCCAACTTAGTGCGCTTGGCATCTGGAATCCTCTAATGTCCCCATTTTACTATGTCCTCCTTTACTTATGGTTGATTTGGGTACACTTACTATTTTTACTAAGAGCTATCTTTAGTAGGGGGTCTAGGACGGCACTTCAGTCTTTGGTGCGCCCTTTTGAGACATAATAATATTTTGTTTCTCTTTCAAAAATTGGATTTAATAAAGTAACTTTATATTATTTGGTTGAGGGTCATGAAGGGGACATTGTTGTACCTTGATGCCTAGTGCAACAACTTTAAGTCGTTTTAAAAGGAGCTTTAAAAGTATTTTATAAGGCACATTAAGGGAGTGGACGCCAATGAAGGGAAATAAGTTAAATTTTAAATAAAAAGCTAATGTTCAAGTAAAAAGGTTTTAAGTTATATCTTTTTAATGAGGCTAATATTTAGGGCGCCCAAGTTATTGAAGAAAGAATTAAAAAATAAATTAAAATCAAATGCTTGAAGATTGGCGTGAGTTTTGGGGCCCTCATAAAAAAGGTTGCAAGGCTTTCATTTCATCATGTGTTTTTGGAATTATGAAACTTGCCGTACATTTCTCTTGAAGCTTGGCTTTGGAGGAAAAACAAGGGTTTGCAAGGACGGAAACCTCTATAGATCACACTCTCTTTGTGTTTGGAAGACAGCATCAGCAGGGTTTTGTGAGGTCTCATTCACAGGATTCATTTGTGCTTCAAAATTGCAGGTTACAGAGTTTAGAGATGAAGATATTCGATCATTTTTGAAGTGGAGTTGTTGGTTTTGGCGTGTCAAATCTTGGTATTGATTTTGGTGATGATAACACACTTTTTGGTGGTGATTTTTATAATTTTTGGGCATCTTCAGTTTGAACCCGAAATCCATATTTTGGCTCATATCTTAGAGGAGGATTTTTAAATCAAAATGGGTATTGGCTCCTTTGAAGGCTCTCATTATGGCGATCATTTCAAGTACTAGAATGTGATTTTTGGGTGAGTAAAGGATTTTCTAGATCAGGTCGAGCTTCCTAGGGTGACGCCTTTGAGGTGATCTCTTTTCAGTTGCAGCCTGCTAAACAAAAATAATAATACAAGCGCCTGGTTGCTGAATTTGGAGACTTTATCTTCAGGCTTGTGGGCATGGTTGAGCAATGAGCTTAGGGTTGATGTTTTGGAGTTGGCAGTGCTTTAAGGAATGCCATTAGGGCAGTTATGATGACCACTTTCAGGTAGGTCGAACTTCTCTCTAGGACGGCCTTGTTGGGTGACAAACACAGTTGACTTTAATGTTGGTAAGGGCTGCTTGGAATCGCCTTGGAAGCCTGAAGACAATGAGTTTGGTAGTAGGCGTACAAGGAGGATTGTGGATAAGTTCTTGCTGTTGTACATTGCCTTGGAGGAACCCTTTATGCTGTTGTCTTGATTTGTTACCGGGTCTGAAAGCTCTCTTTCAATCCGTGTTATTTCATTGTATTGCTGGGCCAAACAGTTAGTAAATATCTGAGTATTGAAAGAAAGTTTTCTCTATGTTAGTTAAGGTATAAGAGCTACAAGCTCATTGTTAAAGAGACCTTGTATCAAGCTAGTTTTATGTTGTTATTTTCTGTTCTATGAATCTACCATTGCATGTTGAAAATGATGTCAAACTCAAGATAAAAACAAAGGGGAAACATACTCAGAAAACTATAACAGCAAGGGCATTATATTCTGAAAACCATAACAGCAGTAGTGAAGTTTACAAAAAAAATATATATATATATTTAGGGTTGGTCATTACAGTGGTATCAGAGCCAAAACAGTCCTGCCAACCCACAGTGGATTTAGATTTCTATGAGCCAGAGTGATAGAGAAGGGAGGTATTTAGAAAGAAGTAGGAGGAAGGAAGAAAGTTTTTGGGAACATTGGTCGTCTTCAGAAGAAGAGCAGCAAATAGAAACTTCAACCATTGGGTCTTCTAACACAGGGAACAAGGGAGACAGAGGTGGAGAGGGTGATAGGAATGTTAGGAATGAGAGGAATGAGGAACCTCCAGATAGAATGGCAATCTTACTTGACACCTTAGTTAGGGGACAACTAAGCGCAGCACAACAACAACAGGAAATTAATGACAAGATAGCAGATTTGATACAAATGATGGATCAAATGGGTCAAGGAAACAAGGCAGGACAGCAAGTAGTTGGTAACCAAGGAGCTTTGGCAAGACCACTTATGCCAAATTTTCCACCGAAGATAGAAGCTTTGGTTAATCCTGAGCTCACATTGTTGGAGCAGCAGGACCAATTTAGACAAGATTGGATGGATGCAAGACCCGGTTTCTAGATGGACATATCTCTCAGTGACTATATTTACTTGAGGATGAGACACTCTAACCACAGGGGAAATAGGGACTAGCAAAATGAGCTATGTAGGAAAGTAGTGAAGCTCACACTTTCTTATTTTGATGGGTCCGGAAAGATGACAGCAAGGGCGTGGGTACAAAAACTAGATGCCTACTTCACATTGAATCCTATGCCAGAGCTAGAATCCATACAGTATGCATCAATACACTTAGACGGCATTGCTCACGAGTGGTGGTATAATGGAATCTTAACCTTGGGGCATGCTCGAATCACGTTTTACAAGGTGTTCACTGAGAGGTTAGTTGAAAGGTTTGATAAAAAAAGATCCTGAGCTGCACTTTAAGGAGTTAGTGCAACTTAAACAATGGGGTTCAGTGGATTCATACATATCTGATTTCCAAAAGCTTTTTGTGCTTGTGACTAACATTTTTGAGAGAAGGTTGATTGTGTTATTCATTGATGGATTATTTGACCCCTTAAGAAGTTGGATAAAGGCTTTTAACCCTCCTAGCCTTCAGGAAGCCATTAAAAAGGCTAGAGACATGGAGACATCAGCATTTAAGAATAAATTTCAATCAAAGGACGCGCAGCCCAAGAAGGAAAAAGACAAGAAAATTGACATCAAAGAGCAGGAGCAGCCTAAGAAAAACTACACAAAGATTGACAGTGAAACCTTGAATGAACTTAGGAAGAAAGGTTTATGTTTCACATGCAAAGAGCCTTACACACAAGGCCATAAATGTGTTGCCAAGGCAAAGTCTCTGTTAATAGAGTACCAATCTAATGAAGATAGTGGATCAGAAAAATCAGACCACCAAGCTGATTTTGAAGAACTTGAGGGTGAAAAGACTTCGAAAGAGAGTGGTAAGGTGTGGGACCATGATGGGACACTTGCCCAACTCCATAGCTTTCATGAGAATCAGTCCTTGCGTACTAGAGGTCAGATACAAGGGCAGCGTATGTTAGCCTTGATTGATACAGGAGCTACTCATAACTTCATCGATGACGGTTTTGTGGCTCGAAGAGGTCTTCAAACACAAGAGTTTGGTGGTTTCTAAGTTATGGTAGCCGATGGATTCACTATTCAGTATACCAGGATGGTTCCTCAACTGAGCATCCTGTTGGGAGATCATGAAATTAAGGACTTTTACGTGGTGAACATTGGAGACATTGATGTAGTTATGGGCATTCAGTGGCTACGCTCTTTGGGGGAGTTTACTTTGAATTTTAGATGTTGGAGTTAAAATTTAAATTTGAAGGTAAGAATGTGGTTTTGAGAGGGCTGTCACATGGTGAACCACATGGGGAGTCTAGCAAGGGAAAGGGAAAAGACAAGGCAGCAGCCTTTAATGCATCTTTAGAGCTGTCCAAGGTTCCTGTGAACACTAGTATCAGTTTTGGAAATGCTGAAAATGGTAACACGCTATTGGGAGATTGTATTGTTGGAGGCAATGAGGATGAAGCCTACAAAACAGCAAACAAAGGTGATTGCAATGATGTTGGCAAAGGTGATTTGAGTTTGATTTCACAGGGTGAATTTCCTTTTGATAATGGAGCTATTCCAATTTTCACACCACAATTAAGCATGGCTGATGGTATTGATGATGATATTAGTCTTGATCCTCTTTCTAAGAACAAGTCAGATTTTACTTGGTATACAGTTGAACATGAGCAAGGTCCTAGCAGGTTTGCTGATTTGGATTCACAATCAGCTCTTGAGGGTGGTCAACAATTGTTGTTTGATAACCCCTTGTTCGAGATAGGAGCTGATAGGGTTTATGACAACCCACTTTTTGAGCTGGAAGATGAAATTACTCCTAGTTGCAACACTACATTAGATGAAAACGGCAAGGTTTGGGACCTAGGTGCAGCTTCTAATAGTAAAGTGTTGACTCAAGAATGGACTAGTGGGACTTCTTTCAGCCTCGGGACCCAAGCAAATTTTCCGATCAGCCTACATACGATTCCGATTTGGGATCAGCAGCTAAGTTGTACCAAGTGGAGCTTGGGTGTCAGTGATGATTTGGTACTAGGGGATGATTCTTCAGCTTATATCTTGTTTACTTCTCCTACTTATCCAATGGAATCATGGATTAATTATTGTTGCCCACACTTTCATGAGTTGGTTGTACAGACTTTGTTCGATGAGTTGATTGATTTCAAATTGGGGTAGCCGATTGTGGGTATCTTTCCGGATATAGTGCCCCCATTATTTGCTTTCACTTTGGTGAGTGTTGCTGACTACGGTTACTTCATGGTGAGGGCATACATTGTTCCAGGAGATGAGTTGTTGACTACTGCAGTTTGGAATAGATGAGTACAGTCTGAGCACATTGGGTTGACAGTGATGTTTTGAATGATGCAGCCTCAGCATGATGGTTCTTCTCTAAGATTCACACTGGGTTTTAGAGCAACTACCATTTGGGATGAGGGAGCCAATGTGGATTTTCTTGAGCTTACTCTGGTGGCACATCAGTTTGGCTCTCTTGAGGGACTTATTTTTGAGGAGTGGATCGATTTTTGGTGGTATTTTATCATTCTACTTGCAGGTGACTTTCAGGAGGCTTCATGTGTTGATACCCTGCAAGACAGGGATTTGAGCAGTTGGAGCTACAGACCACCTAGAATTATTTGGGACCTGGGGATCATTTCGGGTTTCGGCATGGATTTGGATGTGGACTGCAAGCCTTACTGGCATTACTTGAGGACAAGCAATCTTTGGGAAGGGTGGATTGTAATGTCCCCATTTTACGACGTCCTCCTTTACTTATGGTTGATTTGGGTACACTTACTATTTTTACTAAGTGCTATCTTTAGTAGGGGGTCTAGGACAGCACTTCAGTCTTTGGTGCGCCCTTTCGAGCTCCTCAATTTCTCTACAGCTCGAGTTTTAGGGCACTACTTACTATTTTTAAGACTTTCTAAAAATAGTAAGTCAATCAGGGCAAGTGGGACCCGGTCACAGTTCTCTCTCAGCAGCATTTTTCATTGAGGCATTAGTTTCTAAGGTTGAGAAATAATAATATTTTGTTTCTCTTTCGAAAATTGGATTTAATAAAGTAACTTTATATTATTTGGTTGAGGGTCATGAAGGGGACATTGTTGTACCTTGATGCCTAGTGCAACAACTTTAAGTCGTTTTAAAAGGAGCTTTAAAAGTATTTTATAAGGCACATTAAGGGAGTGGACACCAATGAAGGGAAATAAGTTAAATTTTAAATAAAAAGCTAATGTTCAAGTAAAAAGGTTTTAAGTTATATCTTTTTAATGAGGCTAATATTTAGGGCGCCCAAGTTATTGAAGAAAGAATTAAAAAATAAATTAAAATCAAATGCTTGAAGATTGGCGTGAGTTTTGGGGCCCTCATAAAAAAGGTTGCAAGGCTTTCATTTGGTCATGTGTTTTTTAAATTATGAAACTTATCCTACATTTCTCTTGAAGCTTGGCTTTGGAGGAAAAACAAGGGTTTGCAAGGACGGAAACCTCTGTAGATCACACTCTCTTTGTGTTTGGAAGACAACATCAAGAGGGTTTTGGGAGGTCTCATTCGGAGGCTTCATTTCTGCTTCAAAGTTGCAAGTTACAAAGTTTAGAGATGAATATATTCGATCATTTTTGAAGTGGAGTTGTTGGTTTTGGCGTGTCAAATCTTGGTATTGATTTTGGTGATGATAACACACTTTTTGGTGGTGATTTTTATAATTTCTCGACATTTTCAATTTGAACCTGGAATCCATATTTTGGCTCATATCTCAGAGGAGGATATTTAAATCAAAATGGGTATTGGCTCCTTTGAAGGCTCTCATTATGGCGATCATTTCAAGTACTAGAATGTGATTTTTGGGTGAGTAAAGGATTTTCTAGATCAGGTCGAGCTTCCTAGGGTGACGCCTTTGAGGTGATCTCTTTTCAGTTGCAGCCTGCTAAACAAAAATAATAATACAAGCGCCTGGTTGCTGACTTTGGAGACTTTATCTTCAGGCTTGTGGGCGTGGTTGAGCAATGAGTTTAGGGTTGATGTTTTGGAGTTGGCAGTGCTTTAAGGAATGCCATTAGGGCAGTTATGATGACCACTTTCAGGTAGGTCGAACTTCTCTCTAGGACGGCCTTGTTGGGTGACAAACACAGTTGACTTTAATGTTGGTAAGGGCTGCTTGGAATCGCCTTGGAAGCCTGAAGACAATGCGTTTGGTAGTAGGCGTACAAGGAGGATTGTGGATAAGTTCTTGCTGTTGTACATTGCCTTGGAGGAACCCTTTATGCTGTTGTCTTGATTTGTTACCGGGTCTGAAAGCTCTCTTTCAATCCGTGTTATTTCATTGTATTGCTGGGCCAAACAGTTAGTAAATATCTGAGTATTGAAAGAAAGTTTTCTCTATGTTAGTTAAGGTATAAGAGCTACAAGCTCATTGTTAAAGAGACCTTGTATCAAGCTAGTTTTATGTTGTTATTTTCTGTTCTATGAATCTACCATTGCATGTTGAAAACGATGTCAAACTCAAGATAGAAACAAAGGGGAAACATACTCAGAAATCTATAACAGCAAGGGTTTTATATTCTGAAAACCATAACAACAGTAGTGAAGTTTACAAACAAACAAACAAAAAAAAAAATTGGGGTTGGTCATTACAAATCCACACATAAGCAGTAGAGCCAAAAACTTTCAGGTGGCTGATCTTAGGCTCACGTCCAGACCAGGCTTCTTCAGAAGTCATCTTCTTAATGGCATGAGTAGGAGACCGATTCAAAAGATAGACTACAGTAAAAAGTGCTTCAGCCCAGAATTTCTTAGGAACATTTCTATGCTCCAGCATAGAACAAGCAATTTCAATAATGGTGCAATTGCAATGCTCAACGACACCATTCTGCTAAGGGGTGTAGGGTATGGTAAGTTGGTGCTTAATGCCATGTGGAGCACAAAAATTGGAGAAGTCAGAAGAACAAAACTCCCCCTCCTGCCCCATTATCAGACCTAAGAGTGACCATCTGAGAGCCTAACTCTTTCGCAACTAAGGCCTTAAACTGATGAAAACCAAAGACCTATGACTTGTTTTTAAGAAAATCCACCCACATTCTTCTACTAAAATCAACAACAAATAACAGAAAATACCTGCAACCAGCAATTGAAGGAGTGTTCATTGGTCCACATACATCAGCATGAACCAACTATAATACCTTGGAAGCTCTCCATGAGTCACCATCTGATAATGGAGTCCGATGCTACTTTCTAGCCTAACAAGCTTCGCACACTCCATGATTCTATGTCTAAATCACAAGTAGGCCAGCAACCAAATCATCTCGAGATAGTTGAGAGATATTGCGTATTCAGGTGCCCATAACACTGATGTCAGAGGTTGCTAATGGAAGTACTCCTAGCTGCCATAGTGTGCTCTCGAGAATCACCAAAATCAACAAGTCCATATAGACCATGATCCTCAAGTCCCTGAACAATTGTAGTAAGAGTCTCTCTATCAACAATGTTGCATGTATGCATGTTGAAAACAATATCTAGCTAAGGAGAGTGAGTCATGATCTAACTAACTGAAAGTAAATTTAGCTCCATGCCAGGTACAAAGTATACATCGAGAAATATTAAATTTCTCCCTCTGGAATAAATCTACACATTGCCCTTTTCAACAACAGTATACTCTTCGCCTCCTCCAAAGATAACAGAATCTTTGAATAGCATGTATTCAATGAACCAATCTCAACGATGAGTGAAATGTTGAGATGCACCTGAATCAATATGCTAGGCAGAGGATTTAACAGGCTTTGCAGGACTCTTGGCCATAAAAGCGTAAAACACAAACTCCTTTTGCTCAGTGTGCTCTACAAAATGGGCTTTAAGTTTAGACTCTCCCTGCTTGTTCTATTCAAAATCCAAGCGTTTCCTACAATCTTTCTTCATGTGACCATACTTGTGGCAATAGTTGCACTAAACATTATTCTTTTTGGAAGAATCTTGGAATTGAGCTTGGTTGGTGTGCTGAGAGGGTTGATTCTTGCCCTTGTTCTTCTGAAATGTCTTGGCAAGAAATGCCTGTTCTATGGAGGATGAACTAGCACCGCTACCAAACTGTTGTTTCCAACGATCCTGCTATAGAAGTAGGGTTCAAAGCTTCAGAAACTTCAAGTCAACATTAGTTGAGGTAATGTTGAGCGTCTCAATAAAGTGCTCATAAGACTTTGGTAGACTTTTTAAAGTGATCACTACCATATCTTCCTCCATTTTTCGACCAATAGCCTCTAGCTGATCACGGATGTCCTTGATTTTTGTGAAGTGCGCCTGCAAAATTGTCTTCTCATCCATCATGATGGAGAACATGTTTTTTAGAAAGAGCGCACAGCTCTTGTCGAATGTTTCATGAAGATCTTTCAAAAGATCCCAAATTTCTTTACCTGATTTTCCAGACTGTACCTGAGGCAGTTGGTCATCAATGACCAACAATTTAATAAGCATCGCGGCTTCCCGATTTTTCTCATCAAATTTGTAATGTCCCCTTTTCTAGCTCGCATTGTATAATGTTGTCGTTAGCCTATTTACCCTTGGTTCCGTAGGCTAACCAGGGCTTTTAAGGAGTCTTGAGGATTTTTGGCCTAGGCAATTTTCATTGCAAGTCAATCTGGGTCGTCTGGAGGTAGTTTTGGTAAACTTACTATTTTTAGTAAGTCATTAATGCTATTAATAGTAATTCATCAGGTGGGCTATGCCAATGACAATGCCTTTTCAATGGAAAGTTGGTTATTATCGCCAAATGATTTCAGTTCCATTGGTTTAATTCGTCTCTGCATTAATAAAGTTCAAATTATAAAGTTAAATCCAATTATTTGACTTTACTAATGTGAGTCTAAAGTTAAGTGGGAAAAATGAATAGTAAAAGGGACCCCTTATTTTAAAATACATGAGGCATCATAAAAGGTAAAAAGGAAGTTTATGTTTTATCCCACATTGGTCAAAAGTGTGAATGAGCTCTTATGAGAAGCTTATAAAAGGGTTGCAAGGGCTCACTTTCAGCCATGCTTGGTTTATGCTTGATTATTATTTTCTCAAGGAGAATTCTTGGGAGCTTTGGCTTTCAGCAAGTTTGAGGACGGAAAACCTCGAACTTGGAGGCAGTGGACGGAAACCCATCGTCTATTGGAGATATTACTCAGGTATCTCACTTTGTGCTTCAAATTCATATTTCTGGTTGTCCAATCTGATTGTAAGTTCTGTGGCTACGATTGGATATTTCTGTTGTTATTCCACTGAAGATTTAAAGGCAATATTCATATGCAATTTCAGATCTTTGTTCTAAAACTGTTATTATATGATTTACATGGAAATTTGTTTGCAAGTTATTGGATAAATAGAAATCAGTTTGCATGCAAATTGTTTGTTACATTTTCTGTGGAACATCTGGAAAAAATTGGGGCAAATATCCATAGGGGATGTTTCAAAATTTCTCTTGATTTTTACCTATCGTTGTAGGACGTGTAGTGTTGCCGAGAACAATATGGTCATGGCACCAATACTCAAATATTGTCATCATACGCTACTTCCAGGTGTTGTAGTTGCAGCCATTGAATTTTTTACTACCTTTCGTCATAATATGAGACAAAGATGCTATTTTTCACCAGCGAACCTGAAAGAAAAACTAAGGCAAATTTGTAGTAACCAAACAGAACCACAAGGCAAATTTGAACCATCGATTTTTGTCACAAACAACAAGCACAAAAAAATCCCGCCAACACAATTCACCAAGAAACTAATGTGAGTTGCACATAGCCCAGAAGAACCAAAAATATGATGCCCTAGACGCCAAAGCAGAGGCATAGACCCAGGATTTAATGAAAATCGTGCCCAAAAAAAATGCAAGAAGACAAAGTTGCACTGTTTCGACACCAGACAAGGTCACGAAAAACGAAACCCTTCAAGCCCGCAAACAAAAAAAGAGTCTCAAGTCGCACGGGCAAACAGAGAATAGAAATTACTAGGTCGAAGCAAAAAACATGTTTAAAAGAAACACCCAAATAGAGGAAAAAAAAACCCCCACGCACCAGCAGAAAAACGATCCATGAACCAAAAAAACACGATCATGATGTAAAATACATGGGAAAAAATCGCGTGATTTTCATAAATCCATCACAAGAAAGAAGACGTGAAAGTTTGCCCAATGATTTTCAAAGACATTGCACAAAAGATGCAGGTAAAGGTCACACAAAAAAGGAAGAAAATTCGTCGCGGTTTTGAGAGTAGGTAGTAAACAAATCGCCCAGAAACAAACTCCAAAAAACCTGACCAAGAAACACTTCGCACACGGCCGAAAAATGATGATTTTCAGAACCTCATGATTTTTAAAATATCCCATGCCAAGAAAAAATTTAAAAAAATTCGCTTCCTGCTCTAATACCCATGTAAATGGTAAAACCTGAATATATTAATTTGAAAGAGACAAAGACTCTTTATAGATTTTACAATACAGAGATTCTAAAAGAATATATAAGTTTCTAAAATAAACTAAAAGTAACTGAAGCGAACAAAAGAATAGAAACAATCCTGATTTAATATGTTACAATATTGACCATTAATAAACTATCTAAATATTAATCTAATATGATCAAGGACGACGGCCAGCCTCCAAGGTGAACTGAGGGATGGAAGGCTGACCCGCAAAAGGTGACCAACCTTGAGATTGCAGTTTGCAAACGTTTCAAACTAAGTCCTAATGAGACTATTATAGGAATATACTTTGGAATGGCTATTGCTTTAATTGGATTTCAATATGAATAATGTTTATGTGATATCATTATGCCTACAAATAATGTTTAGTAAAAATTAATGTGTGTAGGACCTGAAGCAGGATTTAACTTATAAAGGGTATTTTAATTGGTAAATTTATGCTCTTAAATGTATTATATTTCTTATTTTGATTGGAATTGTTGTTTTAGGGCAAAATTCAGGAATATCCCCAAAGGGGGCATTACACATTAATCCTATCTCACTCCACTTTGATGGCAGTAAGTGACCATTTGATATTTCCAATCTGCTCTTAATAAATGATTGGGTTTAGGGCAAGAGATGTCCCACCTACATGTAATTATCACAGATAAGGTTCTCTCGATCAGTAATCTTTCAGCATTCTCATCATTATGATGAATCCTGAAGGAGACCAGAAAAGTCAATAATAATTTTCTTGTTACATAGTAATCTCCAGAAAGCTCTTGATACTTATCCGTATCATAGAAGCTTTAAATCTCTAATAGTTTCCCCAGATGGAAGGGAGCTGCTTTTCCAAGCCAGGATGCTTAAGAAGCTGAGATTAAATTGTCAAAGGAGTTTAATGAAGCAAATTTGACAAGATGGAATTACTTTTTTGGAGGTTTATTACTAATGACACAAGACAAATCATTGATAAAATCTACTACAGCCTCTCCCATTGTCTTGATTTTGCCCAGCGGTCAAATCAGAGAAGAATGAAAAAGAATTCAATGCAAAAAGGAAATTCAATCATCTCATTTTGAGATATAGTTGGAGATTGGCATCCAGACATTTGACCCACTAATTCACAACATCCTCTCAATATTTTGAATTTTCATTAGCATATCTGCCCCAAGGTGCTCACTTGGCAGGAACACATGCAGAGATCCATTTCTCTAACTTGGGCTAGATGGATCTTTCACTGCTTCCAATGGTCAATCTCTTGTGCATGTGCAAATTACCATGCCCAGATCTCTATACATGGCTCCTAAGGTCATGTCTAGCTCTCCATTGCCCCGAACAACCTTCTGTAGATCCTGGCTTAGCATCTCCCCGACCAATATGTGCTTGTCTCACATTGTTTATGGAACTTTCAGATATTCATACAAAAATGTTGCAACAGATTGATTTGAACTTGGATGGTGACTTGTCCAAAAGAATTCAGCGCGAATTATGAGCAGCTACTTTTGACAGCATATTGAACTGTCTTCCAAACTCAGTTGTTAGTTCTAAATTCTAATCTGATTGCAGATCATGCTAATCACTCTCTAGAGTTGGCAGTTGATGTGGATATTTCTACAGAATTGAAAAGTGAAGATAGGGTGCATTTTGGCATTTTGTAAAGCTTTAAAGCAACACCATTGTCAATTAATCAGATTTCAGCTTAAGCAGAGACACCATTGATATGTTAAAGAAGGGTTTAGGTTTCACCATGGCTCCAAGATAGATTCCAGTTAAAGAGTTTGTTGTTGAAGTTGAATGTGCAGTTCTTCCTGAGGATGTAACAGAAGAACTAAGGCAAGATTGTGTTGTTGCTCTCCAGCATAATAGTCAAGTAGGAATAATATATTAAAGAAAAATTTGCAGAGTTAAGAGACTTAAGCTACGAGGCTACTTCTGTTGTGAATAAGAAAGACTATCAAAAGAGATGGAGGGCAATTGTGTCATGCTTGAACCATAGTAGCAAAAATCTCTCAGGAATAAATCAGCAAACCAAAATAAAATATTTTTTCAATTAATCAGGAAAAAATCAGATTAAGGTTAGTGTTAGGGTTATGATTAGGAAAATTTTGAAAAATTGCCACAGAAATCAGAAAAAAAAGCCAGAAACCCTAATTTTTACCAAACAATTAATAAAATTGCCAAAAAAACTGGCCTAAAATCCGGATTTCTTTTAAGATAAAATCCAATGGGGCGAGTGTTGATTAATTGGGATAAACTGGCAATTTTTGTAACTATGGCCTGTGGACAGCAAAAACTAGAGAAAAGCATAAAGAAAGCAAGTGTTAGGGAATGTGAAGAAAGCTACTAACAAGTTTTCATTAAGTACCTATGTAAAGGAGCAGCTTACATCTAGCAAGCAAATTACTTCTAGAATTTATGGTTTACCAAAGATACACAAGTCAGCTATTTCACTGAGACCAATTATCAATACTAAATACTGTTGGCTAACACAATTATGATCTAGCAGCATATTAAGCCAAAAAGCTCAAACCTTTCATGGTTAAACTTAAGATCTCTTATTTAATTAAAGCTTTGGCACATTATGTTTCTTTCTCTAATTACAAAAGTTGACAATGAAGATTTCCTTCTTAGCTTTGCTGCTGTTCCTCTTTTTACCAAGATACATGTTATGGGTGTCATCAATGTTCCAACGAAGCTAATAGAGGACTACACTATTAAACTTGTATTTTGCCTGAGATCAACCTTTTTCAGCTTCCAAGGTGAGTTTTTTGAGCAGACAAAGATACATGTTATGGATGACATCAATGTTCCAACAAAGCTAATAGATGAGTACACTCTTAAACTTGTTGAACTTTGCCTGAGATCAACCTTTTTCAGCTTTCAAGGTGAGTTCTTTGAGCAGACAGAGAGTGTTGCATAAGGTTGCTCATTGTCTGAGGCTCTCAAGTGATGGCTAGTATTTATATGGAGCAATTTAATAACATCCTCAGCTCCTTGCCATAGAGGCCCAAGTGATGGAAAAGATATGTGGATGATACTAATTTCTGCAAGAAGCATGGAATGGAGAAACTAAATGTTTTTCCTGCTCATCTGAATAATTTGATACAAGATCCCATTTACAACAGAGCTAGAAGCACACAGTTTCATTTCCTAGATGCATTTTTTCCGAAGTAATTGAATTCCATTCATACTTTTGGTTTTGCCAAGTCAATCTCTATTCCAATTACTAGAAATGCAATGGCCCAAGACAAAGTACAGGCACAAGGCAAAGCAGAAGCACAAGGCAGAGTAGAGGCACAAGTAGCACGAAAGCGAAAGGTGGAGTAGAGGCACAAGGTGGCACAGAGGTGCAAGGTAGAGCAGAGGCACGAGGTGGCACAAAGCCACAAGGTGGAGCAAAGTCATGTAAGTAGTCATCCAAAAGGGCATTTGGGATTTGCACGTGCATGGAGGATTTTTCCATTACAAGAGGAGGATATCAGAAAATGAAAATTTTCTAGGCATGTAAGAATGCCCCAAATTATTTTTACCCTGTACTTATGAAAGTGCATCCAACTAAGGACAAGCCTAAATGTGTAGACAGTAATGGCATCAATTTAGCCTCTGGAGCCAGTGATTCTTTTGAGAGGTTCTCGGAAGAAGAGTGAAAATTTCAAGCTTCTGGTGTTATGGTTCAACAAGCCTCAGTTTCCCTTTCCTTGTGCCATTCAAATTGTTTTGCTAAGGACACTCCAGACCTATCTTTTTTGTTAATGCATTCATCCTATTTCAAAACATATGGGCAAAAGATATATTCTCTGCATGTTTATGGGTAGAAAACCTATGATTGAGGAGATTCACGGATGGATGGAAGAAACATGGAGAATAACAAAGGTCCTTCATTATCTCTATTATCTAAGGATCGTGTCTCCTTTTTCCATAAGATTCCAGATTGACCCATAAGCCCACTTTTCATTTCCTGTGGGCTTAGGGAAAGTAACTTAGGAAAGCGTAAGTGTTTAAATTTGGCATCCAGATTACAGTGCTGCGGATCTTATGTAATAAGCCGATCATTTTAATAATAGTGTTGACCAAGGATTGTGTGTGCAGGTGTATTTTGAAGGGTAAGAAAAGGAATTTGAAAATTGCATATTTAATCAAGATGGGATTCAAGAGAAGATATGCTAGTTTATCCATTGATTTCACTCAAATAGATTGGACAACCTATTCATCTATCATTGGAGATTGGAGGATGGAAACCCTCTAATTTCCATAGATGATTAGTGGACAGAAACCCCTAAACCAGCTCTTTTAGCATCTAGGAATTGTAATTTTGTTGGCTATAGATTTTCTATATTTCTGATAATAATATTACTACAGCTGTTCTTGAAAGTTCTAGCAAACTGAATTATCTATTAGTGTAATCCTCACTGTAATAAGAGGATTAACCCGTTTGGTGAACTGTTGTGTTATTTGTTTAATTTGCTATTGTTTATCATTCATTTCTACAAATGTTGTTAAGCATATTATCTATTGCAGTAGATCTGATTTGAAATAAGATTTAAAGATTGGTATTCTACGAATTTAAATCAATTAGAAATATATACAATACATAGTTGTAAAACTCGGACTCGGCCAGCCCAAAAATTTTAAGAACTCAGGACTCAACAAAAACTAGGGGAAAACTTGGAATTAACTTGGAAATTTTATTGAACATTTTAAAAAACATAAATTTTTTTAAAAGTCTTAAAAAAGACATTAACAAATTTGTAGAACATATTATTCATTTCCATTATATATAAATTAAAATTAAAGTTTAATACATATCATAGACCCTAAAGGGATTGAGGGGCAGCCATTTGAACAATTTTATCACCTAAGAACAAAATTAGGTGTTTGGCATTTTTTTGTTTATAAAAACGTTTTAAAAATCATATTAAATTAAATTACACAATTAAATAAAATTAATTTTTAAAAATCTAAAACAAAATATTTAAAAATAAACATAATCACTCTTAATTTTATATATATTACATATTTTACAAATTCGTTCAATATTTTCAAATAACCTAACAAAATTTTAAAAGATAATTTAAATTATATTATACTGATATTAATTAAAAATACATGATAAAAATATATTCAAAATAAAAGTTATTATGATTTAAATTGTTGTCATGTGCCCAACAGAGGCTGAAATGAAATTAAATTGATGATTTTGTTTCTACTACACACAGGGAAAAATTGTTATAGTGATCTCAACCAATTTTTCAAAAAAAATTTCGATTTTTTGGTTACTCGCAGCTCTTTCATGGTAAAATCGCAGCAACTTTTTGAAAAACCCATTTGAGTAATACAGCAAGTAACTTGCCAGGCTTGCTGACTCACAAGTTTCGTGAGTTTTTGACGAGTTTTACAACTATGATACAATATCCCTAATCAAGAATATTATATTGGTATCAAAGTCTTAATCCTACCACCGAGGGGATCAAAGGCCAATGCATTTTGGTGAAAAGTGGATAAACAAGATGGCAAATAGATGAAGACACAAACTGACAAAGAAAGAAAAGGCACAAATAATGTTTGAAGCAATGATTGATTTGAATGTAGGTCAAAGAGAGATGGCTCAAGCGATCAAAGACACAATGGTATGTTGGAAATATTATCATTGATGTCAAAGGAGATCCCTAAGGTGATTCATAGAAAGAAAGTCATTGATGTAATAAGAGAATGATCATTGATGTAATAAGAGATGTATACTATATCATATCTATCTATTTGTATCTATGAGCAGTTCTGACCCTGAATTCTCAGATCCCCCTATCTCTTGATTTCTTTGTCTTTGTCTGTCTGCTTTGTGATGTTGTGGTTCTCATGTGTTGTCCCTCATATGCATGACAACATACCACGAATACATCTCGTTATGTGTCATGTGCCACAACATCTTTGCCTCCCCCTTCTCTCCTTAGGATGCCATGTGCTCCTCTATGTAGCACACACCATTCTAAAGGGGGGCTACCATGCTCCTCTAATTTTAAATAAGGAATTCTTTCAAAAGGATTCCTTGGCGTCAAAATTCTTTACAATGAATTCCTTGATGAAAGAATCCCTTATTGAAATTTTTTCATTTTCCAAAATGATGCATTCTCTCAAAAGGGACTCCCTAATGAAATTTTCCTTCAAAAAGGATTCCATAGCGAAAGAGGAAAATTTTCCTTTGAAAAAGGAGTACTTTTTCTAAAATGAAAGAGTTTGAAAACGATCCTTTGAAAAAGGAGCATTCTTTGCACTAGATCCTTAATGAAAGATCTTTCAAAAGGATTCCTTGATGATAGAATCACTTGCGGAATATATTGTGTCTTTCAACTGGAGTGTTCCTTTAAAAGGGAACCTTGGTGTCTTGAAGGGTTCCCTGCCGAAAGAACCCCCCCTTTGAAAGCTTTTCTCTCAAATGAATTTTTTGGTGTCTTGCAAATTGTGTCTTCTATATGATATTTGATGTAGTTGTGTCTTGGTGTCAGACATCTTATATCTTGGCATCTAGCTTAGGGACAACTTGACTAGACCTACCTTTTATGCGACCATCCTGCAACGCAGTTTGCAACAGCCACAGGCTTATCTATCTAATCAAATTGTGTCTTGTGTCTTATCTGATCAGGCAGTGTCTTATCATGTCGACTTGTGTATTATGAATGTGTTTCAATTGTGATTAGCTTTTTCGCCTAACATGTTTTGTCTATAGCCTAACATGTTTGTGGTGAGATCGTAGCTAGCTTTGCAGGATCGAATACCCATGTCATCTTAGCATCTTGGTGGAGCTCCCTCTTACACGTCTAGTTATGTCAAATTGAAGATCTACTTCCTCAACGATATTGGTATATTCTCTTCAATCTCCTTCTACTTTAGCTCACATATGCATTGACACATGTGCTCGCTAAAGTGGGGGCAAAATGTAATGATGTAAATTTGCAACTAGGCAAATTTCCCATTAATTTACCCTTACCTTAGCCTTACAAGTCTGATGATGCAAAAACCCGCCGCTTTCATCCTACTCTTTCCACATGTCTCTATCCTTTTGTGTCAGTGAGGGAATTTTTGTCGGAGACGCACACGCGTCGCGTGAACATCCGCGCACTGCGCTACCTTCCTGACAAGATTCCTGCATCTAGAATCTACATAAACGTTACGATTCTTGATTGCCTACAAATGTAATGTTCCCTGCCGAATCTTGACCGATGGGAAACGACTATTTGCCTCCATTTACCCATTTGAACTTCATTCTTTCACACATCTATCAACTTCTCTCATTCTTGCAACACTTCTTGATCATTCTTGCTTCATTCTCACTCTTTCTTGCTGCTACCAACTTCTCTTTGTTTCAACAACATTGTCATTGCAGGTTCACAAAACTCTATATCCTTCCCGTGGTGTCGTCTATCGTCTTCTTCCTCTCTTAGCCTTGAGTGCTTGCAAAAAGGAAGGTGATATTGTGTCTTTTCCTTTACTTGCATTATTGCTCTTGTAGAGTGGCATTCAGGTCGTCATTGCTCTCTACTATATTGTGCCATTTCTATTCTCCTCTTTATCGCTTTTCTCCATATTGTTGCATATTAGTTGTCCGTGGAGGTGGGAACACCAAAACGGGGGTTTGACTAAGGTAGGCCTCAAAACACAACCCCAACAATTTTCTTGTTACCGTGTGTGTAGGTGCAAGTTCGTCCGCTTGGAGTTAGCTGGAGAACTGGACCGTATGTAAGTTAGCATTCTTCTCCTTTCTTTGTCAATTCGTCATT
This sequence comes from Sequoia sempervirens, assembly GCA_007258455.2. Classification (NCBI taxonomy): domain Eukaryota; kingdom Viridiplantae; phylum Streptophyta; class Pinopsida; order Cupressales; family Cupressaceae; genus Sequoia; species Sequoia sempervirens. The sequence goes on along the minus strand of VDFB02281492.1, from coordinate 757,090,433 downwards.
AGAGTAATTTTATAGTGTTCTTGTTGTACTCCATATTTTTACATTTTCCTATCAAACTATGAAACTAGCAAACTCGAGTTGTCAATGGACTTTGCGAGTTTTTGGTTGTTTCCTAACCCTTTGTCCGTACAGGACATCAGCATGTCTTTGAGACTCTAGCGTGACGCACTGAAGTCCAAATCCCGCATTGTCATCCCCTAACAGAGAGTTGTCTGGTCTGCAGTCCAAGACCTCTGCAATCTGCCCACCCGGTTCCTAAAAACATCTATCATCAGTAGAAGGGAAACAGAGTCATGTTTGCCCTTCCTTTTCAGCCTATCCTTTCCTTTCCAATCCATTAAGCAATCTGAGGTAGTTTATGGTAGTTCGTTCCCTTAGGCTCTCCTATGACCTGGAGCCTTGGGGGTGACAAATCCCCTTTCTCTACAAATGCAAACTTGGGTCTCTATGGTGGTTGAATTTTTTTTGCAAGGGTTTCTCCATATATATCTAGTGTTCATATGGCTTTATAATTTATATATTGCTTCATCATGTTTTATTTTAGTTTGATAATCTAATCACATGCTGAGTTAGATAAAACATGTCTATTGTGCCATCTACCTTTTTATTCAACACTCCCATGACTCATAACAAAACAAAAGAGATAGGAAATATCTTCATTACAACTGATGTTGCCCTACTAGTAAGCCAGGGGAAAACCAAAAAGGAAAGGTAGAAACATAGCTTTTTATTGAGAATTTGAGATAAAACAACCAAATCCTAGAACCATGACAGCCTACTTAGACTCCCAAGCCATTTTAACGAACTATAATCTGTAGGATCAGGCCAAGAGTTGCCTCCTCCCCCTTCAAAGAGGAAGTCCTCCATGGTCTATTGAGAGCTCTATCCAATAGCTTCTTCTGCTTCTAAATAAAGTCACCCCTCATTGTCAAAATAAGGTCCTTCTTAGGAGAAAGGTTAACTTCTAGCACTATCTCCCTTCCTTCAAAAGCCAAGAAATTTGAGTCCATTGTTTCCTCCCTGTTTGACAGGAACCTCTCATTTTCAGCCTCTCTCAACTAAGAAAAAGCTTTTGCACCAGCCTCCATGCAGTCCTTAGAAGAAGAGGGAGGAGGATTCTAGGTCTCCGTAGTTTGCACAGCTATGAACTAGCTGTGCTTTCTCCAAATGAAATCAATGTCCAGCTTACCAAGTTTCAGAAACATTTTCGAAGATGAAACATCTCAGTAGAAGGAAACTTGGGAAAACTACACTCATTCTTTAAGTGTCCCATAATTATGAATTGTATCCAAGGGCATATGTTGATCAAAAACACATTGAGTAAGAAAGGTGTTTTGACAGATCAACCAACACACATACTTTGATAAAACAATTCTGTAAATCGTCAGAAGAAGAATCAATCTTGATGAATTCTCCAGCATGTTCTAGAAGAAGTTTCAACAGACTTCGACTTTGCATTACCAAGAGAAGGTTATAAAAACTGCATCTGCGAAAAAACCTGAGACCATTAGTCCAGACAAAATCACTGTCCACCTAGGATTGAAATTCAACAGTAAAGAAGCCTCTAGGGAGAAAATAAACAGAAGGACCAATGTTAGAGGCCAAGGTTCCTCCATCCATCTGCAGATTTTGGTTAAAGACAGTTCCCTGCAAATGAAGTGGCAAAGTAGAGAAGAGCTTCCCAAATCTATGGAATATCGATATTAAAAAAAGCTAAAGAAAAACTTTAATACAAATAAAAAAGAAGCAATAACTGGGGAAAAGTAGGTAGTCAAGTTAGGGACATTCTAGTTGTAGCTTTCTCTAATTCTAGTCTCTAAGCATTCAAGTAAGCATAGGAGTTGTGTGGTTTGCAAATTTTACTAAGTAGGTGTTCTTGAGAATTTGAAGATCGCTCATTAAAACTAAATAACATGCATCTACAAGACTTAGGTTACATGGGCAGGTTCAAATCCTTGTGGAATATCATTGAAGTGACTCCCCTGGGTTAAGGATGCAGCAGCAACAGTTGATCGGCTCTCACCTTCAGCTCCAACAACTCCCAATTTTGTCTCACTCTCCTCAATTGCCTCGACATCAACCAACTCCCTTATACTAAACACTTCCATCAATTCTTGAAATTGACAGCACATGCAGGGCCTGCAATGCCTACATTAACATGATAGGGATACTGTAGAAAGTAAGGCCGTTGCACAAATTTATTCAAACCTAACTAATGCTACCGAGTGACCTCGATATAGCCAGAAAAAGATGTAACTTCTGCCTTCAACTATTCCAATTGCCCTTTCACATTGGATATATTCTACAGATTAAAAAATTGTCTTCAAAATCATGGCCCTTAAGTTCTTAAAATGACAATACCTCTTTAACCTTGGAATCGTCTTAACCATTTAATGACAAGCCTTGAAATGTTGGATGTATGATCCAAAGAGGAGATAGAGTTACCTTTAGACTACATTACTAATTCGTCCCCAACATTGGCAGGCTCTGAATCCAATTTGTACCGGATCCAGATTCGATTCGATACAGCAGGGGATTCTGCCAAGTGATGCATAGAGGACTGTGGGTTTGTCCTGGACAAACCCAGGCAATTTTGACATACCCAAAGAAGATGATATGGATTCCTGGTTGAGTAAAAGAATATGAGGGTATTGGTAGACCCTTTGATGCCATTGTTAGAACTATAGATATTGCAAAAAAATCTTGCATGAGACATTAACCATCGTTTTTAATTGTTGGGCATAAATAATCAAAAAGAAAGGGCTGTAGGGAGGCAAGCAGTGAAGTGAGGTAAAACTGTGCCTTTAAATGCAGTGCAGCACAGATAAACCAAAAATATATATTGCTTCAAAAGTTCAAACAAAAAAACTCAAGTAATTACTACAGCTTTAAACTCTTTTAAAAATAATCTTTGGAAGAGTAAAAGAATACTCCTTTATGTGGAATAAAAGAATTTTCTTTGGGTATGTGAAATAAAAGAATGACAATTTGAAGCAAAAATTGGGATATAAGGCTTTTAGTGGAGACAAAAAAAAATTGTATAAGGTTTTCGTAAAAAATGTTTTATCTTTTTTGAAAAACCACTTTGGAAAAGGGCATAGTTAAAAAAAAAAAAAGATCAAATATTTTGCTAAACAGGTAGGCCTTTAATGCCTTCTGACTTATCTGTCCTAGGGAGTATGACAGAAATTTTAAAACCAAACCAAAAAGAGTAATTAAATGTAGGCTTAAGATTAAATGCGAGAGGAACAATTTTTGTATTGGTGCAATAAAAAGGATTAGACTCAGCACTGAGACAAGAAAAAATAAATTCAAGAAAACATTGAAATTTGGAAGGAAAAAAGAAAACTATTAAAAATGAAAGAGATGAACTATATAAAGAAATATTGAAGACAAGAAAAAAACACAAAGAAGAACAAAGAATGTTAAAAGGAGGAATAAGCTGTGTTCAAGGTAAACCTAATCAGCCAAAACAGGAAAGAAAAAAGTTCAACCACATGTAAATAATGCACTATTAGAGAACAAAAAGAAAGCCTTAATAGTAACACTTTTTTATCTTTTCTTTTAGAAGTATGTTCATCTTTGATGTCATTGATTTTGCAAACATGTCGAAATTCGCACAAACATCCACAGAGCAAATGTAAAAAATGGAAACTTCTAGTGAAAGGCAACTTCCATTTTACATGATCTACAGAGACTGGTAGAAATGAAAATTGGTCCAACAATACCCCAAGATGTCACACAAAAAGCTGCATTTGACATCAAAAACGAAAAAGACTTAACAATAATGTCCATGCAAAATCTGAAACCTATGTTCATGTTGACTCATCCAAAAATAGCTGGTAAGAGTGGGCATATGCCAAGTGATTGTAGAGCAAACAAATAGACTTGATGATATAACTATTTAACACAAAAATTATCTGAAAAATGGAAAATATTAGCACTTATGAGTTATAATTCAACACTCTAAAATCCTATCTCATAAAAAAAACAAACTTAGGGCAGATGCCTTTCAAGATAACACGGGCAGAGAGGATGGAGGCAGAGATGTCAGAAGTAGAGACTCTTACAATAATTTTGGTAGAGGTAGAGAACATGATGGTCAAAATGATGATAATTTAGAAAATGGAATACCAAATTTATTTGAGAATGAGATTCTAAAAATCAATTCAGTAAAGTACGGATATAAGACCAAATATATAGGTTATGAAGATGAAAACCTGTTATAAATGCATTGCAGTCTTGTCAATATTAAAATTATATTTAGAAAGTTGTTTAATGCTCAAATCTTGTATCGTCCTGTAACGTTTAGTTACCTCCATGTATTTTGCTTCCATTACTCTGCGTTTCTAATCACGTCTCCATGATTACTGAAACCATGCTTAGTTTCTAATCACGTCTCCGTGATTACTGAAACCATGCTTCTTGTAATCTATATATTGATTCTTTCATGTAAATACAATCATTCAAGTATTTCAAACATATTCGCTCTTGCTCTATTTGTTTTCATAATATGGTATCAGAGCAATCGATCTAAGCGATTATATTTTTCATGTGTTTGAAATCTTCAATGAAGACACGATCTTCTTTTCTGGTTGTGCACTCTTTCTTCTGTGAAGACGCAACTTTCACCTTTGAGTGTCTTGTCTTTGTCTCCGTTTGTCCGTCTGAGGATTCGTGCGCATGCGGATTGTGAAGTCGTCCCCTATTATTATCGTACAACTTCATCTGTGCGTCGGCTCTTGCGTTGGTTGTCTCTTCTTGTCTAGAGGTCGTACATCGACTCTCACTCTTGCTCTTGCTCGACTCGTCCAATCTACATGCGTCAGCTCATTCCCGTAAACACTTCTATGTGTGAAATTGCATCGGTTGTGTGTGCGTTGGTATCCTTGTGTGCACATCTCCATCCCGTGTTTCTACCTACGTCTAGTGTTGGCCGTGTTTGGAGCGACTGTTAAAGTCGCGTTTTGTCTTTGTTGGGAGTATGTGACGGTATTTTTCTCTCTGCGCGTGTCCATTTCTGGTGATTGTGCGTCTTCATCTGCACGAGATTTTTCTGTGTGGTCAATTGCTTTTAGTATTAGCGTTTGAAAAGCATCGAAACTTTTTGGCATCTATTTTGTGAAGTATTTGTGTTTTCTAAAAAAGTTGTCTTTTCTTGGGTGCCTCGTAATTTGTGCCTTTGGAATTTGAGCAAACAAGTTGCCTCGAATTTTGTGTCGTCTATCTACATGCGTCATCTTTGTTTTCTCATGCCTCAAAAAGCATGAAGCATGCCCTCTTTAACCAACATGTTGGACAACAATCAGAATTTCAACGATCGCAACTACAACACATGGAAGCAGCATATGATGACGATTTTTGAGTATCGATGTCCTGACCAAATTGTTCTAGGCACCAAGAAACGACCTCTCACAATTGATAAGGATCAGGAGAAGTTTGATAAGCAGAATCAGGAAGCCATTATGCTCATAAAGTTATCAGTCACTGATGACCAGTTACCTCAAGTTCCTTCAGGTAAATCAGCGTAGGAGATTTGGGATCTTCTGAGAGATCTTCATGAGACTTCTGACAAGAGTCATGCGTTCTTTTTGAAGAACATGTTGTATTCCATCATCATGGATGAGAACACACCTCTGCAAGCACACTTGACCAAGATCAAGGACATTCGAGATCAGCTCAAGGCTATTGGTCAGAAGATGGAGGAAGAAGATATGGTGGTGATCACTCTGAAGAGTTTACCACATCCGTATGAGCACTTTATTGAGACGCTCAACATTACAACAACTAATGTTGACCTTGACGTTTCCAAATCTCTACAACAAATTTCTACAGCAAGATCGTTGGAAACAACAGTTTGGTACTAGTGCCACTTCATCCTCTTCAGTGCAGGCATTCCCTGTAAAGACATTTCAGAAGAATAAGGGCAAGCCTTCATCCTTTCAACAGCACAATCAAGGGCAATCTTCAAATTCTTCGAAGTCAAAGAATATTCAGTGCAATTATTGTCACAAGTTTGGCTACATGGAGAAGGATTGTCAAAAACGCTTCGCCTCTAAACAAGGCAAGCAAGGAGAGTCTAGACCGAAAGCACATGTGGCGAAGCACACTGAGCAGAAGGAGTTTTCCTTCTTTGCATTCATGGCAAAGAGTCCTACAGATCCTGTAAACACTTTTGCTTGGTACATTGACTCTAGTGCTTCACACCATTTCACACATCGTCAGGATTGGTTCATTCAATACACGCCTTTCAGAGATTCAGTTATCTTTGGAGCAAGCGAAGAGTATACTGTTGTCAGCAAGGGCAATGTTTAGATTCAATCTAGTGGGAGAAATTTGATATTTCTCGATGTATACTTTGTACCTAGCATGGAGTTGAACTTACTTTCTGTAAGTCAGATCATGAAACTGTTACATCCCCTCTAACTTAAACCTGTTTATGACAATGGAATTATGGTCGTTATGTTAGTTGCAAGTAACTGCTTTTCATGTGAATGTGAAATTGAGGATAAAATAATTGTTTTATATGTCGTAAATGTAAATATGAATGATTTTCTTTTATATGCGAAAATGTATATGATGATGATGAGATTATATTTAAAAATGTATACATATGTTGTGAATGGTCTAACCCTAGTCTTTTTGTCAAGTGGTTGCAGGATCGTCAACACTCGAAGGGAAAAGGAAATATCATCAAGGAGAGGACGTGGTTAACAAGGATCAATTTTACAATCAAACCATGAGTCAGTATAAACAGTTGCATCGAAGTCATAGCCTTGGTCATAAGTAATTATTGTTAAATAAGCCAATTTAAAATATTTATAAATAATCTCCTCTTGAAAGTTGAGCGGACCAATTCTTGGAATATATTTTAGGAGATTGCAATGGTTATAAAATATTAAATTAACAATAGTAGCTAAAATTCTTATTCCATCGATCTTAATATAAAAATAAAAGTAAGGTTTAAAGTCTAAAATTAATTAAATATAAGTTGGGAGTCGTCGGTGGTATGAAATGGAGTAGCTTCCCCGCCAGCTTTCATCGTACCTCTGGGAGAAACGGCCAAATGGAAGCCATGTAGCCCCAGGCTTCTAAAAGTCTTGATGGGAGGTTTCAAGAGGACTCTCCTTTTATCATCAAAGAATGCCAATCTCTTCCTCTCTTACGCACACTTCATTCTTTCAACAGTTTCCATCTTTTGCTATTGATTTTCATTGAGTTCCTTACTTCTTTCTTCTGTGACGCCATTCTTCTAATCTTGACCTTGGTACCTTAATTGTCTCTGCATATATTTGGTATCGCTTCTCTTTTATTCATCCTATCCTTCTTTTTCTTAATTGAAATCCTCTGGAGGGTGTTCACCTGAGATTATTCGTGGTTGAGCATTAGGAGAGCGTTGTTGCAGTCTGAGTCGCCTTATCATTTCATTTGGAATACCAAGTGGAGCTTCTACAAGTTTCAAATCCATTTAATCAAGCATGTATGGTAGAATTTAATGTGTTTACCCAGCTTCGATGGCATTAAATCAAGAATGATACTATCTTGTATAAGAAATGTTATTAATGAATTCTTGTCTAGGTAGAATTAGTATAGAAATTCAATTATGTTGATGGATACTTCATAACATGGAATGTATAGTTAATTCGAATCTTATCGCCTATTCTTATCTATTTACTCATTTTTAGTCAAACTTCTTTCAAATTAGCACTAGCTCTGTTCTACTCAAACTCGAGTCAAAGCTCTTTCCCTCCCTCTCCTTATAAACTGTTCTTAGTCAATCCGAGAGGAGTAATTTACAATTTTTATTTCTTAATTTTTGTAACCTACTCAATCTTTCTTGGAACTCAAATCTGACCAAACCATGTTATTATTATTTTTTGACAAACGAAGAGTTAAGTCAAAGCTGAGAATAACTTGAGACAAGAATAGTTAAAGTGTTCTCCCTTGTTGTAAGAAGGAATATGCTTATGATTTCTTGAGAGGAAAATCTGGTCTAAGCCTTTTAAACTCCTTCTCATCTCTATAATTCTAAAAGAATTTTACCTTATTGGAAACCCATGTTGCATGATGAATCCTTGAAAATATAAATTATAATAAATAAGAGAAATAAGAATATTAAATGTCGAGCAAAGGTGAGAGTGTTGACGGCACAAGAGTGCCAGTAATGATAAAATCCTTGGCCAAGGTACTATGCTAGATAAGCATTTGTCAGCTATCAAGTACCAGATATACCCCTAGTCAAAGTGGTCTTTCTAGTTGGGAGTTACCCATAGTGAAGGATCGATCAGGTGGTATAGGTCCTTGACACCAGACTCAGAGGCATGATGTTAATTATTGATCCTTGTCGATTACCCTCGTGAAGGGACAGGTTTCTTCAATTGAAGAAACATGAGAGGCCAGTAGGTCTTCGGATGGGCGGTAAAGCCCTTGATGATATTTCTTTTGCCCTTGGATACAGAAGATTTTGTGCAACATTCGAGTAGGAAGCCATCAAAGTTGTATTTTCTTGTACTCATTCTCTCCCTCTTTAATTCACTGAAATATTTAGCATGTTTATTTCATAGATGTATTTAATGCTCTTACCTTATGAATTCAGCAAAGAAAAGTTAGTTGTTGATCTTTTGTATTTACAGTTATATGAAATCAATTAGTTGTTTCTTTTCAGCTGAAACTGTAAATTAAAAGTTAGCTGAGAAATTGAATATTTTGAATTTATTTAAAATTGTTTTTCTTTTCCGTTCAAAATTAAACCCTTGCATGAAAACAAGTTAGTTACTTTCAGCTGAAATCTAGTAGTTAGATTTCTTTCTAAACTGTAGAATAGTTAGAGTATTACATATGGTATCAAAGATACCAAGTTCGACACTAAACCTTGGGGCTCATCGTACAAACTTAGAAAACTGAACCAACCGTTGGTGTTTTTCCAGGATGATGATACGGAAAACACCCCGGAAGAAGATCTGAGACCACATGAGATTATATTTAAACATGTATACATATGTCGTGAATAGTCTAACCCTAGTCTTTTTGTCACGTGGTTGCAAGATCATCAACACTCAAAGGGAAAGAGAAATATCATCAGGGAGAAGACGTGGTTAACAAGGATCAATTTTATCATCAAACCATGAGTCAATGTAAGATAGTTGCATCAAAGTCATAGCCTTGGCCATAAGTAATTATTGTTAAATAAGCCAATTTAAAAAATTTATTAATAATCTCCTCTTGAAAGTTGAGCGAACCAATTCTTGGAATATATTTTAGGAGATTGCAATGGTTATAAAATATTAAATTAACAATAGTAGCTAAAATTCTCATTCCATCGATCTTAATATAAAAAATAAAAGTAAGGTTTAAAGTCTAAAATTAATTAAATATAAGTTGGGAGTCGTCGGTGGTATGAAATGGAGTAGCTTCCCCGCCAGCTTTCATCGTACCTCTGGGAGAAACGGCCAAGATGGAAGCCATGTAGCCGCAGGCTTCTAAAAGTCTTGATGGGAGGTTTCGAGAGGACTCTCCCTTTATCATCAAAGAATGCCAATCTCTTCCTCTCTTATGCACACTTCATTCTTTCGACAGTTTCCATCTTTTGCTATCGATTTTCATTGAGTTCCTTACTTCTTTCTTCTGTGATGCCATTCTTCTAATCTTGACCTTAGTACCTTAATTGTCTCTGCATATATTTGGTATCGCTTCTCTTTTATTCATCCTATCCTTCTTTTTCTTAATTGAAATCCTCTGGAGGGTGTTCACCTGAGATTATTCATGGTTGAGCATTAGGAGAGCGTTGTTGCAGTCCGAGTCACCTTATCATTTCATTTGGTAATACCAAGTAGAGCTTCTACAAGTTTCAAATCCATTTAATCAAGCACGTATGGTAGAATTTAATGTGTTTGCCCAGCTTCGATGGCATTAAATCAAGAATGATACTATCTTGTATAAGAAATGTTATTAATGAATTCTTGTCCAAATAGAATTAGTATAGAAATTCAATTATGTTGATGGATACTTCATAAAATGGAATGTATAGTTAATTTGAATCTTATCGCCTATTCTTATCTATTAACTCATTTTTAGTCGAACTTCTTTCAAATTAGCACTGGCTCTCTTCTACTCAAACCCGAGTCAAAGCTCTTTCCCTCCCTCTCCTTATAAACTGTTCTTAGTCAATCCAAGAGGAGTAATTTACAATTTTTATTTCTTAATTTTTGTAACCTACTCAATCTTTCTTGGAACTCAAATCTGACCAAACCATGTTATTTTTAATTTTGACAAACGAAAAGTTAAGTCAAAGCTGAGAATAACTTGAGCAGAGAATAGTTAAAGTGTTCTCCAATAGGTATTTGAATGGGCAGTCAAGCCCTTGATGATATTTCTTTTTCCCTTGGATACAGAAGATTTTGTGCAGCATTCTAGTAGGAAGCCATGAAAGCTGTATTTTCTTGTACTCATTCTCTCCCTCTTTAATTCACTAAAATATTTATCATGTTTATTTCATAGTTGTATTTAATGCTCTTACCTTATGAAAGCAAAGAAAAGTTAGTTGTTGATCTTTTGTATTTATAGTTATATGAAATCAGTTAGTTGTTTCTTTTCAGCTGAAACTGTAAATTAAAAGTTAGCTGAGAAATTGAATATTTTGAATTTATTTAAAATTGTTTTTCTTTTCCGTTCAAAATTAAACCCTTGCATGAAAACAAGTTAGTTACTTTCAGCTGAAATCTAGTAGTTAGATTTCTTTCTAAACTGTAGAATAGTTAGAGTATTACATATGGTATCAAAGATACCAAGTTCGACACTAAACCTTGGGGCTCATCGTACAAACTTAGAAAACTGAACCAACCGTTGGTGTTTTTCCAGGATGATGATACGGAAAACACCCCGGAAGAAGATCTGAGACCACATATCCATCTCAAGTTGCTCTTTCCCTTTGGATTCGGAGACGATGGCCAAAGCTCTGAAGAGACTTCGGACGGAAAGAAGAAAATGGACAGCCTCTAGGAAGGAAATTGTGAAGTCCACCATACTAGCTGAGATAAAATAAACCAACACCAAGAACCTCTCAAATCTCCAGATCAAACCAAAAACATCTGAAGGAGATCGAGTTCTGGCTCCGAGTTATAGACTCGTACCATTTTTAGAGTTTAGTGATCAGGAGGAGCCTATCACTGACAGCGAAAATGATCCCTGAATACTGAAAATTGAACCAATCATGGGAAGTGATAAACATATTGTAATCTTTTGTAATAAATCTATCACAGGTAGTGATAGAAATTTTGTATTATTCATGAAATAAATCTATCACAGATAGTTATAGAAATTTTGTATCATCTATGCATTGAATCTATCACAGGCAGTGATAGAAATTTTGTAACTTTTAATGAACCTATCACAGGGAGTGATGGTCCTTTGTAAACAATTGAAAATTGAATCAATATCAAATTTTGTGAGCTATTTTGCTTGAAATTTAATTTGACTCGAGTCTGAAAATATTTGATTGTTAGTTGCAAAAGAAAACTCTTTTAACTTATGTTATGTAAACTACTGAATAACTGTAAAAAAAAATCAAAACTAACTAGAACCATTAATATCTCCAGGAACTCCATTGGAATGGAAAATTCCGGAAATGGGTTCATAGGAGATCGGGATAATAATCCTATGGCTAAATTGGACCAGCTATTGAACCTGATGAATGAAACCCAAGCCTGTAGCTAACCTTGAGAAAAAGGTAGAAGGGCAATCTAAAACAAGAGACAAAAGGTCTGAAAATCAGAGCAAATAGCATGAGGATAATACTACAACATTGAGTATGGGAAACAAGAGAAGCAGATTGGCTGATGAACTTGCAAAGGTCATGAAAAAGATAAAACCCCCTAAGTTTGAGGGCTCCACTTCGGGAGATGCCACAGAGGCATGGTTAACGGAAATGGAGAAATATTTTGAGCTAAGAGATTATTCAAATAATTCCAAAGCAGCATGGGTAGCCTACCAGTTGGCAAGAGAAGCTGCCACATGGTGGGAAAACAAAAGGGCTGAAATGGGTTTGGCGGTAGCTGAAGTAACTTGGGATCAGTTTGTGAGGATATTCCGTCAAAGATGGCTTCCGCAGTTATATTACGATCAAAAGCTGTTGGATTTTGAAAATCTCAGGCAAGGGCCTTTATCTATCAAAGAGTATTGAGAGAAGTATACCCGATTACTAAAGTATGTTCCTCAGTATCAGGAGGATGAAAACTTCCGAGTATGGAAGTTCATAATGGGACTGAACAATCATATAGGGGGCCCAGTAGATGTCTTGGCACCCCGAACCATGGATGAGGCTTATGAAAAAGCTGTACGGCAAGAACAGAGGTTGAAAAAGGATGATTCTTTAAGGGACAAAAAACGTAATAAAGGCAAGTGGGATCAGTCACATCAAAATTTCAAGAAGAAGGGTCACAAGAATAATCAGCTTGATTACAAGAAAGATAAAAGAGGTAATAATAATAACAGGAAGGATGAAACCAATACAAGCAAAGGTCTGGAAAAGAAGGGACCACCTGGGGATGCTTCAATTGTGGAGGAGAACATTATGCCAATCAGTGCCCTACTAAGAATCAGCAAGGGCAGCAGCAGCGGAAACCTCTACCGCCTCAGCAAACGGCTTTCCAACAGAGAATCCATGCAGCAGTTGACAACAAGCAAGCTGAATACCAGGTCACTCCTATAGAAACTCCAGGTATGCTTTATGGAAACCCAATAACTATTTTAATAGACACTAGAGCCACTGAATGTTTTATATCCCCTAAGTTATTGGGTAGGTTTCCTAAAAGAACCGAGTTCATGGCTAAATCATGGACAGTTGAATATGCTAATCAGACGAGAGCTCGGGTAGGGCAGTGTCTATTTGAAGCTAGGGTTGATTTTTCAGGCTTCACCGTGGAAATTAACCTATACGTGGCACCTTTGGGTTCCTATGATGTGATCATTGGAATGAATTGGTTAAGAGAACATAGGGCTAAGGTTGATTGTTATGCTAAGACAGTAGAGTATGTGGATGACCTAGGGAACCTGATGTTAATACAAGGGGTACAAAGAGAAGTTAAGGTACGACAAATTTCAGCTATGCAACTAAAAAGAAATAAAAGGAAAGGATGCCAAATGTTTGCAGTTAAAATGGAAGAAGTTAGAGAATACAAAGAAAGCACATATTTTGATACACCTAGAGTAGGGAATGGGAAATGGAAATTGATTCTAAGGAAGAAACTTTCATTGAAAAATATCCCTATCTTCGGGAATACCAAGATGTGTTTCCAAAGGAACTACCTAGGTTACCACCAAGGAGGGTGTTTGATTTCTCCATAGACTTAGTTCCAAGGGCCAAGCTTGTTTCTAAGGCACCATACCGTATGACCACCGTAGAACTAATGGAGCTAAAGGCGCAACTACAGGAATTACTTGATAAGGGTTTGATTCGACCTAGCGTCTCACCTGGGGGTGCACCAGTGATATTTGTTAAAAATAAGGATGGGACTCTTCGTCTGTGTATAGACTACCGAATGTTGAATAAGCTTACCATCAGGAACAAATACCCCTTACCCCGAATAGTTGATCTTTTTGATCAAATGAAAGGGCGGCAATATTCTCTAAGATAGATTTACAATCAAGCTATCATCAACTCAGATTGAGAGAAGAAGACATTCATAAAACGGCTTTCAAAAAAAGATATGGACATTATGAGTTTATAGTTCTGCCTTTTGGACTCACCAATGCCCCAGCTGCGTTCATGAACCTAATGAACAGTATTTTAGAGATTGTTTGGACAAGTTTGTATTGGTTTTCCTTCTTGACATTCTCATCTACTCCAAAAACGAAGAAGAGCATCTTCGAATAGTCCTTCAACGGCTGAGGGAGCATAAGCTTTATGGGAAATTGTCAAAATGTGATTTCTTCCAAAAAGAGGTACAATACTTAGGGCACATAATATCAACCAAGGGAATTGCAGTGGATCCCGCTAAGATAAAAGCTATAGTGGATTGGCCAGTACCGAAAAATGTTCATGAGGTCAAAAGTTTCATGGGATTGGCTGGGTATTATCGAAGGTTTGTAAGAGATTTCTCTAAAATTGCGCACCCCATTACCTCTCTTCAAAGAAAAGGAAAGAGATTTGAATGGGCTGAGAAATGTAAAGAAGTGTTTGATACATTGAAGGAAAAATTAATGACTACACCTATTCTAATTGTACTAGACCCTAATGGCCATTTTGTAGTTATAACGAATGTGTCTGGAGATGGATTAGGCGGAGTGCTAATGCAAGAAGGAAAAGTAGTGGCTTATGAATCTCGAAAACTGAAATAGTATGAGCAGAATTATGCACCACATGATCTGGAGTTAGCAGCTATTGTTCATGCCCTACAAATGTGGCTACACTATTTGCTAGGAAAGACTTTTGAACTTAAGTTAGATCATCAAGGTTTGAAGTATATATTTACACAGCCCAATTTAAATGCTTGCCAAAGGAGGTGGATGGAGTTAATCTCTGATTATGATTTTGAGGTCAGTTACATCAAGGGCAAGGAGAACAAAGTCGCTGACACATTGAGTCGGCGGAAGCATATAACTTCCATGGTGTCAATCAACACAGATTTTAGGACTTGGGTACTACAAAAATTAAATGACAATGACTTCTACTTGCAAGTTCGTGAAGCTATTTGGACAAATCCACAAGAACCTAAATTTGAGGGTTTCCAGATTGAAGCAAATGGACTTTTGAGATTCAAGGGTAGGATGTATATTCCAAAATCATCTAAGTTAAGGAAAACGATATGGAAAGAGGTACACACCGCACCTTTCTCAGGTCATCTAGGGGTAACCAAGATGTTAGCCAACGTTAAACCGTTATATTTTTGGAAGGAGATGAAGGATATAGCCAAATTTGTTACAGGATGTTTCGAATGTCAAAAGGTCAAAGTAGAGCATCAACACTCGGCAGTATTACTACAACCCCACAATGTACCAAACTAGAAATGGCAAATCATTAGTATGGATTTTGTGCAGGGTCTACCGATGACAAGGAACAGGCATAATGCTATAATGGTGGTAGTGGATAGACTCACTAAAGTGGCACATTTTATACCGGGGAATTTGACAGATGGGGCATCTGTAATTGCACAGAAGTTTGTACAAGAAATATTTCGTCTTCATGGAGTACCGGAAAAGATCATTTCAGACAAAGATGCCAAAACGACATCTAGGTTTTGGAAAACTTTATTTTCTACTTTGGGAACTCAGTTAAATATTAGTACAGCCTATCATCCTGAAACTGATGGTCAAACGGAAAGGGTAAACCAGATTCTAGAAGACCTAATTAGAATGTATTGTATGGATCAGCAATATAAGTGGGAAGAATACTTACCCTTGGTAGAATTTGCTTATAACAACTCATATCAATCAGCTATTAAAATGGCACCTTTTGAAGCACTATACGGCAGGAAGTGTAGAACTCCTATCAGTTGGAACAGGATGGAGGACAAGATCATTTTAGGACCTGAAATGCTTCAGGAAATGGAAGAACAGGTAAAAATAATCAGACAAAGGTTGAAGGAAGCTAATGATCAACAAAAGAGCTATGCAGATGCAAAACAAACCCCCAAACAGTTTGTGGTGGGAGAGAAAGTTCTCTTGCGAGTGAAATTGCAGAAAAGTTCTATCAAATTTGGGAAAGCTTCCAAGTTAGCCCCAAGATACGTGGGACCTTTTGAAATTCTGAAAGTTATCAATCCAGTAGGATAAAGAATTGCTCTACCTCCAACTCTCACCAGATTGCACAATGTGTTTCATGTTTCCTATCTTAAGAAGTATTATGCAAACTTTGATAATATGATTGACTAGAATTCTTTGCAGGTGCGGGACCCTGGGGTGATCACAATAGAGCCACTCTGAGTGCTCGAGGTACGTAAGTTGCGCTTACGTAACCGCGAGGTGGTACAATGTAAGGTCCAGTGGGACCGGTACTTAGAGGAGAATGCCACCTTGGAGGATTATGATGAAATCCTTTAGAAGTTCCCATATTTGTTTCAAAACAATTAAGACTCTATATATAATTATGATTTTAGACATGGATTTATAAATAAATAATCATCGGGGACGATGATTCTTAAGGGGAGCAGTATGTTACATCCCCTCTAACCTGAACATGTTTATGACAATGGAATTATGGTTGTTATGTTAGTTGCAAGTAACTGCTTTTCATGTGAATGTGAAATTAAGGATAAAATAATTGTTTCATATGTCGTAAATGTAAATGTGAATGATTTTCTTTTATATGCGAAAATGTAGATGATGATGAGATTATATTTAAACATGTATACATATGTCGTGAATAGTCTAACCCTAGTCTTTTTGTCACGTGGTTGCAAGATCATCAACACTCAAAGGGAAAGAGAAATATCATCAGGGAGAAGACGTGGTTAACAAGGATCAATTTTATCATCAAACCATGAGTCAATGTAAGATAGTTGCATCAAAGTCATAGCCTTGGCCATAAGTAATTATTGTTAAATAAGCCAATTTAAAAAATTTATTAATAATCTCCTCTTGAAAGTTGAGCGAACCAATTCTTGGAATATATTTTAGGAGATTGCAATGGTTATAAAATATTAAATTAACAATAGTAGCTAAAATTCTCATTCCATCGATCTTAATATAAAAAATAAAAGTAAGGTTTAAAGTCTAAAATTAATTAAATATAAGTTGGGAGTCGTCGGTGGTATGAAATGGAGTAGCTTCCCCGCCAGCTTTCATCGTACCTCTGGGAGAAACGGCCAAGATGGAAGCCATGTAGCCGCAGGCTTCTAAAAGTCTTGATGGGAGGTTTCGAGAGGACTCTCCCTTTATCATCAAAGAATGCCAATCTCTTCCTCTCTTATGCACACTTCATTCTTTCGACAGTTTCCATCTTTTGCTATCGATTTTCATTGAGTTCCTTACTTCTTTCTTCTGTGATGCCATTCTTCTAATCTTGACCTTAGTACCTTAATTGTCTCTGCATATATTTGGTATCGCTTCTCTTTTATTCATCCTATCCTTCTTTTTCTTAATTGAAATCCTCTGGAGGGTGTTCACCTGAGATTATTCATGGTTGAGCATTAGGAGAGCGTTGTTGCAGTCCGAGTCACCTTATCATTTCATTTGGTAATACCAAGTAGAGCTTCTACAAGTTTCAAATCCATTTAATCA
The DNA here is from genome assembly GCA_007258455.2 of Sequoia sempervirens. Lineage (NCBI taxonomy): Eukaryota > Viridiplantae > Streptophyta > Pinopsida > Cupressales > Cupressaceae > Sequoia > Sequoia sempervirens. The sequence continues at coordinate 757,073,219 of VDFB02281492.1, read as the reverse complement.
AGCACGTATGGTAGAATTTAATGTGTTTGCCCAGCTTCGATGGCATTAAATCAAGAATGATACTATCTTGTATAAGAAATGTTATTAATGAATTCTTGTCCAAATAGAATTAGTATAGAAATTCAATTATGTTGATGGATACTTCATAAAATGGAATGTATAGTTAATTTGAATCTTATCGCCTATTCTTATCTATTAACTCATTTTTAGTCGAACTTCTTTCAAATTAGCACTGGCTCTCTTCTACTCAAACCCGAGTCAAAGCTCTTTCCCTCCCTCTCCTTATAAACTGTTCTTAGTCAATCCAAGAGGAGTAATTTACAATTTTTATTTCTTAATTTTTGTAACCTACTCAATCTTTCTTGGAACTCAAATCTGACCAAACCATGTTATTTTTAATTTTGACAAACGAAAAGTTAAGTCAAAGCTGAGAATAACTTGAGCAGAGAATAGTTAAAGTGTTCTCCAATAGGTATTTGAATGGGCAGTCAAGCCCTTGATGATATTTCTTTTTCCCTTGGATACAGAAGATTTTGTGCAGCATTCTAGTAGGAAGCCATGAAAGCTGTATTTTCTTGTACTCATTCTCTCCCTCTTTAATTCACTAAAATATTTATCATGTTTATTTCATAGTTGTATTTAATGCTCTTACCTTATGAAAGCAAAGAAAAGTTAGTTGTTGATCTTTTGTATTTATAGTTATATGAAATCAGTTAGTTGTTTCTTTTCAGTTGAAACTATAAATTAAAAGTTAGTTGAGAAATTGAATATTTTGAATTTATTTAAAATTGTTTTTCTTTTCCGTTCAAAATGAAACCCTAGCATGAAAAGAAGTTAGTTACTTTCAGCTGAAATCTAGTAGTTAGATTCCTTTCTAAACTGTAGAATAGTTAGAGTATCACAAACACACTCTCCTCAGTTGGACATCGTCTTCAATATGCATACATGCAGTATTGTTGACAGAGAGACACAAACTACAGGCATTTAGGGACTTGAGGATCATGGTCTTTATAGACTTGTTGATTCTGGTGATTCTCAAGAGCACGCTATGGCAGCTAGGAGCATTTCTATCAGCAGTCTCTGGCATCAGCATTATGGGCACCTGAACATGCACTATCTCTCTCAATTATCATGAGATGATCTCGTTGGTGGTCTACCTGCGATTCAGACTCAAACTCATGAAGTTTATGAGGCTTGTCAACCTAGAAAGCAACATCAGACTCCTTTCTCCAATGGTGACTCATGGCGAGCTTCAAGGGTTTTACAGTTAGTCCACACTGATGTATGTGGTCCAATGCACACGCCTTCCGTTACTAGATCTAGGTATTTTTTGCTTTTTGTTAATGATTTCAACAGAAAGATGTGGGTGTATTTTTTGAAGCTTAAATCAGAGGTGTTTAGCATATTTCAGCAGTTTAAGGCCTTGGTGGAAAAAGACTCCGGTTCTTCTATTATTACTTTTAGGTATGATAATGGGGGGGGAATTTTGTTCGAAAGATTTCTCCACATTCTATGTTGCACATGGCATAAAGTGCCAATTCACCACACCTTACACCCCTCAACAAAATGGTGTAGTCGAGCGTCGCAATCACACCATTACTGAAATGGCACATTCTATGTTGGAGCATAGACATGTTCCTAAGAAGTTCTGGGTTGAAGCAGTGTATACTGTTGTTTATCTTTTGAACAGATCTCCTACTCATGTTGTGAAGATGACTCCTAAAGAAACCTGGTCTAGACGTAAGCCAAACACTAGTCACTTGAAGGTTTTTGGCTCCACCACTCATGTTTGGATTCCTGATGCTCAGCGCACTAAGTTGGATTCCAAGAGCCAGAAACTCATGTTTACAGGTTATAGTGAGAACCATAAGGCATATAGACTGATAGATGCAGACACTAATCATCTAACCTTCAGTCGTGATGTCATGGTTGATGAGAATTGTGGGCTCTTCTATCAGTCTTCTCCTGTTCGTTCTGAGGTTCAGCCTCAGAAAGATTCTTATTTGGGTGTTTATCTTCCACTTGGTCCACTTTATGGGAGGGATTCCGCAGAGGTGCAGGCACCTCAGCAGCCACTTTCACCACCGACCCCTATTCAGCAAGCTCTAAATGTTCTTCCAGAAATGTCAATTCCAACTAATCCAGTAGAGGTTGTTCCTCCTAATTCCAATATTGGTTCATCTACTCTTCGGCCTAGGTGCTCTTCATGATGATGAGTTATTAGAGGGTAGATCTACTCGAAATAAGAGCAAACAGCAGAATACAGTGAATTTTGCTCTTATGGCCAACCTTCATAGCATTTCGGAGCCTCAAACATATACAAAGGTTGAAGGCACACCTAAGTGGGAACAGGCTATGACAACTAAACATCATAGTCTCATGCAAAATCACAATTGGGAACTTTCAGATCTTCCGCATGGGAAGAAACCCATAGGCTGCAAATGGGTTTATAAGGTTAAGTATAAGACTGATGGAACCCTTGATAAATACAAGGCTAGGTTGGTAGCCAAAGGGTTTTCACAACAAGAGGGCATTGACTATGAGGAGACTTTTGCTCCTACAGCCAAGATGAGTAACATTCGGCTTGTCCTCTCGATAGCAGCTCAGTTTGGATGGAAAGTCCTCCAAATGGACGTCGAAAGTGCCTTCCTCAATGGTAATTTGCAGGAAGAAGTTTACATGACGCAACCTCCTAGTTTCAAGGTTGTTGGTAAAAAACACCAGGTATGCAAACTGGTGAAAGCACTCTACGGCCTTAAGCAGGCACCACGAGCTTGGTACATGAAGATTGATTAGTACCTTATTGATCATGGCCTTCAATGAAGTCCTTTTGACTCTAATTTGTATGTCAATCGAACTGGTAATGATATCTTGTTCCTAGTTGTCTATGTTGATGACTTACTCATTACTGGCAGTTCAGATCATCTGATTGAGGAGATCAGACATATTCTCAGTCAATCATTTAACATGACAGATTTGGGACTCCTCCATTATTGCCACGATATAGAGGTTTGGCAGTCTACTGGTAGTACCAGTACCTTCATTTCATAGTCGAAGTATGCCAAGAGCTTGTTGGACAAGTTCTGGATGACAGATTGCAAACCAGCATCTACACCTATGGAGAGAGGGTTGAAGTTATTAGCTCAGTTGGATTCACCCGTGCAGAACAAATCGGAATTTAGGCAACTTGTGGGCAGCCTCATCTATCTCGTGGCCACTAGACCTGACCTTAGCTTTGAAGTGAGCTACATCTCTCGCTTCATGTCAACCCCTAAAGCTAAACATTAGGTTGCAGTGAAGCATGTGCTGAGATATGTGAAAGGCATTTCTAACCTTGGCATTTTATATGGGAGGTGCAAAGATCCAAAGCTGATTGGTTATACAAACTCAGATTGAGCAGGTTTTGTTGATGACAGAAAGTCTACTTCAAGATATGTATTCAATTTGGGTACAGGTGCAGTTACATGGACCAGCAAGAAGCAGCAGGCAATGGCTCTCTCCTCGACCGAAGCAGAATATCAAGGAGTTGTTAAAGCAGCTTGTGAGGCAATTTGGCTTCGAAGGATGCTCTCGAACATGCAAATGTCTCAAGCAGGGCCTTCTCCCTTGCATTGTGACAATCAAGGAGTGCTCAAACTTGCCAAAACTCCTATCTTCCATGAAAGGACAAAGCATGTTGAACTTCATTGTCATTTCATCCACCAGCTTGTCAAAGACGGATCAATTGTTTTGCAATATGTTCCGACAGAGGATTAGAATGCGGATATTCTCACCAAGTCTTTGAGCCTGGATAAGTTTGTCAGATTTAGGCGGCATCTTGGTGTAGTTGATAGATTGAGCATTAAGGGAGGGTATTAAAATTATATTTAGAAAGTTGTTTAATGCTCAAATCTTGTATTGTCCTGTAACGTTCAGTTACCTCCATGTATTTTGCTTCCGTTACTTTGCATTTCTAATCACGTCTCTATGATTACTGAAACCATGCTTCATTTCTAATCACGTCTCTTTGATTACTGAAACCATGCTTCTTGTAATCTATATATTGATTCTTTCATGTAAATACAATCATTCAAGTATCTCAAACATATTCGCTCTTGCTCTATTTGTTTTCATAATAGTCAAGATATGAAGAGCATGAAGCACTGGTTGGAACTAACAAGTTTTCTTCTCAAAACTATAGCACCTGAGATCCACTCTCTTGAAAGTCCAAAGTGTTGGGACTCAATCTGACATTGCCAAAATTTACTTCAGTCCCAGCTCCATGCATTTTGATCTCAATTCACCCACCCTTTATAACTAGTCTACAAAATCTTTGAGTGGGTTCTCCTTGGCCAAACTTGCCTAAGTGTCACCAGTGTCACCCCTCATGATTCCCCATGTTTCCCCATTTTTCCCTTGATCATTGGAAGCTGCAGAGATCCAAAAAGTTTCTAAAGTGTGGAATTGTGTTGGCCTTTTCATAAGTTCATTAACGGCCCAAACTGCCGACAAGTAAAGTGTCAAGAGATTTTCAAGGTTCACTAACATCTAAAAATGCCAACAAGGTTCATTGCCAGCCCAAAGTGTCAACTAAAGGCTATCAAAATAGGTGTCTATGAGTTTGCAAGTTCGTGAAATCAATGAAGTGCCAACAAGCAAAGATGTCGATGAGTTTGCATGTTTGCAAATTTGTCAACATGCCAACACAAGTTTCAGTTTGGCCAAAATTGCAGACGAACTCCAAAAAATGTCAAAGAAAGTTTGAAGGAATTGAAGTGTTATCAAGTTCACCAGTTCACAAAATCACCAAAATGCCACTAAGTTCAAAACAATCAAAATCTCCAACAAGTTTCAAATGCATCAATATCTCAAAAGGTTCCTAAAACTTCCCAAAATGTCGTTAGGGTTTGATGTGACTCAAAAATGCCAACATTCCTACTTGTTCACTCCTACCTCCCTCCCTGCAAGATCCAAGACACCATATCAAACAAATTTAATTCTTGCAACTCCCGATGGTCCTTGCTCACATAATAAAGTGTCCCCTCACAGATTTTGCAGGCCCAAACTTGGCAAGCACACCTAAAAACAAAGAACGCCATTAATGACAAGAATGGCTATGATCAAAATGAGGAAAACCCCCACATACATGCCTCAAGGTATTGATGGACACTTCTAAGGCAAGACTTTTTGTACGAAGGCATGGGATTGATGATGTGTGCAAGCATGGGTGAAATCTATAGTTGTAGACAACCTTGTTCCTTTCCCAAGGCTACTATGTCGTGCGAAGTGATATATATTTGCAAGTTTTCAACATTCAAAGGATCGGTCATTTCTCCATTTCCACATGACTACAAAGTCAAGCATCTTCTAAGGTTTCAAATCTTGCAAGTCATGTCGCCTATTATGCAACATCTTTTGTAAGTCACAAAGGGATAGCTAGTTTGTAAGTAGATATCTGCAATTGAATGTCTCCATGGCCATTTGCGGATCAAGGAAACTCCTAAGGGACGAATAGTGACAAGTTTTTCTAGCTTAGGGTTTCCTCTTGCCACATTTGCTAATATAAATGTAATGAGAATTTGATAAGTGTCACAACACTTTAATTCATTGCAAACATTGTTTGTAATGGTCTTTTACTTATTGCATATGGATTTTTGAAGTTTAGAGAGGGATTATTTAGTATGATCAATTGCTTGATATGATATCTTTGTTGTTATTTCAATGTGTTGTTCTTCTTGGTGAATTGTTACTTTGTAACCCACTAAATAGGCATTGCACCTAAAAGTATTTGACCCTCCATGCACTTAAAATAAAAAACATCCTTAACTAGTAGTTTAGGAGTAAGTCATTAGTTTGTATGTATTTCATGATTCAATATTCCCAGGGAAACATCTGTAGTGAACTTCAAGAGTTTTTATCCTTATAGAATCATGTCTTGCATCTTTTCATTAGCTTAAGAGAGGTTATATGTGCAATAGGTTAGTCCTTCATCTAGTGACAACTTTTGGGGATACATGTACACTTGAGACTACTACAATTTGTCTATTTGTATATTTTCAATTGTGATCAATTATATTTATCAGGCCTCTAAGAATACCCTTTTTTACTAAAAAAGCCCAAAAGTGAAGGAGAGATTATCCACTTTTAGCAATTAGCCTATCCTCACTCACATTTAATTGATGAATTGATTCATCCACCTTCAAGAACATCATTTCCTTGGCCTTGAAGTGGGTTGAATCATCTACAGGTGTGAACAGTGATTTCAATATCCAACAAAAAGTTTGATGGATTTACAGAGAAAGGGAATTGTCAAGGGATTACCTGCCTTTGCAAAGACATGTATTGTGTGAAGCTTGCATCATGGAAAAACAAAATCAAAAGCAATTTCCCAAAAAATCAAATTGGAGAGTAAATGGTGTTTGCAATTGATTCATAACAACATACATGAGATGGGCACACTTTCCCATAGAGGGAACATATGTTTCATTCTTTTCATTGATGACTACTCTAGGATGGCATAACACTATAAGGAATGGCTTGTAGAGTTTAAAAACCTGGCTGACAAAGGCAGTTGACAAATTCATATACACCACAACAAAATAGAATTGCAAGGAGGATGAGCATAACACTAGAAGGAATAGCTAGAGATATGATGAAACACATGAATATGTGGGAGAAAAAATTGGTAGAAGCAATGTATACAACTATCCACTTGAGAAACCAATTTCACACTTCAACAATTGAAAGGTAAACACCTTTTGAGATTTAGGCTGGATACAGGCCAAAGACAAAATTATTTCAAAGTTTTCAGTTCAGCTTGTTATGCTCTTTGCAAGATCAATAGAGGAAAAAGTTGGATTCAAGATGAATCAAGTGCATTTTCATAGGGTATTCAGAAGAAAAGAGGGGTTTTTGTTTGATAGAAGAAGCAACAAACAAATTCATCATCAGCCAAGATGTGATTTTCGATGAAATGGAAACAATGAATAAGTCTCCACTTGTTCAAAGGATGGTACAAATTAAGAATAATATTCAAAAATAAAAAATAAAAATAAGGAAAGCAAGTTTGTGTCTCAATGGAGGTTGTGGAAAATGGTTGATTTTTGTCGATATCCAACACTTCCACCTACATCTTTTGGCTTAATTAATGGATCAAGTTCAACTAGTAAATCAGAATCTAGTTCATTGGGAGTCTCTTAGGAGCCTAACCTAGACAAGACATATATAATGGTGGTTTGACTCTCAACCTCAAAGGGAGAAAGAGGTTGGAGATAATTTAATAGTTGAACCTTTGGATTTTGCACGAGAAAAGACTGCTATACAGAATTTTTCATTTGCCTAGCGCACAAAGCAATAAATAGCATTACGTCATCCAAACATGTGAATAAAACAAGACCAAGGAAAGCATGGAAATAGGTAAATTACGCACTCTCAACGAAGGTGATTGTTAGCTTTCCTCATTTGCAAAAGAAACTTATTAGAAAGAATGGTGAGATTCAATGATAGAAGAATATAAATCAATTGTAGAAAACAAACCAAAGGTACATGTCGATTGTCTCCTAGTAGTTAAAGGCATTAGATGCAATAGGGTCTACGAAGATGAAAAATAAAGCGGACAATAAATACAATGGACAAATATAACGCTAGATTGATTGCAAAAGAATATGCACAACAATAACATATCAACCATGAGTAGACTGTTGTCCCCATACAAGCAAATATCTTTAAATATCACAATATATTCTGATATATCTTTTCTCAGCAGGGTCCCTGACATTTTCTTAAAAATATCACGACTTTTTAAAAATATTTTTGACTGAAAATTTCACCAATGTAAATAATTGGCAATGTCACTGTTAATATTACAGTTAATTAGTTTTTTTTTCTATATAAGCATCAGACCTTCAAGTTTTTGGTCATTCTACTCTGGAACTTTTATAAACGAGTAATGAATCTTGAATGGTGTAAGTAGCTGTTAAGATTTCCAGCTGCCATTATTGAATAGTTAGATCTATTTCCAAGGGATAACAGCAATTATTGCTATCATTAGTTCAAAAATGAATGTGGTTATCTACAGTTATGAAGACACCTGATCTAATTGGGTTTGAAAACCTTGTGAATAGGGAACCTGACTGTCATTATTGTGATTAGTGACCATGACTGTTGCCTTTGATAACAGTGAACACGGCTGTCATTATTCATGATTTGTGAACATAGCCATTGCCAGACAAAACTGTCAAATGATTATGCTATCCTTTGACTTATCATTATTGTTGCATCACAAATGTTAGTGTTGTCATTGGCTTGCTGCCATTCCCACTTATCAATAGATATTGTTGTCATTATTTCATCTGTTAAATAGTTATATGATTGAGATAATTGTTTGGGAATTTTCATTGTTACAGATCAACTGTTAATAATGTCATGTACCTGTTGAGATTGTTGTCAATTGTCATCATTACTGTCTTTTAACATGACTCCTTTTGTGATTAGTAATCTTCTTATGATTACTGAATTAGTAGCATTCTATTATTATTGTGACCTATACAATCCTGATCAGTACAGTGTTGAGTAGCATCCTTATTAGTACCATGATCAATTAATATGGGCATCAATACTGCTGTCAACATTATAGGAAATATTGCTGATATGAAATGTTGTTAAGACGAGATTGTTGTCCTCAAATGCCAGGCATAAATGTTGCCACTACTGTAAACTTGAGGTACTTGAAGAGTTTAGAGAGACTTTTGTTGTCCACTGTAGTTTCCATTTTGTGTATAGTTTATTCTTTTCGACATGACAGCTAAGGAGAGCAGTTGAGTTAATGAGCCATATTTACCTTAGGTGTATTTTATTGCATTAAAGGTTCATTATCATTATGGCAGAGTTATTTATTAACATTGTTAAGGGCATTTATGTTACAATTATCTGTAATCCGCAATCTCCAAATTAATGAGAAAAATCCATATTTAAATTCATGATGTACACTCTTGTTTACTTTCACTCTCACTCTCTATGTAATTAGGATGGCTTTAAATGTAAAAAAAAATTAGCTATTTCTCTCTCCTTTTTTTATTTTACCACATTTTTTGGATTCCTAATTTTTTTCCCATTTTATTTCCAATAATATCCCAAGAAATTCAAAATATCTTTATCTTTTGGGATGCCGAGAAATTCCCAAGAACAATATTTGCTTCTATGGTTGCCCCCATAGAAAAATAGAACATAGTTCAGATGGTGCCGATGTTGGCAACAAAGAATAATTGGAAAGTTATTAGATGGATGTCAAAATTGCATTCTTTAATGGAGACCTCCCGGAAACAGTGCATGGTTCAACCTCAAAGGTTTCAAGAAAAAGGATCAGAAAATAAGATATGTCATCTTCTACAAGCATTGTATGGATTGAAAAATGCTCTGAAAGCATGGCATGCCAAAATTGACAGCCACTCATGTCAAATTGGCTTTATGAGAAGTGAGTCTGATGATACGTTGTACATCCAGGCACAAGGAAACAAAATCATGGTCAAGTGTTGTATGCTTATTACCTCTTGCTAACAGGGAGTGATGAGACCCATAACCAGGCCATTAAAAGTTGATGAGGCAAGGATTCGAAATGACTGATCTGAGAATTGAGATAAATCAAAAACTCAATTGTATTTTCCTTTGTCAAGATAAATATATTTCAGAAATGTTGAAGAACTATAAAATGGATGATTGCAAACCTTTTTTAACTCTCATGGAAAATAACTTGAAATTTCCAAAGGAAGATGGTGGAGAATTTGATGGTGCTAGATATAGACAACTGACTCGAGGGCTGATATACTTAATGAAAGGAAATCCAAATATTTCCTTTGGAGTGTGCATATATTTTAGCCCTATTTCTATGCAGGAACCTAGATAAAGTCATTGGAAAACAGTGAAAAGAATTCAGGTATCATCAGGAAGCAAAGGATTATGGTTTAGAATATAGGAAGAAAAAGGATTCCAGGCTTGTAGAATACTCAAATGCAAACTATAATGATAGTGTGGATGACAATGTGTCTACAACTGGATATATTAAGCATCTTGGATCAAGAGCAGTGGCTTGGTGTTGCTTGAAATATGATACTGTTGGAAATTTAACAGCAGAGTAAGAGCATATGGCAGCTACAAATGCATCAAGAGAAATTATATGCCTTCACAAGACTCTTGAAGATTTGCAAGACTCACTGAATGGATCAACAACATTGCATACAGATAATCAAAGTGTAATAAAAATAGAAATCGGTTCTTCGTGCAAACACAAAACACATGGATTTCAAATATCAATATGTAAGAATGTTGGCAGCAAAGAAGGTAAATGATCCTATCTACTGTCCTACAGAAGAATGGGTTGTGTATATAACTAAGCAGTGTTTCTGGCTTCTATGCAAAATATGCGGTGGTTTTATAATCACTGGGGCAGTTTCATCCAAATAAGCATAGGTTTCATACAACAAGAAGTGGTGGTTTTGTCAATGGCAATTTCACAATTGAAAACGGCAGTCCTGTCAAAACAGTGGCAGATCATAATCACCCCTAATGACAAGCAGTGTTTAGGTTATGCGACAGAAAATGGCTTGTGGCATTCCAATTTCCTCAATTGTTCAGTAAAAGAACAGAACAGTAAGGTATTAGGGAGTTACAAAACTTGAATTTTAGAAGTGAATTTGAGTGAATTGCAAATTCCAAAAAGACTGCTTTGTAAAAGAAAAAGAACAATAATGAGTTAGGAAGTTAGCCAGTGATCTTAATGACTGAATTCACATTGATTTAAACTGGTAATTTGATCAAATGGCCTAAGATTGTATTTGCATTAAGTTGCAAATTTAAGTGAGTAATTGACTCATATTTTGCTGGAATTTTCTCCAGAGTAAATCCACGTCTTTTCTTACAGTTGAATGCTTACTCTCATTTTCTTGCAATTCTGAGTTTAATTCTCTTGCTTGATGAATTTTGGTCAATTGTGTCTTGCATGAAATATGTACCTTGGAGACTAGTGCAGTTCTAACAATCCTAGTTTCAGATCACCAGAACAGTACCACACAATGTCAAAGGCTTTGACAGTATGAGAGGGATGTTAAAGACCTACTGTTAGTAGACTTGGGTTCCATGTTCTTTTTTAACATAATGTTATTACTTATAAAGCCTTCTAGAGCTAGAGCATCCAAAATTGATAAGGTCAAGTAAGTTTTTGCTAATGAATGGCCCTAAAAACAAATTTCACTATGCACTGTTGAGAATAGTTATGAGGTTTGAAAGAACAAAAAGATTTAGAAATCCAGAATTTTCAAAAAAAGAAACACAAAATTTCTATGTCAATTGAAGAATCCAGACCAAATTGGACAAATCCATCCAGCCCAAATAAATTCATTCCAAACCAGATTTGGTAACTATGCTGCTGCAAACTATGCTTGTCCAGTTTTTTTGGTGTTGAATAAGATTGGTAAAGGTACATAGTTAATTGTTGCTAGGACTGGAAAATCAGTGACTCAAAATACTGAGAACGTGCTGCAAAACTTTGATCCCGAGGTGATCAGCAGTGGTGTTGAATTGAATGCAGTAAATGGAAGTGTAGGCTTCAAGGTTGACTGGATAATCTTCGAAAGAGAAAGACTCTGTACCTCCTATTGTTGCTTCAGAAAAAAGTTGTTAATAACATGAAGATAGCGATGATAATTAAGATGATCTTGCTATGCACATCGAGTTTTTTTCGCAGCCATCTTCCACTCTACAGGTCTCAATGGTCCTGATTAAAAAAAAATACCCTACCACCACAGATATTTTGTAGCAATCAAACAGCAGAGTAAACAATAAAGAAAGAAACACTGCATACAGAAATGAAGGCCAATATCTATCTTACAATTTGCCCTGCCTTTCACAAATCAATTGTCCTGTACACAACTGCCTTTCACACAAACATGTACCTTGATAGGAAGTGATGATGAGTTTTAGGATGGGTGGCCACTGGCCAATGATAAGCATTCAACCACTACCATCATTTGATTATTCATTATAACAATGAGATTTAATTTTTTTCATTTATTAATTTTTAACTGATTTTCAAAATAACAAAAAATATCAAGTGACCTCTGTTAGATTTTATGATCAGATTAGATAAGCAGATTTTAATTCAAAAAATCAGACAAATAGACACAGCATATACCCTGGGAAAACCCTCCACTTGAAGGAGAAAAACCCAGCAACAATATATCACTTAAATATTGAATATGAAATAATTATCTCCTTTACTATGAGGCCAATCAACAGCACCACAACTGATGCAAACACAGAATAATATAAGACACCTTGCTGCTGATAATATCGAACTCCCTTAGTGATAAATTCGGCCTCCTTTCAGACTATGATCTGCTCTTAGAGAAATTTGCACTTGCTTGAACTTTGATCTTACACAAACTCGAACTTATGAATATGAATATATTACAATAAAGGAGCATCGCATATAAATACAAAGGAGAAGGATCACATCCCTTGAAGAACATCATGTCGGCCTTGATCAAATTGTTGTGACTCCAAGAGGTGGTGGATGAGATAAATCGGCCTCATTTTAATTATTCACAATAATTAAATATTGTATTATATACAAAGTGAAACGCCTCTTCATCAATGGATGCCTTGTTAAATTAAATAGCCGACAGGCTACTCATTTAATTTAATGCAAAGAAATCAGGGCTAGAAGAAGAGCCCGACGCTGCTCTAACACCAACACTCCCTCTCAGCTAGGGAGAATACTTCCATCTAACCAATGTCATGAAATGACATCCACAATGGCAACACCCATATGTGGAGAGGAACATATCACCTCAATGTGATATCAACCACCATGGCTACTCCCATGTATGGTATATGTGCACAAGTGCCCATCACAGAATCACTCAACATGATGTCGTCATCTCATCATGACGTTCACCATGGCTACTCCCAGAGGGTGAAAAGCACAAGTACAAGAAAATCATCACGGACTCTCTCACATGATGTTGTCATGGAGTCACTCAACATGACATCCACCATGGCTACTCCCAGAGGGTGGAAACAAGAGCTTTCACCTCAAATTTCTCTCACAGAGAAAGATGCATTAAACAAGGGCTTACACCTCAAATTTCTCTCACAGAGAAAAATGCATTAGACAAGGGCTTGCACCTCAAATTTCTCTCACAGAGAAAAATGCATTAAAGAAGATCACTGATGCTGAGTCTCCCTCTCAGCTAGGGCTTCATTCTCAACAATACCAAGCTTGTCTTGAAAGTACACAAACTTTACTCTAGAGAGAGGCTTGGTGAGAATATCGGTCGTCTGCTCATCAGTGCTGATGTACTTCAACTGGATAGCTTTCCTTAATACCCTATCTCTAACATAGTGGTATTTGATCTCAACATGTTTAGTTTTGTCATGAAACACTAGATTGACGGAAAGCTTCACACAGCTTTGATTATCACAATGAATGACAGTCGGCTCCAACAATTGTCCAAACAATCCTGCAAGGAGCTTTCGAAGCCACACTGCTTCTCGAGCTGCCACACACACTGCAATATACTCAGCCTCTACGGTGCTTAGTGCCATTGAAGATTGCTTCCTACTACACCAAGATATCATCGCAGACCCCAACCTGAAACAACATCTAGAGGTGCTCTTCCGATCAGCAACACACCCTGTCCAATCAGAATCAGAATATCCATGCAGCTTCAAGTCCACACCAGAAGAATATCTCAAGCCATACCCAATTGTGCCACGCAAGTATCTCAGGATATGCTTTGCTGCAACTAGATGTATTTGCCTTGGTTCACACATGAACTGACTAAGTGCACTCATTGCATAGCAAATATCTAGTCTAGTATTGACTAGATACATCAACGATCCAATCAATAGTCTATACATAGTAGAATCCACCAGATCTAAACTAGCTGCAGCCTCTTTTAGCTTCTGCAAGTTGGTCTGCATAGGTGTAGACATGGATTTGCAATTCATCATACCAAACCTCTTTAGAATGTCTATTGTATGCTTCCCTTGACTCAAAATGATCCCATCCGGCTTCTGCCATACTTCTAAACCAAGGAAGTAATGCATATACCCAAGATCCTTCATTTCAAATTCAGAAGCTAACTCCTCCTTGCATTTGATAATGAGGTGATCTTCTCCAGTAAGAAATAAATCATCAACATAAAGAACCAAGATCAACGCTTCGCCATCTGTTGGTTCCAAAGGCTCAACTAGATCATCATCTTCTTCAGGTTCAATAGACTCCCTCTGAATCTTCAAGTACTTGCATCAACCTTTTGACCTCTTCGTCCAAGATTGCCTGCAATGTTTGCCTTAGAGAAATGTTTTCCAGTGCACACCTCTAGTATTGTAGAGAGTTCAAGATTGTCCTCCTCGACCTCATCCCAGATCACTCTATTCTAAATAGGTTTGCGGAGCTACCAATGTCAAATCCAGATTGATTATCTTGTGCAATTTTGTTATCAGCAGTTGAAGAGGTCTTCCGACGATTTAGCATCAGCCTTGCAACACTGCAACCTTCACTTCATCTTAGTGAGTCACAGAACTCCCTCTTGATCCCAGCCTCAGAGATTGCAAAGAATCCTCCGAAAGTGAAATCCCATCATTGAAAGATCTTAGGACCTCAATCCTTTTCCCGATCATGCTCTCAACTCGAGCCTTGAATCCTCAGATTTTAACTCCCTCTTTGAAGTAACTAATCACAAAGACAACCTGAATAGGTTCTTTGTCTTTGAGAGATGCCTCCAGCCACCAACTCAGACCAATGACTGCAAGCTAAGACTCCAAGCTTGATTATTTCTTCGGTCGGCATGACTTCCTCACAAGATGCCTAAAGCTCTTCCTCTTTGTGCAATCTCTCATTACCCTCTTGCTCCTTGATCCATCCTGGAAGCGTTTTAGAGAGAAATTACTAACAACTTATAGCTACCCCATAGAAATATCAAGGCTAGAATCATACAAGATTTACTATCCCAAGTTATAGCATGAATTAATGACTAAAAAAATACTCATGAACAATATTAAAAAAAACATGAAATATTTATCTCTTAATTACAACTATCCAATCAAAGATGCCTTTCAGATTTTGATTTCCGTATTTCACAGTTCCAGCTCTAGCTTCATCTGGATTGCTAGAACATATCCCACTTTCTATGCCACCGGGGGATGAGAATAGATAGTTCTGATCAGAAGGAGACACCCGAAGATTTTGGTCAGAGCCTGGGCTTGGCCAGATTGCTATCGCTGCCACTAAGATTTGCACGACACAAGTGATAACCATTTTCTATTAATTCACCTCCAGGAACCGACATGATATCCTCAGCTATGTATATATTTTGACTCCTCAGAGCATGACAATTCTGACTCATCACGGGCTATGGTCCAATTGATAATTCAAACACAGCACCCGGCATCTCTAGATTTGACCAGCTTGATTATTCTCAATTAGGTGATGACGACCAAGCTGCCATGTTAGTGTGCTTGAAGGCGATTAGGGATCGAGTTCCGCCCATGGCAAAAGCTACAGGGTGGATTCCCCAACATACCCACCCAGCTAAGGCGACAGGCTTTGCAGTGAAGGCCATGCAAATGCTCCCATTCACAAGATTGTATGTCCAAGGAAAATTTGTGCTCAGCTGCTTCAACATCTAGCAATTGAACAACAATCTGTTGCAATTATGAAATTCTGAGAGCATGTATAGCTCATACATGTACTATCCCTATTTGAGATTGCCCTAAATCTTTCTTAATACATTTCCAGCGTTGAATCTCAATACATGTCAACCACAGGAACTTCAACAAGGCCCAATAGCATCCACAAATATATAGAGATTCCACCCTTCTATTTCCATCACCGCTTCACAATCATCTGATCATCCCATGAACTCACAAAATCTTCCATGAGCTTGTAATCTTCTCGTCTTTGCCAACATGGAAAACTCCATTGTCTTTTACGGCATGATCACTCTAATTATTCATAACTGCCCAACCACGTAATAGGCAGAAAACCCGATAAATCCTTTTTGTCTTATAATCCTGCTTCCTTAAAATCCATCGGGAAGATTATATATAGAATAAATACGTCCCAAACATACCAATGATAACTCTGTTCACAACTCTTCGTTCAGCAAGAATATTAAAAGGATGTTGGAAACAACAGATGACCCGATCATAAGAAATATAGGCTCACAATATCGACGATGAATACCATCTGGCAATGAGTTATCCGGCAACAACAATCGCAAATATGGTCTAGCGCAAAGAAGGATCAACCACAGTTATATGCAATCTTCAAGTGTTGCATGAATGGTATTCAGAATACACATCCATACACGAATCCGTCAAGATAAGAAGACTTTTGACACTATGTTTGCATCTGTAGCTATGCCTCCATCAACGGCAATAACATTGACCAAAGATAATGAATACAATGACTCGTCCAACATTGAAGATGCGATTCTTAGTCCAATCTGATCAAGTTTTCCTTAAACCCGCTCTGATACCATGTTAGATTTTATGATCAGATTAGATAAGCAGATTTTAATTCAAAAAATCAGACAAATAGACACAGCATATACCCTGGGAAAACCCTCCACTTGAGGGAGAAAAACCCAGCAACAATATATCACTTATATATTGAATATGAAATAATTATCTCCTTTACAATGAGGCCAAATATGAGGCCAATCAACAACAACACAACTGATGCAAACACAAAATAATATAAGACACCTTGCTGCTAATAATATCGAACTCCCTTAGTGATAAATTCGGCCTCCTTTCAGACTATGATCTACTCTTAGAGAAATTCGCACTTGCTTGAACTTCGATCTTACACAAACTCGAACTTATGAATATGAATATATTACAATGAAGGAGCATCGCATATAAATACAAAGGAGAAGGATCGCGTCCCTTGAAGAACATCATGTCGGCCTTGATCAAATCGTTGTGACTCCAAGAGGTTGCAGATGAGATAAGTTGGCCTCATTTTAATTATTCACAATAATTAAATATTGTACTATATACAAAGTGAAACGCCTCTTCATCAATGGATGCCTTGTTAAATTAAATAGCCGACAGGCTACTCATTTAATTTAATACAAAGAAATTGGGGCTGGAAGAAGAGCCCGACGCTGCTCTAACACCAATAACCTCCAGTGATCCATAAGTATCCAAAATATTTCTCATGGAGATTTCACAAATCATTGCAATTTTGCATGTGCCATGGCTATTTTGTAAGTGTCATAGTGATACTGCACATGTCATGTTTGTTCCATAACTGTTATGGAGGTTTCATTAGGACATTAGTGATAATGTCATGCCACCCCCGCCATATATCATAAACCACAAACAGCAGCCTGTTTCAAATTAAAGGTAGTTGCTGGCCAAAGGAAAAGAAAGTGACGACCAAGGAAATATAAAAGGCAATGATTCCTCAAAGGGCTCGATGGGAATCAATTAAGGAAAGTATTTCTATGCAGCAATTCCACAAAATTAAATAATTACTAATTAATTAAGTTAAAAGGCAGCACTTGAAGGAGGGGTACATCCTTTGTAAAGGATGCAATGATTATAAGGGTGTGACTATTCACCCCCCTCCATGAAGGATATATAAAGGAGGTTGAATCATTGTGAGGGGCATCGATTTGGAGCAAGGAAGCAGATTGGAAAAAGAGAAATAAGGATTGGAAATATTAGGAAACCTAATTGGAATAAATATTATTTCTACCAAGAAGATTATTGTAAGTTTAAATTTAATTAGAAATATATATATATATATCTATGATCATGCATTAATGATGCTTGCAGCAATTATTGATCCTTTTAAGTAATCACGATTCTTCCTTTATTATGAATATGGATAATAGATTTGTATAATAATCTATTCTGAATTAAGTAGAAATGATTGCAAAACAGGAAGGCCGATCAACTTTTCAAGTTCACGAGAGGTGAAGGCCTGACAGGCCCGCCATCAAGTATGCCACCCATAGGGGGTTAAGCCTCATGGGCAGGAGGCATATGTGAGCTCCAGGCTCGGTGGAAGGGAGGTAGTCTTCATGCTCTTATCAAGCAGTGTCACCACCCATAGGGAGTTATGCCTCATGGGCTGGGAGGCTTATTAGTGCTCCTGGGCTTGATCAAGGAGGACAGCCAGCCTCCAAGTTGGACAGAGGGATGGAAGGGCGCCCCACCTTCCATGCTCTCGCAGTACAAGGATAACTATCCTTGAGACTACAGTTTGTGAGGTTTCTATCAAATTCCTAATATGGTTACTATAGGAATATGTTAGGATTATTATTAATACTATCGATTTCTAACTCTTATGGATAATAGTTGTCCTCATGGACTATGTTGGAAACAAACATTGTTGTAGGACCTAAACAGGGATTTATATCATATAAAGGTCATTTCAATTGGTAAATTTATAATCTTAAATGTGCTACATTTCTTCGTTTGATTGAAATTGTGGTTTTAGGGAAAAATCTAGGAATATCCCAAATAGGGGACATTACAGATAATTGTTGCAGTTTCTCTCACTTCAAACAAAGACAAAGTAATGGCAAAAACAGTGTCTTCAATTCCAATGATGGGTGATCCCATAATAGTGGTTTACAATTTTTGGCCAAACTGGACACTGAAATTATTATTTTTAACTAAATCTTCACATTCGGGCACCTATAGCAGCTAAACTGTGAGGAATTTGAAGATGCTGCAAACTAGAGTCTCATCAAATTTTGTCTGTAGATTCTAAAAATATTTTTTTCAAAATTTTTGGAATCAAATTGCACTTCTTTTTTTATCTCCTATGAAAATTGATTTTTTTCAAAAAACAACATTTTTAAAAATGACATCGATAACATAACTTTTTTTCCATGAAGGATAAAATTCTAATTCTTTCAAATTTAGATTTGTAACTCGATATCTAGTGCTTCCACTTGGTTAGATAGTTTTTATTGAATATTTTTTCCTTAATCAAGTTTCAAAGTCAAACAAATTACAATTCATAATTATAATGTGTAACTTTTTTTGTATATGTCAAAATTTTATTTTATTTTTTTTGTTGGATCAAGGACTTCAATATGGTGCACTCATATTTTTCAAATTTTTTTTTGATAATCTTCTATTTTTCCACATGTGAAGAACAAAGAAATTCATTTTCGATGAAAAACCTATGTTTAATAAAACTTAAAAACAAATACATAACAAAACCAAAACATATTAAAATTATATTCATTGGATAGCTTGTTCGAGGAATACCATAATCATTTGAAATAAATTTTAAATGAATTCATTTGATCCCCAAAAGCTAAATGAAAAGTTATTTTTATCAGCATTTTGATAGGTGTAAAGGACGCATTTATAGGTATGGTTTAAAACTAGCGAGGTTCTATCCAAGGGGGTTTGATCTAAGGTGATTTGATCAAACCCTCTTCAATTGGAATCCTTAAAATGGAACTTTTTAAGGCTTAAATCATTATATTTTCTAAAAATATGTGATTTCAGCTAAAATTCGTTCCTCTCAGGAATTGTAAACCACTATTATGACAGCACCCTGATGTTCGGGTTCTTATATGACATTACAGTAATTGTTGCAGTTTCTCTCACTTCAAACAAAGACAAAGTAATGGCAAAAATAGTGTCTTCAGTTCCCATGATGTTCGGGTTCTTATATGAATCCAAATTTCACCGGATAAGCATTCAGTTCTAGTTGGTTGAGGGATCAACCATCTTGTGAGAGAGTTTCAGAACAAAATCAGATGAGAACTGAGGAAAAAAGGGGACTTGTCTACTAGTGACACATTCAACTGGAGTTAAAATGGGGTAAACATTTCAGCAAAAGCAAAAAACATCAAGATGGGAGCAGGGCTAGCAGAACATTTCAGCAATAGGTGAAAAAATCCAATGTACAACTAAAAGAGAGGGGGACCACCGCGTGCAAGACCCCAGGTCACGGAGGGTCAAGATGTGAGAGGCTGCCATGACTTACCTCAGCTAAGTGCAATATTTAGGGTATGTAAGGCAAGGGTAGCGAGGACCGTAGGGCTTCTTAGCTACTCAACAGGCCCGAAATGCAGAAAGAAGCTAGGTGAGCTAGTTTCTAGGCTTAAAACTTTGTCTCGAAAAGCTCTCTGTTCAAGGATAGAAGCGCGGACTTTGGATGACAGCGCGGCACGCTGGCTTCTCAAAAGTGCGTTGTCGTCCATACAACCAAATAGCGACAAAGATAAGGTCAAGCCGCTAAAAACTAGCTAACGGCCCAACAAGCTAACTAAAGGGCCAAAATGACAGAACTAAGTGAATTAAATAATCTCTAATATTATAAAGTAAATAAGCAATAGTGATAAAGATGAGGAGAATCTCACCAATGAACTTGTTCGCCAGTTGATCCTTCAAGAGCTCACACACCTACACACAGCAAGAGAGAGAATGTTGGGTGGCTATATAGGGGCCTGCCTCAGTCAGACCCCCATTTAGGTGTTTCCACCTCCACAAACAGCCAAAGGAAAAGCGATAAAAAAGTGATAAATACACAAGCACTACAAAAACAGTACTATGCTACTCAACCAAGTGATAAAGGAGAGGAGAGAGAAGCTTACCACCTCCACCAAGAGCACTCAAGACTACTTGGGGGAGAAATGAGAGGAACTCAAGCCTCTACTACAATGGCGTGGTCCCAAACGTGCTCTACCGAAGTGATGGAGTGTGATGTTACTGCAATGGAATGCTTGGAAGTGAGTGAAAGTGAGCTTGTGAGAGTAAGAGTATAAGAGCCAAGTCTATTCAAGATTTCTTCCAACCTCCAAATGCAAGTTCAAAGACTGATTATGAAGGAATGAGAAAGAAAACGGCCATATTCGGGTCGGGTGGCCGAAGGAGGCGTTACAACTTCGCTACCAATGGGAAGAGTAACAACTCTGTTGGCTCAGCTGCAGGAATCTACCAGGGACGTAATCACGCCGCACGGGCGTCCTCGACAAGAATGCCTCCACCGACACACAAAACAGGCGCCAAGTGGACTACCATCAGCGGGCTTAAGTAAATTTAAGCCTCCGACTTAAGTTTTCTAAAGTGTATAGAGGCAAAAAGGGGAATTGCGCCTAGGGTGCAAATTCGCTCTTATACAACAACAAAATAGCAAGGTCAAGACTCTTTTGGGAAGATCGGTTCTCCTTCCATCTCTCAGTATGGGAGATGTTCCAATTTCTTCCATTTCTTCTTGTCAACTCTTGTGCTCATCCTTGAGCATAAATACGCCAATTGGGAAATGTGCCAAGGTGACGGAAAATCATTAAGAAAAGTGAAACAACTTCCAAAAGTTCTTCGAACAAGGGATTAAAATAGGAAGAATGATGATTTTTGGAGATGCGTAGAGATTATCAAGCCTTGAACAATATCACTATCAAAAACAGGTATACACTTCCACAAATTGATAACTTGTCAGACCAACTTCAACATTCCATTTATTTGACAAAGTTGGATCTCAATTGACATACCATAAATTTCCTATAAAGGAGTAAACTGTATTGTAGACAACCTTATGACAAAACAAGGCTTGTAAGAATTCCTTAAGCCCACAAATACTACATATGCCAACTTCTTTATTTTGCTAGGGAGGATGCCTTAAGTGTAGGAGCCTCTACAATTAATGATGGTTAATCTAGAGTGGGGTAGATGGCCAAAGGCAAATGCGGTTGAAGGAAAAG
This sequence comes from Sequoia sempervirens, assembly GCA_007258455.2. NCBI lineage: Eukaryota > Viridiplantae > Streptophyta > Pinopsida > Cupressales > Cupressaceae > Sequoia > Sequoia sempervirens. Next base: position 757,051,497 of record VDFB02281492.1, on the reverse strand, counting down.
TGTGAAACAAAGGATCCTTGATGATGATTGATAGTCTACAATGAGGTAAGAAATTGCTGATTTTATTACTAAATTATTAAATTGTTGATTTATTAATGTTTCTAACTTGTAAATTATTTTCATTCTTCATAATAGCATTCATTCTTTGTCATTTGAGTCTTAATCTTTTTTGAAATTTTATTTTTTGTAATTTGTTTGCAAAAATGTTAGCTCCTTCATCTCACATGTTGTGTAGGTCATAAGATATGTTGATATAGACACTCCTAGCCTTGAAGAGATTTATGGGACATCTAACAACATGCTTGGGCTAATACAAGCCATTCATAGCAAGGATCATAATTTGGGATTTCTTTTATTTATTTTTTTGGGCAATAAATAGAATTTATTTCAACAACTCTTAAAAGCATACATAAGACAAGGATTTTCATATGGTCATTGCCAACGTAACATACAACATAATACGAATCCACCAAGGGATTCTACAAAATCCCAAAATAGTATAGGAGACAAAACCAAAACTCCTCTTGCCACCTAAATCCCAAAAGCTGAAATCACCTTCCTCGATCATCATTAATTAACACGATTAACTGCTGGGATTTTATGAGAAGCATATTAGGCCCATTATGATGCAGCACTAGAACACTATGAACACCTCACTTCATACGGCAGTTGATGCTCTAAATCCCAAATAATATGTAGCCAGGCCTTGAAGAATGCCTATATTTCATGATGAAGAGGTGAAAGAAGGCCCCTTGAAAGATATATGCTAATGAGGAGCCTAGTTTACTTCAAACACAATGACTAGCCTTTGTCAATTTCCATGGTCCAACATTCAACAAATTCAGCAAGTATAGATAAAGCTACATGAGCTCAAATTGACTCTATTGGATGGTGGATGTGGCATAGCAAGGATGCACCAGAGTTGAGGATACTTACTACTTGCCTCCTTTCACAGGTTGTCAATTCCTTTGGTACAAAGAGAAATTAGTCCACATACAATTTCATCCAACCAATCAAGAGAACTAGTCTTACCTCTCAACAAGCGAAGAAGTTGGTGGCCATGCATGATGGCTTGCAGCTTCAAGATTGACAGATTCTTGAATATCATCAAATTCCAACCACACGTTGGGATGTTGATCCCAAAGATGCCAAACAGATTGATGAAGAGGAGGCACAAGAGGAATTGGTTGGGGTTCCATCGGATAAATTAGCCCCTTGTAGTGGCAGCGACTTAGATCCAAACTCCAATTCTGATGTGGTATTAGCAGTAGGAGCAGCATATTTTCTATGTTTTTTGTTATTTTGTAGTTGAAACTTGCAGCCTTTGGACATTTTGTTGTGATTTTTATATAATAAATACACATTGAGTCTTGACAATGAAAGCAATTAAATTTTGTTCATTTGATTGTTGACTTTCATGTGAAATCTCAATTCAGCCTTAATCTTACGTATTAAGATTCTATTATGTATATGAGGAATGCCTTATCAATGTTTTCATATGAATATTTGAAATTTCCTATATCTTTAAATTTTCCCTATTTTTTTAATAGCCAATCACCTGCCACCCCCTAAAGAATGGCCTCCCATAAAATGCATCCCAAGGAACACCCCTTTGTCTCCTACCATCCTTGTCCCAAAAAAATGGTGTATCATAGGTGTTCACACTTGATGTGACTTTTATTTTGTACTACAAAATAACCTTCTACATGTTAACTATTTGTGTATTCATAGGTGTTCACACTTGATGTGAATTTTATTTCCTACTACTAATCTTCCTTATACATGGTAATTAATTTATGCTTTCATATGGCACTTGATTTATCATTCGACATAGACAATATTTTATCTGTACTATAGTGAATACCCTTTACTTTTAAAATCACACCATATGTGTATCCTTGTCAATTTTTAGCTGTGCAAACAATCTAATTCAACTTCCTATTGATGTATTTTACTCTAGCTATGGAAGCAACACTAGCCACACAATTTTTTAATCAATATTGTGATATCTATCTTTCTTACTGTCAAACACATTTGTGTGGATACAAGTCTTTCAAGGTGCTGATAAAAGAGCAAAACAATTTATCTTTGAAACATGAAAACTATAGGGAAGCACAAAGAATTTTCGTCTAATTGAATATAATTTGTTAGTCGAAAATAGTTATATGGCAATTAGCAGATCTGCTTGCATAAACATAATCTAAATTATTGTTCCAATCTAATATCATTATAGCATGCAGACTAAGCTTCGAAGAAAGAGTCAGAAGCATATCCTCCTTTTCAATACGGCTAAACTCATAATACCACTATGCAATGCCACTTCTGACAATGGCAAACACTACTTGTAAAGTAAGGTTTACCTATAAGAAAAAAGAGAGAAAATCATAGATACCAAACTCAAAAATCTCAAGTCCTATGAGAGAAGGGAAAATTTTGAAAATCAGAAAATCGGAAAATCCAGAAAAATTTAGAAAAGTCAGGCTAAGGAAAAATAAAGTATTTTTATATACACAAAAATATGATATAACATAAACATATGTATAAATTTAATTGCTGTTTTGAGCAGAGCAAATCGGCTGGTATGTTGATTTGCAGAGAATAAAATTTTAATTTTAAAGAAGAATAAAAAATAAAAATGTCCAAATAGTATTTGAACAATTCAGTTCTTCTATAGGAATGTGGGTTTACAACTTTACAGAGAATAAAAATTTATTTCTAATAAAGAATAAATAATTAAAACAACAAAATAGGATTTGAATGATTCAATTATCCTCAAAAAATGGGATATAATGGGATATGGACCAGATCCAGCAGGATTTGCTAGCCATACAGAAAATTACGATAGCCACTCCATCCTTTGCATACATGTTGATACTTCACTCGTTTCACAATGTTTGAACAGAAAGGAAGAGAAAGAAGAATGATACCTTATATATTTGCGACATTCAATTAAGAAACGACTATCTTTCTTTCTAACACCCAACAGAACCTTCCAACCTTTAGGAAACCCTTGAACAAAGTCTTCAGCATCCACAATCTTACGTTTCTTTCTCTTGGACGCCCATTCCCCACCCAGTTTCTCAAAGAACACTTGTAGATCTGCTTCTGTTTCTAAAGTTCGAAATCTTCTCTTCAGTTGAGGCACAATTGGCTCTTGAGTACCCAAAGGCTGAATGTCACCAGTATAAGCAGAATTTTGTGCCACAGTATTATTCATCTCTGCTGATATTTGGTCACTCTGTGAGCAGTTACTTGTTGTTTCATCCTGTATACATCTGACAACTGTTTTAATGGTATTAGAGGTAACATCTGCTGTTTTATCATTCTCAGCTCCTGCATTCCAAATGGTTATCATGCGGCCGCAGTTTTCCATAGAAATGTCATGTGTATCCCCTGGTATTTTGAGCACAAGTTTTTCTTGTGCATTAACATACTGTCCCTTCCGTCTCGCATCCTCTTTTGTTCTCAGCTTCTTTTTGGGTCTATCCAAGCTTTCATCCAGTGTAATCTTATTCCTGTCCATGTCCAGAAACGCTGTCGTCAACGCCTGCTGCATCTTTGCATCTGAAATAACACTAGCATCATCACAGATTTTATCTTCAACCCTTTCAATGTAACTCTCAATCTGCATATCCTGAATGGCATTATTGCTTTCAACCAGCTGTAAACTGTCCTCTACTTTGGGTGGGCATATAACATCAGAATCATGGTCAAGGGTACTATTTGAAGAGGGATTGCTGGCACTTGCTGAGTTAAGAGAAGGAAGATGAGTTGACTGCAAAGTCAATAAATCTTTTTGGATTTGGTCTCCAGTAATTTTACATACAGAAGGACGCTCTCCTTTCATAAACAACTGCCTCAGCAGCTGCAAAATATGATTATTATCATTTAGATCAGATGTGCCTTCATGGTTCCTTCCACCTCCAATTGAGGATCTCGACACACTGAGAAGCCCAGCTCTCCGTCTTGTAACACCACCAAGTTGCTGCTTTCTTCTCTGAGATAGGCGCAGCCTTGAATAAGTTTGCTTCCGACTACCAGCACTCTCGTTAAAAATAGACCGGTCTATCTTAGGAACCACAATATCATCAACCCGCAGGTCCAAATACTCATCTGAACATTGTGCCGCACAGTTGATTTCATCTTGAGACAAATATCGCAAATCTATGACTGGAATTTTACGAAAATCAAGATGACTGTCCAAATCATCCAAAGCTAATGCCATCGCCTGATGTAATGAGTGTCAAATGGACCATTCGAGCTTTATAAGATATGGCACCTGTAAATAGCTATTCAGAAAAGCTGGATGACTGAAGAAATCACTTGAAATACTAAATAATCTATGCCATAAATCGAAATAACGATATTTATAGTGTTAAACTCTTTTGAATCACTACACATAAAAGTCATTCTTTGCCCTCTTCTCTTAGATATTAAAAAGTCCTGGTTGAAGGAGACTCTCTTAATGTTATTAACAGTCTCTGTAAAGGCAATTGTCCTAATTAGAAACTTCAGCATTTTTGAGGAGGCACAGGCACATTGTTCTTCTTTTGATGTTGTGGTTTTCTCACATTGGTATGGGGAGATGAATTTGACAGCAAAAATTTTAGGCAACTCAGGTGTGGATCAATAGCCTTGAACAGCATTATATGGTATGTTCCCCGAATCTTGGTTGGGCCTAAGGGAACAGTTGACCTTAAAGCCACCATAGGCAATCTTTTAATTCTTGCTTAAGCCACATGGTGCCTTTTATAGTTGTCCTTTAATTGTTGGTGGATTGTGTGATTGGTTGGGCCTAAGGGAACAGTTGGCCTTAAAGCCACCATAGGCAATCTTTTAATTCTTGCTTACGCCACATGGTGCCTTTTATAGTTGTCCTTTAATTATTGGTGGATTGTGTGATTGGTGTGCAAGGGGGGTGATTTGACTCGGGTTAGTCTTTATGTAAGCTCACTGCATGCAAATTAATAACCAGAGCATGCGAAGGAGGCTTCTATTGGTGAGAAATCATCGGCTTCTTTTCTTCATTCTTTTTTTTATTTTCAGTTGCAAGTGTTGGGGACAGTGATGGCAGGTGATAGTGGAGTTTGGTTTCGGTGGCATTATCTTGGTGTGGATTGGGAACTCAATTGCAAAACATGGTGAATCTTCTCCGCTCTGTGAACCTTACTTACATGGAAGAGTCTCTGATAGATGTCTGGAAGCTATTTTCCTGTGTGCAAGGATATGACTACACTCGAATGATGATGTGGTTGTTTCTTGCCCTCTGAGGTCAAAGCCCTCCACCTGGGAGGATTTTGTTCAGAAATTAGACTCTGCTGTGCTGTTGGTGGAGATGTGGATGTAGTTGTTGAGGCTTTTTCTGCCAGCATACTCTTCTGATCAACGACTGATGATGGAGGAGCCAAAGGAGAAAGATGATAAGGAGATTGGACCGTCCTTGGTGACAACTATGTGGATATTAGTCTGGTTAGAAAGAAAACACTCAAAATTTACAGGAAGCTACAGGAGTTACAAGCAAACTGCTCTGATTTGGGTAGAGTTGCGGAGCACTTGATGGTGACTCATTCTGAGGAGCATCTGCAAGTGTCTAATGCACTTACTATGCCAGCCTTGGATTCTGGAACATTGTCAAGATTGAAGAAGCGGGGGAGGTTTTCCAGGGCATTAATTTCCCTGCACTTAATGTGCTTAGAAGGGGTGATGGGGCTGGTAATATTTCTTAAGAACAAGAAGAGGCGGTGGTGCAGGAAGTAGCAGGCTGGGATGTTCCTTCTGGGTTTGGTGTTGGTGTCTAACGCACTTATTATGCCAGCCTTAAATTCTGGAATATCATCAAGATTGAAGAAGCGGGGAAGGTTTTCCAGGGCATTAAGTTCCCTGCACTTAATGTGCTTAGAAGGGGTGATGGGGCTGATAATATTTCTTAAGAGCAAGAAGAGGCAGTGATGCAGGAAGTAACGGGCTGGGATAATCCTTCTGGGTTACACAAGATTCTTTACTCAGAGTTTGATGTCAAAGAACATTACATAAAAAATAATGTTAAATCTCTTTTGAATCTCTGCTTATGAAAGATGTGACATCGAAGGAATGTCAATTACTAAACATTCCAACAATGTTAATCCAGATAAATGGAGTTTACTAATGTTGAACCATAGAAATCCCTTATACACAAAATAAAGAAATCTTTTTTCCCAAAATTGGTGTCAATGAGCACGAGGTAAATGTAAATTATTGAGCTCGGTCCTTGATAAAACTCATGGAGCACCATGCATTTATGTCTCACTTGCCCAATTTCTCTTCTCTTTTGAAATTTGAATATTAAAGATTCTCGCACAGTGCACAGTGACCTTACAAGCGAACAACCAAAACTTTGAACACTGTAAAAATCCCACGCATTCGATTTTTCCCTATTTCGAGATATTTTGAGTTTTAAAAATTAGGACATCCCAGAAGCACACAAGCAAAATATAAAAACCAAACGGAAGCCTCCAAGCATTGAATTTCTCTATATTTTATTAAATTCCAAAGCAAAAATTAACAAATCTTACTGTGAAGTTATCTAATTCAAAAAATTTAAACTTCTTTTTAAATAAAAAATCCTACCCTGAATTTGCACTAAAATTCAATAACAGAATGAATTACTGTGCTACATTGTTAAGAAAATACTAACCAAAACTGCAGTAGAAACCCTTACCTTCGAGAGCCGACTAGAATTCTTCGGTTTTGTTCGTTTGCTATATCAAATCTCAATAGCAGGCAGCTCAATTTTATTTTTATTTTTTTTCAACTCAAGATCGTGATTTTCTTTGCTTTAAATACTAATTCGCATCTTGACATGAGAAATTTAGAATATGTTCTTAAGCTTATTAACAAGCTAAATATAATGCAGAAAATTAAGCAGGGTTTCTTCGTGGGTGAAGGTTAAACAAACTAAACCCTAGTTAGTGTAGTTTTCCCAGGCGCGAAAGTATAAAACCGCCCGCCTAGGGTTATCCCCCATTCGTAGGGACGGGCTATATAGAATTTGTTGCGAGCACGTGGCAGCACGTGGCAGTTACATGAAATTTTATAGGATTTTTGTTTTTTAGAAATGTGAATATGGTTTTTTATCTATGTATAATTAAGTTTTGGAGGTGTGACTCATCCTAGTATTCATCACATTAGCACATTTAATGAGAAGTGTAATTAAAATAATTTTTTAAAGATTTGACCAAAATTTAATCATGAAATTCCTAGTAGTGGAACAAAAAAATGTCATTTGTTTTTAAAACAATACCATATTTTTATTTAAAATATAACTTATATGCAAAATAAATTATCTCAATACCTTTTGATGACCATGAATCTTGTTATCTCTAACATTTACATCCAACATAAATGGTCCAATAGTTGAAAACATAAAATAATATTTATTGTTATAAAAACAAAAAATTATTATTTAAAATATATTTTACATTTAACATTAAATGATCATAAAAAAAATTGACAACCTTTCACACTTCATGATAAAATCCAAGGTATTTATTGTGCTCACCGATTATATTTGTGATAAGACAAACATATAATATGAAGTACTCCAATGCATATACATTGTCACCCAATAGTTGTACACATAAGAATAGCATTTTTCCACATAACTACTTGTTTAGATAAGCATCGACACACTTATATTTGATAGTTATGATTTTTATATGAAGCAAAAAATATTTATTTCACTTGTTAATAAACGTATTTATGATTTTTTATATGGCATTCATAAGTTCTTGTGTGTTCATGTAAGGGTCTATCTTAGCCAACATTAGTAATTTGTTAATTTACATATGGACTAATTATTGACTCTTTATAGTATAATTATGTTGCAAGACTAAATCATATATCCATAAGTACTATACCAACAATTGGTCCCACTATGAAGAATTTGAAAGGGAGACTCAAGCTTATCATAAGAAGAAATTATAAGAACATGCATAGTACAAGTATCTTTCTTGAATTCATATTTGTAATGGTGAAAATTGCATACCCATGCCTTTTTCATATTATTTGGCTAAAGTGTTCTAAATGTAATAATACATGTATAAGTGGTATATTTTTACATAAATTTGGTGTATTGTTTTTTTGTGTCTTCATTTAATTATCACTTAACTTGGTCATGGTACTTAGATTCTCCATTTTTTTCCCTTGATCAAATTTGTAACTATTGACTTGGCACATGTAACTTATGCAATCGTAGTATTCACTCCCTCTTATTAGGCATTGTGAGTTGACCTAGCACAGAGTTTTCCATTACACACTTATTGTCTTCAATCTTTCACTTCGAATGGAAAATTCAATCTTACTAAGGGTATGACTAAGGAGAACGTGACCCTTGCAATTCATTAGATTAACATAGTTGTTTCTAAACGCCACCAGTCCTTACATAGTGTAGATACCGCAAATTTGCACCCAATTCTCCTATTGATTTTTCCTCAAATTAATTAAATAAATCATTTTGTTTAATTAATTTTGATAATTACCCAAACTAACTATTCTTAATTACAAATTTATTAATCCAAATTAATTAATTTGACAAGCCTAACTAATCAATCACAAATTATTCTCCTTTATATCCCTACTGCTAATTAATTAGCCTCACTCCAAAATTCCTCCAACTAATCAATTAAATAATACATGTTTATTCAATTGATTAGGCTAATTAATCAAATTGTGACATTTTCTTCTAATTTAAAATTTTACCTCATGCGACTAAAAGATAAGAGGGTTTGTCCTCTAATCTTCACCATCCATCTCAAAAACAAGGAGTGAATTTCGACTCTTCATCTTCACTCATGTGTCCTCAAACCACTTGTCCCCACTCTTTGCTCATGCATGTGAGCATATTATGTGGAGGAACCTTGTCTCCTCCATCCATTCCCACTTGCACACATCTCCCTCCATCTTTCATTTTAAGGAAATCTCATCCATAGATTAAGAATATTTTACCATTTTTTGGTTGTTGTCAAAAGGCTAGGATGCACATCCATGCAAATCAATCCCATCCCTTGATTTCATCCTTCGATCCAAGTCCTCCATGTCCAACTTGGAAAGCCTATTTAAGAAGGCTTTCCCAAAGGACATAAGGATCCATCATTCACTGTACTTGCATGTTGTCAAATTGAGTAACATCAAAGTGAAGAGAATCCATATTATAATCGTTCAATATTTAGAGAATGTCACAAAGATCCAATGGTAATTACTTATTGTATTTACACTATGCTTCTAAAATCCATTTTTGGTCTAACTTGAGTTGTAACATACCCATTTCTTACTTTATGATTTTCACCTAAGTTTTAACTCGTGAAGTGAATAATTCTAAGTTTCCAAAATAGGATAATAAAATAATTATTTTTCTTTAATATATTTTTGCATGCTTCATAAAGAATTTCAAATAACATTGCATAATTGAAAATATCAAATTAAATTTCAAGTAAATGAAACTCATCTTTTTAAATAAAGTTTATAAATAGAATTCATGATCATATATACAATTTCATAATTTACAAGAGATCAAGGTCAAGGTATCCTTATCTGGATTACTTCTTTTGTTTCACAAGTCTCGGCATGTCATCTGCAAGAGGGAGAGCATCACCTAGGAACTTTACCTCCAACCATAGATCAATAGTCCCCCACACACCTTCCAAGTGGAAGTGGCCCTACCCTTCAATTAAGAGTTTGGTATTGGAACCCCTAGTATTGTCATTTGACTATCTAGTGTTGTGTCCTACATAACATGTTCATTCATACAACTATTGATACCTTCCAACTATGCATGATGTTACTAACAAGCTATGAAACCCTGGAGCATGGTGAACCAACAAAGTGCAAGCAGTGACTTTTACACTTACTTTGGCCAAAATTTTGATATATATATAATCAATCCCCTTTCTAAGAAAGTGGTGTCATAAGTTCACCACCTCTAAATCGACTTGGGAATCCTACTAACCCGGGGTTAACTCTTCTTTTGGTTTGACCCAACGGTTAACTAGCTCAAACATAATCTCTTTCAAAAGTGATGACTCACTAGTGTTAATTATTTGACTAAATGGTTTAATTCCTCTAACTCGAATACCCTATTATGAACTCATAACACTCTGGTTCTAGAAACTACCTCTTATTCGAGTCTTATCTTACTAAGTAGGTAAACAAATGCCCTTTTATTTATGTAACATCCTATAACTTAGCAACTTCCCTTTTACTCAAGTCCTTAGTTCTTAGGTATGGGAGTAATTACTCTCCTATTTTACACTTAATTATTTAATATTGATGACACAGTGTCATCAACTAGACATGCATGATCTCAATCTAAAAGTGCTAACAATATGCCGATATATATGATAATCTATTAGTAAACTTAAATTGAAGTTTACTTCTTCGTATTAGAGCTTCAAATGTCCAACTTTATTCTTATGGTTATGTTCCTTAAGAACTTCATAGTGAATACAGAGAATCTTGAAGTGAACATAAATAGACAACCATCTTCTTAAATAATGGTTTAGACTCTTCGTTGTTGTACCAAGTATGGTTTTGTACTTTTTTAGGACTCCTTAACTAATCTGGATATTCGAGATATTTAATATCATTTAGTTTGACTTGATATAAAATCTCATATTCATAGTAATGTCCATTAATAATTCAATATATTAATCTCTTTACCTTTGATATCTCAACTGAGAACCATCTGACTAATCTTTAGATTCTTCACAGGTTTCTTCCAAGTTACCCTTTGCACAATTTATATAAGGTATCTATGTTTGTGTATATATAGACATTTGTATATCTATCCTAACATATGACACATGTTCTCATATTTTAACATATGATAAGTTTATATCCAAACTAGAGAACATTTTCTAATTGAAAGATATTTGTGCTTTTGCACCTTAAATCTCCTAGCATTATGGATTTGGTTTTGTCGAGAACATAAATTCCTCTTCTCAAGCTTAATTCTTTGTGTGTAGGTAATAATAAAGACTCTCAGTCTTATATATAATATGATAACTTTCAAAAGACAATAAAGACATGTTAACTTCTAATGTGTTTTCATACCCTCTTACTGATATGCAATATAAACTTGTTTAATAACAATATAAATAAGACACTGTCTCATTAGGATAATATCAAATTCCCATACTTAGATTTTCTTCTCTACTTTGGTTTAACAAGCTAGTTGTTTAGGTTAAACACGACTTTTAAGAGATTCTTGTCTTTTTACTGAAGCTCTCACAAATATTTATTAACTTGGTAAATTATGTGAATCAAACACAATTCTAACAATGTTTTTAGTATAAAATTACTTTGAACTAACCATTTGGTTACACTAGTTCATATTAACTCTTTGCATTCTTAATTAGTTATTTGCTTAATTAAACTAAGCTTTTCGTACAAGCATATATATAATTTTCTAGCAGCCATTCTTTGCACATAGCAAGGGCAAGCAAACTCAAATAGATAAAGAGCTTTAATCGAAATTTGAAAGAGAAGGAAAATGAAATATTTTAATTATGCTTGGATTAAAGTAGTTTGACTTGATTCTTGATACTCATTGCTTCAAACCTGTACTGTAACTCAGCTTTAACCCATTTTCTTCTCAATTTCTACCTCACAGCTCTGTTCTTGCACCTCTCACTTGCTTCTACACCTATGCACTATACTCTAGATTATCAAACAAATGAACCACCAAATGATGAGCAATCACTCTTTATTTATATTGAAAATGCATAGCAATCAATTGCAAAAAGGAAGCTCAACAAATTCTAGCATTGCCACCACTCAAAAATATGTTAGGCATGTGGCTTGAGCTAGGAGACTCAACCTTTGGTTTACCACAACTTGCATTTGGATTCAATCAACACTGCCACTAATCCCACATTGAGATTTTAGGCTAAAATAATGTAGATTCAATTTGAAAAAGACAAATTGACTTCCTCTCCATCATGCCACGACTAACTAGACACAACCATATTTATATTATACATACACGTATGAGTAAATGTAGATATTATTATCTACGTATATTCATACCTACATATAAATATACATATTCTCCATTATATATATATATATATATATACATAACATGTAATATATGATATTTACAATAGTTTTAGCATTTTAATTCAATTTGATTAAACGATCAAGGAGGATCAAAGACGACCAAAACATAACTTTTTCCTCACAACCAAAAAGCCTATCAACTTAGGTTTAGTACTTACCAATACTTAGACTAACTCGACAAAGTTCCTCTAACCTATGCAAGTGAATGTGTGCATCTACTCAGACAAAAATACCAATTGTACCAATACAAACCTCCTCTCCTAGGTGATACTCTCCCTCCCCCGTACAACTAAATAATCTAATCCACCTATATGGGACTGTAAAATAAAAATAAATGAATTAATCCATTTTCAATTATAGGTTCTTTTAATCTAGAATCTGATAGAAAGATAAAGCATAATACATTGAAGGACACAAAAAATGTTCTAAAGTAAAGACTAAAATAGGTTGCCCATGAAAAACAAGAAAGAGGAAAAATGAAAAGATAACATACAGATGATTCATTTGAGGTTTTTAATAAGATCTCATTTAACTATGTCAAATGGATTTGGAAGGGACAAAGCATATTTGATTGACTAAAATTTAGAAGTAGCTTATCCATCGTCATTATATGCATCATCTTCTCTTGGAATTTGTTTCTACAATGCAACAAGCCTAGAATTAATTGGGGATGCACTTAAGGTGGATAAAAACTCATCAAATTCTTTATGTATGCTTGGCAACATGGAACTGAAAACATATGATTGGCTTAAAGCAAAAGAAATAATTAAAGTAGCATGCCAACTTGTCTTGGCTAGTGAAGCAAAATGAAAAGTTGATGAAGAACGAAGGATTCATATGGAAAGGAGAAAGTAAGAGGAATAACTTCGGTGGGTGATGCAACAAGATGAGCAATTTGAACATGTGAAGGAATTATGGAATAATAAATGTAAGGATAGGGATGATAATGACACTACAACAAATCCTTGTGGTTTGCTCCACTTTTTGCTTCGTTTTTTGCTTCTACCCACTGTTTTAATGTATTTTTCTCCAATTTTTTGAAAAAGTTGGCGCTATTTATCAGGATGGTGGCATTTTTTGCGCCGATCAAAACAAGTAGGTGCTAAATCAGGTGCCAATTAGCGCCTACTTTAGCGTCGGATTTAGCACTAGATTTAGCACCAAATTTAGCACCGGATTTAGTGTCAAGTATAGCACCAAGTTTAGTGTCAAGTTTAGCATCAGATCTAGCACTAGGTTTAGCACCGGGTTTATTGATGAATTTAGCGTTCGGTTTAGCACCAGATTTAGCACTAGATTAGCGCTAAATTGTTCTAATCTAGCAGGGATTAAGGGTCAAGGGATTAGGGGTGTTAGAACAAAAAATACTTCCCCAATATTCACTGGCCTTCAATTGCTTGCCTACATTTCACTTGCATCAAAAGATCCCTCAACCCTCAACCCTCAACCCTCAACCTTAAACCCTAAACCCTCAACCCCTATACCCTCTACCCTATACATTGGACCCTCAACCCTAATCCTTCAACCATACACCCTCAAACCTATACCCTGGATGCTCTACCATCAACCCTAAACCCTTAAACCCTAAACCCTCAAACCTTCTACCCTTGTCTACCCTCTACCCTAATCCATCAACCCTGTACCCTCAACCCTCAACCCTTAATCCCTCAACCCTTAAACCCTCAACCCTCAACCCTTAAACCCTAATCCCTCAACCCCTATACCCTCTACCCTATACATTGGACCCTTAACCCTAATCCTTCAACCATATACCCTCAAACCTATACCCTAAACACTCTACCCTCAACCCTTGACCACAAACCCTAAACCCTAAACCCTTAAACATTCTACCCTCTACCCTCAACCCTAATCCCTCAACCTTATACCCTCAACCCAATACCCTAAACCATCAACCCTATAGGTCGTTAACTCTATACCCTTAATTCTCAACCCTCTACCCTAATATACATTGGATCCTCAAACCTCATATATCTCAGTCCCTCCCTCCTCTTCTCTCCTTTTTATCTCACTTCTCCCTCCATCTCTCGCTCCATCCATCCCTCCCACTCTACCCTAATACCTCAACCCTAAACCATCAACCGACCTTAAACCCTTAAACACTCAACCCTAAACCCTCAACCCTCAACCCTCAACCCTTAAACCCTTAAACCTAAGTAAACTCTAGTCTACCCTAATCCCTCATCTACCCTCAACCCTTAATCCCTCAACCCTTAAACCCTAATCCCTCAACCCTTATACCCTTTATACCCTATTCATTGGACCCTCAACCCTAATCCTTCAAACATATACCCTCCAACCTATACCCTAAACACTCTACCATCAACCCTTAACCATCAAACCTAAACCCTTAAACCCTAAACCCTAAGCCCTTAAACCTTATACCCTTTACCCTCAACCCTATACCCTCAACCAAATACCCTAAACCATCAACCCTATAGGTCCTCAACTCCATACCCTCAATTCTCAACCCTCTACCCTATACATTGGATCCTCAACCCTCATATATCTTTGTCCCTCCCTCCTCTTCTAGTCTCCTCTCTATCTCACATCTCCATCCATCCCTCCCTCTCTATCCTAATCCCTTAACCCTAAACATCAACCCTTAAACACTCAACCTTAAACCTTAAACCCTCAACCCTCGGCCCTTAAACCCTAAACCCTTAAATCGACCTCTACACTCTACCCCCAACCCCCAACCCTCAACCCTTCAACCCTTAAACCCAAGTAAACCCTCTACCTTAATAGTATGTTCTTAAATTTGAGAATTAATAGCATTTGAATTAAATGGCATTTTTATCTTATTTTCAATTAAAAGTTGTAATATTTAATTTGTTTATTATTATAAAATAAATAATAAATAATAAAATTTTATATGTTTAATATTAATCATTATTTAGAATTTATTTTTTATAATAATAATATGAATGGTTTGGAAGAAATGCAAGAGGTAGATCTATTTTAATTAAAAAAAATCTTAGGGTGCAAGGAATCTAATGTAATATCACAATCACACAATTTTTTTAAATTATAATAATTAAAATCATAATTTAATGATTAAATTATATATTTAATTCATATTCATTTTAATTTTATTTAAATAAATATTTTTTTATATATATTTTAAAATTAAAATTAATAATTGTTAAAGATATTTTTCATATTTTGATTTTATATAAAATAACATCAATAGTTTATAATTATTAATTGAACATACAAATTAATAAATTTAATAGATAATAGTAATTTTTTATTATAAAATATATGTATTTTGTTTTCTAAATTTGTTTGAATATTAAAAAATTCAATGATTAAACATATTTGATTTTTTTCACATCAATACTTTTGCCGTCATGATGAACAAAATACCCAAGCCCTAATTTTCAACTCTCATTTTCACTTGGTTTTTTCGAGCTCCCTTGCCCTGCACATGCCACCATCATTAGGGTTTGAAATCTCGAGCTTTCTGAAGGAGTCTCTATCAATTTTCTTACTGATTTTGAGAGTTTTCTTCACAAAAAAATTATTGAGGTTGAATCAGGTAAAGCTTTCATGGTTCATCATTTGTTTCCACTTATTTCAATGCGTTTTCAAAGACATTCCTTCTTGGATTCTCATGCATTTTTCTCTTGCTTTACTATGTCGACATCTTGCTTTTCTTGAGGCTGACATCAAAGCACTTTTGAAGCTCGCATTTCTTCGAACAACAAGAAGTTGAGTAAGTTTCTATACCATTTCTTTGTATCTTACCTCTGTTTTCTTTCAAAACAAGCTCGATTTGGACTCAATAGATATAAATGAATGGGTGTTTTGTTTCTACCATGCATCCTTATTTTGAATCCCGTCTATCTTGGCTCGACTTCTCTAGACTTAGCTCACTAGCAAAAGAAATGAAACAAATCATACTCTCCATATTTGGTTTGATCAAACGATGAAATATTTTTTTATTTATGCATTTTTTCTCTTTTCCGGTGATATCTTGGTCGTAGCCTCTCTAGAATATTTTTTCTATTTCCAAAAAGAACAGAGGGTAAACTTTTATTGAATAGTGTTATAGAAGCATTACAAAGAGGCAGCCTTAGGTATTAGATAGATGGTGTGTTTCATAACACATTGCTCAGGCCATCCACTAGGGGAATGAAAATTATCCTTGTATAAGTAACGTATTGGAGGATTCAGTTCAATAATATGCTTCACCATGCACTTCATATGCCACTGGAATATATTTTTACAACATAAAATCCTATAAGCATACTAATTGAAACTTCAAGGTCAAGTGAGCAATTTTGTATTAGATTTATGATTTTGGAACTCGTGAATATTATGTGGCTAAGAAAGCTTTTCAAACAACTTTCTTATGTTGTGGAGCCAAATAGTTACCATGGCATTACTTTTATGATCAAAGTTATGCATGTAATCCGAGCTTCTTGATTTGTCTCTTGTGTAAGCCTCTAAGAACCTTCTCAGGCTACTAATTTGTAATTAGTTTGCAAGGGATTGTTTTCTCTTTCTTTTCCAATTTCCTATTTTATAGGGAGTTATGGTTTGTTTCTTTCCAATCACAAGGTGCATTTCAGTGAACTTGACCATTCTGAATTATTTAAATGTAGACACCATATGGTCGATGTTGAATGTTATTGATGCTCCAAGGCACTTTGACTTCTTCCTTAGATAGTGAGATTCCCTCAAGACATGAATGTGGTTATCATAGCTCTAAACACTCATTTCAACATGAAGAATGCATCAATGTATAGTAGAATTTGTAAAACACTTATCTCTGATTATGAATGTTTTAGATTGTTACATATAGTCATGGTTATATTCTCATGATAGATTCCTTTGAAACTTGTGACAGGTATGTATTTGAGGACCAAATTGAGTTTATCAAGGAATTGATACTTGAAGGAGAACAGGTACTTTAACAAATTAGCTCATATGTTGATATTTTTGAATTGTATATCAGATATCTTCTTTTGATTTAAAAAGTAATAAGATATATGTTTATTGCTTTGGTTGATTGGACTAAAATTTAGAGAACAAATGGAAAATGTTTTGGAGTTTTATATGTATTTTGTAAGACTTTTTAACTTTGCAACATAGATTATGTATACACTTTTGATTTTTTGTTAATTTTCTCATTATTAATGTTTTATCCTAAATCAAGATGAGGGTGATGATTTTGAAAAGGATTATAGGGAAAAAACAATGTCACAAAAACTCTAGGTGGGATGCATTTTCTTGATGCCTGAAATGAGTGTAGCATTTAGCTATAGAAGGCATCAAAAATAATTTTGCACCATAAACTATTTAATGTACATATATTATATGAATCAACTACTTTTAATTTTCATTTTACTCCATTGAAATTAAATGAATCCTCCTTTGCAATCATCAAGCCACTGGAAGGAACATTGTTTCCTTTTATTTTATTCCTGACATAGTGGTGCAGGAGCACCTTTGGTCAACAACGGTCAAGCAAAGTTGATTTTAATTAAGCTTTAGGATTTGATAATTTTAGTCTTAATAAGGTCAATAAGACCAATTTATTTTGTAATAAGTTATTTGGGATGGTTTTTAGGCGTCTTGGGGTCATTTAGGTTGATATTGCAAAATGTTGTTAAACAACAAAAGTTGAAAAATGCAATATTTTAGGAATATTTTGGTCAAAGGGTGGTAAAAGGTGGTAAATGGTAGTATATTTTTAAATAAGGTCATTTTTAGTGGTTTAGGTGTGTAATAAGGTCTATGTCAGTCCATGCAAAGTTGTTGTAGGTAATTTTTGTCAAATTTTGAAGTATTGCTTAAAATAGTTGCAAAGAGACAAATTTGCATGTGATAGGTGAATGAATGCTCCTCCCAAAAAATCCATGCATGTAACTGATGTAAATATGTTCAAAAATCCTCTAAAGGCTTGAAAAAAGGTTTTTGAATATTGTGAAACTTTTTTTATTCAAGGGGTAAACACTTTTGACCGGAGTTATGAACCGGAATACAACTATTCAACAATACCACCCCATTGGGGTTTGAACCTTGGTGGCAAGAACAACAATTCCACCTATAAACCATCACACCATGCCATTACCGGCTGAATATTGTGAAACTCAAAACAATAAAGAATTTTTGTTTTTCCTTGAAATTTTTGAGTTTTTTTCTAGAAATTTGCTGCTAATTGGATTTGTACAAATCCATACAGGTTTCCATCAACCCAAACTCCATTGGATATGATAGATATATGTGTTAGCTTCTTCAAAAATTTGGTTTGGTATATTTTTATTGTGTTTTGTGAATTTGACATCAAATTTACTCAAGGTGGCCTAAACACAAAATTACAAGGTTTGAGGCACTAACATGCAATTTTAGCTCATTCCACCTATTGTGTACCTTGTGGCTTAGTGGAATAAAGCTATTAGATTATTTTAACATGTTGGAATGAGTTATTTGTGCAGGGAGAGTGAAATGAAAGAGTTATGGTTGCTGTCCTATTTAGTTTTGAGTGAATTTGAGAGTGAAAATGGTGGTTTTAGGTAGTGAATTGTTGAAATATGAGTGTTCCAAGTTGGGTGAATGTTTTGTAGCCTAGGAAGACCTAAAATGATGTGTTGGAGGATTTTATACAATGATAAGGGGTTTGGAGAGTTGGTTTCTAGAAAACCCTCATGAAATTGAGCATAGGTGGCCCTAGAGTGAGGGTTTGAAAGTTTGGTGTTTAGATCTACGTATAGGAAGCTAAAACTTGTTGATTTGGTGGTTTGGAGGTATTATCTAAGACTTTTTGAGAGAAAATTAGGAGGGAAGAAAGTTTGGAGGGTAGTTCCTTTGTAAATTAGGCCTAATTAGCCTAATTAGGACAGCAGTGAAGGCCCATTTTGAGGCACATGTTCCAAAACAACATATGATGATTTTGAAGTATGTTTTGTAACTCACTAAGAGGTATCTAAATATTTTTTTTTTTGTGAAGTCTTTTGTGCATTTTGTGAGAAAAATCCCAAACAGGGTCAGCAAACCTACTAGGAAAGGCCTAGTTGAAAAGTGAAATTTGAAGAGTTCAAAGGTTGGTGTTTTGAAATTTGTTTGAAGCTCATTGAATTAAGTTTGTGAAGATTCCTCACATGCTGCTTACATCACATAGCAGCAACTAAAATTTTTCATGTTATTTTCAAAATTGTTGGCTATTTGATGCTAGCTTAACTTTTCTTGCAATGGTTGTATAAGATGAAAACAAAAGCCATATCAAATGCATTTTGCCCAAGTCTTGCTCTCTCAAGGTTAGCAATCTCAATCTAACTAATAGTGATTACTAAGAAAGGTAATTCCAAAAACTCTAACAAACAGTTTACCGTAGGAACAATAAAAGTATACGCTTTGAAAGGAACTCCATGAAAACCAAACAGTTTACCGTAGGGCCATTTAGGTTGATATTGCAAAATGTTGTTAAACAACAAAAGTTGAAAAATGCAAGATTTTAGGAATATTTTGGTCAAAGGGTGGTAAAAGGTGGTAAATGGTAGTAGATGTTTAAATAAGGTCATTTTTAGTGGTTTAGGTGTGTAATAAGGTCTATGTCATTCCATGCAAAGTTGTTGTAGGTCATTTTTGTCAGATTTTGATGTATTGCTTAAAATAGTTGCAAAGAGACAAATTTGCATGTGATAGGTGAATGAATGCTCCCCCCAATGAATATATGCATGTAACAGATGGAAATATGTTCAAAAATCCTCCAAAGGCTTGAAAAAAGGTTGTTGAAGATTGTGAAACTCAAAACAATAAAGAATTTTTGTTTTTCCTTGAAATTTCTAAGTTTTTTTCTAGAAATTTGCTGCTGATTGGGTTTGTACGAATCCATACAGGTTTCATTCAACCTAAAATACATTGGATATGATATATATATATATATATATATATATATATATATATGTTAGCTTCTTCACAAAGTTGTTTTGGTATATTTTATTGTGTTTTGTTAATTTGACATCAAATTTACTCAAGGTGACCTGAACACAAAATTACAAAGTTTGAGGCACTAACATGCAATTTTAGCTCATTCCACCTATTGTGTAACTTGTGGCTTAGTGGAATGAGGCTATTAGATTATGTTAACATGTTTGAATGAGTGATTTGTGCAAGGAGAGTGAAATTAAAGAGTTATGGTTGCTGTCCTATTTAGTTTTGAGTGAATTTGAGAGTGAAAATAATGGTTTTAGGTAGTGACTTGTTGAAATATGAGTGTTCCAAGTTGGGTGAATGTTGTTGTAGCCTAGGAAGACCTAAAATGATTTTTTGGAGGCTTTTATACAATGGTAAGAGGTTTGGAGAGTTGGTTTCTAGAAAACCCTCATGAAATTGAGCACAGGTGGTCCTAGAGTAAGGGTTTGAAAGTTTGGTGTTTAGATCTACGTATAGGAAGCTAAAACTAGTTGATTTGGTGGTTTGGAGGTCTGATATAAGACTTTTTGAGAGAAAATTAGGAGGGAAACAAGTTTGGAAGGTAGTTCCTTTGTAAATTAGGCCTAATTAGCCTAGTTAAGACAACAATGAAGGCCCATTTTGAGGCACATGTTCCAAAACAACATCTAATGATTTTGAAGTATGTTTTGTAACTCACTAAGAGGTATCTAAATATCTTTTTTTTTTGTGAAGTCCTTTGTGAAGTTTGTGAGAAAAATCCCAAACAGTGTCAGCAGACCTACTAGGAAAGGCCTAGTTGAAAAGTAAAATTTGGAGAGTTCAAGGGTTGGTGTTTTGAAATATGTTTGAAGCTCATTGAATTGAGTTTGTGAAGAGTCCTCACACCCTGCTTACATCACATAGTAGCAGCTAAAAAATTTCATGTTATTTTCAAAATTGTTGGTTATTTGATACTAGCTTAACTTTTCTTGCAATGGTTGTATAGGATGAAAACAATAGCCATATCAAATGCCTTTTTCCCAAGTCCTACTCTCTCAAGGTTAACAATCTCAATCTCACTAATAGTGATTACTAAGAAAGGTACAATTCCACCAACTCTACCAAACAGTTTACCGTAGGAACAATAAAAGCAGACACTTTGAAAGGAACTCCATGAAAACCAAGTTCTCTAAATGGTATATCAAACTCTAGTTCAAAATATTTTAGATGAGGCTGCTCCCATAGATCTTTTACTCGCTTGACAAATCCTTGAAACTCTGAATTGATTTTATTTTTCTTGTCCCTCTCTTGTTGTTCTTCCTCAATTTCATCGAGATCATACATTGACCTTCTTTCCCTCCTAAAGTTTGGACCACATCCATTACCTCCACATAAAATTGGACCTCCTTGGTCTTCTTGGTTCACACCATGATATGGTTATGGAAATGAAAATGAAGCAAAGTAATCATCTCCTTCTCCATTGGTTGGAAGAATGCATGCTTAATGTTTTGATACATGATATCAAATCTCTCTTCTGCTCTCATGGTTGAATACTGAAATCCATTATGGTGGGCCTCCAGAGTTCCAGTATCTTTCTTCCTCTTCCACCAAATGTTGGCATATTTTACTAACGTTTATTAGAATTTTTGCAAGTTTTACAACATTGGAATGACATATTAGCTGTATTTTTTTTGAAATTTTACTATGGTATGTGCACTTTGATATGATGTAATATGATTATGGTTTCATTTCACATGTTGTAATATTAGATATATAACAAAAAAATAAATTATTGCATGAAATAAATAATAAATTTTCATTTTAAATGATTTTTTTTTGCAGAACACGGGTCTTCCAAATTTTCAAGATGATCCTCATGATATAGATCCATAATATGTTGGTTCTGGTACATATCACATGGCAAAGGATGATGATGACGCATATACAAAAGACATTGAGGCCGATGACGACGATGATGATCACGATGGCAATGATGATGATGAGGTAGTTATTGGTAGTAGCCAAGGACATTCATGATCATATAGACTGCATCATGGATCATTGCTGATATATCGTTATGCTGCCTCTTTTCATGGTTACTATCATATGTATCATTTTCATGGCCTGCAATACCATATTATTGAGTTGTATCATTTTGACATGTATCATTTTGACTTATATCATTTGGACATGTATCATTTTGACTTGTATCATTTTGAGTTATATAATTTATCATTTTTACTTATATCATTTATACATGTATCATTTTGACTTATGTCGACTGTTGGACATGTATCATTTTGACATGTTATTAATCTAGTGGCATATTTGACTCACTTGTTTTAATTATAAATGATGATCATGTTATGATAATTATCTTGTTATTTAATCATATGAGTTAAATAATTAAATTACTTACTCTATAATCATATGATTTATTTAAGAGGCATGATATATTTAATTAATTAAATTGAAATAAAACATATTATTTAATTTACTTACTCTATAATCATATGAATTATTTAAGAGACATAATATATTTAACTAATTAAATTAAAATAAAACATATTAAATTAATAAATGGAAGCAAGACAAGAAGCATTTTTAGAAGCAAAAAAGGAAGCAACAATGGAAGCCAAACTAGAAGCAAACCAAAAGCAATCTTGGAAGCAAAACTTGGCGTTATCTAGGAAGCAAAAATAGAAGCAATTCAGGTAGCAAACAAAGAAGTAATAATGGAAGCAATTTTAGAAGCAACAAAAGATGCAATAATAGAAGCAATATTATAAGAAAAAAAAGATGCAAAAATGGAAGCAAAGCTAGATGCAACAAGCGACGTTATATCAGAAGCAAAATTGGAAGCAAAACTAGAAGTAAAATCGGAAGCAAATTTGGAAGCAAAACTGGAAACAAAAATGGAAGCAAAATTGGAAGCAAACTTGGAAGCAAAACTAAAAGAAAAACTAGAAGCAAACTTGGAATCAAAACTAGAAGAAAAACTGGAAGCAAACGTGGAAGCAACACAAGAAGCAAAACTAGAAGCAAAATCGAAAGCCAAACTAGAAGCAACAAAAGTCAGCGCTAAATCCGGCACCGAAGTGAATGTGCCAATTTGTGTCAAGTTTTGCACCAGTAGAAGTGCCCAATTCATGAACTGAAATACACTGAAATCCGATGCTATTTTAGGTGCTATTGTCCTATTCTACTGTAGTGTGATGATGAGGCTAGTCAGTTTGAGAAGAAACAAAAGAAGAAAAAGAAGAAGGATAAGGACCAAAAGGCTTATGATTCTTATATGGAGGAACTTGATGTTTCCATGGAAGATGAGGCAAATTATATGAGTGATAAGGCACAAGATGATACAAAAAAATTCCCAAGATCTTCTTACAGCTGTAGGTTTAGAAGACATTGATGATGGTGAGACAAATTCTCTAGTTTCAACAAAATCACGAAGGAGACATGCATACTCTGATTCTGAAGATGATGAACCATTGTAGAAACAAAGTCCGAGAGAAGATGATCTATATGATGATGATGATGTCTAGGCTGCTTGAGCTTTAACCAAACCTAGCTCCTATTTTCCAAGAGAAAAATCCCCAATGCCCATCTGAAATGAATGACAAGCATTTGAGTTTCAACAAATTCCAAGAGAAGATGATGCATACAATGACGATGGATAGGTTACCTCAAAATTTTAGTCAATCAAAAATGCTTTGTCCCTTCCAAATGCATTTGACATAGTTAAATGAGATCTTGTCAAAAACCTCAAATGAATCATCTGTATGTTATCTTTTCATTTTTCCCCATTCTTGTTTTTTATGGGCAACCTATTTTAGTCTATTGAAACTCAAATGCTCATCATTCATTTCCCATGGGCCTTGGGGATTTTTGTTTTGGAAAATAGGAGTTAGGTTTGGTTAAACCTCAGGAAGCTTAGACATCATCATCATATGGATCATCTTCTCTCAAACTTTGTTTCTACAATGGTTCATCATCTTCAAAATCAAAGTATGCATGTCTCCTTTGTGATTTTGTTGAAACTGGAGAATTTGTCTCGCCATCATCAAAGTCTTCTAGACCTGCAGTTGTAAGAAGATCTTGGGAATTTTTTGTATCATCTTGTGCCTTATCACTCATATAATTTTCCTCATCTTCCATGGCAGCATTAGGTTCCTCCATATAAGAATCATAAGCCTTGTGGTCCTTATCCTTCTTCTTTTTCTTCTTTTGTTTCTTCTTAGACTAACCAACCTCATCATCCTCATCATCCCTATCCTTATGCTTACTCTTCCATAATTCCTTCATACGTTCAAATTGCTCCTCTTGTTGCATCACCTACCAAATTTCTTCCTCTTTCCTTCTCCTTTCCATATGAATCCTTCTTTCTTCATCAACTTTTCATTTTGCTTCATTAGCCAAGACAAGTTGGCGTGCTACTTTAATTGTTTCTTTTGCTTTAAGCCACTCATCTATTTTCAGTTCCATGTTTCCAAGCATACATAAAGCATAAATGATGAGTTTTTATCGACCTTAAGTGCATCCCTAATCAATTCTAGGCTTAGTTGGATCTCATTCTGAGCCTGAGCCATGGTTGCAAGACATAGATATGCATCCATTTAATTAGGAAACTTGAATGATTTTGGCTTGTATAAAAGATTTTCTTTTTCAGTATCATGTAGTTGTTCAAACAACCTAGAAAGATTAAATAGTGTTGTGACTTCATCTAATGGTAACTCAAGTGAAACACCACCTTCTTCTAGTTGGTGGAAGAATTCCATATCCTTAAAGCGCATAGAAAAAACTGCATAATTGGCACTGGGGCTTTTATTTATGAATTCAACCCAAATGCCATTTCCTAATGCCTCCATAAAAGTTTGTTGAGTCACTCTAGTTCATCACACTCAAAATGAAGAACCCAAATGTTATTTAACAATTCAATGGGTGCTTCTTCTCTACTCTTCTTCATAAGAGTCTTTCTTGTCTTAAGAGAATCTAAGGTTGTACTGGGGTCTGTTGATATTAATAACTCACCCATCTTGATAAATGCATGGGCATCACATGGATCTACGTGAGTTTCCTTTCTTAAAATTTCCAAAGCCTTGTATGCCTACCCTTGTTGAGCATATATATGGCCTACAACTTTTAAGCTCTCACACTTCTTAGGGTGGACCTCCAAAACCTTTTCAAAATTTGAGAGAGAACTCTTAAGATCTCCTAGCTTCATTTGAACCTGTCCACAAAATCATATGGCCTCTGGCTTTCCTTGAATAATGTCATGTAGTAGCATCCACTGGTGTCATAATCACCTTTACTATGATAAGATCGTGCAAGATTATAATATGAATGAGATTTCATGAGAGGGTGGTTAGATGAAACAAGGGTTGTCTCAGTCAACTATTCCACAAGAAAATGTTGCCCTGTGAAGAAAAATGGTTTGCTAAATGATTCAATGCCATTGCACAATACGAGTATAATTCAAAGGCTCTATGCATCTTTTCCATTCCTTCATGAACACTACCTTTTTCACTAATTGTGAGAGTCCTAAAATTAAAAAATGCACAAAACTGACCATAGAGATTTTTCCCCATTTCAAATAGCAAAATTGCCAAAAAAAATGCATTTAAAACCTGCAAAAAAATGTGAATAAAATCACACTAATTTTTGCACCAAAAAAACCCATGAGACCATAGCTTGTTGCTTACTGTTATGCTTTGATAGATATTTTCCAAGCATCCATAGCTTGTTTTAAATCACCTATTTTAGGCTTTTAGCCATAGCAACAAGGTAGTGATCTATTTGATAAAATGCTTTGGTAGACATGTATGAAAAATGTGGTAGCATAGACAAGGCAATGAACTTTAGAAAAAATGCCTCAAATAAACGTGGTGTCATGGTGATGGAATGCCATGACGAATGCCATGACAAGTGAATTGTTATGGATTTTCATGGCATTCCATCACCATGACACCACATTTCTTTGAGGCATTTTTTCAACCAATTCACTACCTGTTCTATGCTATTGCTTATTATTATGCTTTAATATATTTTTTCCAAGCATCCATAGCTTGTTTGAAAGCACTTGTTTTAGGATTTTAGCCACAACAACAAGGTAGTGAACTATTTGATAAAATGCTATGGTAGACAATATGTATGAAAAATGTGGTAGCATAGACAAGGCAGTGAATTGTTTGAAAAAATGCCTCAAAGAAATGTGGTCTCATGGAATGCCATGACAAGAAAATGCAATTGGAAGTTTATCCCAGTTATTTGTTATGCAATATGAAGTAATTCCATAGCTGCTTAGGTTGACTTTGTAAAAACTATATTGTAATTGAAATTTTGCCATCTATCAACATCTAGTTATTAGTTATGCAATGTGAAGTGATGCTTTGAGTTTGAAAGATGTGCAATACAATGTAATCAACAATGCAGATGATTATGAACAAATAATTGATACAATTCATAATATACCCCTCTATTCCAACCTAAAATACATAAAAAAATGCAATCATACACAGTATTATCAACAAATAATTGAGACCAGAATTCGAGCACCAAATTAAATCTTCTTGTCCATTGATTGCTTCAAATAGATATTACAATATAACATAAGTCTCCTCATATATGTTTCTATAAATTCCTATGATGATGATATCAAAATTTGGTCTTCGATTCTCTTTTATAAGAGAAGCAACAAGCTTCAGACCATTACAAAATATGGCATATTTTCAAAATTCATGCCTCTTCATATAAACTAAACTAAACATTAGTTTTTCTTAAAACATAAAATAGAGAAAGTAGATAACTAATGAAGTCCACAACACTCGTGACACCATAGTCCATTAATCTCCATAAGAAACCTGTGATCACTGAAGATTTGTTCAAGGTCCTTTCTCCATATTAGTGCATCTGAATGTGCGGTTCTTCCACTATGACAACCCTAAGGCCTATTGTTCAGGGGGAGGACCCATATACCTCTGCTCTATTGGGTATGTGGTGACTGATCATGCTATACTACACACCTCGACATGTATCCTTGTCGGGGTTTGGGGCCCGGGCAGGGGTTTGGGGGTGGTAGCCCCCGAGAAAAAAATTCTCCTACTTTTTCGCGTCATCACCGAAAAAGGGAAAAATCAACGAAAAAAGAAAAATCTGATTTTGTAGAACCCAAAATTTGGAAGCTTCTAAGCTTGATAAAAAGGGGTTCGGATGGGTGTTACAATAAAATGAAAAACATGATTATTCGCAAGATTGTAATAGGTTTTTGCACTAGATAATAAAACCATTGGATGGTTGCAGTTTGGTGGATGTAGCCCGAATTGGGTGAACTACGTTAAATTCTATGTTATAATTTATTCTATGTGTGTTTTAATTTCTCTGTTTATTACTTAAATATGCATTTAATTGTTAGATATTTGCCTTTCTAACCCTAACAAGTGGTATCAGAGTGGGTTGTGTTTCGATTATCGTCTATAGGAAGGTCTCACGATTGAGTGGGAGTAATGACAGACGAGGGTAAGAGGGTTGAGAAATTTAATGGATAGAACTATCAGTTATAGAAGATGCAGATGGAGGACTACCTCTATCAGAAGGATTTATAGCGGCCATTGGAAGGGAAAACCAATAAACCCCAAGCAATGTCTGATGAGGACTGGGAGATTTTAGATAGAAAGGCTCTTGGAAGTATTCGTTTATGCCTAGCACAATTGGTGGCATTCAATATTACAAAAGCAAAGACAACTCAAGAGTTGATGGAAACACTGGCGAAGTTGTATGAAAAGCCTTCTGCTTCGAATAAGGTATTTCTTATGAAGCATTTATTTAATATGAAAATGGTATAAGGTGGGTCAGTTACTGATCATTTAAATGAGTTTAATATAGTCACCAGTCAATTAACTTATGTAAAAGTAAACTTTGATGAAGAAGTTAGGGCTCTTTTGATTCTGTGTTCTTTGCCTGAAGGCTGGAATAACTTGGTAATGGTTGTTAGCAATTCTATTTCTGGTTCGAATACATTGAAATTTGATGATGTTGTTGGTGTTATTTTTAGTGAGGAAATTCGTAGGAAAAGCTCAGGTGGAACATCCACATCAGACAGTGTTTTGAATGCAGAAAGCAGGGGTAGAACAAAGGAGAGAGGAAACAATTTTGAAAATCATGGGAAGTCACGAGGAAAATCTAGAAGGTCCTAATCTAGAGACAAGAGGGATTGCTGGTACTGTGGTAAGTCGGGTCATTTAAAGAAAGATTGTTGGTCTCGGAAAAATAAAGGAGACAGAAAGGAAGGAAGTAAAGAGGAAATGTGGTAAGTAATAAATCTGATGAGGATGCTTTGATTCTTTCCCTTGATAATGCTGATGATTCTTGGGTGTTAGATTCAGGGGTTTCATTTCATGCTACCCCCCATAGAAGTTATTTTCTTGATTGTGTCCAAGGGGATTTTGGGCTGTTTTATTTAGGAGATAACAAACCTTGTCAGATTGTTGGAAAGGGAAGAATCAAGATTAAGTTGCAAAATGGGAATCATTGGCTACTACATGAGGTAAGGCATGTTCCAAAGTTAAGTAGAAATTTAATTTCAACAGGGAAACTAGATGATGAAGGTTGTGTCATTACATTTAGTGATAAAAATTGGAAGGTCACAAAGGGTGCCTTAGTGGTAGAAAAAGGTGTGAAAGTAGGCATCTTATATCTTTGTATAGGTCATACTATTCCTTATACTTTAATTGTTACGGAAAAAGGTCAATGTTCAGGAACAGTTGTTGTAGTTTAGCAGGTAGAAGATCATACAGTTGTTGTGGACTCTGAATCAGCATTGTAGCATAATGGACTTGGGCATATGAGTGCAAAAGGTATGAAAGTACTTCATTTAAATAATGTTTTACCAGGTCTAAAATGTGTTAATATGGATTTATGTGAAAGTTGTGTGTATGGAAAACAAAAGAGAGTAAGTTTTCTCAAGGATGAGAAGCAAAAGAAAGATGAGAAATTGGAGCTTGTGCATACGGATGTATGGGGACCAACTCAGGTATCTTCTCTCGATGGCTCTCTGTATTATGTTATATTCATTGATGATGCAACTAGGAAGGTATGGATTTATTTCCTTAGGCAGACATCTGATGTATTTGAAACTTTTAAAAAATGGAGAAGCTTGGTTGAGAATGAGACGGGTAAAAAGCTAAAATGTCTCAGATCTGATAATGGTGGTGAGTATTGTAGCAAAGAGTTTGAAGATTATTGTTCCTCTAATGGTATTCGTAGGTAGAAAACAGTTCCAAGGACTCCATAGGAAATGTAGTGGTTGAGCGCATGAATAAAACAATAATGGAGCATGCACAAACTATGAGATTGCATGCTCTGCCTTTAAAAATGTGGGCAGAGACTGTAAACACTGTTGTTTTTTTAATTAATAGAGGTCCCTCTAATCCTTTGGGTTGTGGTATTCCAGAGGAAGCATGGAAAGGTAAGAAGGTGAGTTATTCTTTTCTCAAAACCCTCGGTTGTGAAGCATTTGCACGTGTAGATTCTAAAAATAGAACCAAGCTTGATGCAAAATCAAAGAAATGTATATTTGTTGGATATGATATTGATGAATTTGGTTATAGGCTTTGGGATTTTGAAAATTATAAAATTGTGAGAAGCAGGGATGTCATATTCAATGAGAAAGTTTTGTACAAAGATTTGTTGTTGCAACATGAGAAGAAAGAAAATGATTATGCAGTGTTGGATGATATTCCAAACAATGATGTTTCAGTGGTTCCTCATGTCGGGCAACAACAACAACAACAACAAATACCACAAACTCCTATTAGACGATCTTCAAGGATAAGTAGACCTCCAGAAAGATTCTCTCCCTCTTTGTATACTATTTTGTTAACTAATGCTGGTGAACCAGAATATTATGATGAAGCTATGCAGGTGGATACCAAGGTTCAATGGGAGCATGGAATGGAAGAAGAAATGGACTCCTTACTGAAAAATCAGACTTGGGAATTATGCAAGTTTCCTGCAGGTAAAAAGGCTTTACCAAACAAATGGATTCTCAAGTACTTGAGAGGTACATCAATAAATGTTTATATTTTGGGGGCTCTAACACTGATTTAAAAGGCTATGTTGACTCAAATTTGGTAGGGGATATAGATACGAGGCGAAGTACCATAGGTTATGTATTTACAGTTGGTGGGACAACAGTGAGTTGGATTTCTCGATTGCAAAAGGTGGTTGCTTTATCCACTACAGAGCTAGAGTATGTTGCTGCAACATAGCCGACAAAGGAGATGATATGGCTGCAACTTTTCATGGATGAGTTGGGCAAACAACAAGCTGGAAATTACTTGTTTACAAACAACCAAAGTGCTATACATCTTGCAAAGAATTATGCCTTGCATTCTAAAACAAAACACATACATATGAGATATCATTTCATTCGGTCGGTGTTGGAGGATGGACAGGTCAAGCTGGACAAGATACATACAGATGTCAATCCAGTGGATATGTTTACGAAGGTGGTGACAAGGGAGAAGCTGAACTCCTCTTCAACTTCAGTTGGCCTTCAAGGTTGAATTCAAGTATAACAGAGCAACAGGGTCCAAGTTACTTATTTCCAATGGGAGCTGTAATTGCAGCAATGTCATCCAGAATCAATCTCCAAGTGGGAGATTGTTTTGGTGTGGAGTCTGATCAGTCTCCAAGTGGGAGATTGTTGGTATGTGGCGACTGATCATGCTATACTATATAGCCCATGGCATACTGTACACCACGGCATGTATCCTTGCCGAGGTCTAGGGGCTGGGCTAGGCCCCAGGCTGGGGTTTGGGGGCGACAGCCCCCGAAAAGCGGGGGTTCAAGAGCGGCAGCCCCCGAGAAAATTTTTCTCCTACTTTTTTTGCGTCATCACCGAAAAAGGGAAAAATATGATTTTGTAGAATCTGGAAGCTTATAAGCTTGATAAAATGGGGTTTGAATGGGTGTTAGAATAAAATGAAAAAAGCAATTATTCGCAAGATTGTAATAGGTTTTTGCATTGGATAATAAAATCATTGGATGGTTGCGGTTTGGTGGATGTAGCCCAGATTGGGTGAACCACGTTAAATTCTCTATGTTATAATTTATTCTATGTGTGTTTTAGTTTCTCTGTTTATTACTTAAATTTACATTTAATTGTTAGATATCTGCCTTTCTAACCCTAACATGCTCCCACTTGTACACTATATAATCATGTGGCCATCTGTATTCTTGAATTTTCAATATGTTTGCAAGGTGAATATTTCATCACCTATCTAGTAACGCCCTTCCATCCATGATAAACTTAGAATATCTAGCATCCAACACTATTACTCCATCCATGATTAAGTAGAACTTGTAAAGACTCAACTCACCATCCTTTTGTATGTGAATGATGCACTATGGAACAATTTGGCCAAATTCAGTCTTTCATTCATTGAGACCCTTCAAGTGGTAATCATCTTTCAATAGTTGTGGCGGAAACCACTGATTCATAGTATGAAGTGAATCTATTCTTGTTCTAATATTTTGGTCCTCTCCTTGCATATATTGGAATTCATCTATAACTATTTTGGCCATCTGCTCTATAGGTTTTAATGCTACAGGAGCCTTAATACTCCTCTGTAAGATTCTACACAAGGTTACCAATGTGTGGTGAATGGGTTGTCAGTTCTTAAAAAAGGGATCCAGTATGGGTAGATGTGTTTTCATCTGATCAATTGCCTATGTCAGCGAGTTGTAACAATCATACACACTTTCCAACTTATCCACAATTAGCTCTATCCCATGCTCGAGGACCTTCTCTAAAACATTACATATTTGTTTATTCACTCCTTCGTTACCCTTGTTGTTGGCTTTCTTTAATTCTTCAATCTCTTGTCTAAGAATGCTCACTTGTTCAATAGAATCACTTTCTATATGAACTAGTGGAGCAGGAGGACATTGGTATAACATTATTTCCTTGTTATGTGAGGGGCCTACTAGTTTCAATTGTTCCTTCAACTTCACATTTTCCATGAACAATTTATTGACTTCGTCATTTAAAAACTTTTATTTCTTTTCGTACTCTCCCAATCTAGCTTCCATCTCCTTTACTGCAACTTGGGTGAACATAGTTGAATGCATTGTCACGGTTGTAGCTTCTAGAGGAGATGTATCCTTTAATGTTTTCACCATAGTTGTCCCTTTCATTTCCTGCACTACATCTAGTAACATTGGTTTTTGTGTACTCTTTTGTTTGGCCCATAATGCCAAGGTTCCAATCTTAGGGTTATACCCTGTGCCACTTACCCCTTCATCCGAGTCAAACTTAGCAATCAACAATGGGTCCTCCTATGTTCTCACTTGATCAAGTAAAAACATTTTCATTGACTCCATACCAGGGACAATAAGTATATTACTTTTCAAAACCATCTCTTTAGCCTCTTGTGGGCTAACATCAATATTATCAACGCTTAATTCATTAAAATTTTGGGGTACTATCTAGTCATGTTGGGATTCCTCAGCTCCCATCTTATTTATTTCAACCCTCGCTTCAAACTCTCTCATTTTCATCTTAACCCAAAAGTTTAAATTCAAGGGTTTTGATAAATTCATCATCTTCCAAGAACTTGCGAGTTGAAACTACCCTATCATCCTCATGCATTTCTCTCTCTCCTTGTACCTCAATATCAACTCTAGCTTCAGGCCTATGGGATTCAGTTTCAGGCATAGGTTGGTCCACTTCAACATCATCCTTGAAATGTATTAATACATTAACTGCTTCTTTTGTGTCTCCAACCTCCTCACTTATTTTATAGGAAACAAGTGGCTCTATCTCTTGTGTCTTATTTTTTAGAAGGTGGTTGTTCAGGAGATGATCCTGGAGAAGCATGACATACTAAAATGGTATCTTAAGTTGGTTTTATAATTACAATACCACTCAACCTTTTGGAAGACAATTTGGCAAGGTTCCCCATAGCTATTGCAATCTTAATTAATTCATGAAATTTATTAATTATCATATTAGTCCTCTTGAAATGATTTTATTCCTCTATGAAATAACCCAAGAAATCACTACGCTTCATCTTTCTTTCTTCTTCATCTTTCTTTCTTCTTCAAACTTTTTCATAATTTCCCATTTTCTCATCCTGTCATATGCCTGTTGAGGAGTTAAACAATTTCTGATTACATCTTCTTCGTAGTCAATCTGGTGAGTGATCATAGCCTTGGTAAGGAGGGTGCGTCTTACAAAATTCATGTGACCCTCAGGGTCAAAATCTCTTTCCTTTCCAAATTGTAAAGAGTACCTTGATTTTAGATACTTTTGCAACTCTTCAATTTTATTGGATCCCACTGATAGTTCCCAACATGTCAAATTGGGTAGAAATTTACCCTTCCTTTGTTTACTCATGACATCCTTTTCCATCCATAGAATCTCCCACATGAACTATAAAAAGGATAATCGAATGGGGAAAAACTTTGGCAGTATATGTGGGGACTATGGACATCCATAAATCACCTGGTAGAAAAAACCAATCACCAAAGTTATGAGTATGGCCTTACTCAAGTTTCAAAGCCAAAGGTATTAACATTTGTAGCACAAGTGTGTGTAGTCTTGGTGGTCGGTGGCCAAGAACTCTCATAATTCTATACACAAAGTCACCATTGAATATCACATAATTTGAATTCTTACATTTGTTGTCCCATATATAACACCATAGTTGCATTGGTAGCAAATTCCCCTACTTTTCAATTTGACCCAAACACATCTTTTTGGTGCATCTATCTTTATTTTGGTATAATATCAGGTAGCACAACAAAGAATATTGCTTGAATGTTATGGGGGCTCTATTTTCCTCGACTTGCATAAATGCTTTCTCAAGATATGAGGCAAAATCATATTCAATGTTCATCTTAGGGTTTTGGATCCTCATAGCCATCATCATTAAACTAATTGGAATTCAATCTTCTGCATCTATCCCAAGTACTTGACAGAGAGCAAATTAGGTTTTCTTGAAATAGAATTGGAAATCTAAGACTTCAAATGGTTAAGCAGTAGAAGGGGATATAGGAATCACCCTATTGTTCACACCCCTTTTCATGTAAATGGGGACTTCATCACTTTTATGGATTTCCTCAATCTAGTATATTCTTCTTTACTTCTTTGCAAATCATTTTTAGTTAGGGCTTGTTTGTTTAGGTCAAAACATTCAATGATAACCGCTTTAGTCAACACAACTAATGGTGAACCATCTAGTAATCTCACAAACCTAGTAGCAGGATGATAACTCTGAGCCAATACTCTGATGAACTCTACATCTATAAAAATATTTGGGACAATTAACTTGGCCAAATCTAATGCCCATGGATTTGACACCAGAATCTTGCCCTCCTTTTTGTCATAAAAGTACCAAAACAATTCCCACCCAGAGATAGGGATAAGGGCATCTCTACAACTGTGAGCCACATCATTAAAAACATTCTTAAATTCTCTCTCAATTGATTTAGGGAGTATATCCATGATAGATTGGTGTAAGGACCTCTTTTTAACCTTAGATTATTCCTTTCTAGTTTCAGGTTCTTTCTTCTTGGGTGGCATGATTTCCTTTTTAGTTTCAAGTTCTTTCTTCTTGGGCAGCATGATGTTTAAATATCTTACTTCTCCTAGTGTATCTAAAATGCAAAATTCCAAACAATCTTGTACTCGTAAAATTTAATTCACAGTTTAACTATCTTAATTCTCTTATACTTTTGAAATGCATAATTTGAAACGATCTTGTACTCATAAAACTTAATTCACAAGAGTTTTGTGCACTTACCCGAGTTACAATGGTTTCAGAGCTTAACCTCTTCGAACTCCCAACTTCCCGCATGATAATTTTTGCAAATGAGTGCAAAGAGAATGTCAAATTCTTGGTTTAATTGCTTCTGAGCTTAGTCATGTCAACATTAATATCAACCTTATGCCAAATATTTTGCTTGTAGTTCAAGTTTGAACATGCACCATTTATTTTACAAGATCAGATAGTTGATGTGATTTGTGCATTTAATACCACTTTATTGCCACCACTTTCTATAATTGCCATGGGATAGAGGTCTATAAACCGCTATACCACATGCTTCTTTGTATTTCACCGCAGGGTAGCAGGATCCTTACCTGTATATCACAAGCTTGACTTGTTTAACTCGCAATACTGCGGTTTACATTAATGCTTACCGCCATACCACATGCTTTGTCACATCCTTCCATAGTATAGCGGTTCATCTCGCACTACCGCATGCCTTAATGATCTTCCTTGCGGGATGGTGGGTTATTCCCCTTTATATCGCACCCTTCATTTTTCCTTCTTGCAGTATGGTGGTTTATGATGTATTTAAATTCTCTCATACTGCCCAACCGTATCCTCATCATAATACCTTTGCGGTATTGGCAGTAAACATCTTCATGTTGTATGTCACACACTACCAAACTGCCAAGGGTTTAGATTACTTCTACGATATGGTGGTAAACATCTTCATGTTGTCTATTACACACCGCCAGCCTTCTAAGGGTTCAGATTACTTTTGTGGTATGGCAGTAAACATCTTCATGTTGTCTGTTACACACTGCCAACCCGCCAAGGGTTCAAATTACTATTGCAGGATTGCGGTAAGAGATTGTTAGGGGATTTGGAATGTTTTTAGCTAGACATGTTTTTGGTTAAGTATATATATGATGAATTTTTGGCTTTGTATAGGTCTTTCAGTGTCAGTCATACCTAAAAAATTTATATGTTCAGTAAAAACTAAAAAATAATGTAAGGGTCAAGGCTCAAGTCATGCAGCTCAAGGTTAATTGTGATGATGGAACTAGGCAAAATTTTAAAGTTCTAACACACCTCATGATGAACTAGACTATGTTTTTTCTTCATCCCGCTTGTGTTATGTTTTTATGAGTTCTTCTCTTGTGAGTATATCCCTAAGGAAAATTTGTCTGATACCTGTAATTGTAAACATATTCTTGGTTTTTGATTGCAAATTCTTTTTAATTTGTAAACTGAATTCTATTTTAAGTTTTCATTTGTAGTTATCAGCGGATTGGAAAGTCAACAGTTATCAACTTATGAACTTAATAAAGCTTTACTGATTCAAGTTGTTGATTTATACATTATTGTTTATTTGGACTTTAGGAAATGAAGACAAGGACTTTAAGGTGCAAATTAGATGATAGTGATCATAATATTCAAATTCCAGAGACATAATATGAGTGCGCGCTTACTAAAAAAGTGGCCAAGAATAATGAATATTTTTTGAGTCTTGGTTTGAAAAGGAAAGTTGTAAATCCACTAAGTAGTATATTATTTTTTTAATAGTGTTTAATCAAATTTATAGGCAATATTTTTATGTATATAAGACATAATATGATTTTTTTTGTTTTATAGGCAATAAAAAGAGTGTAAAGAAAATGTGGAGGAAAAAAAAAAGGAAAAAAGAGATACAGTGTTGCCATCTCATAGAAGCCAACGCTTTTGTGATTCAACAAATGCAGTTGGTGAAAACGATAGTTGTGATGATGTGCAATCTGGTATAACACATGGTGATGTGCAACCTAATATAGCACATGGTGATGTGCAACCTGATATAGCACATGGTGATGTGCAACTTGATATAAAACATGGTGATGTGTAGCCTGATATAGCACATGGTGATGTGCAATGTTGTGATGATCTCTTAGGACTAAGTCTAAGAGATATTATTAAAAAACATCAAGGCAAAGGAATAACAGGTCTGCAAATGCTTTTATCAACATTAAAGGATGTGTTTAATAATGTGGAATCCACAAAGACCGCTATTGATCTACCTACTCATGCCACACCTAATGTGGCCAAGGAGCATGAAGTTCCAATTAATGAAAGTCATGAAGAGATACCGCTTGCATCTGTTGTGCCTCAAAGTGCACCTTTGTTGCATCTAGAACTTTTCATGGAACTGATGGATCAACCAGAAATTTTGGTAGTGGTAATTTAATAGAAGATGTGGATGTTTTTGTCAAAAGACAAAGATTGAGTCAATATTTGTACAGATCTACTGAGAGGAATGCAAAAGAAATAAAATTAGAAGGCAAGAAGCCATTCTTGCTTGAGGTATCGAGAGATGGTGAGCCTAGTGGGCCAAATGCTGCAAAGTGGGCCATCGAGTTGGGTGTAAGATGTAGGGCCCATTTGGATATTTGCAAATCAAATTTTGCATAGCAAGATCTACGAGCTGTGGAAAATGTTATACAAAAAATGGAAAATACTTTTGAGACTACTGGTGGACAAATCTCTAGAAAATATTACAAGCAAAGGATGAGAGTTTCAATTAATAATTATAGATACATGTGCAAAAAAGTAATCATGTTGGGAAAATAGAGGTTCGACTCTAGTCTATCTCCCAAAGAGTGGGAGGCATTGAGAGAAAGTATGCATTTTGAAGAATATTTGGTAAAGAGTAACAGAGGCAAGAGAGCAAGAGATAATGTGAGGGTTGGATATACATTTGGTCAAGGCGAGTTGCACGCCAAAATGGACAAATCTGCAGTAAGTGTATGGATTTTTGGTTCATTTTACATTGTGTTATTTATTTTGATTTTTTATTGAACTGGCTATGGGTTGAAATTTACATTGTATTTTAGGTGGAAAACAGTAATAGAGAAGCAGGTGCAAAAGATATTGTCAATTATATGGTAGCACTAGATGCTAGTAAATCTAAGAGTAGGATGAAGTTGAAATCTAGTTCATCAACAAAGATTTCACAACCATATGGTCAATGCCCAGTAGGAGCCTTTGTAGATCATATCAACTCATATGAACTAGGGTACCAAAAGGTAATGAGTTGCATATTAGGTCTCAGTCACCAAGTTTCACAGTTGGTTAAAACCATTAACCCTGTGGTTTTTGCATGGAATGAGAATAAATCCATGGATTCAGATGAGGTAAGAGGCTCTATTGATCTCATTTTTTCTTGTTTGACAGTTCTATATACAAATGCCTCTTAATATGTAGATTATTGAAATCTAAACGTAGGAGAATCCAACCCATTTTCTTTATTGTTGGAATGATCCAAAAAATGTTATTTTGGAAAAAATTATAGCTTGCATTCTTTACTTGACTATTGAATGCTTTGTATATTTTTTTGCACAATGGTTAAACCACATGCAGAGTAAATTTTTCAAAGCAAAAGGAAAACAAAATGCCTTCAGGGTGTGAACAAAGCTATTGATATTGATAGTGATGAAGTGGACAAGAATGCATAGCACAGTCGTCTTAGTTGAGGTAATTAATATAATAGTTGTTAGTTATCTATCCCAATGTTTTGTCATTCTTCATGCTTAAAATGTTATTTTGGACAAAAATTTATAGCTTTTGCATTCTTTACTTGACTTATATTCATTTTTGCATGATGATTAAACCACATGATGTAGAGAAATTATATGAAAGAATGACAAAAAGAAAAAAGGCCTTATCAATAGAACTCTCTGCAAAGGTGTACAACTTAATGTTTGCAATGACGTTGATAGTGGTTATGATGATGAACTCAAAGAGCATGCACATGACATTCATAGTGATAGTCGTGTTGAACTCAAGGTGAGTGCTATGAAACCACATGCAAGTAAGTACTATTCAAATAAGTAATGGTTATTTTATTATGTAAATAAGGGTAATCATTACCTATTTGATAGAAGTTGGACGTTAGAATAGTAGTGAAGTGTAATTAGCTAGTATACATAGATTATGGAATTAAGGGAGAACATATAACTTACATATGGAAGCTTAGAGCTTAGTTGTAATAGAGTGTTTTATAAAAGCACATACAAAAAATGATTTGTTCCAAGACATAAGACATTACATATTGCGTCAAAAACAATATAATGTGTGTTTTATATCTCAATATAATGTGTATTTTTATTTTTTTTGCAAACAATTATTGATAAAATCCAAGAAGGGGATATAGCTGAGGTGTTTGATATGCATGATGGTGTTGTTGCGGGCATTGGGTGAATTCATTCACTATCTATTATACATGGAGTCAAATTGAAAGGAGCGGGAGATGTAAATGTATGTATTTCACATGTCTCAAGTAATATACCCCTTCCTCATCTAGACAAAATAGATGGAGTTGTCTATCTGAAAGAGAAACTAGGGACATTCGTACAATGGCCACTAAAATATTTGAAAAAAATCATAGAGAGTTAGTTGTAAACGTAGAAGAGAAAACGAAGGGTTAGCAGCAACAAAGTGTGAAGAGTGAAGTTGTAGATAGAGAATGTACTAAGCCTTAATAAGTTGAACCCAAACAAAAACCAAAAAATCTGATTAGGGTGTACATTCTGTGAGTAGAACAGAGAATGTTCTATTTTACTGCACCTATAATGTAAAACCCTTTGATTATGTTTTTCTCTTTTTGTTTGGGTTCCACTCATTCAAACTGGTGCATTATAGAAGAGGGGATGTGTTGTTGTGTAAGCAGTAGACATAAAGAACAGGGGTGCAAAAAAATAAGTAAATACAAAGCAAATAAAGAGGTGTAGAGAAGAGGAAATGTTGCAGAGAGTGCAACATACATGTATGTGTAGTTGCAAATAAGTTGCAACATAGAATTGTCATCAAAATTTTAATGTCTTGCATAACAAAAAAAAGGCATTGTAACTTAGTTCTCTCAGTCACAACACTGAGAAACACACTTTGTAATAGTACATTTTTCAAAGAAAAGACACATTTTTGTCTTGTATCTGTTGTAAGAACATGTTTTCTCAACAAAATTTTAGTATTTTGCCTTCTTAATAGCCGTTTCATTATGTGCAATTGAATGATTGATTATGTTTTTCTTTGTTTTTATATGTTTAAACCTTGATTAAAGCATTGTCTCATTTCCAACACTTATAAGTAGAAATCAGTGAACACAAACAATTAAATAAACTACCAATTGACTAAATATACTACCAACTAACAGAAATCAATGTTAATAAATATGAATAAATATAATGATTATGAAATTATTAAACAATGTATCAATATACCTATTAGTTGATAGAAATCAATGAGAAAAAATAAATAAATAAACTACCAAATTGATGAAAATGGTGATTAAAATTAATGACTAAATACACTACCAATGGATAGGAATCAGCGAATAAAAATGGCTAAATAAGTGACCAGTTAACATCAATCTATGACTAAATTAATGACAAAATATACCAGTGAATAAAAAAATGACTAAATATGTGACTAGTTTAAAACATTCAATGACTAAATTAACAACTAAATTACATGCTGCCAAATCAATCAAATTAACGACCACATCAACTACCAAATACATCAATCAGATGACTAAATTAACAAGCAAGTTTATCACTTAGATGGCTAAACCAACAACCAAATCGATCAATCAGGAGACTAAATTAATGACCAAAATTGATCAATCGAATGACTAAAAATGGTTTATTCATCAATTCAGTCATGTTATAAATGATTGACAATCAACTACTACTGGTCACACTGATGAGCCTAGTTTTTGGTCCAATTTTGGGTAGAATCTATAGTTTATTTGTTGGCAGTTGTCATGGAATTTGATGCTAAATGTTGATATTTTCATAATGGTTCCCTCAAACCATAGGCATTGGGATTAATCCTATTTCTGCAAGTTTTAATGACATTGGCATATTATGTGGATTATCTATATTGATTTTGCATGTGGTTAATGAATGTTCCTTAAGGTGGTTATATATATGCAGATTTAATTTGAGGATGCTAAGTTGAGGAAGACACCACCAACTGGGCATGCACTGTAACGTCCAACAAAGGAATTGCTCAAAGGTCAAAGGAGGTCGATGGCAGAAGATTCCTCATGCAAACTGAATGTAACCACCTTATAGTGGACTTTAATGTTGGTTGAGAAGATGTGGGAGTTATTGTTGTGCTAAATCTACATTTGGACCTGCATGTCTGACTAGATTCCATGCACGCGTAACTGCCACCACTCCACTTTCTCTATTTTCTCTAAATGGCGTCCTAGTCATGGAGTTGACCACCTTGTTTAGTTGATAGTATAAATAAATATTTGATGCTCCTTCTTAAGGGGCTACACGATTTGATATTGTACTTGCACTCTCAAGTTTTCAGTAATACAAATACATTACTCTTTTGTACTTATGATTTACAATGAATAAAATAAAGTTTTGAGTTCGAGCATCTAAGTTATCATTAGTTTTAGAGGATACTTATCCAAGGGGGCCCACTTGGTGAGTAATTTGTCATCTTAGTTTAGTATTAGTTCAATATTACTTATTGTTTAGTAATTAGTTCAAAATCTGGCATCAATTGTTCCTATAGCTATTAGAATTCCATGTTTTGTGACTGTTCCTGCAACCAAAGCAGACAGAGTAGTGCCTTGTTTGTTGCTCAGATTTTCATTTATGTTATGTATTTTAGTTTTATGCAGTTGTTGATTGATGATTGGCATTTATGGTATTCCTTTCTAAGCAATTTACTTTCAGTATTGTGAGTTCCTTAGCTATAAAATGAAAATGGCTACTTCGGGTTCCTAGTGCACATACTGTGCTAACCCATTTCAAGTTCATGTCCTTGGGTTGACAAGTTAAATGCACCTTCATGATGATTGAAATAGCTATTCAAGTTAGATGTTCAATCTCTGAATCATGGTTGTAAGGGCTTAGTTATTAAATCATTGTAAGAGGCCAACATTTTTGGCGTCATTGCTGGGGATGGTGTCAAACTAGGAAGTTCTTTGGAGTCATTGGTAGTTTTTCGTGTTGTAGTATTTTTGGAGGTTGTTCTTAGTATACCCTTATTTAGGAAGTAATGACCCCCCTTATTCTTTACCAATTCTTTGTGTGAGTTGGCTGATAGTGAGTCATACCACATGCATATAGGAAGGAGAAGGGATGCTTATGGGAGATTCCTTCCTAACAATCCCAATCCATTCCACCTAGTTGAATATCAGAACCTACTAAGAGAAGAAGAAGAAGAAGATCCACACCCCTTTGCTGATGTATTTCATGTTCTGACTAGCTCTAAAGTCTCCTCTGAAAACCAAAATCAACTTGAGAACCCCTTTGCTTTGAAACTACATCAAGCAGGAATGGGTGATGCAAATAGGAACAAACCTAACCAACCAACTTTTCCTTTCCCCATTCCCATCAAAATGAAGTTGACAACATCAAGGACATACCTGCTTCAACACTCCCCAAGTTTTATGGACTTGTCACAAAAGATCCTGA
Organism: Sequoia sempervirens; assembly: GCA_007258455.2. Classification (NCBI taxonomy): domain Eukaryota; kingdom Viridiplantae; phylum Streptophyta; class Pinopsida; order Cupressales; family Cupressaceae; genus Sequoia; species Sequoia sempervirens. Next base: position 757,009,259 of record VDFB02281492.1, on the reverse strand, counting down.
TACCTTTTTATTTGTGTTTGACATACTTTGTAGGAGTTATGATTATACCACTGATGCCCATAGGCTTAAGCTATTTTGTACCACTATGAAAGAGACTGCATTAAGATGGTTCATGATCCTAGGTAGAGATACTGTAGAAACTTGGGAAGACATGAAGATAAAATTCCCTAAGAAATACAAGGAATATTGTAGGGGCAGCGACATGAGAGGAGGTGACATGTTCAAGATGCAGCAAAAGGAATATGAGAGCCTAGAAGATTATATTGCAAGGTTTTTATTTTTCCTATAAAAATCTCCACACGATACACTCAAAAAAGAGACTCACAAAAGTTCAATGATAGTTGCACTGATGCCTTGGACCTCATGGGAGGAGGAGATATCTCCCAAGTTCCTTGGGAATATATTAAGAAAATATGCCATAACTACTCTAGGGTAGGTTCAAAGAAAGGGAGAGTTTACCAATCTTCCATGGGTAAGTCAACTACCGGTGGAGTTTCAAGAATGGAGATTACTAATTTGTTGGTAGACTTCAAGCAAGACATTATAAATAATCTAGCCACTCAACTAGATACACTTCAGGCCAAGAAGAAGCAAGAGGAGGCAAAGACAATGTTGACAGAGTATTGCCCCCACTATAGACAAAAGAAGAGGGACTGCAGATGCAAGATGGTTTGAAAGAAAGCATATTCCACCTAAGTTCAAACCAATCCAAATTGAGGAAGACCAAGTCTACTATATTGCACAAAGGAAGCCTTGGGCTCCAAGACAAGGTATTCCATCAGATCCACTATCTTATGCTGTGCCATATTTTAATTCCTATTCATCTGGTAACCAATGGTAGCTCTCGTATCCATCTAGTTATGGAGGATATCCACCATATCCTTAGAGTAACCCTCCAAATTCTTGAACCAATCATCAAAACTCTCCACCCCAGTGGCAAGAACCTTAGGGGAATTGGCAACAATTTCAAGGGCATTGGCAGCCAGCTCTAGGAAATTGGCAGCAAAAAAATCAATGGAGGGGAGGAAAACAATGGCCTGCCTAGACAACCGGTTACATGCAACCACCTTCTTATCCCCAACACCCTGCTATAATTCCTCCACCTACTAATCCAAGCTCAAATGCACCTAAACCTACTCAACTACCAACTCAAACCACACCCAAACCAAATAACAAATCACAACAATAGCCTGCATACTCGGTTGATTCAAATCAATTCATGCATATGTTGTGAGTGTAAGTGACATCCACTTGCATTCAAGAACTACTCTACCAACTCCTTCCAAGTCCATTATCACTAAGCTTCCCGTGGAAGAGGAGGAGGAACCTCTAAATGATCCCATTCAACCAAGTGTACCTAAAAATATTGAACTAGTTCAAGTGAAGTAGACTGAACAAGAACCACCATTTCCTCAAAGATTGGAAGTTGCAAAGAAGAAGGAAGAAAAGGAGTATACAAATTTTGACATCTTGGATCATTTGAAGCATATATGTGTCCAAATACCTCTATTTCAGGCCATAAAGGATGTTCAAATCTACAACAAGGCAATCAAGGAAGCGTGCCTCAAGAAGCCAGGTAGGAAAAAGAAAGACCCAACTACAGTTCATGTGGTGGGATAGTCAGCTGACATCATGCTTGGAAAAGTAACTATCCCCAAGTATAATGACCAAGGTAGTCCTGTGGTATCAACAATAATTACCAAGGTAGTCCTGTGGTAAAGAATGCTCTGATTGATTTAGGGGCAACAATAAATGTAATGACCAAGGACATCCTGTAGCAACTAAACATTGGAAGCATGAGATCTACTCCTAATGTCATGATACTTGTTGATAGCTCTATTGTTAAGCCTAATGGTGTAGTGGAGGATCTTGTGGTAGTTTTAGACACCTGGGAGTACCCAACAAACTTTATGATTATTTCTCGTAAAGCTACACTAGGCGGGTATCCCATTATTCTTGGAAGGCTATGGTTAGCAACTACAGATGCATACATTGGATGTCGATTAGGTGACATGAAAATTTTAGATGGGAAGAGCATGAAATTTGTTGTTCTTTATCCTCATGCTCAGCCATCTCATGATGAAGATAATCTTGTATGGCCACATGTTGGTGAAGAGGTCGAGGAAGTTAATTCTATGGTGCAACTTATGAAATTAGGTAGAAGCTCTTTCATGCAGCTCCATGATGAGGATGAAGTATTGGCTAACATCATTCGGAACCATTTTGAAGTGGAGGAAGCATCATCTTCTCATTCTACTACTCCATTCAAGACACTTTTTCCTGCTCTTCTTGCAGACGTTCTTCCTGCAGCCACTCTTTCTACAACCACTGTTCCTGCAGATAGACTTCTTGTAACATGTATGTCCCATACGTTGTTGCCATGTGAACTAAAGGTACCACGTGTTAATGAAGCATCCATGATAGATTTAACTACATAAGTATAGGTGTCAGAAGGAAAATATTTAAATGTTAACAGTAAATTAAGTGAAGAACAACAATTGTTATTGGAAAACTTATTAAGGACCCATCAACATGCATTTGCATGGGATTATCATGATATGAAGGGATTGGACCCTAAAATTTGTACACACAAACTTTACATCAAAGATGATTGCACCCCAGTAAGACAGGCACAAAGAAGAATTAATCTTGTACTAAGAGAAATTGTAAAAGGAGAACTATAGAAATTACTAGATGTAGGATTTATCTACCCCATTTTAGATAGTCAGTGGGTGTCTCCATTAGTGATTGTGACCAAGAAAAGAGAAAAATGGTGAGTTTGTGTTGATTATAGGGAACTTAATGCTACCACCAAGAAGGACCACTTTCCCTTACCCTTCATTGATTAAGTTTTGGACACACTTGCAAGAAAGCAATACTTTTTTTTTCTTGATGGATTCAACACCTACAACCATATCTAAATTGCACCAAAGGACCAGGAGAAGACCACATTTACCTATCCATGGGGGACCTATGCCTACTCGATACTCCCATTTGTCTTATGCAATGCACCTGCAACCTTTTAGAGGGCAATCATTAGCATATTCTCATAAATTTCTCATGATTGCATGGAAATTTATATGGATGACTTTACCACTTATGGTGTTGATTTTAATCAAGTGTTGGAAAATCTCAGGAGAGTCCTACAGAGATGTGAAGACCAAAACTTGTCCTTAAATAGTGAAAAGTGATTCATGATGATGCAGAAAGGTGTAGTTCTTAGCCACTACATCTCCCACAAGGGAATTCAAGTAAATCCTGCAAAGATTGAGGTAATCACAAATCTGCCCACACCTACAAAACAGAAGGATGTTAGGATTTTCTTAGGTCATGCAGGATATTATAGGAGTTTCATCAAGGATTTCAGCAAGGTAGTAGCACCAATGTATACTCTTCTCACTAAAGATGTTGAATTCTAGTGGACTAAAACTTGTGACAAGGCATTTTTTTTTACTTGAAGGCAACTTTGACTCATGCTCTTGTACTCAAAGGGCTTAATTGGTAACTTCTTTTCCACATCCATATTGATGCATCATATTATGCCATAGGATCAATCTTAGGATAGAAAGGAGTTGTTAAAAATTCCATTTACTTTGTCAGCAAAAATTTACAAGGAGCTGAATTCAATTATATAGTGACAGAGAAAGAAATGTTGGCAGTGATCTATGCACTGAACAAATTCAAACATTAGATAACTGATTACCAAATCTTTATGCACACTGATCATACAGTCATTAGATATCTCATGAATAAACCTTTGATCACAGGTAGGTTGACAAGATGGTTATTGTTAATGCATGAGTTTGATATAGCCATTGTGGATAAGCCAGGGAAGGCCAATGTTGTGCAGATTTTATTTTAATGCTGGCGACATCAAAAGACAATCAACCCATAGATGACTCTTTTCCTAATGAGAATCTATTCTCCCTTAGTATACAAATACTGTAGTATGCTGACATAACCAATTATTTGGTCACAGGTAGAGTTCCTTCTCAATTCTCTCCAAAAGAGAAAAGGGCACTCATTGAAAAATCTTTTCCTTTCTCCTAGATTGCTCAATGTTTGTTTTATACTGCACCAAACCATGTCATGAGGAGATGTGCAAGAGAAGATGAGACATATTAAATTTTTCATGCATGCCACAACAAACCATGTGGAGGACATTTTGTAGCCAAGAGACAACAATGAAAATTTTGAACACAAGATATTACTGACCAACACTCCACAAGGATGCAGGAAGGTATACCAGAAAATGTGATAGATGTCAAAGAATGGGCAGACCAACCAAATATGATGAGATGCCACTTTTCCCTTAGGTAGTAATCACCCCCTTTGACAAGTGGGGATTGGATTTTGTAGGACCCATTGACCCTCCATTAAATGGTAAGTCTTATATCTTGGTATGCACTGATTATGTGACAAAGCGGGTAGAAGTTAAGACCATGAAGCATGCAAGAGATAACAAGGTTGCAAAATTTCTTTGTGAGGAGATTTTCACAATATATAGCGTTCCAAGAGAAATAGTGATTGATCAAGGGGCTCAATTCACATCAACCCTTGTTGCAACACTAGTCAATGAATACAACATAAGGCATAGGAAGTCTAATCCTTATCACCCCCAAGCTAATGGCCAAGTTGAGGTGACCAACAAAGAAATTGAAGCTATTCTGACCAAAACGGTAGCTATTCATAGAAAGGATTGGGAAAACATATTACCAGAAGCTGTTTGGGCCTATAGGACAACCTGGAAAACAAATACAGGCTTCACTCCATTTGAGTTGTTGTATGGAAAGATAGTCATGATGCCCATTGAATTTGAATATAAGACTCTTAAGACTGCAGTAGATTTGGGGATGGATATTTTTGAGGCATAGAGAGAAATAATCATGCAACTAAATGCTTTGGATGAGATAAGAAGAGAAACCTTGCATCATACAGAGGTAGTGCAGAATCAGAGAATCAAGTGGCATGACAAATTTATAAGGGACAAGAAATTCCAATCAGGAGATTGGGCCCTGCTCTATGACTCAAGATATCAGGGCAATGTAGGAAAATTGCAAACAAGGTGGCTAGGACCATATGAATTCATTGAGGTCTTTCCTAATGGATTTGTTTAGCTTACTACCATTGACCTTGTCATATTCAAGTTACTTGTCAATGGTCATCTCCTCAAATTATATCCCAAGCTAGCTTCCAAAGAAGAGTCCCTTTAGCAATTCACCCAACATTCAACACGTAAGCTTCCTGCAACCGAAGGAAGTGGACCTAGTGTCCCTCCTTCTGGCTAATTACGATATGTGCTTGTCATAATAAAGACTTTCGCTCTTGTGGAAGTCCATTTCTTCACCCATCCACCCATTCACCCATCCATCACCACCTTTCTCTCTCTTCCATCACTTCATTCCACCTCACCTCATTCCACTTCATTTTCATTAATTGCTCAATTTATTCCCTAAAAAGGAAAATGACATTTTCTCCACAATTTTTGCAACAAATCCTCCACACATTCAGGTATGTGCACATTAATTGATATCTTTTAATAATCTTGTAAGTGTATTTATTTGATCACTATACGTTAGTATAGACATTCACATAACATGTCATTATTCCCTGTCAAAACACCACTCCCATCTCGCATGTGCAGACACATGTCCAAATGTAGGTTGGGGGGAAAAAAGTAGTGAATATATTGCCCATGTGTCAATTCATGCTAGGCTACGTCAAAAAATTTAAAATGAGCCAATTTGAAATCTAAGTGAGAGGATGACTCGCATGTGTGAAGTGACACTAACTACAACCACCATTTCTTCCCATCATAATTCTCCTTTATCACTCCTTTTTTTGCCATTATTGACCTTGTCATAATCCTGAGTTGCAAACAAAAAGGTAAAACAAAAGAAAGGGAAAATTTAGTTGATATTGGCACTAGAAATTTAGCAGGTATTACAGGAAGGTGTTTGGCTTTCAAATAGGAATTGCAGGCAGGAAATTTTTCAAAGTGATAGTTGATTGCAGACAATGGGAGGAGGGATAATTTGAAATGAACCCTTGGTTTATGATGTTTTATTGCAAAATGCACAATGCCTGACCGAATTTAGAAACTGTGGATGGTTAGATTACTTCTTGAAGCTAGATGGCTTTGATGAAAGCATTGCACTAAAATTCGCCCAGACATTTTCTGAAGGAAAAGCCACAATAAAAGGATTGGAGGTCATGGCAACTGAGGAAATAATTGCAGAGGTTATAGAGTTACCTACTGATGGTGAACATTACCCTACCTCCAAAGATGCTAGGTTAGCTAGAGATAAATTTATAGTACATGGTGACCCTCCAATCAGTGTGGATAAATAGGATGCAAAAAGAACCTCTTTGCCCGAACCATGAAAACATACAACCATCTACATTATAAGGTATCTCACCTATGAAGGTCGTCTGTTGAACCTGCATTTAGTACATTTCAAACTCTTGAGTCACATGAGGTATAGGAGGAGGATGAATGTGCCTAACATGCTATACAATCTTCTCTCAATCATGGCAGCCGAGACCCAAAAAGGTAGGGACAATTTTGTTTCCCACCATTGTTTGATTAAATTGCTAGTTGAAAAGTCTTTTGATGATGTGTCTAGAATGACCTGGGAAGAATTTATAAATGTTGATCAAATTAGACCTAAGCACTTGCAACCTAGGGTTTTTCCTCAACCTCGTAGGTTTAGTAGGAGATTGAGCACGACTGAAGCCACTCTTGGTGCTTCAACCTCTGGCGCAAGCCCTAGTGTAAACCCTCCCACAGTAGAAGAAATCATAGAAATTAGTTCTTCTGGAACAGAGCACTTAGAAAAAGAAAGCTCCTCCTCCGATTTTGATGACAACATTCTACTTGGCACCCTGATGAAAACTAGGGCACAAAGGAGAGAAGTAAAAATGAGAAAAGGAAAGGCCAAAAGGAAATTGACAAGAAAAGGGGTGCCGAGTTCTAAAAAGAGGAAGGCTGACACTATTCATCCTACAACCAAAGAAAAATATGAGAGCCCTCTCAGGAAATCAAGACCAACTGGGCCAGCGTTTGGTATGCCTCCATAGGAAAGCCCTAAGTCTAGAGAAATACCACAAGAGGACATAGAAGCTCCAATGGGGCAGGAGAATGTCGAGGAGGAAGATATATTTAAGGCAACAACAAACATAACATTAGTTTACCTTGCCAATATTGTAGAACAAGTTGAAAATTAAGAGTTTGTGGAAAATCAAGATTTCTTGTAGCATGAACAAGAAGTCCTACAACAAAAGGTCTTGCAGTAACAACCAGAACCAAAGCAGGAGTTCTTGCAACCACAATAAGAATAAGAACAAGAACAAGAGACCCTACAACAAGAAATGGTAGAAGAAACAATACCCCCACAACCAAAGACAACTAGACAGCCTGAGTCCATGCAGATAGTACTATATGGGGAGCAACCATCGATAAAAATACTGGTAGGAATTCATAATCCTCCTGATTTTACAGTACATAAGACAATTTTGAATTTATGGAAAGAAATACAAAGGAGGAAGAATGGAAAAATGAAATTCAAAAGAGGGATGAAGTCATTGAAGAAAAGAATGAGGAAATCACTACTTTTTAGAAGAAAGTGGACAACATTGTGAACTTGGTACCACAGATCTTGGAATGTAGAACCCCTCCAAGGGTCTATGCTTTGCACTTGAAAGAAAAATATCTCTCTTTTAAGTTGTCAAGGATTGTCTTAGGTTTGAATCCTTCTATTGACACTCCTAATGATTTTTTCAATGCTTATAGGATTGTCTCCCCTGAAATGAAGAATTTGCTATGTGAGTTTTACTTGCATAATTATGATGTAACTAAATACCATGTTTGGAATTTGTTGTTGTATGTTGGGGATGTCCAATTAAGGGTATTTATATCTTGGGTACAAAATGAGATTAGATGGGGACAACAACATGGGGCTTATAAGCAATTGGAGTCTAACATCCCTTTGCCCATTAGGGCTTATATTTACAGAGAATGACACAAAATGATTTTCACACCTAGTTATGGCAACATGATTATGCTTTGGATTGAGGCAATTTACAATGATTATGAGGTAGAGGTAGCAACAAAGGAGGAAATTATGAGAGGATACCTATCACAAAGATGGAATAGCCTAACTGATGAGTTGAAATAGGATGAACCTCATTCCATCCACAATTATGCTACAACACTAAAAATGATTGATAGGTATATTCAGATTAGGAGAACGAAGGGGTGATTTTGGATTCCCCTGACTTTCCAACCACCCATTCTCATGTGGCCCGTGCCAAAATTTAGGTTCTATCAGTATGACATTGCTGCAGAAAAAATAGAGATGGAGCAAATTTGACAGATTAGGAGGATTCTATTGGGACCTTGATTCACGCTCAGTAGACATTGATGTTGGACAACTATTAGTTGCAAATTTCAGAGCTTTTACCAAGTAGAACAACCCTTCCCCTGTTGGAGGACCAACAAACGTTAGGTTGGGGGGAGTGATGAGCCTAGTTTTTGGTCCAATTTTGGGTAGAATCTATAGTTTATTTGCTAGTAGTTGTTATGGACTTTGATGCTAAATGTTGATATTTTCATAATGTTTCCCTCAAACCATAGATATTGGGCTTAATCCTATTTTTGCAAGTTTTAATGACATTGGCATATTATGTGGATTATCTATATTGATTTTGCATGTGGTTAATGAATGTTCCTTAAGGTGGTTATAGATATGCAATTATTGTGTGTACTGACATTACCATGTAGATTTAATTCAAGGATGTTAAGTTGAGGAAGACATCGCCAGCTGGGCATGCACCATAACATCCAACAAAGGAATCACTCAAAGGTCAAAGGAGGTCGATGAAAGAAGATTCCTCATGCAAACCAAATGTAACCACCTTGTAGTGGACTTTAATGTTGGTTGAGCAGATGCGAGCGTTACTGTTGTGCTAAATTTGCATTTGGACCTACATGTCTGACCAGATTCCATGCACGCATAACAACCGCCACTCCACTTTCTCCATTTTCCCTAAATGGCATCCTCCTAGTCATGGAGTTGACCACCTTGTTTAGTTGATAGTATAAATAAAGATCTGATGCTCCTTCTTAAGGGGTTGCACAATTTGATAGTGTACTTGCACTCTCAAGTTTTCAATATTACAAATACATTACTTTTTTGTACTCATGATTTACAGTGAATAAAATAAAGTTATGAGTTCGAGCATTTGAGTTCTCATTAGTTTTAGAGGATACTTATCCAAGGGGGCCCACTTGGTGAGTAATCTGTCTTCTTAGTTTAGTATTAGTTCAGTATTACTTGTTGTTTAGTAATTAGTTAGAAATTTGGCACTGACTGTTCCTACAGCCACTAGAATTCCATTTTGTGATTGTTCCTCCAACCAAAGGAGATAGAGTAGTGCCTTGTTTGTTGCTCATATTTTCATTTCTGTTATGCATTTTAGTTTGATGTAGTTGTTGATTGATGATTGGAATTTATGGTATTCCCTTCTAAGCAATTTACTTTCAGTATTGTGAGTTCCTTAGTTGTAGAATGAAAATGGCTACTTCAGGTTCCTAGTGCACACACTATGTTGACCCATTTCAAGTTCACGTCCTTTGGTTGACAAGTTAAATGCACCTTCATGATGATTGAAATAGCTATTCAGGTTAGATGTCCAATATCTGAATCATGGCTATAAGGACTTAGTTATTAAATCATTGTAGGAGGCCAACACATGCGACCACGTTCAATCATTTATAAGTATATTTTAGTAGTTTTTTCAGTCACATATTGTTGTTTCTGTAATAGTGTTTATTAGTTTACATCATTTAAAAATTCAAAACATATATGTCACTTTTTAGTGATTCAAGTTTAAAAGTCAGATTAGTGTTGGTTGGTTCCCTTTAAAAAGTGTGACACAACTTTGTACTTTTACCCTTCATCATATTGCATATTCATTCATTTAATTTAACTGTTGAATACTATAATGACATAATCATGCATTAAATCCATATTTACACGTAAAGGTTAAATTAATTTGGTAATTTAACAATGGGGTGTAACATGAGTTTTGAAGTCTTGTTTGAGTTTAAGTTTCATTGCTTGTTTGTACACGTAACTCTCCCATTTAGGTCAAATTTGATGTCCATATTTTTGGCATGCCCACGAGACTCTTTTCCCAATTCTAATATTTGCTCTTGGAACCTCTTTTTTTTATTTGTTATAAATTTTGACATTATTGAACATGTTTTACATCCACGATGTTGTTTTCCTCCATCATAACATTTGTGTGTGATACTCATTTCTACCTCTTAATGTAGACAACATGCTTCATGACACTTGTGCAAACAATATACACTTATAGCACTTATGCAATTTTCCTCCCTTCTCGACCTTGATGTTGTTGGTTTTCAGGCTCTTAGAATTTTATAAACATCTTATTTTTCATTTCTTAGGCATTTATTGGAGTGTGGTACCTTTTTTGTTGTTGTTTCATCACTCTTTTTATTATGGTTTTATGGATTTCCTTTCATAGTGTTTCACTATTATTTGGCTCCATTTCACTTTATATTGACCTTGGTTTTCCTATGTTTCATCCTTCAGATCCTTCCTAACCTTTGTTTTGTAGGATTTGGAGTGATTTTAAGAGCTAAAATTTTCATTATTGTATGTTTGTGGGTTCTTTTAGTATAGGCAACACACTACATGGTGCATTTGCACTTCCTATGGTGCCTCCATATTTCTTATGGAACTTGTGCTTTTCAATGATATTTGAGTCATTTATGTTCATATTTGCACGGTTTTTGCTTTTATCTTTCTTATTTTTCTTGTATTTTATGCTTTAAATCATTGATAGCCTTTGTTTTGTAGGATTTTAATTATTTTTATATGCTAACCTTCATGTTTGCATTTTTTTAGACCTTTCAACATAGATAAAACATTGCCATAAAACTTGTGCATTTCTTATGGTGCTTACATGGTGAAATGTCTAACTTAATGTTGTGTTTGTATTTCCTAATTTTTTGTTTGTATTTTTAGGGTAGCATTTGCACCCTATGTGTTGGAACTTGTACTTTTCCATTATTTTTCCAGCATTAATCTTAATCATTTTAGCTAACCCCTTTTTTCCTATAGATTTAATTATCTTAGTTATTTTATTACTAACTTACAAGTTTGGTTGGAAAATACCTAGACTATTAACAACACTAATGAGCTGCTTGTAATTTTACTTAAAAATGAAACATAGAAAAAGAGTGTAGGTTCACCCAAACATAGAAAAATGGGGGTTTTTACCAATTTTATATAAATAGAAAGCAGATAAGTGGGGTGTGATGAACATACTTTTCTTCTATTTCATTTAGGAAATGAGATCCTATGAGTAGAATTAACTCCCATCCCTTAGGTGAGTCAATTCTATGAAAGATCTAGCAATTTCCTTTGTGTGGACGGGATGGATCTGTTGAAACAACAATTTTGGGAGATAAAAATAAAATAGTAAATGACATCAAATCTATTATCTAAGACCCAAATTGTGTAGATGAAGCATAGAGCTACCAGAAATAGTCAATTTTACACAAATTGGATAAGGGGAAGATATTAAAAACCTATCTCCAAAAGCTACACAAGAGCATCCATAATTGTCGCAAAGTGTCCCAAAGGAAAATGTGTCTTAGGAGTGCACTATTTTGAGCCAAATTCTTGGGAGCCTTTGGAGATGGATCTAACATGCCTTTTCCCACAAGTTTCACTGCACAATTTTGAAAATAAATATGAGATCTAAATTTTTGTGATCTTGACAACTTTTCTTGCAAATTTTGCAATTTTGCACTTTAGAGATCTCCAATCTTCAATTTTTCTTCAACCTAGGACCTGCAAAACACACAAAAGGGATTTGTTTTAGTGAATGGGGGTTTTTCTTGGTCAAACCTCATTTTGGTAATTAAACCTTGAATTGAAACAATGAAACATGAAAAGAATGATGAATGAACAATTACTATGTTGTAACTCACCAAACCCTTGATTTGAAACCCTTGAAAGACTAAAACTTAGTAGATCTCTCCAAAATATTGATCTTGCATGAATGGCTTGATTGATGATGTGATCTTGATACTTGAAATCTAGCTTGAATGCTTGAAATCTACATCACAATGTTAGCTCCAAAAACATGCATGATGAACATAACTTTGATATGATGCTTGAGATCTTGAATGTTGCAACAAATGCTTGAGAAATATGCTCTTGAACACTTTTGATAATAATCTTAGCTTTAGGAATGCTTGCATACAAAATCTAGGATTTGAATTGATAAAAGACCTTGCTTTTATAGATAATTTTCTAATTTCCAGAAAATTAAGCATTACAAGCCGACACTTAAATCTTGAATTTAGGACCTTAAGATTCCACCAAAAACATGTTTAAAATTTGAAATTGTGATCTTAAGGGGGACCCATTCACCCAAGGGTGAATGGTTCTTGACCTAAATAATCATCCTATTAATTTCTAGATGTTAAAAATAATAAATGCATTAATTAAATCACAACTCCCATTTCAAAAATTACAATTAATTAGGCTTGTAAGTGCAAAATTTATCCAATTAGAGGCTTAATTAAGTCCAATTAAATGAGGGGACCCAAACATAGTGTGAAAATGGAAAGGATTACATTTTCCTACACTACATTTAGCCCCCACTTTACTGAGAGGATGAGCCCTCCACTCAAACTCACACTATAGTAGTCAAACATACGTCAAGAGGAGTCCAAGTGCACAAATTTTGATGGGATAGGATGAAAAAGATCAAGGAGGTGGCCAATCCCCCAGGATCCAAGATCCCATGGAAAACTAACATAAGTACGAAGGGATACACATGAATGTATGATATGAAGTATCAAGACAAGATACACAAACATATAATGTCAAAATTAATGCAAAGAGTAAAGAAAGATGAACTAGCAATTTGTATTATGCCACACCCATCAAATACATTCACAAGGATGTAAAATCACTTATGAAACACATAGCTCCACAAGCAAGCAAGTTGTGTTATGCTTGGTGGCCATGAAAAAATACGCTCACAAGGGCTAGTGAAATATTTGTTGTCCACTAGGTGATCCCCCAAAAAGTGGCTAATGGAAAGTCATGCCTTAGTCTAGGCTCCCATTGTACTAACCATACCAAAGTTATGCCTTCTGATAACTTTGATAAGGCTCCACATAAAAAAGGATGCATTGGAAAGCAAGTTGTGTTATGCTTGGTGGCCTTGATATATGCAATAGGATATTCAAATGGGTTTTTCTTAGTTCATGAAAGGTCTCACCTTAGGGAACGTCATGCCTAATGTCTCTAAGAGAGGACTAGTCAAGGATAAAAGATTCAAAACTTAGGGAATCCAATCCATAGCATTACCACTAAGAGGAATGCCATATGCCACGAAAGGTCACAATCTTGAAGGAGATCAAACCCAATGACGCCACCAAAAAGACACATCACGTGAATGGAGAAAACCACACTTTAAATAAGAAGTTCATACTTCCTAGGATATGCATGTTATCATCACTAAGAAGGGAACATGCCAACAATCAATGGGAGACAGTATTCCCCCCACTTAAAATGTTAGCATACTTGCTATGTTGGTATTTTAAGTAGAAAGAGAGAATGAGAGGATCCTTGGAAAGAATGCACACCTCCCAGAGACTAGCTATCCTTTCCCCATAATCATAGATACAAAGACAACCACCAAGAACTATCATGTTACTGCCAAGAGAAATATGATTGCACATAACATTGTACCACTGTGAATGAAAATGAGCAAGACACATAAAGCTACTAATGCCACATTGTGATGAGCAACATGATAGGCTACAATTCAATATCAATTAGAGTAAATAGGTGCATCAACACAAGGAAGAGCACCACAATACTTAAGATGTTTAATTTTATCATTCAAATCCTTACATTCATTAGCTAAATGATCATGTACTCGATGATATGCACAAAATGAACTCTTTTTGTAAAATTTCTTTTGTGTTCTTGGAGGGAGAGATATCAAGCGGGCTTGGAGAAGCCTCAACAAGGTACTCTCTTGATCAATAGTAGAAGATGTTCCTTTCTTTTGTTGCAAAAGTATCTTTTGTTTAGTACAAGGTGTCATACATACACAAGAATCTTTAGATTGTGAGATTTTATACTCTCCCTTAAAGGAGGGTGTAAAATCTAATGAACTCTAATTGTTGCTATGACATGTGTTTGAAGATGTCCCAGGAGTGTTTTGCATGATGACATTGATATTAAGCAAAGGTTTATTTGATGCTTTTGTTTCTTTTGAAGGACAATAACCAAGACCACTAGTTGTTTCTTACGTGTTAGGCTCTATAGGGACACAAATACCTTGTTCTCTGGCACTACATCCTTTTCCATTATATCCAAGTTGTTTCAAAATATCATACCCTCTTCCATAAATATTTTCCATCACTTTTGGATTTTGTGGTTTCTCATGATCACACTCTTCATATGTTGATGTATAATTTGTGTTATCCTCTTCTTTGCTAAAGGCTATGGACTCACATGCTTTAAATGACGACTCAACTTGTGTTGATATTATGTATGCTTCTTTCTCTTTTCCTAGTTTGTGTGTAATCTTGTATTCTCCCATGAACGTAGGTGTGAAATTTAATGAATCCCAATCATCATCCAATAACTTTGTGACTTTTTCAATATTTTTCTCTTTTTCTCCCTCTTGCACGGGTTCTACTTTTGAAGTTGGTATCAACATTTTCAAAGGAATTTCCTTGTCTTTCTCAGTGTGAAAACAAATTTTTGGGTGAGGTCCAACCTTGATTGTATAAGCCTTGTTGTTATAGAAATATTTCATTAAATGATGAAGAGTTGAAGGTACCCCATTCATTGCATGAATCCAAGGTCTATCCATGAGAAGATTATATGAAAGATTATTGGGCATGGCATGAATAGGAATTTGCAATGTGACCTTTCCAACTCTAGTAGGCAATGCTATCACACGAAGTGGTTGTTTTCCCACATTATCAAATGCATAAATAGATAAAGAATTAGGTTCAATCATAGTCTTGTCCACTCCAATCCTATCTAAAAGGTCCACACTACACACATTAAGAGCTGAACCATTATCAATGAGAGTTAGTTTTATCCCAATCTTATTAAAGGCAACCACTATCATGAAAGCCTCATTTTTCTTTTGCACTTCTAATGGAGGTAACTCATCTTGATGGAATGTAATGTCTAAGTTGACCAAGTTCATACCTTGAATTAGGGTTGCTACATCATTTGGTTGTGCACTAGGAGGGATAACAACTTGTTGTAAAGCATTTTGAAGCATGTTGTGGTAATTATGTGATGCTTGAATCAAATCCCATAAGGATATCTTAGTAGGAGTGTTGTGAAGTTGTTCTATGAGGTCACACTCCTTTCCATTGTGCAAAGGAAAATCAGGAGCACTAGGAAAAATAGGTTGAGGAAATGGTAATGAAGTAAGTATGGTTTTTGGTTGCCTATTGTTCCTTGTGTTATATGAATGAGCAATGATATTATAACTTGGTTGCTATGAAACATTGTCACTAAAATTCAAGATTGTTCCTTGAGGTAGTGGTTTGTTTTTAGGTGGTCCTATGATAAGTACAGGTTGGTTTTGAACTTGTTTTTGGTTTGAAGGTGGGTAAATGGTAAGAAACGACTTAGGATACAACTTTGGAGGTCCAATGATTAGAGGAATTGTAGGAGGTCTAATGTTCAAAACCTCAACAAACTTATCCTCATTTTGATGATCTTCTATTGAGAGGAAGTCTAGTGTCACCTTATCATCTTCATATAATGAATACACATTACTATTGTTTGAAAGAAATGTATTAATGCTATCATCCTCTTGCACCATAATATCTTCACCAGTAGGAGAGTTTTTAGGAGTGGAGGAAACAAGATTTTCATGACATTCAATGTTTGATCTTTAAGATAACTCCATCATAAGTAGGGGAGGTATCTAGAGAAAAACAACCATGATTTTCTTGCTTACCAATGATTGCATCTTTTTATTCAAGTATATCTTCCCAAGTGGGAGAAGCATTGGGAGAGGGAGAAACAATATTATCATGACTCTCAATGAGTGGATCTTTTAACACCAAAATATCTTCTTCACTAATAGGAGAGATATTGGGAGAAGAACAATGTGATTGCCATGGTTATCTATGATTACATCCCCTTGTCCAATAATGTCTTCCCAAGTAGGAGAGGTAGGGGAAGAGGAAGAAGTAGGATTGTCATGGCTCTCAATGATTGGATCTTCTAACACAAAAATATCCTCTTTATAAATAGGAGAGATATTGGAAGAAGAATAAATGTGATTGTCATGATTGTCCATGATTGCATCCTCTTTCATTAAGACATTCTCACAAGTGGAGAGATGTTGGGAGATGAATGGAGACTAGGTAAAGTGATGTTAAGAAATGTGTCAATGATCTCATCTTCTTGTGTCATAATATCATCCCAAGTGGGAGAAGGAGAGGGACAAACAAGAATTTCATGATTCTCAACGGATGTATCTTCTTTCACCAAGATACCTTCATCACCAGTAGGAGAGGTATCGAGAGAAGAATAATTATGGTTTTCATGATTATCCATGCTTGTATCCTTTTGTATCATATCATCCTTACAGATGGGAGAGATAGTAGGGGTTGAGTGAGGGATAGGAAAGGTGATATAAAGAAATGCACTAGGATATTCTCATAAATAGGAAAGATAGTGGGAGGATGGATAACATGTTTCTTAATGACCTCATTTCTTTGCTATAAATTGTACTCATAAGATGGGATGTTGTACTTATACAATCCATTGTTAACCATATCAAAACTGCATATTTAAAAAGGAAACATTCTAACATGAAAAGTAATCTATCCAACTTATGCAATGCTTAAAAAATGTAGACAATTTCCCTACACATCCGTTTATTTTCAATAGTGAAATAATTTTGGAATGATTTAAAATGGCTACACTAAATGGATGATTAAGCCCAATGCATAAAACAAAAAATTCTCAAAAATTAGTAGATTGAAATAGTGGTTTACCAATGGCTTTGGGAAGTAAAGAAGATCACAAAAATGCTCAAAAAAGTTGGTTTTCATGGGTCCTTTTACAGGGTTTTAAAAAATGAAAAATGTAATTTCTAAGTTGTTGTATGTGTTCTCTGTTCTAGGTTTTAAACTATGGTTTCATGATCACACTCTTCATATGTTGATGTATAATTTGTGTTATCCTCTTCTTTGCTAAATGTTGTGGACACTCTTCACATTGCAGGCGTTCAAAATTTTTGGGTTTCTCTCCTAGTCGGGGTGTTTGGTTGTCTAGGGTGGTTAGGTGTCTTCCCTTCTGTTTGCATCAAACATACTAGATCACTATCATGACACTTGGTGTCCATATGAAGGATGTAATTTTGAATTTTGATATTTAATTGAAACTCCTATTTATGTACCCAAAAAAACAATTTCTTTAATTACACTAATTACGTAATCAAAATACACTGATTATTCCCATCTAATTCCTCTCAATTGATCAGGATATTCTACTACGCGATCTCAATCGTTCATTTTGAAACACAAAATCTATATAACAATTTTCTTCTTCCTAAAAATGATAGAAGAATGAACATATTTTGCACAATAAAGTAATGCTAAAATCACAATCGATCTTTTAACAAAGCTTTACACACATCTTCAATCAACACACACACAACTTTGAAGCTTTTGCTACACACAAATGGAGGCTTCACATTGATACAACAAAGTATCCAACATGTTTGAGAATATACTTTGACACGAGATGGTAATGCTACAATTTTTGAGTTCATTTTATGTTATCTCTTTTGGTTTCATTGTTTAAATTCATTTCTTCATAGTTTTATTTCATGAGTAATGGGCATGAATTGTGATCTTTGTTTTGAATTAGATTAGTTTCAATTCATTCATATTTGATCTTATTGCACTTTCTGATTTCCCCCTTACACATTTTGGCATGCCCGGTGGGACCTTGGTCCTTAGCATTAGCATTTCCTTGAGTGTTTTTTATAGTTGTAGGTTCCAAAAGTGCATTTGAAAAATCTTCATGCAAAAGCTACAGGAAATTTACGCAGTCAATCTGTCATTTTTATTGCACTCGCCATTTTTCTTACTACTTTTGCTTCACTGACAGGGCCACTTTTGAAAATTTTGATCGCTTTTACATGGAATAGGGCCACATTTGAGTTTTTGGACCGCTTTTGCCTCCAAAATAGGTCTGCAGGTGCACAAAAGGTCGCTTTTGCTTAAGAATTTCGCTTTTTCTCTATTAAAATTTTATCCGAAAGATGCAAGTCATTTTTTTAATTTCTAACGCTAACGATTGTTGGTTTGGATGTTGGAAGGGTGCTAACATTGTTTATACACGATTTATAGAAGCATGGCATGAGTTTATCCAAGAACCAACTAACACTTTTATTGTAGAGAAGGCGAACGATCAAAGTGTTACATTTTCTTAGAAGTTTTCATAGTTAGGAAAATTTTAATTTGATGCATAAAATGAACCCCACAACTTGCATGTTTTCAATTTGGTGCTCTAAAAATAACATTCAAAAAGCTTTCTAGATTAGAGAAAATTTTCAAATTGGTGCTTTAAAAAGAACATTTCAAAAGCTTTCATAGTTTAAGAAAATTTCAATTTTTGTGCATAAAATGAACCCCACAACTTGCACGTTTTCAATTAGGTGCTCTTAAAAGAACATTAAAAAAACTTTCTAGATTAGAATAAAAATTCAAATTGGTGCTTTAAAAAAGAACATTTCAAAAGTTTTCATGGTTGAGGAAATTTTTGATTTTGGTGCCTAAAAATGAACCCCACAAATTCACACGCCTTTGGTTTGGAGCTCTAAAAAAACATTTCAAGAGTTTTCTAGATGAGAACACACTTCTTTTTGGCTCTCTAAAAAGAAAATGTTTATATTTTTTACCGACACTTTCAATATGTTGACGATACACATGATTTTGATTTTTTGACCAATTAAGACAAGGATTGTTAGAAACAATCAATTTTTGGGCTTAAAACTAGACAAATGTTTTTTGATTTGCACATTGATATCTAATTGCTTGAAATCCAAAATATTTTATTTTGGTGCATGCAAAAACAAATTGCTATCTTTTACACATTTTATTTCATTTTTTTGGATAGCACCGTTCGAGGGGCTTAAAAAGAACATTGCAATGAAATGTATATTGTGTCTTCCGTGTTTGGAAAACTAGGTGTCTATCCTCTCCCCTTGCGTCTTTTGGAAATCTTGGGTGACGAAAATCATCTTGAGTTTCACACATTGTTTTCATTTCAAAGGATTACCTTTAGAGGTCCTACCTTTTGAGACACATCCCACATTGGAGAACTCAAAGGCAACTCAAAATGGTATTTCAGTCGGGCCACTATATAAATGGTCAAGGCTAAATGCCAAACGACTTGCATCGATGATTACTTGGTTGTTAGTGCTAGTCACGCCCATAAAAGGATATAAAAGTCACAACAGAACTAAACCTGGGAATTGGACATTCTAACAGGCGACTAACATCTCCTTATGGTCGTTCATTTACTTTATCAAACTAGGGAACATATACTTGAAATGGAGCAGCACGGTATGTGCACTAAGAACTAGTTTCCAGTCACCATCTATAGAAAGCAAATGCTTTAAAAGTAATGCAACGTAAAGCTTTTTAACTCAAACACAACTCGGCTAAAACATAAATCATAACAGCTATTATTAAAGGACAAACTGTGAACTGGCTTTATGCTGCAGGAATAGACACAGGGATGGATTCCCAATGCTGCAGGAACAATACAAAGCTGAATTTGCGTTGAAATCTATAGAAATAGATTCTAACTAGTAATCGACATGAAATGAATAGTTAACTACAACAACTTGCTACAAAATACTTACTAAGTGGGCCCCCTTAGCAATCATCAACTAGATTACACAAGAAGTTGACTCAAAGCTTCATCGAATTTTATTCATACTCAGAACTAGGATACATCGATTACTCTATTTTGAAAATAAAACTTAACACAAAACTTTATTACTTGTTCAACTTAATTCTAACCCATACTACTTCATCCTCGTTCACTCACGCAGGAGGAACGATTATTTAAATGAAAAAGACAACTAACTAATTAACAGAGGAAGTCGTGATCATAAATACATTCTGAATCCGCGGAACAGATATTCATAAATGAAAGTCTATCTGCTCGACGTGACCCAGAGAAAATATAGCATTACACACTCCCTAAATCAAAGGATCGTTAAAGCTTCTTCCCAAAGATTCGGTCAAAGAGTTATTACTGGAACGACTTCTTTAACAGAGTCGAGATTCTTGCGCTTGATCAACTTCAGCTCCCTCCAACAATCCTGCAATAAATGACAGAGGCGAAGGAAAGCATACACACAAGCAACACGTCATCTATTCATTAATCACATGTTAATCCTATTCCATTATCCAAAATTATAAGCATACATCAGCTATGCGGGCGGTCAAAAAGGTAATTAATAAAGTTGTCAAGTTGCAGGAATATGGAATTCATTGCTACAGGATACCACCCAAAAAGTCTTTAATCAACAAGTTTAAACAACTATTAATAATAAAAGTAAGAGTATCAAAAGTTTCAAACTATGAGCATATTTAAGGCTCATCATTCTGCCCCCTACTTAGCGTAATGCTGGTCCTCCAACATTGACTTTCTTTGTTATTTCCCTGAAATTGGTTGGAGTAACATGACCCTGTGAAGTTCCAAACTTGTAGTAAAAACCTTTGGTAAACTCCCATCTTTCATATCTGCGGTTCTCTATTTCTGCATTGATTTCCTTGGCTTGGTAAGGATAGAGCGGCCACATTAAAATTGGGGGTTGGAAGGTCAGTGGCATCCATAATTCAAATCTACTTTGCAAACCCAGTTGCATGTACCTTTCTATTCTCCTGAGTGCTGCTGTGAAGTTCAAAGGGCTATGAGGCTCTGTCTTTCTTAGACCAACTGTCAATCTCTCCCACCTTGTCTCAATCCTAGAAGAGGCAAGTTTCCAAAATGTATATTTATGTTCTTTGAACTCACTGTATACCTATTTTCTGATGTCAAAAATTTTCTCTCTTTCCTTAGGTTGATTGCATCCATAAGTAATTCTAAACCAGATTCTTAAAACAGTGCGTGGGTCTGAACTCTCAGCTCTTAGGAGAATAGGTTCATCTCTTTCTGCTTCCTCATATGTTTCCAATTGTCTCCCATAATTGATCTCATTTGCAGCCCAAGACATAAGTGCTCTTAAATGGATATCACCTATATAAAGAAGTGGGTTCCACTCAGTTTCTGTAGGAATTAAATAACCATGTAAATATAGTTCACACATGGAGTTTTTCAACCAATTAGGGGCCACTTCATAAGCATCATAGAATTCTTTGGCTGTTTCAATATCGGGATCCAAATTTCTGGAGATCCTCATTAATTTGAACCAAAGAAACTGTTCTTTGAGGCACATTGCATATACTTTGGGTGGCGGCCTACACTCCATTATCTGTCCAATTATTTTCATCATTTTATCCATTTTTGTCTACAAATCTTGAATTTCTTGCTTTTGCCTTTCAATTTCTCTCTGCAACTTTTTCTTTTCCTCATCCCATAAACTTTGCTGGACTTCAGTTTTGGCGAGATGGCGAAAACATAAAGTGTGGAATGACACAGGCGTCTTCTTAATGCTCAGAAATTCCAAGTATGCAATCAGTAGAGTCCTTTTATACACAACTAAATCTATGCAAACTTTAGTGGGCAATGGATTATCATAAGGTATCTTAGGCAGTTCAAGCACACTCTCTTCTTGCTGTAGAACAAAATCCTATTGCTGTAGGATGAAACCTTGTTGTTGTACAGGAGAAGATTGTTCTTCCTCATAAATTTTCTCAGCTACACAAGCTAAGTCGTCCAGACTCGGCATTTTCCCTTTATCAATATTACTGGGTTGTGCTGCTTCAAGAACAACAGAGGAGCTTAGTGGAACATTTGGAGATATATCCAAGGAATTATCATGACCTGATTCAGCAGAGTCCTCCAATATTATGACAGTTTCTGTTTGAACAGAGGTTATAGTAGGCTTAGACTGTTTTCTCAATGAACTCCTTCTTGGTAGTTTTGCAGGAGGAGCAGCAGCAAAGGTTGCTTCCCTAGCAGTCCTCTTCCTAGCTGGTCTTGAAGATCCAGACTTAGCAGGGGAAGAAGAAATTGAAATTGGAGTATTAACGGGTGTTGCTGCAGGAGAGACAGAAACAGGGGAAGACTTCGCAGGAGAGGATGAGGCAAAAAGTTTTTGTCTTTGAGTATGTGGGTCTGACTCAAGAGTCTGCCCTACCCCAGATGACTCACCTACAATTGTCTTTCCTTTTTCTCTCCTAGTGGCAGACCTTGTTTGCACACCGGTAGAGGACGTCGGTATGGAAGCTGCAGGAGCAGCGAATTCTTGCTCTGTTTCAGTACTTGAGGACTCAATTCTCATTTTATTTCTTCTAGGCTGTGTGGGTAATACCCTAGGAGGTTCAGGTGGTTGAAGACCTTTTCGGGCAACAAACTCATTCTAGAAAAGCGGTGAAACATCCCTTAAAGATCGCTCAGCCAAAAGTTTTATTAGGGCATGATGTGTGACAGAGTTTTGTTTACCCATTTGGGTTTCATGTGCACTATTTTGCAAAAGGTTCAACAAGAAATTCAGAACATTCATTACCAGTCCATGTCTCATATGACTTAACAATTTGAAATGATATGAATGTAGGTAAGAGAAACGCCCTTCACAAGTTAAATACCTGATAACAAAGATGGTGTATTCAGAGTATGGATAAGGCAGGGACATTCTTTTGCATCCTTGTTTTGAAATTTCCAAAGGCCCATCAGCTGGTAGGGTAAACTCTGCCCTAGCAGAGACATCATCCCTTCCAATAGGAAGATTTTCACCAACTGCCGGTAATCCAGTGACTTCTGAAATTCTTTCCTCTGTCACAGCCATTGTCAAGCCCCATATCGTAGTCTCATTTTCTGAAAATGTTCTTAAAAATTCGCCTGCAGCCTCTTCATCAAAAGAATCAATTCTCAAGAAATAATTTAACCATCCACAATTAGCGAATGCTTGCATTAACTGAGGATCCTGTATCAATGCGTCATGAGCTGCAGGATCATGCCTCA
Organism: Sequoia sempervirens; assembly: GCA_007258455.2. Taxonomy (NCBI): domain Eukaryota; kingdom Viridiplantae; phylum Streptophyta; class Pinopsida; order Cupressales; family Cupressaceae; genus Sequoia; species Sequoia sempervirens. The sequence goes on along the minus strand of VDFB02281492.1, from coordinate 756,986,001 downwards.
CCAGTTGGCCACCCATGATCAAAATCATTAAAACAAAAACTCAGACTGATGCTGAAAGCTTGAAAAATACTCTTCTTCCTTACTGCACTTTCTTTTCCTTGCCAAGAATAACAGCTAGACATTTGCATAAAATAATTTTAATAACTACTTAAACTAAGTAGTTAACTTGTTCTCAGGATATGGCTTTGCAATCATACTTTTAGAAAGTACAAGATCATAACTATTTTTGGCAAACGTAAATTTGGCACAAGAAAATTTGAAATTAGAATACGCCGCCCCCTACTTAGCATTCGACATGTGTCCTCACATGTGCAAGGTGATGGGATTAAAGCATGCAATTACGGCTGATGTACACGTTACAATTAATGAATAGATAGAAAGAATAAATTATGCGATAATGAAAATATTTCGCGTACTTTGAAGTTAGTTCTCGGGAATGCCGTAAAGGACAACAGCGTATCATGAAATGATAGCTGGAAGATTGAATGCATGAATGAGGTGGAGTGGCAATATGGATGACGTGGCAGATAAAGAAATGAATGATGTGATAGATGAAAAGAAACGGAGAAAAGTGGTTTTTTTTAAAAAGAAAACTTATTATGGGCGGTCAACACAATACTTAAAGAGAAGTTGCAGGAAAAAGGCCTAAGCCTTTTGCTGCAGGAAGATCAGTCGAAACAAACTTCTTCAGGAACTCCTCCTTTGATGTCGGCTTATGATATAATCGCAGTCGGTGTCCATTAACCAGCAATTTGAAACGGACTGGATCAATTGTGGCCAGCTGTACTGATCCATTGTCAAACACGTTCTCAACTTCATAGGGACTGAGCCAACATGTTGTAAGCTCACCTTGGTTTTCTTGATATTTGGAATCATATAGCAGAGCCCAATCACTAGCAGAGAATTGCTTGGTTTTGATGTGTTGATCGTGCCATTTCTTCCTTTGCTGTTGGACAACTTTTGTATGCTGCAAGGCAATTTTTCTCATTTTGTCCAAGACATTTAGCTGCAGGAGACGTTCCTTCTGTGCTTCAGAAATTTCTATATTGAGTTCGAGAGCTGTCCTCAAAGTTTTATGTTCAAACTCAATGGGTAACATGGCTGTTTTCCCATAAAGTAGTTCAAAAGGTGTAAACCCAGTTGTTGTCTTCCATGCAGTTCTGTAGGCCCAGACTGCTTCAGGAAGTCTACTGCTCCAATCTTTCCTATGGAGCTGCACTGTCTTTGTTAGGATCGCCTCAATTTCCCTGTTTGTAACCTCTGCTTGACCATTGGCTTGAGGGTGATAGGGGCTGGACTTCCTATGTTTGATTTTATAGTCATTCATTAGTGTAGTGATCAAATTAGATGTGAACTGAGCTCCCTGATCAGTTACCAACTCTCTGAGAACTCCAAATCTAGTGAAAATTTGCTCATACAAAAATTCAGCAACCTTATTATCACGAGCATGATTCATTGCCTTTACTTCAACCCACTTTGTTACATAATCCGTGCAAATCAGAATGTATGATTTACCATTTGATGGTAGATCAATTGGTCCAATAAAATCCATTCCCCATTTATCAAAGGGGTGACAATTACCTGTGGATACAGTGACATTTCATCTGACTTGGTTGGTCTTCTCATACGTTGGCATCTGTCACATTTCCTTGTATAAGCTACAACATCCTTGTATAATGTTGGCCAATAGTATCTTGTTGTAAGAACCTTCATTGATATTCTCTTTGCTACAAAATGTCCCCCACATGGTTCATCATGACAAGCATGTAAGATATCATAAGTCTCATCTTCTCTTACACATCTTCGCATAACTTGATCAGGTCTAGTATAAAACAGACAATTTGCAATCCATGAAAAGTTAAAACTTTTCTCAATTAACAATTTCTTTTCTTTTGGGGAAAAGTGAGCTGGTATTTTGCTTGCTGCTAGATAATTGGCAATGTCTGCATACCATGGAGTATGTGCAGCAATCGAAAACATGTGTTCATTAGGGAACCTATCATCAATGACTTCGTGTTCAGCAGGTGCAGTTATTTGAAGCCTTGATAAAAAATCAGCTACAACATTAGCTCTTCCTGGTTTATCAATGATTGTAATGTCAAATTCTTGTAACAACAGGAGCCATCTTTCCAACCTACCAGAGATGGCAGGCTTGTTCATCAGATACCTGATTGCTGCATGGTCAGTGTGGACAAATATCTGATAACCTGTGACATAATTCATAAATTTATTCAAAGCATACACTACTGCTAGCAACTCCTTTTCTATAACAGTGTAGTTTAGCTCAGGACCTTGAAGGTTTTTGCTGATAAAATAGATGGCATGCTCAGTTGAGTTTTCTTTTTGGCTTAAGACTGCCCCTATACCAAAATCAGAAGCATCAACATGTATGTGAAAAGGCAAAGTCCATTTTGGACCTTGAAGAATAGGGGCTTTAGTAAGCAAGTCCTTTGGTTGCAGGAAATATTTTTCACAGGCCTCCGTCCAATCAAATTGAGACTCCTTAGTTAATAAAGCATATAGTGGACTGGCAATTTTGCTGAAATCTTTTATAAACCTTCTATAATACCCTGCATGACCAAGGAAGCTTCTGACATCCTTTTGTTTTGCAGGAGTTTGTAAATTCAGAATAACTTCAATTTTAGCAAGGTCAACCTGAATTCCATTCTTGGAAATATGATGGCCAAGAACAATACCTTCTTCCATCATTATAAAGCACTTTTCACTGTTCAGAGACAAATTTTGCTTTCTGCACCTTTTCAATACTTTTTCTAAATTCACCAGTGCTTCTTCAAATGTAACTCCATAGGTAGTGAAGTCATCCATATAAATCTCCATACAATTTTGAGATATATCAGCAAAAATACTAATTATTGCTCTCTGAAATGTTGCTAACGCATTGCATAGACCAAAAGGCAAGACTGAATAAGCAAATGTCCCCCATGGACAGGTAAAAGTGGTCTTATCTTGATCTTCAGGGGCAATTTTTATCTGATTGTACCCACTGTAGCCATCCAAGAAGGAAAAATATCTTTTACCAGACAATGAGTCTAGGACTTGGTCTACAAAGGGTAGTGGAAAGTGATATTTTTTAGTGGCAGTGTTCAACTCTCTGTAATCTACACACACTCTCCATTTTCCACCTTTCTTAGGAACAATAACTAACAGAGAGATCCACTGACTGTCAAAGATTGGGTAGATAAAACCAGCATCAAGCAACTTTTGAAGCTCATTCTTAACTATTTCTCTAAGTGCTGGATTTATTCTTCTTTGAGGCTGCCTAACTGGTAAACAGTTTTCTTTGATATAGATCCTATAAGTACAAATTCGAGGATCTATTCCTTGCATATCCCCATATTCCCATGCAAAAGCTTTTTGCTGATCTTGTAGCATTTTGAATAGGACAACCTGTTGAGATTGTGACAACTTGCTATTGATATTCAAACAGTGACCTGGAGACAATTCTATCTGCTTAGTGAGATCACTCATAGAATCTACAGGTGATGTTTGTACCTCTTGTGGAAGCAAGTTATGAAAAATTGCAAGAAATTTAGGCAGCAAACTCTCAGAATTTAGTTGCTGCAGGAAACATTGTAGATGACTGCTATTTGGATCAGATGAACTACCCGTATCAGAGTTAGACTGCAGAATTTGAAAAAGCAAGGCATCTTCATTCTGAAGTTGTGAGAATGGATAAGTTTGAAGCATCATTAATTGAACCAACGAATTGGCTTCTTCAGTTTCTTCTCCCACATATGGCCAAACAGGTTGGGACAAATCTGGTTGAGGTCTAGCAGGCGGATACAAAGCCAATTTTTTTGTGGACTGTCAATCAGAAATAGTCATATCTCTAGAACGACATCCTATAAAAGCATCAACAGTTGCTAACCATGGTCTACCTAGGATAACTGGGTATCCTCCTAAAGTTGCTTTAACATATAATATTGTAAAATCAGTTGGATACTCCCAAGATTCAAGAGTAACAATTACATCTTCCACCATTCCATCAGGTTTGACTGTGGAGCTATCTGCAAGCTGTAGAACTGTAGGTGTAGACCTAATGTTTAGAGTGTTCAAGTAGTCCATAGTATGCTTTGTCATGACATTGATGGCAGCACCAAGGTCAATCAAAACATTTTTTACAATTTGGCCATTTATATGTATTTGCACTACAGGACTTCCAGGGTCTATGTACTTTGGAATGACTGCATTTCCCAACATTATATCAACCAATTTCCCTAAGACATGAATTGTTTGGGGATCCTTTTTCTTTCATTCAAGCTTCTTCAAACAAGCCTCTTTAATGGCTTTTCCAAAAATGGGAACATCTTTAATGGCCTGAAATAAAGGGATTTGAATTTGTACATTCTTGAGTTGATCCAGAATGTCAAAAGTGGGTTCTTCCATGGATTTAAATCCAGTACTTTGTAACCTCTGAAGAAAAGGTGGTTTGTCTTGACTTTGCAAAATAGGCTCCTTAGAAACCGTATCAGTTATAGGCATATGCTCAGTAGGAACATCAGGTGCAATAGGTTCTTCAGGGGGAGAATCTGGCATCTCAGTAATGAGAGGTGGTTGTGGAGCAGGAAGAGTAGTTCCAGACCTCAAATGGATATCATGAATGTTTAAGGCATAAGCTGGATATTGGTTAGTTTCAGCAAAATACATGGGCTGTTGTGGCTGTTGCTGTTGCTTATTATTGGGATTTGGCAACGGCTGGGCAGGCATAGGCGTTTGTTTTGGAGGGCCTGTATTTGTGGCAGTTGCTGCAGGAGGTGGCATGAGGGCCTGAGGTTGTGGCTGTGGAAGCTGCAGGAACCCAGGGGACTGGTTTTGCCATTGCTGAGAACCTCTCCATTGAGGATTTTGCTGCCAATTACCTTGAGGTGGGGTCCATTGTCCTTGTGGCTGCTGCCAACCTCCTTGAGGAGATTGCCATTGAGGGGTCTAATAGTTAGGCCAATTTGGTTGAGACGTATTCCAAGGTGGTGGTGGTCCATATGTAGGTTGCCATTAGTTATTATAGCTAGAATAAGGATTACCAAAAGTCAAAGGGTCTTGAGGCATACCTTGTCTTTGAGCCCATAGTCTCCTTTGTGCAACAAAGAACACTTGATCATCATCACCTTCTACTAGCTTAAAGTCAATAGGTAATTGTTTAGCTTCTAGATTAGCCACCGTCTTGCATCTGCAGTCACGTTTCTTTTGTCTGCAATGTGGACAGAACTCGGCCAAGACTGCTTCAGCTTCCTCATGTTTCTTCTGAGCTTGCATAGTGTCCAGTTGTGTAGCTATATTGTTAATGATATCCTGCTTGAACTCAGATAGCAAATTTGTTATCTCCATCCGGGAAACTCCACTAGAAGAAGACTTGCCCACCGTAGGTCGATGACCTCTACCCTTCTTCACATTTGCTCGAAAGTAATTAAGACATATTTTCTTAATATCATCCCAAGGCAGTTGGGTTATATCACCTCCTCCCATCAGGTCCAGGGCGTCTATACAAGTATCACTGATTCTCCTTAAAAAGAGTAGTTTTTGAGATTCTTCATTGAGAGTATGGTCTGAATTCTTTTTCAGGGAAAACAAGAATCTTGAAATATAATCCTCCAGACTTTCATCCTCCTTCTATTGAATTCTGAATATATCGTCTCCCTTACTGCAACTCTTACAATATTCCTTATATTTGTCAAGAAACTTTGTTTGCATGGCTGCCCAACTATCAACAACACCTCTCCCCAAACTCATGAACCATCTAAGAGCTCCTTCTTTCAGAGTGGAAGGAAACAACTTCAGCTTGTGAGCATCCAAAGTGTAGTCATAACTGCGATAAAGGATATCAAACTCAAACAGAAAAGTTTCTGGGTCCTCTGTAACTAGGCCGTAGAATTTGGGAAGTAATGAAGAAGGAATATTTTTAAGATTGTCAGTATCTCACTGGGGAACAATGGGAAACTCAAAAGCAAGAGGTGGATTAGGTGGATTATTTGCCATATTTGCGTGCTGGAATATCAGAGCAAATGGATTTTCCTCAGGTTCTTCGTCAACTGGGTTAAATGGTAGTTCAACAAACAAGTTTTCAGGGAGGAACCTTCCTAGTGCGTCTCTTCTTCTTCTATGCATGCAATAAAATAAATGGTATTTGAAAAGAACTTGAAAATACTTAAACAACTGACTAAACTACTACTAACAATGACTATAGCAGGTTCTTAGATTGACACCATCCCCGGCAACGGCGCCAAAAATGGTCACGCCCATAAAAGGATATAAAAGTCACAACAGAACTAAACCTGGGAATTGGACATTCCAACAGGCGACTAACATCTCCTTATGGTCATTCATTTACTTTATCAAACCAGGGAACGTATACTTGAAATGGAGCAGCACGGTATGTGCACTAAGAACTAGTTTCCAGTCACCATCTATAGAAAGCAAATGCTTTAAAAGTAATGCAACGTAAAGCTTTTTAATTCAAACACAACTCGGCTAAAATAGAAATCATAGCAGCTATTATTAAAGGACAAACTGTGAACTGGCTTTATGTTGTAGGAACAGACACAGGGATGGATTCCCAATGCTGCAGGAACAATACAAAGCTGAGTTTGCGTTGAAATCTACAGAAATAGATTCTAACTAGTAATTGACATGAAATGAACAGTTAACTACAACAACTTGCTACAAAATACTTACTAAGTGGGCCCCCTTAGCAAGCATCAACTAGATTACACAAGAAGTTGACTCAAAGCTTCATCGAATTTTATTCATACTCAGAACCAGGATACATCGATTACTCTGTTTTGAAAATAAAACTTAACACAAAACTTTATTACTTGTTCAACCTAATTCTAACACATACTACTTCATCCTCGTTCACTCACGCAGGAGGAACGATTATTTAAATGAAAAAGACAACTAATTAATTAACAGAGGAAGTCGTGATCATAAATACATTCTGAATCCGCAGAACAGATATTCATAAATGAAAGTCTATTTGCTCGATGCGACCCAGAGAAAATATAGCATTACACACTCCCTAAATCAAAGGATCGTTAAAGCTTCTTCCCAAAGATTCGGTCAAAGAGTTATTACTGGAACGACTTCTTCAACAGAGTCAAGATTCTTGCGCTTGATCAGCTTCAACTCCCTCCAACAATCCTGCAATAAATGACAGAGGCGAAGGAAAGCATACACACAAGCGGCACGTCATCTATTCATTAATCACATGTTAATCCTATTCCATTATCCAAAATTATAAGCATACATCAGCTATGTGGGCGGTCAAAAAGGTAATTAATGAAGTTGTCAAGCTGCAGGAATATGAAATTCATTGCTACAGGATACCACCCAAAAAGTCTTTAATCAACAAGTTTAAACAACTATTAATAATAAAAGTAAGAGTATCAAAAGTTTCAAACTATGAGCATATTTAAGGCTCATCAAGTGCCATTCACGAAATGGGAGGTACCTTGTGTATATAGGGCCCCGAGTAAGTTGGTAAGAGCCTTAAGTGGCTTGCTAGATGCTAGCCAAGTGTTGGATCCCTTGAGCATTACTAAGAACCAATGTTGTAGAAGCCACCTTTTTAGCCAATTTTTTTTTTTGAAGTGGTGCATTAGAACTTTGATAATGGTTGAGATTAAAACACTCTCCATTCATTGCATGTAAAATCATCCCTTTGAGGCATGAGGTAAGCCCACCTAAAAGAATGTGTCTATCCCTAGGGTGTAAATTGTCTTCCCAAATTGCCAAATCTTTCAGTTACTTTGAAACATCAAACATTTTCTTGAATTCAAATGAACACGTCAAAAAAAAATTTAACATGGTTATCAAACATCAAACCCTTTTGAATTAGTGAGAATACTTTGAAAAGAGCCCTATATTTGCACTCCTAAAAAGATATCTTAAAGAAATATCTTTAACATTTCTAAATATTTAGGCTTATATTTCAAGTCACACTAAGGACAAAGTAAACATTGGAAACTATGACTTTAGCATGTTGACTTCCATGAACTTTGAGCTTTTGTGGAAAGAAACATGCTTAAAGTTATAGATATTTAGGGTCAAATAGTTTTGATTGTTGTGTTGCATGATATCACTTGCCAAATCTCAAATAAGATCAAATGAAGTCATTCAAAACTACAAATTTATCCAAGTTGTTACCAAAAAAGAAACTATTTTTTTTTTGCATAGAATATCTCTATTGCTACTATTTTTGTCGCACTTGATCTAAAATTGGTTGCAGTTGACCTAAAAAAGCTCACTTTTTCTCTCTGGTTTTGACGTGTTTGTAAAAAAATTATTGCTTTTGAAAATCTAAATGCACTTGACATAAAACTTGTTGTAGTTGATCAAAATTTTACTGCACTTGATCCATTTTGTTGACCGTAGTTGACCAAAAACTAGTTGCTTTTGACCAAGAAGCACACTTTTTCCTACACTGTTTACCAGACAAAAAACTTGAAATAGAAATCACTCTTGAAAAACCTTACCATAGTTGCTTTCAGAACTTAACCGCTATTGACATAAAAGTGGCCGCTTTTGACAAAAAATGTCGTTATTGCTCTAAGACTGCCACTTTTGCCCTGTTGTCTAATGAAAGTCATAAACTAATCCAAAAATAGTTACAAAAGCTTGTGAGAACGAAAACAGTTGGACTCCTAAAAAAACGTCATAATTTACATCAATCCATCATCCATTTGCAAAATCCTACACCTCATCCTACTTTTAGAATTCAAAATCAAAACAAACAACTTGGATCATTCCTTCACTCAAAATTCTAAGATATCAACATTTACTTGAACCTTAAGGCTAGTTCAAGTAAATTTCCTGCAACATATCCTCTAGAAAAATAAGTGAAATATCGATCCAAGTCTTTTAACATTTTAAATTCCAAAAATAGCGTCATCCCAAAAATCAATCAAAATTTAGGGTCTTGAGTATCACAAAAACTATATCAAAACACCAACACTTTCATCATTTCACTTTATGACCATTTGGCATCCAATTGCTCCAATTCAAAAACCAAACCTTATGACACCTATCATACAACCAAGTCTCATGCAAATTGAAGGTGAACAAACAAACATCATCAGTAGTTTGAGAAGCTTCATATTTGAGAGAAACGAAACACCCACTTAGTGGAAAAACACAACTAACATTCTAGATAAAGAGGAACAAAAAGTAGATCTTGTGGCTAGAAGGACCGTATTGCCACCTCCTGCGTGGCGATAGACACCATCTTTAAAACAAAAAATCCCAAAAACAAAGCATTATTTTATTCCATAGTTATAAATCAACAACTTCCACAAAATCTTGGCACTTGTTTGTGACAACTACGAGATTGCAACATAGAAAAAAAATGGAAGCAAAAAAAAGTAACACTAGTATGCCCCCAACAAACACCACAAACGACGAAAGTGACCCATGGGGTTATAGACCAAGTGACCTTATAACTCCTCAAAAGGAACCAACATTCAAAGCAACATCAAACCAATCACCAAGTGAGGAGGAGGTAATCCATAGACAACAGGAAATGATGGATAGGTCAGACCAAAATCCTAGGGATATGGTCATAGAAGAAGTGGATAGTGAGGAAGAAACATTTCAACAATCCCAAGGTACTTAAATCGATGGACAAACTCCTAATAAAGGATCCAAATACCTACTTATTCAAACTAGCACAAAGTGGTGCTAAGTTACCTATAGACTTTAACATGAAAGGACTTAAAGATCCTCAACTCATTCCCTTAGGGGATAAATCAATTTTGAGGGAAATACCTAGACCATTGGAGATTCCAAACATGCCACCAATATTCTCACAAGGAAATGATGAATCAATGGACAACCCTTTGTTTAGGAAACCATCCCAAATCGAACAAGCAGTAGTGGCTCAACAATATCAAGGAGGTCCATCTCAATACATGCCCCAAAACACTTCATACATTGACCCTTCCCAAAATGTACAAAATCAACAAAGGGTAATTTCCACAACAAAATCTACAAGAAGGTATGCCATGAACGAACTACTTAGGAAACCTTCAAATAAATCAACAACATCAATAAGGTGTGACACATGGTACCATTCCCAATCAACATCAATGAGGTGTGCCACATGGTACCCTTCCTAATCAATAGTACTAAAAACAAGGTGTGTCACATGGTATCCTTCCCAATCAATAGTACCAACAACAAGGTGTGCTGCATGGTACCCTCCCCAATCAACATCAACAAGGTGTGCCACATGGTACCCTTTCTAATCAACAGTACCAACAACAAGGTATACCACTAACACACTATCAGGGTAACCTTAAAAACAGTTCATCCCAACAACAAGGTATACCACCATTGCACTATCAAGGTAACCTTCAATATAGTTCATCCCAACAAAAAGGTGCACCACCAATGCACTACCAGGGTAACCTTAAAAATAAGTCTTCCCAACAACAAGGTGTACCACCAATGCACTACTAGGGTAACCTTCAAAACAATTCATCCCAACAACAAGGTGTACCACCAACACACTATCACGGTACCCCTCTTCAACAAAATCAACAAGGAATTAATCCTCCTTCCATTCAACAAAGAGCTAACCCTCCTTACATTCAACAAGGAGTTAACCCTCCTTCTATACAACATGGACTTAACCCTCCTTACAATTAACAAGGACCTAACTCTCCTTTCATACAAGAAGGACTTAACCCTCCTTACAATCAACAAGGACTTAATCCTCCTTTCATACAACAGAGACTTAACCCTCCTTCCACCAAACATGATTACTAAGGTCCTATAACTCCACAATATCCAACCTATGACCAAATGAACATGGTAGGACAACAAGGTTACTACGCACAAGATCCAAAAACAAATGTACCAAACACAGAGGTAGGCATGCAACTACAAGCCCTAAATCAAAAGATATTAGAAATACATGTTGGAAAACCCAAGAAGACCTACACTCTACAAGATATATGTTCATTCCCTTTTGATCGCTCAATTACGATGCTTCCTTTCCCTAAATTTTTTGAAATACCCAAGTTTGACGAGTACAAGGGAAAGGGAGATCTAGTGGAACATGTGCAATATTTCTCGATATCTTGTATGGAAGTACAAAACAATGATTCTTACCTAATGATACTTTTTCCACATAGTCTTACTGGTCACATTATGGAATGGTTCTCCCACCTACCACTAAGAATTAAAAGTTTTGATGGACTAACTACAAAGTTTGTGAACCACTTCTCATTCAACATAGAACATGATGTCACCATCACTGTCCTCTTCAAGATTAAAAATAGTCAAGGAGAATCCTTTACATCCTACCTATAAAGATGGATACATAAAGCTAGTAGGTGCAAGTGGCCTATTCTCAACAAAGAACTAGTGGATATCTTTGTTTCCAATGTCCAAGCAAAAATCAATTATCAACTCACCATGTTGTGCCTACAGAAGTTGATGATCCAACCTCACAGATCCAAATGAACACCTGCAAGCAAATAACCTATCACCAAAGGAGATCAAGAGACACAAGAATGGTGCTATGCAAACATGAAGCAAAAATGCATTACCCGAGAAGATAATAATTACAAAGAGATCAATCCTTAAGAAAGGAGATCAAAACCCTAAAGTGAGAACCCTAGGAAGAGGATTAAATTAGCATGTGACAAGTGTCAAGATCATAATGAATGAGACAACATGACTAATTTAATAATGCAAAAATAAAGATTCCTAAGTTTAGCTTAAGTGAAATAAAGTAAAGGTGACTTAATTAATTAATCAATATGATTAAATTAATCAAGTAAACAACCTATTACTCTAACACCCCCCCTTAAGATGAACTTAGGGAGAATCTAAGAAACTAAGGACAAAATGCAAGAAAGCAAAGATGGGTCCCGACAAACAGGCCATATGAGGTACCCATGTACAAATGTAAAAGATCTCTAACAACAGGAGAAAAGGAGAAACCCTTGTGGGAAAAAATTCTCTCCAAGAGAGAGAAATACAAGTGAAGGTATAGGAAGCCTCCAAACAAGAGTGAAGGTCGAAGAAGCCTCCAATCAAGAAGAAATTGTCCCAAAAGATAGGAACAAAGGATGAACATATAAAACACCACTGAAGCATGAAGAAGCTGCAAACATTGTCGTAGAATGATTGCTAAAATGTTGAAAGAAGGAATGCAAGAGTGTCCATATGGTAAGTGTTCCATCTCACATAAATGCACGGGTAACCAGTTGATGCATCCACCTAGTACATAGGAAAAAATACTATATACATAGCTCACTCCAACACAAAACCAAAGAAGCATTAACACCAACAATAAAAACCCCCCCATAATGCTGACAAGGGAGAGGTATGATAGGTACACTGAAACTGAATGTCTGAATGTATTGCATGAAGAGGAACCAAGAACATCTGAAGGTGCAATCATGAAAGTACAAGCAGATAGAAAGGATGTGAAAATAAAAGTCACATACGCATGAGAAAGGTATAAAGGAAAACAAAGGAAAAATTCAACCCACATGGCACTTTATATCATAGTGCAAGCATAACAAGGCACAAATTGATGTGCAAGAATCCCAATATTACACATACAATGTTGAGACACTTTATTTCATTGCGTTTACAAATGATAAATACATGCAATGTGAGCCCATAAGGTCCAAAAAGGACAACAACTGAGAAGAAGGATTTCTGGAAAAAACCAAAAATCAAATCTGGAAATCACCTACACCACTGTGAAGATCTCAAAAACAGCTTTTTGACGATATCTTGTTTTCCCATTTTCGACATCATATGCAAAAGTTATGCTGAAAACATTGAAGGCAACTCTAGAGAAGAAGATCTAACTTTGACTAAAAATAACAAGGATCTGAGAAAAAATATCTAAAAAATACCTAGACCACTAGAAAGTTCTTTGAATCCTCTTTTCGACGATATCTCGTTTGCCCAATTTCAACATCGTGGGTGAAAGTTATGGCCTCCGAAAGAAAATAACTCCCAAAGGGCAAAAAAGACAGTCACTGCATTAAATTTGATGGCCATATGGCTGTCATAGCAAAACTGTGAGCCCAAATTTGACATTTGGCTGTCATCGAACAATTCGGCTTATTTGAAAAAAAATTGTTTCAAAAAAAAAAAAAAAGCATTTACATTGAATAATTTTTTTTGATTTTTTTTTTAAAAATTAATAAAAAAAATATATGAGGGCGGTGACCCTTGAAAGTATGCCACCGGTGATACTGTCAGACTGTTGGACGACTATAAGGTCGGCGACAACTAACAGTACAGCCAACCGGCGTATTGCGGGGCCGGTCAACCTTTAAAAAGGTTGTTTCCTTCTTTTTTTTAAACTTTCTTTTTTGATGTTTAAAAACAAAAACTTAACAATTTGTTTTTTTCTTATGAATTTTTTTGAAAAAATTTAATGCAGAAAAAAATAAAAAATTTCAACGATTTTTTTTAATACCTCTAAATGTGTGCAGGTGAGGCCGTATGGGTTTGGAGACATTTTTTTTTGCCTTGGATGTCAACTTCACCAAATTTGACAATTTGACAAACATGTTTAGGGTTTTTGGCTACTCCAGACACAATGGTGAGGTCCGTTTGAGCTTAAAATGCCCTGAAAAATTAGGCACCCCCTAGATTGGGCAAAAAAAAACCTTTCTTCAAACCCTCACAGATCTGACAAACAAAAGCCAAATTTGACAAAACAAAGATCAATCTTGACTATTTCGACAACTTTGGATTCAATAGAGAGGTTTGATTTGACCCTAGATGTACTGGAAAACTACTTCAAGGCAAGATCTCACAAAAAAAGAACAAGAAGCTTGCAGATCTAGAGTTTTGATAACATGTAGGAGCTGATAATCCAACCTCACAAATCCCAATGAACACCTGCAAGGAAATAACCTGTCACCAAAGGAGATCAAGAGACACAAGAGTGGTGCTCTGCAAACATGAAGCAAAAATGCATTACCTGAGAAGATAATAATTACAAAGAGATCAATCCTTAAGAAAGGAGATCAAAACCCTAAAGTGAGAACCCTAGGAAGAGGATTAAATTAGCATGTGACAAGTGTCAAGATCATAATTAACGAGACAACATGACTAATTTAATAATGCAAAAATAAAGATTACTAAGTTTAGATTAAGTGAAATAAAGTAAAGGTGACTTAATTAATTAATCAATATGATTAAATTAATCAAGTAAACAACGTATTACTCTAACAGTTCCCTTCTAACTTCAAAGAGATTATTGAAAAGGGACTACACATTGAAGGAGCTCTCATAGCAAGGGGAGTGATTAAGCTAAACAATCCAAAAGACAACTCTTCTAGTTCAAATAAGAAACCCAAGATTTGGGCCAAGAACAAAAATGTTACCAACAATGGAGTAGTTGATGCTAGAGCATTATGGAATGTACAAAATACCAATATACCACAAAACAAACCCTGAGTTGCACAAACAAGCTACACTCCCAACAACGTACAAAACAATCAACTCACCTATCCCCAAAATAATCAATTGGATAAAGAACAAACAAATCAGGGAGGACAACAAAGACAATATGACCAACCAAGGAGGAAGTTTACTACATTAGGAGAACCACTTGAGATAATCATGCGCAAATTAGTTCAACAAAACCTCATCAAAGTCAATGACCGCCCAAACTATGAGACACCAAGTTTTAAGACTCCATGGTACAATGAAAAGGACTTATGTGAGTTCCACAAGATCAAGGGACATACAACGAATAACTACATGAGGCTCAAACATATAATAGAAGACTTAATTAGAAAAGGAGAAGCTGATATCAAACACTGTCCTAGAAACAAATACCTCCAAATCTACACAAATCTAATTCCTAACCATGGTAAGAAAAATGACAAAGGGAAGGAACAAGACTATCACAACACCAACTACACCTATGGTGACACCATCCTAGATAGCCTCTCCCAAGCATCTATGACACTAGGGTCAATGTAATAACTATATGAGGTAGGGACCCAAAATGTGACGTGACTACCCATTGAGGGAAAGTCACAATATAAGGAGCCCCACCTAAACCCACAACAAAGTCATCCAATGACTATAGTATTGTGGAACAACTGAAGAAGAATCCAACTTTGATCTCCATCCCAGAGCTGCTGAAATTATTACCCACACATAGGGAAATAATAGAGAAATATTTGGAAACAATGGTCCCTAATGACCTCAATCCTTCAGTTTCAAGCCATGGTTGGAAAAATCACGACCAATCATCATTTAATATTTTCTAAGAAAGACCTTCTACAAAATTCATTCCACAACCAAGCCCTTTATATAGAGGTTGGTGCCCATAAACATATGATCAAAAGAGTATTGATAGATAACGGTGCAGGTTTGAACATCTGTACCTTGAAATTTGTTAAACAACTAGGGTATTCTAATGATGTAAGTGACAAAGGAAAAAGTATCACTATAAGATCTTATGACGACCTAGAAAGAAATTCAAAAGGGACAATCAGGCTACCTGTATAGATCCAATGACAACAAAAACAACATATCAAGTATTTACCATGTAACCTTCTTCTAGGACGCCCATGGATTCATGCACTACAAGCAGTTCCATCGACATTCCACTAGTGTCTAAAATTTCCTCACATAGGAAAGAAGGTTACATTATAACTGTTGCAATTGATTAATTTATATATTCTTAGCCAAGCCCTAAATCTCAACTAATTTCTTGAGTTTTGGTCCATCCTTCCCGTCATTATCTCTTTTCTTCTCAATAAATCTCATCCATTGATCATCATACCTCATCTTTCAATCCTCACCCTTCATTTGAATTGGGATTTCTATAAAAACAACCTATCTATTTCATTTCAAGGTTAACCATAGTCTTTGAAATTTTTCTATCTTGGGATCTTGCTACTACACATCAAGCTTATTAAATACATTGCATACTACAAATCTAAGAAAAAACAAAGCAAAATAGAGAAGAGTAATGAAGGTGATTCAACTATGGCATATGAATTGAGGTTTATTGCTTTATTATTGTGGTTTCTATTGTCATTTGTGCTTTGTTGTTAGATTAGGATCTCAAGGATTGAATTTAGGTAGTTTTATGGTTGCTAGCATTAATTCACGCTTTCTCTCGAATTTCCCCTATCGACATTAGACACAGAGGAATTGTTTGGGAAAAAGGGTTCTAGAAAGGGTTGTGTGTCCACATCTAAATTTTACATCAAACATAGAGTAGAAAACAAAACTACATATATATTACACATTGATCCAATTTGGAAACAAGTATGTAGGTAGTCTAGATACTCAACACTTATAAATTTAAGCAATTAACTAAAAATAAATTATTTAAGAAATAAATACATTAAAAAAAGTAAATCTCAAACTAAATCTAAAGATAAAATAAATTCACTATATAATCAAAGAATTTGGATGGATTTGCATGATTCTCCAATGATTTAGGCCAAATTTTGAGGTAGGATTCAAATATTTTTATTTTATATACTTCTAAAGATGACAATTTAAATGCAATCTCATCAGGGGAGTGTAGTCATTAGTGAGAAGCTCAAGACTTCATTGGTTCTAATGTGTCTAAGTCTTTGGACAAATCATTACCTATCCTATGTGGTTAGATATATATCCCATATGGATGAATGTCTATCTCATTTGGATGGATGTCTATCCCATTTGGATAAACAATACATGAGTATACAATTGAATGAACACATAATAATTTATTTATTTTTAATGGTAAGTTGTTACCTTGTGGGGGTAACACCTAATACAGTAAATATTAATTAAAGTTTGAGGCATATCTATGTGTCAATGGTTAACCTTGTTAACCAAGAGGCAAAGGTCTAAATTTATTGCTATTTGATGCCTTGATTAATGACATGATTTTGGAAACATGCCCCATATCGCCTCTTTCTTGTTTAGAATCTCAATTGTTAATGCTCTTGAAAGTTGTTTGAATGCCTTTAGCATGTTCCTCATGCCATCATACTGTTAGTTAGATGTATTTTAATACTCAACTTGTATCTTCTTTATTACCTGTCTAATCCTACAGCCTGTATCTTTAAGCCCTTAGTCCTTGTCGCCTTTGAAGATATTCATAAGAAAATGTGCACCATGTGCTAGCTCAGGTAATATCAGGCTGTCAAAGTTGAGGGGATGCCATGTCACAAGAATGTGCAATTTTGATAGGAGGGGGGCCAAGCACATTAATCAATGTGTAAGTTTAACACAGAAACAATTGCCTTATCCATGTGAAGCTGTCTTATCAAGTTGATGAGAACTACTGTGTAATCTTTGCCAGCTTAGCTCAATATATTGTCCTTCCATCTGTACCTGTACATCACAAACCCCTCCGCACCATATGTCAGCTTATTAGATGGTTAGCAACTAAAGATAGTAGAGAAAAATTTAGAACAAGCGGGAAGGGAAGGTATTGTGTTAGCCCTTTCTACACATATGAAATCCACGCCACCAAGGTCAGTAAAAGTCTATACTCAATGTTTAGTTAGGGAATTATTCTAAAGTTTGGGAGCCAAAGACTATCCTAGTTGAGCCAAAGATAAAATGACCAACACCGATGTGTAAAACTAGTGCTCATGATGAAGGGAGCCACTGGTAGTCTGTCACCTCCATTCCCGATCATGGCCATTATTTTCCATCATTTGGGATGGGCTAAGTGGTTTTTACAAATCTTGTCTATGCACTAGAAAACACATAATAATTTAATAAATAAATAAATTTTTAATAATAAAAATGGGTGAAATTTTGAGATACAACTTGAAGATTATTACATGTATCAAATCCAAGTTTGAATGCTAGGCCTTGACCTTGTTACGACTTGTGCTAATTGAAAATGATTATGAAAGTATTTAATGCCTAACATTTTTTTGGATAAACTACAATCAACTGATGAGTGTCGTTGCATTCCTCATCACTTAATTATAAATGTCAATTCAAGGTGGTGTCCATGAGAATATGCAAGAGGGAGAAGAAATCATTTGCATGACATTTTTTTCTACAAACAGAATTGAAAGACAATGCATGAAAGAAATTGCTAGAAACAAATCTAATCTAAGAACTTGTAAATGAAATGTTGAGCTCAAATCTATCCTTAGAGCTTGTAAATGAAATGCTATAATCAAATCTATCCTAAGAGACTTGTAAAGGGAAATATTGAAAATATAAATAATAAGGAATGGAAAGATTGCTGGAAAATAAATTATAAAATAAAATTTACAAACAACTACACTACTGCTGCTAAAAATTGAACTCTATTATTTTATAAAACTCTTCCCCATTTGATTATTTGATTACAATGAATTTATAAAATTCATATCTTCAACTAATCTGAAAGATGAGCCTTAATTATTGTGCAACAACTTGCTAGAAGATAGGAATATGTGTTGAGGAAAAAAAGATAATCATCTTGTTGAGTCAATCTTTTTTGGTCGTCCAAAACAAATATGTCTATTTTGCAGCCCCTAAATAAGCTCCAAAAAGATATTTGAATGCTGAAAAAATCATGTCTTTCTCTTATGTATCATTAAAACTCATAAAAAACTCCTAGATGCTTGCAAAAATGTTCAAACTGCCTAAAATTGTCTCCCAGATATGTTCCATTTGTTTGCACAACCCAACAACCTGTCTTAATGCTTGGAACTGCCCCCTATATGCTCTCAATTGTTGTCCCTTAACTTCTCATAGAAGTCCAAATTGCTCAATCTCTTCATAAATGATCCTTTACTTAGATCCTTCTTAGCTCCAAAATTTCTGGAGCATAAAAACAAAGTTCCAAAGTATTGGATTGGTGAAATTTTCTCTCAAACCACAAACTGGGTTTTCATAAAATTTAAAGGGGTTTTTTTCCTTCTTGTCTCTGAATTTCTATAAAAAAAATCAAAAACCCAAATTGTAATTTTCAAGATATGATGAAATTTTGACTGCTCCAATTGAAAATCTCTCACTTTCCTCATCATGCTCAATCTTGATAAACTTCATAATTAAGTAAAATATAGAATTTTGTTTGGTTAATAAATAAAATATTTTTTTGTCTTATCATCTCCCCCACACCTAAAATGTTGCAGGTCATATTGCAATTTATAGTGAGTTTTGAGAGCCAATTTTCTCACTTTTATTACACTTGCTTTGAAGATTTTCTGAGAGGTACACTGAAGATGCTTCTAAATATATTTTGAGTTACTCTGGAACTATTTAGAGCTTGCTATATTTTCTTTATGGTTAGTTGCCACTTTAGAGAAGAAGACATAGCATGTGTAAATCATTTATTTGCAGAAAAGAAACCTACTCTATCCTACTCTACTTATTGATGTAGAAATATGTTACACAAAACCATTAATTGGTTGTGAAAAATAACATCATTTTCTCGAAGGATAGATCCATGCATTCAAATTTTTGAAAGAAGAGGAAAACCATGAGATAAAGATGGCTAAATATTTGAATTGTGATACTTCTCCTTCCTTTGAAATGACAGTCTTCTCCATAATTTCTTGTTCTAGTAGATGCATGGGCTGATTAGAAAGATCTTGCAATCTTTCCTCACATTTTATTGCATGCATGGCTGGATGCAACTCCTTGTCCTTCAAATATCTGATCAGGCAACCCTTCTTGGACTTTGAAAGTGTCCAAACAATAATCTTTTGTTTGCTTGGGCTTGAAGTCATGGTCCTCTAGTTGAGGAGATTGCACAAAATTTGTCACCTTTGCATGCAAAAATCTCTTCCTTTGGATCCGTTGTTTTTGGGGGTGTTTCTAAAATAATAAAACAAAAATTTCTAAAATAATAAACCTAAAAAGCTTGTCAAATTATTTTTTTCTTTTGACTTGCTATCACCAGATCAACAACTCCTTAATGACACATTTCCCCTGCAATGACTCCAAAAATGATGAGTGTCGCTACATTCCTTATCATTTAATTATAAATTTCAATCCAGGGCGGTGTCCATGGCAATATGCAAGAGGGAGAATAAATCATTTGCATTACTTTTTTTTCTATAAACATAATTGAAAGACAATGCATGAAATAAATTGCTAGAAACAAATCTAATCTAAGAGCTTGTAAATGAAATGTTGAAATCAAATTTATTATAAGAGCTTGTAAATAAAATGTTGGAATCAAATCTATCCTAAAAAACTTGTAAAGGGAAATACTAGAAATGTAAATAACAAGGAATGGAAAGATTGCTGAAAAATAAACTATGAAATGAAAACTACAAACAACTACACTACTGCTGCTAAAAACTGAACTTTATTATTTTATAAAACTATTCCCCAATTGATTATTTGATTACAATGAATTTATAGAATTCATATCTTCAACTAATCTAAAATATGAGTCTTAATTGTTGTGCAACAACTTGTTAGAAGATAGGAATATGCGTTGAGGAAAAAAGACAAGTTTTTCCTTCATCTTGCTGAGTCAATCTTCTTTGGCCATCCAAAACAAATATGTCTATTTTGCAACCCATAAACAAGCTCCAAAAAGACATTTGAATGCTGAAAAAATTATGTATTTCCCTTGTGTATCATTAAAGCTCATAAAACATCTCTTAGATGTTTGCAAAAAGGTTCAAACTACCTAAAATTGTCTCATATATATGCTTCATTTGTTTGCACAACCCAACAACCTGCCTTAATGCTTGGAACTGCCCCTAGATGATTTCAACTGTTGTCCCTTAACTATTTGAATAGAAGCCCAAATTGCTCAACTTCTTCATAAATGATCCTTCACTTGGATCCTTCTTAGCTCCATAAATTATAGAGCATGAAAGCAAAGTTTTGGAGCATCGGACTGGTGAAGTTTTCTCTCAAACCACGAACTGGATTTTCATGAAATTTAATGAGTTTTTTTGCCATCTTGTTTTCAAATTTCTCTCTAAAAAATCTCAAGAACCCAGATCGTAATTTTCAAAATATGATAAAATCTTAACTGCTCCAACTAAAAATATCTTACTTTCCTCATCATGCTCAGTCTTGATAAACTTCATAATTAAACAAAATACATGCTTTTATTTGACTAATAGATGAGACATTTTTTTGTCTCATCATCAACCATTATCGAGTATTGATTTAAAACCTATGGTTTTGGGAAATAATAAATAACAAATAATATATGCATCCCATGTTGACAAATAAGAAAGTAAGGGAAGGATCCCATTGAACAATAAAAAGAAACTAAAAATAATAAGGGTACTAGAATTTAAGTAGTGATCAATTTATTAATTGAAAAAAAAAAATCTTATTAAAATTCTTTAGAAAAATAGTAAATAGTCTTAGAACAAAGTAATCCAACATCGAAAAACATGGTGAAACCATAATTTAAAAACCTTCGTGAAGAGGAAAATACACTAGAAAAAGAGATGAATAATGTTACACCTAATTAGGACTTTTCAATCAGGGAATTATTGAAGGATTTGAAAGCATTACCCCTCCAAAATTTGATGGGAAACAATAAGAAGTAGCTGAAAATTGGTTAACTGAAATATAAAAGTGCATTGAGTTAGGGGATTACATAGAATTAGTTAAACCTCATGGGCGTCTTATCAAATGAATGGGTAAAATACAAGTTGGTGGACTAATGCAAAATAATAGAATGTGTATATCAAGGAAATATTTTATGGGAATAATATGTACAACATTTTAGAAAAAGTGGTTACCACAATTGTTTCTTAATGAGAAGATGACATAATTTCATAACCATAGGTAAGGTTCTTTAATAGTATGATAATATTAGGATAAATTACAAAATTATGAAAATATTTGCTAATATACTAGAAAGATGAAAGGAGTCAAACTAAAAAGTTCTTATAGAACTAAAAATATAAATAAAGTAGAGGTGAATATACTTAATCTTGAAAATATGAATGAAGTACTAAAGATATTTTGAAACAAAGAAAGGAAACAAAAGGAAAGATAAACTTTAAAAACTAAATAACAAGAACTTAAATTCAAATTCTTCAATTGAAGCAAAAGTGAACAACCATAGGGTTGTATGGTGTAATCATTGAAATTTCTATAAATGTGAAATGTATATCAATATTATAACAAAAGAAAGAAGGAAAGGAGTTAAACGTTTATGGATAAATTAGATGAGGAAAAAA
Source organism: Sequoia sempervirens (assembly GCA_007258455.2). Classification (NCBI taxonomy): domain Eukaryota; kingdom Viridiplantae; phylum Streptophyta; class Pinopsida; order Cupressales; family Cupressaceae; genus Sequoia; species Sequoia sempervirens. The sequence goes on along the minus strand of VDFB02281492.1, from coordinate 756,963,871 downwards.
TATATACCCAACTTTTGAAAACTCTTGAATAATTTAAGGATTATTTTTTAGAGAAATTGGCAAGACTACCTCCTAAAAAGAAGTTTGAATTGTATCAGGATTTGAAGCTATGTCTAAGACTCCTTATCAAATAAATGTAAATAGAAGAGTTATTAGGAGAAGAATAATTAAACCAAGATTATTACATTAGGGAGCATCATTTTTTTTGGGTCAAAAATAAGGACAAAACCCTAAGGCTATACATAGATTACTAAATGTTGAGCAAGGTGATGGTAAAGAATAAATATTCATTACCTCATATAAAATACTTGTTTGATCATACGAAAGTAGCAATGATATTTTTAAAAATTGATCTTCAATAAAGATACCAATAAATAAGAATTAAGGATGAAGATATTCCTAAAACAACTTTTCAAACTAGATATGTACATTATGAATTTGTAGTTGTACCTTTTGGTGTAACTGACGCTTTATTGTTTTCATGAACCTGATGAAGATCCATATAGAACATTTTACTAGTGCTCGTAGATGACATCCTAATCTACTCCAAAAATGAAGAACACTTAGTCCACCCCAACCAGTATTATAGAGGCTAAGAGAACATAAGTTGTGTGGAAAGTTATCAAATATGTATTCTTCAATTTTAAATATAACATAGGGAATATCATATTAGAAAAAATGTAGTACATCTTGAGAAGATCAAGGTTATAATGGAATGACAATTTCCTAAGAATGTAGTTGAAGCAAGAAGTTTCATAGGTTTATCCAGGTATTATAGAAGGTTTATAGAAATTTTTTCTTGAATTGTAAACCCAATTAATTATTTATAAAATAAGAATAAAAGATTCATATGGATAGAATAGTGTGACAAATAATTTCAAATTCTAAAGGAAAAGTTAAAAGTTAACTACAAACATCATTTTAAAAATATTTGATCCTAATTGACACTTTGTGGTTATCACTAATGCTTTTACATAAGGTTTTGGGGATGTTCTTATGTAGGATGAAGTTGTGATTGCTTATGAATCTAGGATATTAAAGGCACATGAACTAAGTTATGCATCTCATGATTTTAATGTAAGAAAGTGAAGATGGATAAAATTCTCAATTGAATATTATTTTGAGATTGAGTACAAAATATAGGGTAGTAGATATTAGAAGTAGAAGACATTTGAAGATTATATCAACTATTATAACCACTTTCAAAGATTAATTATTAGTGGAATAAAAATAAGATCCTTAGTTTGATGAAGTCAAAACAATTTTAGAAGTTGACTAAATATATCTAAGATTTAAAGGAAATATTTTTTATAAGGATGAGTTGCTTTGATACACAAATAGAATATATGTTCCTAATGTTGGAGAACTTAGAATTTTAATTCTAATTGAAGCTCATAATAATCCCTATTCAAGTCATCCAAGAGTGAATAAATGTATTTAGACCTTTATAAGTTATACTTTTGGTTAGGAATGAAGAAATAAATAGTAATCTCTATATCAAAGTGTTTACAATATCAAATAGTTAAAGCATAACATAATCACTTAACTAGATTGCTATATCTTCATGTTATACTGCATCATAAGTGGCCCAAGTTATTAGTATGTATTTTGTAAAAGGGTTATCAATGTCACCTTATAGACATAATACAACATTGGTGGTAGTGGAAAAACATACCAAGGTAGCTCACTTTATACCAAAAATATTATAGATGATGCCTCAACCTTGGCAATTTTTTTGTAAAAGAAATATTCAAGTTGCATGAAGCTCTTAAAAATATCATATCAAATAGGGATGTTAGGTTCACATCAAGATTTTGTACCACTTTCCATTTAGCTTTGAAACATAATTAAACTTCACTATAACATATCATCCTAAAATAGGTAGGCAAAAGGAAATGACTAATGAAATAGATGAAGATATTTTATGCATGGATCAACAATCAATGTGGGAAGAATATCTTAATAGTATATTTTTCCTATAATAACCTCTTTTAGACTACCTTGGATATGACCCCATTTGAATAATTTGTATGGAAGAAAGTGTTGAACACCTTTGAGTTGGGATAATATAAAGGATCTAGAGTTGTAATTGGTCCTAAAATTTTAAACAATATGTAATATTAGATCAAGACTATAAGACAAAGGTTAAGGGAAGTATCTAGTAGACAAAATTCATATTCTCATATTATGATTTTTGGAGGTGACTCCTTGGTAGTAGTCTAATATTTTATTAATTTTTACCTTTATTTTAAAGAAATATCCTAATACTTACATACGTGTTTTGGTCATTAGGAGTTGCATGACCATTTTCAATTGTCTATGTTATAGAAAATTATATTCATCCACATTTATCTATTTATTATTGTATTATTTTCCCTCCTCTAATTCCTTACATTTTTCAAATGCAACCAATTGAAGGGTAGACACATGTTGTTAACACTCCTTTGTTGGGACTGTGAACAATTATAAGTATTGAGACAATGGCTCATCATCATGTCTAGATAAGTTGTTATGACATATCATCATAGTGCCTAATATGCCAAATCACTTTTTTATACATGCATAACCTTTCTAACCCTACTCTCCCCTCCCACTCATTACCATTAACAATGAATTCAGATTCTAATTGTTTTTATCTTTACTTGCATGAAATAAACTGCTCGTACACATATTTTCTCTATTTTGTAAGTTCCCACAAAGCAAACATGCCAAAGGATGAACACACAATGGGATCTAGTGGAGTTAGTTACTTTACATAGACCTCAATATCCTTTTTATTTTTAAACATTTACTTTATATGCATGTTTTTGAGTGCCAATATACTTTGAGATACATGTTCATTTAGGATTCATATATGCCTCAAAGTGAGGGAAAAATATAACTGTGAAGTTTGCATGCCCATTCCAATTTCTATTTAATTTTTTACCCATTTTGATGATGGCTTAATATAATTAAATGTCAAAAAATTAAACAATTTATGTTAAATTGGGATTTGTAATGTCCCAAATTTTACATTGAGACATTAATAGACAAAACATTGACCAACAAAATTTATGTGCTCTAATTATGAAAAAAAGATGTCACAACTGCAAGCTCACACACATGATGATATTATTTAAACTAAAGAACATCATGACCAAAGCATAAAATGACACCATAAAGTGAATGATGATACAAGGTTGATCCACATCAACAAAAAACACTAGTGAAAGATTTATACAAACATCATGTAATGGCACCATCAGATGCAAATGAAGGAGATTGAATGCCCTCATAAATAATGATAGAGTTCTCAACTCTCATTAGTGACACAATAGAAAAGAGATGAAAATGACTAAATCCCATACTAAATTTCCTCCCCATCATGTTCAAGCCCACACACAACATATATAGAAAGGATTTACAATAATCAAACATCCTTTTAATGCACCATCAGTAGTCGGTCACAAGGGAGATGTAACATACTACTTAAGTCTCACTAGAGATTGACCAAGCACACATTGGGACATAAGCACATCACAAAAATGATTGGAAGTAGCCAAGGAATTAATATAACTAAATTGAGAAGATTATCATTCAAGGTAGATCCCAGGGAACATATTTTGTTTAAAAAAATATATGAAAAGGGTTGAGAATTTCTCACTATCCCCAAGTAACCCTTTTTTCAAATATGAAATCACTCAGGTGATTTAGTAGTTTCCTATACCACTAGTGAAATTGAACCTATTTTATATAAATGATTTCAAGTAGTGCATAGGGCTTGAATGACCATTATGGTTTTTGGAATCATAAAATTAACTTCCAAGGACATCTAAAGAGTCCCCTACAAGTGTTATGATATATACAACACTCAACACAATGTTGATAGGCTGTTGTTAGGTCCTATTGCTTTAGATGAAAAATGCATCAAATGTATCGATCGGGTAGTGTTTAGAGGCTATATGCAATAGGAAACATCTTGACTAACTCTTAGGATTTTTTGAATGTTTGGAACAACTATAAATAAAATTTAACTAAAGGCCATTAATATTAGAAAGCGTAAAATTGTCTGAACTAGAAAGCATGGAATTATTAAGCTAGAAAGAATAAAACAATTAAGCTAGAGAGCATAAAGTAATTAAACTAGAAAGCATAAAATGATTAAACTAGAAAGCATGTAAATTACTAAAAAGGAAATGCTTGCAATGAAACTATAACAACGATCAACTAACATCTAATTGTTAATAGAAAAAAAAACCTAACAACCTACAATTGATAACTAGAGTGGGTGCTCTAGAAATTCAGGTAAACAAAGCTAAGATTATAAATTCAAACCACAACTTGTAGGAAAAATTGATAGAGCTCGACACATACAAACAACAGTTATTCAAATTTACCATACATAATGAATATAACAAAATTGAAAACAAAGATACTTATCTATCTATTCTTTGATTCCCTTGAGTGACTAGCTCTTGGTACTACTATTTTGAACTTAAATCACATGAACTTCTACTTCTTCAAGATCCATTCATCCAAGATAATTCCATCACACAATACAATAACTCAGAATGAGATGGGAAAAGCTTATTTTATTCATATCAAAAGTATAACTTAGGAAACATAGTTTAAGAGCACATTATGACAACGTAACAATATCCAGTATGTATTGTTTCTAGTGGTTACATATTTATACAAAATTGTTAACAAAATCATAGAATTCAGATGGTGAAGATCACCATTGGAAAAGTATTCAACATAATTCAAATAACTAACGGACTTAGGTCCATAACATAAAGCATTTAAAAGACTCAGAGTGAGCCATAAAGTCTTTAAATAGAAAATAACATAAAGCATTTAAAAGACTCAGTCCACCATGCACTTCCCAAAATTTTGGTGCCTAGACTTTCGATGCCTGTCTTCAACTGCTTTGAAGTCTGCTTTAAATCCACTTGGTTGAGCATAATGATCGACTGTGCATAATGACCTATTCAATACTAAAAACTATACCATTATGTTAGCGTTGGTTAGCTTATTTCAATCAATTTTAGGAAATAAAGATTATACATTTTTTCACAAAAAGTAAGCAATTACTAATCCTAAAGATAAATAATTAGCAGAGTGAAAGTGACTTGGAGAAATAAGGAAGGGTAATTGTCTTAGTATATTTATGAGGTTATTTTTGCCTCATCACTTTTCCCCCTCTTAAGCTTGAGCAGGTCCTCTTGGTTTTTGTTGTGCTCTTTGCTTTTAATTTCCCCTGTTCTTGTTTAACTCTTCATGCTTAGCACTGAGGTCATAAAAATTGTTTGTGTCTCTATCTAGATCGTTAGGATTTCTCAGGAAACCTTCATTGAGTTTGACCCTTGCTTTCCATGACTGAAAATTCTTAGAGTTATGATCTAAAGTAACATACACTATAGGGGGTGGTAAAAGAATTAATGGAGGTCTATATCTCATTCCCATCCATTCAGTTTTAAGTTACTGTAGAATCTTTGCCAAGGATTCTGCTCTTCTGTAGGACCACTGAATGTTAGTAGGTGAAATCACCTCTCTTCTTTTCAGGTGCATGGGAAGAGGAGTGTACCTCTCTTCGCAAGCATGCCAAGCTTTTCCTATCAATTCTAGACCCTGGACTCTAAAATGCTCAAAACACAGCCAAAGGTTATCATTATATTTATTTTTCACAGTTTCTTTAATCTTATTGCTTCAAAACTATGCTTTAAAAGCAAAAGGTTTCCTATGAGGGTACTAGATTTGGAGTCCAATAGTCTTTTCTACCTGTGCATACTCTCTTGTGCTTTCTTTCCATTGAATTTGGTTGTGCATGGTAGATAGAAATGCCCTGAGTTGAACTTTACCAACAAATAAATTAACATAGAAATTTGTATATCTCTTAAAAAAAAAATCGTGAACAAAGAATTCACTCAACACATCTTGTTGATCAGGAGTTGATTCTGTAAATATTTTTACAAACTCTTTGTCATCAGGATCATGTGGTTGATTGTTGTAAATTCTTAACAGTTTCCATCTCAATAGTTTCTCATATAGAAACATGGAATACAGTCTAGATGGCCTTCTGCAAGCTAATAGTAACTCACCAATTTTATAGGCATCTCATTTAGCTCGATAAACCCTGTCAAATGACTCTTTTAACAAAACTAGCTCCTTTTTCAATCTAGCATTTTCTATACTTGCCTATTTTAGAAAATAACATCTCTTCATCCATGTCACTAGCAATGGAGGTATATGAACTTGGAACCATTCCATTACGGTTGGTTCAGTTTGTATCTCTTTGGACTCCATTGTGGGCTTGACATTAATCTCCTGTAAATCCTATTCCAACTCAACAATTTTGCTTAAAGACACATTAAATTCATATTCCTATTCGTCTTTTTTTTCTTCAAAAGCAATAAACAATTGCATAAAATTATCTGTTAACCTTTTGATTTGTCTGTCCTTTTCAAACAAATCTGACACATACTTTTTACTTTCTTCATTCCATTATTGTATTTGAAATTGTAATTTTTCAATGGTCTTATCTTTTTGTTCCATTTGCATTTTAAAATTTACAATTTCTTGGTCTCTCTTCTTTAAAACTGTAGTGTGTACTTCTATCTCTTCCTATTGTTGGCTGATTTGTTCTTTATTTCCTTGCAACTGGAATTTCAACTAAGAAATTTTTTCTCTTAACTTCTGTAGCTCCATTTCTCTCTGATCAAATTCCTCAACCTCTGTATTAGCAGAAAAAGGAAAATTGGGGATTTCTACATCATCATTAATTACATTTTCCTCATTGTGCACATGAAATGGGCCTTGTTCAATAACATTAGCAATGAGGGGAGATAATCGACCTACAGAATCATCTTCAACATACAAATAATGTGGTGATTATTCCCTTTCTTCCTATTGACATGATTGAGATGATATATCCTCCTTTTTGGCCTTAGGGGATTGACTAGTCTATTTTTCACTTTCTTTTGAGGCCTCCTCACGAGGCTAATTCTTAGTTCCTAGTGAGTGTGCTTTAGTATTACGTCTTCTCTTTTTAGAAGCACTCGATGTGTCACAAGCTACAGTATCACTAGTTTCAACAAATAGCCTTTTACTTCTCCTTAAACTAGGAATTTTTTGCAATGTTACTTTAGTTCTCTTTTTCCTCTTGTGAGGAAGCTCTTCCCCATCTCCTGAATTTATGATTTCTACATTTTCTGAATGGCCTGGGGTTTTTGAAATATGAGGTAAAGTTTTCGGCGCTTTGCTGTCAGGAGCTATTGTGGTATGTTGAGCTTCAAAAGTTTCTAGAGGCTTAGGGGAATGCTCTTCCAAATGCTGAGTCACCCGCCCAGATGATTCACCTTCTTCAAAGTGTCTTTTAGGCTCTAAATTTTCAAAAAAGAAGAAGAAAAATTTCCCATTTATTTTTTGTATTCTTCCGGAAATGATATTTACATATCAATTGGATGAGGCCATGGTGTTTAAGTGGTCCTGAACCAATTTTTTATTTCTCTATCATGCTAGAGAAATGGGTAAGTAGGCGAAAAGGCGAACCTAGAATTACTGCTACTTTTCCTTCACAAGTAAAATACTTAATAATCCAGGCTATAGTTGTTTTCCAAGGACTTGGGATGGAAATTCCTTGGAATATTTTATTTTTTCCTCTAGCACTTACGTTTTCAAAGGTTGAGGTTCTCCTTCTCTGTGAAATAGCTCTACCATTTTTTGATAAGAGATATTGGTAGTTTTTGATAAATTAATACCTTTATTTTCAAGACTAGAGAGATGAGAAATAATCTTAGGACTTACCCGAAATTTCTTGCCATGTACTATAGTTTGACCATATGCAAAATTCTCTGCGAATTCTTTCACTAATTTCTCATTATGCCCCTCAAACTTCTTTATAAATTCCAACCACCTGACTCTCTTGAACAACCCTGAAATACTACCCAATGCCAATAATTTGTCTATCGAAGTTGGTTTAGATTTCTTTTTAGCACCCCCCATACTATATTTGTCTTATAGCTCTGCTTTGTTTCTACTAAAATGTTGTGATACTCAAAACTATGTCAACAAAATTGAATTGCAAAGTAAAGACAATATAAATTTTTAATTACTTGTATTTGATATAGCCAATGGGACATGAGTTAATTGCTTTATTTGAGCTTCATTGTACTTGCATGATTACTTTGCATGGGAAAAAGCGTAAATTTTTTTGTACTTCAAGCAAACACACAATGACATAGTTTACTAAATTTGGAAAGGGGATGGTTCGTGCCAATTAATTTATCTTTATTCAAAATAATTACCTACTTTAAGCAAAAATTGTATGTACCTTACGTCTTGTCATTAATTCAAAAAATCACTTACCTTTGCTGACGTAACTGTATAATTGCATGCGTTGGTGAGGGTGGCAATGAATTTATTATGAATGTGGATGGGACAACTAATTAATGGCTGAATTATTATGAAAAAAAAGTTGTCATAATAGTTTTAATTTATTATGATAGGAGATGGTAATGTAGGGTGTGGACTCCAAGGAAATGGCAAAATTTAATAATGGGCATGTGTAAGATACTGGAAAATCAAAGCATTTTGATAGGAAAAGAATTTACAAAAGTTCAAAGCATCACAACAAGATGCAGTTGGGTGAAGGATGAAAAGTTCTAGAGCATACTAAGAGATACACCTGGAGTGAAAAAGTGAAGTGGAAAAATTCTGGAGCATCGTTGAGAGATGCCATCGAAATGCATCAACAAAATTTTTGGAGCATTATCGAAAGATGCAACTGAAGCAACAACTAAATTTTTTTGGAGCATCATTGAAAGATGCAGCCAGAGCAACAACCAAAATGTTTTGGAGCATCATCAAAAGATGCAACCAGAGCAACAACCAAATTTTTTTGGAGCATCGTCGAAAGATGCAGTTGGAAGAAGAAAGAAAAATTTCTAAAGCATCGCCGAAAGATGTCACCGAAAAGAAGAAATAACAAAATTTTGGAGCATTGTTGAAAGATGCAACTAGAATGCAACAAGAAATTTTTTGGAGCATCACTGAAAGATGCCACCGAAAGAAGGAAGCATAATAAAGGACTTTGGACTTAGACTTTCCAGAGTATCATTGTAAGATGCAACAAACCATAGGAATAAAATAAGGAATAACACCAGTTAGACATGCAAGTTCCGAAGCATCACAACAACTAAGCCAACAAGTTTCAGAGCATCACAACAAGATGTGCAGGAATTTGTGTTTGATTCAAATGAAGTCTTGCAAATGGAAACAAAATTTAGCCCAAGTCCAAAGGATGAAAAATTGGAAAGAAATGCCTTGAAGTAATTACAAATACATACACATAAAAATTATATATATATATTTTAGACTAAGTGTTTACTATTAATCAGAGCATTCCATTAGATTTGTTGTAGTAGATTCATTGCATTTCACTTCTCCTTGTGTTTCTACCATCTTTGTAAATTCCTCCCCATTAACTGGCTTATGGTAGATGTGTAACCAATGTCTATTGACCAATAGAGTCCGAGTGTCACCATCAATGGGCTTGAGCTTCACTGCTTTGTTTAAAAATACCTTAGAAATTTTGTATGGACCCAACCAATGAGTCCTCAGTTTCCCTTGATGATTTTTGTATTGAGAATCGAATAATAATGCCCAATCCCCATTATACAACTCTCTTTCCTTAATATGTTTATCATGCCAGACCTTTCGTTGTTGTTGCACTAACTCAGTTTGGTGGACAACATCCAGACGGAGTTCACCCAACTCACTAAGCTATAAGACTCTTTCAACCTAGGCTCATTTTAGATCTAGAACTAACTCCATTGGTGTTCTTAGGGTATGGAGTTCAAATTCAATGGGTAGAAGTGGCTTCTTCCTAAAGACTAACTCGTATGGACTAAAACTAGTGGTTGATTTCCAAGTTGTGTTATAAGCCCAAATGGCTTTAGGTAGTTTCCTAGGCCAGTATTTCCTTCTAGATGAAACTATTTTTGTTAAAATGTTTTCTAGCTCCTTGTTAGTGACTTCTACTTGACCATTTTCTTGTGTATGATAGGGCGATGACTTCTTATGGCTTACCTAGAAATGATCAATGAAGGCTAAGAGAACCTTAGACATAAATTGGGGTCCTTGATCTGTGACAATTGACCTAGGGGTTCCAAATCTGAGGAAATTTTTATTATACATGAAATTAGCTACCTGTTCCTCCCTAGCAACTTTTAAAGCTTGAACTTCTGCCCATTTAGTCAAATAGTCGGTACAAACCAAGATGTACTCTTTTCCTTGTGAAGAAGGGTCTATAGGACCAATAAAATCCAATCCTTGTTTTTCAAATGGCTCAAGGACTACCTGAGGTTGTAGAGGAATTTCATTGGATGTAGTAGGTCTCCCTACCCTTTGGCACTCATCATAGCGATGAACATATTTCTTGACATATTTATGCATAGAGGGCCAGTAATATCTTGCACCCAAAATCTTATGGGACGTCCTCTTGGCAGAATAATGGCCTCTAGAAGGGTCATTATGGCAAGCTCTAAGGATGCTATAGGTATCTTCTTCCCTTACACAACATCATAAAACCATGTTAGGACCACATTGAAATAATATCCCATTAATCCATTTGAATGGAGCACTTTCTCGAATGAGGTGTTTCTTCTATTTTGATGTCAAATCAGGTGGCAATTCTAAGGTGGCTAAGTAGTTGGAAATATCAACAAACCAAGGGGTTTTAATGGAGATGGAAAATATATTTTCACTTGGGAATTCATCTTGCATAGGAGCACAATCACCATCATCTTGTTTGATTTGGGATAGAAAATCTGTAACTACATCGAACTTTCTAGGTTTGTCAATAATGGTCACATTGAATTCTTGTAGAAGCAGTAACCATCTAATTATCCTTCCATTCACTATAGGTTTGTTCATTAGGTATTTAATGGATGAGTGATCTATATACACAATGACTTTGTACTCTGTAATGTAATGTTAAAATTTCTTAATTGCATGTACTACAACTAGAAATTCCTTTTATGTGGTGGTGTAATTTCGTTCAGTGGGAGTAAAGTTTTTGCTTATGAAATAGATGGCATATTTTTCCCCATTCTCATCCTCCTATCCTAAAACTAATCCAATAAAATCATTAGATGCATCAACATAAATATGAAATGGGAGGTTCTAATTAGATCCACATAGGATAGGAGCAAAGATGAGTTTCTCCTTAATAATTTCAAATGATGATTGATTCTTAGGTGTCCAAATAAACTCTACATTCTTTTGAAGGAGAGAAAACATAGGGGATGCAATCTTGCTAAATTTTTCTATGAATCTGCAATAGTATCCAACATTCCCTAAGAATCTTCTAACATCAGTTTGGGTCTTTGGGGTCACAAGTTGTATTACCTCGATTTTCTTAGGATCAACCTTTATCCCTTCAATTGAAATGTGATGTCTCAACACTATTCCTTGTTCCACCATTATCATAAATTTTTCATGGCTTAGGGATGGATGATGGTCCTCACATCACTTCAATACTTTGTCTAGACTTTGAAGGCCTTCATCAAAATTTGATCCATACATAGTGAAGTCATCCATGTAAACTTCTACATACTCATTCACTAGTTCAACAAATATTTCCAGGATAGCTCTTTGAAAGGTTGTAGGAGTGTTGCATAGCCCAAAAGGAAGAAATCGATATTGAATGTTCCCCAAGGGCATGTAAAAGTTTTTTTATCTTGGTCTTCTGTTGCTACCTGCATCTAGTTATATCCACTAAATCCATCAAAAAATGAGAAAGACTTTCTCCCAACCAAATTATCCAAGACCTGGTCTACAAATGGTAGGGGAAAGTAGTCTCTATGGGTTTCTTTGTTAAGTTCCCTATAGTCAACACACACTCTCCACTTCCCATTTCTCTTTGGAACCACAAACAGAGGTGAAACCCATTTGCTGTAAAAAATGGGATAGATAAATCTCACTCGCAGGATTTTCTCGATTTCAGTTTTAACAATGTCTTTCAAGGCAAGATTAAGTCTTTGTTGTGGTTGACGAACATGTCAAACATCCTTTGTATAGATGAGATGAGTACAAACAATTGGGTGTATTCCTCTCATGTCTGTGTAATCCCAAGCAAAAGCTTTAGATCTATTCACCAAGATATCAAACAATTTATGCTCTTCTGGTTCTGTTAACCAGCTGTTAATATTCAAAGTTTTCCCTAGTAGCAACATGATGGTTTTGACACCTGGATGGTTGGAGGTGACAATATACACTGGTCTTGTCAAAGTGTTAAGAGGACAACTATGTGGTATGGTTATATGAATTCTAGCAATATCTTCAAAGAAATGATTTGTTTTTGGAATGATATTAGCCAAAGGACAAGGTAATCCCATGAATTTGGTGTTATTGAATTCAGTGTGGTCCACGTTGATTGGTTGTCCTAGAATCTCTTCTACGTCCAACATCTCTTCATTACTTGAATCCATGGTAAGATTTTCCATATTATTTTCGATTTCATCCTCCAACTCTTCACCATTTTTGTTTGATGACTACCATAGCAAGTGAAGCTATATTTTTCTATCTATTGGGACCTTTTGGTTCATCAACCCATACTTCATTATATTCAGCTGGCTTAGTGGGAGGAAACAAGAATAAATGTTTGCTATTAGGACTGTGTGAAATGGTCATTCCTCCCTCTTTGCAGTCAATCTTGGCTGTAACAGTAGCTAACCATGGTCTTCTGAGGATTATTGGACAACTGTCTTTTGGTGTGAGGGACTGAATTATTTGAAAGTCCATTGGATATTCCCAACCATCAACCTTAACAAGAACGTTATCTATGACACCCTTTAGAATAGCTATGAATTTATTTTCCATTTGTAACACTATAGTTGTGGGAAGTAAATAAATGAGTCCCAGTTTTTCTATCACATTGACAGTCATTACGTTAATGGCTGCTCCTAAGTCCACAAGTGCGTTAGGTATTACTACCTCATTGATTGTTACTATTATAAGTGGACTACCTGGGTCATCATATTTTGGAGTTGTGGTCTTTCCAACCAAAAATTCAGCTAGGTAACCATTTATATGAATATTATTTATCCATTTTGGCTTTCTTCCTAGAGTTTTGATGCACAACTATTTGATTAGTTGGTTTAATCTCTTGTATTAGTGCAATTTCAGTGGATAAGGACATTTTCGAAGGATTTTTCAAGGTGGTCAGTTTCAAACACTCTGGAAAAGGCACTTGAGTTTTCTCTTTAGGGGTGGAGTCCTTCGTTAAAGGATTAGTTGAACACTAACCACCCTCCTCCCGAGGTAACTCAGAAGTTCCAGCTGGAGATGGCAGAAAAGTTTTTTCTTGGGTACTTACTAAGTTTTTCTCTAAAGGTGTAGAAGTTGTGCTAGCCATCTTAGCAGATCCTTTAATGGGCTCATCCAGGATCTCAACTATGGTCAGCTGCGAGAGTGTTTTTCCCAAGCTTAACTGTAGGTTTCCACAATGAATAACATTCAATCCAATCACGTTTTCTTGTTCCGTAGAATACACTGGGGTATTTTGACAGTTGTTCTTTGGATTAGGTATAGGTTGTGCTGGAAGTTGGGGTTGGTTAACCTGTTCATTTTGTTGAGGATTCTGAGGGGTTGGTAAAAGATTCTACTGTTGATTAGGCATCCTTCTTGGCCTAGTGTAATACTGATTTTGAGGTTGATTCCACTAAGGAGCAAGATTTTGAGGATACCATTGTTGTTGAGTTTGATTTGGCCATTGAGGATTTCCCAATACTGATTTTCCCATTCAAGTGGTCCCCAAGGGTAAGCTCCCCAATTAGGTGATGTTGGTGGAGGAGCTTGAGGCCAAGTTGTTTCCCATTGATTGTTATTCTAGTTGTTTTGGGGCCTCTAGGAAGGATTTGAGTTTTGGCCATAAGAGAAATTTTCTTCAGGACTTTGATTCACAAGATTAATATCTTCTTCAACTTGAGTTGTCATTTTCTTGGAATTATTGATTGCACTGAGGAGCTCACATTGATCAGTAGCATGACTCTTCTCACAAACTTGGAAAACATCAACCTTGTCCAATGGGAATTCTCTCATTAGATGTTTGTTTCGACACTTAGGACAATAGATGGACAAGATCTTAGGGTTACGTGTTTTGGCCTATATTCCATCCATTGTGGTGTTTAGTTTGTTGAAAATGGAAGTAATTATGTAGGTTAAAACTTGTAAAACTATGAGATTATAGATCTAATTAAGTGTTTTTTGTTAACAATTATGTGTATGATTATCTATTTAGATGAATTTTACCAATTATAGAAAGAGACTGAAGATTGTATAAGAACGAGACAAGTAGATAGAAGTGACACAACATATACGTGGAGAAACCCTTTTGGGAAAAAACTCCACCACCAAAATCAATAGTGCCTATATTATTTAACCTTAGAATAAGATTACAATAATACTGTATCAATCCTTAATTGATATGCTTCTTTTTCCTTCAACAATCCTTCTTCACAACCTACAATAAAATCTGATAAAAGTCTCTTCAACTTGCTGCAATTAATAGAAAATTATGAGCATTGTAAACTCCAAAGAGTTGATCAAAACAAGAGCACAAAGCTCCTCACAAATATCTACGCCTAGATTGGGCAAGTAGAGTTCCACTCTGTGACATGAAGTCAAAACCAAAGTATCCTCAATTTAGGTGCCCAAGAATGGTCCCACTTAACTGAGCCTTGTAAATATCTTCTCATGCAAAAGGTGTTAACTCAAAGATGTCAACTTGGGTTCCCAAGGTGGGTCCATGTCAATCTTTGTTAACTAAAATATATCTCTCCATCAATTCATGCAAACATTATACATGATTGATCATCCCCACTTAACTCAATGTATCCACTTGTTATCTGCCATGCAACTAAAGTCATTAGTCATGAAACTCATGTCAACTGAAGTCAACCAACATTCAACTAAAACTAACTATATGTAATTGAAGATAACTAAACCATAACTGAACTGAACTGAACTAATACTGAATTGAATTGAACTAAATTTAATTGAACTCCACTCATGTAAATATTAATCCCTAATTTGTAGGATCTTTACATGCATTACTGAAGTGTTATTTATCCTCCAAACAATTAACTTAAGCAAGGTGGGTTCCACCTTCCATGTGGGTGCCCCATGTGCTTCTATTTTGTAGGAGTTCTTCTTCAGCGTCCCCACACGTTTCTATCATTTAGGAATAATTACAAATGTCAATTTACATGTTCATTTCATTCGAATTTAATCTCTTTCTAATCCTAGTGTTGGGGAACACTTTCCAAGGACTTAGGAGATACATGAAATATGTTTAGGATTGCAATTAAATGGCATCCTATTCCCAATATTCTCCCACTTGACATTATACATTGCAATTATTCTAAACAAGGAATCATTATTATAAATCAAGTAAAGGACTCAAGGCCAATGGTCTTCTTGCACCAAGAGAACTTATTTATAGGAATTGGTTTCGTAAGATAATCTACAACATTGATCAAAGTGTCAACTTTCTCAATCAATACCTTCCCACTCTCAACCATTTATCGCACAAAGTGATACTAAACATCAACATGCTTAGTACGAGAATGATACATAGGATTTTTGGCTAAACAAATAGCACTCTGACTATCACATTCAAGTGTAATTTTCTTGCAATTAAAACCAATACCTTTCCCAAGTCTCTAACCAAATTGCCTCTTTAGAGGCATGTGTAGCATCCATGTACTCTGCTTCTATGGTGGACAAAGAAACCGTGGGCTGCCTCTTACTCATCCAACTAACCACAACTCCAAACAAAGTAAACACATAGCCACTTGTCGACCTCCAACTATCTAGGTATCTTGCCTAATCTGAATCAACAAAACCTTGTATGTCTAATGATCTGTGCATAATATCAATATCATTAGCACCATGATAAACCAAATAGTAATCAAAAGTACCTCATAAATATCTAAACACCCTCTTAACATAAGTCCAATGTTCTTTACCAGGGTTAGACATAAACCTACTTAGAACTCCCACTACTTGGGCTATATTTGGTCTTGTATAGACCATTGCATACATTAAACTACCAACTGCACTACCATATGGAATTTAAAACATTTCCTCATGATCAAAATCAGATTTGGGACTCATGTCTAAACTTAACTTTGTGCCAACTGGTAAAGGAATATTAATTATTTTACTATTCTACATGTTAAATCATTTCAAAATAGTATCAACATAGTTGCTTTGACTTAAGCAAAGCTTTTTGTTACCTTTGTCTCTACTGATCTCCATACCAAGGATATATTTTGCAACCCCTAGATCTTTCATCTCAAATGTGCTAGAGAGTTGTGCTTTCAATTCTTTGATCATTACTTTGTTGTTACCAATAAACATGTCATCAACATACAAGATAATAATTAAAAGCTAATCATCAATAAATTTTATGTAAACACAATGATCTTCCTCGCTCCCAACATAACCAATTTTCAATGCAAAAGCATCAAACTTCTGGTACCACATTCTAGGTGACTGTGTTAATTCATATAAATATCTCTTTGACCTGCAAACCAATTCTTCTTTTCCTTTTATAACAAAACCATCAAGTTGCCTTATATAAATCTCCTCATCATGATTGCCATGTAATAAATTAGTTTTCACATCCATTTTCTCTATCTCAAAATCATAAGCAACAACAATAAATAAAAAAAATCTAATAGAAGTTAATTTAGCAACAGGAGAGAAGATTCCATTAAAGTCAACTCCCTCTCTCTGGGAGTAGCCCTTGGCTACTAATCTAGCCTTGTACCTTTCAAGATTACCGTCTACTCCAAATTTCCTTTTAAAGATCCATTTACAATTGATGGCCTTTCTTCCTTTGGGAAAACTCTCAAGATCCCATGTGTCACAAGTATCTAAGGAATCCATTTCCTCATGCATAGCTTGTGACCAAAGCTTGTTCTCATTTGAAGACAAAGCTTCCTTATAAGATCTCGGTTCATCATTTGTACTCATCAAAGATAATATACAATGGAAAT
Source organism: Sequoia sempervirens (assembly GCA_007258455.2). Taxonomy (NCBI): domain Eukaryota; kingdom Viridiplantae; phylum Streptophyta; class Pinopsida; order Cupressales; family Cupressaceae; genus Sequoia; species Sequoia sempervirens. The sequence goes on along the minus strand of VDFB02281492.1, from coordinate 756,946,826 downwards.
CGGGTGGGCTATACCTATCAACGGGATTTCGTTGTCTTATGGATCTTCTCAAAGGGGGTTCTTCTTGTTCCTCAATATACTCATCATGAGCATCTATCTCAGAAGAACTCTGTGAACTCTCCCTATCCAATCCATCCAATTGTTCTTCAACATGTGCATCTTCATGCTTCTTAGTATTTATCTCAAAATGCACTGTTCAAAAAGCATCCTTCTCCTTTGGTTGTTCTTCTCCTGAATAAGATCTAAACACCCTGAAAATCACATCTCTAGATAAAGATTTTTTTTGGGTTAGAGGATTCCAAAGCTTGTAACCTTTTACATCTCCACCATAACTTATGAATATACATTTTTTTGCTTTTGGATCCAACTTAGATCAATTTTATTTAGGCACATGAACAAAATCCTCACAACCAAAGATCCTTAAATGTGCAATACTAGGTTTCCTACCTAACCGTATTTCATAAGGGGTTTTATCTTCAATAGGTGAACTAGGAGATCTATTGATTAAATAACAAGAAGTACTTACAGCCTTGGCCCAAAGGCATCGATCTAGCTTAGCACTACCTAACATACTCCTAGCTCTTTCCATTAAGGTTTGGTTCATCCTTTCTGCTACTCCATTTTGTTGAGGTGTATATGGAGTAGTTTTATATCTCACAATTCCTACATGCTTATAGTAATCATAAAATTCCTTAGAATAATATTCACCACCATTATTTGATCTCAACACTTTTATCTTATGATCTGACTATTTCTCAACCAAATCCTTAAATTATTTAAATTTATTGAACACATTAGATTTGTTATGCATAAAATAGATCCAAGTGTATCTTGAGACATCATCAATAAATGTGACTTAATATCTAGATTTTCCAATAGAGTTAATATCCACAAGGCCCATTACATCTGAATGAATAATCTCTAATAATCTTTTAGCTTTATTTGTTCCATTAGGAAATAAAGATATAGATTTTTTTCCAAACACACAATGCTCACAAAAATCATTTTTTCCAATATTATAATTAGAAATACCGTCAACCAATTTCTTATTAAGAATGGTCCTAAGACCTTTTTCACCAATGTAGCCCAATCTATGGTGCCACAACATACATGTATTTTCAGCTTCAGTTACATTGGTTGATTTATTCAAATTGGAGGTATTAAGCTTAAACAAAGTCCCAATTCGAGATACTTTAGAAACCACAATATTCCCTTTCACCAATCTACAACCACCTTTGGCAAATGTCACATGCATTCTAGAGTCATTGAACTTAGATACATAAAGTAGATTTATAGCAAGTCCTGGAATATGTAAAACATCATTAAGGGTCTTAACCCTACCATCATTGAAACACAACTTTACTTCTCCTTTTCCCACAACCTTTGTTGTGCTATTATCTCCACAAAAGACATTTCCTCCATCACATGCAATATACTTAGTGAACCACTCCTTGTTAGGAGTCATATGATAGAGCAACCTGAATCAATAAGCCAAGAGTTATCACAAATAGTATTAGATGAAATGAACAATGCATCATTACTGTCATCCGAGGATTTCTCTGTAGAAGCATCAAAACTCTTTTTCTTGCTCTTACAATCCTTCTTTACATGTCCAGGTTTCCCACAATTCCAACACTTTACCTTACTCTTACTAGGGGTTTTAGACCGTCCTTTGGACTTACCCTTTCCTTTCTTGTCTCCCTTAGGTTCCCTTTCCTTAAGCCTACCTCTTACAAACAAGGCATCTTGGGAACTAGTTTTAGACTTCCTCCTCATCTCCTCTGATAGGAGAGTAGGAAATATATTATCCATCTTAGAATTTGCACCACTACCACTAATAGCAACAATTAGATTTTCCAAAGACTCTGGTAAAGAACAAAGTAACAAAATGCATTTATCTTCATCTTCTAGCTTCACATCTACAGATGCTAACTGACTTAGAATCAAATTAAAAGAATTTAAATGATATGCAACATAATCACCATCTTTCATCTTTAAAGAATACAACTGTCCTTTCAAATACAACTTATTAGTAAGACTTTTGGTTTGATAGATATCACCTATCCTCTTCCACATTTTATATGCGGTAGTTTCATTTGAAACATTCAAGAGAACAACATCAACAAGACATAATCTTATTGTCCCTCTTTCCTTCTTATCAAGCTTAGCCTAATCCTCATCCGACATCGTTGTAGGTGACTTTGTCTCATTACAAACAACTAACCACTGATATCTCTCTTCAAGGAGATCCTCCATTTTTAGTTTCCACATCTCATAACTAGATTCATTGAATCTTTCAATATCTAAACGAGAAGTAGAACTCATTAAAACACACTTCTTTTACAAATCAGCAATAACAAAATAGTAAAATATCCCACTATAGCCAAAAAACCTTCAAAATTTTAAGAGAAAGGTGTCCCAAACTCTACCCAACCATTAGCTCTAATACCAAATGTTGAAAATGGAGGTAATTATATAGCTTTAAACTTGTAAAACTATGATATTGTATATCTAATTAAGTGTTCTTTGTTAACAATTATTTGTGTATTATTATATGTTTACATAAATTTTACCAATTGTAGAAAGAGACAAAATATTGTAGAAGAATGAGACAACATATACGTGGAGAAACCCTTTCAGGAAAAAACTCCACCACCAGAATCAATAGTGCCTATATTATTTAACCTTAGAACAATATTACAATAATATTGTATCAATCCTTAATTGATATGCTTCTTTTTCCTTCAACAATCCTTCTTCACAACCTACAATAAACTTTGATAAAACTCTCTTTAACTTGCTGCAATTAATACACAATTATGAGCATTATAAACTCCAAAGAGTTGATCAAAACAAGAGCACAAAGCACCTCACAAATATCTACGCCTAAATTGGGAAAGTAGAGTTCCACACTGTGACATGAAGTCAAAACCAAAGTCTCCTCAATTTAGGTGCCCAAGAATGGTCCCACTTAACTAAACCTTGTAAATATCTTCTCATGCAAAAGGTGTTAACTCAAAGATGCCAACTTGGGTGCCCAAGGTGGGTCCAAGTCAATCTTTGTTAACTGAAATATATCTCTCCATCAATTCATGCAAACATTATGCATGATTGATCATCCCCACTTAACTGGATGTATCCACCTATTATCTATCATGCAATTGAAGTCATTAGTCATGCAACTCAAGTCAATTGAAGTCAACTAGCATTCAACTAAAACTAACTACATGCAACTTGATGAGGTAAAAATAACCTCATCAATATAATGGACTCAATATGCAAACCTATACCTTTAAGCCAAATTTACCCTGCCAATTAATTACCTTTAGGATAAATAATTGCTCTCTTTTTATGAATAAGCATGCAAACTTTACTTCTTGAAATTAGTCAAATTAAGCTAACTTATGTTGATTTAATGGTTTAGTCCTTGAGAATTTCATAGGTCAACCTCCACTCCTGATCATCATTCCAGTCAAAAGGGAAATGAACGCAGATCTTAACACTTTTGAAAGCAAGCGAGCGGGCGCTAGAATTCTAGGAGCAGATGTTATGGGCCGAGTCTTCATAGTTCTGTTATTTTCAATTTCAAAAACTTTATGGCTCGTGTTGAGCCTCTTTAATATTTCGTGTCATGGGCTTTAAAGTCCATTAGTTATTAACAATTTGTTAAATACTTTATCAACTGGAAAGTAGGATTTTGTTAATCACTTTCATATAAAAACATGTAACTTTTGCAAATGATCAACACAAAAGAATGTTGTTATGCTGCCAATATGTCTTTTTGAGAAAAACTACCATATGAATAAAAATTATTTTTCCCGCCATTATTTGAATTACTGAGAAATATGAATGAAGTATCTAGGATATTTCCAGTGCATGTGATATGAGATAGCTGTAGACACATTCGAGAGCTGGCCACTCGAGGGTTATAAATAGATAGATAATTATTTTACTTTTCATTCTATACTTTATTTTAACAGATAAAATTTACAATTGAAATTTATTTTCATGTGTGTGTGTGATTCTGTCAATGTCAATCCTACAGGTTGTAGCTAAGTCTTTAGTTTCTAAGTTTAGTATCTGAAGTTTCAAAGCACCTTCCTTCAGTTGTTTGTGTCAAATCGTTTTATGTTAGTTGTTGAATTGTTATCTTTTGCACTAGCTCAATGTTTCCTAGTTTCTTTACGATTTTTACTTCTTCAACAATTTACACGTTCTTTAGATTAATCATTTCCATGCTTCCTGGCCTAGTAGTGATGTTTTTATAATTCATAGTTTTTTGCTTTCTAGTTTAAATCATTTCCAACTTTTTAGATAGATACTTTACTACTTTCAAAGTTTAGAGTTTTATTCAGCTATTTGGTATTTAGGAAACTTGAGAGAGAGATAGTTGCGATGTTTTCTATTGCATACAAGCTTTGGACACTACCTGATTGATATATCAATGTGTTTATTAACTAAAGTATTAGGATCTGACGACAACCTATCACTTTTTGGCGTTGTTGTCGGGGAAGACTTTTTCTAGTGTTAGTAGGAGATATCTTGATACCTCTTTTAGGGATAGGAATAGTCCTTTGGCTTCCCTTTTGCATGGTCAGGAAACGAGGCCCCCATAGAAGATTCTTACCAAAAAACCCCCAGTTGACGTACCCACAACAAGTAGGGAGGAAGGAAACTCAAATCAAGAACTTACTAAGGAATTGACTGAACAGGGTCAACCTGAGACCTTCCCACACACCCCAGAAAGAGAACATATAATTGTAGAGGAGTATATTCCTTTGCAAACTCTAGAACCTTGCCCAACTGAGCGAATTTCAGAAGAGGATCGTATCCCCTTCAACATCATGGGTCATCGTAGAATGTCGCCAACAACAATGATAACCCTCCACCACCACCACATACATTCACTTATCCTATTGCTATTGATGTAGATGATGATACGATAATGAAAAATATCTCACTGGCCTTCTTGCCAACCTTTTGGGGTTTGTCTACTGAGGACCTTGATCAATTTATATTTGAGTTTAAAGTCTTGTGTCAGACATATGACTACAAGAACGATAATCAGAAACTAAAGATTTTCCCTTCCACTCTGAAAGACTCAGCTATGTGCTGGTTTATGGGATTAGCTTCTCAGTCGATAACCTCCTCGGATGAAATGGAGTCTATCTTTTTGGAGAATTACCAAAGTTACTATAGGGTTAGTGATAGGAAAGAAGAACTATTCAAAGTAAGGCAAAATGAGGATAAAAGTTTGGAGGATTACCTAGATAGGTTTATCTTCTTATCTAAACGTTGTGGTGGAGAAGCTATAAGCCTTGATATTTTGAAAACCTTATTCCTTGAAGGTCTCAAGGATGAAGCTCAGAGGATCTTGGACTTAATGGGAAAAGGAGACATGTCCCAACTGGGACTAGATGATATTATGGAGTTGTGTTAGAATTTCTCTCAAACTCGAGGAGGAATCGGGAATTCCACTCTCTTTAGAGGTTCTAATGACATCAGCAAACTTCGTGAAGAGCTTGCCAACTTTAAGACCGACATTCTCATCCAGTTAAACACCACTTTAGATGACATACAGGCTAGAACATGAAGTCCTAAAACCTTGTCCATCTATTTCCCTAGGTGCCAAAACAAACATTTGCTAAGAGAATGCCCTTTGGACAAAGTGGATAAGATTGATGTTTGTCAAGTGTGTGAAAAAAATCACCCCACTGATCAATGTGAGCTACTGAACGCCATAAAAAATTCCAAGAAAAGAACAACCCCAGTCGAGGAAGAGGTGAACGTTGCTAATCAAAGGACTAGAGACAATTTTTCTTATGGCAAGAATTCCAATCCTAACTGGCGGCCCCAACCAAATTGGAACAATAATTAATGGGAAGCACCCTGGCCTCAGGCACCACCTCCAGTACCTCCTAATTAGGGAACCTATCCTTGGGGACCATCAGAATGGGCCAATCAATCTTGAGGTAACCCTTAGTGGCCTAACTAGCCTCAACAATAGTGGTACCCTCAAAATCCCATTCATCAATGGAATCAACCTCATCTTTAGTTTTACACTGGCCCCAGGAGAATGCTTACTCAACAACAGAGTCTTCTACCACCTCCCTAGAATACGCAACAAAATAAACAAGTCAACCAGCCAGCGCTTCTGGTGCAACTAGTCCCGAACCCAAAGAAAAATCACCCAAATACTTTGATATATTCTACAAAACAAGACAATGTCACTAGACTTAATGCCATACACTATGGAAATTTGCAATTGAGGTCTGGTAAAACACTTTCACAGCTGACTATTGAAGAAATCATCGATGAACCCATCAAGAAGTCTACTGAGAAAACCCCTATAACACCCACATCTGTAGAACAAATTCCAGACACTACACAACATAATCCTAACTCACCATCTTCAGTTGGAGCTTCTGACCTACCTCAGGAGGAGAGGGGTCAGTCTCCAACTGAACTTTTGAAGGATCGTACGCCTAAAGACAAACAACCTCCAACTGAACTTTCGAACGATCCCGCGCCTAAAGAAAAATAACCTCCAACTGAACTTTCAAAGGATCCCACGCCTAAAGACAAAATCAAAGCACCTTTTTTGGAGCGACTGAAACCAATTACTGTGAAAAATGCTCTGGAAATGACCACACCCACTGAAACTGCATTGATACAAGAAATTAAGCAATTGCATATTGAAGTTCCCTTGTTACAGGCGATTAAAGAGATACCTGAGTTAAACTAGTTGATTAAACAATTGTGTATTAATGCCCCAAGGAGAAAACCAAAAAAAATCAACATTGTCCACATAAATGGGTACCTAGATGACTTGTTGGCTAGGATGACCACTGCTTCAAAGTATGATGATCCAAGTAGTCTGCTTATAACTGTAACAATTAATGAGGTTGCAATACCTAATGCTTTAGTGGACATTGGAGCGGCCATTAATGTGATGACTGTTGATGTGATGGAAAAAATGAGACTTACTAATCTACACCCCACAACTACAGTCTTATAGATGACAAATCAATCCATAGCTATTCCAAAGGGCATCATTGAATGTTCTTGTTAAGGTGGATGGATGGGAATACCTAGTAGATTTTCAGATAATTGAATCCCTTACACCCAAGGACAGTTATCCAATAATTTTGGGACGACCATGGTTGGCTACTGTTGCAGCCAAAATTGACTGCAAGGATGGAGGAATGACCATCTCACATGGATCTAATAGCAAACACTTGTTTTTGTATCCTCTTTCCAAGCCTACTGAACATAATAAAGTATGGGTTGATGAATCGAAAAGTCCCAATAGATAAGAGAATTTGGCTTCACTGGGCATTATAGTTATCAAACAACATGGTGAAGAATTAGAGGATGGATTGGAGAATGATGTGGAAAATCTTACCATGGATTCAGGCAGTGAGGAAATGTCAAAAGTATAAGAAATCCTAGGACACCCAATCAACATAGATCACACAAAATTTGATAGTGCTAGTTTCATTGGATTACCCGGTCCTTTGATAAACTTAGTTCCAAACACTCGCCATTTCTTTGTAGATGTTGCCCAACTTCATAAAATTGTACCTCACAGCTGTCCACTTAACACCCTGGTAAGGCCCATGTACACTGTCATGTCCAACCATCTAGGAGTCAAAACCATTATGTTGTTGCTAGGAAAAACTTTGAACATTAACAATTGGTTGACTAAGACGGAAGAAAAAAGATTGTTTGACACCTTGGTGAATAGATCTAAAGCGTTCGCCTGGGACTATATAGATATGAGAGGGATACACCCTAGTGTGTGTACGCATCATATCTATACTGAGGATGTTCAACCTATCCGCTAGCCACAATAGAGACTCAATCCTGCTCTGAGAGCTGAGATTGAGAAACTCTTACATGTAGGATTTATCTACCTAGTTTTTGAAAGCAAGTGGGTGTCACCATTGGTTGTAGTTCCAAAGAAGAATGGAAGCTAGAGAGTGTGTGTAGACTATAGGGATCTTAATAAAGCAACATAGATTATTTCCCTTGCCATTCGTGGACCAAGTGTTGGATAACTTAGCTGGGAGGAAATATTTTTCATTTTTGGACGGATTCAATGGATACAACCAGATACAGGTAGAAATAGAAGACTAGGATAAGACAACCTTTACCTTCCCTTGGGGGACATTTGCATATTGGTTTCTTCCATTTGGGCTATTTAATGCTCCTGCAACGTTTCAAAGGGCCATCCTGGCTATATTTGCTAAGTTGGTAAATGAGTGCATGGAAGTTTATATGGACGACTTCATTGTGTACAGTTCAACTTTCAAGGAAGCCCTCACGAATCTAAATAGAGTGTTAAAATGGTGTGAGGATCATGATTTGTCCCTAAGTCACAATAAATGTTTGATTATGGTGGAACAAGGAATAGTGCTAGGACATCATATTTCAGCCAAAGGGATTAAGGTTGATCCTAAAAAAATTGAAGTCATATAACAACTTGAAATACCAAAAACTCAGACTGATGTCAGGAGTTTCTTAGGGAATGCTGGATACTACCAAAGATTCATAGAAAAATTTAGCAAAATCATAGCCCCTATGTTTTCTCTCCTTCAAAAAAATGTAGAATTCATTTGTACGCCTGAGTGTCAGTCTTCATTTGAAATTATCAAGGAGAAACTCATATTTACCCATGTCCTTCGAGGACCCAATTGGAGCCTTCTTTTCCATATCTATGTTGATGTATCTAATGATGCCATTAGAGTGGTTTTGGGGCAAGAAGATGAGAATGGGGGAAAATATGCTATATACTTCATCAACAAGAATTTGACGCCAATAGAAAAGAACTATACCACAACAGAGAAATAATTTTTGGATGTAGTGCATGCAATCAAGAAATTTTGACATTATGTCACGAGATATAAAGTTACAGTGCATACAAATCACTTGGCCATTAAGTGCCTCATGAACAAACCGATGGTAAATGCAAGGATAATTAGGTGGTTACTTCTCCTCTAGGAATTCAATGTCACAATTGTTGACAAACCAAGGAAGTCCAACATAGTCGCAGAGTCCTTATCCTGGATTAAACATGATGGCGACCGTGCTCCGATACAAGACAAGTTTCCAGACCAAAATTTGTTCACCATCTCCACTAAAACCCCTTGGTTTTCCGATATTGCAAATTATTTAGCCACCACAGAAGTGCCACCTCACTTTTCATCAAAACAAAAGAAACACCTCGTCAGATTAATGAAATCTTGTTTCGATGCGGACCCAATATGGTTTTATGATAGTATGTTAGGGCATACGAGACCTATAGTATCCTGAGAGCCTGTCATGATGACCCTTCAGGAGGGCATTATTTTGCTAAAAGGACAACTCACAAAATTTTGGGAGCAGGATACTACTAGCCTTCAATGCACAAGGACATCTAGAAACAAGTTTGTCGATGTGATGAATGCAAAAGGGTAGGAAGGTTGACGACCTCTAATGAAATTCCCCTATAGCCTCAAGTAGCCCTTGAACCATTCAAAAAATGGGGATTGGATTTTATCGGCCCAATAGACCCTCCTTTGCAAGGAAAAGAGTACATCCTGGTATGTATCGATTACCTAACTAAGTGGGTGGAAGTGCAAGACCTACGTATTGCTAGGGAGAAAGAAGTAGCTGATTTCCTCTACAAGAGAATTTTCCTCAAATTCAAAGCTCTAAGGGCAATTGTCACAGACCAGGGCCCCCAATTTATGTCTAAAGTTCTATTCACATTCACATATCACTTCCAAGTAAGTCACAAGAATTCCTCACCCTACCACTCGTAGGAAAATGAACAAGTTGAGGTCACTAATAGGGAGTTGGAATTTTTTTTAACAAAAATGATTTCTTTGGGAAGGAAAGACTAGGCTAGGAAACTACCGAAAGCTATCTAGGCCTACAACACAACTTGGAAATCAACTACTGGCTATAGTCCCTACGAGTTAGTCTTTGGGAAGAAGCCCCTCTTACCCATTGAATTCAAACTCCAAACCCTTAGAACAACCATGGAATTGGGGATGGATCTCAAACGAGCCCAAATTGAGAGAGTTTTACAACTTAGCAAACTGGACAAACTCCGTTTGGACGTCGTCCATCAAACTGAACTGGTCCAACAACAACGTAAGGTATGGCATGATAAACATATCAAAGAGAAAGAGTTTCATATTGGGGATTGGGAATTATTGTTCGATTCTAGATACAAGGATCATCAAGGGAAACTCAGGACATACTGGCTTGGACCACACAAAATTTCTAAAGTGTTTGCTAATGGTTCAGTCCAGCTGAAACCTATTGATGGTGATACTCAAACTCTTCTAGTTAATGCACACCAATTACGCATCTATCATAAGCCTGTTAATAAAGAGGAGTTTACAAAAATGGTAGAAACATAGGGAGAAATCCACTACATTGACTCTTCTGTGGCAGGGTCAATATAGTTTTGTCAAATAAATTATAAAATATTAAAAAAAATAAGATGTTTCTTCAATTTCTTCATTAACTTCAACATTTGGACTTGACTAAAATTTTGTCTATATTTTGCAGGACTTCATCTTTTTGGAAAACACAATTTTGGCGTACCTTGTTACGATGCTTCAAACTTTGTCAACCCGGTTGTTGCAATGCTCTAGAATCTACACAACAGACTGGTTCCACTCCTTGTCCTAATTCTGCATTTTGACGCATCACTCAATGATGCTTCAGGAAGCCAAGGCCAAAATATCACATCTTTCTCCCTTCTGGTGGTATCTTCTCAACAATGCTTTGGAATTCTATTGTTTCCTCCTTCCGGTGCTATATTTTTAGCAATACTCTGAAATTTCGTTGTTTCTTCTTTCCGACAAAATTTTTTTAGTGATGCTTTAGAATTCTACTCGGGTGCTCCAGAATTTTGTTTGGATGCTCCAGAAATTTTGGTTGCTGCTTCAGCTGCATCTTTTCAGCTCAAAAATCTTCAATCTAGTTACCATGTTTCGATGACATTTCTCTATGATGTTCTAAAACTCTCTTTTCCTTTGCTTTGGTTGCATTTTTCGGTAATGCTCTAGATTTTTGTAAATTTTGTCTTTCCAGTCTTTTGATTTTTCCTAAGTTTCATGCATGCCTATCATTTGATTTTATGCTGCTTCGAGATCTTCTCCCTAATGATTATTGATCCACATCATACCGAACCCCTCCATAATAAATAAAATTATTATGATACCTTTTTTCCATAATAATTTCCGCCACCACTTCAACAATTCCATTTGTGCCATTATTATCCATTGCCACCCTCGCCAACCATATGACTATCCAATTACATCAGCACAGGTGAGTGACATTTGATATAATGACAAGACATAAGGTACGTGCGAATTTATTTATTTAAAAGAGTTAGTACTTATTTTGAATAAAGACTAATTAATTGGCATGATCTGTTCCTCCTTGTAATTTTGAAATTTGTGCCTTTAGATGATTGCTAAAAGTATGGCAGTAGTTGTGCAATTCCCCATGAAATTTTGTCATAATTATTCAGTAAGGTGACAAGAAAGGTGATAATTAACTTCTCCTCCATTGGGTATATCGACACAAAATTCTTTTCTCATATGCAATTCAGTAAGGAAAGAATTACAGAGTTCTACAACATTTCATTGACTAAAAAGGAAACGAAACAAAGAGAATGGGAGGAGCTAAGAAGAAGTCTGAGCCAACTTTTGTAGCTCAATTGTTGGCACTGGGGAATATTGCAACTTTATTTCAGAAAGTTGGGTGGTTGAAATTCATGAAGCAATTTGAAGGGTATATAAAGCAGCTTGTGAAGGAATTTGTCAGGAATTTCGTAGATGGGCAGACCGTGGTGTGCGGCAAACGATTCTAGGTAAGTATGAAAACCATTGCTTGTCTTTCCGGTCTTTAAAATAAGGGAATTAATTTGAATGAAAATGCACATGTTGCCTATCAAAATTTGATAGAACTATTTCATAGGGAAGGGGAAACCCAACCTGTAATGACCATAAGCACCAGGGAACAAAATAAGGGAATCCATAGAATGTCTCTTCCAGAACCCTAGAGGTCTGTTGCAACCTAGATAATTAAGTATTACACATGTGAGGGACAAATGACTACAGTAGTGGGACCCCCTTTTCGTTTACTAACTCATTTATGCCATGACATTGAGGACTCCTCTCTTAGGGTAAATTTACCAGCCTTCCTATGTCATTCAGTCACCTCTATGATGGAAAAGTACAAAGTTGGGATAGGGCCCCTCAAACATCATGGTATCATATAGTTAATATGTAGATACCATTTCCACAAAAATCCAAAAAAGAAGTGGCAAATGTTTATACAAAAACTTGAAAATGTAGAACCAGGAAGATCACTTGAGGAGGGAGAATCTTCCAAGAAAAAATAATAGTCTTTAGAAGAACCCTCCTCAGAGGCATTGGATTCTCTTGAATCCCAACATACCTCCTCATCTCCCAATGGTGATGCACTGAAAACCTTTCTGGATGAGGTAGAAACCCCAAGACAGGGTGGACATTGTGCACTCTGAAGGTGAAGAGGAACCTCCTCACAAGAGGAAGAAATGAAGTAAGGTTACCTTTCAAACAAATCCTCCTCTACGGAGGAGTAAAAGGATGTCTTTAGGGGCCAATGAAACCAAACCCCAAGACGTAGGCAATACTTCTAAAAGGAAGAAGGCCAAGACTCTAGAAAAGGTGGTAGAAATTGATAGTCTACCTTATAATGAGGAAATAAATGAAACAAAAAAACAAGGTGATCAATTTCCTAGGGAGGAAGACAAGAAAACCCCATCACATAAAGAATAGGAAAGGGAGAAAACACATTTGCCACATTTAGGGCAGAATGAAGATGAACTTGTGGGGGTATTTTCTCCTTTTCTTGATAGAGTGGAAGCATACCTGAAGTTGAAGAAAATATGCCTCATGATGATGAAGAAATGGAAGAAGTGCCTCACTCATCCCTTCCTGAGGGTATTGAGGAAGAAAATGTGCCTCATATTGATGTAGAAATTCCTCATTCATCCTTCTCTATGGACACAGGGGATACAAAATCTAGTCAAATAAGTGAGGAATTAGAAAAGTTAAAAGCATAAATTATGGAATTGAAAACCAGGCTACAAGATGATGAAGCACAAATTAACCAACAAAAAGAAGAGATTGAAGAACAGATTGAGGTGCAAGCTGCCATTGTAAATAAAAGAGACTAGGAAATTGCAAAATTGACAGCACAAATGGAGGAAAAAGATAGGCTCATTGAACAACTGCATTACTAGATTCGGAAATGGAATCAGCAAGATAAGAAACACAAGGTTGCTTTGTTTGACAAAGACAAGCATATTCAAGATTTGAAAAACATTTTTATGCAACTATTTAATGCCTTTGAAGAAGAGAAGAATAGACATGAAATTGAATTAAATACTTCCATGTGTAAGACTGTGGAATTAGAGCAAGGTCTTCAAGAGAGTGACACTAAGCCAATTATGGAGTCAAAGGAGACACAAACTGCACCTATTGTTATAGATTGGTTCCAAGTATGCATCCCTCCAATATTAATGAAATGGATAGAGCATTGCTATCTTTTAAAGGATGTGGAATTTGAGAATAATAGGCTAAAAAGGGAATTGGTAATGTTAAAAGAATCCTTTCATTAGGCATATAGGGGTAAACATGATGCTTGTGAAATTGGTGAACTATTATTAGCCCGTAGAAGACCATCTAGGCTGTACTCCATGTTTCTTAATGAACAATTTTTAAGATGGAAATTACAAATAATTCACCAAAAATAGTCACATGATCCTGATGACAAGGAATTTGTAAAGATATTTGTTGAGTCACTCCCTAAACAACGAGATTTTTTATGTGAGTTCTTTGTTCATAATTTTCTCCTAGAAAAATATACAAATTTCTTTGTTAATTTCTTTGTGGGAGAAGTAGAATTGAGATCATTCTCGTCTACAATGAGAAATCAAATTTACTAGCAAGATAGATCAAGAGAATATGCACATGCAAAAAGGACTATGTGATTGAAAAGGACATATCCTCATAGTAAGCCCTTCTTTTTCAAGGCACAATTTTTGGGTGTCCAACTTAAAAAGGAAGTACAAGGAAACTACAATAACAACCTCTGACTGTGCTATGATCACTTTTAGGAATAGGGGCCAAAATTGATTGGACCAACTTGGCATGCATGTGAAGAGCAGTATACCCCTCTTCCTATGTGTCTCAAGAAAAGGGAAATAATCTTACCCCTTAACATTAGATGGTCCTACAAAAGAGTAGTAGCTTTGGCCAAAATCCTGGAAGAATTGAAAATCAACTGGATTGGTATGAGGTACATAACTCCTCTCCTTTTTTCACCACCTCCTTCAGAATATACCAATCTGGACCAAAGTGATGATAGTTTTTCAAGGTGGAAAAAAAGAGTCACTTTTCATCAGGGATTCTCGAGGAACCTAGAGTAGCTAGATACAGAGGCAAATGATCTGTATGATCTTAGTGCCAAGTATGAGGAAATGAATAAGAGGAATCAAGGACAAGGAACACACTAGAGATTAGGAGGACCTACTTGGGCTTAGGAAGGGGAGGAAATGATGAGGTAAAAATAACCTCATCATATAAAGGACTCAATATGCAAACCTATACCTTTCAGCCAAATTTACCCTGCCAATTAATTACCTTTATGATAAATAATTGGTCTCTTTTTATGAATAAGCGTGCAAACTTTACTTCTTGAAATTAGTCAAATTAAGCTAACTTATGTTGATTTAATGGTTTATTCCTTGAGCATTTCACAAGTCAACCTCCACTCCCGATCATCATTCTAGTCAAAATGGAAATGAACGCAGATCTTAACACTTTTGAAAGCAAGCGAGTGGGTGTCAGAATTCTAGGAGCATATGTTATGGGCCGAGTCTTTGTAGTTCTATTATTTTTAGTTTCAAAAACTTTATGGTTCATGTCGAGCCTCTTTAATATTTCATGTCATGGGATTTAAAGTCCATTAGTTATTGACAATTTGTTAAAGACTTTATTGACTGGAAAGTAGGATTTTGTTAGCCACTTTCATTTTAAAACATGTAACTATTGCAAATGATGAACACAAAAGAATACCGTTATGCTACCAATATGTGTTTTTGACAAAAACTAACATATGAATAAAAATGAGTTTTCCTGCCACTCTTTGAATTATTAAGCAATATGAATGAAGTTCCTTGAATGAAGTATATGAGATATTTCTAGTGCATGTGATCTGAGATAGCTATAGACACACCTGAGAGTTGGCCACTCAAGGGTTATAGATAGATAGATAAGTATTTTACTTTTCATTTTGTACTTTCTTTTAATAGATAAAAGTTACAATTGAATTTTTTTTTTCATGTGTGTGTGTCATACTATCAGTGTCAATCCTGCAAGTTGTAGCTAAGTCCATAGTTTCTGAGTTTAGTATCTGAAGTTCCGGAGCACCTTCCTTCAGTTATTTTTGTTAAATTGTTTTATGTTAGCTGTTGAATTTTTATCTTTTGCACTAGGTCAATGTTTCCTAGTTTCTTTACGAGTTTTACTTCTTCAACAATTTACACATTCTTTAGATTAATCATTTCCATGCTTTCTAGCCTAGTAGTGATGTTTTTCCGATTCATAGTTTTCTTCTTTCTAGTTTAAATCATTTCCATCTTTATAGATATATGCTTTACTACTTTCAAAGTTTAGAGACCCTCTAGTTTAGAATTTTATTTAGCTATTTGGTATTTAGGAAACCTGGGAGAGAGATAGTTGAGATGTCTTCTATTGCATATAGCCTTTGGACACTACCCAGTCGATATATGAATGTGTTTATTAACTAAATTGTTAGGACTTGACGACAACCTATCATAACTGAAGATAACTAAACCATAACTGAACTAAACTGAACTCCAGTCATGTAAATATCAATCCCTAATTTGTAGGATCTTTACATGCATTACTGAGTGTTATTTATCCTCCAAACAGTTAAGTTAAGTAAGGAGGGTTCCACCTTCCATGTGGGTGCCACATGTGCTCCTATTTTGTAGGAACTCTTCTTGGGCATCCCCACATGTTCCTATCATTTAGGAATAATTATAAATGTCAATTTACATGTTTATTTCATTCAAATTTAATCTCTTTCTAATCCTAGTGTTGGGGAACACTTTCCAAGAACTTAGGAGATACATGAAATATGTTTAGGATTGCAATTAAATGACATCCTATTCCCAACATAGCTGAATGAGAATGTCAGCCTTGAGGTTGGTTATCTCCTCACGTAGTTGTCCTATTTCATTGGAACCTTTAAAAGAGTAGACTTATGGATATCTCCTCAAGTATGAGAGAAATTCTGATATAATTCAGTGATATCATCAAGTCCAAGTTGGGAGACATCTCCTTTTCCCATTAAATCAAGGATTCTCCTAGCATCATCATCAAGTCCCTTAAGAAATATGGTTTTTAGAATTTCCATATTGATGGCCTCTCCTCCACATCGTTTAGATAAGAAGATAAACCTATCTAGGTAATCTTCTAGGCTTTCAACTTCATTTTGCTTGAGTTTGAACAACTCCTCTTTCCTATCACTAACTCTACAGTAGCTTTGGTATTTTTCCAAGAAGGAAAACTCCATTTCATCCCAAGAGGTTATTGATCTCGAAGCCAATCCCATAAACCAATGCATTGCAACATCTTTCAAGGTGGAGGGAAAAAGCTTCAATTTCTAGTTATCATTCTTGTAGTCATATGTCTGACACAAAACTTTAAACTCAAATAGGAACTGGTCAGGATCTTCAAAGGATAAACTTTTGAAAGTTAGTAAAAAGGCTTGTGAAATATTTTTCATAGGTGTATCATCTCTTGCATTGATACGAATAGGAGTGAATGTTCGCGCTCCCCTTGTTGGGTTAGCACCATTTCTTCGGTCACCCATAACATTGAAAGGGATGCGTTCTTCAAAAATTTGTTCATCAAAGGCTTGTTCTAATTGTTGAGGCTCTGGAGTATGCAAAGGGATACTTTCCTCTACAAATGTTTATTCTGATGGGTGAATTTCTAGGGTATACTGGAAGGTCTCAGCTTGATCCTACTTGATCAATTCTTCGGTAAATTCTTCAGTTGAGACTTCCTTGTTTCTACTTGTGGTTGGAACATCTCTTGGGGGTTTTTTGGTACGTATCTTCCATGGGGGCCTCATTTTCTAACCATTTAGAAAAAAGAAGCTTGGCGACTATTTTTGTTCATAAAAGAGGTATTCAAACAATCTCCTACTAACACTAGAAAAGGAAGTCCACGACAACGGTGCCAAAAAGTGACGGGGTGTCATTAGGTCCTATCGCTTGAGTTGAAAAATACATCAAATGTATCGACCAGGTAGTGTTCAGAGGCTATATGCAATAGGAAATATCTCAAGTTTTTTTGAATGCTTGGAACAGTTGTAAATAAAATTTAGCTAAGTTCATTAATACTAGAAAATGTAAAATTGTTTGAACTAGAAAGCATAGAATTATTAAGCTAGAAAGCATAAAACGATTAAGCTAGAAAGCATAAAGTAATTAAACCAGAAAGCATAAAACGATTAAACTAGAAAGCATGTAAATTAATGAAAAGGAAATGATTGCAATGAAACTATAACAACTATCAACTAACATCTAACTGTTAACAGAAAACAAACTTAACAACCTACAACTGATAACTAGAGTGGGTTCTCCAGAAATTCAGGTAATCAAAGCTAAGATTATAAACTCAAGCCACAACTTGTAGGAACAACTAATAGAGCTCGACACATACAAACAACAGTTATTCACATTTACCATACAAAACGAAGATAACAAAATTGAAAACAAAGATACTTATCTATCTATTCTATGATTCCCTCAAGTGGCCAACTCTCAGTACTACTGCGTTGAACTCAGATCACATGAACTACTTCTTCAAGATCAATTCATCCAAGATAATTCCATCCCATTGTGAGATGGGGTTAGAAATAAATAGAATGGAAAAAGTGACAGCCAACACTTCTAAACTATTAACCTCATCCAAACAAGAGAAAACAAACAAAATGGAGATATAAAAAAGAAAGCAAACAAAATAAAGCACTCCCCATATTGTAGTTGATTCCTTCTCTTGCTCTCCTTGTTATGCAACTTTTCAAATGGTGGCAAGAAAGTTGGAGACAATCAGTTGTTAAGCTGAAAATGGAGAAGGAAGGTTGTTTTTATAGACAACCTTTCGAATGGATGGCTGAGATTAATCTTCTAGAAGGATTCCAAGATCAATGGTCCAGAATTGATGCACCAAGAATATGCTATTCTTGGAGGAATCATGACAGGCAGACATGCAGGCTATGACAGACATGCAGGGACATGTAGGCTATGACAAGGACATGCAAACTATGACATGAAATAATGACAGGGTATCTTTGACCAAGTGGAGGTGCATAAATAATTTATTTTAAATAATTTATTCAAAATGGAGGAAAATGACAAGTGGCAAATGAATAATTTATCCAAATTATTTATTTAGATAAAATGACAAAAGGAGCATTTAATTAAATTTATCAATTTAATTAAATGGAGAGATGAAAAATAGACCTTAAATAATTAATTTCGATTAATTATTTAACAGGGGAGGTGGCATGGGATAGTTAAATAATTTTAATAATTATTTAACTATAGAAGAATTAAAGGATCATGAATAGATAAATAATTAATGGTAATTATTTAACTATAGATGAAAGGTGACAAAATAATTAAATAAATAATAATTTATTTAACTATTGAAGAAGAGGGAGAAATTAGTGACGCAATTAGTTTATTTAATTGATCGGATAGAATAAAGATTAGAAAGTGAATTAATTAAATAACTATTAAAAATTATTTAATTAGTAGAGGAATATGATCAAACATAATTGAATAACTAAAATTATTCAATTATCGAAGGACGAGGATGAAGAAAAATGACACTCATAGGCTTAGGACATTTTTCATTGTCTACATTTTGCCCCTCTTTGACATAATGCAGTTCATCGCATTGTGTCAAAGAAATTTAATTCTGAAATATGCCCCAGTGAAAGAAGAATGATGAGGAGGGTTGTGTATGCCCCCTGAAGAGGACATGTGAGTTCAAAGAACACGAATGTGCTCTCGAAATGGATGATAAGACTAGAGGATGAAGGATAGAAGAAATGTTAGCTTGGAAGGGGATGGATATTAGCGTGGAAGAGAAAGGAGGATGAAGATGGAAAGCTAGACAATAAATGATAAGGGAACCAAATTTCATGCTTACATTTTTATAGTTATCATCATTGGGCGTCAAAATGTCGCGAATGGTCCACAAACACCATGGTATGACATAGAGCCAGGTGTGCAAGGTGACCATTTGCAAAACAGACAATCACGGACAATGAATGTCCTAACTCATACTAAGGGCGAAGTTGCCCCAGCCTTTTTGTCAAGACAATCCACAGACAATAGTCAAAGAAAAACAAAATAGGTCATGAGATGTCATCACACCTCTAAATCCTTCAAGGGACATCCTCGAGGTAGCTAGTAACATGACCAAGAGACAAAACGACAAAACATAAGACAAAATAACAAAAAGATCAGACAAAATGGAAAAAAGGTAAGACAAAATAGACCAGAAAAATCAAGAGCCATTCAATGCATTTGCCAATGTTTGTTTTGCCGAAGACGAATTTCATGATAGTTTGTCACTTTGACAGTTTGACAGTTTTGACAAGTTGTCAATTTGCCGGTGTTGATGGTTTGAGAGGGCCTATTGTCAGGAAGGACACATCCTGGAAAAAGACAAATGATGTTTTGACGAGGTACAAGTCCAAGAAGGACACATCCTGGAGGGGACCAAAGAGTGACAAGATTGACATTGTTTTGGCAATTTGACTAATTTTGACTGGATGATTGATTAGACTATGTTGTCTGTTGGTTCACAATTTAAATGTCGACGTTTTGAATGACTGATTTTGTTTGAGTGCCACTATGTCTAACTTATTTGACTGATGCAACTGTGTTTGAATTATATGACTGACATGATGAATGCTGACTCTATTTTGGGATTTTTGGGAGTTATTTGATTTTTATTTTTTTTGTTTCTTCAGGACATTTTTCGATGTTTAGGTCTTTTTTCAGGACATTTTATGATGTTTTTGGTCTTTTTTTAGGACTTTTTATTATTTTTTTGTCTTTTTTTAGGACATTTTATGATGTTTAGGTCTTTTTTAGGACTTTTTATGACTTTTAGGTCTTTTTTCCAGGACCTTTTATGATTTCTTTTATCTTTTTTCAAGACATTTTATGATTTTTTCTTTTCGAATGGTTTAAGAGGATCACTACAAATGCATGTGACTGATGCCTACACATGAGAATCCAAGGACAACCATGATTGTGCCCCTAGTCAAGATGAATACCAATTGACAGGTGATGACAACGTTGTTTGACGTGGGAAGGACGCATCCCAAAACAACGTGAGGGCGATGATAATGTAATGAAAGTATCGAGGTTTGCAGCCAGGCCATGAACAAAGGCAAGTAATGTGCTAGATGATGTGCTCGTATGGATGAAACTCATTGCATTTGGAATGACTTGGTTAGGACTAGAAGGGATGATGAAGTATCCTTAGACCATTTGACAAGGGAAAGTCAAGATAGGTGAGCTACATGAAAGGGTGAGAGGTGGCCTTGGTAAAGGATGGGAGACATGAGACTAAGGGAATTGTCATATGATTTTCTAGGACTATGTCGTATAGGGATAATGATGGAAATGACAGAATAGTTTGTGAAAAAAGGATTGACATGTCAAGAGTTTTCCCCAAAGCATGATTTATGTGTGCCAATTTTATGTCAAGACCAAGGTAGGTGGGAAAATGGGTGGGGGAATGATATGGATTAAATGGACGAATGAAAATGTCATGAAGGAAAGGCATGGGAAATGAAACAACTTGCCCCCAAGTGTAATGGTCCACATAGACAATTTATTTTACACATGATGCCTGTTTGCTAGGTTTTTATCATGGTACTTATCCAGGGCACCTGTTTTCCAGGTTTTCACCATTGGATGAAATTTTTATCTTTACTATTTTCTTATTTTTTGATTTTTTTGGTGTCACCAAGATGCCTGTTTGCTAGGTTTTCATCGGGGTGACAATGTTTTACATTTTTCATTTTTTTTGTATTTTTTATATTTTAGGATGACCTTGATGCCTTAACTGACCACTGATTGTTTTGGAGCTGTTGATGGTGTCGATGTAGAGAATGGTGCCATGATATTCCAATAATGACTTTTCTGAAGTAGCTACCTTGTCAGGATCCTAGCACTTAGATACAACTGATTGATTTCATCGTGATCCTTTTCAATACTAGAGTTGGCCTTATCAAAATACGCACATCATGATAGAGTGCCATGAGAGTCCTTATGATAAAGAGTTGTTGCCAAGATGTGACGAATTTGTGACATGGGACTTTTGGATTGTAGACGAGATGTAGGATTATAGTGGATGATGGTAGACATGGATGGATTGTTAGGATGTTTGGATGAATCACTTTTTATTTTCAAACTTGGTATGATGGATGATGGATTTTGGAGGGATGGCATTTGGAACCAACACCTTTAGATGCCTTGCTTGATGACCGTTTTGAAGGAGGTGGACATGTGTTATATATGGGAGTCCTCTTGTCTTGTGACTCCACATTTTGATTAACTTTTTCTTTTGACATATTTTCTTTGCTTGATCCACTTTTATTTGGGATCCATTTTAATTTCATTTGTCCACTTGTCTTTTTGTCTTATTCAATGGTCTTTGACATTTGATTTTTGAATTTGTAAGACTTTTGTTTTTGTTGGTTCCAAAGGGAAGGTTTAAGATGTTGAGAATGATGGTTTATGGTGTGGGTGGACGAGGTGTTGGCAACAATCTTATGACAAGGATTTCTCATGGACTCTATTTTTACATTTGTATCTAACAAGGTTTCCCCCAATATCGAGGAGGTTCCACTGACATCATTTGATTTGCTAACTAAAGAATAGCCAAGACCTTGATGTCTGTAATTTTCCTGAAGCTGTATTGGTTCTTGAATGCCTTGCTCATGTATGCCTAGTCCTCTGCCTTGATAATGCATGCTCTGACAGATTCTGTTTGTGATGGGGTATTTATTATTTTGAAAGCAAGATGCTAACCCATCATGATGTATGTGGACACTGTTACTTGGAATACTTTCATCTGCGAGAAAGCCTGCTCTGACAAAGATAGATGACCCTAGTTGATAAAGTGTCTTAGCTTCATTGTCATGTTAGATATATTTTTGACTAATATCTTTGGTATGATCTTGTGACATGTCAAGTTCAGCTGATTCAATTGGTGCTTCTAAGTTGATGTTGAAATTGTCTTTATGGTCATTGTCATAGAGTATACCAAATTCAACTATAGCTTGATCATTTGCAAATATGTCCATAGATGACTCTTGTTCTGGAGTAAGATCATCTATGTGTCCTATGGAGGCAAGTGTCTCATTTTGGGAAGTGGATGTGCTTGTATTTTGAGTAGGATTAGGCTCAGATGTTTGGTCATGAATGGCATAAAGGTCGATGACTGGATCATTTTGGATTTCTTGGTCAATGGTAGTGTCTTGGTCAAAGATGGGGTTGTCATGAATGATATAATTGGGATTGGAGTCTTTGTCAAGGGTAAGTGTATTTTGGATGTCATGATTGTCTTGAATGATTTATTGAATGGATTGAAAGATAGGGTCATGAGATGGACTACTTTGACATGAAGTTGTGGTTATAATGTCATGCTTTGGGTTTTCATTTTGACACGTATCCTCAAGTTTAGACAATGGGATTTGACTTTGGACAATGATAGAATTTTCATGACTAAAAGTGGCTTGTGAGGATTGACTTGGAAAGGATGACTAGGATAAGACACAGGGATTTGGACTGGACTAGTTGGTGAAGGAGGAGGATATGACATGAAGACTTGGGCTGGATCGGTGTAAGGTTGACTAAAATAGGATGTGGATACTTGGATGGGATCGATATGGTATGATGTGGAGACTTGACATGAGTTGGTAGATAGTTGATAAGACTTGGAGGGGATTGATAGGTGAAGGACTAGAATATGATGTGGAGACTTGTAATGGACTAGTGGATAGTTGGTTTCCCTGTCAAGGTTAGGATAAGGGTAATAACTGGACATGTGTTGGAGATTAATGATAGGATTTTTGTTAAGTGATTCTTGATAGTGAGTGTTGATGGATGGAAGACTTGGACTGATGGATTGTTGGTAGGAAGGGTACGTAAGTGATTGACCATGGGTTGCGACTATTTTGGATTTGAAGTGGAGATAATCTCTTTTGAAGTCTTCGACTAGTTGAATGTGACCATTATGGATAAAGTTGTATTCAACTTGAATAGCAAGCATATAAAGGTGACTTGAAGACATGATGGTGGATGCCATGAGACTATGACTATGTTTTTGGATTTTTTGGATAAAGGATGACAATGCAAGACTGTTTTTGGATTTTTTGGATAAAGGGTGATAATGCAAGACTATGTTTTTGAATTTTTTGACAATAAGGGATGCAATATGACAATGTTGTCTAAAGAAAATGACTAATGCCAAAGGACAATGAAGACAAAGATGACAAGTTATGACACTAATTTTTTTTGGTATTTTTGGAGGATCAATGCAAGGTGATAATGACGTTTTCCTAAGGAAAATGACTAATGCAAGGTGATAAAATTGTCAAGAAAGGATGTCAAATGCCAAGGTGATAGTGAGGACTAATGTGAAAATGTTGGTTAAGGAAATGACCAATACAAAGTCTAGATGCCAAATGAGGACTATGATGACAATATTTTGGATTTTAAAGATATGCAAGGTGATGACTAAAATGATTTGAATGTCTAAGGTATGCAAATTCAAAGGTCTAAAATGATTTGGAAGAAGGTTTCCTAACCACCCTATGCTTGATCTATGTCTCAATTTTGGAATATCAAAGGACTTGTTTGAAGGATTAAATGACAAGGACAAAATGACAAGTGAGTCTTCCTAATTAGACTTTTGAGCTAGAAGGATCTCACAAAAGGACAATGACTAAAGGAGATAATGATGTCTAAGTCCAATGATAACCGAATTTTGAAAGTCAAGATTTTGCAAAGTGGGGTAAGGTTGGCCTAATCTAAAATATACAAAATGAGATGAGGACCTAATTTTTTGGTTTATGACTGAAAATGCAAATGGTGAAGCCTAAGGATGAAGCTAAATATTTGCAAAGATGACCCTATGGTAAGATGCAAGATAAAGTGTACAATGAATGAGAGATTTGAGCAATTTCATGATTTGGTTTTGACAGAATATTCTAGAAGATGTTTGATAGCAAGCTGAGACTGTTGTTTTGATGTTTTATTTAAAAGTATGAGTTGTCTGAGGTTGATTGTTTGTGTCTAGATTTGTGAATGTTGTGTATATTGTTTGAAAATCTAGAAAATAATTGACAAGCACGATGTTTTGGTGTATGCAAACGCACATGAGACAAACACAATCCTAATAGGCCAATAGGCCAAGGGTTTGTATACTTGATATAGCCCACCGATATACCCCGAATTGGTGCTAAACACATTTCCTTCTCAAGAGCGGATAGCTTAGAATTTTGGTGGCACTGACTCCCCTCCACGGCTCATTAACGTCATTCGGGCACACCAACTTCGGATTCTTGGGTAGTCACTTCCCAAGAATTGCTATCTCTACTCAAGGGGATCAATAGTGAGTATCTTCGGGCATGATATTGTACCCTGCACTATACCAAACAACGGCTGAAAATGGTTGGCCTCTAAAACAATAGGTGTTTAGTAAGGGTATTCCATTTGTAGGGAATGATCCATGCGGTGAGAGTCCCCTTTCAGATCCATCTTGTTGGAACCATACGCGTGATTCGTGGGCTTTCCCCAAGAATCCACTTTTATATACTAGCGAAAGTCCCTCAGGTTCAGGGTGCTACCGATCTGAGTCGTCCTGGGGTGAGTACTTTTTTCCACCAGAACAAGCCCAAGTTCAAGAGTCAGTAACTGTTTCCCTTCCACCCAGGATCGCCCGAAAGCGCAAGGGGAGAGGATACTTCGATTACTAAGTCTTGAGGGTGACAAAAAATAAGGTGGGTCTGGTTTTCTAATCACCTAGTTTTCACAAGGTGAGAGCATAATCACCTACCACCTTCAAACATAGTCAGATAGAATCAAACACATGTTCATTTTAATGCACCAATGGAAGTGTTTTCTAAACTAGAAATCACAAACACATTGTTTGAGAAATGAGTCTTCGACTAACGGAGCTGCAAAACCATAAATTAGTAGTTTCATAAATGTCTTGGACCAACGAGAAAGCTACAAAAAACTAAGTTAGAGCAAGAGATTAAAAACCAAACTAAAACTTAAAAGTCAGTAAATAACTAAACTAGAAAATGAAGAGACTAAACTAAACTAAGAAAAAGAAATTAAAGAAAACTAAAAACTAAGAGCTCAATTTTTTTGTTGCTCCAAAAGAAGCAGTTTTTGGGAGCCCCACTCCAAAGCCACACACTACAAATAAAAGATTAGTAAACAAACAAAAAAAAACTTGAATGAAAACAACAAACTAAAATAGTGATAAATTTCTCAAAACTAAACAAAATTTTAAACCGTAGATATCTATGGAAAGCTAAGACATAGAGCTTTAAAACTCATAAAACGTTTTGCAAAATCCTACAAGACAAAAACGCTATAAACAAAAGAAAATTTGGATCTTAATAACTAAATCTTAAAAAGATGTGATCACTAAAATAGCCATAACTTTCTCAAATATTAACGAAATTTTAAACCATTTGAAGTTTTGGAAAGCTGAGAACAAGGCCTACAAAACCCAGATAATCATTTAAAAACATTTTATGCGCTCATTTTTCTATGCTCAAAAGAAGATGACAGGTTTTCATATGAATTCTTGGCTATAACCTGCAAAACAACAAAAATAAACAAGAACACACAAATTTCTCTACAAAATGTCAGGTTCACCTCCCCTATTAAATAATTAATGTAAATTAATTATTTAAGGTCTAATTTTCATCTCTCTATTTAATTAAATTGATAAATTTAATTAAATGTTCCTTTTGTCATTTTATCTAAATAAATAATTTGGATAAATTATTTATTTGCCACTTGTCATTTTCCTCCATTTTGAATAAATAATTTAAAATAAATTATTTATGCACCTCCACTTGGTCAAAGATACCCTGTCATTATTTCATGTCATAGTCTGCATGTCCTTGTCATAACCTGCATGTCCCTGCATGTTTGTCATAGCCTGCATGTCCCTGCATGTTTGCCTGTCATGATTCCTCCAAGAATAGCATATTCTTGGTGCATCAATTCTGGACCATTGATCTTGGAATCCTTCTAGAAGATTAATCTCAGCCACTTGTCATTTTCCCCCATTTTGAATCAGGTTCACGTTAGGTTCACCAATGTGAAATGGGGTTAGAAATAAATAGAATGGACAAAGTGACAGCCAACACTTCTAAACTATTAACCTCATCCAAACAAGAGAAAACGAACAAAATGGAGATATCAAAATGAATGCAAACAAAATAAAACACTCCCCATATTGTAGTTGATTCCTTCTCTTGCTCTCCTTCTTGTTATGCAACTTTTCCCTCAGATTTGTTGAAATACTTGTGCAAAACCTGCAAATGGTAGCAAGAAAGTTGGAGACAATTAGCTGTTAAGCTGAAAATGGAGAAGGAAGGTTGTTTTTATAGACAACCTTTCGAATGGACGACTGAGATTAATCTTCTAGAAGGATTCCAAGATCAATGGTCCAGAATTGATGCACTAAGAATATGCTATTCTTGGAGGAATCATGACAGACAGACATGCAGGGATATGCAGGCTATGACAGACATGTAGGAACATGCAGGCTATGACAAGAACATGCATTCTATGACATGAAATAATGGCAGGGTATCTTTGACCAAGTGGAGGTGCATAAATAATTTATTTTAAATAATTTATTCAAAATAGAGGAAAATGACAAGTGGCAAATAAATAATTTATCCAAATTATTTATTTAGATAAAATGACAAAAGGAGCATTTAATTAAATTTATCAATTTAATTAAATGGAGAGATGAAAATTAGACCTTAAATAATTAATTTAGATTAATTATTTAACAAGGGAGGTGGCATGGGATAGTTAAATAATTTTAATAATTATTTAACTATAGAATAATTAAAGGACCATGAATAGATAAATAATTAATGGTAATTATTTAACTATAGATGAAAGGTGACAAAATAATTAAATAAATAATAATTTATTTAACTATTGAAGAAGAGGGAGAAATTAGTGATGCAATTAGTTTATTTAATTGATCAAGATAGAATAAAGATTAGAAAGTGAATTAATTAAATAATTATTAAAAATTATTTAATTAATAGAGGAATATGATCAAACATAATTGAATAACTAAAATTATTCAATTATCGAAGGACGAGGATGAAGAAAAATGACACTCGCAGGCTTAGGACATTTTTCATTGTCTACACCCACAATACTAATAACTCAGAATGAGATGGGCAAAGCTTATTTTATTCATATCAAAACTATAACTTAGAAAACATAGTTCAAGAGCGCATTATGACAACATAATAATATCTAGTATGTATTGTTTCTGGCGGTTACATGTTTATACAAAACTACTAAAAAAATCCTAGAATTTAGATGGTGAAGATCACCATTGAAATTTTTTTAGTAGAATTCAACTAACTAATGGACTTAGGTCCATAACATAAAACATTTAAAAGACTTAGAGTGAGACATAAAGTCTTTAAACAAAAAATAACAAAAAGCATTTAGAAGACTCGATCCACCATGCACTTCCTAAAATTCTGGCGCCTATACTTCCGACGCCTGTCTTCAACTGCTTTGAAGTCTTCTTTAAATCCACTTGGCTGAGCATAATGATTGATAGTGCATAATGACCTATTCAATACTAAAAACTATACCATTATGTTAGCGTTGGTCAACTTATTTCAATCAATTTCAGGAAATAAAGATTATACATTTTTTCACAAAAAGTGAGCAATTACTAATCCTAAAGATAAATAATTGGCAGGGTGAAAGTGACTTGGGAGAAATAAGGAAGGGTAATTGGCTTAGTATATTTATGAATTTATTTTTACCTCATTGAATGCCATCACTCATTTAAGGGCACAACACTTGACATGTGCATAGGACCAAGCCTTAACAAGCCTAAAAATAGCGTACACTTAATGAGGAGTAACTTGCATATTTTAAGAGATTTAAAAATGAATTGAACTAAAGATTCAAACACACCTAAGGTTCATTTTAATATGCTTAAGGTTAAAAAATACTACATATATTTAATTCTGACAAGAAGCATGCTATAAATCACAAGTGTAGATTCCTCTTCCAACAAAGTGACTACAAGATACATATAGAGAACAACTCCATGCCATAATGTAGAGCTAAGTAAGTTTGACATACACCATTTGATTTCACATAAGTAAGGCGTTGCTATAATCTACTAACAGTTATCAACAACACACATTCATGGTTACAATCGACAAGGAATAAACATACTTGAAATAATTCAAAAGTTTTTTTGTAATCTAAAAAAAAAATTGCACTATTAATGACCTCATCCTCCAACACACATATGGTCACTTATATTAAAATAAAGAATTCTAGTTACAACTTTCAATTAAAACAATATCATAAGTTGTGACTGACGGATTAGTATGGTCCAACTACACTTGATCCATGAGGATTCGAAGTATAATTGTGCCACTAAACATCAGTCCAATAAGATCAATAAATAAAAATTAAACTAGGAATGCATTAAAACTAACATTATAAATCATGAAAGCTTCAAAAATACCTATTATAATCCATTGAAACTTAGCCTATTGGGGGAGTGGTGTCACATTGATGTGGAATGGCGACCATTTCCCAATCCCGTGGATAATGAGTTTGTTTCGATTGATTCTATTGAAGACAATCGATGAAACTGATGGAATATTTGTGATAAAACATGATTTAAATGCTAAATTAACATGATGAATGCTAAGATGATCAATATGGGCGTATGCAAATCTACTCTAAATGTATGCAAGCTTAAAAAAGATTGAAACCCTAATTACAAAATATGCTAAATGTGTGCATCCATGTTATCATGGAAGCCATTGATGGAAGCTAAGCTAATATGCAAGTAAATTAGGCTTAAAGGATGCTAAATAAGTTCTAAATATGAGTGCAAGTGAAAGTTATTTTAACAACATAAATTTTCTCTTAAAAGATGGATCCATTTGTCTCCAAATAGTGAACTATTTATAGGAGGACAAATGAGAAATGAAGTGTTAAGATTAAAAAGTTTAATCAATGGTCAAAATTTGAGGAAAGATGAAACATGGATCAAGAGAAGAATCAAGTGTTCATATTCTTCCAAACAAACACACTTTCAAAAAGCTTTCCCAAAAGTTTGTTAAGAGTTTGTTTCAAAAAGGAATATTCCCCTTTTCAAATGAGTGAAGAAAGAGAATCAATGATCACATGATCACATGGATCAAGAGAAGAATCAAGGGTTCATATTCTTCCAAACAAACACACTTTCAAAAAGCTTTCCCAAAAGTTTGTTAAGAGTTTGTTTCAAAAAGGAATATTCCCCTTTTCAAATGAGTGAAGAAAGAGAATATTCAAAGAATATTCTCATGGGTGAGGGAGATTATACATTTAGTTAATTAAAACCAAATTAAATTGTGCAAAAGAGGAATATTTCATGGGAATATTCCTTTTGGAGGAATGTGCAAAGGAGGAATATTCCATTGCAAGTGGGAGGATTAGTAATTGGATAATTAAACAATGTTAATTATGCAATTTTAGAAGAACTACATGATATTCATTAAATAAATGATTTAATGAAAAGGGGAGATATGATATGACATTTAATTAAATAACTTAGGGTTATTTAATTAAATAAGAGGAATTTAGGGATTAAATTAAATAATTTGGTTTTCAATTTAATAGGATGAAATGTTAGTGCAAGAGGGGGGTGAATTAACCCTAATTAGGTCAATTAGATTAATAGATGAAAATGACATAATTAATTAAATAGTGATCCAAATTTAATCAATTAAGCAAAAAGAGGATGGGTTTCAAGATGAAATGATGTTAATATGCTTGATTCAAGAGCATGATATCATTCAAAACATTTTTAAGTGTCTACATTTTTCCCCTTTTTGAAGTGAGGTACCTGTTACGTTGGTTCAAAGACTGACGCTTTTCAAATTAAAATTGCTGCTTAGATAAAAAAAAAAATCTTTATTTTTTTGGATGTCCCACTATTTCCCCAGTGGAAGGAATAAGCTAGTTCCCTACCCCTCAAGGAATCGAGTGAAAATTTTGAATTTTGGGTTGATTTCTCAACAAAGGTAAAATATAGGCTCAGGTGCCCAAACAAGTCCCGAAATGCCAAAAATGGCCTCAGAAGTGCAAAAAATGGCTCAAAACAGGTTGCACAAGGTGGAAATAGGTAAAACAAGTCAAAACCCTAGCTTTCGGCTCAAACTAGGGCAAAAAACCCTAATTTTTAGTCTTAAATAGGTGAGAAGGGTGACATTTCCAATTCATTTGTGCATTTAGTCCTTAGAGATCTTTATAGTTTGGGCTCTAATACCTCAGAAAAATGGGTCACTGTGCACTGCTTCTTCATCTTTCAGACCGAGTTCGAGAGTACCATCGACGTGTACACATAGGATCCTAGGTATGTGATTCAAAACTTGTCTCAATTTTCACTTTTAGGTGCATTTAATAGGGGGTCAAAAGTAGGTCCTTAGACGCATTGCTATATAATGACACATTTGATGCATCGAAAGAATTTCTATTGATAATATAGTGATGCACCTCTAATTTAACAGCACACCCTGAATTTTTTTTTGGGTGACATGTTTGATTTGGGGGTTGCTTGATGAATATAGTGACACATAGGACATTTAGTTTTAGCATCGCTCGAAAGCGATGGGCGACACACTTAGGTTTCAACAATGCACCCCAATTTTTTAGTAGAGCGACACACCCAAATGTCGATGCATTATTGAGCGTAGCGACGCGCATCACCAAAATGGTGACACACCCTTGAAATGGATACAATGACGTACCCCTAAAAGAGAGATGCTATTTATTTCAACGATGCCTTTGATGTTTAGGATGCAAAATCTCAAATTTTGATTAGTTTTTCAATTTTTTTGACAAATTAATGTTGTGTGCATGATGCGTATAGGAGGATCCTCCACTGTTGATTTCATGAGAGCATCGATCAAACATTTTGGCAGTGGCAAGAGATTTTGATGACTTGGAAGTAGAGCGGTTGGGCAGGCTGGGGTTAGGCTTTATTGCTTTCTTGCCTAAGGTCCAGATGCATTTGGCGATGATGACGACCCCGATTGAGAGATGGCATAGTGAGACCTCCTCATTTCACCTACCCATTGGTGAGGCCACCATTACATTGGAGGATGTGTGGCATTTTTTGTGATTGCCCATCCATGGAGAGCAAGTGATCTATGAAACTGATGTCAGGAGAGACGCCTATCTCTCGCTTTTACACATATGATAGATCATTCTAGTCAGTTCCTAGATCAACCTTGATGTTTATTGAGATAGAGTGCCCATTTTTAGATTGTTCATTGCAACACTAATCTTTGGAGTTATTGCCCTAGATCGACGGGGCAGAGGTTTCAGTCTTGGATGGGGATTGGCATGGGAAGGCATGATCAGGAGGGGCATGATGTATGTCTGGGGTCCAATTTTTCTGGCATCATTGTGTCATGATATGCACAAGGCCTGTCTATCATGAGGTTCAAATCATCAAAGCAGGGGTTACACTACTTCACATATGGGCATACAAGCATATTGTAGTGTTGAGCCCTTGGTGATTCTTGTAGATATCATGAGGATGAGCTTGTCGTTTTTCGGTACATGGTGTTGATGACATTACAACACATGGGACCAATAGGTTTTCCATATTGGTGCCGTATCATTAATGAAATAATGGTGATCAAATGGAGGCCATGGCTACAACATCCAACATGGTATGATGATTGACAACAGCTCAATTTTGCTTGATAGACCTCATACATGTAGGAAAGAGAGCACACGATCATTGAGTGATACCTCCTAGACCAAATTGCTCGATAATTTGGGGAGGTATAGGATGTGCTAGCTGATGACTACATTGCCATTTTTTCTAGAGATCAGAGAGAGGTACAGTGGGGATCCCCCATTGATCCCATTGTGGCAATCAACGATTTTAGATAGCTCATCCCATAGCCGTGGGCATATGATCAGGGCCTTCTAGATACGGGGGCTACCTCAGAGTATGATGTGTGGCTTAGGCCACATATGCACCTGACAAATCCAATGGGGTCATACCTTGGAGGTAGAGGCAAAGGCAGAGGTCAAGGCTGAGATGGCGACTGAGACAGAGGAAGAGATGTGGGTCGAGGCTGGGGACAAGATTAGGCACAAGTGTTAGGTGATGGGCATCAATAGTAGTAGCATGATCAAGGTCATCAAGACCCAGGGAAACATGATGGATAGGTCCCAATGGCACCACCACCACCTCCTCCATTAGGACAACCAGATGCTCGGTTAAGGGCACAAATATAGGCTCTCACTGCCGAGAGAGACTAGTTACAAGCAGAGGGCCTATTTTTAGCAATAGGTATAGGACTTGATTGCCTAGAGGGATCATGAGGTTTAGTTGTGACAACAACTAGACATACAACTAGCCTAGGAGATTGGGCAGAGACAACAGTTAGAGGTAATGACAGTTACGTCATAAGGTCGAACAATGTTGGCCCGCTTATATAGAGAGGCAGTTACAGAGGCAACTTATTACCACATGCACTATCACAAAGATGTTCCTCAGGCCATCAAACAACTTGAATTTTCACACTAGAGCAGAGCACCACCTAGAGCTGAGGATCAACCATCAATTAGGGTGAGCAACCACCAAGGATAGCCTGCTTGCATAGACACTTTTTTATTGTTTACCTGATTATTTATACAGATGCACATTCATGGGCTCCTTTATGAGAACCTCGTGGATATTGTATTTTTTATTTGATGTTCATACACTGATCCAAATATTGTATCATGATAGTCAACACACACACACACACACACACACACACACACACATATATATATATACAAGATAATCCAGATTCGATATGTGATGTGCCTTTATTTCATGCTTTATGAATGTATGGATGCATATGATGTGATGTAATGTGATATGATGTTTATGCAATATGACTATATATGGATGCAATGTGATAGATTCCCTTCTTATGTGATATGTGATGATGATCTATGATGTGATGCAATGCAATGCAAAGGACATGTTACATTCTTTTTTAGTATCCTTTTATGATATGCTATGGGATGGATGTTATGAGATGGAGGATATGATGAGGATGCATTTCTTTTTATGTGATATTCTATGCAATTTATCATGACAATCAACATATATATATACACGAGATGATCCAAATTTGATATGTGATGTTCCTTTATTGCATGCTTTATGAATGTATGGATGCATATTATGTGATGTGATATGATGTTTATGCGATATGACTATATATGGATGCAATGTGATAAATTCCTTTCTTATGTGATATGTGATGATGATCGATGATGTGATGCATATGGGATGTGATGCAATGCAATGCAATGCAATGGACATGTTACATTCTTTTTCAGTATCCTTTTTATGATATGCTATGGGATGGATGTTATGAGATAGAGGATATGATGTGTATTCATTTCTTTTTATGTGATATTCTATGCAATTTATTATGTGGTGATGTATGCTTATAGTATGGATGTTATGAATGTTCATGATATGTATGATTATGCAGATGTTCGTACTTATGCTATGATAATGCAACATATGTTTATGCTATGATAATGCAACAATTTAATATGCTTAGAATAACAAATCTATATTATTCATCACACCTTAAATGATAATGATGTTGCAATGAAATATGTTTTTTTCCGTATTATGATATGTTGTGATGATGCAAGATGTATGCATGTTGATGCTTTATGGATGTAGGATGGATGCATTGATGAGGTTTTTGTTGACTGTCATGATACCAAGTTAGCGTGGAAAGAAGATAGAAGAATAAAATGAATTACTGGACCATTGATTTTGATGATTGATTCAAAAATTCCAACAAGTCCTTGATCCACCGAGACTTTATTCGATAAGGTAATGAGAGATGATAATGATGATGATTTTCTCATATCTTGGGATTGGGATTTTTCATCATTCCTTATGTTTGATATAACTGTTGGATGTTGTGGATGTGTCACTGATATGTGGTTGTCATTGATGTCAACACTATTAGCCTTCAATACATCAGAGGCTATATATGTCGAGGATATTGAGAAAATTGTAAAAGAAAGTGTTCCAGGTTCCCAGTGGAACTGTGTAGGTCATGAAGGTGTCTTGTTCTTTATGTTGAAGATCAGCTATTGTGGTCTAAAGGGTTTATTTTTTAGAGTATCTAGATCATCTACTAGAAGTTTCAGAGGTCCGCGTGTAGATTTGATCGTGTTGTGGTCTGACAATATTTTTGTGGTCTCTGTTAGCATTCCTGAGTGAAGATTGTGTGATTCTGGTAATTCTAGTTGATGTGGATGTTTCTCTATTGTTTCTTGGTGTTCTTGGATGTCTCTAAATCATTCTCTATGTTTTTGGTATGTCCACATTGATTGGTGTGCTCGTGGTCAAATATTTTCTTATGCACATTCAAGTTTTCATGTTCCTGGCCAACATGATGGTGGTAACATGTTGTGGATCCTTGAAAAAGTTAAATTTGAATGTTTGGCATGCTCATGAATATTTTTTTGGGTCGCATCATTGTTTTGGCTGACGGTGTTTAGATCCACATTGAAAATTTTATTGTAAATTTGGGCCGACATTGCAAATATGTTTTATTCTTCTGGCCGACTAAGTTGTTGATGTAATCTCATGTAGCAGATATGTAAGAGTGATTGTTTCATCGGTGCAAAGTGTGCTTCATGTGTCGGGTGTGCTCCTATGTGTGTATGTACAAATATCATTCGGTTGTAGAGCAGAGTGTGAAGAAGACCGAGCGAAGTGTGAAGTAGTTTGAGTGAAAAGTGAAGGAGTCTTTCTGTGCTTAATTGGAATTGTAATTAGGCTTGTGTAGAAGCTATTTTCTCAGTTCGTACCCTCTAGATTTAATCCTATTCTGTATTGTTGGGTAGTGAGCCCATTTTTTAACTGATCAGTGAGCTCTAGGTAGTGTTCCTGAATGCATGTGCATTCCCTTTATTATTTTCATTATACTTTTAATAGGGTATAATCTTATGGACTAACATCCACCATGGTTTTTCCCCTAATAGGGTTTCCATGTAAAAAATTTTGGTGTTCTTTGTCTCTTTGATGTGTTAATTGCTTATTCATCAGATTTGAGATTAAGTTAAGCAAAGTTTGAAAAGCTTATTATTTTGTGACAACTGCTTTACTCCCGCTCTCAATTGTCTGTCCTTATTTTTCCAACAATAAAACATAGACACAATGCATCAAGGTATTAATAACTGAGATGGCATTGTATCTAGTGTGATGGAATTTGACTCTGTAAACAAATAATATAGTTCTTGTGCACACCTTGACATACAATTTTTTTGTTGAGATGTAGTTTAGAAGTTTAGAATATCTTGGACCAAAGTATACACAATAGTCAACAATCTACTCCAAACAACCTCCCTACACACAACTAAGCAAGTATGCGCTAAGATTATTTTACAAGAATAAACACAAGCACAACAAACGAAAGATAATGATTGATACCCTATTCCTTTCTCTCTAAATTGTTGAGACATCATCGAGAGGTCCTCATAATGGGTTAATAAGATAAATCATAAGAAAAGGTCAAAAACAAATAGTCAGTGTTATCTATATCTCTTGCTAGTTTAATATAGCTAGGGTGATTTATGATGCTGATGTCCATCGAAAGAAGGATGCATCCTAGGACATGTTATGAGATGACTTGATTAGGATGAGGTTTATGATAAGCTGTTGATACAAACTCCACCAACTCATTTACCTATGATCTAGACTTTAGATTTTGACACTTGGGTTCTCACTTTACAACTTGCGATACTTGCTTTCTATTTGTTTTTCCAAAGGTTGAAGATGATGGTTGATTTATTATGGATGGAGGTTTATTGTACGTGAAAGCAAGATGGGATGGATGGTTTTTGTTTTTTTTAGAATATTTGAATGTTTTTGGTATTTTTTAAAAACGTTTTTAGGTTGTTTTTGGTCTTTTTGAGAGTTTTATATGAATGTTTTGGTTTTTGATTATTTGAGGTTGTTTAGGGTTTTCTCTAAGATATTTGATGTTGTTTAGGTATTTTGAATGTTTTTGTGTTTTTTGAATTTTCAATTGTTTTCGGCTTTTCTGATATTTGAATTTTTTGTATTTTTGAGTTTTTTGAATGTTTGTGTTTTCTGAGATATTTGAATGTTTTTGTATTTTCTGAGATTTCTAACCAAAAACCTAACCTAAAAGACTATCCTATGGGAATTGGGGGCTTATCAAAGATGAGCCTTCCCTACGTTATACATGTAGAGACCATTTAGTTTGACTAACTTGACTTATTAACAATGAGAAATGAACAGTTGATGGAATGTCAGTTTATTATAAAGGACTCCTAAAGGAGTGACCTAGGGTGTCTTGGGGGCACATCAATGATGGTCTTGCCTATCTTCAAGCTCAAAGACTCATAGTTCAACATTTTTAGGGATTTTGATGTGTTTTGGATGTTTTAGGATTTTGACTTTACAATTTTCAAATTTTTTTGGATTTTAACTATACAAGAATTTTGGTTTTTTTGGATTTTCGTCTATACAAGATTTGGATGCTTTGGATTTTCTGACGAACATTTTATGAATTTTTTTTTGGATTTTCAATGAGATTTCCAATAACCTCAAGATATACAAGAACCCTATCTGATCCATAACAAATTTCCCCTAGCATGATGCAATAAACTATCTCGATATAGGTAGGACAAACTAGCCTTAGGAATATGCCAAGTAGCTAAAGGGGATACGATACTTCACAATACCAAGATATGTTGCAGATGTAGATGGATGATGGAAATAAATAGGATGAATGAAGTGATGGATGGAGGCGATGCCAAGAATGATAGGATAAAGAGCCAAAGAATAAATGGAGGTGCTTTATTTATGCAAGGCACTTGTTTTATAGGTTTTCACCAAGGTACTTGCCCAAAGTGCCACCAAAGTGGTTTTCACTAGAGGATGATTGTTTTTCTTTACTTTTTTCAATCCTTTTTCTCATTTTTTTGGATTTTTGATCATTTTTTGATTTTTTTGCATTTTCAAACTTATGCCCTTCAAGCCTAGGCATAAAACTTTTTGAGATGTAAGTTGTTGATTGGTTCTTGCAAGGGTTCACCTTCAGGTGTTGACAATTGATATGTTCCTGATTCATAGCTTGTTGTGATGACAAAGGGACCTAATCAGTTATGTTCAAACTTTCCTTTATTGTCCTGATTTGGAAGATTTTTCTGATTCTGCTTTAGGACAAGATCCCCTACCTAGAAAGACTTATTCTTGATCTTCTTGTTATAGCTCTGTTTTAGTCAGTTTTGATATGCAAGTGATTAAGGGTGTCAAGACGACACTCATCCAAGAATTCTAGTTCATTCAACTGAGATACTTTGTACTCTTCATTAGTGATTAGGTTTTGTAGTGACACTCATAGTGATGGAAGATCAATCTTAATAAGAAAGATGGCTTCTGATCCATAGACCAAGGAGAATGGGGTTGCACCTGTAGGCATGCAAATACTAGTTTGATAGGCCCAAAGAGTAGGATTTAATTGCAAATGTCAACCACTACCAACTTGATTGATCATTTTCTTTAGGGATTTTAGAATGGCCTTATTTGTAGCCTCTATAACGTCCAAAAAATGTAGAAGAAACAGATCAGAGCAAATATGCAATGCAATCTAAAACTCTAATGCAATCTAAGTTAAGCAACAGAGAACAAAGGAAAGCCAAAATGTAAATAAACTGAACAATCTCACCCAATATGTACGTAATTCCATGTATCATCTCGATTTCCCTTCTCTATTTTGTCGTTGTAGTATAATTGCCCTCAGATTTTCAAAGTTCGTGCAAGTATAGCCTATGATAGTGATTTAGCAAAACATCAAAGATTCAAGATAGTTGCTCCAAAAAGTCATAAGATTTCGAGAGAGATTGGAATGATGAAAGATAGATCAATTTATATAAAATTGATTATTCGAATGATAGGTCAAGATTGAAAGATCAATGGACGGTTGAGATTGATAGATTAGTCATGCATTATGATAACTGTTAGTAGCGACATGAGTGATACAAATTAGAAATATAATTAAAGATTAAATAAATGATTTAATCTTCAAGTTTGGTATTCGAAAACAAAAGAATTATCTTTGCATGACAAAGATGAAGATGGATTAAAGCAACTCTTTTTCAAATGCACACACAAGGTTTAATTAATTAAATAAGAATATTTAATTAATCTGCATGTACTCGCAATTGAGTTAGTACTGGACGATTGAATGATTTGACGAAGAGATTACTCGAGAAAGCCACTCAGACATTAAATCAAGAGTTGACTGAGCGATTTAAATAGATCTTTGAGTTGAGTAAAAGTGAATACTTAGATAATTTACACAATTATCTAAATATAGAGGAATGCGTTAAAATACGATTTATGAATTAAATAATTCATTTAATTCAAGATTTGATATTTGAAGAATAATTAAATAAATAAGATTTATTTAATTTAAGTGATGAAGGGGTTTAAATGAATAATTAAATAAATAACGGATTTATTTAATTATAGTTGAAATATGATAGAGGTAAATTAAATAAGAATTTATTTAATTGAAGAAGAAGGATAAGGTTAATTAGTAACATAATTAAATAAAAAGCGTTTATTTAATTAATCAGATGGAATAAAGAACAGTGTGAATTAATTAAATAATTAAAATTATTTAATTAATAGAAAAATGAAGACCTTAGAGAATAATTAAATAATTGACATTATTTAATCATGACCATGAAGAATACGAATTATGAAGAATATTGAAGTCGCAGACTTAAACTAGATTTCGGTGTCTACATTTGCCCCTCTTTGATACAATGTCATTTCAGCGTTGTGTCAAAGAAAATCGATAAAAATATGCCCCAGTTATGCCCCGGTGTAAACAGGTGAAGGTATGCCCCCTCGGGAAAATTGACAAATTTTTGAAAAACTTCAAAAAAAATTGGAAATGATCTCGATTAGTCCATTGGATAGCCAGAAATGTAGTGGAGTTGAAAAAATTGAAGTTGGAAGTGGTATGGACAGGTACGGGTTGATGGAAGTTGGAAGTTGACACGGCCAGTAGAAAATAATGCCACCAAAACCCTAGGTATAAATAGAAATTGGGGTAAAAACCAATTCATTTGAGCTCACATAGCTTTGAGATTTGAGATTTTGCTTTGCACCCACAACCAAGATGTCTCTTGTTCCAAACACCCACCATCGAGCATACAGGATCTGGACCTTCAGGCGGCCAGCTGATGCGGATCCCCCAGTATGTACCTTAAATTTGACTTGTGAATTTTTGATTTGCGTAAGTTTTTATGCATTTATTTGCTATTTTTGTTATGCATCACTTTGTTAAAAAGCCGCATGTGAGTGTGCAATCGACGCATTTGCATGCGAATCAACGCATTTGTAAAATGACGTAGATGGTTAGTGTAGGGTTTTTGCGGTTCAACACATTTGATAAATAACAACGCATTTGCATTTAAAATTGTTGCATGTGTTTATTTTTCAACGCATTTGCATTTATTTCAATGTAGTTGTTATTTGATTTACGCAGTTGTGAATGATTTTTGATTTACATAGACGCATTTGTAATTTTGCACGCATTTGCATATTAAAGTGACGCACTTGAAAAAAAATGACGCATGTGTGAAATTGAATTACGCATTTGTAAAAGAATGACGCATGTGCAAAAGAATGATGCATTTGAATAGAATTTGAATTATTCCCTTGCATTAGGATAGATGTTTGATGCTGACATGAGGCATGTATAATGCCATTGCAAGTTGTTTTAGACACTGTATATATGCGAGAGTCTAGACCTATGACTTTTCACTTCTGAGATAGCTTGCAAAGTGCAGAGCGATGATTCTTATGGCACCTAGGTCTTCTACATGTGACAGACATGCCCCAGATTAGGGAAAACTGAGGTCTACTGACAGCGTTGTGTGAGCGATGGCACTCAGAGACTTCCTCATTTCACCTACCTATGGGAGAGGTGACAGTCACCTTAGAGGATGTCTACAGGATTTTGAGACTTCCCATCAAAGGCACGAGGGTGAGGTACGATACCCAAAGGGGTGTCACTGAGATGTGCAGATACTACCCTCACGTCGATGTCAGACAGTTAGGGTTTGATCATTATGAGATCAGATGGCATGTATTGGCATAGAGGTATAGGTGGCTGGACTGTATATTGTGTACATTGATAGGTGGGATAGTGCTTCTTGACCGTCAAGGTCATGGTTTTCTTGTGGGTTGGGGGGAGATGCTAGTAGGTATGTTAGAGCGACGGGAGGTATATGCTTGGGGTCCCTATCTCCTTGGCATGTTATATTTTCACTTGCATGATATAGCCTATCGAGAGGCTCAGTCCATGAGTTGTGGCACCATGTGTATGCACTCACAAAAGGATATGAATATCATAGTGAAACTTTTCTGGGAATTGGACATTCCGACAGGTGACTAATATCTTTCTGTGGACGTTCATTTACTTGTCAAACCAGGGGACGTAGACTTTAAATGGCGCAGCAAAATATATGCACTAGGAATCTGTTTTAGTCAAATCTTAGCAAAAATACATACTGGAAAGAAATTCTATCTAAGCTACAGAATGGTAATGCAGAATTCTTTAACTCAACTATGCTTGATTAAAACAGAAACGTAACAACTACGGAAGCACAAACCATGAACTAGCCTTATGCTGCGGAACAGTCCACGGGATGGACTCTCTATCTGCAGAGGCAAGTAAGACTGAGTTTGCATAAAAACTTCAAAAGATGAAAGCTAACTGGATATCGCAGGAAAGAACATCTAACTAATTAACTACAGATACTTACTAAGTGGGCCCCTTAGCAAGCATCTACGATTACACAGATGCTGAACTCAGAACTTCATCGATCTTTATTCATGAAAACATAATGAAATACATTGTCTTGTTGGTATGAAAACTAACAACAAACTCTGCTTCTGGTCAAACAGACTCTGTCTTTCATTATCATACTGATTCTTACATGATCTCTGCTACTCTGTTTCTATCTTACCTAAAAATCATCTATTACTCATTCTTTTTCTCTTCTATCACTACCTGCAGAGGAGTCTCTTATTTTTAAATTAAAAGAACAACTAACTAACCAACTTCATCAAAGAAAGACGTGGAAGTAAAGTATATCCCTGAATCAAGGAACAAACTTCATAAATGAATTTATGTGTTCAACCCGATTCAGAGAGAATCTAGCCTCCACTCTCTCGATTGACTTTTCATTAAAAATCTTTCCAAATCGGTTTCGGTCAAAGAGTCTTTGGCGGAGCTTCCTCAAAGTCGTGCAGGAAATGGGCTTTACTGCAAGGCCGAGATCGGCTGCGCTTGACTCGATCATTCTTCAACAACCTGCGAAACAAAAGGTAATAGACGCGCAAGAAGAGGCATATGGTACATACACGATATCTATTCATTAATCACACATTTCAAATCTACTTCACCATTTAAAAACTGTATACGATATACCAGCCATTTTCGGGAGTCAACAGGGCAATAAATGCAATCAAGTCAACACAATAGGCTACAGGAATATAAAAGTGTCTTACTACAGGATATCCCCATAAAAGGTTTCATCAAAGTTTAAATAGCCATGAAATAACAAAAATGAAATCATTTAAAAGTTTATCATATCATCAAATTATGAGCATATTTTAGGCTCATCACCATGCTCCTGATGGTATGGGTATGGGAATACATTGCCATTTTTCAGCCACCAGTTATAGTCAATGTACAACACATAACTCCTTATGCCTTTCGTTATGCAGGGGCAAACACTCAACACCACATGGGAGATACCGAGTATTTCAGACATTCCATTGATACTATGGTACAGTTTACATGGAGACCATACCTAGGATGTGCAGAGTGGTCAGATGAGGATGATCATTTGCCTTTTTGCCGCCAGACTCAGTACTTGATTGGGCGGAATGTTTCACATGTCCACATTATTGAGCGAAATTTTCAAGATTGTGTATTGCGACAGTTCAGAGAGATACAGGATGTGCTGAGAGGACGGGCCAAGTTCGTGAGGTCTTCGCGAGAGATCCCCCTATGGGGTCAAAAGATTCCAGTAGCCACTGTAGAGGCAGATATTGATGAATTGTAGGCAGTTTCGTGGGGATGGAGAGATGGTGTGGCAGACCCAGGTACCATAGAGGCTTACAATCAGTGGTGGGCCATGCATAGGCCAATTCCCCTTACAGATCTAGATCAGGCTGCGTCGATAGAGCAGCAAGGGACAGGACCATGCGGCAGGCGTGGCAGAGGCAGAGGTTAGAGAGGTGGAGGGGGCTGTGGTGATGATGGAGATGGTGGTGGAGGTGGTCGACGAGGTGGTAGGAGAGGGAGGCATGGACGAAGGGGACGAGGGCCACCATTATCACCGATTCGTGAGGAGGGACGGGGAGAGGAGGATGTGGCCATGCTAGATATTGGTAGAGGTGGGGAGGAGGTGCATGTTGAGATTGGTGGAGAGGAGGAGCATCCTGCAGAGGAGGGCATTCCAGAGGTTCATGTAGAGGACGAGGCAGACAGAGACGAGGCGGAGATTGATGCCCTTGGCTTACTTGGTTCCTATCAGGATGATGATCATGAGCGGGAGATTCGAGATAAGATTTTGGAGGAGTTGGAGGATGAGGATGATGGTGTGCCGAGGGTGAGACAGGTTGACACAAAGGTAGTTGATTCCGACACTGCCACAGTTCGGGCCTAGATTGCATCCTTGGAGGAGCAGATGAGGGTGATGATGTCCAAGAGAGATTTGTTACAGATGGAGAGGGATAGAGCCATCATGGATAGAGATCAGGCCATAGCTCAGAGGCAGGAGACCGAGCAAAGATTTATAGAGATTAGAGCTCTATGTACTGGGCTAGTGGCTGCATTTTCCAAAGAGTTAATCAGAGTCGAGGAGAGGGCCACTTACTACAAAGATTTGTATGAGACATCAGTTCCTCCAGATAGACGGGCCCTGAGATTTTTAGAGGCACACAGTGAGACGTCTCAGACTAGGACCCACTGTAGGACAGTTAGCACAGAGGGTGTTGAGTAGCCACACAAAGCTAGTCCATATGACAGGCCCCACTCAGGTCACAGGTCATCAGGTTCCCGACATTAGTTATCCACACACTCTAGCCATGATAGCAG
This sequence comes from Sequoia sempervirens, assembly GCA_007258455.2. Classification (NCBI taxonomy): domain Eukaryota; kingdom Viridiplantae; phylum Streptophyta; class Pinopsida; order Cupressales; family Cupressaceae; genus Sequoia; species Sequoia sempervirens. Next base: position 756,903,128 of record VDFB02281492.1, on the reverse strand, counting down.
TGGCAGTTCAAGATAGGGACACTTCTTGATATGTACCGAGACATTGTATTATGATTATATAGCCTGCGGGCTTCCATATTTATTGATACATTATGACATTGTGATGTGACACTGTTGAGTGATATATATAAATATGATTTTGACAGCTATTCCCATGATATGCATGTCTATTTATTGATTATGCAGTCATTTATTTGTACATGTTATGTCTATATGAGATGCCTATGTGATAGATGATCGTATCTACTTTATGATTTGTTTATGCAACCTATGATGTGATGTTGATTCTATGTAATGTATGCATTTTATAGTTATGAGATGCCATATGATGTTATATGTACAATTCTTTCTACATGTGATGCTATACAGATGTAATGTGATGCATGTATTTACATTCGTTATGTACATGGGATGCTTATGATATGTAATCTATGATGAGAATGTCTATTATGCCACGATGTCTTAGATATAATAAATGCCTATATGTTTTTATATTTTCTAATGCAAGATGTATGTATGATTGATGATGTATGGTTTGGAAATGATATTTTCTAACATGAATGTGTATGCAAAATGATTTATATTTTTGTGTGTCACAATACTCCGTCATAATGCAAGAGAGAAGAAATGTTAGTGCGAAAAGAAAGATTGAGAAATAATGAAAGAAATATTATAAATGTTAGTATTAGCAATCTTCGATGTTTCATTGTATCACAAAAGGTGTTGCACTTTATCATCATTAGGCGGGACTAATACAAATGGAGAAAAACACCATGATATGACATAGATCAAGGTGTGCAAGGTCATCCACTTGCTAACAACAGACAGTCGCAGACAAGGATTGTCCTTGACTCATACTAAGGGCACAAGTTGCCCTAGTCTTTTTGTGAAGAAAAATCACAGACAGCAAACAAAATAAAATACGGGTCATGAGACGTCATCGCTCCTCTAAATCCTTCATGGGACATCCTTGAGGAAACTAGTAACATGATTCAAAATCCAAATTTAAAAGAAAGTTGACAAACAACAGTCAAAGAAAAGAGAATTCTGATACATCGTTGCTTCTCTAAATTGTTCATGGGACATCCTTGAGAAAGCTAGTAACATAATTCCCATCATAAAGTCGAATGAAAAGATAAGATAAATAAGCCATAAAGTCAAAAAGCCAGTAAAATATTTTCCAAAACTTGATCTCGTTTGTTTGATTAGTTGTGATTGATAGAAGGATTGATTGATAGAGCTTGATTTCAGGAGATACACATACCAAATAAGAATTTGAGTCTGGTTTTGATGTTATGACTATCTGTATAAGGCATGACAAAGCCTGGTTTCAGAAAGACATATATCGTATAAGACATTGAGTAAGATGCCATTGATGTGATAACTTGAGTAAGGGTATGTTTGATTGTTTGACAATGTCGATTATGCAGGAAGGAATCATCCTATATAAGACATAATTTTTTTTGTTGATATTAGTATTCAGGAAGGACTCATCCTGAATAAGACACAGGTTGATTGTTTTGATGATGTCTGTTTCCAAGAAGGACTCATCCTGTAGCAAACATTAGTTGATTTGTTTTGATTGTTTCGTTTGGCAAGTTGTTTGATTTGACTTAGAGACATTGCTAACTTGTTCACCATATTGATGCATGACTTGATATGATGTGTGGACAATTGACTATGTGTGACGACAAACCCTAAAGGACTGACCTAGTACGGCCTCGGGGGCTCATCGATTGATGGCCTTGCCTATGTTATACACGTAGATACCTTGTAGTTCGACTTGACTTTGACTGACAAGACTTACTACAAATAGAAGACGTGTGTGATAGTGAATGTGACGAACCCTAATGGATTGACCTAGTGCGGCCTTGGGGGCTCATCAATTGATGGCCTTGCCTACGTTATACACACAGAGACCTTGTAGTTCGACACGACCAATGACCTTGTCATATAGACATATGGATTGAATCATGAATTTATACAGACAAACCTAAACAGACTGACCTAATGTCTCGGGGGAACATCGACAGATGGCCTTTCCTACATCCAGTCATAGAGGCAACGTAGTTCGACAAACGAGAAAGACTGACAAGTGCGACTGACTTTGACTCTATTTTTGGATTTTCGACATGTTTTGATTTTTTTGTCATTTTGAAGTTTTTTGAAGTTTTTGTGTTTTCTCATGTCATTTTGTGACGTTTTTGGATTTTTTCTATGGTTTTACGTCTTCAACACAGCCAATGGAAGAACCAATATGACACACGTCAAGTGTTTGCCCCCAGTCGAGTATAAGACCAATTGATTATGAATAGGGTAAAATGGGGGATATGAAATGCACTCGATGTCAATCGTTCCAAGTTATGGGAAAGACTACCACTTATTATGAATGGTATGTACAAGTGATGGATAGGAAATACAAGTGATATGTATAGGGATAGGTAGTATGTATAGGGAACATGTAGTATATACAAGGATAGGGTGTATGTACAGGGATGAGGACTATGTATAGGGATAAGGACTATGTACAGGGACGAGGACTATGTACAAGGATAAGGACTATGTACAGGGAACAGGTAGTATATACAAGAATAGGGTGTATGTATAGGGATGAGGAATATGTATAGGGATAAGGACTATGTACAGTGATTAGATTAGAATGATAGTAGACAAAGGAGCAGAGTCAACTACACATGGCACCTATTTGCCAGGTTTTCACCATGGTACTTATCCAAAGCACCACCGAAGTGGTTTTCACTATTGGATGAATTATTTCTCTTTACTATTTTCTAGATTATCTAATTTTTTTGGTGTTACCAAGACGCCTATTTGCCAGGTTTTCACCTTGTTAATGATTTTTTTTATTTATGATTTTTTTGTATTTTCACTAATTAAGACAAGGCTCTCGGAAGCTATGTGTAGAACTTCTTTAGATGAAGACTATTGATTGGCGAGGACAATGGCTCCCCTTCAGGAGTAGAAAGTTGATACGCTTTTGATCCAAAGGCTTCTGTAACAATATAAGGTCCTAACCAGTTTGGTTCAAACTTTCATGGTTTTTCTCTTTCTGCTTGATTCTTTAGGTTCTCCATTAAAACCAGGTCACCAATGTCAAAGTTTCTGTTCAAGACCTTCCTATTATAGCTATGACGAAGGCGATTCTGATATGCTTGGAGATGGTCTAGTTCCTTTTGTCTTCGCTCATCTAGGAATTCTAGCTCATGGAGTCTCGATACTCGGTACTCTTCATCATCAATGTGGCCTTTCAAGGATACCCGTAGGGAAGGAATCTTGACCTCAATAGGAAGAATGGCTTCAGAACCAAATACTAGTGAATAGGGAGTGGCGCCAGTGGGGGTATGAATATTGGTACGATAAGCCCATAAGGTGGGATTAAGCTATAAATGCCAATCACGGCCATCATCATTGACAATCTTCTTGAGGATTCTAATGATAGTTTTGTTAGATGCCTCTGCTTGGCCATTACCTTGTGGGTAGTATGGAGTAGAAAAATGATGTTGAATATGAAATTCATCACAAAGATGGCAGACTTCTTGATTCTTAAATGGGCGGCCATTATTAGTGATTATGGACTGAGGGACACCATACCGACAGATGATATAGTTTAGGATAAACTTAGAGATCTGTGTGCCGGTAATGTATGTCATAGGAATAGCTTCGATCCACTTCGTAAAGTACTTAGTGGCAGTGATGATGAATTTGTGGCCATTAGATGATGTGGGGTGGATCTTACCTATGAGGTCGAGTCCCCATTGGGCGAAGGGCCATGGTGACATTATAGGACGGAGCTCCTGTGTTGGTGCATGTATCAAGTCTCCATGAACTTGGCATTGGCGACATTTCTTTACAAAGACATATGAGTCATTTTCCATAGTAGGCCAATAATAACCCAGTCTCATAATCTTTTTGGCTAAGGTAGGACCGCTAGAATGGGAACCACATATACCCTCATGCACTCCATGCAAGGTTGCTTATGCTTTATTCGAATCAAGACATCTCAGTAGGGTATTATCTAAGGCATGTCTATATAGGGTGTCTTTGACGATGGTGTATTTGGCTGACTTGCAGAGGAATGTCCTACATTGGTTGTTTGACAGGCTAGTGGGTATGATTTTGGCATGAAGGTAGTCATAGATTTCTTTGTACCATGGGGAATCAGGACCAACAATGTTGCACACCATTTCAGAATCTGGGATATCGTAGGCTGGGACCAAAAGTTGTTCTACCAAAAACTCAAAGTTAGGCACATTGTTAGGAATGTCTAGAAGTGATGCAATTGTAGCCATAATGTCTGCTGCCCTATTTAAAACACGAGGTATCTGATGAAATTTGGCTTTGTCAAAGTACTCTTTAAATCCACCAGCCATGCATTTTTATGGAGCAAGCTTCTCATCCTTAGTCTCGTAATCATCATTTACCTGTCTGATTACTAGTTGAGAATCGCCATATACCTGTAGGTTCTTAATTTTCCACTTGACTACCATGCGTAACCCTGTCACTAGAGCTTCATACTCTGCTATGTTGTTAGTACATGGGAATGCAATCCTAAATGACTTAGGGATGGAATCACCCTGTGGTGTGATAAACAGTATACCAGCCCCTGAGCCATGATTTGTATGTGAGCCATCAAAGTACAGTTTCCATGTTATGTTTGTGTCGATGGTGAATATAAACTCATTAGGAAAGTTTGCAAATAATGGGTGATCTACTTGTATTGGTGCATCGGCTAACTAATCAATAATGACTTTTCCTTTAATAGCCTTTCTCTCCACATACTGGATATCATACTCACTAAGTATCATAACCCATTTGGCCAATCGCCTTGTTAATGTTGCCTTGCTGAGAAGATATTTCAAAGGATCTATTTTAGAAATCAACATTGTTTGATGGTTTAGCATATAGTGCCTTAGTTTTTGGGTAGTAAATACTACTGCAAGATAGGCACATTCAATGGTACTATAGTTGAGCTCATAACCTACCAAAGTCCGACAGATGTAATAGATTGCCCTTTCATGAACTTCATCGTCATTTTGTGCAAGTAATGCTCCGAGTGATGAATGGGTTGTTGTAATATAAAGAATCAATGGTTGTCCTTCAATAGGTGGTATTAAGATTGGTGGTGTGAGTAAATATTCTTTAATCAGTTGAAAAGCCTCTCTGCACCTAGCTGTCCATGCAAAGGGTACCCCTTTCTTAAGTAGATATTGAAAAGGATGTGTCTTATTTGCTAACTGCACTATAAATCTTCTGATGGATTGCAGTCTTCCTTGTAATGTCCTTAGTTGACTGAGATTAGTTGGTGGAGGCATGTCTATGATTGCTTTCACCTTGGCCGGATCCACTTCAATGCCTCGTCTGGAAATGATATAGCCTAAAAGCTTTCCTGAATTTACTCCAAACACACATTTCTTAGGATTGAGTCTCACTTTATACTGCTCTAGCCTTTGAAATATCTTGTCTAAAACCTATAAATGTTCTGCCCTTGTCTTGGATTTAACAATAAGGTCATTGACATAATCCTCCATAAGAGTGTGTACTAGATCATGAAAGATGGTGGTCATGGCACGTTGATAGGTTGCTCTAGAATTTTTGAGTCCAAAGGGCATAACATTCCAACAATACGTTCCCCAAGGACAAGTGAAAGTTGTCTTAGGTTGGTCTTCAGTTGCAATTTTGATCTGATTATATCCTGAAAATCCATCCATAAGGGATAACATCTCATATCCTGCTGTCATGTCTACTATCATGTCTATGTTAGGCAAAGGGAAGTCATCCTTAGGACAAGCCTTGTTGATATTTCTGAAATCAATGCAGATGCAGATGCCCCCTATTGGTTTAGTGACTGGTACAAGATTGGAAATACAATCTGCATAGTCGATAGATCTAATGAAACAAACGTCTAATAGTTTCTTGAGTTCTGCCTTGACTAGTAAAGCAATTTGTGGATGCATTTTCCTCAATTTATGTTTCACTGGTTTGACACCTGGTTGTAAGGGTAAGTGATGTAGAACAAGTTCATGATCCAACCCAGGAATGTTTGCATATGACCAAGAAAAAATTATGTCTCTGTGCAAAGAAGTTGTGGAATTTTGGCTGCTCTTTTGTTGTCAATGATGCTGCAAAATAAACCAGTCAAGGATTCTCTTATGTGCCTATGTTGACTTCTACTGATTCTTCAACAAGCATGGGTGACTTTTCCTGTGCAATGGGGAGAATGTTCAAACCTCCATCCGTAGGTGCCTCAGAGAGGTTTTCACCTTCGGATGCGTCCTTTATTTTTTACTTTTTCATCGTCTAGAGGCGCCTTTCGGTTTCACCTAGAGAATCATCCTTTTTATCTTGTTTATTCTTTTTCTCATTTTTGTGACTGGAGGGTTGAAAAAATTCCCCAAAATATGCTTTGTTGTCCAAGTTAATGGTAAAACCATCCTTGTAATCACCACTAGGTATGCCTTCTCGTAATCCCAGGAACTCAGCAATTGCTTCCTCGTTCTCAAAAATGTCTAAGATGGGTGTGTCTTGTTGGTCCCAATCAATGAGTTGGGGATAAACTAAGGGCATGTCATCGTCAGAGTTATCAAAGTTTAATGGGGTCAAGGTAAGGACTGAGTTGTTCATATGGTCACAAAAGTCTTGTACTAAGTCATGTTTGCTCTTTGGTTTAGATCTAGGTAGATTGAGAGGTGGGCCTAATGCCAAGGTCTGGTTATCTGAAATAGATGTATTAGGTTTCCAAGAGGTAGGATCAAGTGATTCCCAATAGTAGTGTTTAAACCATTCCTCTTTTGTCATATTCTTTGGTGGACAAGAATTCAATGGATTTGGTGAGGATCTTAACATTAAGTCAAGTTCTCCAAATAGCTTATCAAGGTCCATGGAAGAGGTAGAGGATAGGGAATCCCACTCATAGTCATTGGAGTCGGGGGAGTCACAGTGATATTGGTCTGATGGTTCGTGAGGTGTCTTAATATCTTCTGAAGCACTTACTTCCTCAATTAAGGGTGATGTGGTACTGGGATAGCCAATTTGGATCGGTTGAAACCCAAGCCCCACGCCTTTTGGCCATTGAGAAACAAAGATTGGTTCAATCCTCCCATCTTGATTTAAGCCTAAACCACTCTGTCCATTATATCCCTTGCTCTACATAATTGTGAAACCTTTTCCATATAGATCTGTAGGAATGTGAGCAAGTGAGAGAGGTTCTTCATCATCTTCTTTATATAGCCAGGAGGCAACATATTTTGTATTTACGGCCTCTTTGCTTAATTCTCCCCATTTAGTGAAAGTTGTTGTGGGAGGAACGCGTATAGTGACCATAGATTGTCTCCTATATGATGTAGGTAAACCGTATTACTTAGGAGGAATCAAATGGCTAACACAATAAGATGTCTTCATGTAATACTCTCCACAACCCTTATCTTGGATCTCAACCTTAGGAGTGGTAGGAATTGAGGGTGAAATAGATGTTCGAATGAGTGTGGATGGATCAAAATAGGGAGATGGATTGAACGATGAAGCCTCTTGGTTTACTGGCACTTTGCATTGGGGTATCTCTTTTAGATTGGTGCAATATTGGAATGGATCTGGGTCACCATCTATAGTTATTTCAGTGCCATTGTAAGGGAATTTGAGGCATTAATGATATGTGGAAGGGACTGCCTTCATAGCATGAATCCATGGTTTTCCTAGCAGAAGATTGTAAGGAAGGGTGAGATCCAAGACCTGGAACTTTGTCTCCATTACTGCAGGACCAATTTTGATAGGAAGTGTTACCACCCCCTTTGATTTTCATTCATCATCATCATAAGCCGTAAGGACAATACTTTTGGTTGTGTCTATGAATGCTTCTGAGAAACCTAATGCCTTAATCAATTTTAAAGTGCACATATTTAACCCTGCTCCTCCGTCTACCAAAACTCGTCTAACTTTGGTGTCATCAACAAGGACTTCAAGATGTAAAGGGTTGTTATGGCTTTTCTTTTCAGGTGCATAGTCTTGTTCAAAAAACATGGCATGATTATTGGTCAAGTAGCCTACCATTTCCTGGAAATGATTGACATCGATGTCATTTGGGACAGTGGTGTTTTGTAAAGCTTTATCTAAGATAGATCGATGCTTGGGGGAAATACGCAACAGTTCCAAGATTGATATTTGGGCTGGGGTCTTCCCCAACTAGTCAAGTAGATTATATTGTGACTTGGAAGGCTATGGTTTTTGCTGCGATGGAGGGCCTTGGATAGTGATATTAGTATGACGAGTATTGACTGCACACTCGGGATTTGTATTGATAGTAATGGTATTGATATTCTCATTGGCGGTGCGCGAAGGTGATGAATGGTTTTTCCACTATTATAATCATGCTTGATACTTGCATAGTTGGCTAACATATTGGTCTTAGTACTCAAACTGGGAATAATTCCTTTCCCATGGTAATGCAGCGGATCAGAATAGACTTGATGATCAATGTTTGATGACTTTTGTTTCTATCCACTAACTTCAATTATTCTCCTTTCGAAAAGATCCTGTATGATATTTTTCAGTTGGTGACAATTTTGTAGGTTATGTCCCTTAGTTCTATGATAATCACAAAAGGCATTGCCATCCCACCAAACTGGCTTAAGTTGTCTTGGATCGTATTGTCTTGGCTCTTGCAGCTGTATAAGATTATGTTGTAATGGTTGCTTGAATACAGACTCGATGGGTTCCCCTAAGGGAGTGAACTCACATTTTTGAAACCTCCTTTGTTGTTGCAGACGTTGAGTATTTTGGACCATGTTGGGAGGTTGATTGACAACATTAAGCGTGTTGGCAGAAGTGTTAGGGCCTTGTAATGTGATGATTGGTCCTGCTTGTACAATTTTAGCATCCACTACCCCATCATTGGTGACATTTTTGTTGCGAGACGAAAATCTGTTTCTGTCATTGGGGGTGTTTTGCACGATCGGATTTCTATTGGATGTTGATGTCTTAAGTTCACCCTTTTCAATGAGATCCTTTTCTATTATAACCCCTTTTTCCACTAGTTTTGAAAAGGATGTACAACAATGTACCCTTAAGTTACTCCTTAGTTTTGCATAAAGGTTTTCCTAGAACATAGTAACTTTTTGTTTTTCAGGTATCTCGATCGGACACCGGCTAGCTATAGTCCTCCATCTCTGGAAGAAAGTGATGAATATTTCACCTTCATCTTGTGTTGTGTGACACAAGGTTCCTATATTTATCTCGTGGTCTATGTTGAAGGAGAATTGATCCACAAATTTCTCATCCAGTTCACCCCAAGATTTGATGCCATAGTCTAAACCTGAAAACCACTCTAGTGCAATTCCCACAAGACTTCTTGGAAATAGTCTCATAAGATATGTGGGGTCATAAGCGACGTCTATGCATATGGTAGAAAATTCCCTTATATGTTCTATCGGATTTCATTTTCCATTGTACTTAGGGAGATTCAGTATGACATACCCGTGAGGGAAAGGGGTCATGTATAATGATCTATCAAAGGGAAATGGGCATATGTCCTTTGTTGAAAAGGATTTCTTAGTTGACACCGCCATGTTATCCATCTATGTTTGTAAGGCATGCATTTGTGTTTGTAAGATGTCAACCTGGGTCAATGATGTGCTGGGCGGGCTATGTGGATCTGTGTATGTATTCTAAAATCTAGGGTCTCGTGATGGGTTTCGATTGAATGTTGGTATTTGAGGTGGGTTTGGATTTAGAATGTTGGTAAACGTGTTCTGGTCCGGAATCTGCATAAATTGGTGTTGACTTGGGATCTGTGTGAACAAATTTTGAGTACCACTCTGGGCGAAGGGATTCTGATTTAGAATCTGTGTAAATTGGTGTTGATTTTGAATCTGGGAGAATGGATTCTGATTCAGAATCTGTGTGAATGGATTATGGCGACCAATCTGAGAGAACAAATTTTGATTCAAAATCTATTCTCTTGTATTCTGACTGCCAATCTGGGAAGATGGATTCTGATTGCCATATTGGAATGAGGGAATGCCTCTTGTTTGTGTAATCTATGGTATAGTATTAGTGGTTTGAACACTAGGTATGGTACCTGTGACATGAACACTAGGTATGGCTGTTGACTGTGGTATGGTACTCATGACATTGACATTTGGTGTAGAAGTTGATGTTTTAGATCTTTTACTCCCAACAAGAGGACCAAAGGGAGTGGACGATGATGCCCCTATAGTGAAATTAAATCCTGATGTCATGCTAAACGTACCAAATGGAGATGTATGGACTATCGTACTCTGTGTAGGTATGCCAGATGGTATAGTTGTATTTACCTAAGGTATAGTAGTACTTGAAGTCATTGTATTTGTCCCTTGTGTAGGTTGAGTTTGTAAGGTGCTAATATCGAATCCTATGGGTAAGGTAGTGCCTTCAGCTAGTAATTTGGCTAAGTATCGCTGATGATTGTTTGCTAGGTACTCATCTACAAAAGAGGCAAACTTAGGGTCCTGTGCCGCAACCTCTATGTCCTCTACTCTAATATGTCCTTGAGTGTTTCTAGTGGTGAATTTTTCTAATAAAGTCATGTGAGGTCTTGTGGAGAATGGATTGATAAATTCATTTGGGTTCGACATCTTTTCTCTCTCTCTTTTCTTAGACCTAGTTTCAACCATGTAAGATAAGCTCAATATGCAAGGAATACAAAAACTACGTCTATGGACAGTATGACTCTAGTCTATGTTTTTGGGATTTTATGCATGCAAATTAAGGAATGTTCTAGGATGACGCTAGTCTAGAATGACAATATCTAAAGATGCAAAGTCTAAGCAAGCTTTTAAGGTAATCAATTTTGTAAACCCGTGACGGGGGTACCAACTACCTAAAGTCTAACCAAGGTGTCAATTTAGTTAAGTCAAGGAACCAATGTAGGACGAGGATCAAAGACAAGTTGAGTTTCCTAACTAGACTGATGAGCTAGGAGGACTCTCTGTAGGACAAATGATAAGATGATATGACTAGGTTCAATGACAAATTTCATTGACGCTATGATTTTTCCAAAGTGTAGATGGTGAACCTATCCTAAAGTTTGTAAAACTAACTTTCCTAGAAGTTTAAATCTAAAGGCAGTATGTACTCAAAGATGAAAGTGACACTCAGAATCAAAACAACTATAGTAATGACTAAATGATACCTAAAGGATGCAAAATTGAGAAAATTGTTTCAGCTTTCTGTCCAAGGACAAGTAAGACAGATCAAAGACTGGTATGACAATGTTGACCGGCTAGTGACTGTGAAGTTTGGTTTTCTAATAATCTGGCAAATACGTTGCAGAATTTATCAAATGCAGTTATGTTTCACAGTTGCAGTTTTTTGTCAATCAGTTGCATGTTTCTGGTAAAGTTCAATGTTTGAATCTAGCAGATGCGGTTAAGTTTCTCACATATGCGACTCGTAATGACAGTTGCGACTCAGATTGTAACAAATGTGATTCTCCTAAACTTACGCACTAGTAAAATTTCTACGACAGTGGCAAATGCGTCGTTTAATACTACAGTTGCAACTCACCTTATCAAATGTGTCACAAAATAACACAAGTGCGTTTCTCTAAAATAGATGCGGTTTTCGACAGAGCAAATGTGAGCTAATCTGGCAGATGTGACTCTAGACTAAATAGATGAGACTTGACAGAACAATTGCAACTTTCTGGTGAACAGTTGCGACTCTATTGTATTTTCAGTGAATTGAGATATAAAATTGATGCTGTTTTCTATGATCAAGTTCTGGAAAATAAAGACAATCATAAGACAAAGTGTTTTTAGTTTGATTTTGAACTCAAAGAACGTTGAATTTGACAATAGACAAACACATCCTAGGCTATGAAGGACAATATTTACTGAGTTCTCACTTGGGTTTCCCCAACTACGCTTATTCAAAAAGCGGATGATTAGTAGCTTGACCCCTCTGGCGCCCCTCCACAGCTCATTAACGTCATTCGAGGCAACCAAGCTATAGTACCCATGAACATCCCATGGCATACCTTCATCTCTACACATGAACCATAAGAATATGAGACAGCTTCAGAGGTCTAACTTGTTGCACCAGTAAATAGAAGGATTTTGGATACTACAAACAAAGGTGTTTAATTAGGGCATTTTGTTCGTAGGGCATGATCCATGTGGCGAGAGTCCCCTTTCGAATCCATCTTGTCAGAACCATACGCGTGATTCTTGGGCTTTCCCCAAGAATTCACTTGTATATACTGGCTGGAAGTCCCTTGGGTTCAGGTTGCTACCGGTCTGAGTCGTCCTAGGGTGAGTACCTTTTCTGACTAGAACAGGCCTAAGTTCTAGAGTTAGTAACCATTTCTCTTACACCTAGGATCACACAAATGCGCAAGGGGAGAGGATACTCCGATGTACCAAATCGTGAGGGTAATTACACAATCGTGCTTTCGCACCAAACACAGTAGACACTTTTTAATTTTAATCCAAATGAAAGATTTGCTACACTACCAAACAATCTGTTTCAAAAATTTAACTAGGGTCTTTGACATGCGTTTTGCATAAATATTCGTTAGTAATTTGATATTGGTCTTTGACTATCGATCTGCAAAAACTTCGTTAATTCCAAGACACACGCTAAAAATAGAGGATTAGCGAAAATAAAAATATGAAAGGAAACTATAAATTGAAAGTCGAAAACCTAAAAATATACTAGTCGGATGCGTCGTTTTCTTTGTCAAATGCGTCGCGGTATTTTTCTAGTTAGTTGAGGCCCAGAAAATGACAAATGTGTGATTCCTTTTCAGATGCGTCGTTTTCGTTCATAGATGCGGTCAAAAAAGTCAATTGCGTCGTTTCGCCAAGCTGATGCATCTCTGAATGTCAATTGTGGCGTTTCATCAAGCTGATGCATCTTCAAATGTCATTTGTGGCATTTTGTCAAGCTGATGTGTCGTTCTGTACAAAAACCTACAAAATAAAAAATAAAAGTCTATGGATACGCGAAGATGGTGTCTTCACGTCGGGTTCACCAAATGTAACATCCAGAAAATGCAGAAGAAATAGATCAGAGAAAACATGCAATGCAATCTAAAACTATAATGCAATCTAAGTTAAGCAAAAAAGAACAAAGGAAAGCCAAAACGTAAATAAACTGAACAATCTCACCCAATATGTATGTAATTCCATGTATCATCTCGATTTCCCTTCTCTATTTTTCTGTTCTAGTATAATTGCCCTCAGATTTTCAAAGTTCGTGCAAGTATAGCCTATGATAGTGATTTAGCAAAACATTGAAGATTCAAGATAGTTGCTCCAAAAAGTCATAAGATTTCGAGAGAGATTGGAATGATGAAGGATAGATCAATTTATAGAAAATTGATTATTCGAACGACAAGTTAGGATTGAAAGATCAATGGACGGTTGAGATCGATAGATTAGTCATGCATTATGATAATTGTTAGTAGTGACATGAGTGATACAAATTAGAAATAGAATTAAAGATTAAATAAATGATTTAATCTTCAAGTTTGGTATTCGAAAACAGAAGAATTATCTTTGCATGACAAAGATGAAGATGTATTAAAGCAACTCTTGTTCGAATGCATGCACAAGGTTTAATTAATTAAATAAGAATATTTAATTAATTTGCATGTACACGCAATTGAGTTAGTACTGGACGATTGAATGATTTGATGAAGAGATTACTCGAGAAAGCCACTCAGACATTAAATCAAGAGTTGACTGAGCGATTTAAATAGATCTTTGAGTCGAGTAAAAGTGAATACTTAGATAATTTACACAATTATCTAAATATAGAGGAATGCGTTAAAATAGGATTTATCAATTAAAAAATTCATTTAATTCAAGATTTGATATTTGAAGAATAATTAAATAAATAAGATTTATTTAATTTAAGTGATGAAGGGGTTTAAATGAATAATTAAATAAATAACAGATTTATTTAATTATAGTTGAAATATGATAGAGGTAAATTAAATAAGAATTTATTTAATTGAAGAAGAAGGATAAGGTTAATTAGTAACATAATTAAATAAAAAGCATTTATTTAATTAATCAGATGGAATAAAGAATAGTGTGAATTAATTAAATAATTAAGATTATTTAATTAATAGAAGAAATGAAGACCTTAGAGAATAATTAAATAATTAAATAATTGACATTATTTAATCATGACCATGAATAATACGAATTATGAGGAATATTGAAGTCACAGGCTTAAACTAGATTTCAGTGTCTACAGCCTCAACTTGACTGTTACCTTGGGGGTAATACGGGGTAGAGAATCGATGATGGATGTTAAATCTTTGACACAATTCTTTTATGTCCTAATTCTAAAAGGGTGTTTCGTTGTCTAAGATAAGGGATTACGGAACACTGTAATGACAGATAAGATAATTCAGGATAAACTTAGCAATTTGTTTCCCCATTATGTAGGTCATAGTAATGGCTTCTACCCATTTGGTAAAGTACTCTATAGTTGTGATAAACTTGTGGCCATTAGATGAGGTTGGAGTGATTTTTCCTATGAGGTCAAGTCCCCACTGCAAGAAAGGCCAAGCTGTGACCATTGGTTGTAACTCCTAAGCTAGAGAATGTATCAAATCCCCATGCTGTTAACACTAGATACACTTCTGCACATACTAATGGGCTTCTCTTTCCATGGTTGGCCAGTAATACCTCGTCCTCAACAGTTTCTTAGCCAGAGTCAAACCACTAGAATGGGAACCACATATGCCATTGTGTACTTCTGTTAAAGTGGTCAAGGCTTCCTCTTGGTTAAGACATTATAGTAATGTCCCCTCAATGCTTTAGTAGTATAAGGTATCACTTAGGATCACGAATCATGATGCCTTCTTAACAAAGGTATTTTTAAGGTTGGAGGTGATATCGGATGGGAGGGTTCCTCTGTTAAGGTAGGAGAATATATCATGATACCATGAGGATTTAGTACTAACAATGACCAACTTGAATTCAGATTCTGGGATTTCAAAAGTTGGTATGTGTTCTACCAAGAATTTGTATTGCAAGATGTTGTGTGGCATGTCTAACAATGATCCAATTGTTGCCATAACATTTGTTGCTCGGTTGTTCATGCGAGGAATCTGCTCAAAAGTTATATCAATGAAAAGGTCCTTAAGACTCTCTACCATATTCTTGTAAGGATTAAGCTTGCCATCCTTAGTTTGGTAGTTGTCATTGACTTGATTGATAACCAGTTGTGAGTCTCCATAGACTTACAACTCTTGTATCTGACATTGAACAACTATCCTTAGACCTGTGATCAGGGCTTCGTACTCTGCAATGCTGTTAGTACATGGGAATGATAGCCTATATGAATTTGGGATGCAATCACCTTGAGGGGTGATAAAGAGAATACCCACCCCTGATCCATGTTAGGTGAATGATCCATCAAAGTACATCTTCCACTAGTCTGTTGTATTGATAAAGAACACTGATTCGTCAGGGAATTCAGATATCAAAGAATTTTCTGCATAGATAGGTGCATCTGCTAGTTAGTTTGTGATCAATTGTCCTTTGATTTCCTTGCGATCCATGTACTCTATGTCAAATTCAGTCAAGATCATTACCCATTTGGCCATTTGCTCAGTGAGAGTTGCTTTCGATAACATGTATTTTAATGGATCAATCTTTGCAATAAGCTTGATTTGATGTGACAACATGTAGTGTATAAAATTTTGTGAAGGAAAAAAAATTGCTAAGCATGCTTTCTCAATGGATGAATAGTTCATTTCATATCCTACCAAGGTCCTGCCAGTGTCATAGATAGCTCTTTCTTTTCCATTTTCATCATGTTGTGCTAAAAGAGCACCTAGTGTTGCTAATGTTGTTGAGATATACAAGATCAAAGGTTTGTTTGGTATTGGTGGCATGAGTACTGGGGGTCTCAATAGGTAGTCCTTGATCTTCTGGAAAGCTTTATCACACTTCTCATCCCACTTGTAAGTTATCCCTTTATGGAGAATTTGCAAGAAAGGGTGAATTTTGTTCAATAGTTGTGCTATGAACCTTCGAATGGACTACAACTTTCCTTGTAACCCTCACATCTGCTTTAATGTTTGTGGTGGTTCCATGTCTAGGATGGCTTTTACTATTGTTGGATCAATCTCTATCCCTCGTTGTGATGTGATATAGCCAAGAAGCTTCCCTGATGTAACCCAAAAGACACACTTTTCCAGGTTTAACCGTACCTTATAATCTTCAAGTCTGTTGAAGATGGGTCCCAAGGCTTCTATGTATTCACTCCTTTTCTTCGACTTGGCCAAAATATTGTCCACATAGTCTTTGAATATTTTGTGGATCATGTCATGAAAGATGAGGGTCATTGCTCTCTGATAGGTTGCTCCTGCATTCTTTAGCCCAAATGGCATCATTTTCCAACAATATGTCCCTCACAGACAAGTGAATGCAGTTTTGTGTTGATCCTCCTTGGCAATCATGATTTGATTGTAGCCTGAAAAACCATCCATGAGTGATAGAATTTAATGCCTAGCTATTAAGTCCATGATGATGTCGATGTTAGGTAGAGAGAAATCATCTTTTAGGAAAGCCTTGTTCAAATCTTTGAAATCCGTGTATATTCTGATGCCCCCAATGGGTTTGGAGACTGGTACCAAGTTTGAAACCCACTCAGGATAATCAATGGGTTAGATGAATCCAACGTCAAGAAGCTTTTGTAACTCAAGTTTCACCAAGAGTGTTATTTGAGGGTGTATCTTCCTTAATTTCCCCTTCAATGGTTTAGCTTCAGGATAGATTGCTAAATGATGCACAACTACTTCTGGATCGAGCCCTAACATATCTGTGTATGACCATGCAAATTTGGTTCTTCACTCTTTCAAGAACACTACTAGGTTCTTCTGTTCTTCATCCAACAAGGATTCAACATAGAAAGTGATCTTGGGTGCTTCTTTTGTTCCAACATTAACTGGGGTGGCCTTTTCTGCTAACACTGTTGACTTTTTTGGATGCATTGCACTAAGGGGGAGATTGAATCCCTCATCCTTGGGTGCCTCAAAGAGGTTTTCACCCTTGGATACGTCCTTTCTTTTTACTATTTTAGGATAAAAAAGTGCCACAGTATGGTTATCACTCAAAGATCTACATGTTAGTTGCATGTCATAGATTTTGCTACTAAAGAATTCAATCATCTCCACATAGTATGCCCCTGTGTCTATCTCTATATCAAAACTAGCCTTGTGATCTGCCCATGGTAAGTTGTCATGAAGTCCCATGAATTCTGAGATTTCTTCATCATTTTTGAATAAATCTAGAATTGGTGGTCCTTGTTAGTCCCAGTCAATGAGTTTTGGGTATACTAGCCTTATTTCAGAGGGTTGATCATTCGGGGCAAAGGATGTTGTGGATATCATGAAGAGAGAGTTATTCTCAAATAGATCAACAACATTGAGGGGGAAGTTGTCTAAGGTAGTATTACATGATGTTAGTAACCAAGATGAAGCCTCAACCTTTTTAGCATAAGTACCTTTTCCAATAAGGGTAACCTTGCTAGTAGTACATCCTAAGCTGAGATTATTTGGATGTCTCTTAGGAACGATAGGTTCTAGCAAACCATTGCCATTTTTCCCTTGTTTCTTGTTCTTGTTATATCCCTAACTCTTTATTAGTTGCAAGTCTTTGTTATCATCTTCCATGGGAAGAATAGGGATGGGTAGTTCATCTTGATATAGCAATTTAGAGACATCTTCCTTGTTCAAATCCCCCACTTGGTGAAGGTAGTAGTTGCCATCTTTATTGTTTTGGGGACGTTGTTGCTAGGTGTGGGTTTTCCCATGGGATTTGGGAGAAAGAGGTAGCTCCACCAACACAAAAGTATCCTTTGTTAGTTTATAGCTTCCACAACCATCATCCTGGGTCACTTCTTTGATGTCAGGAATGTTCTGCATAATGGGTTTTTTTGTTTCTAATGTAGATGCAAGGGATGACGGGTCAACAAATGAGGAAGATGGTGTAGGCCCTTCATCATTTTAGGGATCTGGGGTATCTTATAAAACTTGGCCTCAAGGTTCTTTCAATAGTAAAAAGGCTTAGGATCTCCATGGATGGTAACTTCGTTGCCCTCAAAAGGAAATTTTACACATTGATGGTAGGTCGAGGCTACAACTTTCAGGGCATGGATCCATCGTCTACCAAGCAAGATGTTGTAGGGAAGATCAAGGTCTAGCACTTGGCATGTAGTCTCTGTAATGATGGGTCCCACTTGGATGGGTAGTGTGATGATGCCTTGTGATACCCTCTCTTGATCCTCATATGCTCTGATGGTGGTACTCTTTGTTTTCTCAATATTATCCTCTGAATAGCTCAAGTTCTTGATCAACTGAAGGGTGCAAATGTTCAGACCAACATGGTAGATCTTGTTTTGAGAAGGTGAGAAGATGATTAGTGATATGCCCTACCATAGCTTGAAATTGTTCTATATCAATATCCTCAGGGATAGATGACGAAGAGAAAGCTTTCTCTAAGATTTCCTGATGTGTGGGTGATACCCTCAAGAGTTTTAAGATAGAAATTTGTGCGAGGTCTTCTTAAGCTAATCTAGGAGATTGTATTTGCTAGGGTTTGATGTTGGCAATGCAGGTTGTGTCCTAGGTTTGGATGGTGAATTTTCCATGTCACGCGGTGACTCCACACTCCGCACTAGGCCCTTTGATGGTGACAATAGTGATGACACTATCACAGGAAGCTACCACATTGGAATAGGTATGTTGCACGTCTGTGTAATGCTTAGCTTTTCCAGTGTTGTTTCCTTTGTTATGATCTAGCATAGGGTTCTTGTATATCTTAAGATCCTGATTGTCGACCAGTACTTCAACAGATATATCTTCACTCTCAATAAGATCTTTGATAATATTCTCGAGCCTCATACAACTTGATGTTTTGTGTCCCTTTATTTTGTGAAAGTCACAAGGATCTTTTTCATTGTACCAAGGTGGTTTATCTTGTGGTTCTTGGTAGTTTTCAAATTTTGGAAGTGTTATCAAGTTTGAATCTACCAATTTCTTCATGAAAATCTTAATGGGTTCTGACATATGTGTGTACCTGCATTTTGGATAGTTGTTTATGTTAGGAGTTCATCGTTGTTGTGTTCTAGAGTTGTTGATTTGATTGTTTTGTGATGGTGTTGTTTGTTGCACAGTCAATGAAACGTTAGTTATTTGATTGTTATTGGATAGAGGAGCACATAGGACCACTTTAGCATCTACCACACCATCATTTGTTATGTTCTTGTTCTTAGCCCAGACACGAGGCTCATCGTTTGAATTGGTTGATGAGTGGTTGTATTTGTAGGCTTGAGTATTTCCCTGTGAGATTAGAGCTCTCTCGATGTTAAGGGCTCTAGGGACAAGCTCATCATAAGAGGTAATGCACTACATCTTTAAGTGGAAGGATAGATTTGGATCTAGATTTGCTATGATAATACCCACTTTTTATTCATCAGGAATTGGCCACCTACTCTTGCTAGCTCTTTGTCTCCATCGTTGCAAGAAATTAGCGAAAGATTCTCCTTTATTTTGTTTGAGAGTGTACAAATCTTCTAGAATTACGTTCATGTCAAGATTAAAGGAGAAGTGATCTATGGATCTATCAATGATTTCTTGGCAGGTTTTGATTCATGGAGGTAACTGAGAAAACCAGTTGATGGCTAGGCCTGTCAAGCTTCATGGAAAGAGGTGCTTCAAATAGGACTCATTTTAGGAAACCTCCATACACATTATGTTAAACTCTTTGACATGGTCGAAAAGACTTCCTCTCCCTTTGTATTTATGAAATTTTGGGAGTTCAAAACTAGGAGGAAATGGTACCTTTACAATGTTTCAATCGAATTGATATGGGCATAGTTTTTGCGTATGGGGTTTCTTCATTTTTCCCATTCTTATATCCTACATTTCTTGTGTCAGTGCCTTGAGTTTCAATGCCATATTGTCTTGTGGGTTTGGTGGAGGAACATATGGTGGAAAGGTGGATGAATTGTACATGGGATTCTGATATGATGAGGTATTGTATGGTGTGTATGGGGGAGTAGGATATTGCGAAGGTAATTATGGTGGAGGTGTATATGTTCCTAGTGTGTTTGGGTTGACGATGTTTTGTTGAGGATTATAGTAGGACCCTTGTTTTTGTTGTTGGGCATACTACTGAGCTAGTAAGGCTTGTTGTTGTTGGACCGCAAGGGGTTGTTGTTGTGCTTGTTGGTGTTGTGTTGCTGAGGTTGCTTGATGTTGATGTTGGGCTTCTTGTTGTTGTTGTTGTTGTTGTGTTGCTAAGATTGCTTATTGTTGTTGTGATGCTAAGGCAACTTATTGTTGTTGTTGGGCTTGCTGTTGTTGTTGTGTTGCTAAGGTTGCTTCTTGTTGTTGTGCTACTAGGGATGCTTATTGTTGTTGTTGATGTTTTTGTGCTACTAGGGCTACTTGTTGTTGTTGTTGCTATTGTTGTGCTACTAGGGCTACTTACTATTGTTGTTGTTGTTAGACGACATGTTGATAACCCTATTGTGCTTGTTGTAAGACTAGAGCATGTTCTTGCAATATGGGATCAATTGGTTGTTGGGATATCTGTGATGGTTTGATGTTTTGCATGGGTTGTGGGTTGTTGATGAGATGTTGGGGGCTCCCTTGGTTTAACATTCCTTGCAAGATGGTGGATTGGGATGGAGGAATGTAATTTTGAGGTCCCATTTGATTTTGCATGATGAGGGGTACTGTGGGGAAAGATGATGATGATGCCATTAGGTATTGCGATGGAAATGACATGTTAGGACCTTGATTCCATTGATTGAAAGGATTCCCTTGACCGATGTTTTGGAGATTTCCTTGTGTTTGCAATGTGGTCAAGGTATTACCTTGGTTGATGGGGTTTGTGACCAAGGGGTTGTTTTGAGTTGGGTGGGTGATGGATAGGATTTATGTGTTTTGTGAAACCAATGGTGCAAATGAACCAATTGGGGGATTGGATAGAGATGTCCCTATTTATGTTAAGGGTTGACTTTGTGTTAGGGTGTTGGCATGCCCCTGTTGGTCTATTTCAGATACTTTGCCTATACTTCCTTGCATGATGTTGGGCACACTTGTGGTACTTGTGGAGATGGATGAGGATGGTTGACCTTGATATGTTGAGGTTGTCGTGGATTCGTGAAGTGTAAGTGATTTATTTTGATGTAAGGTATGTTCAGGGATGAAGGGAGCACCAAATGTAGGTGTCCAAGTGGTGGTTTGAGAAGGATTAGTGTTGAGGTTACCCACAAGTGTGTTGCTTTCAAATGGAAGAGTATGTACAAAGTCCTTAGCAAGACTAGCTGCAATACTAGGAATGGGTACCTAATTTAGCCCTAGTGATGGAGTCATTTGAATAATACGTGAAGTCAAGCCTTGTGTCAATGATTACACAACAAAAGATGGGGAAATTGGAGCTACGTTTTCTAAGGCTTGATGTTCCATGATTTCCTCCCTAGTAAGTTCAAATGGGTTGTTCGTAATGTCTTCGATCTTGTATGGTCCTAATGGAGATGAGGGTTGTTGCGATGCGGTAACTTGACTTTGGGGATCAAATTCTTGAGGATTGGGATCACTTGAGGTGAATGTTACTTTGGTTTTCTCCATGATTCTCTTGTGTTGTGATCTTGTCTTTACCATAAATTTAGGGTCACCTATGGGAGAGTTGTGTTGAGATTTGTAATGTTTAAACTCTCTAGTTGACTCAAATATAGGTAAAAGGGATGCTCTAAGTTGTTTTGGAGAAATTATGGTAGTGGGAGATGAAAAGATGAATGATATGGGGAGTGATCTTTGTAAACATTTTGGGACAACACTTTTGACTTAATTTTGATGTTTTGATGTTTGGATAGAGGATGTTTATGAACTTGTGATTCTTTAGGGTAGACTTTTGACCTTCAAGATAAACAAGTTCAAAGATGATAACTAACTTAACCAAATGCATGGAAAAGGATTTATTTCACATACAAAAGTAGCTAAGTTGGGGTTTGGTGGGTTGATATATGTCTAAGTCCAAAGTGTTGGTGTATTCAAATTTTTTGCAAAGTTTGGTGAAGTGAAATTTAGATTTTGATAAGGGGTGGATGAAATGTTTGACCCAATGTTGACCTAGAGTGAACCTTTGTTTTCAATGACCAAGGTACTAAGAAACATGCTAGACCTCAAAAGTTTTCAAATCTTGTGATCAAGGAGAAGTTCTCGTGAAATGTGTAGATTTGGGTCATTCATGAAATAGTGTAGAAGACATCTCCTTAGTAATTTATCTTGGTTGTAGTATTGCCTAATGATATGTCTTCTAATATACTTTGAATTATGATGTCTAAGTTTGAAATAGCGACATGTAGACCTTCTCTTGGGGATTTTGATTTTACATGAGATCATTTAAGACAAGCCTAAGACCAATGTTTGAATTTAAATGAGGGGTTCATATTGGACACACATGTCAGGATCATTCATTGAAACACATCTATAAAAATTCCTTGCCAAAATGTTTTTGTTGCGGTAAAGACTCACAAGGTGTCTCTTGATAGATTTTTGACTATTATGCCTAAGTTTTAAGTGACATCATGTAGATCTTCTCTTGGGGATTTTGATTTTGCAAGAGATCATTTAGAGAAGCATAAGATTATGAAAAAGAGGATACTTATTGCCATGCGGGAGGTGGTAATATGGGCCTTCCATCCATAATATCAACTTATTCCTCTTCTTTGTCTAAGATGTATGTTGTGTTTCTCCATTGGCATGATGTTTCCTTTGTTTCAAAAGTGAAGCTTCTCAGACTACTAATTATATTGGTTTGTTCTCCTTCAATGAGTTCAAAGTTTGGTTGAATGATAGCAGGCATAAGATTTGGTTGTTTAACTGGAGCGATCAGACACCAAATAGTCATGTGGGGTTCAATTTGTCAATTTATCTTTCTTTTTTACCACAAACACTTTTCTTCTTTAAGTTCAAACTAAATGTCTATGTCAAAAACATCATAAATTTCACAAAGTCCATTTTGTGAAAAGGATGAAGTTAGGGGCACAATTACCTAGGTTAACTTTGGAAAGTATGGATTGATATGTAAACCAAAATATTTAGAAGTCTCTAAGAATAAATCCTTAGGACAAGCACCAATATCAATGTTTTGTCAAAGGGTGTCCATACTTAGACCAAAGGGTTTGAAATTTTGAAAATACTTGTTGATGTTTTTTTCAATTGTTTTGGAACCAAGCAAGTGTTAAACTGAATCTCAAACATTTACAATCCTAAATAGAGTTGGTACGTATATCTTAGTAGGTTTACCATCATCGAAAGAGATGATTAATCCATGAAGATGAAATGGAAAAATAGGTTATGTCAAGGAAATGTAACGTCTTGACATGCCAAGCAAATGAGTCCCTTCCTCAATTGTTTTATTGCCTCAATAAAAAAACTAGACATGGTAAGTAACTTCTTGGAGTGGTGCTACTCTAATGCACTACCTTAAAACACATTTCAAAATTTGGATTTGGTTAGCCACTATTGAACAAGGTTTTTAATGACCATATATGGGATAGACTAGTGCCATACATGCGACAATTCACTCAATTAAGAGGCCTCCCAACTCTTAGAAATATCTAAGGGTTTTAACGCATCACAAGGATACTAAGGGAAACATTCATCAGTATGGGAGAACCACAACCAGTTGGTTAGTGACTTTCATCACTCCAAATTATTTATATAGCGAGTTGGATAGAAAGCACCGCTTGGGTCTTTCCCTCTCACAAGTTGGAAGGAAGGCCCTCTAAAGGTAACACATGTTTGAGCACCAAAATGTGAAAGATTAGTATGGGCCAACTACACTTAATCCATGAGGATTCAAAGTATAATTGTGCCACTAAACATTAGTCCAATAAGATCAATCAATAAAAACTAAACTAGGAATCCATTAAAGCTAACATTCTAAATCATGAAAGCTTCAAAAACACCTATTCTAATCCATTGAAACTTATCCTATTGGGGAAGTGGTGTTGCATTGATGTGGAATGGTGACTCTAAATGTATGCAAGATTAAAAAAGATTGAAACCCTAATTACAAAATATGCTAAATGTATGCATCAATGCTATTATGGAAGCCATTAATGGAAGCTAAGCTAATATGCAAGTAAATTAAGCTAAAAGGATGCTAAATAAGTGCTTATAAATATGAGTGCAAGTGAAAGTGATTTTAACAACATAAGTTTTCTCTAAAAAGATAGATCCATTTGTCTCCAAATAGTGACCTATTTATAGGAGGACAAATGAGAAATGAAGGGTTAAGATTAAAAAGGTTAATCAATGGTCAAAATTAGAGGGAAGATAAAACATGGATCATGGATTCTCATCAATGGATGAGTATCAATGATCACATGGATCAAGAGAAGAATCAAGGGTTCATATTCTTCCAAACAAACACACTTTCAAAAATCTTTCCCAAAAGTTTGTTAAGAGTTTGTTTCAAAAAGGAATATTCCCCTTTTCAAATGAGTGAAGAAAGAGAATATTCTCATGGGTGAGGGAAATTAGACATTTAGTTAATTAAAACCAAATTAAATTGTGCAAAGGAGAAGGAATATTCCTTTTGAAGGAATGTGAAAAGGAGGAATATTCCCAAGGAATATTCCCTCGCAAGTGGGAGGATTAGTAATTGGATAATTAAACATTGTTAATTATGCAATTTTAGAAGAATTACATGATATTCATTAAATAAATGATTTAATGAAAAGGGGAGATATGATATGACATTTAATTAAATAAATTAGGTTTATTTAATTAAATAAGAGGACTTTAGGGATTAAATTAAATAATTTGATTTATTCAATTTAATAAGGCAAATTGTTACTGCAAGAGGGGGGTGAATAAACCCCAATTAGGTCAATTAGATTAATAGATGAAAATGACATAATTAATTAAATAGCGGTGCAAATTTAATCAATTAAGTGAAAAGAGGATGGGTTTCAAGACGAAATGATGTTAGTATACCTAATTCAAGTGCATGATATCATTCGGGACATTTTTAAGTATCTACATAAGTAATTATAAAATATATAAATAGTCACAACTATACAAGGTCCAAATAAAATGCACATGATATCTAAATAACTTGAACTTTGGAAAGCTCAACTCTACAATCACAAGCTTGACCAATGATGATTTTTCTACCTCTCCACCAATGTGGGACCTTGACACCCACCCCACTAGACTAAGCGATAGAAAAGTTATACAACATTTACATACATACCAAAAAACAAGGTCCAAAAACTATACAAGAATCAACCATGAAAGTTATCAATATACTTAAATGGGTTTCACAAAAAATACTCACATAGGGTTATCAATTCACAAGACAAGGTCTCACAATGAAATCTCCCAACACAAAATGAAGAGGCAAGACAATCTAGAGGAGTGTCATTACATTAGGTCATCTGAGACACAAAGTGGAACAAGAGGGTATGAAAAACCTCAATTGGACACCATTTCCAATGGATGGCACTCAATCCTTGTAAATCCACTAGCACATGCTATAATTTAAAGTTGACTACAAATGCAACATAATATCTCCATCAAATGATGTAAAATCCAATGTTGGGTAGCAACATTTAATTTATCATTTTCTTATCTAATTAGGTGAACCCCCATTTATTTTATTAGTTATGTTTTTCAATATCATATTTACTGTATCTACGTTCCTTTCAATAAATTGTAAGTAGGAGTACTCCATGCCTACACCCATCGTTAACTACTAAGTATGCATAGTAAGGCTATATTACTCACAAAATTATAACAAAAGTTAAGAAATAGTAAAAATGTTAACGCAGAAATTCTAAGCACAAGACACTTAATTTTTGTGGCAAAATGAATAACTCCACAAAATAATAAGCCAATGAAAGAATTGAATTTCAAAATTTGTTACTTTTTCACTATTCACAAAAAATACAAAAGATTTCATTAAAGGATTGTACAAAGTTTTTCTTCAAATTTGAAAATCCACTCAAATAAAAAAAATCCATCATACAAATATATATTTTTAAAATACCATAGAGATTCCAATTCTAACATCAAACAAGTTTTACAAGAATTTGACAATGGTTTTGAAATGAAGAATTTTGGTACCCGAATCCTTCGTTGGTCTTTTAGGGTTTTCCACCTAAAAGGGGAAGGATGGACCAAAATGCACAATGTTTCACTAAAGATTAATGTAAAGATGGATAGGAAATGGATGTGTTTGAATGCTTACAAATGCAAATAAGTGAATGTAAACTAATCTAATGCAAGATGCTGGCAATCACAATGTTGATTGAAAATATGAACTAGAAACCTAAACAAATGAAAACAAAGATTGATGAAACTGAACAGAGTGGACCTGGAGGCAGATTAATGTTGCTAGAAGGTTCTAGAATGTTCGAGAAGTCACTGTTAATGGCCACTGGGACTAATTCGCCATGCATGGTGAATTAGTCCTATTTTTGATGAAAAGTCCTAAAAACAGGTTTTTGACTGTTGGGAGTTGAATTCTAATAAAATCGCTTTTCAAGCCTATAGATGGGACTCATTCGCCATGGGTGGTGTATTATTCCACCTAAAAGAATCAACAAATTTAGGAGTTGATTTTGTGGAGCTAGATATGCACTTCTACTTCCTACAGGTGTCCTTTTTTGAAACTATCAGATTCGAGTTTGAAAATGAATTTTTGTTGATTCTTTGACTTGTTGACTGAAGAGAGGACTTTAACAACCTTGAAACTTGATTCTTCAATGATTTCCAAGCTTCCAAAGGACCTAAATCTGTAAACACACAAGAAGAGAAAGAGAAATGTTGATTGTTAAGGCATGGGGGTTTGCCTTGGTCAAACCCTGTTTAGGTAATTAAACCAAAATGACGAAAGAAAGTAATGAAACATGCAATGATGGAATAGATTACCTTGCCATAATGATTGATCTTGAAAGTCTGCAACATAATATGTAGAATTTTCCCTTGAATGTCTTAGGAAGCTAAATTGATGACTTGCAATGTGAAAGCCCTAAGTTTCTTAACTTGAGATGGATGATAGATGATTGAGAGATAAGGAGATTATGAAAGATAAGAGATGGATAAGAGATGTCAAAATGAGGTGAAAATCACATATTTATACACACTTGTGCCTTAGTTACCCGTTCATACCTCATCACAGGCTGACATCAAGTGTTTTTGAATAAAATCCCGAAAGGAAATTTAAAATATTTTGAATTTGGGGCCAAGGGGGACTCATTCGCCACCCATGGAGAATGGGTCCCACCTAGGACCTAAAAATATGTGTTGGGAAATATGTTGTTTGTCAGGATAATACTCAAAAATACACTTAATTAAGCACATGAGAGCATAAAGGGGCCAAATAAAGCATGAGAAAGGGATAAATAGTGAAGATGTGCCTAGAAAAGCATTAAAGCTTGTTACAAGACTTTACAATACTTCAAAATAAGACTTGTTGATGAATAAAAAGGTGATTTTTAGGTGAATTGTAATTAATATAGTCTAGAAGAATGTAGAAATGTCTTACAACATTGCACAACACCTTCACAAGACGTCATTAAAAGCATTTTATTTAGTTTTTCAAGGGTCTAAGGCCTAGTGTGGATACATAAAATGCCTCACAACACTAGATTAAGGCCTCATTAAGTCTAATTAGTCACAAATTAATCTCATGTCAAGCAAAGGGTACTTTTTTCTACTACACAGGTTTAAATACATTTTTCATTACTTTCAAAACTAAAGCCCCTTAAATAAACCTATTCACTATGGAGCGGTTGCGGGTGCACGCATGAGTGAAGTTTGAAACTGGCAATGGAGTGGATGGTGAAGATGATGAAGATCCAGATGGGGATCTCGTGGAGGCTAAGCAACCATCGTTGGTTGCTGCTGGTGCTTGGTCTTGCGGGGTCGTTGTTGGGTAGACTCCTGTTGTAGTTTTTCTTCCTGATGCGACGTTTCTCCCTCTCTCGAGCCCTATTCTTCCTTGGGTTGTGCCTGGCTCACAGTGGAGTGTGGTTTCTCCTGTTTGGAGTGCGGGCCTTGCTTACATGGGTTCCCATGTTTCCTTGGGCACGACTGGGGTCATTTTCCCTTTGCAAGCTGTGGGCGTCTAGTGGGGTGTGGACTTGGCCAATGGTTGGTTGGGTCTTTCCTTCAGAGGCACCCTGTTCTTTTTGGGTGTTGTTTGCTGTGGGTGCAAATGGAGGTCTTTGGGTAGGCAGGCATTTGTTTCTACCTTGTTTGCTGTTGGTAAAGCCATTCATGGATGGCTTAAGGATGGGGCTGAGAATGGCATTGGTTTTGAGGCCTTTGGAGGTAGTTGGGTGGTTGAGAGGCTTATCTTTCTCTCCCTCCATGCCTTGATCGAGGTTGCTGGCATGGTTGGATGCAGTGCCTTGGTTGCTTCTGTTCCTTCTGGGATTGTCCTTGGATGGCTAGGTGTTGTTGGTCAAGATGGTGCTTGGATTTTGAGGTCCCCTAGTTTTCTCTGGTTGCCCTCTTGGCAGTGGGTGGGCTTTGGTTTTTCTAAGGTTTTCTGGTTGCAGAATGGGTTGTCTTTGTTCCTATTCAATGTAATAGGAAGGCTTGGTGGCTTTTCTTGTTGGTTTGTTCTGCTTCTGGTTTGTCCTTAGTTACCTTTAGCTTTTGCATGGTGTTTGTGGGTTGGCTCTGCTGTGGGTGTTTTTGGTCTTGATGTGTTTTGGGTTCATTCTTTCCCCTCTGTTGAATGGTGGTGTTTCCCTTTGGTTGTTTGTTGGGTGTTTGGGCTTATCTCTAGCTCCTATCGGTGTGTAGGGGTTGCTTGGTGTTCTTTCTTGTTGGCCCTTCTCCTGATTCTCTTCTTGTTTGGGTTCCCCTCTTCCTCTGGGGGGTTGGGTGTTCTTTCTGAGATTGAGACTTCTCCTTTAGTGGTCTTTTGGCCTATGGGTCTTTTTCCTGTTGTGCTCTCTGTGACCCTATTCTCCCTGGATTTTTGGTTGTTGAGGCTTTGTTCTCTTAGGCTGCATGCCTTTGGTCCCTCTTTGCTGAAGATGTTTTTTTTCCTCTTGCTCCCCACGTGTTGATGTTGGGGTGTTTTGTTTTCTTGTGGGCAGAGTTGCTTATTCTACTGGTTCTGTTTTGGTTTGTTGTTGGGTTTCTGTCTATGGAAACTCAATTTTTTTTTTGGGAATATTGTTATGGTGGACTACTGGTATGTTTTTGAGATTCTTTTCCCTGTCCACATTTTATTTCTGGTACAATGTATACCAAAGGATGCTATGGATGAGTGCTCGACTACTATGTTAGATTTCCCCCTTGGTCCTATGGAGGTGGACCTCCCTTAGTTGTTCTTATTGAGGTGGGAAGATATCCTATGGAAGTGGATGTGGAGGGTGTAGGTGATTTCTGGATGCGATGGTCTTGCTACTTGTAGCATCCTCTCTAATAGAGGGGAGCTCAGTCCTTTTGAGGTGGCCTTGGAGTTGGTATCCTGTTCCCAAAATGCTTCAAAGGAGATGTTGTTGTTGTAGCTATCCTTGGACGAGTTGGGTTCTTTGTTGGTGTCCTACACCATTAAAATTATTTTCTTTCTTGGCTCTTTGGTGCCTTCCAAGAGCGGCTGGTGTGCTGTCGCTTGGCTAATGCAGGAAATTTCCTTGTATCTCTATGGTGGGTTTCCGATCCTAGGTAAAATCAGGTGGCTTACATTGGTTGTGATTAGGGGGTTGATGGTGTCTTACACCATTATGCAAATTATCTTTCTTGGCTCTAGGATGTCTTCTATGAGTGATGGGTTTGTTGATGCCTGGTGGATGTAGGCAGGGTTTGTGAATATCTAACAAGGTTTTTGGTCCCAATTTAAACTAGGTTGTTTAAGGGTCTCAGGCCCTTAACTGTTTGTATGATGCAATGTGTATAGTCATGAGTTATCTTTAGTGGATGCTACGGGGCTGCTGTTGGTTTATGATGTATTTTAAATGCAACTTGCTTACATTTGTTATGGGTTCTGAGCCCCATCAAAACATATTTTTTACCCTTAATCAAAACTAAAGCCCCTTAAACAACATTTTAAACAACAAGTTTACATATGAATTCATTGAAAATTAATATCAC
Organism: Sequoia sempervirens; assembly: GCA_007258455.2. Classification (NCBI taxonomy): domain Eukaryota; kingdom Viridiplantae; phylum Streptophyta; class Pinopsida; order Cupressales; family Cupressaceae; genus Sequoia; species Sequoia sempervirens. The sequence goes on along the minus strand of VDFB02281492.1, from coordinate 756,872,977 downwards.
CCTTTTGATTCTAAAACACCCAATACTCTAAAAATACATTCATTTAATTTCCAGAAAAAAATTGATAGAGTTTAAATACAATTTTTACTTTTCCAATTTAAAAAAAATCTAAGTCTAAAAGTTTACCTAATATAATAAGATGAATTGAAATCCAAAATTTAAATGTAAAATCTAATATATTAGACAACCAATACAAACTATAATTCATTACATTTAAATTTCTCAACCACTTCATTTAATCACCTATTCATTGCAAACTAAAAACAAAGGAAAATACCTTATATAATTTCACAAACACAAGAGGTAGTTCCTTTCTTCTTTCCAAGCAATCCCTCTGTGTGTAATTTATTTAGTCAATCCAAGCTTTTTGATTTCAAATGCAAGAACTAGAATTTGAAGAATGTCTTCTCTCTTTTTCTCTCTCAAAATCAAAAGGAAAAAAATTCTTTTCTCATATAAGCTCCAACACAATTTCTTTTCTCATATAAGCTCCAACACCTGTTTTATAAAATAACTCCATTTTCTTTTTGTTTATCACATTGTATGTTATATGAAAATTAATGTTTATTTTCTCAAATGAAAAGTTTTTTAAGTGTCATATATTTCACTTATCTAAATATAATAAAATAACTCCATTTTCTTTTTGTTTATCACATTGTATGTTATATGAAAATTAATGTTTATTTTCTCAAATGAAAAGTTTTTTAAGTGTCATATATTTCACTTATCTAAATATAATGCAAATAAATCAATTTCAATTTTTTGACATATATTTTCTAATGCATTTAACCACTTAACAAAATTATATGATTCTATTTTGAAATCACACAAATGTAATGAAATAAATAAATAAACTAAAATATGCAAAGAACAAACATTTTATGGGTTTTGCACAATTAGTATAATTTAGAATTGTAAGTGATTTAGATGATTGGATCACTAGTTTTAACATGAGAAACAACCTTTCATTTGATATCAAATAGCACAAGTTTACACAAACAAACATAACATAAACCCAACTCAAACCACCTCCAAATTAATCAGCGTTTGTGTTAAATATATGATTGCACATTCAATTCAAACATCGCAACCATGTGCCCCATAAAAATAGCCAAAGTTGCATATAAATAACCAACGTAAAATATAAATAGCCAAGGATAAATATAAATAAACTAAAATATGCAAAGAACAAAGATTTTATGGGTTTTGCACAATTAGTATAATTTAGAATTGTAAGTGATTTAGATGATTGGATCACTAGTTTTAACATGAGAAACAACCTTTCATTTCATATCAACTAACACAAGTTTACACAAACAAACATAACATAAACCCAACTCAAACCACCTCCAAATTAATCGCTGTTTGTGTTAAATATGTGATTGCACATTCAATTCGAACATCGTAACCATGTGCCCAATAAAAATAGCCAAAGTTGCATATAAATAGCCAATATTGAGGCAAGCAGATATAACTTCTCCAACTCTTGGTCGAACTACAAGGAGATGAGAATAAAATAAAATTGGGGTTTAAGTAGAGACTTAACCAATCTGAACCGGTCTAAGATGCTTAATCAGATGGGTACTGTCTGGAGTCCTCAAAAAGATTGGGTGAAGTGCAACTTTGACGACTGCTCAAAAGGCAATTCGGGTCAGGCTGGAGTTGGTGGACTCGTGAGAAACCAGACTAGTGACCGTGTAATGGCTTTTGGAGTGAACCTTGTTATTTGCTCTAACAACAAAGTTGAAGCTATGGCTGCTCTTGGCGCCTTCAATTTCCTAAAGGAGTTGGGTTTTAAAAGCATTATCATAGAAGGGGACTCAAAGTTAATTGTGGATATTTTAAATGATGTTTCTGCACCCCCATGGGAAATAAAAAATATTATAGACATATGTAAAGTAATTAAATTTTTTTTACTATCTGCCAGGTTCAACATGTGTATAGGGAGGGAATAGAGCTGCCGACTGTGCAGCCAATGTGGTGCTAGAGTGTAGGGGTTGGACACGGTGGACCAATGGAAATATGCAACCGCCTCTTAGAGATGTCATCCTCAATGAAAAGTTTGAAAATGAATATCAAATGTGTATTTGAAAATTGGGTTGTTGGCAGGATGGAAGGGTACAAAGTGGTGTTGTCAAGCTTTCCCAGTTATGATGGCTTAAGGTATACGTGCAAGTATATGAGGATCCTCAAAGGAGATAATCTCATTAATTTCCTGTTAAAAAGTATGATAAAAAGTCACATGTCGATTTTGGTTTTGATTAAGGTTGTCATTTCAATATGTGTTGAAAATCCCTCTGTCAATTATTCACATATTTCTATAGAGGGAAATAGCAAGAATTTAATTATGGTTGTTAATGCTAGCAAAAATCATAATGTTTTTTAGGCTCTGGGAAACGCGAGGTTGTCGTCCCTAAGAAGAAACTTCTCGAATTGCAATTCCTTTGTGAGTCTGTGTTTAGTTTGGGTTTTGAAAGCTGGTTTCAATCAAGGAAGAAAGTAATTTACGAGGGAGAGTATGAAGTCTAGCTAGTCTTTGCATAAGAACTTGTAGACGAGCAAGATGGGAGGTTTGAGAAAAAGAACTAAACCACCTAACTGCCAAGCATTGAAACAAAATGGTGACCTCTGGAGTATGTTTGAAAACGCGAAAATGGCATCCTTTTTCCAATCCCTCAAAGGCTATAATGAAAGCTTATGACGAAATTCACTAATTCTTGGAGGAGAGGCTAGGTTTCTATAGGTGCTATGAAATTTGAGGTTACTTCTCATTTCATAGCCGAGGCCACGGGGTTGCAGATTTTTCGTCTGAAGGTTGCCAAAAAAGGTGGAGTTGATTACCAAAGATTTGTGGATAATTTTCTGCATGATGGAGAAAATCTCAAGCTGTTCCAGAATGGGTATGCCAGACTCGAACTTCCTCCTCCTTTTTCCCTTGTGATTCTGTTTGTTATGTGCTATTTTACTCTAGAAGGTCACTATATGTCTGTTCATGCTTATCACTTTCCTATTTTAAACCACATTAGACATTGGGAGCGCATAAACTTGTCATTTTACCTCATGTCCTCAATGTAGCTGAATATAGAGAAAGGTGCTAACTCGTCGCTTCACTAGGGCTTAATGCTTACTCTGTACAAATTTCCCCTTTCCCAAAATCCCCATGGTAATCCTCTTAATGGAAGAGTTGAGAACCCTGACCAGTCTAATGAGGACAATGTTGAATTGAGGAGGGTGGGTAACCCTGATGTTGATGAACCCCTGGTTATTGAACAACTTCCTTGCAACCCTCCTGCTGTTGTTGCGAGACGTTTGCTTATCCCTGCCAAGAGCAACTCTCCAGTGGCGAATGTGTTGAACCCTTCGACCCCTCGGTCCCAGAAAAGTGAGGATTCAAAAAATGTAGACTTGTTGCTTACCAGAGCTACCCCTAAAAAGAGAAAACACTCTCCCCTGCTGCTTGAACCCCCAAAATCCAAGAAACCTAGAAGGGATGTCAATCCTAGTGAAGTTATTTGTATTTCTGAGGATGTGAATCAAAAGGAGGTGGTCAAGGAGAATTTATAGGGATAGGGGAGTGGCGATAGTGGTGGAAGAAGGTCCACCCAGCTGGCGAAAGTGGCCTCGAAAGAGAAAAAGGGGAAAGAAAAAGTGTCTATGGACATGGAGAATATCCTAGGTTATGAGGAGTTTGAGGCTCAGGAAGATGATGATTTTGAAGATTTTGATTTTGAGGAAATTGCCTACAATATGGGGGAAGATGATTTGGAGGAGGAGGAAAAATATGAAGGAGAGGAGGAGCAAGTGGAGCCATCTGAGGAAAAGAATGAAATTGGGAATGAACAAGATACTGGGCTTTCTGGTCTAGAGAATAAAATTGAAGTTTTGAGTAATGATTTTTTTTAAAGTACATTAACCTTTTTGCAGGTCTAATTCGAGGATATGGAAAAGGCTTTGGTTACTCTAATGAGAGTCACTAACAAGTTGATGAGACGTGCTATGTTGGGAGCGGCCTCGGGAGAAGCGAAGATAACCAGAAAATTAAAGAAGCAGGGGAAATCTAATGCCCTAAAACTATTGGATGAAACAAAGGGACCTGACTGGTGTGAATATGTGGCTATCTTAGGTGAGTATGAGGACCTGTTAAGGAAGGCCAACTAATGGCTTGGTTTGTTGTTCTCTTGCTTTTTGATGGGTTTTTTGAATTATACCAATATTTGGGACTTGTTCGTTTACTCTATATATAAGATTTGGTGGAATACCACCTGGCATATAATGGACTTAATTAATGGTCTCTATAGCTTAAATTTTGCTTGTAGCAACTTTTTGTTTTTGATAGATAATGGCTAGACTATAGTGATGGTTTTCAATTTAGGCCTGCATGCCAATCGGATGCTGTTTTTTGGTTTGGTTGGTGGTGTTGTTTCCCACATATACTGCTCTTTTTTTCATGTTATTGTTCCATGGGATCAGGGCCCTTCCTTGCTTATTTTATCAAAAACCAATGTAAAATATCCATAAAATTTATACAAATTACTTCTCAATAATAATATATCAAAAATGACATAATCATGACATCACAATAATATACAAAATACAATTAATCATTATCAAATTGATTTTGCAAAACCATATAATGAATTCAACTAACATATCATTTAAAAAAAATAAAATAGTGAAGTTGAATACAACATATAGGTTCAACCCTTATGTTTCCTTATAACTGGTTTGACCCTTGGTGGTCCGTGGTTATGACTACTTTAAATCATGGTTTCATGATGGACATTACTATTAGTTGGTATTTGTGTTATTTTTTGGATGTGTTTTTTGATATGAATTGTTTAGGGTGTTGGTTAGGTTTCTAGACCTTGCTGTTACTGTGTTGTTAGTGTTACTCTGTTATTGATGGCCTGTGGAGCTTTGTACTAAAGGGACAACACCCTATTTTTGTTGCTTTTTATATCAAAAACATATAGGTTCAATCATAAAATAACACATATATATTTGGTATAAATACATTGAATATCCATACATAAATACAAGTACAATATTCTAGGTCAAAACCAATATATAACTATATAGATGCATCTAAAACAATATCGTATTGTGATGGTGAAGGTACAAATGATTATAGGTCTTATAGGTTCATTCCTTGATCTATCATTTCTCTCCATTTACCTTCATTTCGATATTTTTGACCTTATCTTATCCATATCTATTTATAATTTATCCATTTTATTTCACCTATCCTTGCACCCATTACTATACATTCTTTCACTACCTTGACATTAACACTTTCATGTCTTGAACATACAACGTGAAATTGGCCCAAAAATATGAAAGCTTCAAAATCTAAATATGTGTAGATTCCCATCTATTCCACTAGTCATTATGAGTTGACTTGTACATTTTTACATGATTACTTGCTATGATTTGGTGTTTAAAGGCATTTAATGTGCATTAATTCACCTCTAATTATCATTCACACTTACAAAGATAAATCATTCTAGTAATCTTTCAATTGGGAGCACTAAAAAGAACCTAATTGTGCACCATCATTTTAAAAGTTTAACATTAGTGAAAAGTGTTGTCTTTGATCATTTCCATGATTGTAAAGCTAGTCTAATCAAGGGGTCAACATAGGCGAACATGACCTTGAGATAAGGTGATTTTCCCAACATATTTTAAATATCACTAGTCCTTGACAATCAATGAAGAGTAGAAATCACCACAAGTTTAGCTATAGAAGTCCATAGTAAGTAGGAAGACTTCTACTAGTTTCATATCATTTTTGTAATGTAGATTCAACTTGTAGTAGTTTTACATATTGTGTTGATTCCAAGCTCAAGTATAAGTAGGAAGCATCATTATTGACCACAAAATAAATAAATTTTAGTGTAATATTAGATTTATTTTTTGCTCTTATTTTTCAAACTAAATATCTCATCCATCTCATTTAATTTTCTATATTAAATTTTCATTTATACATTATTTTTCACTCCCAACTATTATTAATTTAATCTAAATTGATTTATATTTAATTAAATACATTCATGTTACAAATTTATCATTAATTTTGACTTAAAACTATAAGAGATCTACTTGAAACTATAAGAAATCTATACTTCCTTATATATAAATTTACATCTTGACTACTAAGAAAGAGATCCCATGCATTCTTTGCATGAACTATTTTAATGGAACAAGAGTCACATAAGAAAAAATCAACTCATAGTGCTTTTATTAACTCCCAACTATTATTAATTTAATCTAAATTGATTTATATTTAATTAAATACATTCGTGTTACAAATTTATCATTAGTTTTGACTTAAAACTATAAAAGATCTACTTGAAACTATAAGAAATCTATACTTCTTTATATATAAATTTACATCTTGACTACTAAGAAAGGGATCCCATGCATTCTTTGCATGAACTATTTTTGTGGAACAAGAATCACATAAGAAAAAATCAACTCAGTGTGCTTTTATTATTACAAAACTACCTATTTATAAAAGCTCTCATCCCTAACTTTCCACGTGACCATTTGCTTCTCTTTGACCGGGAGCAAAAATAATTATTTTGTAATTAATAAAAGATATATTCACCGCCGATCTTGACGGAGTCTCTGGAAGAGACGTTAACAGCCGTCCGATCTACTTCAACCCCTGTTTTGGGTGTAAGAAACTACCGACGTGCTGCTCATAACCTAGACTAGATAAAACAAGGGAAGAGATCTAAATAGACGAGTTGCTACATGTAATTCAGAATTTAAAAAACAATGGCGTAAGGAGAGATCTGTTGCTATTTCTCCCTCGCTTTTACCGTCAGCTCCAATTCGATCGATTGCATCTACTGAGCGCCATATAATTTGGTAGGGTTTCTCACTTTTTTCTTAATAAACGGCCAAGTATTGCAGTATTTCTTAAAGGTTTTTGTTTCACCTGCTTAGATCTGCTCTGTGGTGTACCCCATACCAGATTTCGCAGGCTTTTTTAAGGTCTAAGGGACTCTATGGATTCACAGTGAGTTTTAAGGGTTTTCTTGTTTGTTTTGCAGATTACTTTGTTTGATTGGGTTGACCGATTGAAAATCAGGTACTTTTATGGGAATTTCGAAACCAATTATTATTTGACTCTTTTTCTGAGGTTTTATTTTCAGTTTTAGGAAGTGTTCGTGTGTACAAGAATTGTTTTTTGGGATTCTTCGTGTGCCTTGCCATTTGTATTACGGCCTTTTATGAATAGATTTAGGATTTTATGTGCAGACAATTCATTTTTTATTGTGGATTTACATGCCTGCGGCTGGTAGATTTAAAAGGCTGGTTGTGCAGCAGTGTAATTTTCTATGGACTATTTTTCATTAATTGGTTAATTCTTCTCAATTTTAGCCAATTAGCAATTTAAAAAAATGATATTCCTCAAATTTTTTTAATTAAGACGTACACAAACTTATCAGATTCACCAAAATATATATGAACTAGTAGTAAATTCCATGATTTTACTCAAAATTCGCTTAAAGAAAATTGACCAAATCATCTAAGTAATTAACAAGATATGACAGAGAAACATATAAATAATATTGTTAGGTAAATTTCATCTATTTCAATGAACACATGACTTTGACAAAAGCATTGGAAATAAATGGAAAATCCTGAAAAGATGATTGTCCTTCTCAGTTAGTACCATATTCAGCACCCTACCCCGAAAGCAAAACCCAATACACAATAGAAAACAATAACATTCATAACGTTCATAAAATTAAATATTTATTCTTTTCTTTCATCAAAATGTTCAACACCAAAGAGGCCTATTGGAGCAACATTATCATGAAAGGGAGAAGTCACTTCCCCTTAAAATCAGAGCAGACACAGAGCACCCTAATGAGGTGGTGGAGGAGTGGATTGAATTAATAATCAAACCCATTGAAACACATAACAATTTTTTTATAAATTGATATATATATAACTCATTTTGAGTATGATATGGACTATTTTTCATCAATTGGCTAATTCTTCTCAATTAGCAAATTTTAAAAAAGGATATTATATTAGTCAATTTTTTAATTAAAACATAGATAAACTTATCAGATTCACCAAAATATATATGAACTAGTAGTAAATTCCATGATTTTACTCAAAATTCGCTTATAATACATAATTTTATATTTTCTTTAAGTTACAAATATTCCCCTACCATTCTATACATGTGCAAATTTTGCACTGGTTTGCAACGGTAACCATTTCCATCATTTATAATTTATTGATTCTAAGTTTAGTCATAATTTGTTGTTCGCAAGTTCAGTCACGATTTGTTGATTGCCAGTACTTGTGTTGTTTGAGCTCTTTTTCTAGCTTTCTATTTCCGATTTTTATCTTCTGTTGCCAGCTTGTTGAAATTAGCGGGTTTGTGACCTTTTGGAATTTCTGCGTATGTTATTTACTCTATAATTACTTTTTAACTCAGCTATAAATTATTTCATGGAGCAATTATGTGTTATAATTTGACAAACTTAGCCTTTTGTGATGGGTTTTGGATCCTTTGGTGAAATTGCTGAATCTGATTTTCATGTTGTTCTTGAAGGTCGAGGAAAATTCTTCTTTTTTCTAGTGTTTACTTTCTCTTTTCTCATATTCTTGTAAGTATCATAGGCAAGGGGGTGATGCTATTTCTGAGATACACGGATTTCCATTTTTTCTTTTTTGTTAAAGATAAATATGTTGAAACAACTTCATGAAAATATATTATTTATTATGTTTTGAGGAATTTTGGGATTTTGTTGACTATATGCTGGTCATAATGTGGTGTGCTTTCTTTGCTGCCCAAATCTCAGATACCAGCCTAAAAGAAATAAAACATACTTTTAGATTTCGGTTCAATTTTTTTTAGTGTAATGTTACAGATTTTAGTTTTGGTATATAACCAAAATCGTTCTTTTATTATTAATTTATTTAAAAAGTATGTTTTCCATTTCATTTCTGACGTTTTTGTGGGCACAACTAAAAAGCAATCTGCCCTGACCCATGTTTAGTGAATTAGTATAGTTTTCTATTTCATTTCCTCTTGATGACAAATCTGGTATTAGATATGCTTACATTGTGCTCCATATTTACAGTTGAATATTTCAGCTTTACCTACAAGAAAAAATGCCGAGCGGTGGATTTAGGGTTTTACACCTTGTGAGGCCATTTCTCTCAATTTTGCCTGAGGTTCAGACAGCAGAAAGAAAAGTTCCCTTCAGGGAGAAGGTTCTTTACACTGTAATCTCCCTTTTCATATTTCTGGTATGCAGTCAGTTGCCTCTATATGGTATACATTCAGCTACGGGTGCAGATCCATTCTATTGGATGCGTGTAATCCTGGCATCCAATCGTGGAACTGTTATGGAGCTTGGCATTACCCCTATTGTTACTTCAGGTCTAGTGATGCAGCTTTTGGCAGGATCAAAGATAATTGAAGTGGACAATAGTGTTCGAGAAGATCGTGCACTTTTGTAAGTGTTTGGCTTTCTGAATCCCTCTTACTCTTCAAATGGGACAATCCAGCTCCAAACTGTAGCACATTGATTGAAAATTCAGTTGGTGTTAGTTATGATAATGCTTTGTTTAGTCAAATGTGATCTTGTAATAATCTAAGCTTTTTGTGGCTGGCAGGAATGGAGCCCAAAAGTTACTTGGTGTTCTGATCACGATTGGTGAAGCAGTTGCATACGTGCTTTCAGGAATGTATGGTGACATCAGGGACCTTGGAGCTGGCAATGCCATCCTTATTATTGTCCAACTCTTTTTTGCTGGTATCATTGTGATATGTTTGGACGAACTACTTCAGAAAGGCTATGGGTTGGGCTCAGGCATTTCGTTATTCATCGCAACTAATATATGGTGGGTGTATATCATAGGTTTTCAGATTTTTTTGTTTATAGAGAATTCTAGAGGGAGAAATTGGTTAAAATTGTTTTTGTTTTTGTTTTTCCATATACTCTTTATTGATAAGTGTGTAATTGCAGTGAGAGTATCATATGGAAGGCATTTAGTCCCACAACAATTAATAGTGGACGTGGTGCTGAGTTTGAGGGAGCTGTGATTGCATTGTTCCATTTGTTGATAACACGAACAGACAAGGTCCGAGCACTCAGAGAGGCTTTTTACAGGCAGAATCTTCCAAATGTGACCAATCTGCTTGCAACAGTTTTGGTTTTTCTCATTGTGATATACTTCCAAGGCTTCCGGGTTGTTTTGCCTGTGAGGTCAAAGAATGCACGTGGGCAGCAGGGATCATATCCTATTAAATTATTTTATACATCTAATATGCCAATCATTCTGCAGTCAGCTCTGGTTTCAAATTTGTATTTCATTTCTCAGGTATTTTTCTTCTTTGCTGTCTAAAATTGTTAGCTTTGTTTATGTTATTTCTCTTCCATATGATAATTGTATAAACTCTTTAAGTGTGCATTTTTTTCCAGTTGCTTCACAGGAGGTACAGTGGAAACTTCCTTATTAATTTGTTAGGAAGGTGGAAAGAATCTGAATATTCTTCAAGTGGTCAGTCTGTTCCTGTGGGTGGTCTTGTCTATTACATCACTCCACCTTCGAGGTAAATGCTAATACTATATGGTTGGTTTGAAAGATGTGTTACCTCAGTCTTGACATCAGTGCCTGGCATTATTAGTTGTTTTGAAAAATGAAATTTCTGATTGATATGCAGCTTGGCAGAGATGGCAGCAAATCCTTTCCATGCTCTTTTCTATTTGACTTTTATGCTGACAGCGTGTGCACTCTTTTCAAAGACATGGATTGAAGTATCAGGTTCCTCTGCTAGAGATGTAGCAAAACAGCTCAAGGTATTAAGGAGCTTTGTAACCTTTTTGGTATTTGTTTGCTTTTTATTCCTCAGTATAACATATTTGTCTGCATTCAACCTGCAGGAGCAACAAATGGTTATGCCAGGCCACAGAGAGTCTAATCTCCAGAAGGAGCTGAATCGATACATACCAACTGCCGCAGCTTTCGGTGGCATGTGCATTGGTGCTCTTACCGTCATGGCTGATTTTATGGGTGCTATTGGTTCTGGGACAGGAATTCTTCTTGCTGTAACTATTATCTACCAGTATTTTGAGACCTTTGAGAAGGAAAGGGCTAGTGAATTAGGATTCTTTGGTTTTTAAAGGGTATCCAATTGAACTTGAAATTTTTAGAAATGTTTCATATCAGACTTTAAGTTTGGCTGGTTCTATAGCCATTTAAAGATGTTGTGATTGTCGGGGGATTTTATGCCCCAGTTTAAGTTTTGCAGCCATCTTCTAATGTAAACAGAAGTAAAAGCTAGCAGGCAGAAAGGTCCTGAGTGTTTAACTAACGTTGAGATGTTTTAGATTAACTTTTATTTGAACACAGCAATTTTATACAATAAGAGGCCATGGACTTGTAGTTAGGAGTAGCCTATACATTGTTTTAAAAAAAGTTATATGCAGTCTTAAAATGCAAAGGGACCTGTTAATTTGGTGACAAATAAAGCAATATATGGGCCCTTAAGTATTAATAATCATAACACAAATCGGCTTTGATGACAAATAATGCAATATATGGCCCCTTCAATATTAATAAACATAGTACATATTGGCACTCACCTTAGTTGTGACACCTAAGCTTCGAACAGCTTTTAGCCTTGTCTGTGAATGTTTGGAATATTCTACCCAGTATAATGTGCATCATTGCTGTCTTCCCTGCTGCATTCTGCAAATTGAAAGGGGGAATGTATATATAGATCGTAAATGAATAGATTATAAAACTCTCTTCTTAAAATTGTAAATGAAGCAATATTCTCTTCAAACATTTCTTTTAGTATGTTTTTTGATATATACATTCAAAGGGGAAACTAGGGTCCCAAGCCCTTTTACAACACAGTAAATCAGATTAAAATGCTACAGAAATAGCCTAGAAGTTCAAAACATCAAAAAACAAAACTAAATGCTAAACCCTAACATAAACATAACATTATTATTTAGTATCATAGCTCAAACTATGGAGGTTGATTAAACACTCCCATTGTTTTGAAAGGAATTTGAGTTTAGCAGGCCCTTGATTCAATATCTCTATTGTGGCTTTCATTCAAACGTTGGTTCATATTTGTTTTTTTTATTTTGTTGTTCCAAGTTTTTTCCTCAAATCTCTTCTTCCTCGTGAAATTCGGATTGCAAAAGAACCATGTTTGTGACTGAGCATCTTATTGCATCCTTACTAAGGCTGACAATCTTAGAAGTAGCTTTCTCAATTTTGTTAACTTCGTTCCTTCTAGTGCACAAGTTTTTATTTAATTTTGACCATTTAGTATCACAGTTAAATCATATAATTCCTTTTTAACATTTCCAGCAAGTTCATCATCTGGAATACTATCATTCTTGAGATAAACATTAGGATCTTCAGACATCTGGTCATCCACTTCACTGGACTAAGAATTTTTAGAAAATTCTACACTAGGATATGTGGTTTCCTCTCTCACAGAGGGCCTTGCATCAGAAACAGAGGAATTTGGACATGAAACATTCTTACCAGAATTAAGAAACAAATCATTGTCAAAGGAAGTATCTTTCCTCAATAACCGCCTGCTTGGTGGGCCTTAAATTTTCCTATCCATATCTTTCTTTAGAAAATGCTTAGCAACTGTCTTCTCAAATCTATTCTTCGTCCTAGTTTTCTTGGACGTATCTTCAATAGTGAAATTAATAGGAGTATTTACACAGATTTTTTACCAGTCCACAGGCCTTACATTTTTAGGGCAGGGGGTGAAAGCAACATCTATGGTCATGTTTGTAGTATTCGATTTGATTTTGATATTCTTGGATGTACCAGCTTCTTATTTTTGAGGTTTACGAACAACAGTATCAGAAATTTCATTTGTAGTACAAGGGCATTCCTCTTCATTACCCTTTTAACATGATTCTTGCTTGGTTTAACAGGGGTATTAACAACAACATATTTTTTCTTGGTTTTGAGTTTAAAAGACATGGTATTATCATCAAAATTAGCCTTGTTAGGTAATTCAACCTTGTTCCACAGAACTTTTGTCACAGAGGTCTCCAGGGAAGAGAGGATGTAAAAAGGAAAGCTGATCAAGTTAAGGTGCCTAAGGTGATCAAGCAAAAGAAACAGATATACATGCACACTTTATAAATTTACCTTCCATGACAATGTATTTAATCAGAAATTAACTAACCTCATTCCATTGTGATGGTAGATTCTCCCACTTAAACCCATTTTGAAATTTAGTCAGTTTCTCCTTGCAGAAAAGAGTTAATAAACTCTTTCGCCTTGTTGCGATCTAATCGTTTGACCTTTGTGACTTCACACGTAATGCCTGTAGCTTGTCCTGACCATTATACCTCCCATAGCTACATTTATCTCCCTCCAAAACTTGGAGATCTAGTGTGATCATTCATAACCTAAAAATAAGGCTCAATTCTTCCTTTCTGAAAAATATTCCAAATATTTTTCCTTCTTTAGAGTTCTACATAGGTGGAAGGCTCTAAGTGAACTCTTATCACCATAACTTTTGATTGCAGACACCAAAATTAACATGTCTTTGTTTGAAGATAATAGAGACAATTCAGAGTTACGCATATGAAGAAGAAAATACTAATAAGAGGAATGTCATTAATCACATAATGATAAAGAATACATTCATAACACTGATGCCTTGTGCTATCAAGCTTTAGGTAACCATTATTTGTACTTCCCTGTCCATATCTCTGGCTTGAAATAAATGACTTGACATTACAACCCTTGTTGAAATTTATAATCATTATAAAGATATTCTCATCCCCCTTAGACTCATGATGTTTCGGACACGCAGGATGAGTATAATCTTTTAGCGATGTGAGGAAAGTATCCTTTATAGAGATGTAAAAATCATTAAAGCACACTCTTCATCCAAATTTTATATCATAAGGGATACGAGGAGAAACCCTAATGTCCAACAAGATTAGGACATCAATCCTCATAGAAGAGATGATTTTTTTACATATATTTATAAAATCGACTACGATCACACAATTAAAATAGGAAAGATCACACAATTAAAATAGTGAAGACTACTTAATTTTTTTATCCAAATCATTTTTAATTAAAGGACTAGGGATTGGTAATTCATGAATAACACTTGTTCCAAATCTTGATATTCAACTCAGTATTACCCTGTCCATCTACAACCATATTTCTTTGACGTTACACATGATTTATAGATCAAAGTTGAAAATTCCTCAACAATCTTTCATGGAGTTGACTTGTTCAGTATTACCTTCTATTAGGCTGCTATAACTTCAACCTCGTTATTGGTTTTGACATCGATCCTAGAAACATAAGTCTCGATCAACTCACTTTTATCGTTTCTGAGCATTCTGCTTGCACTGATAATCTTCGATTTCCTTGTGAAGCAGCACCAAAATTTAATTCGATTCAACCTTTTAGTAGACATTGCTAAACAATATATTTTTAAATTTGAATCTTCTTCAAATCTATATTAAAAAGATTCTTTTTAATATCTAATCTTCTAATTCTAACTTCCTGTATTAAAGGGGGGACCTTTGGTTTTTTAATATTTGATATGGTCACATTTTTAGTAAGAGTAGTAAATAGAATAAAACAATTTTTTTTGCTTTCCTGAATAGTCAGTTATTCCTCTCCTTCCAAATGCCCTACATCGCGTTAGCGAGTGCTTGAATCCAAATTTCTTTAATAACAAAATGTTGAAAAGAGGGAGTTGAGCTATCAACAACATTGCTTATATTTTGGAGTATGATCCAATTTATTTTAAAATTTTCATACAAAGCTTCCCAAATGAGTCTAGAATACTCAAAATGAAAGAAAATACGATATACATTTTCCTCTCAAGAATAGAGGAGAACATTTAGTTGAGATTTCCTTTCTTTATTAGATTAATCTACATGAGTATTTGATTATATGCAGTTGTTCATCAATAAAAATCGATTTCAGAAATAAGATTATAGTTTTAAATCTAATTACCTTCAAAATTAGGAAGATTAAGAAGTAGATAATAACCACTTGAGACTATTTAATGTTCAAGAGGATGGGGACCAAATAACCTCATATTTTTTCATTCTAGTAATAAAGTGAAATAAACTAAGATGATCTTGGAAATAAAAAATAATAGCATCTAGCTCTCCATCAACAATAAAATAGTCTTGAAGTTGATGCTATTTAACCCCACTCCCATCTCTAACAATATATTTTTTCAAGGTGGTCCCAAACACATCTATCAAATGTAATTAGTTGAAATTTTTAATTAGAAGAAAAAATACCTTGATCTAGTTAGATGTCATTTCAAAAATTAATTTTATTTCATATACTCACTTTCTATCGTATTCCTTTTTGCAAAAGTCTCATAGCTTTAAAATATTATTCCAAATGATGGAACCTTTAGGAAGATTGACCAAATTTATAAACAATATAGTGTCCCTTCCTTGAAGGTATTTTTCCTACATTATAGAACTCCATTCTTTGTTGTCCTTCATCAAATCCCAACTCACTTTTGCCATGAGAGCCTTGTTTACCGCTTAAATTTTTCAGACCCAATCTACCATTAGCTCTAGGCCTACAAACCGAATCTCAATTCACCAAAGCTAGCTATTTTTTCTCTCCTATAACTGCCCAAAAAAACCTTCTTTGAATTTGTTCAATCATCTCTACTATATACTTGGGGATCTTAAATAGGATATTTTGAAGAGAGGCCTTCAAATTTTAGAATTTGCTTGCTTAACTCAAAAATTTACTTTTCCATTTTGCAAGTTTATTTTGAATGCATTCAAAAACCCTATTCCAATATGTCAAATTTAACTTTTTAATCGAGAGAGGACTAAAACAAATAGTAAACATATCTAATCTTACATAGGCAAGGTATAACATCCCTAAAAAAATATTTATGCAAATATATTGTAAATTTAAAATGATTTAAAATGACATAAATATATAAAATTCTCAATTATACAAAATATATAATCAAAATTTGACATTTTTCCTTCAAATCAATTGGAATCTTTACAAATGTTCAAAAGGATGTTTTATCTAGATGAAAACCACAATAAATATAAAATAAAATTGTTGAAAAATATTAAAAACTTATTGCTATACAAATAAACCTAAATCTAGAAATTACTTCTTTCAATATACAAGCAACTTCAGCAATTCGCACCATACAAAGATAGTCTTTCCACAACTTAAGTAAATATTCTAGTAAATTCTTGTGCATAATAAAATATTACAATGACAACAATAATAACAAGAAAAATTACAGTAATTTGAAACCAAAAAAAGAAAACATTGAAATTTTGAAAGCTCCTTCTCACCCATTTTGACAATATTTGGACATGTTTTTTGAATAACTTTCTAAAATTGATATTTTATGATTTGAATGAATAAAATCAACAACTAAAAGTAGATATACAACAAAGACCACAACAAAATTGAAACAAACTCTATTCTACTTTAACTAAATTTTCAAACACAAATTAAAAATAAGTTGAAATCCATAATTTTGTGAAACACAATCACAACCTTTGAATGATATTGTGTTACTGAATCAAAGGGGCTTCATTCTCTAATATTCCTAAAACAATAGTTTATTGTTCTTAGATGATGGAATGAATAGAAGTTCAAATAATTTTGTTAAAAATGATAAATTGACAAATATTTTCTTAAAGCTCAAGTTGGAAATCTAAAAATCCAATGCTCCATTTTGGAAAAATAATAATATAAAATTATTTTTTTCTCTTTCACAACTATTGACTAAAAATAGATTGTAACCTCCCCACTTGCATTATGTCATAAGTTGTCATACCATAATCCCCATTTGTTATAAAATTTGCTAAATTTAGTTTTCTTGGAGTTGCAAAATGTATCATGTGGAATTTTACATTCAAATTAGAAAAATAAAATATTAATTTTTTAATATTAGTGGACCATAACATTAAAAATAATAATTCTTTAGGTCTACAATTAAATGTTAAATAAATTATTTCCTATTCTCTTCTATTAGCCCACTAAAGCTATTGGAGTGGGTTAATAAATCTTCTAATTAAAAATAATTAGAAAGTGGACATTATATAACAAAATTAACAATTTTCCTTTGCAAGGAGATCTTAGTATTGAAGAAATATAAAATACTCTTCTCATATTTAATATACTATCCAAAAATAACAAGATATTTATATTTAAAGTATCCTTCTATATGTTTGCTTCAATTAATGAGGATTTACAAAACAATATGGTAACATCAACAAATTGTTGATGAGAAGAGGGTTTAGTTGTGGCTGATTTGATCCCTTGCAAAGAATAGTTCGAAATCAACTAAAAAATATACCAACCCAACACCTTTGCAACTATAATGAAAAGGTAAGGGGAAAAAGGATTCCATGAGAACTCCGCAATTAAGCATGTTTGGGATACACACAAATCATGAACTACCTCTAAAATTTTACTTTGAAATTCAAACTTCCTCAAAACAACAAACAATATTTTTTATGATACCCTATTATAAGCCTTTGAAATATAAATTTTATAACCATACCTTCTTTTTTTCTTTTCTCAAAAGAGTGAAAGACCTCATGAGTAGTTATTGTAATATTCAAAATTTGCGTTTTGGGGACAAATCCTTGCTAATTTTATGATATAAGTTTGGAGAGATATTGCTAAATATGAAGCACCATAAATTTAGAAAATACTTTGTATATGGTGTTATAGAGACTAATTAGGTGGTAATATTTTATGGAGACTACATCACCTCTTTTGGGAATAAATACTATAAATGTACTATTCATTTATTTTAAAAGTTTACTTGTTCTAAAAATTTATTTATTTGTAATTGTAACATATTTTCACACAATATCCCAATATTCTTAAAGAAGTTGGAAAAAATCACTGGCGTTAAGGTTTTCCAAAAGAAAAAACAACTTAACCTCCTCTTCTAACAACTCCTTCATTATAGTAGTATTATCATCACGAAATAAAAGGGTGGGAGTCATATCAAAAAAATGTTTATAATTGTTTTTTTTTTTGTTTAGGTTGTTGCTCACTTAAAAGAGATTAATAAAATGGGACTAATTTATCTAGTTTCCTTGTAGAAGTGACCAAGGAACAATCTTTATCTATAAGATAAGAAGCAATGTTTTTTTTTTCTATTTGAGAGTTGATTGATAGAAGAATTTCATATTTCTATCCCCTTTTGTTAACCAATGAATTCTAGATTTTTGCATCCAAAATTCATCTTAAAGTTATTTTATGCCTATCCTCCTATTTTTTTTCTTAATAATAATTGTTTTCATCAATCCTCTCAGAAGCCATACATTGTTGAATCTATTTTTTAGGAGATTTTTTTTTGTTTGAAAATATTTCCAAAATAGTACTTGTCCTAAATTTTCACCATTGCCTTTAACATTTTTTTTTTGTTGTACAAGCTGAAACATAGTTGACCCCCTCATAGATCAATCCTACCAATTTACAACACATTCTTCAAAATCTAGACAAGAAGCCCACATTATCTCATATAAAAAGTGAAATGGACCTTTTTTGTTTTTGGTAATCCAATGCAAAAGTAAAGGACTATGATTGGATCCAACTCTTATGAGAGAAAAAAGAGAGATGTTTGCAATGATATCCTAGGAACATCATATGGGAAATATATCTAGTTTAACTTGGACAAGGTTATACCCAGTACACTTTTTTTACCAAGTAAAAGACGAACAATTGAGATTAGCATTCATAAGACCCACAATATCAATAAAGTCAACAAGATCATTTAAGCTCTTAGAAAATTCTCAACTCCACTTAAATTTTTAGATAGAAGAAGAGGATAATTAAAATCACCAACCACCATCTAATTAATTTATTGTCGATTCCAAATAGAAGATAAGTCCATCCACAAAATTTTCCATGTAGGTTTATAATTAGGAGCATATACATTAGACAAAATTGATTCCCTCTTCACATGAATATTAATAAAATGGACTTTCAAATTGTTCTAGGAGAAACTAACCTTTCTACCTTTAAATAGAACATGATTCCACATTGTGACAATTCAACCCGAGGCTCCCTCATCTTCGCTAATTCAAAATTCAACATTGGGCCAAGCCCAATTAGCAATCTACTTGAAGGTTTCTTATGCCATTTTGACTTCTTGGAAAAGAATAATATGTAACTTATTCATTGCAATATAATTTTTAGTAAACTCTATTTGTGGAGATTATTTAGTTCGTTCTCGTATATTCCATGATAAAATCTTTATCAATGAGGTTACCTAGAGGTTGAAAAATCCAAGATTTTTTTAATCTTTCATTAGCTACTTCCCTTGTAGTTTCTCTAGATCTTGTTTCATGTTGCATGGCTCGAACTCCCTTGGTCTCAATTCCAACATCTACATAATTCTCCTTCCTTTTTGTTGTTGTGCCTTTCGTTTGTTGTTTGGAGTCAAATTGTTAATGATTATTAAAAAAAAGAAAAAATTCCTTACCTTTTGACCTGTTAGTTTCTCCAATAAAAGTGTCACTACTTCCCTCACCTCCTTGAATATTAATATTATTATGTTTCTTTATATTTGGACTAATATATATTTTAGAAACAAAAAATAGATGTACAATATCATTTTCCCCATTTTTTTATTCTTGAAGAATATTGTTAGCTATCACTAGCATAGACTATTGTATGTTGGATTGTATCTTCGTTTTAACTAAAGGTACATTGTGTTTCAACTCCTTTTCATTTGCAATATGGGATCCTTTTTTTGTTTTAGTTTATTGACTATATTCCTATATAACATATATCGAGATAGAGTTGGAACATCTTGCCATCCTGGCTAGTAGGTGATTCCTTCTTTTTTGATAATTTTTCATGGCTATCTTGTTCTTTGGATAACAAAATAGATAGATGTGAGTGATCCTACAAGGCTTCTAGAGATGTATCCTTCAAATTTAGAGATCTCAAACCGCCTACTTTGAGCTAAGATGTAGGAATATCTTCCTCTACCAAAGAGATATCTTGCTTATTTAATAAGATATCTTATACTTTCTTATCATCTAGCGGGTCTAAAATCTTCAATGTTTTATTTCAAAAGGAAAAGTGTGCAAATCAATCTTGTGTGGGGATCAAGAAGCTCAACTTATCCTTATTTTCAACATTCTTCTTGGGTGGTTTAGAGAATTTATCAATTAGATGTTCAAACTTTGAGTAATTTTGATAATATAATTTTGAGTTTTCATAAAGGATCTATTGGGTCCACTCTCCAAACTTTGAATCCAATATGATAGATATGGGTAGAGAATTTTTGGGAATTAAGGTGTCTCAACCTTAGAAATTCCTATGTTATCTATTTATTATTATTTTGTTTTTTATTATAGATATTTGGTATTTCTATTATTAAATACTTGTGCTCCATCAAAGAGGCATGTGGGATTTTGAGTTGGTACTTTTGGGCAACGGCTATCCAGCCCCGAGAATGCACCCACAATGGATGCATGGGCATGGATGCTGCCTCCCTCAATTCTCTCGCCGTCCGTGCAAATTGTACCTTTCGTACTTAAAGGTAACTGCGCCCATTTTTATTAGTGGCAATCTACGCCATTTCCGTTTACTGCCTTGTTTCCTGCGTTATGTTTTTTTTAATCTTCTTTTCATTTAGAACTTTAATGTTTTTGTATTTAATTTGATTGATTAATAATTTAATATTTAGTTACTGTTTTTTTTTTAATAATAATTATTTTTTAATAATGTTTCAAATTTTATTTTGTATATAACAAATTAAAAAAATTAATATAGATTGTATGAATATTTTAATCATTTTTATTTATTATATATAATACATAAATTTTAACCTTTTAAATTATTTTATTTTATTTAAAGAGTATTTTTTATTTATTTAAAAGTTATTTTATTTTGGTTATTTTATATTTCTTTAAATAGCTATTTTTATTTATTTTATTTTATTTACTTGTTTTAGTATTAGTTCTTAGGTCAATGTTGAAACTAAGATATAATATGAATTATTTTTTAATATTTTCTATAATGTAAATTAAATTTTAAAAATATTATTATTCTATTTATTATATATTATATTTGATATTAAAAATTATTGAATAAAAATATAATTTAAATAATTAATAAAAAATATATATTATTATATATTATAGTTTATATTAAAATTATTAAATGCAAATATAAAATTGTTATAATTAATAAATAAATATTTTTATATAATACGAATTAAATTAATATATAAATATAATGCAATACATAATTACTATATAATACTTAGATAATACATATAGTAATTATATATTGCATTATATTTATATATTATTTTAATTTGTATTATATAAAAATATATTATGTATTTTATCTAAACTTAGTTCTTACATAATAATTACTATATGTATTATCTATGGATGATGCATGATGTCGGGTGCATCTAATTAGTTCTAAGGTAAATGTTAAAACTAAGATAGGTATTCTATTTATCTAAAAATAGGTTATAGAGGTATATGTATAATTTTAAATATCTACATTAGACAACAACTATATATTTTATTTTTAGTATTTTTTTTGTCATCTTTTAAATAAATAAAAATAGTTCTTTAAATCCATAATCTAGTATAATTCTACTTTATAATTATTGCATGATACATTTCTAAAATTATGAAATTATACATAATAATTTTAGTCTAATAATATAATGTGAGAATTAGTTTAAGTACTCTAATGTTGAATAACCTCTTGTTGAAATAATACTCTAATAATGTGAGATAGCATGTTGAATGTTATACTTAGGTTATTAGACTTTGCATGATGGGAATGTCTCACATTAGGTATTATCTCTACCATTCAAAATAATTAGATTAAATAAATAAAAATAACTCTTTAAATAAAATAAAATAATTTAAAAGGTTAAAATTTATGTATTGTATATAATAAATTATATTATCATTTATAATAGTAATATTGTTAATTATAATAGTAATATAAAGCTATTATAATTCAATTATATTTTTATTTAATAATTTGTAATATCAAATATAATATATAATAAATATAATAATAATAACATTTTAAAAGTTTAATTTACATTATATAAAATATTAAAAAAATATTTATATTATATCTTAGTTTTAACATTGACCTAAGAATTAAAACTAAAACAAGTAAATAAAATAAAATAAATAAAAATAGTTATTTAAAGAAATATAAAATAACCAAAATAAAATAACTTTTAAATAAATAAAAATACTCTTTAAATAAAATAAAATAATTTAAATGGTTAAAATTTATGTATTATATATAATAAATAAAATGATTAAAATATTTATACAATCTATATTAATTTTATTTATTTATTATATACAAAATAAAATTTGAAACATTATTAAAAAACAATTATTATTAAAAAAACATTAACTAAATCTTAAATTATTAATCAATCAAATTAAATATAAAAACATTACAGGTTAAAAATGAAAAGAAGATTAAAAACAACATAATGCGGGAAAGAAGGCAGTAAAAGGAAATCGCGTAGATTGCCACTAATAAAAATGGGCGCAGTTATCATTAAGTACAGAAGGTAGAATTTGCACGGACGAAGAGAGAATTGAGGGAGGCAACATCCATGCCCATGCATCCATCTTGGGTGCATTCTCGGGGCTGGATAGCCATTGCGCGTACTTTTTCCACATGCTACTGCCTTGGAAAATAAGCTATTAATTCTCAATAGATGCCCATTTGAATCCTTACTAATCTAAGTTTTGCTCTGATGCGAAATTTTTTGAATGCTCCTCGAAATCTGGCGAAATTCGGTGACTCAACAGGTGTACTCGCTCCTTTTTTTTAAGTCTAGTTATTTAAATGCATTTATGATGAATGAATCCTCCTCCTCTTCCCTCTGTCGTTTGGCAGAGGCCATACCCCCTATTTCCTCCTCGGCTGTGCCTAGGGCATTTATGGCCTCTGACACTCCTTGCATAGATAATCCCGAGACTAACCCCTCGCATTCAAGGCCCAAATCGTTCTCCAAGGTGGTGGCTAAGTCTGGTATCTCCATCAACGCGAGCGCAAGGTTTACCCACTCAAACCCTAATGAAGCCTGCGAAGCCGGTAAGAACTGCGAGGTTGCTCCCTTACCTTTCTCTGTTTCTCCTAATCCAGAAATGCTTATTGAAATTGGTAGGGAAAAAAATAGGCTAAGGAATTCTGCTATTTTATTCTCTGCGTTTGAAGTGGATAAATGTCCGCCTAGAAAATTTCTTGATGACTGGTTCCATAACTATTGGAACCTGAAACTTGGTTTCACATTTCTTTCTGTAGACAGATATAGAAAGGGTTGTTTGTTATTTTTTTCGCTAATCATGAAGCCCTGGTTGAAATTATTAAAAAACAATACTAGACCATGGGTTCAACCTCCTTTCGTGCCCTGGCTTGGTCTCCTGAGGCCATACATGAGGAAGTCCTTGCGCTCTCAGCCCCTCGTTGGATTTTGGTCAAACAAATCCTGCCATTTCTATGGTGTTTCCTCCCTCAACTGCTTGAGCCACTTGGTAAAGTCATCTGTATGGATGACACTGTCAGATTGGTCCCTCATATGGATGCCAGAGTTCTTATTTCATTGAATCCGGGTTATGAAATTCCGTCTGAGATTAACATTTGTATTTCTGATGACAATTTTGCTTGCCCCATTGATATTCTCGGGGGTCTGAATGTGTGCTTCCTGTGTAGGAGAGAGGGGCATCTGAGGAAGGAATGTCCCATCCTTAGGAAAAAACCCTCGCCGGCTAAGCCCTCGCCTCTTCAAAATTCTTCGGCTGCTGTTAACCCTAACTCGGATTCCTCGGTGAACAAAACCCCTCTTTCTATTGCGCTCGCTAATCCCTCACCCCATTTGGCCTCCAACACCCCTTCCACCCCTCTTGTCCCTTCCCCTGCCGTTCTCTCGACTGATTCTTTACCCCTTGCGATTGTTGCTCAAAATGTCGGACCCCTAACGGTGGCCAAAACCTCCAACAAGCGTAGACGAAGGACCAATAAGCAATCTGACACCTCTTTAGAGGGCTCCATGTCCTTATGTCCTCAGCCTACCTCCTTCGCGAACAGCTCTATCGTGACCGCCTCCAAAGAAATCCTAAGTAGCTCTGCCCCCTCTTGCTTGACCCTCATGGACCATTCTGTCAAGTGCTCTGACCCGGCTCCTCCCCAGAGCTTCCCCCCTAAAATCTTCCGTGAGCTTGGTGATGATTGCTTGCTTGAAGTCATCCTTGCCAGCGTTTCCTCCTCGATTTCGGCTATACACCCTCCGAAGCATATTATGGACTTGGATTTCCTATCCCCTGATGTTTTAGATAATGATGACAAACTAAAGGATGCTTTCCCCACCTCTAAACGACGGGGGAGACGTTTAGGCTCCAAAAATAAGATCCCCTCCAGAAAAATGATAGGTGACATCCAGAGTAATGATACAGCCCCAATTGTGGGGTCCTATGAAAATTGCTCCCCCCCCCCGCATGTTTCCCTATGAATTGCATCTCATGGAATATTAGGGGGCTTGAATCCCTTGACAGAAGATGGGTCATTAAACGGTATCTTGATACCTGTAAATCCATGGACTTCTTGATGCTGCAGGAGATTAAAGCCACTGGGTACGCTCTGGATGCCAACCTCAACTTTTTGTGGAAAGATGCCATCAAGCTTTACACCAACCACCCTAGAGGTAGGGGTGGGGTTGCCCTTCTGATCAACAGGAGATGGGAGAATTATATCACTGGCAATGGGCTTTCCCCCTGTAGCAGAGTGGTGTGGGTTACCTTTAATTTCAATAACAATATCTTTGGCATATGCTCTATCTATGCCTCAAATGATTTCAAGGAGAGAGTGAGACTTTGGGACTGGTTGGCTGCTCTCCCTAATATCCCCTGGATTGTGGGGGGGGATTTCAACATGATTGAATCCCAGGAGGACAAAATTGGAGGCCTTTCGTTTGTCTGGAAAGACTTGGAAAAAGTGCATTGGAATAGAATGAAAAATTCTAAACAATTATTTGATCCCTTGGTTGGTACTAAGGACTCTAACCCTGACATTTGGCACACCTGGTGCAACTTCCAACAAGGTCCTTCTAGAATTTACTCTAGACTTGACCGTTTCTATGCTAATAAAAACTTCTCTTTTCTCCCTGATAATATTGGCCACTCTGTCCTCGTTACCCCCACCTCCCTCTCCGATCACCACCCTATCTCCACCTATGTTAGAATTAACAACTCCCTTTTCACAGCAAAGGCTCCAATCCCAAGTTTTTCCTTAACACTAGTCTCCTTAAAGATGATGATACTCTTGCTGCCATCCATATCATTAGACTCATCAACAGGAATAACTTTCCTGCCAGCTCTCATTTGGATAGATGGAACTTGAACATTCCCACCTGGCAGAATCTTTTAAAAACCATTGGGCAAAAAAGGGCCAAAGATTATAGATTCGTTGAAAAAAATCTCTCCTTCGATCTTCTGATTGCTGAATCCAACATCCAAGCCAATCCTTCGGACTATGATCTCATCTCTCATGTTGTGAATGCTAAGGAAGCTCTTAGACAACACCAACAGGTTAAAGCCAAAGGCGCCAAGATCAGATCCCATGCGCACTGGCTGCAGTTTGGTGATAGGGGCTCTAAATTTTTCTTTAACCTCATCAAGCAAAAGCAATCTAATGAAACTATAGAAAGAATTATAGTTGATAATCATGAGATAACTGACCTCGACAACATCAAAAAGGCCTTTGTTAATTTTTATCAAAATCTTTTTGCTTCTGAGGATTCGGAGGTGGCTTCCTCCCTTAAAATCAAGTTTGTTCCCTCATCCCTAACAGGATCTCCACTTTAGATGCCAACCGGCTGTCTAAAGATATCTCCTTGGAGGAAATTGAAAAATCCATTAACTCTCTTAATAATGACAAGGCCCCTGGCCCTGATGGTCTCCTGGTTGAGTTCTACAAGGCTAATATAGAGTGGATCTGCCAAGATCTTCTTGATATTTACTCTGAAGCTCTTGTTAGGGGTTCCCTGGGTAGCTCCATCAATAGGGGTATTATTAAATTGTTACCCAAGGAAGGGGACAAAGCGCTCATCAAGAACTGGAGACCTATTACTCTCCTCAATGTCTCCTATAAAATCTTCGCCAAGATCCTGGCTCTGAGAATTGAGAATATCTTGCCCAACTTTGTTTGCTCTACCCAAACTGGATTCATTAAAGGAAGATATATTCTTGAAAAGCTAATCACCAGTTGGGAAGCCATGAATTGGGCCAAATTTTCCCAGCAAAACTTTGCCATGTTTCTTCTGGATTTCGAAAAATCCTATGACAGGGTGGAATGGAATTTCATCTCCATGATGCTTGAGGCTTTCGGTTTTCCTAGGAATTTTTGCAATTCTGTTAATATTTTACTCAAAGATGCCTTTGCCCAGGTTGACGTGAATGGCTCCCTTTCTGATTCTTTTCCCCTTGGTAGGTCCATCAGACAAGGTTTCCCCTTGGCCCCTGCCCTCTTTGTTATTGCTTCTGAAGCCCTGTACTACATTCTGAGAGACAGCTCTATCTCACCTGCCCCTCAGGGGCATATCTCTCCCTAACAATGAAGAGCTTCTTAACTGCCAATTTGCTGATGACACTGCTATCTTCCTTGAAGCCATGGTTGACAACTTTGAGGCTCTGACTTACAAGCTCAACCTTTTTTGCAAGATCTCTGGTGCTCGTTTATCCCACCTCAAATCTATCTGCCTTGGTTGGGATGAGCAGCCCCCTGACTGGTTTAAAAATTATGACTTTCAGTGGGGAGGCCCGCACAAAATTGTGAGATACCTTGGCATACCTTTCTCTATTGATTCTTCCCTTAAGGATATGTGGTCGTGGGTCAAAGAAAAAATCACTAAGAAGCTGAATAAGTGGCACAACAGAGCTTTGTCCTTGGCTAGCAGAGTGCAAGTCTGCCAAAAAATTCTTTCCTCTTATAATATCTATTATTCCTCTGCTTGGATGTTCAGTAATTATCAAATTTTAGAGATTCCAAAGGTTGTCAGGAAGTTTCTCTGGTCGGATGGTAAAGGTAATAAAAAAATGCATGCTATTAAATGGGAGTGGTGCCATACTAATAAACTCCTTGGGGGTCTTGGCTTGAAGGATCTTAAGCTCCAAGGGATTGCCCTGGCTGCTGAGTGGATCTTTCACTCTCTTGATGGCGATGAGCCTTGGGAGGTCCTCGTTAGGAATAACATTGAAAGGGGATTTCCCAAGAATGCTAAGTCATGGAAGAATCTTTCGTTCAATGATCTTGTCTTTGGTAATTTTCCTGTTCTTGTTCAAGGATCTGCTGTTTTTAGATCCATTTGGAAAGCTTGGGACCATGTGAGGAATTATGTTACTAACGTGACCTTCCATGATGATAATCATCTTTTCGATGAAAGGTCCATCTGGTGGAACTTACGTTCTTTTGGCAAACCCCTCGCCCTCTCCCAGGGCTACTCTGCTAGACACTGGTATAATAAAGGCATCTCTCAATTGGCTGACCTTTTTGAACATGATAGATTGATCAGTTGGGAGGATCTCATAAACAAGTTTGACATCCTCGTCTCCCAGAAGAAGACCTATAATTTGATCCTCAAGGCCACCAACGACCTCCTGACTTCTTGTCATTTGGATTCTCATAGATTTTTATGCAGTAAATGGCCGGATGGGACCATTTTATCCAAAATCAAAGCTAAGAATATTTACAATATTATTGGGCATTTTGATGCCATCATTGATCACATTAACACCGTCTGGTACTCTACCCTCAACGCCCACTCATGGAAGAAGTATTTTGAGATTCTTTGGAAAGGTCCTACTGAACCTAAGCTTAAATGTTTTAATTGGCTTTTGATTCTTGATAGGATCCCTATTAGAAAAGATAATTCTGTGACTAAATTTTGTAATCTGTGCAGGTTACCCGAGATTGGTAGACACATTCTTCTTGACTGTATATTTTCTAAGGAAATTTGGCTTATGTTTGGCATTTCTTATCCTCTTATATTTAACAATCTTGAAATTATCACTGGGCATATTGATGGGCTGAAGAAAGATTCTAATTTGTTTTGGAAAATTCTCTCCTTTAATAATTTGTGGCAGATTTGGAAATGTAGAAATGAAGAAAGGTATCAAAACAACCCCAGAGTTCTTACTGAGTCTTTTCGAAAACTCACTTTTCTTAAAATCTTCCTACAGGTTCACACCACCATGTTGATTGAAAAAGAAAAACTTAAAAGGTTCCTGAAGACCGGTTTTGCCACGTTCTTCATCTATGAGATGTAGGGTGGCTATGCTTGGAGGCAGACCCTGGACAACCTGCAAATGTTCGAGAAGACATGCAAAATGCTCACCCAAGAGGTGGAGGATAACATGAACTCCAACAAGGATCAGATCCTCATGCTTGCGCAGATCCAGGAGATGAAACGCATTGTCTGGATGGAAGGTGCTAAGGGGTGGACTGCCTGGGTTGATACCCTGAATGATATCTTACACTAGTTTCTTGGGCGCCCTCTCTTTTCTTTGTATCTATATCTCTGTTATGTAGCTTGCTCCTGATGTGAGGCATAGCCTCTCTTGAGCTGTACATTTCGATCTTTTGTACTTTTTGGTTCTTTTTGTGACCCCCCTATATATAATATAAAAATAGATGCCCATTTAGTGGTATAACATGGAAAGCCTATTTTTAACAATGTTATGATAGATTCTATGACAACTGTAAGGACTAAAAATAAGTGATATCATTTTGGATGTGAAAATCATGTTGATGGTTTTTTTATGACACACGTAAGAGAATCTTTGCATAAGCTATTGATAGTCTATAATGCATGTAAGAGAATCTCCTATTTTGTAGGGCTTTTATGACAACTTGTAAGAGGGTGTAAGAGTCATTTAAGAGACTATGTTTAGCATGTAAGGGTCATATGGATTTTTACCATGGTATTTTAGAACCTTGTTTTGACCCATGGTAATGTTTTATGGTGGTATTTTGGGCCTCCACGAGTCTATGTATTGAGGACTTGAAACGGAAAAAATATGAGAAATTTTTATAGGTACACATATACTATTAGATTGGATGTATGATTGAAGGAACTTGAATATATTTTAATCTCTTTGCAAATAATACAAACTTGTCTTCTTTTTTGGTAGAATTTTTAACCAAAAAGGGTTTTCTCCATGTAAATATCTATGTATGTGTATGGCTCTTGAGTATTATTGATTTTATTTGTTGATGGTCCATATTAATTTAAATCTCCATTGATATTCTACAATATATTTTTAGATTTGCAAGTTTATTTCAAATTTCCATATTGTAGTAGTTTCTAAGAAGATTTGTGAATCTCAATGTTTGCACACAAATGGGTAAAAATTAGTCCTCTCTTTTTTTTGTGACCTTTTCCACTAATAAGAATTGACTAAAGGAATTAGCTATCCCTTCAATGAGTTCTTCAACCCAGTAGTGTGATGGCAAGCTAGGGAGTTGTACCCAACAAGGAGCCTCAAAGAAAAAATCAACTAAGGGGTCCAACCTTGGTTTTTACTTACATAACTTGATAGGTGATTATGACCATAGAACCATGGTCCCTCAACAATGATTTTGCACAAATATTATTGAAGAGAAAAAATCTAAAAAGAAACAAACCTCTTGCCAAGACACTAACCAAACTGTTTTCTTTGATAATCCATTCATCCTTAACCCACTTCCTAACTAGATGTATGTTAGGATGGAAGGAGAAAAACTTATCTATTATAACTTGTCCATATTCAAATCCATTTTATCAATTGTATAATTTGATAGTTTCAAAACCAATCCTTCCTCAATTTGAAACAACACAAATGTAGCATTTTTCTCAAACATCACTTTTTTTTAATCTAAATGATACATCAACCCAACTCTGATTTAAAAATTATTTTTTAGACGAACCTTCGGTGGACTTGTCAACAACCACATGGAGAGAAAGGGAACCTTGCTATGGTCCCCCAAACCTACACCAATTATTTTCCTACCCAATCAACTTTTTGAAAATTATTTTGTCACATGTTGCAAAGTGTTATTTTTTTGAATTACTTTCTTTTAGCATGTTATAACAATAAGAATAATGTCAATATTCTAATCCACTAGTGATTTCAAATAACCAAAGGTCATTTAATCTAAAATAACAACATCAAATTTACTACTTTAAGAAAAGTTTATTTGGGTTCATTGTGTACAATATCTATATATCTAACCTAACATTGATTAACCGACTTTCTCTCTGAGGGATCAACTTTTCCAAAATATTAATCAAAGATTACAATTTTCAAGGACAAAAAATTTCATTATAAGAATTAGCTTCTCTTAATTAACATGATTGATGCCATTAACAAGCACAAAATGTATATTTCCCTTGAGAATATTAAAGAGTTATTTAATTTAAATCATCTTAGATCCACCCCTTGGGCTGATAAGTAGTTAGACACTTATATAAGCCAATTACTAGTTAAGATATTTTCAATTAAAATGGTCCTAGATCTATCCCTCAATATTAGTGAAATGATTCATGTAATGTCCACGTGATAATTAATTGATCATTGAGGTATTAAAAAGCACTTAAAGTCACATTACTCCATCATTATTGTTTCTTCTATTGAATGTAGTGTTAGAGTAATCATGCATTAGATAATAATTAAGTATTATTCTACTTTATTTATTTTCATGCTTTTAAGCAAAATTAGGAGTATTTTTTTGTTAATTGAATAACTATTATTAGATCATTTTGTCTCATCACATAGGATGATGCCACTTGTCATGATCTAATCCATTTATCATTTAGGATTTCTCTTTATAAAGCACTCTCTCTCTCTCTCTTTGCATTATTCATTTTATAAGTATTTTATTGTTGAGGAATAACAAATCTTTGTTTTGCAAAGCTCTTGCATGGAAGGTGTTTGTTCATTGTTTGATCCTTCATCTCATGTTATTCACAAATCTAACATGGTATCAAAGCATGGATTCAGTGAGTTACCGCTTCTCCATTTTCGAGTTTTTTTTTTCAACTAGGGTTACAAGATCAAATATGGAATTTTTAGTATTTTTTTGTAATTTTTGGAGATGGGAAATTTTTAGGTGCATTTTGGCACAAAACGAACCTCACCATTGCACTCAGTAGGTTGATTCGACGGATTTTCACTATAAAATTTCTCAACTTTGGCATCAAGAGCTTCTGAGGAAAGAAATTTAATAAGGGCCTTGTACAACAGATTTAAAAAAAATAAAAAATACATATTAAAGTGCATAGTGCTTTATAAAAATGTGCTCAATACTTAATATAGGGGCGCCACCACCGCACAACCCATGGGCTGATTAGAGTGGACCCCAGTTCCACCCTTATGTATGTCACCACCCACCAATAGACTAAGCCCCTGTGGGCTTATTACTTAAAACAATGATCACTTCAATGACCATGACCTCCACTCCAACCCCTTGTAGCTTTTTAGCACCAAGCTACGGTCATATTGCAGAGCAAGGGCTCTGACTCAGCCATAGGCCGCCAACTCCCTAGTCTTCCATAGGACCAGGGGCCTATTTTTTTAGCCCCCAAGTCATCCTTAGGGCCAAATCAGGCAAATTTGAGCAATTTTCACTAAATTGGGTGTAACTTGGGTGTACGATCTTCATTTTTCAAAAACTCTATATCATTAGAAAGATGGTTCCACGCCCATTCCAGAAATGTAGGTATTTTTCCCTTTTTTTTTCTAAAAATTTGCTACAGCCAGTTGAAGTTAGAACATCTTTTTTGTGCTTTTGGGGTCATAACTTGGGCATATAGACTCCATTTTTGTGAACAAATAAGCATTGGAAAGGTGTTTCAGTGCTCTACACAACCATGTAATCCATTTTCCCAAAATATTTACCAGGTACACAAAGATCTATTTGATGTGATTTTTTATTTTTTAAGCTTTTCTACTCTCAAAGATGTATTTGGGTTTGGTTTTTCTTGTTGTGGGGGATATATTTCTCGCTTTCAGTATATATATACACATTAGAGAACAACAATCCTTTACCACACATTGTTTTGAAAACATCAACCATC
Source organism: Sequoia sempervirens (assembly GCA_007258455.2). Lineage (NCBI taxonomy): Eukaryota > Viridiplantae > Streptophyta > Pinopsida > Cupressales > Cupressaceae > Sequoia > Sequoia sempervirens. Next base: position 756,840,825 of record VDFB02281492.1, on the reverse strand, counting down.
ATGGTGAACACCTCTCCATTTGAACATCTTACACCATACGACTATCATATCTAGAAGGGTAAAAGCACAAAGCTATGTCACACTATTAGCCAACTTATCAATAGAACTGAATTTAAGGATTTCTATCTAAAAATCAATTTTGTTTAAAAATATGATCTAGTAAGATTCATTCTAGCTAAGTTAGATACTTCCACAACTTTTTCAACTAAAATTGTTGGCTAAAAATATATGGAGCACCACTATGAGTCTAATTTACCAAAAAAATAAAATTATTTGAAAAATTTGAAGTTTCAATAACTCCTATTAATGTAAATAACATTTTAAAAAAATATAAAAAATACCCTTTTGTAGATCCATAAGTGTAGTTTTCAAAAATATATTTATTTTAATAACTTAATTATTATTTATATTTTACTTTTTATTTTTAATAAAAGTAGGTTATCAACACAAAATATTAGGTTGATTACCATGCCAAGGAAAAATACTAAAACTTATTAATTTTTTTTAAAAAATTATGATGCACTAGATAAAAGAATCTATTTCAAGATGGTATAATTTTTTTTTCCATTTTAGATAAATATTTAATATGAAATTTGGCGTCCAATGGAAACAATTGTTTTTTGATTCACACACATTTTAATATTAATTTAAAAATATAAATTTATCAAAATTGGAAAAAAATATGCCCTGGATTACTTCCGCAGTCATGTCTTGCATCCCACCAGACAAGGCTTACATATGGACTTATGATTGGGAGTTAATTTTCCAGTTCGAGCCTTGGAGGGCGATCAAAATGTGCAGGACCAGTTGGCCAATTGTCCTCAACGGTTTTCATCTATTGCTAATGCAGGAGTGGCTTCCCGTCTACAACTTCATAGAATCCAAAATGCAGGAGCGACTTCTTGTTTTCAATTTCATGGATTTCAAAATGCTCAAGGAAGGTCTTTTGGAAGAGATCTACAGATGACATAAGGCATGGATGAAAACTCAGTGAATGGAGTGCCCACAAAAAATTAAAGCTTTTACTTTAGGGGATTTTTTGAATTATATTTAGGGTATTTTGGAGTTGTTTAATTTAGGGGTTATAGGCTATTAATAGGTATTGGTTGTAATGACATAGAAAATGATTATGGTCAGGGTTAATTAATCTCTCTAGATGAGACTATATGGGTTTAGTCAGGAAGATGTTGAATTTTGAACTATTAGCATATTTTGTACTTTGAATGAAACAACTATTTGGGGTTAATTAGAAGATTGTTGTTTTTTGGATTATTAGCATATTTTGTAATCTTTATATGTTCAAAGCTATAACAAGAGGTTTTCTTACTAGTTCTTTCTTGCCAGTATGCTCCCTAGAACCAGCATTTTGTATTATTCTATTTAAATAAATAATATATATTAGTGGCTTGCCACTTTCGCCAAAAAAAAAATGGAAAAAAATATATCTGGATCCACTGAAGTTTCGAGTTATAAATACACACAAAAAAATTGAAAGAAAAAAAAATTACTATAAAAAGTTTGACGTCTCATGTAACTTCATTTTATTAACAACTAAATTATAATGTTAATTTATTAAAAACTAGTTTAAAATAAATTTATTTTAAAAAAATAAAATACAAACATAAAATATACTAAAAAATACATATTTTATTAGTTTACATCATTTCAAAATTCAAAACATATGTCACTTTTTAGTGATTCAAGTTTAAAAGTTGGATCAATGTTGGCTGTTTACTTTATAAAGTGTGACACAACTTTGTGCTTTTACCCAGAAAGCTCATATGACCAAAATGCTCATGTATAAGGGTTTATGGTCCACTTTGGATGAAGTACAACCAACATTGACTCATCAATTTGAGATATTTCAACATAGGAACAAGATGAATGAGGCTATGAGATTGATTTCATTGCATTTTTCAGACAATCTCTTGTTTCATCTTGAGTCTTGCGCTACTCCTAGGGCTATGTGGGTGAAGTTCAGTGATATTTTAAGAACCATCAATATGTATAGAGATTTGCAGATTGATGCGCTGGGTGATGCATTTACCATGCCTACTTTAAAGGTTTTATGTGAGGGTTTGACTTGTGAACATGAGAAGTTGACTCAATTTGATTCTCTTTTTGGTTCTAAAACCCAAGAATTGGTAGCACAAACATCCAAAGGGAAAGAAAAGAAGAAACAAAATCCCAAGATAGATTTGTCATCAAGTAGTGAGCCTTCCTCAAAACCATCTCAGAAGCAAGAATAGAAACCTCAAACCTTTCCTTGGTATGACAAATCTTCTAAGTCTGGTGAGTCTTCCTCAAAGATGAAGAAATCATTGGAACCTTGTAGTTTTTGTGGTAAGGAGGGACACCCAACAAATAGATGTTGGAAAAGATTAAAGGCTTTGGAGGAATCCATGCAACAACATAACATCTCAACCCCTAAATCTTCTTTTACATGTAAAGGTCATGCTCTTTTTGAATGGGCCTTACCTTCTAAAGCTCCATGGATACTTGATTCTGGCACAACACATCACATGACACACTCTTAGGATTTGATATCATCCCTTTCAAATTGTAACACTACTTAGATTGCAGCTACAAATTCTACACAACTTTCAGTTTTGGGCTCAAGTATTGTACACTTGAGGGTCATTTTCTTTAGGAAGTTCTTGTTGTTCCTAATATCTCCACCAACCTTATTTCAGTGTATCAAATTTTCCAATTTGGCACCGATAGGACAAACAAGTTTACCCCACATGATATAATTGTTCGAGACCTTCATGACCCTGATATTATTGTGGCCACTAGGAGTGTTTATTCTACCTCTCATTTTTGTCGATTTGATGGTTTTGAGAATTTAGTTGGTATAAGTTCATCCTTTATAACAAATGAAAACACTGAGAATAAGCTTTGGCATGAACGTTTTGGTTATGTTAATTATCGCAATCTCCAACAAATGAGTACACAAACATTGTTGTTAGGTCTCCATAAGATTTCATGTACTTATGGTGTTTGTCATATATGTGCTATTAAAAAACATCACCAGGATTCTTTTCCTACAGGTAGAGCCACATGTGATAAGGCACCCTTAGAGTTGATACATAGTGACCTCATGTCATTTCAAAATTACTTCATTTTTAGGGGCCAAATATTTGCTCACATTTATTGATGACTTCTCCAAGCGTACATGGGTGTACTTTCTTAAGTACAAGAGTGATGTCTTTGATTCTTTCAGGATCTTTAAGGTATTCGTGGAGAAGCAATATGGTCTTTCTATTAAGCGGATACACACAAATAATAGGGGGAATATGTCAATCAGACATTCAAGGAATTTTGCATTCAACATGGTTTGCAACATCAAATTATAGTTACATACACCCCTCAACAGAATGGTGTTTTTGAGCAAAAGAACAAAACTTTATGGGAGATGGCCAACTGTATGATTCGATCATGACAAATGCATTCTTCATTTTGGCCTGAGGCAGTTAATCGTGCCAATGATATTCATAATCGTATGCCCCATAAGGCATTGCAACATATGACTCCTGAGGAGGCTTGGTCCCATGTCAATTATGATGTATCTTCATTCAAAGTATTTGGTATAGTGAGGCTTGGGAATTCATTCCTGAAGCTTAGTGGAAAGCATGGAGAGGAAGAGACAACCACTCATATTTGTTGGCTACTGTGAGGATGTTAAGGTGTACAAGTTGTTTAATCCTAATTCTAGAGATGTCTTGTTTCGGCGGGAGGTCCAATTTGATAAGAACTCTCCTTATATGGATTCTCCATCCCCAACTTCTCCCCCATCACCTGCTACTCACTCCTCATATCTTGAGGATTACTCATCTCTTGAGGATGAGGATGATGCTCCAACCTTCCCTCCACCTAGAGATATTCAACCCTTACCCAAATGGGCCTGCAATACTGTTGATGTAGTTGGACCTTTGGTAGGTGATCCTTTAGACTCCCATCACACTCATGCACAAAAATCAAGTGTTACTATTTTGAGTCATACCATTTCAGATGATTCTCAAAAAATTTCAGAGGCGGTTGGTATTCTTGAGTGGGATAGCGTTATGTCAGATGAGTATTCTTCTCTAATGAAGAATCATACATGGGATCTTGTTCCTCTTCCTAAGGGAAGAAAGTTGGTTCAATGCAATGGGTGTACCATACCAAATATACAAAAGATGGTTCTATTTAAGTATAAGGCTCGTCTTGTTGCAAAGGGCTTCTCTTAGGTCAAAAGAATTGATTATTCTGAGACCTTTGCCTCTATTGTCAAGATGAATTCTATTCACCTTGTACTTTCCCTTGCAACTTCACAGGGATGATCAGATTTTAGATGGATGTGAAGGGCGCCTTCCTTCATGGTGATCTTCATGAGGAGATTTATATGGAGTAGTAACATAGTTTTGTTGAGGATTATTCACTATTTTGCAGACTTCATCGTTCCTTACATGGTCTCAAACAAGCCCCTCAAGCTTGGTATGAGAAGATGAATACTTTTATGATTTCTTCTGGCTTCACATGATATCACTCTGATCCCATGATGCACATTCAAAGACAAGAGGGTGATATTTTGATCCTTGTGCTATATGTGGATGATTTGATCCTTACAAATGGTTCATTCTCCACGATCTAGAATGTTCAATGAGCTTTGATGGAGTAGTTTGAGATGACAAATCTTGACCTTCTACAATACTTTATTGGTTTACAGGTTATTCAATCTTTGGATGGGATTTCCATATTTTAGTAGAAGTATGCTCTTGACCTTCCAGTTAGGTGTTGTATTGTCTTCCACTTGTACTACTCCTTCAATAGATGCTACATTATACACACAATTGGTTGGTAGTCTTTTGTACTTGACACATTCATGTCCTAATATTTCGTTTGTGATTGGTCTTGTCTCTCGATTCTCACATGATCCACATGAGAGCCATTGGAAAGATTCCAAAAAAAATTTGAGATATATTTAGGGAACCTCACATTATGGTGTTCACTATACATCAAGAGATCCTCGAATAATTGGATTCGCTAACTCAGATTGGACTGGTGATATCAATGATAGGAATTCCACTTCTGGCTATTTTTTTTCCTTGGTTCTAGCCCCATTACATGGTCTTGCAAGAAGAAATCTATTATTACATTATCATCCATAGAGGATCATGAGTATCATGTAGCGGTTTTGGCCAACCATGAGGTTTTGTGCTCTTTTCAATCATTGATTGAGTTTGATTTTCCTCCTGATAGTCCCACTATTCTTTGGTAAGACAATCATAGTGTCATTCAAATATCTTGCAATCCAGTGGAGCATCAATTTAATAAGCACATAAATAACCACATGCACTTCATACGACAGTTGATTCAAGATGGTGTTCTCACCTTGGACTACATGCCTACAGAGGAGCAGGTTGCAAACATCTTCACAAAACCTTTAGCATCGCCTCGTTACCTCCAGTTGTGATTGATGATTAGGGTGAAGGAAGTTGTTCTTGGGGGTTTTTCATGAGGCCTTCATATTTTTATACATACTTTCATCTCTCTTTAGGAGAGGATTTTCCCCATGAGGTTTTCTCCTTTTCTCTAGTTATGAGAGATTTATTTGATTGTACCAAGTACCTCTTCAGGCCTAGTTTTTGAGACCCATTCATGCTTTATTTTCTTTTTATGCATTGGTTTTAGAGTTTTTAGCTTCTCCCTAAGTTACACTTAAGGGAGTGTTAGAGTGATCATGCATTAGATAATAATTAATTAACCATTAATTATTATTATTCTACTTTATTTATTCTCATGCACTTAAGCTAAACTTAGGAGTCTTTTTTTTTGTTAACTAAAGAGCTATTATTAGATCATTTTGTCTCATCACACATGATGATGAATATTGTCATAATCTAATCCCTTTATCATTTAGGGTTTCTCTTATTAAGCACACTCTCTCTCTCTTTGTATTATTCATTCTGTAAGTATTTTCTTGTTGAGGAATAGTAAATCTTTTTTTTGTAGAGCTCTTGCATGGAAGGTGTTTTTTTCTTTGTTTGATCCTTAGTCTCATGTTATTCACAAATGTAACATATAGTGTATTCTTTGCATGATTTACACTCTTATAGATTATAGATCCTTGCTACACAAGTGTTTTAAAAAACACTTTTTATCACATCACTCCACCAGTCTTATTAAAAAGCACATGTAAGCACATCACTCCATTAATGTTACAGTTTTTTTTCTAAGATTTGGTCTAAACTTTGAATCCTTTACATCGTCATATATTGCACACACTTGTCACAAATTCATACCACTATTGTCTGAGTTAACCCTAAAATCAAATCAATAATGTTTTATAGACTTTGTAAGGTTTACACCTTTATAGGCTCCACACCTTTGTTTTTATCATAGTTATTTGGGTTCAATCAACAATTATCACCATTCTTATTCCTTTTTTATCAATCCAATTATCTTTATAAGTGTTGGGGATCCACTTATTCAAAATAAAGTAAAATTTGGGAAGGTCATTGATAAAGAAATGAATTCCTTGAGTAAAATATATAATGTGGGTTTGGTGAAATTGTCTTGCTAGAAGAAAATTATGGATTGCAAATGGGTGTTAGAAGAGGGATAAATGGATATTCAAGCTTCACTTGGTGGAAAAGTGATCTTCATATTTCTAGATATTTTTGTTAAATTTTATTATATTTCTTTTTATTGTTGTTATTGACTTTGTTCTATTGATGATTTCTACTTTATATGGATATTTTCAAGAAGAAATTGAAAAATATCTCACATTTATAATTTTTATAGTTAAAACAAAGAAATTTGGTTTGCACACTAAAGAAATTATTTTTTATATTCTTGTAGTGGCAAAAAATGTATACCTTGCACTTTTCCCTCATTTAGGACTTATTTTGACACATTGTCTTTAATGTGATGGTGACTGTGAAAAATGATGCATTATTGCATGGAAGTTGGTAAATAGCTCAATCCTAATTTGATTCCATTGTCACACATCCTAAGCGATTATTCCTAATTCTTTATTTTATCCATTTCTTATATTGAGTCATTTTGTGGGTGTGGAATTGACCTAGGATCATATAAATAACCATTGAATTAATAAATTTAAAATTAGTTTTGTTTCCCTCTTTTTCAACTAGTTATTAGGAGTCGACTAAAGTGCAAAATATTTTGAATTGCACATTAGGGTGTCGGTAAACAATAATTATTTAATTCATTTGCACACACAAGTGAAATAATTAGAGATTTATTAGACATTGCATCACCAGAAGAGCATGAAAAATGTCTAGATTATTACATAATTTCCCAAAACATTCAATTATTCTTCTATATGGTTGACTTGGTAATAGGGGTTTGACCAAAGGAGAACAAGCTTAGAATAACAAACACCTAAATGACATTGATCATCATTTCTTTCAAATATAGGTTGTACACATAGATGAAGAGATTCCAAACATAAAAATTAGGAACGTTAATATTTATCCAAGGTTGGAATTCTATCCCAGGTCTTATGAAATCCAATGTTGAAATCTCCCATGAATTCATGTGGGACTCTTGATAGTAGTGAATTGTTTCACTAGAGATAGATGGTCACTCTTGTCTTCAAACTATTATTAGAGCTTCTCACCTAACTTGTCTCTGTTGTGTATTGAATTTGTTGGTAACCCCATGTACCATTGTAGTGCCTTACCTTGTAGGGAAGTGGCAAGGAATCTAACAACTAAATCTATAATATTATGGACTAAGCATCTATTAGTAATCTATTGGATGTGCTCTATGGGAGTGGTAGCATTCTAACCAATGAAATAGGGTATTCTTTTCAAGGTTGCTACCAGAATGTCATCACAATTGGCCAAGACAAGAGGACTTCCTCCATTAAAGGTGACAAAGACTTGATTTCTGTTAATAGCCATGGAAGGGGTATGGAATAATCTTATGTTTGCCTAGGATAACTTACTAGAAGTAGGTATACTTTTCACCCTCATATGGTTTCTTGAATAGACTCTTAAATATGATAGGGGTTGCATATTTTGGTCTTTCCTTTGGGATGAAGATAAAGGTAATTCCAAGAAGTCAAAACACTCATCTTTATAGGATGATATTTTTTTGTATCTTTGGCATGAATAATCAACATAATCTTGTAACCAAGATATTGTGGAGTCACTAGGTGCATATAGAATGTATTTGATGAATGAACTTGCTAAGATTGACACCAATATTCTCAACAGAATGATGTAAGGCTCATTGAACCTATCCCGCCAAGTGTGCTAGAAAACTATTTTCCCCTAAAATTGCACCGTTAGTAAACCTAGTTCAGTATTTCAAAGCCACAATGGGAATTATTTCTCTCAAGTGTGGGACCTTGCTAACTTCATATCAAACCTCCAGAGAAGGCAGGTTCCTTTCTAAGTCTAAGTGCAAGTGTTAATCCAACTCAACACATATTAAAACTAAAGCCTACTCTTACTCTAATAATTCAAAAGAAAAGGGAGAAGAGAAACAGAAAAAAGGGAAAAAGGGTGAGCTCCAAGACTTAATACACTCCAACTTGTCTTAAAAGCACAAGACGGTATTCAAAACTAATAATGGATCACACAACTTTTATTAAAACACTATTAAGAGGCAATAAAGAAGAGAATACAACTATAAGAGGGGTAGGATGTTTACAATTGACTTGTAACAAGTTAAAAGAGACTAAAACCCACCAAATGTAACTCGAACTCAAAAAATACAACGTAAAACAACCATAGGAGACAAAATAATAGTCTTTATTAATTGCAAGGCTTATGCATACATTTTACACTTCAAATCTAATTAAAAATCTATTACAAAGAATTTTTTTCTATTTTTCTCTATCTATTAGAAATTAGAGAATGTTAAATACTAGAGAACCCTCGTTGAATGAAGGTTATTGATTTCTTAATAACTACAAAGGCATGAATCTATAATAAATTTCATGAGCACCTGTTTGCATAATGAAAAGAACATTCCCATGACCTAGACGTCATTTCCATCAATTTTCTATGAAAAATCACGTTCCTTCGAGGTTTACAAACATATGGAAACATGAAAGGAACATCCTCTAAAACCCCCACCATACCTCTAAGGATTTATGATTTTTGGGGTTGAGTGCAAGGTCTAAAAAATTTCCCACAAGATCTACTAAAGAAGTAGCTTAGAGATGGCATATCAATCATTGGGCTCTACAATAATAAATATGGTATGGGTTGAGTGTCTCTTTCCTCCTTTGAATCAATGCCAATTTGTATAAAGAATGATTTTTGGGCATCATCGGATCAAATAAGGTGGTTGGTGGGCATTGAAGATGCATTAACAATGTTTTTGGGTCATCCTATAGGTAAGTGGGGCTTCAAACAACACAAATTCAAGAGTTGGCATGCCAAGCAAGGAAATCTTGACATGTATGTTGGGAAGACCAAGACCAAAATCCTGAAAAGGAATAAGGCGAAAGGATGTCAAGATCAAAGTTTCAAATAGGGGCTTAACATGGTGTTGAAATAAAGAACAATTGAAAATCTAACTTTGACATGTTATTTGAAATAATCGACATAGTTTCAAACTTTCAAGGGTGGATAAAAAGGGTAAGGCTGAAATTCCAACTCTAAAAGCTTATTCAAAACAATCAACAAAGTTTCAAACTTTTAGGGTTGGAGGGAAAAAGATACCTGATTAAGAGAGTGCCAAAAGTCCAACTTCAAAAGAGAACTTTTGGAGTGCAAGTAATCAAGGGTCAGAAAGTGAAGATGAAAGGGAACAAGTTCCAAGGGAAAGGATGGATGAGGAAGTTTGAAAATCCAACAAATGTAAGAGACTTAAAAAATTTATTACTTTCGAGCTTCAAGGAATCGGGGAATCAAGTACCACATGCCAATGAAATAGTATCTATTGAAAATTGTGGTGTTTTCTTAGATTGATACTTTGTAAAACCTTAATATTGATGATCTAAATAAACTTTTCCTTTGTTACAGATTCTTTGTGGGTGATTATCTGATTAATCCATTTTACTGTTTGTAGAATGTAGACATAAGTTGATAGAAGAAGTAGATAGGATATTAGAAAGATTACACAAGTATGTATCGTGGAGAAACCCTTTTGGGAAAAAAATCCACCAAGAATTATTCTATTATTCCATCTCTGAAGTAGATTACAATAGCTCCAATTCTTGCTTGAGAATGCTTCTTTTGCCTTCACCAAATCTTCTTCACACCTGCAATAAAAACTGATACCAACTCTCTTCAACTTGCTTGAGATAAATAGGCTTTGATTAACTTTGTAAACTCCAACTAAGTTACAATTACAATGCTCAAGCCCTATCCCTAAAAGGTACGCCTATCTCATGCAAATAGAGTTATGTCATGGAGAGCAATGTCAAATCCTCATCTTCATGCATTTGGGCGTCCCAAACTGAAGTAGCAACTCAACCTTTGTTCTGTAAATATCTTCAAGGCTTCATCCTCAAAGTAGGCGCCCAAAAGAGGTCCCACTTAACTGAGCCTTCTGAAATATCTCAATATGCAAAGCAGTTAATTCCAAGAAGACAACTTGGGTGCCCAAGTTGGGTCCAAGTCATTTCTTGTTAACTGAAACATTCCTCAACACCATTCATGTAAGAATGGTCATCCATTGTTAACTGGAGGTAGTCCCTGTTATTTATCATGCAACTCAAGTTATTAGCTATGCATTCCAAGTTAACTGAAGTCAACTAGCATTCAACTAAAACTAACTGAAGATAACTGAACCATAACTGAACTGAACTGAATTGAACTGAACTAAACTAAACTGGACTAAACTGAACTTCATGCATGCAAACATCAAACCCTAACTCTTAGGATCTTTACATGCATTCAGAAGTGTTATCTCTTACTTTGAATAGTTAACTGAACTCAAGGTGAGTGTCACCTACCATGTGGGTGCCCCATGTGCCCCTATTATTTATGAACTCATAATGGACGCCCTCATATGCTCCTAACATTTAGAAATAATTACAAATGTCAATTAACATGATTATTTCATCAAATATTAATCTCTTCCTAATCCTGGTGTTGATGAACACATTCCAAGGACTTAGGAGATACATGAAATAAATAATGTTTAGGATTGCAATTAAATGGCATCCTATTTCCAATAGTATCGAGGTATGGGAAAATCTAGAACTTCAACAAAAGGGATTAGAGGGGAAAAGTGGGATGCCATACTTTTGAGGAAGGGCGTGCCTAGGGAACAAGTCCACCAAGGATGGAGGAATGGAAATTTCCAAAAACTCCATCGATAGACTCAACACTTGAACAATTTTGGAAGGATTAAAGCAAGATGTCAAGATTGATAGGGTAGGCATGAAGGTGTGAACAACCTCAAAACTCTGAAACTGTAACAAACTCAAAACACTAAGAAAAATTCCAAAATCAATCCCAAACTTAGAATTTTATACATTTTTGCATCTTTTAAAACTTAGGGGGACCCATTTAGGATGTTTTAGATCGATTATAAATAATAGGTCAAATAATGGAAAGGAATGGAGGCATGAAATGACAACACTACCAATTCAAGAAAGACAAAGATGCACCCATTGACTTGTTCCTTGATGGCATTGTATCTATTGCTAACATCTACCACAATATTACCAATATCTCATAGAGCCCTCTTATTATTAGAGACTCTTGCATCTAAATAACTTTGAAGAATTATTACAAGATAATCTATGTAAAAAATTATAATAATGGGGTTTAGAAAGGAAATGAAAAGCCCCAAGTACTTCCTCCCTATAGTGGTTTGGAATATATCTTGCTACTCTTGACTAGACTTGTTGCAAAATATTACAAAAGGAGCATCATATACGACATAATAAATTTAAAGAGTGTAGTATCATATTCATTCTCACAAACTACATAATACTCAAAAAATATTTTGGCATACATTTAGTGAAAGGTGAAAAAAAAGCATTTTCCCTAACATGGTCAATTTTTAATGAGACTCCCTTTTTAAGATAAGAATCTGCAAAAAAATGTCTCCAAGTTTAATGCTACTTATGTCACCAAGAACAAGTATGAGTGTATTCTCTTCACTTGAGTGCCTATCTATTAGGGCTTGTTAAATAGGTTTGATAGGTACATGATTAAGTAGATAAAATGATACAAATGTACATGTCATAAAACTAAAATACAAACAAACATTCAACTACATGTTTGACTAGAGAATTAATAATAGAAATAGACAATATCTTTTAATAATTATTATTTTTAGCTCAATTTTTAAATAATGGCAACACCTTGTATATGAATAACTCAACTAGTGTCTAAAATTTTTCAATCCTCTATTTGTATCTAAAATTGCATTAAATGGTGTACATTTATTTATTTTTTTATAGGAAATTTGTGCTACACTAGGCAATTCTATATTTATGTAGATAACACTACTACCATTCACCATAGCTAGTTACCCTATCACATTTAATTGCAAGAACATTTCATTATTTCAACACTAAGAGATGATTAATAAGATTTTTTTTTTTAAAGATTGTATAATTTTAAAAAATCTAATAATCATGCACATTAACTTTACCACACATGTTTTGCAATAAAAAAATCAATAGATTATATTGATAAATGATACCAATAATTTTATCCATATAGATTAGCCAATAACATGATTGATACATTAATTATATATATTTTCTAAAAAAATTGACAAAGTCTAACATTACAAAATTTGGTCAAAAAATTTTAAAGGTAATTTTTCAAACTTGTCAAGCAACAAGAACTAATAATAATCAACTATGAGGAACATCACATAAACTATTGTCTCAATAAGAATGCCCTAAAATTTGATTGATTTATAAATTTCAAGCATTTCCTTATCATTTGAAAAAGTTCTATCATTTGTGAGACTATCCATAAACTAGATTGAGATGGACATTTAATGGTTACATGTTGAAATTAGATCACAAAATATAAGAGCTAAACTTGTTAGTGTACCATATTTTTTTAGGGCCCAACAAATCATTATTTAATGGATATTATCAAATTTAGAACATAGTTTATAAAGTCTGATATTTATATTGACTAATAATAGTTGAATAAATTAAAAATCTTTCAGAATTAAAATATGTAGAAAAGTTTTCATTTTGCTACTACAGATGCACTTATGAACGATTCTCTGAAAATACTTCAAAAAAATCATCAAAATGATAGAATTTCTATGGTATCCATTTAAAAGGCCATTTCGTGTGTCATTCATACTACTGTAATTCCAAAAATTAATGTAAGCACAAATGTATAACTAATAGTTTCTTTAGTGTTTCCGAAGAAAAGACGAGAAAAATAAAACCAACTTCTCCCACCACCCAATGCTTGACCTCACATGACCATTGACGTTTGAACATAAACAGTGACAAACTTCCTTTTATGTTAAGTACATACATTTTGAGTACAATTCAATCAATTTGGCTTGAAATTCCTCAACTGTTTTATTAGCCGATAGGCTATTTTGGGTAGGAAATCCCACCAGAATCGTCTATTGTTTGACGCCGAGAAGTTTTTCGTTGCCGAAAAATAAAAGGTACTTACTCCATTCATGTGGGAAGGTGGACGGAAGTATGGGGGTGAGCAGGGGGATCCATGCTCATTAACTTCCTTCACATGGGAAGTTTTCTGCTATCTAACAGAAGATAGTCTAAGTTGCAGCTGCTACCATGGGTTCAATTTGAGATTTCTACTCAGCATATTGGAGGCATTTTTGTATTAAATCCCTGGGCGCCACTTTTATAAGCAGCAAACTCTTATTTAAATTGAGATTTTTGAAGGAGATTGGACAACAAATGAAGGACGCAACTTCCTACTTGAAAAACGTCATCTGTAGCTATTGAATGCAAGGTCGTGGTTGGTTTTGAGGGCCTTTTGAAGATGTGGCGAGTTTCCAAGTTGGGCGCCATTCATCCTTGGTGAATCGAGTATTTTGAGGGAGTTTGTAGGCCATTTTTTTGCTGCTTGAACTATCACCGGGTCTAGTGTATTATTTGAATCATAGTCATTGTATTTTCAGTTGTAATTGCTTTCAATGCCCAGGAAAAAGGGTCTAGTGAATGTCTTTATGAACTGATGTTGTCTTTGCAATTATCTGACATTAGCCATATAGAAAAATGCATTCTATGTTGTTATTACAATCTGAAACGTATGTCTAGGTTGTAAACTGATTTTTTTTAATTTGCATTCCATTGTCAAAAAAAGAAAGAAGCAAACTCAGAAAATATTAAATTGTTGCCCTTCAAATATGAGTCACTTATCTTGTAAATATTTTTAGCATGATCTCCAAATCTGTAGTAGAAGGTGTTAGAATGCATGTCAAGTGTTCGAAAAATTGTCTTCTAGCTATGGCTAACATTCTCTCTTAGTTTTAGTCACTTATATGCATTGGGGAAATCAGAAAATATACTGCATTGCACTCACCAACTCAGTTTAGTCAAATGTATATTTCCATTTGAGCTTTAAAGGTTCATTTTATCGTCATTGCTTCAAACACGAGAATAGACTGCAAAATATATAAGAAACTAATTGAGCTATGTTACCAGATGTTGGAGCTTTATTATATGCAATAGATTAGTCAATAGACTGTAATAACTAACATTAGGCTGAAATGCTTTTAGGAATTCATTATTCACAATGCTTTTTTCCTTTTCCTTTTTCTAACAGAGCAACAATGGTATTTTGTACTAGCCAGCGAGTGAATATTTACCAATGATAAACAAGGTATGAGCTTGTAGACACGTGAAATTGACATCATGCATATTTAATCATATTCACCCATCAATTAAATAAATTTCGTTTATTCGATTGATCTCCTAAAGTCTCTTCATTTAATTAAATCAAATGTATTTAATTAAATGGATAGTGTATCAATTTCCTCCCTTTTGATTTAAATAAATCCAAGCATCTAAGTCAAAAGTCAAAATCACCTAACTTCATCTTAATTAATCAAATCCATGATTAATGCTAAAACTAATCACCCATCACATCCTCTAGCTTTTCCCACTTGCACAAATAAATCAATTTATTGATTTATTAGTTCTCCATTTTCTCTCAACATGGCATAAAAATGGAATATTCCCTCAAGTTTGAATTCAAATCCAAATTGACATGTACATCCAACAAGGCATTTAAGAGCTCTTACATGTCTCTCACATAAGTCAAACTTAGCATTTAACTCATCTTGTCATCAAATTCAAATTTCACATCTCCCCCTCTTTGGCACATTGACCAAAATGTGCTCATTCCTCAACCTCTCACATGTTGACAAGTGGCCTCTTCTCATTCGTGGATCTTTAGTCCCACATTCACCCATTTTGCATGTCTCTTTATCATTCTCTCTTATAAATAGAGAGCTCATCCTTTGCATTTGATCATCCACAACTTGAGTATTTGCACTATATTCAAGAATCACACATCTCCATCATCAAGAGCTTATCAAGGATTGGGAAAGGGCTTCTTCCAACAGAAGCACCAATCCACTATGAGATATGATTTACTTCATGTTTTATTGTATGCTTTCAATTAGTTTATCTAATTCTTTGTTGTTTTGATTGCATTATGAGGCATGTTGAGTGACACTAATACATTTGATTGCAAAATCCGATGAAACTGTCCGATGAAATATGTAAAATTCGATGTTCGTTGGGTGCTTGTAAAATTTGATGTGTAATTTTCAATTTTTGAAAGTTTATCCCCGACATTTGTCGAAATTTCGATGATCCTGGGGCTTGTTGAAAAGTCGGCTATCATTTTCGTCGAATTTTCGACAAACATGAAAAATAGAAAAAAAAACAAATTGTGGCCGACATAAAGAAAAGTGAGTTCGCGCCTAATTTATTGTGACAGTATTTTGCTCTACTTGAGACAGTTTGTCGAGAACTAAGGATGATTTTCTTGGGAAAAAACAAAAAAAATTCAAGAGGATATCGCCAAGTTGAGGGTAGTCATTGTCTTTTTGCAGAATTCAATTGTAAAGTTAGATTTGTAGTTCCAGGTTTGAAAATCATATTTTAAAGCAACATCTCATCAAATTTCATTTTTAGAGGTTAAGGGTTTTGAGAATTTCATGTCCAGATTTTGTTGTGTGGAATCACCATAAGATCACAACCAAGGAACATATTCTTGTGACTGTAATTATGTGATCCAAACTCTATTGGTCATGTGGCACAGTTGTGCTATAACAAATACATGATGCATTCATGTGTGACCCAAGTTTAATGTGGCTATGTTGTGATAGAAATGGAGGCACTCATATAATATAGTTAATTCAGGTTGTATAATGTAGGTGTCAATCATCATTGGGTGCATTCAGGTTGTCTCAAGTTTAACAGGTTAGGATGTAATTATAGCATGATCGAAGAGTGATTACCTCTTTCTGCAATAAAGAGCGTATAACTCTGGTTGATATGCAGAGTGGTTGTGTTATATTAATTATGTAGTGCATTCAAGCACAACCCATGTTTAATGGGCTATTCTAGAGAGTGATCAAGATTTTCTAAACCTTATGAATGCTACTTGACATATATTTGCATAATCTCAAATTCCTTCAGAGGATTTTGAAGTATCAATGTATCCTATATAGGGTTTAAAATGATTTCTTTTAATTAAAAAAATAAATAAATGATGTATTTCCCTATAATTAGATAATGTGGAGATCTCCTAAATCTGCCCCAGCACACTATCCTCTTTGGCACTGTATTCATTACTCCAGCTACTAGGGTTTTGCATGTGACATCTTTAATATCTTCATGACCGTGGATTTTAAATAGATCTCAGTCTTTGCTTTAATCCTTTTCATGATAACCCTTGAGTTCCATAATCCACCTTCAATCTCTTCTAAGAACGTTGTCTTAAGCTAGACTGCATAGTATGCATATAAAGCAAGTCCTTCATACCTGCCATTGTTCCAAACCACCACTCACTGCCTTGCTTAAAATGTTGCCTCCATAAGCACAATAACATGTTTTAAAATCATGGTTTCCAGTGATTGACCATTAAGGTCACCACTTTCATCATGAAGATACAATGAAATTTTTGTCTTGAAACTCAAGGCATTATGGAAGATAACATTGTGAATTTTTTGTTGTGTACGATTCGATTTTTTTGCACATTTACTGCTTTGCTAACTTCCTTTAAGACTGGGTATTGCACCCTCAGCTGCAATCTTAAATAGCTCACTCACTATCACTTGAAGATTCCTTTCATGAGCATCCTTCTATAAAATAAAACTATGCCCTATAGACTGCCTACTTACTACAGGGGACTCATTGTATCATGGTATTGTAGTTCTTAAGATCCTTCAACCTTATTGACACTACTTCACAGTCCACAAGGTATTATTCACTATTCTCCCATCTTTGATGAGTCTCAAAACACTGCTCAAACATGCAATCCACTACCTCCATTATACATTATTGGCTAAGAAGAAATATTGAACCTATGATTACCGCTGTTACTTCATTTTGACAGTCATTCCCTGATTGCATTTGCCTTGTCTAACACTACCAAAAGCATTTGAAAAACCATAGGTGACAGGGGTAAAACTCATTGATAAAATCTCCACTTTACTATGCAAGGTTTGACTTTATTATCTTGTCACTATTCAGCCTCTTTTTGACTATCACATCTCAAGTGACTGTCATTCTTCTTACCGTAGATTGCATTTACAAATATCACTAAGCTACATAGTGTGCTTGTTATTGGCTACAATCTTTAGATTGCAAGATTTTGTTATTACCTACAATGTCTCAATCTTTCTGGTATTGCAACCTCACTAATCTGCTATAGTTATTGTTTATGTTTCTATAGAGGCCTAGGGTTTGTACCCTAATCATGCTGTTACCAATGCTTCTGTTGTTTTTTATTAGGGCTCTCTCAATGTTGAGGGCCCTAGGGATAAGCTCGTCATAAAAAGTGACACATTGCATCTTTAACTAAAAGGATAAATCCATATTGACATTAGCAATGATGATTCAGACTTGTTGCTCCTTAGGAATGGGTCACTTTCTCTTACTAGCTCGCTACCTCCATTGTTGTAGGAATTTTGTGATCAAGTTCAATATTCTGATTTTAGGAGTCTTAATGGTTGGAGATCATATTAAAATTAGAATTTAATAAGTTTTGGAATTAGCATTTGAAAGTGTTTTTTGGGGTCATTAATTTCAGACTATCTTCTCTTTTGCAGGGGTGGTTGCATGCCAAATTTGTTTGGTGTAAAATATCAGAATTATTAGATTATGTTACCTGTCTATGAATAAAAATTATTGGAGTGTGAGTTTGATATTTTTTGAAGATCTAAATAGTTAAGCTTAGTAAAAAAAAATCATGTAAGATAATATTAGTCTAGAACAAAATGAAGAGACACTTGATAGATTGTGGGCTAGATTGAAAAGAAAGGGTGATGGGAAATGTTATTGTCCTTACAATAATTGCAAGGGCTTAAAGACGAGATGACTTTTAATCACAACAGCTGAGAAACATTGTAGGCAACATGGTCACGTTGAAGGGCATGGTCCAAATCCACGATGGTAAAGTTGTTCATTATATGTGTTTATATTGAGTTGAATTTGTAAATGTTTATATCATTTAACATTTTATATATATATATATATATTTATAATCATGATCGCTGATCATGGTTTATTTGAGTCAATCATTATTATAGGGTTGGGCGCCTAAGGCGATGATATGGATTATCGCGGCTCAAAGAATGTGGTTTTGCAAGCGGAGGAACATGAAGCTGTGAATATCGAAGATGAAGTTAATGATCCTATGGAAGAAGATGATCATGCACCAAAAAACACAGTTGAAAATGATGGTACAAATACATTAATCCATGACACATTTAGT